>OZ024873.1:5449870-7877049 GCA_964017185.1 Rugalucina vietnamica
CCCAGCTCTCTACAAACCTAGAGCTGCAGATCAGGAGTAACACAGCAACCAACCCGAGCACTAATAGTAGACTACTATCTTGCCTAGACTACACTCAGAGAACCCGGGAAGATAGTTTGTTACTATTTCGGCCCAAAGTCCGTTACTTGTTACTCTAAAGGTAAACCTCCAATGTTACCTCTTCGTGGCACAAGTACAAACTATCTACACTCGCCTTTTATACCCTTTTCCGGCACGTGCACTTTTGGATGTTCCATTACGACGGACTATTCTATTAAATAAAAACCATGTGGGTAAATCGGGTGCAAAAAGCATTTCCTTCTTAATCACCGTGTATAACGAGTTGAATGGGGAAAATGGATTATGTTGAACAATTTTACTCGACGAATATCAAACAATGGGCTTTTGAAAATATTTTAGCAGAAACTATGGTTTTAAAACTGATATTCGTCACATTAATGTTGTCCCTTTTGCTAAGGGGGAAGAGGACAACCCGGTATCTTAGCTTAGTTCAATTTGTTTGAGAGATTTTCTCTAGACGGATTCCATTAATACTTGATGAGATTTGTTCCGACCACGAAAGGAAGCAATATGATTTCCTGGAATTACACGTTAATGATGCGAGACTTGAATAGATTATGTCCAATGATGTCGTTATGATGTCTGTATTAGTCTCTGTGTATTATTAATGGCATTTTGTCAATTGGTGCAGTCTTACTTTTTTGTACATGATCACACGTTGTACGAGTACACAGCTTATTTCAAAGTCATTGGTGGCACTTTCGTACATGTAGCTGCAATAACATATTATGATTCACTAGTACCATTGGAATCATAATTTCAAAGTCTAGTTTTCGTTAACGGTTTGTACGCCTTTCATTACACGAAATTGCAAATTATTAGCCATCCTCTCTGTTTTGATATTTTACTACTTCATCAGTTGTTTCTCATTAATGTGTTCATTTTAAATGATCTCAGTTTTAATTTTTATCTGCTATTACGGCACCTGGTGTTCTGACGTGTGGCGGCCCTATAAAGTCTCCCCGTACATCATCCATAGTGCAGATTATATTTTCTATTGGGCCCTTGAGATCAGCGAGGATATTCTGAGAAATAAGAAACTTATTATCGCTCAAGATTCAGTTTCTAACCAATGTTTAATATAGTTGGTCCCATTTAGATAATACTAGTCTTTCTATCGACTGCCCTGTTGAAAGTTGCAGAATTTTAGTAATTCTCTTTGGCACCATGTTGCCACATCTAAACGGTCACTGACAAGATTTTAATAGTCGAAACCGCGGTATGGCCAATTCCCTTTCTCATTAATGTGTTCACTGCTCTCAAATGATCTCAGTTTTATTTTTTATTTGCTATTACTGCAGCTGATGTTGTGCCGTGTGGTGGCCATAAAAAAGTCTCCCCGTACATCATCCATACTGCAGATTATATTTTCTTTTGGTCCTTCGAGATCAGCGAGGATATTCTGAGAACTCAGAAACTAATCATCGGTCAAGATTCATTTTCTAACTAATGTTTAATATAAACACATGGAAATAAGTTAAGGGACACCTGTTAATGTGACTTCCAAATTTGGACTGTATATATCCTTCTTTGTAAGAATTATGAAGAATGTTTTGACAACTTGACAGAATATGTACTATCAAAAGTTGTTTCTGTGTAAAAATGGTGAGCATCAAACATAATCTGCGGCGGACAGCGGCCATCTTCGATTCAGATTTTTTTTTTGCTAAATTTAAGGAACGCGCTGATATTCTTCGCGATAACTTGTTTCTGTGAACTCGCATTTTCGTAATCGTCGTAAGCATCAAGCTGAGACATTGCTTGTGGACTTTTAATCATCAATTCTTTATTTTCTGACCGACTGTCGGCGGTAGATCTATACTTTTCCGGGGGTAGGTTTCATGGTCACGTTTTGTTCTTTGTCTTTACACTTTGCAGGTTGTAAACATTGGGCCAGATATTCGATATGATCCTTTAGGAATTTGATCATGCACGTTCTGGTCATAGCGTCATAGCGGAATTATTCTTTTACGGCTTTATTTGCAAAAAAATCACGAATTTTGCTTTCCATAGAAATCATTGCAAACTGCAGATTTGGTATGATTAGTTGGTTTGGAGATGAAACATGAATTTTAGGATCCGAAGCCGTTTATTCTTTAAGAACGATCAGATTCAACATTGTATTCCTGATTCGCATTCAAAATTTGAGTTTTGCAGAGTGCAGAAGCAAATGGGCAAACTCGTATTCAGTAAAAGTGGAGTTTTTCATATATGGCATATTGTGTCCTCCGCAGCACAAGGACAAAATGTTGTAAATTGCCATAAATTGACCTGTAGCAAGGCCGAGGTATGAAATACATGTTATAAAATTTCAGTATCGCCAGAAGAAAGGAAAATGGATTTTTTGTAACATTTCCCAAGAGCTAAAAGTGTTTCCTAACTTATTTCCATGTGTTGGTCCCATTTCATTAATACTTGTTATTATCGACTACCCTGTTGAAAATTGCAGAATATTAAAAATTCTCTTTGGCTCCTTGTTGCCAAATCTAAAGGGTCACTGACGAGACTTTAATTGTCGAAACCGTGGTATGGCCCATTCCCTTTCCCATTAATGCGTTCACTGATATTAAAGGATCTCAGTTTTATTTTTTATGCATTGTGTTATTTGTTTGGCTGTTTGCTTTTATCTGCGCATTCATATATTTAGGGAAATAGCTGCTCACCCCGGGCTGATCGTATGGTATTTTTCATATTCTCCAGAGTATCAGTGATGTTGTTTGGCTTCCCAGTGATCTACAGCTACCGGGCAGCATATTGTACTGTGAGTCTAAATCATCCTGGTGTTTATTTTAATTTACTTGTCTGTCCATAAGGATTCATTGTCTAGTGAAACTAAAATATAATGGTTTGATCCTTTGGAAGCAGTAAATCATTGAAAGGGAGATAGTATGAACTATATTGCGCAATTTCGGGTAATGAACCCTCAACAGTAACCGGCAACGAATGCCAGACCAAAGTGCAATTTCGGAATTTATAAGAGGTGTAACTCAAAGATACATGCCTGAACGGGGTCAAGTAAATAAAACATTGCTTTGAAGCATGTTTCTAAACGTAAGTGTTTTGAACACTCTGAATATCTATACTGACCTCAAAGGACCGAAAGAAAAATATAATCTGCACTATGGATGATGTACGGGGAGACTTCTGAGGGCCGCCACACGGCACAGCGCCAGCTGCAGTAATAGCAAATAAGATATGATGGTTTGATATTTTGGAAGCAGTGAAACATTCAAAGGAAGATGGTATGGACTATATTGCGAAATTTTGGGTAATGAACCCTCATCAGTAGCCCTATTTAAACCGGCATCGAATGCAAGACTATAGTGCTGCAATGGTTCACTTTATTTAGCATTCAATGACTAAAAGGCTTTTTTCACTTCCTCTGATCATGGTCAATATACAATACGCTCATGTCAGAATTTATGCGACGCCTTATCCTATCTCCTGAATAATGTGACGCGACAATCTGCACGAAAGATAAAAAGGAGGCGTATTTAAAATTGTTGCGGCTTTGATGAATTTTAGTTTCTACGTTCCTTGTTTCGCTTCATCCAATTTTTAGTCATAAATCATCCAATTATCATAATTAATTTTAGTAACGTTTGTATTCGTATTATCAAATCATATTAGACGTAAGTCATCCAAAATCCAATTGTCTTCTACGTTAGATTTATGAATACTTTATGAAGATGTGACAAACAGTGTTAAAATAGTCGGTCAACGTCCACTTTAGTTGTCAAGTTATATTGTCATACAAATCTAATATCCCACCAAGAAAGTAATTTACGTGTCAAATTTTTATCCATCGTCATCGCATGCACACCTTAATACACTCTTACGGAGTGAGTTAATGTATGTCAGCTTTCTTCAACAACACTTCCCATAATTCACCCGAAAGTAGTAATAAATTAAAACCGAGATCTTTTTAAGAGCAGTGAAGATACTAATGAGAAAGAACATAGATGTAGCAAGTCACACACATGGCACGATCGGTAATCGAACAAAACCAAAAGCGACAAAATGATAAAATGAATGACAGTGTTGGTATACATGTGCCAGCAACCTTAACAACTCGGACAACTCGGCAACGGGGACAAACATTCCGGCTTTATCTTTGAATTTAATGTAACATATTCACCAGTAACACAAATTTAATAACTAAATGACATTAACTCTAAAAAGGTCTATGGTTTACAACTTTGCTTCTGATAATAGCTCTTCGCAGAAAATGTTTGTATGTTTGCCCTTACAGAACCTTCTGAAAATCGGTCAGCAGATAAAGTTGTTAATGCAATCATAAGTGACAACTATGCTACCTTATTTAATTGCACGCCGGCGGGTCGGGCATCAGACTCTATGACGGCCCCGACTTAAAGCTATTCATTTTAGTTGGTTAGGACCTGAGCTTCTTGTCTGTTGCTTGTCCCATCGGGGATCAACTTGTGTGACCTGTGGTTTTCTTTTACTCTGGATTTTCAGTGAAGTTATTTGGCGCCCAGGGCTCTCCATAACCGGGAAGCTTATTGTATATGTGAGTCCTCTTTTTTATTGGATGTTACCATGATTTATTTGTTTGTCCATTGACGAGTGAAGGATTCACCATGAGGACCGAACAACTAACTAAATGGTGTGAGCCACTGCAGAAGCTGAGGGTGAGGTTAGGCCAGCAAAACAAGTTTAAGCCCGCCATTAATTTTATATTACTGATCTTTCCGAGGCGATACTTATGTGGTGGTTCTTATTGTTTTATGGATGTGTCGAATCTTTGTACTGTACGCACCTTATGCACGTTTCCATATTTTTAGTTAAGTTTGGGTAACTGAGTGATCGACTATTGAGAAAATAGCTGCTTACTCAGCTTACGATATGTTTACTTAGTGTAAGTACCTGTCGTGATTTGTCAATTTAGTATTTTCCCTCCTCGGTTTTTGGCGGGGGAATTTCTTTCTAATTGCGATATTTCTTGATCATTGCCTACTTGTACCTTTATGACCAAAATAAACTTTGACAAGGAACATAGTTTTGCGTTGGAAAGTGGGGTCATTGGTGATCATGAAATGGACAATTTTCGAATTAATTTAATTGATCGTGAAACTTTTGTCTCAGGTAAGACATGTGAGTAGTTTAATGATGATTTTGAGCTATCACAATGAAATATCAGAAGAATGTAAATTTTCGCGGGAACTTATTTGCGTGCCTTACATGAGATATTTGGTACAGAAAATCTCTTTCCTAAAATGTTTTTGACTCGAGCCTTTTTATTTGTCAACAGATTTTCAAATTTTGTGTTGCACATTTTTCGAAAAAATAAATGCCCAACTGTGATAAAAAAGCTGAGAGTTCGAATTCATGAGTAAGGTCGAAATATGAGCCGCCTCGTGGGAAAAAACCAACAGTGTGGTTTCCGAATAGGTTCGACACAAACCGAGCTGTACAAATTAAGCACATAAGATGACTAGTGACTGGAAATTTTGGATTTATAAAGTAGAGGAAATTTACTTTCCGTATAGTGAAAACAAAGGCGCTGAACTCATTCGCAGTGACTGCGAAGCTGATCTGCGCCTTTGATTTCGCAAATACAGATTGTTGGTTTTCTCATGGGGCGGCTCATACACTAGAATATGGCTATTTATACATACATACTGCCGCTGAGAGAACAAAGACACAGCTCAGCTTCGCAGTTATCAGCGTCATTGTTGTCTTCCCACGGATAGTACAATTCCTTTACATTCCAAAGGTACAAAGCCATCTTCTCTGCTCGTAAAGCTCGGGTTATACCGGACCTGTTCGAAAACTACATTGTTTTCTAACGACGCGGCTCAGTTAATGCTTTTTGCTTCCAGATCATTATATTTACCTCCTGATGCCAATATGAATAGTTCATGACCGACATCATGAAAACATTTCCGTGTAAAGTATAACCCCTCAAACCCCACTTTTATAGAGTAAAACTGGGGTATGCAGGGGTATACCTATTTTTCTTATTTTTGCTCCAAAACATAGATTGTGGGTGCTCGTTAGAACCGCCTCGGCGAGGCGGTTCTAACGTGTACCCACAACCTATGTTTTGAGCAAAAATAAGAAAAATATGATTTTCTTTCTAATGAAAATTTTTATTTTTTACAACTTTAAAAATCTCTGCTTATTGCATGGGCAAGTTTTCGTAATGGAAGCCTGGGCTGTTTGGCAACACCAATGCTTGTTTCGGCCAAGTTACACGAAGCTATTTCAATACAAACTGCAATGGAAACTGGTCAAGAACAAACGAGCCTGATAATTGAAAACATAAAATCCATTATATGTTGTTGTTTTTTTACATTACGAAAACACGTCCATGCAATATACAGAAAATTTTTTGGTTGTAAAAATGAAAAATTTCACTAGAAAAAGTTTGATATTTTTCTTATTTTTGCTCAAAACATAGATTGTGGGTACACGTTAGAACCGCCTCGCCGAGGCGGTTCTAACGAGTACCCACAATCTATGTTTTGGAGGTATTCCCCCGCATACCCCAGTTTTTCTATATAAAAGTGGGGTTTAAGGGGGTATACATTTCACGGACATGTTTTCATGATGAACGGTTCTTAAGATGTAACTTAACAGAACGATTTGTTTTTTATTTGTGAAATCAGAGCTAACTGTGGACGAAGGTTTGGGTTACGTGAAAAAGAATCAGACTGATAAGAAGTTAAAAGTAAGCAATGATCAGGAAATGACACAATAAGAAAATTCTCACTCAAGGACTATCTAAATGTATACGTTTGCACAGTCAGCTTTACAATAATTTTAGACGTAGTATGCAAATTTAAAAGATTAATGGAAATGTATCTTCAACTAATGGCTTTATTGTATATTTATTCAGCATACTTGGTCCCACGTGAGTCTATTTCTCAACCTCCACATATCGTTATAAATCATTAACGAGTTAAGTAAAACCTTGAGCTTGTGTTATAGCCAAATGAGCCGCCTCGTTGGAAAACCAACAATGTGGTTTCCGAACAGGTCCGACACAAACCGACCTGTACAAGCACAGAAAAGAGCTAGAAGCTTGAAATTTCGGATTTAAAAAGAAGAGGAATTGTACTATCCGAGTAGCGAAAACAAAGGAGCTGATCAGCTTCGCGGTTACCGCGAAGCTGATCTGCGTCTTTGTTTTCGCCTATGCAGATTGTTGGTTTTCCCATGGGGCGGCTCAAATGTCATTTTTACTTGTCTGCAAACTTCGCAGACTATGGCTGTTTCTAGCGTTAATGCTTTGTCCGCAAACATGTCTTAAATGAAAACATTTTAGGTAAATTGCATCTACTTGAGTGTAAATAATCTATGAGTGTCTTCAGTTAAGTAATAGACAAGGATTCATAGCAGCGCATACGAGTATTATTTTAACTTGTGTTCAAGCTTTTGGTTAATGTGTAAAGTTTACCTTTTTCTAATTTGAATCCCATTAAACTTTGCAAAATGTTAATTAGGTCAGACGTCAATATATTAATTCATATCACTGACATAGCTGGCAGTTAGTATCTTAATCTTAATTATTAATCTGGCATTAAGTCTGCAAATAATAAGTTTGTTTTGCTTACTTTGTTCATTTATTCGTAATGTTCTCATAGCCTGCACGGCAATAAAACAGCGAGTGCAGTTCTGATTAAGGAGTTTGCACCTTACACTAAAGCGTAAATGTTTTTGACTTCCCTTTTCTTAAAACAGTAATAGTAAGCAATTATCAGAAAACGATGCAATCAGAACGAAAGTCCCAACCTAAAATAAACTAAATTTGCAAATTTGCAATATATAAATTATGTCAGATACCACATTGAACCACTTAAGTGCCGATGCAAAGAGAACGTACTGTATGCTTTTTGATAAGCTATTTACCTATAGTTAACTACTCAGTTACAAGGACTTAACCAAATGAAAACGTAGTACATAAAAGATAATAGGATGAAAATCGCACACACATAAACCACCATCACATACAACAGTAAGATACACAACACCAGAGGATCAATGGTCCTGTAAAAGCTCACCTGAGATCTGTTGTATATACCAATAAACATGTTTGAATATTATGGAAAATAGCCCAAGTAATGGGACGGATGACGCCCTTGGGCCAATTGTTTTTCTTCATAATAATTAATATCTGCAAGTCTTTCCCTTCAACTGACATTTTAACAATTTTACCCATTCAAAGGCATAGGCGACCTTTGTTGACCTTGTCGTAAAATAGGTCAAGGTCACCACAGGGTCTTGATTTATATACACATTGTAGTAATTTAGCCATCAATGCTTCATGCCAAGTTTCTTTGAAATCGGTCAAGGAGGTTTTTGAAGGGATTTACCATATATGGCGGCCATCTTGGTCATATGACCTGGATTATTTATATACATATTGATAACTCCATCCTATAGATGTTCCACATAAAACTTGGCTTTGATTGAGCAAGTGGTTTCAGAGGAGAAGATGTTTGAATATTATGGAAATATACATGTATACTGCCCCGGGGTGGACCTTTTTTCAGAATCATTAATATAATAATCAGTCCTACTGTGCATTTTAAAAGTTTTCCCCATTCATTTGCATTGGCGACCTATGTTGACCTTGCTGTAAAATAAGTCAAGGTATCAGCAGGGTCAAGATTTATAGATACATTGTAGAACTAGAGTCATCAATACTTCATGCCAAGTTTCGTTGAAATCGGTCCACCGGTTCCGGAGAAGAAGATTTTTAAAGGTTTTTACAATATATATGGGCATGGTTGCCATCTTGGTCATGTGACCTGAATTATTTATATACAAGTTGATTCCCCCTTTCTATAGATGCTTCATATAAACTTTGGCTTAGATTGGCCAAGCAATTTCAGAGAAGAAGGTAATTGAATGTTATGGTAATGTACATGTATATTGCCCCGGGGCATATGAGCCCGTGTGGTCCATTTTTATTCAGAATCATTAATATTCAGTCTTGTTGCTCATTCCTGCACGGTTTTTCCTTTAAGTGACATTTTAACAGTTTTCCCCCATTCAAATGCATAGGCGACCTTTGTTGACCTTGTCGTAATATAGGTCAAGGTCATCACAGGGTAATGATTTATATATACATTGTGGTACTTGAGTCATCAATGCTTCATGCCAAGTTTCGTTGAAATCGGCATACCAGTTCCACAGGAGAAAATTTTTGAAGGGTTTTTACCATATATGGGCATGGCGGCCATCTTGGTCATGTGACCTGATTTATTTATATACACATTGGTTCCACCTTCCCATAGATGCTTCATATAAAATTGGCTTTGATTGACCGATCGGTTTCAGAGGAGAAGATCTTTGAAAATGGTGGACGACGGACGGACGACGGACGGACGCCGGGTGCCTACCTATCGACTCAGGTGAGCTAATAAAGGTAAAAGTAGACAATAATCAGGAAATGATGTAATCGGAAATAAATTCCCACTCACAAAAATATGGTGGGACAAAATCTAATCTTATAACAAGATAACATATTGTAAGCCGAGTGAGCAGTATTTCCCAATAGGTGGCAAGTAAGTAACATGTACCTGAAATTAACTAAAATGTTAAAACGAACTTAAGGTACAAACAGCACAAAAATTCAACACTGAAACATAAATCAATTAGAATCAAAACAGAAGTATCGCCTTGGAATAATCAGCAGATAATATAGAACTACTGAGGCTTAATTGGGTTTATAGGGCCCTTACCTCACAGTCAGCTTTAGTAATTTATTCAGTCCTCGTGGTGAATCTCTGACTAGTCAAGTTATCATCAAGGACAAGCAAATAAATCATGATAACCACCATGATGAATCAAAAACGAGAACTCGCACATACAATAAGCTGCCGGCGATGGAGATCTCTGGACACCAAACACCATCACTGCAAATCTGTAGCTATAGCAAAACATCAGTTGAACCCCGATAGGCCAAGCAACAGACATAAAGGTACAAGTAGGCACCGATCAGGAAAAGGCGCAATCAGAAAAAGATTCCCACTCCAAAAACCGAGGTTGGAAAAACTAAATTAACAATCTGGGGCCAGTTGTTCAAAACTTTGTTAACTTAACGTCATCGTTAAGATCCTAACTCGTTAAGTAAATCCCCACTACATAAGCAAATACACTGTCTTTTTTGTTGAAAAATGTGAGAATCCTTTGCATTTTCAAAGGATTCTCACATTTTTTCAACAAAAAAGACAGTGTATTTGTAATATGGCCATTTGAAATTTTAACGAATCGTTAACTAACGATGTCATTAATTTTGAACAACTGGGCCCAGGTACTTATACCATGAAAACTGATCGTAAGCCGAATGGGCAGCTATTTTCCCAATAGGTGGCCACTCAGTTACCTAAACTTAACTAAAAATATGAAAACATACATAAGGCGCCAACAGCACAAAAATTTAAACACCAAGACATAAAACGAAAAAACCACCAGGGAAGTATCGCCTTGGAACCCTGTTAACCCTTATTCTACTATTATGTATAAGTTGGGCGTAAGAGGGTGTCCATTATATGGACATGTTATCCTGATGACGACCTATTAATGACTCATTGGTTGATAAAATGATATATATTCTGAATTACCTATTTTACTAGTGACCTCAAGGTATTCAGTTATCAGCTAGTATCAACACATAAATATAATACACGCCATGGTATAGTGCAAATACTTTGACCGTGCCGCTTGACCTTACGTGATAAAGTTTTATAAACAATTGAAAAGGGACATCTATTTGTTTTAAACATTTTCACAGTGCCATGTGAAGCATGTGGTCATGCATTGATTACCATCAGCCGTATGATTCACAAATACTTACTAACAAGCAGGTACTTATACCATGAAAACATTTCGTTAGCCGAATGAGCAGCTATTTTCCCAATAGGTGGCCACTCAGTTACCATAACTTAACTAAAAATATGAAAACATACATAAGGCGCCAACAGCACAAAAATATTTTAAACACCAAGACATATAACAAAAAGAACGACCACAGAAGTATCGACTTGGAACGATCAATAACACAAAGTTAGTGGCGGGTTTAAATCGATTTTACATGGCCATAACCTCACCCTCAGCTTCTGCAGTGGTTCATAACATATAGTTAGTTCTTCGGTCCTCGTGGTGAATCTCTAACTAGTCAATGAATCATCAAGAACAAACAAATAAATCAAGATAAACATCCTGATGAATCAAAAACCAGGACTCAAAGATTCACTAAGCTGCCCGACGATGGAGATCCCTGGGCGCCGAATAACTTACTAACTCCGGAGCAAAAGAAAAACATCAGTTGGACCCCGGTGGACCAAGCAACAGACAAGAAGCTCCGGCCCAACCAACTAAAATGAATAGCTTTAAGTCGGGGCCATCATAGAGTCTGACGCCCGACCCACAGGCGTACAATTAAAGAAGGCAGCATAGTTATCAACCGTGATTGGGTTAAAAACTAAGCATGCAGACTGTCGCATAACATTCAAGTTATAACCTGTACGTTTTTAACGTGTTATGATTTTTCTAAACTGAAAAGAAAAATCATTATTTCCTATAAGTTTCTTAAATTTGTAAACCAAGTCACCATAAAATTCTGGTTCCGAAAGGCCCTCACTTAAAAAGGTACAAGTAGGCAAAGATCAGGAAACGGCGCAATCAGAAAAAGATTCCCACTCCAAAAACCGAGGTGGGAAAAAACCAAACTAACAATCAGGTACTCATACCATGAAACATATCGTAAGCCGAATGAGCAGCTATTTTCCCAATAGGTGGCCACTCAGTTACCTTAACTTAACTAAAAATATGAAAACATACATAAGGCGCCAACAGCACAAAAAAAAATTTATACGCCAAGACATAAAACAAAAAGAACCGCCACAGAAGTATCGACTTGGAACGATCAGTAACACAAAGTTACTGGCGGGCTTAAACCGTTAAAAGCGTTTTTAACCCAACATTATATTTGGAAATCAATTCATAGTGTCTACGATAAAATTTAGAAAAGGGTTTTCGAAGTTTATTATACCGATAGTCCTGTTGGAGAAGTTTGGCCGTTAAACATTTATTTCGAGCGTTGAAGTCTGTAACATGATCGCAGACTCTAGCAAACCTAATAAGTTGCGAAATGTATACACCATAAGAAGCACGACGAGGAACGTCACCATCCAAAAATATCAAAATCAAAGTCATCGCGCTTATCATAAATTTTAGAAGAAACAAATCCATTTGCAACAGAAAGATGTAGATCTAAAAAGGGGGCTTCGGTATCCGAGATATTGGCTTTGTTCAACTGTAGTTCAGATGGATAAATTTGATTGACCATACCTTCAAAATAAGGGTTGTCAATGTTCAAAAGGTCATCGAGGTACCTAGAAGTGGAATTAAAAGCCTCGATAACATCAGCTTGATTATCATGGTTAAGAGAATCCATGAAATCTCTTTCGTAGCATTATAAAATAAATCAGCTACGAGAGGTGCGCAATTTGTACCCATCGGAATTCCAACAATTTGTCTGTATAACTTGGTCCCAAATCTAATATAAATATTATCCAGGAGATAGGATAAGGCGTCGCACACATTCTGACATGACCAAAGTGTATACCGACTTTGGTCAGAGGAAGTGAAAAAAGCCTTTCTGTCATTACATGCCAAATAAAGTGAACCATAGTTTTTAATGCCCTTTTGAAGGTCCACTCTATCAAATCCAGAAGTTTTTCTTTAATTAGATTATGTGGTAAAGTTGTATATAGAGTAGAAAAATCATATGTGGACAAGCTCGTCGCACGGAAAACTCTACACTTCAATTTATTGAGCACCTCACCAGAATTTTTTATTGACCAAAACCAATTTTTATTTGAAGTTTCATACACTGTCTCACAGTATCTTATAACATGAGATTTGATAGCAGTAAGACAGGAAGTTAATAATTTAGAAAGTTCAGTAGTAGTACAAGAGCTGGAATTTGCAATAAATCTAGCTTTGTATGGTCTTTTGTGAAGCTTAGGTAACCAATACATCGTAGGAAGTTTGTCTTGGCCTTCATTGACACAAACAGAAAACTTAACAGGTAAAACTTGGCAAAAGCTCCGGCCCGACAAACTGCAGAGTCTGACGCCCGTCTCACCGGCGTACAGTTAAAGAACGAAGCATTGCTATCAATCCATGATTGTGACAAAAACTAAACATCAGAAGTAATATCCTATACGTTTGTATGGTATAATGATTTTTGTATAAGAAAAAAGTCATTCCTTCCTATTACTTTCTTAAAGTAAACCAAGTTACCCTTAAATTTTGGTGTTCTGAAAGGCCCTCGCGTAAAAGCGTCTTTAAAAGCATTAAATGTGGAAACCAATTCATAGTATCTGCGATAAAATTTAGATTTTTTTTTTTCGAAGTTTATGATACCACTAACCCTATTGCAGAACTTTAATTTTTATATATTAATTTCGCGCGTTGAATTCCGCTACATGACTGCAGACACAAGAAAAGATAGTAAGTATCGCCATGGACAAGTCATTAATATAAAATTAGCGGGAAACTTTAATAGATTTAAAGGCGCTAACGTCGCCCGCAGCTGTAAGACAAAAATGTAATTTCTACCAATAAAGCCGGGGTCTTCTACAACCGTAAGCGAGCGACAGCTTAACCCTTTCATAGTTGACCCTCTCTTTTTGCCGCTATCTTGGTAAAGGGCTTACTTGTTTCAATTAAGATAATTGTATCGTACTCAGATAATCCGATTTTCTTGTTTTCTAGTGGTTTCAAGATATGGAAATGTCTTGTTAAACTGATTTGATTGGTCTTAATATCGCTCCAAACAAAATTAACTTGGCAAGTTTGGAAATGGATCAGCTGGCACATTTAATGGATCTGCTGGACATGATAGTGCTTTCGCTAAAGAATTAATTTGTTGTTATATGTTACAACATGCTTTTACAGTTAAGCCTTGTAATTTACAACTTAACTTGGATCTTTATTATGAGTGTGAGAGATTTATAAAGGTTAATGTAGGCAATGAACAGGAAATGGGGCAATCGGAAAGAAAGTCCACAGGTTGGAAAAACTAAACTGACAATCGGATTTTATACTGAGAAAACATATCGTGGCACAATCAGAAAGAAACTCCCACTCCAAAATCGAGGTGGGAAAAAACTAAATTAACAATCAGGTACTTATACTGAAAAAACGTAAGCCGAGTGAGAAGCTATTTTCCAATAGGCGGCCACTCGGTTACTTGAACAAAACGTACATGATTAGCGAATTCCACAAAACTTCAACACCAAAACAACCACAACAGAAGTACCGCCTGGCACGAACATTAATTTAAAATAACAGGACCAGAACTGGGCGGGCCTAAACCGGTTTTACAGGGCCCTAACCTTACCCTCAGCTTCTGCAGTGGTTCACACCATTTATTAGTTGTTCGGTTCTCGTGATGATTCCCTAACTA
The DNA here is from genome assembly GCA_964017185.1 of Rugalucina vietnamica. Taxonomy (NCBI): domain Eukaryota; kingdom Metazoa; phylum Mollusca; class Bivalvia; order Lucinida; family Lucinidae; genus Rugalucina; species Rugalucina vietnamica. The sequence goes on from OZ024873.1 coordinate 5,464,401, forward strand.
GTCAATGAATCATCAAGGACCATGTTTATAAAAAACAAAATACAGGCCTCCGAATCGAGACCGCGAGAATGAACCGCACATCAGTACAGGAGCCACGTGCACGGTCATGGTTTGACGTCATGTACATCTCTGCATATCATTCATTAGTTGATATAGGAAAATTATGAGAAACGATGTCTTTGGTAGAAATATTAATGGTTTTAATGATTATTTCATAAGTCCAGTGGTTAAAGAAACATATATATAAGTATTTTATCATGATTATGTTACATTTGTACAAGGTGTTATTATGTCGGTGATTTTTTTTTCAAATGTTGGTCTTATCGACATTCTCTGTACCATGTGTTGTTGTCTGAGCAAAATAAATTAACGTCTATATAGCGTTACACGCCAAATAAGTCATCCAAAATTCTGCACGATGTTACATAACATATATTGAACGTTTACTGGCTAGGCGATCTAAAGATTAGTCAGCGCGTGATCTAGCTATTTGAGAAGTTATTATTGCTGTTTTGCGGCTCCTCTTATTTGGCTTATTTGTACTTTAATGTACATGTTATTACTGATATATAGATATTGTCTGTTTTGTCATAACTGTCTTAAGTGATATTTTGGTGCTTTACGATATCATTGAAATGCTTCTTTAATTTCATCAAAACGAAGAACTGTTATTATATAATGATAAAATAATTTAGTTTTTTTCCCAACTCGGTTTTTGGAGTGGGAATCTTTTTCTGATTGCGCCTTTTCCTGATCGTTGCCTACTTGTACCTTTCTATGAATACAGTTTAAAGACGTATATACATAGAAAATACACCTTTGATATAAAACATAATAATTCCAAAGTATGGAATCGCTTTGTTTTGTTAAACCATTAATTACTTACTTATAATTACTTACTTACTTATCGAACTCTTCAGAATCAATGAGATCTGGTAATCAGCTTATCAAAGAACGTTCTAATTAATACGTGCATCCTTTAGGTTGCACGTTATACGTTGTACTTAGGCTCCAAGAAAGTGTCTGTCAAAAGGATAAGGAAAAGAACCGAAGGACTCGGACTGATTCATTAAATGGCCGCGCCCTGTATAATTGGGTGCAACCCTGTCGCAGCATATTGAAAATATATGCGGAGTACTTTGCTTTCTTCCCACTCATCGTATGTCTAAATTCCCATAATCCATTGCGTGCAAAGTGTGGTTTAGATCACGAGACTGCGTCGCGCACGGACCGCGGAAACACCCACGCGCATGCTCCCAATCGTCCAATCAAAGATGATCTTTTGAATGAACTCGCCAGAAAAGCGGGCTAATCTTTCGACTGCGCAATGCGCATTGGCATGCTCCGCCCACTGACAGAGGTCGTCTGTCAGCTGTTTACCGCCGCCATTTTTGAAGCTTTAAAAGCGACAGACAGAGCACTTTTTCAGGTGTTTATTTGATAACTGAACAGACTTGTCACTCAAAACGATTTGTCATATGTAATGTGACAGAGGGGCGCGACACCCGACCTGAGTATCACGACCAGCGTAATCTTTAGTCTTGCCAACAAAACCCTATTTGTGCGATCCCAAATCTGTATAATACTCATACAACTACTATTAGACATTTTTCACTTTTGAACGTAAAGTTTGCTGGCGCTTGCGGTTACGACTTTGTGTTTGATGGGCGACGACTCGTGAGGGCATATTTGAGACGAAGGCGAGGGGCGATATGAAGAATTACTTAGTCAAAACTACCAACAGCCCACCGGAGGTGTATTAAATGAGACACGCAAAAAATGAATTGTTCAGGACGCCTAGCTGAATAGTTCAGTAGGTAGAGTGTAAGACATTGAATTGAAAGGTCCTGGGTTCGAGTCCGGGTAGGACAAAATTATTTTTCCTTTTCTTTGTTTCTTCCTTTTTTCGCACCTGTGACAATAAAGCTTAGAAAATTAAAAAGAAATGAAAAAAAGGAAAAAAGAAAATATTTTATCTATTGGCAAATGCAAGAATCACAAAATTCACTGCTGCATTTAATACTAAATCGTAAGTTTCTGGATTAAACTGACTAGTGAGAAGGCAGACCGCATGTATAGGTTTTTATAGGTCTTGATTTTTCACCCATTGAAGCCGAGAACTCGATCGTCATTTTCGGCAGAGGAACGGATCAGCGACCGATCCTAACGTCAACTGGCTGGTACAGATAATGTGGATAGGATAAGCTGACCGCCTCTAATGACTAAAAAAAATTACGCAAGCGTCCCCCGTGGCCGAGCAGTTAAGAGCGCTGTTTCATAATCACTTAATCATCTCACCGTTGTGTCTGGTGTGAGTTCGAGACCCACAATGGCCACATGTGAGACAGGCCAAGTTCTGCTTGCGGGTGTGCCAGGAGGTTTTTCTCGGGGTACTCCCGTTTTCTCCCCACCTACTGTTTGGTGCTATTCATATGAGCTGAAATAATCTTGAAAGGGACGTAAAACTGAATTTTAACAAATACACAAGACACCAAATCAAACAGTATATTGTACATGTTCATATATATGTATAGATGTAAAACTACAGTTTCACGTGCTATCTCGTGAGCGAACAATGTTTATTTTTTCGATGTGTCGTTCGACAGTAGGAAGAGCGATGGGGGCAATACCCTACATGTCTAGCCACACAACTTTTTTTGTTTATTGTAGACTTTCAACAGTATTTCTGCCATATCGAGTGCGATGGTTACGATGAAGAAAATTAATTTGGCAAGACATAAGCTTTCGTTCTGATCCTCATTTATTCTGTGTGATAGTATGCGTGCTGTTTCACCTGGTTGAATTCAAATAAATAAATTAAAATCAAACTAACACAATTATATTATTTTCATGAGTTTCTAAAGTGTTTCCGTAGAGGACGCATGGTGTTTCAGTCGCCCCGTAAAGCGGGTCGCGCGTCACTTCGCCGCAGTTTACTTTTGATGTCCGTCATTTTCACATACACGTAGAAGCAATTTTGGACACTACATATTCTGTCAAAGTGCACAAATTAGTAATTTGTTTCACAAATGGTGTATACTGTCTTCACATTGACACATGTGTTTTCTTAAGATTATTGCCTCGTGTACAGGTCTCGGCAATAAACATGATAGTGACGTCAGAGAATGTAACGGTAAATGGGCATTGCCGACTGTTGTAAATAGGTAATCCAGTTTTGCTACTGTTGTTAACTCAACTATTTTAACCTAAATTTTCGTCGTTATCACATTAGCGCAGTGGTATAGTGCTAGACCCAATGCATGTATATAATGTTTCGCTGAAGTGTCGCTGTCGCAGGCTGAATCCCGCTTAACGAATATCTTTTTTTATTTTATTTATTTATTCATTATTATTATTATTATCATTATTTTGCGTTTTGATTTTTACTTTTTGTTTGCCAATCAGTTATTTGAATAAAAATACAGAAAACTGATAAATGAATTTTAAATGTGTACGAAAAATAAATAAAATATGAAGATAAAAAAAAAGAACATTGACATATTTGAAAAAAACAACAAAAAAACACTGGTGTAAAACAACAACATCAAAAACAACCAAAACAAAAACAAACAGACAAACAATGAAATTACAAAAAAGCAACAAAGATGATAAAAATTAAATGAAATACAGGGATTCGAACCCTCATCATAACTTTCCTGAACGCCGAATAAACATTATGTATGTCGTATCCTCTAACATTTGAGCTATGACGGGTAGACAACATCGCTTGCATTTTTATACTACTAGTTAAATGCCACGTAGGTTGTCTCCGTTACTTCACCGTTAATAACGGTATATAACGGTGTAACCTGTCTACCCTCTCTATCATAGTATGTTCCAACGCGTCACTATCATGTTTGCAGAAAGACCTGTATTGTCCTTTTTTTTTTTTTTTTTTTTTTTTCTTTTTGTTTTTGATTCAGTTTTACGTCCCTTTCAAGCCTTTTCACTCATATCGAGACGAATCAATCAGAAAGTGGGGCGAAAAGCGGAGTACCCGGGGAAAAACCACCTGACACAGCCGCAAGCAGAACTTGGCTCGTCCCACATGTGAATTCTGCCCCGTGCGAGGCGCGAACCAACAGCGGTGAGATGATCGAATGATCAAGAGCACTGAAGTCAGCGACCTTAACCACTCGGCCACGGGGGCCGCCTATTGTCCCTTTTAACAGACTAGACGCTGGTCTTGTTTGGAAAGAGCTAGTAATTTTGTTTTTTATGCGTGTTGTTAAATTGCTTGTGATGTGTGGGACCGCCATGTCTCTCCCGCCTGTTGTCTATGGGAAATTTAATTGTATAGATTCTTGTTCATTCTATTGTTACTTGGTTACAGATAAGGGTCTGATTGTGCTCATTTCTGATCATAATGATGCGTTTTTTATACAAGTTTCGGCCCGTTCAATATTATTTTAGTTCATATGAGACGGGTAAATCAGTAACAGGGGGGAAGGGGGAGAACCCTGAGAAAACGAACTTGCACACCCACAAGCAGAACTTGGTTTGTGTCACCCGTGATTGTAAGATTGATCAATTGGGCAGCAAGGCTACGGCGAAGAGTTCATTGTCTTGGTGTTGGTCGTTGCCAAAGCGATATTGCTGCGCTGAAGGTTGTTTTAATCCATTTTATCACATGTTGTGTGATGTTGCATCAATCTTTGTTGTAAGGACTTTGATTGTATCGCAAGCATATACGATGGTGCTGACACTGATAGACAATACCCGAATACACATATTCATATACATGTACAGTATACCACGCAGACATTTCACGTGTCCATTTACAGACCTTTTATATGTAAACAAACGAACCGCCATTCATGATTCTAATATATATACATGTAACAGGGGATTATTTTGTCCTAGGGCCCATCGACAAAACAAAGATCATATCAAGCCGGATCAGTTATCAAACCACATTGCTGCTTGGCAAGCCGAACGCAGTTGATGTTAAGGGCATGCGTTCTTTTGTCCTTTTTTAACATTTAAAAGATTTCTGTCATGATAAAGTTTATACTGAACCGATTAAGCAAGTCTCCATGGTGCAGTGGTTATTTCACGTGCCTTATAAACCAGAGATGGCAGGTTTGATCCGGATCTTCTTGCGTCTGTCAGATGAGACTATAAACTGAGGTCTCGTTTCCATATGACCTTTGCTGTTGGATTAACGCCCAAATCAACAAACCGATTCAATTTATTATTTATTTAAATTCAGATTGAGTAAGAAGCTTATGTGATTATATGCTTGCCCGATTCCGGACGCAAAGATGGGCCCTAATGAGTAAGGTTAAGAATGATCAAATGTTGTAGATCTGTCGTCAGCATGTGTAATACATGTGCACTAAAACGGTACCCTGTATCATGACGATATCATTACAAAACCTTAACAAGCAAAATACAGTGTGTTTTTTAAGTTGAAAAAAAAATGAAAATTTTCAGTTCAACAGTTTTGATATTTTCTTATTTGTTCAAAACATAAATTGTGGACACATGATAGAACAAATACTCACAATCTATGTTTTCAGAAGCATAGGCAACCTAAGTTGACCTTGTTCTATAATAGGTTAATGTCATCCCTGGGTCATATATAGACTTTGTAGATGCTTCATGCCAAGTTTCAAAATCATAGGCCTACTGATTCTGAAGAAGAACACATTTAAAGGTTTTTCAATTTATAGCCATGGCGGCCTTGGTCAAGTTACCTTGACCATTAATACAAATTTTCGTTTCCCTTCCACGAAGTTTGGCTTTGATCGGCCATGCGGTTGCAGAGAAGTTTAAATATTATAGTCATATACATGTATATATCCCCCAGGCAGGAGCAGACAACCACCTGGGTCTTTGTGTTTTCACAAAAATAAATCTGCCCATTTGTATTATCATAGCGAGTTTCCACCCATTTAATTATATTTAACTAATTTCCCCATTTAAATGCATGGGCGACCTACATGAAAGTTGATCTTACCGTAAAATAAGTCAAGGTCATCCCAGCGAAATGATTTATACAAACTTTGTAGTGCTTTTAATATTGTTTGATTCTTCATGCCATCTGGTTCTGGAGAAGAAAAATTTTAACGGTTTTTGCTATTTATAGCCAAGGCGGCCATCTTGGTCATGTGACCAGGTCCATTTATGCAAATTTCGTTCCCCCTTCCTAAGAATGCTCCGCAAACAGTTTTAACTTTGATTGGCCAAGCTGTTTCAGAGAAGAAGATCATGGAAATTGTTGACAGACGACGACGGACGGACGACGGGACATGGCCATCCTATAAGCTCACCTTTTGAGCCGAAGGGCTCATGTGAGCTAAAAATATGTATACCCCTGCATACCCAAGTTTTGCTTTATAAAAGCGTTGTTCAATGGGGTAAACATGTCACGGACATGTTATCATGATAAGGATAACAGACCATGCTCGATATTACTTGAAATGTGTCAAAACGTTGTAAGGCGTAGAATAAAAAAAATGCACATAAAATTAAAGATCAACTAAATGTTTCAAATCGTAAATCTTGCCATGTTTACATGTAAAAAAATTACTGTGTGTTCACGTAAAACACGTGAAATGTAGCTTAACAGAACCAATGTACGTATATACATGCACCAGTATGTTAAAAGTCACATGGCGATAACAAATAGTTGATAGTTGCTTTCCCACCAACAGTTATCGTCATATGCAGACGGGATCTCGGTTTATAGTGTCACCATAAAGCCATGGGCAGCTCAGAATTAAACTAGCGATCCCTACATGTAGTTATACACACGAGTGTCTAAAAAATAACATTCTGCACTGGAAGCTCAACAATTATCATTGTTACCATTGCATATGATAACATTGTTTACGATTTATATGTTTAATTGCTGTCTGGATTTCTTTATTTTTGCATTTTACCAATGCATATAGGTTTTAAGTTTTTATTTATTTTTTTTTGGTTTTCTACGCAAGAATATTGTCAAAGATGCGAAAAAATAATAAAAATAATAAATTCCAATAAAAATAGGCGTTTCCTACTCGCGCTCAACCTCCTGAGCTAACGAGTCAGATGCTCTTATCGAAATCATTTTTATTAAGGCTTTATATCCCAGTCAACATTTTTTTTAGTCATGTCGGGACGGAGCCAACGCTTCCTGGGTTTAACCAGTTAGAAAGGAGTTAATGTGTCTTGCTCAAGGACACAACACGGTGGCGCCTGTGGGGATCGAACCCAGGACCTTTTGATTCGGAGTCAGACGCCCTACCACTACGCCACCGCGCTCCCTAAAATAATTTTGTACCAGTCTTATATCAACTACCTGTACGTATTTATTCTCGACATGTGATTTTACGAAGCGACTGACTTAACCACTGCGACATGAAGTCATCTACGGAACATGTGTGTGTGTGTGTGTGTGTGTGTGTGTGTGTGTGTGTGCTCGCGTAAAGAATATTAAAGAATATTTCATCCTGTTTTAGGGTTAAGCAAGGTACGCGGCACGTTATGAAAAAAAAAAAACAAAAAAAACGAACTGTATGTTTCTCAGTCTATAAATAAGTCTTGAAAATAATATTGTTTTAGTTTGAAGTTTAATTATATTTATTTGAATTCAAACAGATAAACATCACGCATAATTCAAGAGCATAAACGAGGATCAGAAAGAAAGCCTTTGACTTGGAAAAAACATCCCAAAAATCGTAATTATCGCATTCAAAATGCTGAAATACTGTGGAAGGTCTACAAAACCTCAACTTATTTGTATGGCTTTGCAAAATGTAGCTAGGATATCGCACTTATGACTTGCAGATGATTGTCTAATGGACTCAAAACGAAACATCAACCAAATAAATAACATCACGATTTCGAGTATCTGTTTGAAATACATGTATAAACATGCCGCCAAAATAAATTATGTTCTCTCACGAGACAGCACGTGGAACTGTAGGTCTTACACCTAATAAATATACATATATGTTTACATGTACACTATACAGTGTACTATTTGAGCCGCGGAAAACATTTTTAAGTCGTTCAGGATGGCTAACTTATCCTAGCCACATTATGCCTGTACAAGCCTTCAGTATATTCATAGTTTCATGTCTCCCAGAAAGAAATATTGACGTGAGGATAGATCAGCTCTTATACAAAAAATACGATCTTATCGCACTTAACCATTCGAACATCTCACCGCTGTGTCTGGTGTGGGTTCGAGCCCCGCTCTGGGCACATGTGAGACAAGCCAAGTTCTGCTTGCGGTTGTGTCAGGTGGTTTTTTCTCGGGGTTCTCCCGTTTTCGCCCCACCTACTAATTGGCCCGTCTCGTATGAGCTGAAATAATCTTGAAAGAGACGTTAAACTGAATAAAAAAAAAAAAAAAAAAAAAAAAAAATACGATCGAGCTCCCAATACAAGAGAAAACATACATGTGGGCTGCCGTCTCAAACTTCAATTCCTTTACGATTTAAGAATTTAATGTAGTAGGGCATTTAATGATTCTTGCATTTGACAAAACAGATAATCAGCTGATAATATATGTTTTATTTCCAAAGCTTTTTTGTCACAAGAGAGACAAATAAAGAAAAGAAAAAAAGTGATCCGTCCGGGACTCGAACCCAGGACCTTTCGCTTTCAATTCCAAGCACGCTACCTACTGAGCTACACAGCTACACGTCCTAGACTATTTCATTTTTTTGACTCTCTTATTTAATTCGTCTTCGTCGGGCTATTGATAGTTTTGACTAAGTAATTCTTCATATCGTCCCTCGTCTTCGTCTCAAATATGCCCTCACGAGTCGTCCCCCATCACGCGGAAAGTCATAACCGCAAGCGCCAGCAGCATTTACGTTCAAAAGTGAAAAATGTCTATTAGGACCTTTGGCTACAGTTTTAGATGTTGGCTATGGTCAATTAAAGCGGACACGTGTGGCGTCTTGTTTATGTAATAGGCCTAATCATTTTTTTTTTTTTTTTTTTTTTTTTTTTTTTGTTTTGTTTTCCTGTTACTCCCGTCAATCAGTTTCTGATTATTCTTGGGAAGTGTACATTGTACACTCCGGTGTGTTTTGCAGGATGAGCCAACACATGCATGAGGATAGAACCTGTGTATGGGATCTTTAACCTGCAAAGGGGGTGACTGTCCCTGCACAGGGGGCCTCCAGTTAACGTCCCGATCCGAAGGACGGCGCACTGTATCATGTCATTCCTGCAAATGACACGAAGGGAAGCAAGTTCGGACCAACAAATTTTCCTCGCCGCCGGCGGGGATCGAACCCGGGACCTCTAGCACAAGAAACACTCTGCATGATGAAATTGCCCTCTCTTTCCTTCTTTCTATATATACTGCAGCACCCTCTCGCGAGGATTATGTTTCGTTTCATTATAGACTTGTTTCTTTCCTTTCTTTCTTCAGATACTGAGTAGATCAATTTCTGATCATCACCTCAGAATATTGAATTGCATAACATACATGTAAGACAAAACTTTCTAGCAGACAGCTAAATATTGCATTGATTTCGCTTAGTACAAGCTATTCCCATCTCATATATACTTGTGCATTGCAGTCAGATATAAAGAATGTCAGTGGAATGACAGAAGAACAAAAAATAAAGTATAATCTGTTAATCGCATTTGTCGCCCTTGGCTCTGCGTGCGCAGATGTCAATTATAGACCGACTTCGATCGGAGACTATGCTTCGATACACATCAATTTCCCTGATATCATAGTTCTGAATAGAAGCCTCCTTGGTGCAGTGGTTAAGTCGCTCGCCTTGTAAACCAGGGGTCGCAGGTTCGATCCCGGGCTTCTCCTAAAAACCTCCTCCCGGTTGAGCCTTCGGGTGCTCCCGGAACAACAAACCCACAAAACAACCTCAAAAACAACCTCCTAGAGTACTGGTCTCGCCCAGGAAAAAAAATGGTTTCGCCGGACCATGTATGACCAGGGACTGTTAACCTGGCAGTTCCCTGGTATGACCAACAGTGTTGAAAATATTTCCTGGTCCTTTATAATAATACATTTGATTAATCGAAAAACGATGATCGGGGGGGGGGGGGATTTTGTTACTTTTTCTTGTTTCTTTGATGCATTATTTCTCATGTTTTTCAATCCTCTGAAATATTCTCTCTTCTTTATTTTGAAATTTAACAAATACAAGACGGTTGACCATGGGCGCCGCCATATTAGCTTCCATATATACCAACCAAACATTGTTTGACCTTCCGGGACTAGTCTATGGTCTGAAATCGAAGTCCCTCATTCTGTCAGCTAAATAATAATTTGAGGGGTTGAGAAGTTTTCCATACGCTATATTAACATTGGTAATCTTTAGGCCGACCATAAAAAATTGTTGGTTTGCTGTGTTCCTACCTACCCGCCAAAATTGGCCCTACCCAAAAAATTTTATGGCCATTTTGAGGAAAATATTTTTTTTTGGATTCATTTTCACAAACTTATTCTTTCCAAAACCTTTTTATGTTCTGACAATGTTTTATTATACTGTTTTAACTTCAATATATCCTATTTTGAACCATACATCTACTAATATAGCAAATTATAAAGATATTTTTCTGGTTCCAAAAAAAAAAAAAAAAAAAAAAAAAAAAAAAAAAAAAAAAATGACCTACCTACCTACCCACACTAAAATTGATGGGCAGGAGCACAGCAAACAAAGAATCATTTAAGGATGGCCTTAACCAATAGATCTAGCCCTACTGTTCTCTTCTAGATGTTGGCTTTGGTAAATTAAAGTGGCCGCATGCAGACTTATAAGGGGGAGGGGGGGGGGCGTCTTCTCAAGTCAACGTAATAGTTGAGCATATCAATATATTCCACCTTAATATCTGCTGTATATACCCTGCATACTCTTTCTTTCGTTTCAAAAATTTCAATACTGATTGCATAACATAAGACAAAACTATCAGATATTTAAAGCTAGTATCTCACTGGCATGCGAATTTCTGGCGACTGTTTTGCGAATTTTGTCGCGGACTTTCACACAACATTCGTACCAGTGTTGCACGAGTGTCACAAGTATTTCATGTGTCGCGAACTGGTCACGAAATTTTTAAACTTGTTTAAAAATTTTATGCGAGTTTTTTCACCAAAATATTTTGCAAGACTGTCACGCTACTCGTGGGAGTGTCGCGAACTTGTAGCCGCAAAACTTTGGCAAATTTACAATGCAAAATTTTTGCGACGCTCGTATGAATGTCGTGCGAGTGTGGTATGAAGTTCGCGCAACAGTCTTGAGAAAAAAAATGCGAACACCTCGAGACTATCTGGCGAGAAAATAAAACTAAGCAACATTCATTCCAATGTCACGCAACTGTTATACGAATAAAAATGAAAATAAGCTACATTCGTGGGAAAGTCGGGAGACACTCTCATGAATGTCTCGTGACTGTCGTGCGACAGTCGCGAGATATATTTTCAAAATTTAATGAAACAAATTCGGGAGTTTCAATCTAATAATGAGATTGAAACTCCCGAATTTGTTTCATAAACGTCCATTCAGTGAGACTGCAACGTGAATGTTGTGTTTGTATCTTTAAATTTTGTCGAAAAATAGTGGCAAACTATTCACGAACTACTTCGGAACTAGTCTCCAGTTGTCGCATTCCAGTGAGATAGGGGCTTAAGCAGATATATCTTTTTTTTACGGTTTACCGAGTCGATCAATTTCTGACCATTTAATACCTCAGGAGCTGTGGAATACCAGCTGTTTGACTGCTGAATGCTGATCACTCTTGGATCAGCTCTAGCAGTGAATTGTTGAGTAATAATTTACTGTTTGGAGATCAGTAAAGAGGATCAAATCACAAGCGCATATTCTTACAACTGACAAAAAAATCTGCTTGATGGAATAGCTGATATCACAGAAGGCGCAAAGTAATTACGCTTATTGGCCCAGTGAAATTATTGCACAATATTATAACACGTGTAGTATAGGTCACTGTTGAGGTGTGTTAGAATTATTATGATGTTGTTATTTTCTAGTGTAAGATTCTCTATTTGTTTTTCTATTTTGTAGTGATTCACGGAGGTTAAAAGTACTGTAGTTAGACTGGTGAAACAGTTACAGAGTAGTTTGGGTAAGTTTTGTTTACTATCCTTTTAACCTTGGAATGAAACATACAGCTATGGTCTTTAGCCATCATTATGAAAACTTTACCATGGATATAGTATACATCTCTAGATTCTTTTCAGCCGTAAAAATTGAAAATTTCATTGGAAAAATATTGATATTTTTTCTCAAAACATAGGTTGTGGGTACATGTTAGAACCGCCTTGGCTAGGCATTTCTAACACCCACAATTTATGTTTTGTATAAAAAATAAGAAACTAGGTATACCGCCTGCAAACTCCAGTTTCTCTATAGAAGTGGGGTTTATGGGGGTATACATATCATTGATTATGTTATTTCTGATGTTATGCAAGATATTTAAGTTTTTCAGTGATAGTAATGTTACATTGATCACGAAGCATTAATCCCACCCCAGCATCTTGCATTAATTTAACAAATTTTATAGGGAGTACAATCATGACAATGGCATTACGAAAACTTGCCCATGATGCAATATACAGATTTTTTGAGCTTTAAAAATTGAACATTTTCAGCTGAAAATTTTTTTCTTATTATTGTTCAAAACTTAGATTATGGGTACACGTTAGGATCGCCTCGGCGAGGCGTTTCTAACGAGTACCCACAATCTATGATTTGAAGCAAAACTAAGAAAAATAGGTATACCCCTGCATACCCCAGTTTTGCTATATGAAAGTGGGGTTCAAGGGGGTATACATTACACGGACATGTTTTCGTGATGGCGTAGTGGTAGAGTGTGGAACTCCGAATAGAGAGGTCCTGGTTTCAATCCCCACATGTGTCACCTTGTTGCGTCCTTGAGCAAGACACATTAACTCCCTAAAGTACTGGTAAAACCCAGGAAGAGTTGGGTCCATCCTGACATGACTGAAAAATAATTGTACGCCTCCATACAAAGCAACAACAAGTTTCATACGGATATATAAGGAAATAACCATGAGTGTAATATTCATATTTTCAATGAAAATTTACATTGTTTTTACATACGTCATCAATTACGTCTCATATTCCCATAAAAGTGATAATACATGTCATGTGTGTTCATAACACTTTTTATGACAGGAAATTATCCACTAGCATGTGTGAGACAAGCCAAGTTCTGCTTGCGGGTGTGCCAGGTGGTTTTCTCGGGGTTCTCTTGTTTCTGCCCACATAAAGTACTGATTGGTCATAGATCTAGGGTACACGCTAGAACCGCCAAATATAAGGAAAAATAGATATACGGTCCAAGATGTAACAGCGGTTTTATAAGCTGTAACAATTTAAAATTTCAGTTAACACCTTTTGATAAAACGAAAATCTGTGATATTTATATTTTTGTTTTAGCGATGCCACTGTTGCTGAAACGGGTGCTGAAACCGCCACATCCCGATTTGTGCCGACAATATCCGATTATGAGATCCGTCAGCTCATAGAGAACCATAAGAACAGAAACACAAAGAAAAACACAAACTGGGCTGCAGGGGTCTTTTCCTCTTGGAGAAATGCTGCTGGACCTGAATTCGTGCCGGAAATACAGTTAATGACAGTGGAGCAGATGAACCATTATTTGAGCAGATTTGTGGTGGAAGCGCGGAAGAAAGAAATTGAACCCTATCGCCCATGGAAAGTATGTCGAGTTCAGTAGACAAGGCTCCAAAACGTACAAAGGGGGCTAAAAGGACTTGGAACTCTCTAACAAACGGATAAGACATTACAGACTAAATGGTATGTATCTTTTTGTTATATTTTGTCATTGAATGTCATGCCAACATGGCTCGTAGTTCAGAAACTGTGTTTGTAACTTCACCCTTTTGTGTCATTCTGTCACGTTCAAAAAGTTGTCACATAAATAGAATGAAAACCTGTATTGAAATAAAAAAAAAATCCAAGAATTTCCCGTGGAGAAAATAAATTTGAGAAAATGTTAGCAAGGGAAGTAATTATTTTGAAAAAAAAAAAAGATCCTGAAAGATCGTGTTTGGCATGCGCGGATCCAGAAAATTTTCCTTGTGGGGGGTGGGAGGATGGGTCCAAATTCCCAGAAGGGGTCTGACGGAAAATTTTCAACATGGCAAAAAAAAACCCCCAAATAATCTGGCAATTCCAGAGGGGGGGGGGGCGGACCCCCTGTCCCCCCCCCCTCTGGATTCGCCCATGTTTGGACAGTAAATATTATAGAAATAATTTGTGTAAGCAAGTGGAACTGATGTCTGAATTAAATTGTACCACTGAAATAGTCCGATTCTTAGCATTTATACGAAAAATTGAAATTGAGATCATTGCAGCTCTGTAAAAATTGAAATCTCATTAGAAAAAATATGATATGTTTATTTTATGTGCTCAAAACATTAATTGTAGGCACACGTGAGAACCGCCTCGCTGAGGCGGTTTTAACGAGTACCCACAATCTATGCTTTGGATAGGCACATCCCTGTAAAGTGTAAACTCCTGTTTTACTGTATAAAATAGGGGTTCTAGGGGGTATTTATTTCACGGACATGTCTTCTTGATGGTGTGTTTTTTTGTTTTTTTTTTCAGATGAGAAACCAATTGCAGATCTTTTAAGAAATATTTGGTGGCGTTAAATAGAGGCGCTTTCTACCGAAGACCACTAGCTGGACTCCCTATACGCTATGGCAATCAAGTCATTGGAGTAAATAAACATAAAACCATGATAAAAGTAATATGGGCACATGCTGAACTTTCTGGGAATTATACCAATCATAGCGGTAAAAGAATGTGTGTGACACAACTCTACATGGCAGGGGTGGATGAGCAAGAAATAATGCAAAGGACTGGACATAGATCTGAGAAAAGTGTACAGAATAGTATAAGGTTGCTTCAAGTGAAATTCAGAAGCGAGTAGCTGCTGTATTAGATCCTTCAAAGGAAAATCTAGTGCCCTATGAAACCTAAGCTGGAACTAGCTGAACACAATTGCTGCACTCCGCCTGAGCAGTCTGATACAGAGTCTGGTAGGGCACTAAGGGCAGTGCTTGGCGAGAGACAGCCTTATTTCGCCAACTGTAATGTTTATTTGAGATATTAAATATTTGCTGAAGCCCACAGTTGGCGATTCTTAAGTTTATGATATTTTTGATGAAAAATCAAGGCACACAAATTCGATTGGATATAAACAAAATTATCAATTTTGACCAAAAAATCGATGTTTGTTATCATAATTGTTGGTTGATTTTATTTTGGTGACTTTGTTTACCTTTAGACTTTAATGAGGATGACAAGAGACTTTAATAAGGGTTACAAAATATTGCCTATTTCTGAAACGTAGTCACACTTTTGATTGTATTGAGGGTTGATGAATAAATTGTTTAAATTCATGATTTTAATGAATACCCACAAAGTATGTTCTATTTGCCTTTTTTTTTAGCTCACCTGAGCCGAAGGCTCACATGGTGAGCTTATAGGATAGCCATGCTCTGGCGTCCGTCCGTCACCTGTCGTTGTTGCCCGTCCACAATTTCAAAGATCTTCTCCTCTGAAACCACTTGGCCAATCAAAGCCAAATTTTACATGAAGCATCTATAGGAAGGGGGAACCAATGTGTATATAAGAAATTCAGGTCACATGACCAAGATGGCCACTACGCCCATATATAGTAAAAACCCTTCAAAAATCTTCTCCAGAACCGGTGGACCGATTTCAAAGAAACTTGGCATGAAGCATAGATGGCCTTGACCTATTTTACGGCAAGGTCAACATAGGTCGCCAATGCATTTGAATGAGGAAAACTTTTAAAATGTCATTTAAAGTGAAAGTCTTGCAGGAAATGGGCAGTAGGACTGAATATTAATGATTCTGAAAAAAATTGGGCCACAGAGGCTCATGTGCCCCACCCTGTGGCAATATACATGTATATCTCCATAATATTCAAACATCTCTGAAACCGCTTGGCCAAACAAAGCCAAAATTTATGTGAAGCATCAACAGGAAGGGGAAACCAATGTGTATATAAATATAATCCAGGTCACATGACCAAGATGGCCGCCATGCCCATGTATGCTAAAAACCCTTCAAAAATCTTCTTCTCCAGAACCAGTAAAACGATTTCAATGAAACCTGGCCTAAAGTATCGATGGATCAAGTACTACAAAGTGTATATGAATCATGACCCTGGGATGACCTTGGCCTATTTTACGGCAAGGTCAACATAGGTCCCCAATGCATTTGAATGGAGAAAACTTTTAAAAAGTCATTTAAAGTGAAAGTCTTGCAGGAAATGGGCAGTAGGACTGAATATTAATGATTCTGAAAACAAAATTGGACCCAAGGGCCTCATCTGCCCCCACCCCGGGGTATTGTATATGTATATTACCATAATATTCACACATCTCCTGTGAAACTGCTTGACCAATCAAAGCCAAATTTTATGTGAAGCATCTATATAATGGGGGAACCAATGTGCATATAAATAATCTAGGTCACATTACCAAGATGGCCGCCATGCCCATATATGATAAAAACTCTTCAAAAATCTTCTCCAGAACTGGTGGACCGATTTCAAAGTTTGCTTTGGTCATAGTTTGATGTCTTTTTTTTTTCTCTTTATTTTTTTTAAATTTTATGACTACCCAATATAAATGAGAATTGTTACGTTACCATCTAGTTTATCACACTGTAAATGCATCATGAGCAGTACATTATTCTTAGAAAGTATAAATGTATGAGCTGTGTTATGAGAAAATTGGTATTTGGTTGTTCTGGCCAGGTCCTGGGTGTTTTGACCAGATCCGAAAGCTATTATACAACCACAGAAAATAGCTCTAGATTTGGAAATTTGGGTTAACAAACGTTATAGGGATTGAACAGCTATGCAAAAATCCAGTTTTTCAAATGACACAGGTCAGTCAATACCAGGGAAGCTCTCACTCACACATACATGTACTATCAGGGCCTTTGATTTGATTTAATTATGCAATGAAAAGTAATCAGGCTGATTGTTAGCTCACCTGAGCCGAAGGCTCACAAGGTGAGCTTATAGGATGGCCATGATCCGGCGTCCGTCCGTCGTCGTCGTCGTCCACAATTTCAAAGATCTTCTTCTCTGAAACCGCTTGGCCGACCTAGTTGAAATTTTATGTGGAGCCTCCTTGGGTAGTGGCATTTCAAGCTTGATCAGGTCACATGACTAAGATGGCCGCCACGCCCATATATGGTAAAAACCCTTCAAAAATCTTCTTCTCCAGAACCGGTGGGCTGATTTCCACGAAACTTGGTATGTAGCATCAGGGACTTCAGCCCATCATAGTTTGATCAAATGATGACCCTTGGATGACCTTGTTTCAAATTTGGAAACATAGGCTTTTACATGGGAAAAAGTGAAAACTATGGATTTTTTGAAAACTATTGCAGCCTGAGGCCTGAAAAGTGGTAGATGCAAACAACTAATGGAGTAAATGAAGGTATTTGATTAATTTAGGTCAAGGTCATCTCTTGACCTTGGCTAGTCTGTCGTCCATTCACACTTTTCAAAGATCTTCTTCTCTGAAACTGCTGGGCCAATCAAAGTGAAATTTTATGTGGAGCATCCATGGGTAGGGGAGACGAAAGTTTGATTGCGAAATCCAGGTCACATGACCAAGATGGCTGCCACGCCCATATATGGTAAAAACCACTCAAAAATCTTCTTCTCCAGAACCAGCAGGCCGATTTTCATGAAACTTGGTATGTAGCATTTGGGACTCCAGCCCATCATAGTTTGATAAAATGATGACCCTAGGATGACCTTGACCTAATTTACGGCAGGTCAATTTTGGAAACATAGGCTTTAACATGGGAAAAAGTAAAAACTATGGATTTTTTGAAAACTATTGCAGCCTGATGCCTGAAAAGTGGTAGATGCAAACAACTAATGGAGTAGATGAAGGTATGTGATTAATGTAGGTCAAGGTCATCTCTTGACCTTGGCCAGTCTGTCGTCCATACACACTTTTCAAAGATCTTTTTCTCTGAAACTGCTGGGCCAATCAAAGTGAAATTTTATGTGGAGCATCCATGGGTATGGGAGACAAAAGTTTAATCGCGAAATTTAGGTCACATGACTAAGATGGCTGCCACGCCCATATATGGTAAAAACCACTCAAAAATCTTCTTCTCCAGAACCGGTTGGCCAATTTTCGCGAAACTTGGTATGTAGCATTTGGGACTTCAGCCCATCATAGTTTGATAAAATGATGACCCTTGGATGACCTTGACCTAATTTACGGCAAGGTCAAATTTGGAAACATAGGCTTTTACATGGGAAAAAGTGAAAACTATGGATTTTTTGAAAACTATTGCAGCCTGATGCCTGAAAAGTGGTAGATGCAAACAACTAATAGAGTAGATGAAGGTATGTGATTAATGTAGGTCAAGGTCATCTCTTGACCTTGGCCAGTCTGTTGTCCATACACACTTTTCAAAGATCTTCTTCTCTGAAACTGCTGGGCCAATCAAAGTGAAATTTTATGTGGAGCATCCATGGGTAGGGGAGACGAAAGTTTGATCGCGAAATCCAGGTCACATTACCAAGATGGCCGCCACGCCCATATATGGTAAAAACCATTCAAAAATTTTCTTCTCCAGAACCGGCAGGCCAATTTTCGCGAAACTTGGTATGTAGCATTTGGGACTCCAGCCCATCCTAGCAAATGATGACCATAGGATGACCTTGACCTATTTTACGGCAAGGTCAATTTTGGAAACATAGGCTTTTACATTGGAAAAGGCGGAAACAATGGATATTTTGGAAACTGTTGCAGTCTGAGACCTGGAAGTTGCTAGATGCAGACAACCAATGGAGTCAATGAAGGTAAGTAATTAATAAAGGCCAATGTCATTTCTTGACCTTGACCCAAAGTCATTTAAATATCAAAATTAAAATTGTGGTTTTCTCATAAATCACTGGGTTTGGAAACTATTGCAGCCTGAGACCTGAAACTTTGCAAATGCAGACAACTTAGGAATTCAATAAAGGTGTGTGAGTATTCTAGGTCAAGGTCATTTCATGATGACTTAATACTGCAGGATCAGGCTTCAGGTGAGCGTTCTCAGGACCAATGGTCCTCTGGTTTTGTATGTGATTAAGCTGATCTGTGATTGTGTTTGATAGTTGGATGTTTGTATCAAATAATCAGGGTGTCAGGTGTCGTATATGAGCCTTCGCACGAGAAAACCAACTTACCAGGCCTGACAAATATCTGTCTGTACAGTCCTAGATTTAAGAAGCTTGAAAATTTGATTTAACAGGAAGAGGGATTTTACTATTCCTGTAATGAAAAGAAAGGCGTAGATCAGCTGTACAGTTACTGCACACCTGACCTGTGCCTTTGGTTTCGCATATGCAGATTGTTGGTTTTCTGATGCGGCGGCTCATATATGAAAATTAATTGTTCTTTAATGTTTATCATATGATTATTTTAATAAAGAATGAAACTTTCATTTTTGTTTGACTAAATCGAAAATGCAAAAGTGGGGAATGGCAGAAACTTACCAGGGAGTAATTAGTCAAATTATCCCTTGTATAGTTTCACAATAGACAGTATTTATTTTGCATTTTCTGTTGCAAAATTCAACGATTTTAGCTAACCTGAGCCGAATGCTCATGGATAGCTTATAGGATGGTACTCGAGTCGGCGTGCGTCCGTACAGTCACATTTTCAAAAATCTTCTCTGAAATCCCTTGGCCAACCAAAGCCATTTTTTTATCTATACAAGCTCTAAGGGAGTGGTTATCGTTCGTACACACGGACGAACCATATAATAAGTTGCTTATTGCACTTTTAGCACCCTGCACCTTGTGCATCTCCGGGTTTCTGACGTTGAACACTTAAAGGGTGCAATATTTTTCTACATTATTATGGTAAGGTATTTCGGTATTTCAGATATCTAACACTCATGGTCATATCATATGAAACTTATTTAAGAATACTTTGTGAGTTGTGAAATAAGTACTCGTGTAAGATCATTTATTGCATAGCATTTATATTATTTTATTTTAAAGTTTTTATTGTTGTGTGTTTAGGATGCACGGCAATAGGTAAAACCTATTTATTTCATATTAAGACTACTCAACCCGACTTAGCTCTAGACGTTTAAAGAACATGTTTACGTGATGATGCCAGTGCTAAGTTTTTTTCCCTGCTCTTTCATGATCTTAACAGGGATTATGTCTGTTATATATTATGTAAACGAATCCTTTATCTTCTTATTCTTATCAAATAGTTATGATCTTAATATTCTGTAACCATTTTATGATGAGTTACAAAACGGTTATTGCTAAAATATAATATAGTTCTGATTAAGAAAGGTTCAATTTGTTTCATTTTTAACAAATTATAGCAATTTAAATTCAGATTTTAACACTCAGACAACTTTGGATGTAAAAATACTAATAAATACGAAGTGCGTCTTACGTCTTCTCCCTGCAATTTATGCAATTGGAACAATTATTTTAACACATTCATATTAAACACATTTGATGTGATACGTTTGTACTGGTCCTTTGACATGTAACTTTTTATAGTTTATTTTAGCTATATCTATATATATAGGCAAATTTCACTCGAAAACCAGACAATTTTAATCAACTTGGCCCATTTTTGAACAAGAATCACGTTGACCGAAGTCATATCAAATATGATGTAAATTTGACGACACTATGGCGGTGTTAATATAATGCTTTCTACTGACTACAGTTGGCTAAGAATTTAACAGGTTTTGGGTTGACGCACGGAATAGCGACTATTTAACCATTTGCTATATATGAAAAATGAAGCGTTCCAGCAATAGACACCGTCATAAATTCAAAGGGTATCCATAGGCTTTCAAACCATCCATACATACAATCCTAACTTGCTTACTTGGACGGTTATATTGAAGCATATTTTGGATGCCTTGGTATCCTAATTCTGGTTACAAGTCCAATAATATGGAAGCAACGTCCCGACATGAACATAGCTGTTGACTGGGACGTTAAGTATTAGTTCAAACAAATCAAACAAATCGTTTGACAATCTGACTTCACATCAGGATTAACATTTATATATCTGTTTTTTTTTTTTTTTTTTTTTTTTTTTTTTTTTTTTTTTTTTTTTTTTTTTTTCAAATTATGTTGTTTTTTGTTTTTTTTTTTCAAATTATGTTGTGTAAGGCAGCCGAAACAGTATCCCCTTATATCAACCTTGATCTTGTCATATCGACAGTTGTAGGTTTGAATGATGATTTTGAAAATCGAATTTATAATCGATATAGATTCCGGGTTTTAGCAACTTCCGGCTGGTTGACTTTTTTTGGAGCCGTGAAAATTGAATTTTATTTCCAAAGATTTTTAGTGAATTATCGTGTCTTATGAACAATTTTTACGTGCTGGGACAATTTTAGTATTGGTTTTATTGAACCGCAGTGTGCAGATGGTAAAAGACATTAAATGAGCCAGAATTTAATCGAATTTCATTGGGGGCGGTGAACAGGTATTTTGGGTCCATCCAGTTTATCCGGGCCTAGTAAAAAGACTTGATTGGTGGCAGTTCATGTGGTCTTGAGCTGTCATAAAATGAGTGATTCACATCTACACGACGAATTAGGTGAAATTGACTTATTGGAGGGTGCAGAGAGTTACGTGAACTCAGTAATGTCATCTCAAACTGTCTTAAGTTCACCTGTAACGGAAATTTTCAGCAAGAGAAAGCGTCATTTGTCAGTACCCACAATACAGGACTCAGCAAAGAAACTTCGTGGTATTTGCTCAGACAGTAGTGATCTTACAGATGGATTGGAGCGTAGTGACGAGCTTGTAGAAATTACGGAGCTCCCAGAGAATGTGGGGCAGGGTCAGGGTAGGAAGGTCATAACTGCCAAGAAAAAACTGTACAAACCACAAAAGAAAGGTGGAGAAACAATATGTACAGCGGCTAGCGTACATGTGGATGCGGATGTCAGCGTTAAAGATATGATTTCTCAAATGAATAACACAATGCAGACATTGTTTGCATCCCTAAGTGACAAGATGAAACAGATGGAGAATAATATTGAGAGTAAGTTGGTCCATAAATTTAATCAGCAGATTGATAAACGTGTGAACTCTGAAAGCAAAAAACTCAAAAAAGAGATGGAGTCGCAGTTATCAGATTTGCGCACTGACTTGTGTGATGATATTGCTGAAATC
This sequence comes from Rugalucina vietnamica, assembly GCA_964017185.1. Classification (NCBI taxonomy): domain Eukaryota; kingdom Metazoa; phylum Mollusca; class Bivalvia; order Lucinida; family Lucinidae; genus Rugalucina; species Rugalucina vietnamica. The sequence continues at coordinate 5,486,616 of OZ024873.1, forward strand.
AACGCCAGGTTGAATTCCTTGAGTGAAAATTTTGAAAGTAGCCATTCAGGTGGCCAGTTTCGGCCAGATGGGAAATTCCGGAACATGGAAAAGAACATAATCATTCGTAATTTACCATATACTTCAGATGAGGATCTGCGTGGTAAGGTTTATGGGTTGCTGAGGGACGGCCTAAAACTAGCAGAAGTTGTGATTGACAATGTGGAGCGAAAAGAGTCGCGCGTGGAATCATCCCCAGGTGTTATAGTGGTAACACTTGGTTCACAGGAGGATAAACGCAACATTCTGAGGGTTAAGGCCAATTTGAACAAAAGTGATAGGTTTAAGCGTGTGTTCATTCATCCAGACCTACCAAAACGTGAGCGTCAGTTGGCAGCAAATTTCAGAAAGGTGGTAAATGCAGTCCAAAATAGTGAGGTGAAACTTTTCGTTAAAGGGTCTAGGGTGCTTTCATCAAGGCGCTCTGCAGTGGAAGAGGACGTTTCTGCTCGGGATAGATCACATTCGAGGGGCAGGGACTCTAGGGTGCTTTCGTCAAGGCGCCCTTCTGCGGAAGAGGACGTTTCTTCTCGGGATAGATCACAATCGCGGGGCAGGGGCTCCAGGGATAGGCAGACATCGACTCAGTATTCTGAAGACGAATATATGGATACAAATACTTTCAATTCGGGGCAGAGTGATTCTTATCAAAATAGACGCAGTCGCGACGACAGGAAATTTTCTGCGCATGGGATGCGTGGAAACCAGAGAAATGTTCATAATAGTGTGAATTTCGACCAAGACTTGTCCTCTAATGATGGTCGCCCCTCAGCCAGTGGTCGGTCATCGAGGAAACCTCCTGCGGATCGAAGTGGGCATTCGAATCGTGGTAGGCATTTCTCGGGTGATAGGCACGTAGAGCAACATGGGCGTTCCACTGTTGGTGGTCAGTCGCGCCAGTCAAATGACATACACAGATCTGACAGAAGCCAGCAACCTCGTGACAGTTACCATGGTTACAGTCGAAATGACTTTAATTCAAGGTCATACTCAAAATAGGTCCAAATAGGGTTTTGGAATGTAAATGGCTGGAATACTTGTGAAAGTTCATTAAATTTTAAGGTCCGACATTCCTGTCTGAATTACATAGATATTGATATGCTGGCAGTAGCTGAATCACATTTAATTGGAAATGAAGAACTCAGGGTGCCAGGTTACACATGGTTTGGTCAGAATCGTCAAAATATGCATATAAAAGCCAAAAGTGGCTCAGGTGGTATTGGTCTGTTAATCAAAAATATTTTTGCTAGTAGCTATAATATTCAGATTCTTGATAAAAGTTACGAAGGTATTTTGTGGATAAATTTTAAACATGTTTCAGCTGGGTTTAGCTTTAACTTGTGTGTGTGTTATCTACCTCCTGAGGGCTCGTCTAGATATGTAAATGTTGATGAATTTTTTGACACCTTGTTAACCAAAGTTTATCAATATCAAAATATGGGTCAATATTATATTTGTGGCGACTTTAATAGCCGCCTTGGTGATCTAGTAGACTATATTGAAGGTGTTGATGATTTACCCCCAAGAGATATACTGGACTTCAGTAAGAATGCTCATGGTCAATATTTTTGCAATTTTTTGATTGACAGTAATTGCTGTATTTTAAATGGAAGGATAGATACCCAGAAAAATAATTATACATCAATTTCAACGAAAGGCAAAGCGGTTGTTGATTATTTTGCTGTTCCATATACTTCACTGCAATTTATTGAAAGTTTTGAAATATTAACTTCATCAAGTTTAGTACATTTAGCCTGTAAAGATATGGGATTTGAGTCAAGACATGTACCTGATCATTCTTTACTGAAGTGCAGCATTATGCTAGTTGGTCAAAATGAGCAAAGTCCATGTAAAAATAGTGTACCTAATGTGTCTTATACCAAATTTGACTGTGGTACCATTCCACTGGGCTTTTGTGAAGATGAAAGTTTTTTATTATCATTAAATGCGAAAATTCAGGAAATTAGTTCATCAAATTCTGTACAAGAAGAAGTCAATTTGCTCTATAATGAGTTTTGTGGAGCTTTGAAAAATGAAATGTTTCAGAAATTGCCACATACACATAAAACTTTGAAATTTGGACTTGAAAATAAACGCCGAAGACACAAAAAGCCCTGGTGGAATGATAGTCTTGCAGACAAATGGAACCAAGTTTGCCAAGCAGAGCGTAACTGGCTTAAAACAAAAGATAAGAACCAAAATGAGCTGAAAAATGTATTTATACGGATACGTAAAGATTTTGATAGAGAAGTACAGCGTGCAAAAAGAAGATATTGGGTCCAGTTACAAAATGAAATGGTCATTAGCTTAGACACAAATCCTCGAGAGTTTTGGAAAACAATAGGTCGCACTGGTGTAGCTGATAATAGGAACCAAAAAATTCCTTTCGAAGTCAATACGGAGGAAGGCTCCGTTAGTTCAGATCCAAATACTGTATTACAAAAGTGGAAGAAGGATTTTGAGAAAATGTATAATGTACAGTCATCATCTAGCATATTGAATGATTTTGAGATAGATGCTCAAGGTTTTGATAATGTACATGGTAATCAGACTTTTTCTGATGTAAGCGATTTCTGCTGTCCAATTACTCTCGAGGAAGTTTGTCGAGCTATCTTGCAGTTGAAGGCAAATAAAGCCTCTGGGGTGGATGAGATTCCTGGTGAGGTCTTGAAAAATGCCAAAGTAATTGAATTTTTGCATAAGTTTTTTAACACATGTTTTAATACAGGAAAAATTCCAGAGGCATGGTCGAAAGGTATTATAAATCCAATTCCAAAAGCCTCTACCAGTGATTCTAGGGATCCACTTTCATATAGAGGTATTACTCTAGCACCTGTGACATATAAAGTATATTGTTCAATTTTGAATGAAAGGTTAATTAGCTGGAATGATCAGCATAATATTATTGTTGATGAACAGAATGGATTTAGGAAAAAAAGGAGTACATTAGATCATTTGAGTACTTTAACCAGCATTATTGAAACCAGGAAAAAAGCAAGAAAGCAAACTTATTGTGCCTTCATAGATTTTCAAAAGGCATTTGATACTGTGAATAGAGATATTTTGTGGCATAAATTACAAAGTATTGGTCTGAAAGATAAATTATTTGCAGCCATTAAAGGGCTTTATGATAAGGTTATTTGCTCAGTAAGAGTAAATGGTTTCAGTACTGACTGGTTTGCAGTAAAATGTGGTTTGAAGCAAGGTTGTCCATTATCTCCAGTCCTATTCAGCTTTTTTATCAATGATCTTGCCTTGAAAATGAGAAATACAGGTATAGGGGTGACTTGCGGAGAGGATAAGGTAAACATTTTATTATTTGCTGATGACATTGTACTTTTGGCCGAAAACCCGGAAGATTTGCAAGTGCTACTGAACACATTGAGTATATGGTGTAAGCTGAATGGAATGGTGATAAATGGATCAAAATCAAACATAGTTCACTTCAGAACACCATCAATTTCCCGTTCAGATGTAGTTTTTAAAGTTGGTGATATAACCCTGGATGTGGTAGAGTCTTATAAATATTTAGGTCTCATTTTAACTGAATTTTTAGACTTTTCAAAAACAGCAGCAGCAGTAGCTAAATCTGCAAATAGAGCATTAGGTCTCATTATAGCTAAAGCAAAGTCATTTGGTGGGTTACCATATAATGTCTTTTATAAGTTATATGAGAGTATTGTCTGTCCAGTAATTATGTATGGCGCCCCAATATGGGGTACAGAATCTTTTAGTTGTATTCAGGCGGTACAAAATAGAGCTGCTAGATATTTCCTAAATGTTGGTAAATACACTCCAGTGGCTGCTGTGAATGGCGACACTGCATGGTATCCAATGGAGTGCAGGTTATGGAAGTCTGTTTTAAATCATTGGTGCCGTTTGGTGAATATGGATGATAATCGATTAAACAAGAAAGTATTTAAGTGGTGTGATCTAAAAAGTTCCAACTCTTGCAAAAACTGGAATTTTAAAGTAAAGAAGCAATTCCAAAAGTATAATGCTCAGGATAGCTACCAAATTACATATCCTGTAGAGGCAAGTTCCATATGTTCTTTGATTGTCAATAGAGTGTATGAAAACTTTGTTGAGAAATGGCACGGCGATTTAAATCGGACCTCTTCTCGTAGAGGCACTGGTGGAAACAAACTTCGTACATATAGACAAATGAAAAGTGATTTTCATGTTGAATCTTATTGTCTAGACATATTGTCTAGAAAGCATAGAGGATCTCTAGCTAAGTTTCGGTCAGGAACAGCCCCTATCAAAGTTGAAACAGGCCGCTACCAAAATTTGGACTTGAGCGAACGGGTTTGTTTCCATTGTGCCTCTTGCATCGAAGATGAGGAACATGTTTTGATGGTATGCCCTATATATGAGGATTTAAGACTGAGTTTAATACGCGAAGCTGTATTGATCAACCCTGATTTTGAGGGCCTCAGTGATATTCAAAAGATGTGTTTTCTTTTGTCTGATTCACAAATAGTTAGATCGAGTGCTAAGGTTTGTACACTGATACTCGAACGAAGAAGGAATTTTCTAAGTCGTACTAGTATGTGAAGCTTATTCCAGAAAATTATTTTCAACTTTTTGTATAGTCTCCTGCCAAAACCCTTCTGCATTACTGCTTTTTATGTAAAAAGTTGAAGCCAAATAGTCTTTGTGTGTGGTGCGTATGTACATGTAGTTTCATACCCACCAGCACAAACTTAAGAGATTTTTTATTTCTTTTGTGTTTTATGAGTCTGTGTTTTTAATGTTCTATGTGCATATGTGCTATGACTTGAGAAGGTCTGTCTTGGCATTCCACCAGTGGTGTGTGCTGGTGATGATCAAAATTTAGTAAAGGCTTAGTCCTAAGACAGTTTTTCTCTGGGCAGGGCCCATATGTTTATATGTCATTTCATGTGTATATAGCTTTTAAACTGTATATACTTGAAATCTGTAACTCTTATTGTCTCTCGCAATTCTTTTAGAATGGCAGTCGTATATGTATATGTGAGTTTTATATGTAAGATATGTTTTAATGTATACACTGGTGAGACACAAATAAACGATACTTGACTTGACTTGACTTAGATCAACTAAAACAATAATGCGCATGTAGCAAACACAATGACTTGTGATTAAATGAACACAGACGTATCGTCATCCATTAGTCTATATGAGCCGCGACGCGAGAAAACCGGTCTTCGGGGTTTCCGACCAGGTCCGACACAAACCGGCCTGTACAAGCTCAGAAAAGAGCTAGAAGCTTGAAATTTCGGATTTAAGTAGAAGAGGAATTGTACTATCCGAGTAGCGAAAACAAAGGCGCTGATCAGCTTCGCGGTTACCGCGAAGCTGATCTGCGCCTTTGTTTTCGCCTAGGCAAAAATCCGGTTTTCTCACGATGCGGCTCAATTATGGTTTGATGCATAATAAATCAAAGTCTTGACCAGTCCTCGCGAAATGAGTGCACTTTTTCTAGATCTGTTTCTGCCTGACGAAAAATATCAAATGCTATATCAGAAGATAATATTAGAATGGTAGGAATTAACTATGTTATTGACTAACTGTCATATTTATGATTGCTAACCTAAGATTCAACTTATAATCTTGATCTGTGACGCTATCAAGTTAGTCGCCCATCCGTTGCCTGTATTATGAACTTTCGTACTCAGTTGTAAATAGAGATGAATATTGTTATGTATATTAGAAAATTTAATATGAAAACTATTGATTTATTCCGAATGACAATGTGTGCCCCCCCCACCCCCCACCCCCCCACCAACCCCTTTCGAGAGAGAAAATGTATTTTTCATAATTGTTAAGTCTCATGACAGTATAACGTGGACATTGACCCGAACGGTAACAGAAAGCTGCTAGCTTACGTTATGCTTTAGGCTCACCATCAAATCACATTTATTGACAGAAAATAGAATTTATCATGATTTAATGAACTATCAACGCTAAAATGTTCTGATACGAGTTCTTACAAGAACCGTTTTATTACGACAATTTGTGCATAGTCGAAATACAATTTAGGTAGAAGCAATCTTACTCGACTTCCTCTTATAAAGGTCAATGGATTGGTTAACTCTTAAGGGAAGGAGAAGGGCTGCTGGCAAATATATCCAATGTTATGTTTTATTGACATTACCTAAGATGTACTGTCTTCATTATAAATGACAAATGAGCCTGTGCGTGAGACAACCAACGATTTGTGTTTCCCACCAGGTCAGACACAAACTGACCGGTAGAGTCACCGGTAGAGTCACAGAAGACGCTAGACGCTTGACATTTCGGATTTAAGAAGACGAGGGATTGTACTGTCCGTGTAGCGAAAACAAAGGCGCTGATCCTGATCAGCTGTGCAGCTACTATTCTGCGTCTTTGTTTTCGCATATGCAAATCGTTAGTTTTCTCATGCCAAGGCTCAAATGTTTTATTATTAATAGGATTTCGTCTGTCTGGAGAACAATTACGAAGTTTTTTTTAATCATTTAGTGTAATTTAATTGCATTATATTGTTTTATGGAGATTGCAACGTGGCGGAAAGTAATTGCGATCTCGCCACGGCGAGAGCGCATATATAACTGAACAGGGCTGGAATCTTGTCGTTAATCGACCACCGACTTCCGGTCGTACTTGATTGGATGCGGCAGCTCCGATTGGGTCACACTAAATAACGCATTCCGGCTCGGGTATGAAAGCTCACGTTGAACCGTGCTGCCAGAGTCTTTTTGGTCTGTGGTTATCGCCGTGGGTTTATACGTGGTCATACAGTAAATGTGCTGAGAGATCGCAAGCGTTTTGAAAACGCTTTTAATCATCTAAATATAATTGTCACTCAGGTGTAAACATTGTTCCATTCAGTTCCATTGGCCTTTACCTATTAACATTTAAAAACAAGAAAGTGTGAAACATGGTCAGCACGGTAGCGAAGTGGTAAAATTATTCCGCGGCCGAATTGAGAGGCCATGCTGACGCCGGTTGTATCTTTCATCAAGGCACATTTACTCCACGTAGTACGGGTTAATACAAATGAGCTGTCTCGTGGGAAAACCAACAATGTGGTTTCCGACCAGGTCCGACACAAACTGGCCTGTACGGTCACAGAAAAGAGTTAGAATCTTGAACCTTCGGGTTTAAGTAGAAGAGGAACTGTACTATCCGAGTAGCGAAACCAAAGGCGCTGATCAGCTTCGCGGTCACCGCGAAGCTGATCTGCGTCTTTGTTTTCGCATATGCAGGTTGTTGGTTTTCCCACGAGGCGGCTCAAATGTTGCCTCTTCTTCAGAACAATCCATGGATTAATAAGTCCCACTAGATTGGTTATCTGTCATATAGATGATGAGCTAACATTTGATGTCTCCAATAATCTTTTCTTATCTGACAGGTTATTATGTGGTGTGATTTGAGTTGTTACTTGTCAAATCAGCTTCTTTAGGGAGTCGTATCCTACATTTTGACACGAAAGGCTACAGTCGATAATGTTATGCATAAACTCTAGCTACTCCTGATAAGTTATCATTTCAGTTGCGACGCAAGAAAGGTACAAGTAGGCAAAGATCAGGAAAAGGCGCAATCAGAAAAAGATTCCCACTCCAAAAACCGAGGTGGGAAAAAACCAAACTAACAATCAGGTACTTATACCATGAAACATATCGTAAGCCGAATGAGCAGCTATTTTCCCAATAGGTGGCCACTCAGTTACCTTAACTTAACTAAAAATATGAAAACATACATAAGGGGCCAACAGCACAAAAAAATTTTAAACACCAAGACATGAAACAAAAGGAAGCACCACAGAAGTGTCGACTTGGAACGATCAGTAACACAAAGTTACTGGCGGTTACAGGTACCTAACCTCACCCTCAGCTTCTGCAGTGGTTCATAACATTTAGTTAGTTCTTCGGTCCTCGTGGTGAATCTCTAACTAGTCAATGAATCATCAAGAACAAACAAATAAATCATGATAAACATCCTGATTAATCAAAAACCAGGACTCACAAATTGAGTAAGCTGCCCGACGATGGAGATCCCTGGACGCCGAATAACGAATCCGGAGCAAAAGAAAAACACCAGTTGGACCCCGGTGATCCAGAAAACCGGTCTTCGGAGTTTACGACCAGGTCCGACACAGATCAGCCTGTTCAGTCACACAAGGAAGCTTGCTTTACGAATATGAAAATTCGTAACTAAGAATTGATGCATAGTTTGAAAAAAAAATCCCACGTCCATGATGGGATTTGAACCCGGACCGCCGGGGTAGAAATCCAATGCTCTAACAACTATGCCAAAGAGTCGACTCCCTGACGCAGTATGTCAGAGCTTGTACTTATATGATACATTGTGTCGAATATCGAATGACTGTGCTATTTATAGAAGCTACGCATCATAAATAATCTCGAATGAATGAGTGGTGCGATGGGACATAACACACCCCCATTTCGAGGAAGTAATCATTTATGATTACGAGAATGTCATAATGACTAAATGACTCAAATGGTCCATCTCCGACGAGCCCCCATCTTGCGAATATGAAAATTCGTAATTTAGAAATGATGCATAGTTTGAAAAAAAATACCACGTCTCAGATGGGATTCGAACCCGGACCGCCGGGGTAGAATTCCAATGCTCTAACCACTGAGCCGACTCCCTGACGCAGTATGTCAGAGATTGTACTTATATGATACATGGTATCGAATAGCTGTGCTATTTATAGAAGCTACGCATCATTGATAAACTCGAATGAATGAGTGGTGCGTTGGGACTGTTTGGACATAACACTTGAAATTCGGATTTAAAAAGAAGACTCATTTTACTGTCCGTGCAGCGAAAACAATGGCGTTGATCAGCTAACTGCGAAGCTGATCTGCGCCTTTGTTTTCGCATAGGCAAAAATCCGGTTTTCTCATAACGCGGCTCATTTATACTACTTAACGTTTTGTAGATTTCATCACGCCTATTTAAATACCGCATAAATTATACTACTCAGTAAAAGTTTGATAAGGATCACTTTTTCAGTATTATGCCAGGGGACCTATAACAGATATATGTTCACAATTCTTACATATATGTGTAGGACAGTTATCCCTGTAAAGAAAATTGAAAGTTTGATTAAATTCTCTCTTTTATTTTTTCAACACATGGATCCGAACACATGTACCCCTAAAAATTTCCATACCACAAAGCAAGTGGGTTGGCCTACGGGGTACATACTTTCGCTAAAAAGTTTCTTTGTGTGAAAAGTTGGATATCCAAGTGATTAAATACAGATTTTGAAAATTCCAAAAATTTGTAATTGTTGGTCAAAAATGCTTTTTTTTTTTTTCACCAAAAAAATCGAAAAATCTTTTTTTTTTCGCTCAAAATATTCTCTTTTGCATTGTGAATATGAAACTGAAACACGATTTTGAAAACGCGCTCTGGTTGGTTCAAAACAGAGTTTTTTAAAATGTGTTATCAAATGTTTAACTCACATAATGTAATTTCCATTAAGAAAATGTTCACTCCAATAGCAAATGTTTTAAAACGCTGTAAATTCTAAACCAATGCTCGTAGCTCAAATCAGTTTAATGTTCCAAACTCGCAGCTTAAAGGACAACATTTTAAGCGAAAACATAATTGGGGGGGGGGGGGGGGGGGGGGGGGGGGAAATCATGTTTTTAACCAAAAATCACAGATTTCTGAAATTTTCTTAAATTAAGTTTTAGACATAAAAGTATCGACATTTCGATTATCAAAACAATTTTACAGTTGAATGAACCATTAAGATAGGATGAATGATAGAATTGGATAGGGTAGGCAATAGTGATAACTTCAATTTCAGAGGGGTTCCATCCTTTCTGCAAGTCTGCGAGAACTGCTTGCAGGCAATGCCAAAAAAAAAGAATGAATGTTGGCACAGTGACAGTTCTGCTACAAATATATAGCAGAAGTTTAAGTGTTAGATCGCCAGTATGTCCTGTGAACAAAAATAAAGTTTTGATCCCTATCAAACTTTTAGTAGTATATTTTGAAAACCTAAATCTACATTACTACAGATCTGATTTGATTTGGTTTCACAAAACACGTTCGGATTGAATAGTGAACACTTTCAATCAAACAAAGCGTTCGACGTATTGGGCGTAAACGCATTTTGACACAATTTTATGGCATTTTCAAAATATTCTGTTTTATCACTTGGATATCAACTTTTCACACTTTGGAGTTCTTGGTCATTTATACATTAAAAAGGTACAAGTAGGCAAAGATCAGGAAAAGGCGCAATCAGAAAAAGATTCCCACTCCAAAAACCGAGGTGGGAAAAATTCAAACTAACAATCAGGTACTTATACCATGAAACATATCGTAAGCCGAATACTGTCAAAATGCCATTTGACCTAACTATTGAAAATATTCATGGTTTTATTTCACTGCAATTCATTTAAGAAATGAATTTAATTTTTCTGGTGTTCATGGAGCTATGAACCGCAGTGGGTCGCGTGCAAAGTGAATGAACCCCGAAGGGGTTCATGTAAGCTTTGCTAGCGACCCACTGCGGTTCATAGCTCCATGAACAACAGAAAAAATTAAACTCATTGCTTATATTTACATTCATTTCTCTCTATCGCTTGTTGAAAAATCACCAAGGCGGTCACATTTACCAGCAAACAGAGAATCTACACACAGTGTGTGTTCAAACAGCGGAACGGCGTCGACGTTTACAACGTCCAATCAGATTGGCGAGATTCATGTTTTTTGACGTCAAGTTTGGATTACGTCACGTCGCGTGACACAATGTTGTTCATGGAAGTATGAACACAGATGAACATCTATTGGTTCATCCAAAGAGGTTTTAGAAAAATGTAAATATTTACTTTTTATTTCTCATGCCCATGTTCATATTTACTTTTAATATTCCATGTACTTTTGACCAAAACTTCGATTATTAATCTAAAATGTTTGGCAGTATCGCACCAGTTACACGAATCTATTCTAGTGCAAGCTGTTATGGAAACTGGTCAAAACCAAAAAGCTGGATGATAAATATATAATTATATTAAATACTTTTAATTACTTTCAGTGACGTATCCCATCAGAATCGAAGGAATTATTGTTAGAGTACGTGGCCCAGATAACAAGAGACAAAATTAGACCAAGTACACGTATTTGGTTGCATGATGAACATAGCTACTACTACTGGAGCTTGTGTAAAGTGTATATATGCTGTTTCCTTCTTTTATGGTTCATATGCCAATTTAAACGATAAAATGTAAATCCTGTATCTTCAACTAATGGTTTCAGTCATATATTTGCATTGTATTTACAAATATTTGGTCCCATGTGAGTTAGTTTCTCAATCTCCGCACCTTGTTAAAAATCATTAGCGAGTAATAGCCAAATGACATTTTAACTTGTCTACAAGTCCTGTGTTAATTATGTTTGCATTCTACGATTTCAGACAAATCCTTAATTCAGCGTTGATGCTTTTACGACGAAATATAAAACACATTAAACCAATTGCATATTATGTAAGTGTAAAAAGTTGAAGAATGTCTGATGAGGAATATGACAACTAAGAAAGATGGAAATATAGCGTGGTATTTTCACATAAATTAAAGAACACTACGCTAGTTACATACATAACTAAAAGGACTTTTGATTCATCATGGTGATTTATTTGTTGTCCTTGATGATTTATTGATTTATTTGTTTGTCCTTGATGATTCATTGACTAGTTAGAGATTCACCACGAGGACCGAACAACTAACTAAATGCTGTGAACCACTGCAGAAGATGAGGGTAAGGTTAGGCGCCTGTAAAAAGGTAAAAGTAGGCAATAATCAGGAAAAGGCGCAATCAGAAAGAAATTCCCACTCAAAAAAACCGAGGTAGGAAAAACTAAATTGACAATTAGGTACTTATACTTAGAAACTAGAAAATGTGTTTATGAAACACTATGCCCCCAACTGGTAAGTCACTTTCAAGATGTAAAAATGTCCAAAAAATGACTAAGTTCAAATTGTAAAAAAGTGACAAAAATTAATCTGAGGAGTATATCCCAACCACATGCATATCTTCAAAGCATGGTCACAATGTCTGCAAAGTTTCAAAAGTATCGGTATTAAATTGTAGGAGGAATTGCGCACACAAGGTACCCTCTATCCATCCACTAAAATTCCCGAAAAAATGACTAAGTTCAAATTGTGAAAAAAATAACAAAAAATAATCAAAGGATTATATCCAAACCACATGCATATCTTCAAAGCATGGTCACAATGTCTGCAAAGTTTCAAAAGTATCCGCTCGGTATTAAATTTTAGGAGGAGTTGCGCACACAATGTACCCTCTATTCATCCACTAAAATTCCCGAAAAAATGACTAAGTTCAAATTGTGAAAAAAATGACAAAAAATAATCCAAGGATTATATCCAAACCACATGCATATCTTCATAGCATGGTCACAATGTCTGCAAAGTTTCAAAAGTATCGGTATTAAATTTCAGGAGGAGTTGCGCACACAAGGTACCCTCTATCCATCCACTAAAATTCCCGAAAAAAAATGGCTAAGTTCAAATTGTGAAAAAAATGACAAAAAATAATCCAAGGATTATATCCAAACCACATGCATATCTTCAGACCATGCCCATAATACTAGTAAAGTTTTAAATGAATTGGCATGAAAATGTAGGAGGAGTTGCGCACACAAGGTACCCACTGCCCCATTCACTTTCATTGTCAAAATGCTCGAAAAATGGCTAAGTTCAAATTGTGAAAAAAAGTGACAAAAATTAATCCTAGGATTATATCTTAACCACATGCATATCTTCAAAGCATGGTCACAACATCTGTAAAGTTTCAAGAGAATCGGAATAAAACTGTAGAAGGAGTTGCGCACACAAGGTATCCACTATCAATTCACTTTATCAAGAGTTAAAAAGGGAAATAACTCTCACAGAATTGGCCCCTAGCCCCTTGAATTTACCTGAAAGAAAACATACGGGTCCTCTTAATTTTCATATACAAACTACATACCAAATTTCAAGATCCTAGCTCTAACGGTTCCTGACCGAGTGCTCAAGCATCACAGACTGACAAACTGACTGACAGACTGACTGACTGCTCGGACAGACCCAAACCAATATGCCCCCTCAACTTCTTCGAAGTTGGGGGCATAAAAAATATCGAAAGCCGAGTGAGCAGCTTTTTCCCAATAGGTGGCCACTCATTTTTACCCGAACATAAATAAAAATATGAAAACGTATATAAGGTTCAAAAAGTACAAAAATTCGACTTCCAAACATAGAACAAATGGAACCACCACAGAAGTATCGCCTTAGAACGATAAGTAATATAAAATTACCGGGGGGACTTAAATCGGTGGTAACTGAGTGGCCGCCTAGTTACTCACTGGGCTTACGATATGTTTTCTAAGTAGAAGTACCTAATTATCAATTTAGTTTTTCCCATCTGGGTTTTTGGTGTGGGAATTTCTTTTTGGTTGCGCCTTTTCTTGATCCTTGCCTTCTTTTACCTTTTTAGTTTTGTTTATGCATTGTCTTACGTTTACCTTTCAATCTATCTTGAAACCCATTGAACTTGGCAACGAATGTCAGATGTCAATGTACTAATTCATTTCACTGACATAGTTGGCAGTTAGTATCTTAATCTTAATTATTAACCTGGCATAAACACCGAAAGTAATATGTTATGATTTGCCTGCTAGTTTTATTTAGTAATCTTAAATGCTTTCATATAAACATGTAGGTATTCGGCGAGTGCAGTTTGATTGAGTAGTTAGCCTAAATTTTTTATTTAGTTAGCCTCTCTGCACGCATACGTAAGGGTTGGATTTTGTCTTTCTTTTAAGATAGTGTACTTTGAAAAAGGACCCGTGTCTTGAAGAAGAGTAAGTTAACGACAGCTTAACGCTCTTGTAGTTATTAACCCTTTTCGCCGCTATTTTGGTAAGGGGCTAATTTGTTTGATGAGGTATTGTTCTGAGACAATCCGATTTTCTTGTTTGCTACTCGTTCCAAGATTTTGAAATGCCCTGTAAATCTGATTTGATTCGTCTTAATATCGCTCCAAACTAACTTTGCAATTTCGGTAATGGATCTCTGACCTTCATTAAATTTGTGGAAATTACTTTCGCTTGAGGCAATGTCGATGTTCAGTAAAATGCTTTAAAGCCGTGTACGCATTATATTTACAAACTGTTTACACCCTTGATAATCTGGAATAATGTAAATCCAGTTAAAACTAAAGCAATGTTCAGGAAATCGCGCAATCGGAGCGGAAGACTGCCTTCACAACCCTTAGGTGAGGAAAAATAAATTGTCAATCACGTTCCAGTGCAAAGTGAACATATCGAAGGTCCAGTGACATAAAAACGGCCAGTAATATAAACGTACTGGATGGCTTAAACCGGTTTTACAGGCGCCTAGTCTTACCCTCAGCTTTGGCAGTGATTCGCAACATTTAGGCAGCTGCTCGGTTCTAAAGCTACAGTCACACTGTCACGTTTCGAGGCCTACGTTTTACTACGTTTCCAAGTCCCAAGTTTTGTCCTAAATTTGTCCGGTTTTGCAGGTTGTTAGGTTTCAGTACGTTTATAGCTACGTTTTGCGACGTTTTACTCCGTATCGCTGTACGTATTGTCCGGTTATCCAACGGCTTAGGGCCACAGTTTCACTAGGGATTGGTACGTTTAGCTAAGTATTTACTACGTGCCGATACGTTTTCCTACGATTCAGTAGGTTTTATCAGGTTATTACTATGTAGCGTCCGGATAGTTCACTTGTACCCGTGACGTATTTATTGGAATTATCGCACCAAAATTAATTAGTTGCATGATGAACACCTAGAGAGGATCCAAGAAAAGCTCCAGGGGTGGCAAATCTGCGCGTGCACCGGGGCTGTTAAGTGCACTGCAAGATGACACAGAAGAGGTAACCTTTTTTCTCTATATTTTGTGACTCGATTTATTGCATCTGTAAAAAAAAAAAAAAGAAAACATCACAACGAAATTGCACCCAATTCTTAATCCCATGCGTACTGGCCATGAACTTGAGCGTTCGATGATCGTATTATTTGGAAATTTAATCGTATGTTTTTGTGTCCTTCTTATGTATGAAATATATTCATATAAACGCCATGATTCCATATCATATAAAATGTTTGGGAAATCAGCATTAACCTCTATTACGGCCCGTATGCGTAACCAAACGTAGTATTACTTAGTTAAATCGTAGTAGAGCGTGTCAATACGAAGTGATACCTAGTAATACCTGCTGAAACCTACTAAAACCTATCTAAACGTAGGGTAACACGTAGCAAGTCGTAGTAAAACGTATTGAAACGTAGTCCCTGCGTATTGATACGTAGAGTACCACCGGGTTGTAATTTACGTTTTAGTACGTATTTGTTACGTATGTACTACGTTTTACTACGATTCGACTACGCTTTGCTACGTTTTACTACGTTTTACTAGGTATAAGCTACGTAAATCAGAGTGCCACGTTCGAACTGTTTTTTTAGTTCGAACGTGGCATGGGCCAGGTATATAGCCGTATGTAATACGTTCCACTACGTTGTAATACGTTTTACTACGTATATTGCCGTATTGCTACGTTTCAGAAACGTAGTAAAACGTAGGCCTCGAAACGTGAGAGTGTGACTGTCATGAAATATTTTTTTTTTTTTAAATAAAAATAAAAATCATTATAATTAAAAAAGGACACACAGATACAATATGCTACCCGGCAATTGGCAAACCCCTGGAAAACCAAACAACACCACCAAAAGAAAAACACCAGTTATACCCCGATGATCCACGCAACAGACAATGAATCTCCGGCCCAAAAGAACTAAAACTGAATACATGTAGCTTTAAGTCGTGGCTTTCAGAAAGAAATTAAAAAAAAATATATTAATCAACCGTGATTGGGTTAAAAAGTAAGCGTGTAGACCGTTGCATCACACTATATCCTATAAATTTGTAACGTAAAATGATTGTTTTGAAACTGATGGACAAAACGCGCCGAATCTTGTATGAGGTGTTACCCCGTAAGCTAATTTGACCTACCTTGCACCCACAGGACAATTTCCATGGGTGCCAAATCGTTCATTGGGACCCCAGAAATGCAAAGAATTTTTGTCCTCAAAGATAAACTCTTTTGCGCTATGAAAAAAAAAATGCATGGTTTCCATGGCAACCATTAACGTGATTCTTGAGCATGGGGGTGTACATATGAAATTGTTCATATCTCCTTGTTACTTATCCTAGACCACTCCAAAAACCGAGGCGGGACAAAACAAATTGACAATTAGGTACTTATACTTAGAGAACATATCGTAAGCCGAGTGAACAGCTATTTCCCAATAGGCGGCCACTCAGTTACCCGAACTTAACTAAAACTATGAAAATGTACAAAAGGTTCAATCAGCACAAACATCGACACCAAAACATAAAAACAAACAGAACCACAACAGAAGTATCGCCTTGGAACGATCAGTAATATAAAACTACTGGGGGCTTAAACCGGTTTTACAGGGCCCTAACCACACCCTCATCTTCTGCAGTGTGTCACAACATTTAATTAGTTGTTCGGTCCTCGTGTTTGTATTTGTCTGTCCGTCTGACTACAACAATGGTCTTATTTATGATTGCTGACCCACCGTTCAACTTATAATTTAAAACAGTTTCGCTTTCCTGCTTGTTAACTAAATGTTCCTGACCAAATGACAGCTTCTTCAAGAATTGAAGCTTCTTATTTGGATCCATTGTGAGTATTACTGTCTGATTTAGACTATCCTGATGTTCATGTACATTCACGAAATCGCTAAACCTTTATCCCGTTTGCCTACTTTTACCTTTTCATTGCCCACTTTTACCTTTTCACTACTTCGGATTTATCTTGGCAGCATAGCTTTTCCTTTTTATAGCTTAAACTTATAACATTATTTCAAACTGTCTGCTCTGCCTATATCACCAAATATATTAGACGTCATTCCACATGTACGTCTATGCAGCAGAAATAAAATTATATATTATCTCTTTAATGGACCGTAGTATATATTAAGATAAAAGACAGAACAAACTTATTGGAGAGGGAATCTCTGATTGCGCCTTTTCCTGATCGTTGCCTACTTGTACCTTTGACTTTTGGGGTATCTAGCTACGAACTCATTTGTAAATAAAAGTAATGCTTTGTCATAGCTTCAACGGTTGAATTCCACACAGCCTTGTAAATAGAGAAGACTAAGCAGTTCTCATTATTTTTAGTTAGTTAAGCAATTAATCTATCCGTGGATTACATACGCGTGATAAAGAGACTTAAGGAGCAATTTTACTGGGATTCTGACATTTAATCAAGTAATATAGACCTATGATTGGAAACTGTTGGCTTAGCGACAACTGTTTTAATTATTGAAAGGATTTTGCCTGTCTGGAGAACAATTAATAAAACTGTATTCAGTAATTGTAATTGATTTACGTCATGCTGATTTATGGTATTTGCATAAAATAAAATATTCGTTTGCAAAACAGATGTATTGCTTCATTAAATTCAAAAGGTATTTTCTGAAAGGAAAACATGAGACATGGGGAGCGCAATGGCCTAGTGGCGTGTCTGACTCGGAATCGAGTGATTTTCAGCGATTAACTGAAAATGCTGAAGTTATAATTTACAATATATGTAGTACCATCATTATTACCTGCGATTCTCATCTATACAGTATATATCATGATTTATTTGTTTGTTCTTGATGATTCATTGACTAGTTAGAGATTCACCACGAGGACCGAATAACTAACTAAATGTTATGAACCACTGCAGAAGCTGAGGGTGAGGTTATGGCCATGTAAAACCGGTTTAAGCCCGCCAGTAACTTTGTGTTACTGATCGTTCCAAGTCGATACTTCTGTGGTGGTTCTTTTTGTTTTATGTCTTGGTGTATTAAAAAAAAATTGTGCTGTTGGCGCCTTATGTATGTTTTCATATTTTTAGTTTAGTTAAGGTAACTGAGTGGCCACCTATTGGAAAAATAGCTGCTCATTCGGCTTACGATATGTTTCTGGTATAAGTACCTGATTGTTAGTTTGGTTTTTTCCCACCTCGGTTTTTGGAGTGGGAATCTTTTTCTGATTGCGCCTTTTCCTGATCTTTGCCTACTTGTACCTCTTCAGTATTGCAGATTTTGCAACTAGTGCAATATTGCATTTTACAGTTCAGTACACATTCTGTTTCTAGCGCATCAATGAAAATTTATTCTGGGAGAACCGTTCATAGAGAACAAAATGATAATGTCTTTTTAGCATATTGTGAAATGCGTTAATTGTGAGGAAAAATGAAATGCTTGCAAAAATGCTTTGGGTTGCAAATGGTATCTCCTTTCGATCACTTGTGTCTTTAAACAGAGTCAAAATTATAATAGCTACATTTATACGTTAAATAAACTCAATTCATGCACCAAGCGTAGATCGATTTTAGATAAAACGTTATACACTCGAAATAGTCTTAAACGCGTGTTTTGACCAAAGTCGGTATACACTTTGGTCATTTCAGAATGTGTCAGAATGTGTGCGACGCCTTGTCCTATCTCCTTGATAATATTTATATTAGATTTTGGACCAAGTTATACAGACAAATTGTTGGAATTCCGATGGGTACAAATTGCGCACCTCTCGTAGCTGATTTATTTTTATACTGCTTCGAAAGAGATTTCATGGATTCTCTTAACCATGATAATCAAGCTGATGTTATCTCAGATACCGAAGCCCCCTTTTTAGATCTACATCTTTCTGTTGCAAATGGATTTGTTTCTTCTAAAATTTATGATAAGCGCGATGACTTTGATTTTGATATAGTAAATTTTCCGTTTTTGGATGGTGACGTTCCTCGTCGTGCTTCTTATGGTGTTTACATTTCGCAACTTATTAGGTTTGCTAGAGTCTGCAATCATGTTACAGACTTCAACGCTCGAAATAAATGTTTAACGGCAAAACTTCTCCAACAGGGCTATCGGTATCATAAACTTCGAAAAACCTTTTCTCAATTTTATCGTAGACACTATGAATTGATTTCCAAATATAATGTTGGATTAAAGACGCTTTTAAGTGAGGGCCTTTCGGAACCTGAATTTTATGGTGACTTAGTTTACAAATTTAAGAAACTTATAGGAATTAATGATTTTTCTTTTCAGTTCAGAAAAATCATAACACGTTACAGACGTATAGGTTATAACTTGAATGGTTGGTGTTTTTCTTTTGCTCCGGAGTTAGTAGGTTATTCGGCGCCCAGGAATCTCCATCGTCGGGCAGGTTACTCAATCTGTGAGTCCTTGTTTTTGATTCATCAGGATGTTTATCATGATTTATTTGTTTGTTCTTGATGATTCATTGACTAGTTAGAGATTCACCACGAGGACCGAAGAACTTACTAAATGTTATGAACCACTGCAGAAGCTGAGGGTGAGGTTAGGATCCTGTAAAACCGGTTTAAGCCCGCCAGTAACTTTGTGTTACTGATCGTTCCAAGGCGATACTTCTGTGGTGGTTCTTTTTATTTTATGTATTGGTGTTTAATTTTTTTTGAGCTGTTGGCGCCTTATGTATCTTTTCATATTTTTAATTAAGTTAAGGTAACTGAGTGGCCACCTATTGGGAAAATAGCTGCTCATTCGGCTTACGATATGTTTCATGGTATAAGTGCCTGATTGTTAGTTTGGTTTTTTCCCACCTCGGTTTTTGGAGTGGGAATTTCTTTCTGATTGCGCCTTTTCCTGATCTTTGCCTACTTGTACCTTTTGGTTCGATTTGTTTATAAAGTATATTTCCAGTATGCAAATTTAAGCGATTCAGTTAGTTTAAACTAGTATGCGGATTTTGTATTATTTGTAAAGACAAATAACGGTTTCATACAAATCACTGTTTGGTCAAATAAAATAATCTTCAATGTTTTTAATGTAATTGCATATTAGTGCAAAATAAAGATGATACGTTTATTAGACATAATTATGAAATATTGCTTTGTTAATGAAAATGGAAAATACCAGAGGCGCTTTAAAGTAATTGCATACCATAGGAACAATGGTCCTACGAACGCTAAACAGAGATTTGGTCTTTGAAAAAAACAACCTTTGACCAAACTTGTATTTACTTTGAATGCTCATATAACTTTTAAATTATCAACTCAGTATTAAACTGTCAGGATCTCTAAATATTCAGATCAAATGCTACAAAACTTTCTGAAAAATCCAAATCGTTTACCCATGTCTCCACTGAAGAGCATATGTGACTAAATTGACTTTACTTTAAAATAAGTCACAGTCAACCCAATCACAATGTCATGATCAATTAAGGGGATGCCAATTGTCAAAAACTAATACGTGTATAATTTAACCAGTATGAAGAAAAAAGACAATTTTACCAAGGAGACTGGATATTTTTGACACATTCTTGTATGAGCCATTCAAACATCGAATACAGATTATTTTATGTCCAAATTCGCAGCTCTAGAGGGCTCAGCAACACGCTTATCAGCATTGTTCAAGTTACTTCCTGGTTTAAACTTTATATTTTATTAATTCCGTTTTCATCCGTCTGGCATGCTGGATAAATTTTACTATAAGCTATCATCATAAAGCTATGATGGGCCAGAGACCCAGAGTGTGACTTACCAAGTTTCGAAGAAGAAGACTTTAAACGAGAGGGTGTTGAGGATGGTGTAAACGAGAGGGTGTTGAGGATACTGCTCTTTAAGAATCGAAAAGAAGTACCTTCACTATCGTGGATAAACGTTTAAAGCTTTATTCACAAAATACTAACCTTTTACCCCCTAAATTAGGCATTTGAAGCAAGGTATCCAAGAATTTCATAGAAAGTATGTCTTAGTTCCAGCAGACAAAGCCGCGAACAATGTTGTTGTCGTTTGTAGGCTTCACTACGTTAACACCTTAAAACAGGAGCTTGATGGTACCAGGGCTTATCTGGAGACAGATACTGATGAAATGTTTGTAGTTAATGCTCACTTAAACGATTTACCTGTTAAGTTTTCTGTTTGTGTCAATGAGGACCAAGACAAACTTGTTACCTGTAAGTTTTCTGTTTGTGTCAATTAGGGCCAAGACAAACTTTCTACGATGTATTGGTTACCTAAGCTTCACAAAAGACAATACAAATTCGAGCTCTTGTACTAATACTGGACTTTCTAAATTATTAACTCCCAGTCTTACTGCTATCAAATCTCATGTCATAAGATACTGTGAGACAGTGCTTGAAGGAAGCCAAACATTTTCCGAAATTAGAGCAATCGCAACTGAACCTATGAGAGATCATATGGCCAGATAATATGAGTATATTGTGAAGAGCTGATAAGTGCTAAGAACAATCTACAGACTGTTGAGTCAGATTTATATCATCTAGAAACTGTCAAAAAGTCAAATATAAAAGTCAAAGGGACATAACTGCTGCTTGTAAGACAAAACGTAAACATTACATTTGCTAGTTGCTGCTGAGCTGACCACAATCTATCATGTCAGATATAGAGACTGATAAGGGGAAAGGCAGGGGCAAAGACCGTGGTCGTAGTAGAGTGCGTGGTGCAGTAGGGGGTGCTGCAAGATCTGGTAGCAAGAGACCCAGACACAGCAGTGCGGCTGATGATGGTGACAGGGACATTGGCACTGACCTTGTCCTTGACACTCTGCTAGGGTGCTTCATGAAGGATAACACCCTGCTGGATAGGTTTATGGAGCGATTGATCACGCTACCTGGTGTCGCGTCGAAGATAACTGGCTGTACAACCAAGTCCTCAGCATCAGATGAAGATGGTCAAACTGATTCTAACACTGTGAAAAGTCTGAATGACTCTGTTCAACAATTGACTACAGCAGTGAATAAATTACAGTCTGAGCTAGCCAAGTCCTCTGAAAAATGTAATAACCTTGAAGAGAAATGTGATGATCTTGAACAGTATTCTAGAAGATCAAATATCATAATATCAAATGTGACTGTAAACAACACTATTGCCCTAGAAACACAAGTCTGTAACATTCTGATTTGTACATGAGTAACAGACAGTGTTATTTATAGTAATAAATATTATATAGATGATGCACCTGTTGTTCATGCATAAATCGTTTCTACCCAAAAATATAGGTTGCAATAAGCATATTGTTATATTTTCTCGATTATCTATGGCAAAAAAATATGTTTTCTGACAATTTTTTTTTTTTTAAAAAAATTTGACCCCCTCCCCCTTTGACACCGATTTATGCTGCCGGTATGTAACAGCATGAGGTTTCCACCATGTTGTTGCATTGATCAAATGTTGTATTTTACGGAGAATGCAAAAGATTTTCTATACGATTAAAACAGAAGCTGACAGAGACAATCAAATTTTGGGCGGAAATCCTATATCTTCTTCCGAGATCCTTTGACTTTGTCGTTTAATAGGTCAAGGTGAGCTAATGGTCATGATTTATACAAACTTTGACAGGCTGGTGTCCTTTATTCTACATACCAAGTTACTTTGGAAACGGTCAACCGGTTCTGGAGAAGAAGATTTTTTATTAAGGTTTTTGCTATTTATAGAAGTGAAAGTAGGCAACGATCAGGAACTGGCGCAATCAGAAAACCATCCTACTCCAAAAACCGAGGTGGGAAAAAACTAAATTAAAAATCAGGTAGTAACACTAAGAAAACATATTGTAAGCCGAATGGGCAGCCATTTTCCCAATCAGTGTTATTTATAGCTCTGGCGATCATCTTGGTCATTTTACTTTGACCATTTATACAAATTTTACCTCCCTCATCATAAGAATGCTTCACTTGAAGTTTGGCGATGTTTGGAAAAGCGGTTTTAAAAGAGAAGATGTTTGAACTTTGTGGACAACGAAAACGACAGAGCATGAGTATACGGGTATACTATAAGCGCACCTGTGTGCCTAAGTGCAAAAAGTTAGGAATGATAAAACCGCGGTATGGCCGATCCCCTTTCTCATGAATGTGTTCACTACTTTTAAAGGATCTCAGTTTGATTTTTATCTTTAAACCTAATAATGATTTTAAAGTACTTAGTAAGTATGCTAAGAACTTTAAAACTTGTACACTGACGATAAGAGATGGAATCCTACATCTTCCGTACGTTTTCCCTTTGTTTTTAAATAATTAAGATGTAGTTGTTATTCATATATATTAATGCTTCCACCTTTTTCGACGAATCATTAAACTAGACTTTGTCTGAAATTGTTGAGGGTATCCAATTTATCATACTTTATCAAATGTCATGAAACAAAGCTCCATTAATACGTACCAATGAATTTTGTCGTAAATAAAGCCGCTATTTTTAACTCACCACATATTAACACGTTTGCGATAATAAGATAAATGAAGTGTTAAGTAATAGATACCATAGTATATCGTATTATATGCTAAAATATTTAGTATCTTTCAACATTAACGACAAGGTGTTCTGTCTATTTTGTAATTTAACAGTTTTCATGCCAATATATGTATCATGATATGACAACAACATTAATCTAACTTTCACAGAAGAGAAGCTAAGTATTACAACAGACCCGGCGTTTCTGTTTTAAGCCGTTTGTTAAGTGACAGGAATGCGATTTAGGTATGACTATAAATATTGGATGATATATAGATTTATTCTTATACTACGATTAAAAGAAACTTCAGTTGTCACAGGCATAGATAATTTCTGCAATAGAATATTTTATATATATATTCTTATATATGTGATCATATAGAAGTGAAAAAAGTGGAAGATTGGACTACAGATATAACGACCTGTCAAGAGTATGTATAGCCATTTGCCATTTTTTTCTATTTTCTCATTCTTCTTGTTTTAATTATTATTATTAATAGCTATTAATAGAAAAGCACTATTTCATTATATTTGAAAATGATAAATTGCGCTTCTGACCTGGCAGCATGATCATTTTTATTTTCAAAATCATTTTGTTATTTGAGGCAGGAGAAAACGTCTCATCGTATATCAACAATAGTGTATGTTGGATCGTCACATTCATCTTTTGAGGTAAATGAGGTATCACACGATTTTGCCATCTGACTTATCAAAAGTCCGTGACGTAGCACGTGAAATATAAATCTGGACAATTTGCCGACTCGTATACGGTACGCTTTCGTATAATATGAATAGGCAGAATTTGTACCGTTAGCCGCCACATCCTTTCACGTAATTCCGTTCTTTGAACCCATTACGTAAACATGCCCACGTAATATACAGAGTTTTCTTAAGTTGTAAAAATTTAAAGTTTTCATTAGAAATTTTTTTTTTTTTAATATTTATGCTCAAAACATACATTGTGGGTACACGTTAGAATCGCCTCGCCGAGGCGGTTCTAACGTGTACCCACAATGTATGTTTTGGATCAAAAATAATAAAACTAGGTATACCCCTGCAAACCCCAGTTTTTCTATATAAAAGTGGGGTTTAAGGGGGTATACATTTCACGGACTTGTTTTCTTGATGCGCTGAAGGTATTCTTTATTCTGAGAATTGAATGATGAATGATCGATATGGATCATGTGATACAATTGTGCTCGAATAGAAAACATCGCCAATGATTTGAGATAAAATAAACATAGCCTTTTTTTTTCAATTCTTTATTCCGTAAGCCATACAGCTTATTGGAGAGTACAATACACATATCATGCTAAATATACAAAAGTGTCATGAAAACAATGTAAACATATAATATTGTATGTCGAATATGAACAGATGGACTAATATTTTAAGGAATAGTTAATTATTTCTTCTCTCCGTAGCTTTTGCCAGATATTTCCCTAGGTTACAAAGTATATTCTTGTTAGATGAGCTGAACAGCTGAGTCAGTTTGTACGCACTTGGTCTGGAAGTAAAATAAGTATTTATATGTTGGCGACGAATGTCTGTATAATATGGACACTTTAAAATGAAATGGTATTCGTCCTCAATGTCTCCAAAGTTACATTTATCACATAGTCTGTATTGACGATCTCTCCGATCGTATCTACCTGTTTCTACTGTCAGTGAATGTGATGATAAGCGGAACTTACTTATATACTTTCTATATTTCACTGCTATGCTCTGATTTAAATAATGTTGAATAGTTCTGTCCCTTTTTAATACATGTTTATATAAAATACATTTGTTTGAATCCTCAATAAAACTGTCAATTTTTTGATATGCTAAATCTTCCAGTCTTTGCTTGGCAAGGTACAGAAATAACGTCTCGTTTTCAACGCTCTGGTAATTCCATACATCAATCATTCCGATACTTATGAGAATTTCTCGTATTTCACCTAGCCAATTATTAAATTTCTCTTGATTGCATGACATCAAAGTTACTTCATAAATGTTCTTGAGAATGCAGTTTTCAGTTCGAATCAGTTTAAGCCAATATTTCAACATATTGAACTTTCTATTTACAATAAGGGGTAATCTCCCTGTTTCGCAATAGATCATGTCATTGCTAGCCGATCTTTTAACACCCAGTAACCTTTTTATGAACATCGTATGTATTTTCTCAACATCTTGTGCTTTTATGTATCCCCAAATTTCAGAACAATAATTAAGTACTGGTTTGACATATGTATCAAATAAAGATAATGTGGTAGCAACATTAAAATTATGCTTTTTGACTTCTTTCATTAGACCAAATAAACATTTTTTACCCTGTGCCGCAATATGTTTTTGTGTAACATTAAATTTGCCATTGTAATTAAGAAGTAAGCCTAGATATGAGAAAGTATTTACGATTTCTACAAGGTTACCATTATAATAAAATGTATAGTCTCCAGTTTGCCACGATCCCCTAAAAATCACTACTTTAGTCTTATCTACGTTCACAGTCAATTTATATTTACGTGTCCAGTGGAGGAGAGAATCCAACATTCTCTGTAAGTCTTCGCTGCTTTCGGCTAAGAGGACGGTGTCATCAGCGTACATTAATAAGAATAGGTTAATATCATTCAATTGTAAAGGGCTGCAGTCATGTAATAAATCCAATTCAATGTCATTGACGAATAAGGAGAATATTAAAGGTGATAAGGCCTCGCCCTGTACAAGGCCTTTGAAGCACGTGTAGAAGTCTGAAAGTTCGTTGTTAAACCTTACACAAGATTTGATTTGTTGATACATCGACTTGATAACATTCAATAATTTACCAGTGATACCCACTTTGACCATGCGTCTCCACAGTTGTGCATGATCAATGCTGTCAAATGCTTTTTGATAGTCCACAAAACAGCAATATAGTTTCTTTTTCTTATTTAAATATTCAGAAATTAACGAATGTAAAGCAAAAATGGCATCGCATGTGCTATGGGCAGGTCTAAAACCGAATTGAGCATCAGTTAGACAATTATTTGTTTCACACCAATGTAACAATCTACGATTAAGTACCGAAGTAAAAAGTTTCGCAAGGTGGCTTATTAAGGTAATGGGTCTGTAGTTTCCGGTATCTGAATCATCGCCCTTCTTATAGACAGGTATTACAATCCCTTTGGACCACTGTTCTGGGTACACTCCGGTTGATAAGATATGATTAAACAGTTTTTTAAGAACTGGCAAGAAAATTGTCTCACATTTCACAAACATTTCATTAAGTAAACCGTCGATACCGGGGGCTTTGTCCTTTTTAAGATTGCGTATTTGCTCACTTATTTCTTCATCAGTGAAGTCTTCATCTAGTTCATTAAAAACACAGTGGGTTTCATCTGTATGCTGTGGTTCAATATCTGCCCCAGACATAAGATTTGAGAAGTACTGGAAGAAATCCTTTACATTCAAGTTCGATTTACATGTTTTACGCTTCTTCCGAAAAATCCTATAAAACTGTTTTGGGTTATCTCGCTTCATATTATCGAGCATATTTCCCTCTTGTCTGAAATAATGGCGCTTCATTTTAGTTTCGCATGTTTTGTACGCGTTTTTTGCATTGGCTAGATTAATTCTGTTTTGAAAAGTTTTATGATTGTTAAATTGTAATAACGCGTTTTTATATAGTTTGTATTTCCGCACACATTCGTCAGTAAACCATGGCTTATTTTCAGGAACGTTTTTCTGAAGTTGCTTATTTAATTTGCAGAATTCGCACACGTCAGTATAAGTATACGTTTTTGTACAGAACTTGTCAGTGATTGACTTGATTGTAGACGTTAGCGAATGTATTGTTTCATTTATATCAGCAATATTATGAACACAGGCTGACAGCGAGTCTTGATTAACCAGCATGCACTCGTATAATTGTTGAGCGTTCTCTGGATTCCATGAAGTACTAGTAGTCGTACGCCTTTTACATGCACAATAAAGTTGTGGAACTGAGAATGTAATTTTTAACACAAGCGTTACCGGTGCATGATCTGAAAATTCAGTGAAATTTCCAACCTCCAAATCTTTAACTAGTTTGAAAGCGGAGAAATGAATTGCCGCTAAATCAATCATGCTGGTTCCCTGCCTGTTCTGAAAAGTTATTTCGCCGTTTGGGTCCGATACAGTACGTCCGTTAATTACACGCAACCCGCTTTCTCTACATAAACCAATAAATTTTCGTCCCTGGGAATTAACATTGCTGTCTTTCGAATTTCTAGGCGGCAATTGCGCATCATTCGGGTATAAAAACAAATGCTCAAGATTTTCGACCACTCTTCTATCCAAATTATCATTTATGATCGTGTCATGTAATAATCCTAGCCTTGCATTTAGGTCTCCAATTATACATGTAACTCCTTTATTAGCAAAAAATTCCAAATCTGATTCCAAACATTCTAATAAATCGCAGTCATAATGTGTATAGTACGGGTTCCCTGCGGGTGGAATATAAGCACAGCACAAGTAGAAGTCTTGGTTATTGCTAAATAAAGATTTATCTAATTTTAGCCATACAAGGCTATCTTCAGTTGTTCTAACCAGTATTACTTTATGTTTAATTTGCTTTCTTATCATGATACAAATGCCACCGCCTTTACATTTCGTCCTTTCCACCACGATCACATGAAATTCGTTAATGTCGTATTCTGCAGGATTAAACTGTTTTGTAAACCAGCATTCAGTCAGTATATTTATATCATTCCCTTTAAGTATCGAGACAAAGTTTGAATCGTTTAATTTTCGTTCCAAAGCGCGCTGAATATTCCATGTCCGTATGGACACTGCACTCTCCGCGTATCCCTAGCCGACCGTGCTGTTCACATCTGATCCTGACGCGTCGTTACTCTGTCCAGGCTGAATCCCGCTATCTGTTGTTGGGTCGGAACCCGACACAACCTGTTGTGAATCGTGCGATGTTGCACCAGCTGTGTTTCTTGGCTGATCCAACGACTCCTGCATTCCTTCCATATCCGTATGCATCGCCACATGGTCTTGAACGGCGCTATTGGGGTGGTTTGGGGATGGGGGAGGGGATGGGGGTTGGGAAGGGGGGCGCGAGGGGGGGTCCGGTGTAGGCTGCGGGGTAACATCGCGAGCCTTTTTAGCGAGCGCATCCTCCAGCGGTGACGTTGCTTTCTGTTTCCCTCTCCTGTAAGAGCTGTCGCCGGCGTCCTGTAGTTCGCGAAGAGGAGTGTAGTAATTCTGGGAGAAGAAACTTAACTTCGGTATTGCACCAGAATCTTTGTTGAAAGCGGGTGTTAACGCTTGCCTGCGCCCCTGTGCGCTTTCATCGATTTGCATCATCCGTTGCTGTTGGGGATTGGGAGGGAGTTGGGACTGGGGTGGGGGGTAGTAGGGCATCCTCGCTCCGGTGTTTTCTCTGTTGCGCGTTGTCCAGTAAGGTGGGGGTGGGGGTCTCATTCCTGTATTCTGATTGTTTCGCATTGTCCACGTATTGTATGACCGGGGTGGGGGAGGGAATGGGGGTTGGGGTGGGGGTCTCGCTCCTGCGTTAGCGTCCGTGTCCCTGTGTTTGTCCTCGGTAGTTTCCTCCACGTCCTTATATGTATAGGTTATCCCATTTATAACAAGCTTATCCCGTATAAGCCTAGCGTCCGTGAATGGGGTTGATCTAGCGTTTTTTAGAAACGGATAAAGGATTTTCCGTCGTTCCTCGATTTCTGCCGGAAATTGTTCGCGTACACTATACGTCTTGTCTTTGATGCTGCTAGACGATCTGCGCACGCACTCGCGTTCTTTGAAGTTTGCGAATGCGGCAACAATAGGTCTGGGTCTTAATAGTCGCCCGTTCCGGTCAAATCTAGGCCTGCCGAGTCTATGAACGCGCTCGAATTTAATCGCGTATGGGTCGAGGGAATCGCCTTCTTCAAAAGTTATTTCGTTTTCAATGAATCGTTTCAGCAGTAGCTCTGTGTCTTCACGGTACGATCTGTCGTGTAGATTTTCCGCTCGTTCGTCGATACCGAAGAACAGAAGGTTATTTTGCATACTCCTAGACTCCATCTCCAAGAGCTTTTCTTTCATTGTAGAAACCGTAGATGCGAGCGTTTTGTTATCTTCTTTCAAAAAGTTATAATCAGATCTTAAGGTTTTATTTTCCTGCTCAAGTTTCTTTAAATAACTATCTGTCGACGTGTGTTTGCGATTGTAATCGTCCATGAATCCCGATACCGATTGACAAAAGCGATCGAGCTCCCCTACGTTTGTTCGTAAGACAACATTATCAGATTTTATGTTTGAGATCTCTGTTTGGACACCTGAGATGCTGCTTTCAATTGCTGTTAGCTTAGATAAGTTTTGTTCGATACCAGAGAGTCTGATGCTCAGTTGTGTATTCATTTGTTGCACCAAGTCAAAAACATTTTGGCCCGACCCTTGCATCGCCCCGTTAGATGCACTGTTACTACCGTATGACGTAAGCATATCTGGCGACTGTACCGTATTCACTTGTGCATAACTTTGGTTAAGCATAGTATTGTTGTTATTAATACCCAGGCTATTGTTGTTGTTAACAGAATTCACATTGTTCATATTGTTTGTATATTGTCTATTTATAGGAACATGGTTCTGTACCATCGGCTGAAACTGCTGACCATTGTTGTAGTTGCTGACATACATCTGTCCAGATGGGGGATAAAGCACATTATTTGCCTGATTTAATACTGCACTAGTCTCTGGTGCTTGGAAATTATAACCACTTACCCCACCTGAGGGTGCAGCCATTGTTACGCTACTTTGGGTCTCACTCACTCCTGACCTATTTCCAGCTTTCTTTTTCTTTTTAGAAGATCCTGGCATTATATACTAAGACCAACACAAGAACTCATTCGCGATCTCTCACTTAGTTCCTCCAAAGAATAATTTTGGTTCCCTTTTCATGAACTAGAGCTGATAAAACGCAATTCATATTACGAGCGAGAAAATCACATCCGCCATATTCGACTGGTCACGTGAAAAAAAAAAAAAAAAAAAAAAAAAAAAAAAAAAAAAAAAAAAAAAAAAAAACTAAAACTAATTACTCTTAATGTACTGATTGCTTATAAATGAATCAACACCAACACGAACTTATTTTCAGTTTTAATTACATACATCACTTCAGCCAACGTTTCGCCATATTGGCATTTTAATGTACTGATGATAAATATTATCTAGTACTTGGCAAGTGGCTCAAAGTTTCTGCAATTGTTCTGGTGCCGCCTGATCAAAATGATAAAAACATCATATCACAGCATACTATTAAATTGATAACATTGGCTGTTAACATTTAAGATTGCTGACCTATTTTTTTGTCAATGTCTCCAAGTTCCAAAATAAAATGGAATCTATTTCTATTACCTGCGTTTAGAGCTTTCTGCTGTGGCTGAAATTCATATTCAGTCGGAAATAAAGAAACATATTGCTATGTAATTCAGAATGATTTTTAAATAAGGTTAACTTTACTAAGAAAAACAATTGAGGGATATTGAACTTATTTCGATTTCTTTACAATGGGTGTAATTCTCTCAACCAAATTATTACATAAATCTGATAGAGCTGCCAGTTTTATAAAGGGTCACTGATGAAGGTTCATTACCCGAAATTGTACAATATGGCCCACCACTCTTTGAATGTTTTTACTGCTTCCAAAGGATCTCACATTTATATTTTATTTGCAATCGATCAGAATGCAAGCGAAATTTCACGGATCATTGTTTTCAATACATTTGATCAGGCGGCACCAAATGTAGCAACCCTATATAACCCAAAGTCACAAGCCACTTTTTTTCTACTGGATTAAGTTTGCTGAAACCCTTTTCAGTCTACTACCTACATTTTTAAACCGGCCGTCGAAAAGTTTTTATGGCCCTGTTTCACTCATAAGTCAAAACAAATGCGATACAATGCCTGCTAATGTACACTCAGATGGCACCCTTTAGTCAATGTTACACAAAAATGGCAGCGATACATTGACGCTGGCGAGGAAGTATGGTGTCAAACTTGACTATGAGAGACAATCGTGTTTTTGCGCACAAGAATGTTTAATTGACAATTTCCGAAAATGGGGTTTATCATTTTCAAAGGTTAGCGAGCTTTTGGTATAGTTAGGTTATTTCATTTGGGACTGTTCTGTAGCTGTACTATATTGAAGTCTGATTAAAATTAAACACGCCGTCCGACAGCAGTAATATGGAACTGTCGACTGCAAATGTTTTTACATTAAACATGTTTTTACATTAAACATTTTTATTAAATTTAAGAAATCCTATGAAAGTCAAATATCCTTCAATTCTTATTCTAAGTATATTAATTTATTCAGAGCTACAAAGTATGGCAGAAATTTCATTAAAAAAAATTGTTCGGCCCATGACAGTGGCCCGTAACAGGAAACTGCAGGCTTACGTAATGCTTTAGGCTCCCATTAGTGTTATCCATTTCGACACATATATTGACAAAAAAATACGATTTATTTCGATTGAATTTACCACCAACGCTCAAGTGTCCTATGTGTTTAAGCAAGAACCGTTTCATTCCGGAAATCTATGTCTAGTCGAAACACCAATTTTGTAAGAAGCAGTCTCCCCACTTCCTTTGGCAAAGGGCAATGTCGATGGTAAGCTACTGACGAAACATATATATTTGTCCAATATCCGATGTCAGTGGTCATGGCTTTAGATTTATTGACTTCCGTTTCAATTATTGAAAAAGATCCGTCTGTCTGGAGAACAATTACTAAAATTGTATTCATTCAAAGTGCAATTGAATTGCATCATGCTGATTCATCGCCGATTCCATTTTGAGGGAATGTATCCGATTACCACTGCAGAAGAAAATAGTAATTTTAGTTAAGTCCGGGTGACTAAGTGGCCATCTATCAGGAATAAGTATTAGTACCAGATTGTGGGTTTTGGGTTTTCCCATTTCTTGCATGAGTGGAATTTCCGTTCTGATTGCGCAATACCCTTTTACTTTCTGATTGTCACTCAGATGTTTATGACTCGAGACAATGAAAGTAATCATTTAAAGCTAAAAGTAAAAAAAAAGTTGATTTTTTTTTTATTTATTTTTTTTTTTTTTTTTTTTTTTTGACAAAAAATGTCATTTTTGACCAAAAATAACGATTTCTGAGATTTTGCTTAGTAACTCATCTGAGTTACTGAGCTTACTGAGTCTGTTGAGTCCTCGTTTTTGATTCATCAAGGTGGTTATCATGAATTATTCGCTTGTCCTTGATGATTCATTGACTAGTTAGAGATTCACCACGAGGACCGAACAGCTAAACAACTAAATGTTGTGAACCACTGCAGAAGATGAGGGTGAGGTTAGGCGCCTGTAAAACCGGTTTAAGCCCTCCAGTAATTTTATATTACTGATCGTTCCAAGGCGATACGTCTGTTGTGGATCTAATAATTTTGTGTTTTGGAGTCGAATTTTTGTGCTGTTTGAGCATTATGTACGTTATCATATTTTAGTTCAGTTCAGGTATTTTGTCATCGTTTGGTAGGAATTGAAGTTTCAATGTGGTTGGGGGGTCTAAATTTCATGAATACAAAAAAAGTAAAAATAAATGTTTTTCTTGCATGCTGACGATTGTTATCACTAATGTTTGTATTTTAGAACATACCGTCGACAAAACATGCAAAAATCATGTAAAAACGCACCAAAATGTTTAAACATTTGCAGGATGAAATATTGTTAGGAAAACTTTTAGGAGGTACCTGTATAGCATTTCTACCTATGGACCTACGTATTTCTGCCAGTGACGCTTTGTAAACTACTTGCTATAAAATGCAGTTATCAGATAACATATGTCGTTGCCTGGCAACAAAAATATATGGAAAATGCATCAAACCGAATTTCCATAGATTCTGGTGTTGCTAAGCAACAGTAGACACGCGTGGGTTTGTATGGACATTACAGTTGCCTAGAAAATTCTGGTGACATTACACAAACTTGTAAATAGATAGTGTTTTAAAACACTATCAAAGAAATACCAAAGTTTTATATTTATTTATTTGATTTTTAAAATGTGGTTTTTGCGGAGGCGACACCTTCGCTGCCATTCTATGGTTGCTAAGCAACATAAAGTGTATGGTCCGATTTAGTTGATGTTCATTTTTCTGAATGCAGATTGCATAAAACTTTCAGAAATGAAGTATATTACCACTGTCAGATAAAATACACAAAATACGCTGCATGTTGCATTACTTTTAGAATGACCTACGTATATTCATTGTGGCTATAGTGGTTTTGGTCCTGATTGTGCAGTCCCATGTTCATAAAGTATTCCCTGTTAATGCGGTATGTTTGTATTCATTGTTTATATATTATGCCAATGCCAAGGAATTCACTATTAACATTGATTAACTCATATAACTGGTGCATACGTTTACAATCATTTAGACGTAAAGGCATGCAACTTTATACGATAAACGGAAATGCACCGTTAACTAATGGTTTTGTAAGATATTTATTCAGAAATAATTGGTCCCATGTGAGCCAATTTCTCAAT
Source organism: Rugalucina vietnamica (assembly GCA_964017185.1). Classification (NCBI taxonomy): domain Eukaryota; kingdom Metazoa; phylum Mollusca; class Bivalvia; order Lucinida; family Lucinidae; genus Rugalucina; species Rugalucina vietnamica. The sequence goes on from OZ024873.1 coordinate 5,520,528, forward strand.
CTCCGCACATTGTTATAAATCATTAGCGAGTTAAAAGTCTTAGTCATTGCATAACGTTTACCGTTTGCAAAAATTGAGACCAACAATTAATACAAGATACCAAGGTATTTATTCATATCACTGACAAGTATGGCAGTAAGTATTCCATCTATGTTATTATTCTGGCATGAACTTTTGTTACTTTCATTAAGTTTGAATGTTTTTATAAGCCCTGCAAATAAATTGGAAAGATAAACAAACTAAGAACGAGTACATGTTCTTGGTTTCAATTTATTAAAATCAATTACAATATCATCTGTTCAAGTAAAACCATATTTAATCTATTGATCTAAAAGATCGTCTTTTCAAAAAGTCTTACTTGTATACAATACACGATATTTGGAGAATCGAAAATAATAAACCTAGCGGTTTCTTTGTTCGATATGTCGAGTGCCCATTTACCGCAAGTATGAAAAGTAACAGTTAATTATGCATACCTACCTCTAATCCTCTTAAGAAGTGTCACACGCTGAAAATATTCTACTTGTTGGCTTTATCGGTAAACGGCAACTTCCAACACGCCTTCTGGTCACGTGATCAATTTATGGCTTTCTTAATTGAAGTCACGAATAACAATTTTGGATCGCTTAAACATTATTATTATTATTATTATTATTATTATTATTATTATTATTATTATTCAAAAATACGAATATCTTGTGCTGCTAGTGATTTGATTATTGGTTTAGAACTGATCTCTCGATCTCTCAATCTCTCTCTCTCTCTCTCTCTCTCTCTCTCTGTGTTTGTCTGTTTCTATTCTTCTCTCTCAAGCTTCCATGTAAAATATGCTTAAAATGAAATATTGTATATAAAGACATATTACACTACACGTGAAAATGTCTGTATTATAATATACTCATTACTGTACCGTCCTAGGAAAGGATAAATACAGGCTTGCCTACATCCGATCCTATGACGCCTATATATGCTTAGAAATGTTATAATATTACTTATCTAAATCTTTATAATATGTGTATATATGTTGTCATGAAATTTCTAATAAATAAATAAAATGTTTTTATAAAATGTAGGTATTCTTGTTGTTTGATTAAGTTGGCCTCTACACTTAAGCGTTGGCATTTCTCTTCATGCTAAGACTTTATAACTTTTACCTAAGAAAAAGGACCAGCCGGAGTCTTCAATAAGTGTAAGCTAACGACAGCCTAACACTCTTACAGTTATTAACTCTCTCGTATTTTCCGCTATCTTGGTAAAGGGCTAACTTGTTTGATGTGATTTGTTGCAATCAAGATAATTGTATGTACTCAGAAAATCCGATTTTCTTGTTTTCTAGTGGTTTCAAGATATGGAAATGTCCTTTTAAACTGATTTGATTGGTCTTAATATCGTTCCAAACAAAATTAACTTGGCAAGTCCGGTAATGGATCCGCTGGACAGTATTTTCACCATGTCCACTGAAAACAACCGTGGTATTCTGTTTCGAGAATTTATGCCGTTCAATTTTCAAACACGATCCAGCCTTCTTAACCTGGAAAAACATTACGAAAACATGCCCAGGTAATATACAGATGTTTCTTCAGTTGTATAACTTGAAAATTTTCAGTAGAAATGTTTTGATATTTGTCTTATTTTTGCTCAAGACATGACAATGACAAGGAACTTTATTGTGATTTTGGCCACCGGCCCATAACACATATTACATATACACATATAATTACGAACATGAAATGTAAATGTAAAAAATAGACGGTTCTAACGAGTACCCTCAATCTATGTTTTGCAGCAAAAATAAGAAAAAAAAATAGGCATATCCCTGCATACCCCAGTTTTACTATATAAAAGTGGGGTTCAAGTTTTATTATATAAAAGTGGGGTTCAAGGGGGTATACATTTTACGGATATGTTTTCCTGATGTAACGCCGTGCAAGTTTCATACACCATCCAACCTTCTTAACCTGGATAAAATGTTGCAATATAGGGAATCTCAGGTGCAAACATTAATAGAAATATCAGAAGTGCAGATGACCACTATTCTTTATGCAGCCAATGTATTTTCTATATAGGATCTGCATCACGCCATATATTTTTTTCACGTCTATGCAATAGCTGGGTTCTTTAATTATTCCGCTCTTTTATTCAAACAGAAATTGCTATCTTTTCTTTAAATGCTTGTTTATGGGCATTCTTATCAAATTGTTATATGCTTAATCTATAAACATTTTATGATGGGATATAAAACAGTTATTGCTAGTAGATAATGTAGTTCACACAAGATCGTATATAAAATAAACTGTAGGTTAAATGTTAAAGCACCGCGTAGAATAAATGAGTAAAATAAAGCGAGTCGATGACGAGTTGTTTCTACTTATGTCTAGCTCACCAGAGCCGAAGGCTCATAAGGTGAGCTTATAGTATCATAATGGTAGTCGAGCCGTCGTCCGTGCGTCCGTGCGTGCGTTCACACTTTCAAATACAAATATCTTCGCAACTGGTGAGCCAATTTCAATGATCAAATTTTATCAGAAGAATCACTGGGGTGTGAGAAAGGTTGCATTGGGGTTTGTGCCTGGTCGGATAAGAACTCTGGTTGCCATGCCATCAGATAACTCCCGTAGACTTACAATGGGAAAACCATACAAAATCTTCTTCTCCGAAACCACAAGGCCCAGAGCTTTCATATTTTGTGTGTAGCAATGTATAGTGGTCCTCTTTATAAATCCTGACAACTGTGCCTATGGGGTCCATACAGGCCACGCTTCGGGGGCGTCATTATCTTCCATAGGCTTATAATGAAATTACATGATAAAATCTTCTTCTCTAAAACCGTAAGACCCAAAGGTTGTATACTTGGAATGCAGCAATGTCACATGGAGCTCTTCATAAATCCTGCCAATCATGACCTTGGGTCAAATATGGCCCCACCCCGGGGGTCATCATAGCACCATGACCTTATATGATGATTTTTGCAAGAGAGCCAACTGGTGGACAAGAGGATAAACAATTCAGACAAGAGCTTTTCCGTTGATGTAGTAGGTGTCCAGGTCAAATGACAAAGATGGCCTCCATCCCAATATATGGTAAAAAACCCAACTACTTTGTCCAGTGACTGTACTTGCTGACTCTCAGGAGAGCGATCGTTGCCCTTGGACTACTTGTTTTCTATGAGCTCATTATTTAGCTTGTGGTATGACATGGATTTAGTTATAAAAACTTCAGTTTTAATTTTATTCAAAGGACAAAACAGAAAGTCAAACTACAATAATAAATATAAATATAAATAAATATAGATTTTGTATTACTGATCGTTCCAAGGAGATACTTCTGTTGTGGTTTTTGTTGTTTTATGTCTTGGTGTTGAACTTTTGTGCTGTTTGCGCCTGATGTGCGTTTCCATATTTTAGTAAGGTTTAGGTAACTGAGTGGCCGCCTATTGGAAAATAGCTGCTCCCTTGGCTTATAATGTGTTTTCTTAGTACACACATCTAATTGTCAATTTAGTTTTTTCCCACTTCGGTTTTCGAAGTGGGGATTTCTTTCTGATTGCGCATGTTCCTGGTCATTGCCTACTTTGGACCTTTTCATTCTTGCAGTTTATAAATCATTGGTAACATTAAAGAAAAATCGTCGATATTGGTAACATGTGACGGAGGGCGCTGATATGGGCATGTTGCATTATAAAGAGGTAAAAGTAAGCAAGGGCCAAGATATGGCGCAATAAGAACGATTTTTTAACTCTTTAACCAGGTGGTAAAATTACTAAATAGTCAATCAGGTATTATATACAAAGAGAACATATCGTAATCCGAGAGAGCAGCTATTTCACAATAGATTGCCATTTAGTTTCCTGGGCCCAGAATTACAATGCTCCCTTAAAGTTAAGCGAGACCTTAGTTAAGGTGGCGAATTTCAGCATTCAAAAACATGCATTTAAAACGAACTGAAACCGTTTTGGTTCTATAATGTAAAAGACATTTTATTTTACACACTTGTACATTTTTGCAAAAACAAATATTGATTTTAACGGTAAAATATCGAGTCCAAATTTGTCACTTTAACTGAGGCCTTCCTTAACTTTAAGAGAGGATTGTAATTCGCGGCCCTGGACTTAAAAGTATATTAAAACGTGCATAAGGTGCAAATAGTACAACAAATTCTCACATTCAGCTTCTGCAGTGGTTCATTGCATTTAGGTAGTTTCTCAGACGCCATGATGATTCTCTAACTAGTCAATGAATCAGCAAGGACAGCAGCAAATAATGATAAACGCCACTGAAAAATACCGAATTTTCTTTGAATTGAGAAAATTATTGTTAACTGTTCCTCTCCTACAATAGTGATCAAACGTCATATCAAAGATAATATTCTAAATGGTAAGCATATTAACAACGTTATTGGCTAGCTGTCATATTTATGATTGCTGACCTAAGATTCAACTTCTAATCTTATACTCTGCCGTGCTGGACGCACACGCTCCAAAACAGAATTGAATCTATTTCCGTTGCCTGCGTCATGAACTTTTTGTTGTGGCTTAAATTCATATTCAGCTGGAAATAGTGAACAATATTGCTATGTATTTCAGACAGTTTAGTACTTATTTTTTATTCAGAGTAGCACAGTGAGGCTCCCTTGCAAATTGTTCAGCATTATTATTATATGCGGGAAATAGACAAGTACCAGGAAATAAAAATAAAACAGATCCTTTAAGAGCGGCGATCATATTAATGAGAAAAAGGATGGGCCATAACGCGATTTCGGCTTCTTCAGTCTCTTCAGTGACCCTTCAGATTTTTTTCAACAGCAAAGTCGATGCAAGGACTAGTATTATCCAAACAGAGCCACGCTGATCTCAAAGGACTAAAAGGAAAATATAATCTTCACTATGAATGATGTATGGCCCCACACGGCACAACGAACAGCTGCAGTAATAGCAAATAAAAATAAAACATAACCTTTAATAGCGGTGAGCATATAAATAAAAAAGGGATGGGCCATACCGCGGTTTCGGTTACTTAAGCCTCTTCAGCTGAGCGACCCTTTAGATTTGGCAGGATATACTGTAATTTTGCAACTTTCAACATGATAGACGATACAAAGACTAGTATTATCCAAACAGAGCCAAATATATACTGAACCAAAAAAGAAACGCAACAATTATATTCCACTTAATTTTGAGCAAACAATGATACAATCAAAAATTATTGCATTTTCTTCTTCTGCACGAGATATTAGTCTTCCGAATGCAACAAATCGATTTTCATTTTGATGAGTATTTACATAGTTATTCGATGCCGACCATAGACATGCTGAAAGTAGTATACCAAACAGTGAGCATGCGCAAGCATAAACGTTATGGTACAATTTAAATCCGCTATAAACCCCCATTCAAAATCGCAATGTATCACTTGGCAGATGACTCACACGTTTAAGCAATGAAGCAAATAAAATTGAAATTACCCCCCTTTCAATTAAACATATAGGGATTTTGATGGTTTTAATTAAGAGCTTGTGTGTCGTGTAACTTTATTTCTTTTTCATGAATTTTAAATATGGATTAGCTGACATTGTTCTTGATGATTTGGAGGTTCAAAAGTGTGCGCATGCGCAAAGCAAATCTTTCCCGATTTGCATTATTTAAGACGAGAAAACAACTCATTCAATTTTTATCGAAATGAAAATCAGATTTTTGCATGATATACCCTATCATCCCATGATTGTGAATCATACAGCAACAGACCTGAAATTATCAATGTTTTGCCGTTAAACTAGAACATCTTTGGTGGCCTATTGTTGCGTTTATTTTTTTGTTAAGTATATAAAACGTTGGTTAGAAAATGAATCTAAACCGATAATAGATTTCGGCTTTCTCAGAATACCGTCGCTGACCTCAAAGGACCAGAAGGAAAATATAATCTACACTATGGATGATGTACGGGGAGACCTTTTATGGCCACCACACGACACAACACCAGCTGCAGTAAAAGCAAATAAAAATCAAACAGATCCTGTAAACAGATAAAACAGATAAAACAGATAAAATGTTTTCATGGTGTAAGTACCTGATTGTTAATTTAGTTTTTTCCCACCTCTGTTTTTGGAGTGGGAATCTTTTTCTAATTGCGCCTTTTCCTGATCTTTGCCTACTTGCACCTTTAAGAGAAGTGAGCATATTAATGAGAAAAGGGACATTGAATAACGTTATGTTTAAGCTGCACTATCAGAGTCTGTTGTTTCGAAACGTTTATTGACAGAAATTAGAATGTCTTTTGATTGAATTACCAACAAAAACAAAATTATGTTCGGTTAAAAATAACCTTATGTTCTAGGAATCTATGTCCAGAACAAAAGCATTTTGGTAGCACCAGCGCTACCTTGCCATCTCGTCATGTAAAGATCAATGGCGTATTTGAATATTGACGGCATAGGAAGGGATACTGTCAAATATCCTATGTCCCATGGATTAAAGATGACAAATGCTTGAATTATTGAAAAGATTCCGTCTGTCTTGAGGACAGCTACTAAGATTGTATTTATTTAGTGTAAACTGTATTGCGTCATGCTGATTTAATGCCGATTTCAACGTCAGAGAAATAATCTGAATATGATACATTGATCAAGAGAGTTCAATGGATCCGTCGTATCGAGGTTACCCTCCAAGTATGCTCACCGGCAAAAGTTTAGTCAGTGAACATACATGTAAAATCCCATTGGGGCAGTTTAAATCGCTATAGCTTCAAACCCCCTCGATAGTCTGAGATTAAAATTACCAGTCATAAAACTGTGAATAAAACCTAACATTTCCAACAAAAAACGATTGAAATATCGCATGTTGTTTTGCCACAGTGCATACGCCAATTTTCGTTCTTGTTGTAAATGAAAGGGAGGTAATCTAAAAATAATGAATATTTGACTTTTATTTCTCGAGACTGTGGCTGAATTTTGAAAAGATTTTTTCGGATTTTTGTCACTGGCAACCATTTCTGTCAGAATCACTATTAATCAAAGCATCGATTTGATCATTTATAGGGTTGTTTAACGAAACAAGCCAATAATTCTGTCGACATTAACAACTTGTGAAGTTTCTTTCCGGAATTAGAAAGAGATTGACTTTGCAAATTTGATAAAGGAGAACATCAACGGCAAGCGGCTTGGTATTATAGTAATCGGGCTGGTCAAAGTTACTGACTAAACTTTTTCCCCTGAGTATAATTTCATTTTTAAACAAGAACAAGATTGAATGCATAAAAAGTAACAGTTATGTTGAAACCGAGTATGTATGTGAGCAAAAGTGTCTGTATACCTAACTAGTATGCAGTCATCAGAGAGAACGTAAACATTCTTCTAAAACAACATTCTGTTTTATTTGTTGTTAAATATGTCAGTTTATTTTCTACTTTCGATAACAAAATATTGTACAACTGGATTGCGGGATAAGACGACATGCCAAAATTTGCTTATACATAGGAAATTTCATGAGCAAATTCCGTACCGCTAGATTGGTAATATGTCATATAGATGATAAGTTACTCTTTGATGTCTCTAATAACTCCTTCTTCTCTGACAAGTTATTATATTTCTGGATTTGATTTGTTGCTTGTCAAATCAGTTGTTGTCGAGTGTCCTATTATACATTTTGACAGAAAGAGGCTAAATCGTTATACATCGAAGAAAAAAGCTTATTAGCTTTAAAGGGTCTATATATATTGTGGCTATGGTGGTGTTGCAGGGCAGTATTAGTAGATACCGGTTTCCTTCGCGACGAGAGTGATCAAATATTTGATGCCCAACCTACTTAGGCAATGCCCGAGTTCACGCACCAATTCTATGAATGTGGACTTCGGTGACGAACTTGAGTCGGAGCAAGAAAGTGCCATAGAATAAATGAGCATTTGCGGTAGAAAATAAACAATTTGCATATGCGAAAACAAAGGCGCAGTCAACGCGAAGCGGATCAGCGCCTTTGTTTTCAATACACGGATAGTACAATCCCTCTACTTTCTAAATCCAAAATTTCCAACCTCAAACCATCTTCTGTGACAATACAGCCCGGTTTGTGTCTGACTTAGTCGGAACCCAAATTGTTGGTTTTCTCACGCACAGGCTCAAAATGTGAAGTACATGGGCGCTTATAGCAGACGCGACATCAAAAGAAGGGGTACGACTGCGGAACGTCACATAACGTCACCTGTATTTGTTTGTTTGTCTTGAAGGTTAACGTCCCAGTCAACAATTTTTCCGTCATGTCGGGACGGAGCCAACGCTTCCTAGGTTTAACCAATTCTGTAGGGAATTAATGTGTCTTGCTCAAGGACACAACACGGTGCCGCTTGTGAAGATCGAACCCAGGACCTCGCGATTCGGAGTCCGACGCTCTACCACTACGCCACCGAGCTACAGACGATAACGTATTTTTTTTCAAAATGGGACAATTGTGAAACGCTGCTTCAAACAAAAGTATTGTTTAATTTTACGTCCAATCATGATGAAAATTTGCATGCAGAAAATATAGTTCAGAAGTATTTTTTTTATATTATTATTATTATTATTATTAATATTATTATTATTATTTTTTTTTTATTTTAAGCTGTTTTTAAAAAATTGTAAATATGAAGGCAACAAAACACTTTTTATAAAAAACGACCATCTGGTTTTCTAGCATTTTTTACTCGACGGGGACATTTTTGAAACGCTATAAAATAATAAAATTGAGGATGTTGCAATGAAATCATTTAAGCAATATTAATTTTACGTAAGCTTAAATATAGCTCAGAAGTATTTTGACATTCAAATATTAAGTAAGTATGATAACAACTAACAATTATATTATTGCTTTAAAAAATCAACCCTTAAAAACAAAGTTTAAAGCTACAAAACTAACCGGAGTCATTTTTCGCCGCCACCTTGCTACCCGTTTATGAAACAAGTGTCAAAATTGCGTCATTTTTTCGTCTGACGTCCGTGCAATTTTGCACTGCAATTTCGTGCATTTTTATAAGCTGATCAGCGTCTTTGTTTTCGCTACTCAGATAGCACAATTCCTCTTCTACTTAAATTCGAAATTTCAAGCTTCTAGCTCTTTTCTGTGCATGTACAGGCCGGTTTGTGTCAGACCTGTTGGGAAACCACATTGTTGGTTTTCCCACGATGCGGCTCAGGTATAGTTGCGAGCATTGTTTATGCCAAGGTCAGGGCTAATTCCCGAAAGACACAGTTCATTAAGGCGAATGTCCTATGACCGCTAATCAACATTTCTTGTCGTATTTTGCGGAGACAAATTCTCTCGATTATTCAAAAGGATTGATAGAATCTGGAAAACACTGTTTCTGAATTAGTTTATGACATGAGCAGCATCACTTGATAATATACGTTTGCGTTGCCGCGATCACAAAGCACAACTGTATTGTGGATGATTAAGATAAATAATACAATTTTAAAATTATTTCCGTGATTTCACGGTTATGACGGGATAAACAAGGTTTTCTCACGACGCTGTTCAAACAATAGACACCGTTGATCTATGCTGACTAAGCCGTTTATGCCCCGTTGTCCTAGAATCAGACAGTATAATATATGAGCTGCGTCGTGAGAAAACCTGATTTTTGTAATTGTAAAAATATAGGCGCATATTAGCTGATCGTAACTGCACACTGATCAGAGCCCTTGTTTTCGTTAGGAGGCTAGTAAATCATGATAAACATCCTGATGAATCAAAAACGAGGACTCAACAGATTCAGTAAGCTGCCCGCCGATGGAGATACCTGGGCGCCGAATAACTTACTAACTCCGGAGCAAAAGAAAAACGGTAGTTGGACCCTGGTGGGCCAAGCAACAGACAAGAAGCTCCGGCCCCAACCAACTAAAATTAATAGCTTTAGGACCCAGATTACACACATGTTAAGGACTGTTATATCTTATTAGTTAGCCGCTTATTTCGTACACTGATTTCAGATAAAAAAACAAAAACAAAAGAACAGAGGACCAATGGTCCTGTAAACGCTCACCTGAGATCTGATATATACCAATAAATTTGTTTGACTATAATGTTCATATACATGTATTTAGCCCCAAAGCAGGGTCAGAAATACCCCTGGGGTCAATTTGTTTTTCAAAATCATAAATATTCTGTCCATTTCCCCATTTCATTGGACGTTTTTCCCTTCAGTGCCATTTTAACAGCTTTCTGCAATATATGACCTACGTTAACCTTGCCTGAAACTTTGTCAAGGTCATCACAGTGTCATGATTTATAAATACATTGTAGTACTCTAGTCCGAATCGCTACATGTCTATTATCATTGCAATAGGTTGAGCAGTTCCGGAGAAGAAGATTTTTAAAGGGTTTTTTACCTTGTATGGGCATGGCGGCCATCTTGGTCATGTGACCTGGATTATAAACATACACATTGGTTCCCGTTTCCTAAAATGCTTCATGTAATTTCAAAGTTTGGCTTTAATTGGCCAAGTGGTTTCAGAGAAGGTTATCTAAGACTTATTAATAGTCTGTCTTACAGCCCCAATCCTTCAAGTTTCCACCTTCAAATGACATTTTACCAATCTTCCCCTTTCAAATGCATGGGGGACCTATGTTGACCTTGTCGTAAAATAGGTCAATTCCATCCCAGGGTCATAGTTTATATATACATTCAAGTACTCTGGTCATTGCTGCTTCATGCCAAGTGTTGTTGAAATCGGTCCATCAGTTCCGGAGAAGAAGATTTTTACGGGTTTTTACCATATATGGGTATGGCAAAGTACTCTGGTCATTGCTGCTTCATGCCAAGTTTTGTTGAAATCGGTCCATCAGTTCCGGAGAAGAAGATGTTTAAGGGCTTTTACCATATATGGGTATGGCGGCCATCTTGGTCATGTAACCTGGATTATTAATAGATACATTGGTTCCCCCTTTCTGTAGATGCTCCATGTAAAATGTGGCTGTAATTAGCCAAGCGCTTTATAAGAGAAGAAGATTTTTGAATATTTTAGTAATTTACATGCATATTGCCCCTGGGTGGGGACAGAGTGACCCCTGGGGTCCAAACTTTTTCAGTATCATAAATCGTCAGTCCATTTGCCCATTTCTTGCAAGTTATTTCCTGCAAATGACGTTTTAACAGTTTTCCCTATTCTAATGCATGAGGGCCTATGTTGACCTTGCCATTAAATAAGTCAAGGTTATCTGAGGGCCATGATTTATAAATACATGGTAGTACTTTGTCCCCGATGCTTCATGCTAAGTTTCGTTGAAATCGGTCAAGTTGTTCCGGAGAAGAAGATTTTAAGGGTTTTTACCATATATGGGCATGGTGGTCATCTTGATTATGTGACCTGGATTATTAATAAACACATTGGTCCCCCCTGCCCATAGATGCTTCATATTAAATGTGGATTTGATTGGCCAAGCGGTCTCAGAGAAGATATTTGACAATGGTGGATGACGGGACGACGGACGGACGCCGGATCATGGCCATCCTATAAGCTAACGGTTCAAGTAAGCTAAAAGCCATTTTTAAGTTTGCAAGTTTGTACCGATCTTTTTAAGTCTTAGAGATCAAAATGTCTCAGCAAATGACGACAAGAGGTCTTGAAAATCGGTTATTGGCCATTCGCTTTATTGTACTGTACCTGTTTGGATTGTCTCTGACATTAGAATTTAAATGGGACCTCTTTGTTGTCCAAAATTCGAGGTCGCATAAAAATATGCTTAACTTTATGCCAATAGTATAAACCGTGGACATTAAGTAACCTTAACTTTTGTCAGTAAATGAAAACTTTGTGGCATATGTATTTTGATAACAAAACTATCTTAAACACTAGATCAACTGGCTAGCCTTAACTTCGGTACCACAAGGTGATACTTCTGTTGTGGTTCTTCTTGATTTATGTTTTGGTGTTGATTTTTTGTGCTGTTTGCACCTTATGTGCGTTTTGATATATATTTTAATTAGGTTTGGGTAACTGAGTGGCCGCCTATTGGGAAATAGCTGCTCACTGGGCTAACAATATGTTTTCTTAGTATAAGTACCCAGTTGTCTTTTAGTTTTTCCCACCTCGTTTTTAGTGGAACTTTCTTTCTAATTGCGCCATTTCCTGAAAATACATTGCCTAATTGAATCTTTTTGGAAAAATCTGTATCGTATCTCATAATGCCTAGTGGGGATCTTATTGCGATGACGTCATAACTATCATGGCGAACATTTTACTTTCTGTTCATATCAATATTGATTGTATCCAATTTCTGTCACAATTTCTGTATAATAAGACTCTCTACAACAACTGATTTGACAAGTAACAAATCAAATCCAGAAACATAATAACTTGTCAGAGGAGAAGGGATGATTAGAGACATCAAAAGTTAGCTAATCATCTGTGTGTGACAGATTACCCATCTAGCGGGACTATATTTTTCCTTGACGTTGATGCCAGTTTTGACATCTTGTCAGTTTCTCGCCTTCAAGTTTTTAGAATAAAATATAAATGTAAGATTCTATGGGAGCAATGAAAACGTTCAAAGGGAGGTAGTATGGCTCATATTGCACAATTTCGGGTACTGAACTCTCATCTGTGACCGTCTATAAACTGGTGACGATTGCAAGAGATATGAGCTGCCGCACCAGAAAACCAACAATATGCATATGCGAAAACAAACGGCGCAGATCAGCTGTGCAGTAACTGCACAGTTGATCAGCGCCTTTGTTTTCGCAAATCGGAAAGTACAATTAATTTTCTACTTAATTCCAAAATTGCAAGATTCTAGCCTGTTTTGTGACTGTAAGATCGGTTTGTGTTGGACCCGGTCGATATCTCACATTGTTGTTTTTCATGCAGTGGCTTATACATGTATATACTACAATTTTAAATATTTACACAAGGGATGTCTAAATCAAAGACACATGCCTAGACGGAGTCGAGTAATTACATGTACAACCTTGTTTAGAAGATGGCTCTAAACGATACCACATTTGCGCTTATTTTCCCAAAAATCTGTTTCATTTGCGCCCACAATAAATTCAGGTAAACGTATTCATTTGCGCGCGCAATTTCCACGGATAAAAGTTATTTTGCGCTCACCAGATTGCCTGATAGGCAAATGGTATGTTTGCGCTCGCAAGACTGTACAGACCAGCCGCCAAGCTCTCTTTTTCCAGTCCAAATTAAAGCTATATACCGTAGCCATTAATGTCTAGTCCATGCGATGCATCTTGCCTCATCTAAGCCATAAATCTTAAACTTGCAAAGTCAAACGCAGAACTGATGTCGATGATACAATGATTATTGGCTGGCGATTCGGATATAACCTTGTAGAACATTAGGACAGAAATTTAGAACGAAATGCACTGAGACAGACCTGTAAGAACCATGTGAAGGACCAAATAAACTCGTCAAAGGGGAAGTTCAGATAAATCCAACCAGCAAAGACACTTCTTTAAGATGGTACAATAACATACCAGCAGGTAATCAAGAAAGAGGTGAAAAAGCATGATCGAAAATGTATCACTTAAAATGAGCACAATTGATATACTTTTCTGCGCGCGCAAATGAATAATGAGCGCAAACATTTTTTTTTTTTTTTTTTTTTTGGCGCAAATGTAATAGCACCGAATATTCTACTGCAGACGCTGAGGGCAAGGTTTGGCGCCTGTAAAACTGGTTTAAGCCCCCAAGTTATTTTATATTTATTTTTGATCGTTCTAAGGCAATAGGTTTGTTGTGGTTCTATATGGTTTATGTTCTGGAGTCGAATTTTTGTGCTGTTTGAACCTCATGTACGTTTGCATATTTTTATGTAGTTCGGGTAACTGAGTTGTCGCCTATTGGGAAATAGCTGCTCACTCGGCTTACGATATTTTTTCTTTGTATAAACAGCTAATTGTCAATTTAGATTTTTGCCACCTCGGTTGTGTTACTGATCGTTCCAAGGCGATACTTCTGTGGTGGTTCTTTTTGTTTTATGTCTTGGTGTTAAAATGTTTTTGTGCTGTTGGCACCTTATGTATGTTTTCATATTTTTAGTTAAGTTAAGGTAACAGAGTGGCCACCTATTGGGAAAATAGCTGCTCATTCGGCTTACGATATGTTTCATGGTATAAGTACCTGATTGTTAGTTTGCTTTTTCCCACCTCGGTTTTTGGAGTGGGAATCTTTTTCTGATTGCGCCTTTTCCTGATCTTTGCCTACTTGTACCTTTTTTGAAGATGACTCTAAACTATACTTAATAAATACTCTGAATATTCTTACTGATCTCAAAGGACCGAACAAAAATATCTGCACCTTAAATGGTGTACGAGGAGACCTTTTATGGCCGCCACACGACACAACGCCAGCTACAGTAATAACAAATAAAATGTAAATGTTAGGTCCTTTGGAAGCAGTGAGAACGTTACAAAGGTTCTGGTATGGGCCACATTTCGCAATTTCATCAGTGACCCTCTTTAAACCAGTGACTATAGCCAGATAAATATACTACAATCTCAAAAATTACAGAAGGGAATAAAAATAAAATTGAGATCCTTTAAGAGCAGTGAGCATATCAATGAGAAAAGGGATGGTTCATACCGCGGTTTCGGCTACTCAAGCCTCATCAGTGACCCTTCAGATTTGGCAAGGAGCCAAAGAGAATTACATTTAATTTTGAAACTTTCAAGATGGTAGTCAATACAAAGACTAGTATTATACAAATCGGCCAAACATATTAAACGTTGGTTAGAAAATGAATCTAAACCGATAATAAATTTCTGATTTCTCAGAATACCCCTGCTGATCTCAAAGGACCAAAAGGAAAATATTAATTGCAATATGGATAATGTACGGGGGAACTTTTATAGGGCCGCCACACGGCACAACACCAGCTGCAGTAATAGCAAATAAAAATAAAACTGAGATCCTTTAAGAGCAGTGAGCTTATAAATGAGAAAAGGGATGGGTCATACCACGGTTTCGGCTACTCAAGCCTCATCAGTGACCTTTCAGATTTAGCAACATGGAGGCAAAGAGAATTACAGTTAATTTGAAACTTTCAAGATGGTATTATTCAAATGGGCCAACTACGCATATAATCGTCAGTACATTCAACGTTGGTTAGAAAATGAATCTTAACCGATAATAAATTTCTGATTTCTCAGAGTACCCCCGCTGATCTCAAAGGACCAAAAGAAAAATATAAACTGCACTTTGGATGATGTACGGGGAGACTTTTTAGGGACGCCACACGGCACAACACCAGCTGCAGTAATAGCAAAGAAAAATAAAACTGGGTCCCTTTAAGAGCAGTGATCATAGGATGGGTCATACCACAGAAGTTTGCTTTTGTATCGAAAGTACATATAGAACTACCATAATCCTTTTAACACATATATCGTCTTAAACGTGCGTTATTTCTTGTTTTGAATTGCCCAATAGACATTTTTCACTTTTGAACGTAAATGCTGCTGGCGCTTGCGGTTATGACTTCCCGTGTGATGGGGGACGACTCGTGAGGGCATATTTGAGACGAAGACGAGGGACGATATGAAGAATTACTTAGTCAAAACTACCAAAAGCCAGACGAAGACGAATTAAATAAGAGAGTCAAAAAAGTGAATAGTCTAGGACGTGTAGCTGTGTAGCTCAGTAGGTAGCGTTCTTGGAGTTGAAAGCGAGAGGTGCTGGGTTCGAGTCCCGGACGGATCACTTTTTTTCTTTTCTTTATTTGTCTCTCTTGTAAAAAGCTTTGCAAATAAAACATATATTATCAGCTGATTATATTTTTTGGCAAATACAAGAATCATGAAATGCCCTACTACATTAAATTCTTAAATCGTAAAGGAATTGGAAGTTTTAGACGGCAGCCTACATTTATGTTTTCTCTTGTATTGGGAGCTCGACCGTATTTTTGGTATAAGAGCTGATCTATCCTCACGTCAATATTTCTTTCTGGGTGACATGAAAATATGAATATACTGAAAGCTTGTACAGGCATAATGTGGCTAGGATAAGTTAGCCACCCTGAACGACTTAAACTGAATGTTTCGCGGACGTAGGCACTAACTCAAATAGTACACTGTATAGTGTACATGTAAAGATATATGTATATTTATAAGGTGTAAGACCTTCAGTTCCACGTGCTGTCTCGTGAGAGAACATAAAAATTTATTTTGGCATGTTTAAACATGTATTTCAAACAGATACTCGAAATCTTGATGTTATTTATTTGGTTGATGTTTCGTTTTGAGTCCATTAGACGATAAGTGCGATATCCTAGCTACATTTTGCATAGCCATACAAATAAGTTGAGGTTTTGTAGACCTTCCACAGTATTTCAGCATTTTGAATGCGATAATTACGATTTTTGGGATGTTTTTTTTTCCAAGTCAACGGCTTTCTTAATGACCCTCATTTATTCTCTTGAATTATGCGTGATGTTTATCTGGTTGAATTCAAATAAATATAATTAAACTTCAAACTAAAACAATATCATTTTCAAGAAAATGAATGCTTATAGACTAAGAAACATACAGTTCGTTTTTTCATAACGTGCCGCGTACCTTGCTTAACCCTAAAACAGGATGACAATATTCTTTACGCGAGCACACACACACACACACTCACACACACACACACACACACACACGCACGCAGTGGTTCAGTCAGTCGCTTCGTAAAATCACATGTCGAGAATAAATACGTACATGTAGTTGATATATAGAGGATATTTGCTTGTTTGAGGTGAATACCAAATATATTTCATCGAGTGAGTTGAAAATATCAGAATTTTCACGAGTGCGCAGCACGAGTGAAAATTTTGATGTTTTCAACTCACGAGATGAAATATATTTGGTATTCACCGAAAAAAGCAATTTTTCTTTTTATTTTATACAATACACTGGCATTTACCTATTCACAAAGCAGGCGGTGAAAATGCGAAAACCAAAAATTTTTGAAAACACGAATAATTTTGGTACCACATTGTTCCTTACGTTCTAACTAAGAAAATGAATACCCACACTTTATGTTTTCGTTCATAAATAACGGAGTTATAGGCGTTTGAATTTGTGAAGTGAGACATATTTAATGACGTCAAGTAAATGGAAACGTCAGAAGTAATCCAAAAAAAATCTGACGTCATTACAGTGAAGATATAGGCTGATATCAGTCACTAGTGACTTTTGATATCAGTGAGATTTGATATCAGTGAAATTTCATATCAATGAAAATACCAATTTTATCAAGTTTTGATATACATTGGTTTTCACTGTAAAGTATAAAATAAAAGACTGGTACAAAATTATTTTTAGGGAGCGCGGTGGCGTAGTGGTAGGGCGTCTGACTCCGAATCGAGAGTGGGTTCGATCCCCATAGGCGCCACCGTGTTGTGTCCTTGAGCAAGACACATTCACTCCTTACTAACTGGTTAAACCCAGGAAGCGTTGGCTCCGTCCCGACATGACTGAAAAAATGTTGACTGGGACATAAAGCCTTAATAAAAAATAATTTTGATAAGAGCATCTGACTCGTTAGCTCAGGAGGTTGAGCGCGAGTAGGAAACGCCTATTTTTATTGCAATTATTATTATTTTTATTATTATATTTTTTTTCGCAGAAAAAAAATAAAAACTTAAAACCTATATGCATTGGTAAAATGCAAACACAAAGAAATCCAGACAGCAATTAAACATATAAATCGTAAACAATGTTATCATATGCAATGGTAACAATGATTATTGTTGTCTTCCCGTTTAACTGTCTGATTTAATGGAACAATGAACCAGAAGTGGCCAAAATCGCATCATCAACCGTCATGTTTGCCATTAAAGATACATTACGCGTTCAATGCGAGTCGGCCGTATAAATGCTTGGCGCGACTAAAACAGCTTCCAGTGCAGAATATTATTTTTTTAGACACTCGTGTGTATAACTAGGGATCGCTAGTTCAATTCTGAGCTGGTGACACTATAAACCGAGATCCCGTCTGCAAATGACGATAACTGTTGGTGGGAAAACAACTATCAACTATTTGTTATCGCCATGTGACTTTTAACATACTGGTGCATGTATATACGTACATTGGTTCTGTTAAGCTACATTTCACGTGTTTTTCGTGAACACACAGAAACTTTTTTACATGTAAACATGGCAAGATTTACGATTTGAAACATTTAGTTGATCTTTAATTTTATGTGCAGTTCTTTTTATTCTACGCCTTACAACGTTTTGACACATTTCAAGTAATATCGAGCATGGTCTGTTATCCTCATCAGGATAACATGCCCGTGACATGTTTACCCCATTGAACAACGCTTTTATAAAGCAAAACTTGAGTATGCAGGGGTATACCTAGTTTTAGCTCACATGAGCCCTTCGGCTCAAAAGGTGAGCTTATAAGATGGCTATGCCCCTGTCAACAATTTCCATGATATTCTTCTCTGAAACAATCAAAGTTAAAACTGTTTGTGGAGCATTCTTAGGAAGGGGAAACGAAATTTGCATAAATGGACCAGGTCACATGACCAAGATGGCCGCCTTGGCTATAAATAGCAAAAACCGTTAAAATTTTTCTTCTCCAGAACCAGAAGGCCTATGATTTTGTAACTTGGCATGAAGCATCAAACAATATTAAACGCACTACGAAGATCGGTAAGATCAACTTACATGTAGGTCGCCCACGCATTTAAATGGGGAAATAAGTTAAATGTAATTAAATGGGAGGAAACTTGCTATGATAATACAAATGGACAGATTTATTTCTATGAAAACATTAAGACCCAGGTGGTTGTCTGCTCCTGCCTGGGGGATATATACATGTATATGACTATAATATTTAAACATCTTCTCTGCAACCGCATGGCCGATCAAAGCCAAACTTCGTGGAAGGGGAACGAAAGTTTGTATTAATGGTCAAGGTAACTTCACCAAAATGGCCGCCATGGCTATGAATTGAAAAACCTTTAAAAGTGTTCTTCTTCAGAACCAGTAGGCCTATGATTTTGAAACTTGGCATGAAGCATCTACAAAGTCTATATATGACCCAGGGATGGCATTAACCTATTATAGGACAAGGTCAACTTAGGTTGCCTATGCTTCTGAAAACATAGATTGTGAGTATTCGTTCTATCATGTGTCCACAATCTATGTTTTGAACAAATAAGAAAATATCAAAACTGTTGAACTGAAAATTTTCATTTTTTTTTTCAACTTAAAAAACACACACTGTATTTTGCTTGTTAAGGTTTTGTAATGATATCGTCATGATACAGGGTACCGTTTTAGTGCACATGTATTACACATGCAGACGACAGATCTACAACAGTTGATCATTCTTAACCTTACTCATTAGGGCCCATCTTTACG
This sequence comes from Rugalucina vietnamica, assembly GCA_964017185.1. Taxonomy (NCBI): domain Eukaryota; kingdom Metazoa; phylum Mollusca; class Bivalvia; order Lucinida; family Lucinidae; genus Rugalucina; species Rugalucina vietnamica. Next base: position 5,539,850 of record OZ024873.1, read on the forward strand.
TCCGGAATCGGGCAAGCATATAAGCACATATTAAGCTTCTTACTCAGTCTGAATTTAAATAAATAATAAATTGAATCGGTTTGTTGATTTGGGCGTTAATCCAACAGCAAAGGTCATATGAAAACGAGACCTCAGTTTATAGTCTCATCCAACAGGCGCAAGAAGACCCGGATCAAACCTGCGATCTCTGGTTTATAAGGCACGTGAAATAACCACTGCACCATGGAGGCTTGCTTAATAGGTTCAGTATAAACTTTATCATGATAGAAATCGTACTTTTAAATGTTAAAAAAGGACAAAAGAACGCATGCCCTTGACATCAACTGCGTTCGGCTTGCCAAGCAGCAATGTGGTTTGATAACTGATCCGGCTTGATATGATCTTTGTTTTGTCGATGGGCCTTAGGGCAAAATGTTCCCCTGTTACATGTATATATATTAGAATCATGAATGGCGGTTCGTTTGTTTACATATAAAAGGTCGGTAAATGGACACGTGAAATGTCTGCGTGGTATACTGTACATGTATATGAATATGTCTATTCGGGTATTGTCTATCAGTGTCAGCACCATCGTATATGCTTGCGATACAATCAAAGTCCTTACAACAAAGATTGATGCAACATCACACAACATGTGATAAAATGGATTAAAACAACCTTCAGCGCAGCAATATCGCTTTGGCAACTACCAACACCAATACAATGTACTCTTCGCCGTAGCCTTGCTGCCCAATTGATCAGTCTTACAATCACGGGTGACACAAACCAAGTTCTGCTTGTGGGTGTGCAAGTTCGTTTTCTCAGGGTTCTCCCCTCCCCCCCCCCTGTAACTGATTTACCCGTCTCATATGAACTAAAATAATCTTGAACCTAACTTGTATAACAAAACGCATCATTATGATCAGAAATGAGCACAATCAGACCCTTATCTCTAATCAAGTAACAATAGAATTACCAAGAATCTATATAATTAAATTTCCCATCCTAACATAGACAACAGGCGGGAGAGACATGGCGGTCCCACACATCACAAGCAATTTAACAACACGCATAAAAAACAAAATTACTAGCTCTTTTCAAACAAGACCAGCGTCTAGTCTGTTAAAAGGGACAATAGGCGGCCCCCGTGGCCGAGTGGTTAAGGTCGCTGACTTCAGTGCTCTTGATCATTCGATCATCTCACCGCTGTTGGTTCGCGCCTCGCACGGGGCAGAATTCACATGTGGGATGAGCCAAGTTCTGCTTGCGGGTGTGTCAGGTGGTTTTTATCCCAGGAAAAAAAGGACACTACACGAGGCAATAATCTTAAGAAAACACATGTGTCAATGTGAAGACAGTATACTCCATTATTTGTGAAACAAATTAATAATTTGTGCACTTTGACAGAATATGTAGTGTCCAAAATTCTTTCTACGTGTATGTGAAAATGGCAAACATCAAAAGTAAACTGCGGCGAAGTGACTCGCGACCCACTTTACGGGGCGACTGAAACACTATGCGTCCTCTACGGAAACACTTTAGAAACTCATGAAAATAATATAATTGTGTTTGTTTGATCTTAATTTATTTATTTGAATTCAACCAGGTGAAACAACACGCATACTATCACACAGAATAAATGCGGATCAGAACGAAAGCTTATGTCTTGCCAAATTAATTTTCTACATCGTAACCATCGCACTCGATATGGCAGAAATACTGTTGAAAGTCTACAATAAACAAAAACAGTTGTGTGGCTAGGCATATTGTAGCTACATGTAGGGTATTGCCCCCATCGCTCTTCCTACTGTCGAATGGACTCAAAACGACACATCGAAAAAAATAAACATTGTTCGCTCACGAGATAGCACGTGAAATTGTAGTTTTACATCTATACACATATAATTATATGAACATGTACACTATACTGTTTGATTTGGTGTCTTGTGTATTTGTTAAAATTCAGTTTTACGTCCCTTTCAAGATTATTTCAGCTCATATGAAAAGCACCAAACAGTAGGTGATGCGAAAACGGGAGTACCCCGAGAAAAACCGCATGGCACACCCGCAAGCAGAACTTGGCCTGTCTCACATGTGGCCATTGTGGGTCTCGAACTCACAGCAGACACAACGGTGAGATGATTAAGTGATTATGAAACAGCGCTCTTAACTGCTCGGCCACGGGGGGCGCTTGCGTATTTTTTTTTAGTCATTAGAGGCGGTCAGCTTATCCTATCCACATTATCTGTACCAGCCAGTCAGGAAATAAATGTTGACGTTAGGATCGGTCGCTGATCCGTTCTTCTGCCGAAAATGACGATCGAGTTCTCGGCTTCAATGGGTGAAAAATCAAGACACGTGTTCGGGTGGGGATTTAAATTCTAATGTCAGAGAATTACTGTTTGAACTGCGTAGTCAAAAAACTGAAATTAACTTACTAAAGGAAGAGATACGTGGCAGTACTTTATCTGTGGCTTCAGAAGTCAAAAAATTAAAAACTGATAAAAGCATTGCTTGGAGGTTCCAGGGTAACAGACTTCAGTTTGAGTTCAATTCCGAGGTGGAGGATAATTTGAAACAGGTCCTGTGGGCTATTGAGAATGGTAAAAAGGAGTATGCGGTTGAACTTATCAATGAGTCTTGTGAGAAACTTAAGACTAGAAATAAGCATATACGGATTGCTGACAGTAGTGAGGGGGGTTGGGAAACCGTTAATCAGTATGTTGTCAATCCTCTGGCTGACGATTCTGAAGACGAATCCCGTCTTAATAGGGCGGAATCTCGCGCTGTTCGCAAGAAGAAAAACCAGAAGTCTAAATCTAAAACCAAGGCTTCTGCTGCTTTGGGTTTTACTGATTCTGTCAATCAGGGTATGTGGGGCGGTATGGGAGCGCAACCAAGGGCGTTCCCTCAGCAGTTTCATTTCCAGACAGTCGGGCCACGGTTTGGTTCCTTTCGTGGCTACCCATTCCCAGGAGTCGACCAGAGAGGCGTCATCACTATCGGCCCGTGCTTTGCCTGTGGAGAGGCAAACCACATTCGTAGAAACTGTCCGTATACCAGAGCCGCACCAGCACAGCAGCAACCCGAGTCAGCTACCAAGAAGTGAGGCGGTTACAACAGGGGAATCCCCGGATTTTGATATCGAAGATGAGTATTCTTTGTATACAGATTTTGATCATGATAGGTTTACTGAGAATTATTTTGAGTATGAACAGGGTCAAAAGGACATTATTGTAAAAAACAGACTTAAAAATCACATAGCATTTTGGAAGAAAATAGGTGCCAGTCAGTTTATTCTTGATACCATTTCAAATGGGTTTAAAATACCATTTTATTCATTGCCGCCGTGTTCCGTTTCAAAGAATAATATGTCTGCGCTGCGTGAGACTGTTTTTGTGCAGGAAGCAATTTCAGATCTTCTCGATAGGGGTCTCATTCAGAAATGTGATTATGTTCCAAAAGTTGTCAATCCATTGACCGTTTCAGTTCAAAGTAATGGTAAAAAGAGGTTGATTTTAGATTTGAGGGAAGTGAACAAGTACATTTGGAAACAAAAGATAAAGTATGAAGATCTGAGAATTGCTCTCATGTATTTGCAACAAGGCAGTTGGATGATAAAATTTGATATTTGTTCAGCATATCATTTTATAGACATTAGATTGCCAGATACTGAGTTTCTCGGGTTTTCTTTTCCAGATAAAAATGGCATTAATCATTTCTATAAATTTTTAGTTTTACCGTTTGGATTAGGGGTAGCCCCATATATATATACTAAACTGACTCGCCCTTTAATAGCTAAATGGAGGGGGGAAGGTAAGAAAATCATTATGTTTCTCGATGATGGTTTTGGCTCTGGAGATACTCAGGATCTGGCATTAGATATGTCAGAAGCTGTAAAGCAAGATTTGTTGGATTCGGGTTTCATACCAAAGGTTGATAAGTGCATTTGGGTACCTGTACAAATTTTGGAATGGCTAGGTGCAATTTTAAATACGGTAGATTTTACCATTAGCATTCCAAAAAGAAGGATTGAGAAAGCTCATTTTACTCTCCGAGAACTAGAATCTTCAGTTTGGTTACCGGTGAGAAAAGTTGCCAGTTTTGTAGGTCAAATAATTGCTATGAATATTGTGATAGGTCCAGTTTCTCAAATTATGACTAGATATATCAGTATGGATATTTTGAAAGCCTTGACTTGGAATTCATATATCAAACTTTCAACTGAAAGTCGTCAGCAATTAGTATTCTGGAAAGCTACGTTAGAGTCATTAAATGTTAGGTATTTGGACGTTGCAGGTTCATGTTCTCGGATTGTGTATAGTGATGCTTCAGGTACGGGTTTTGCTGGGTATGAAGTAGGTACATTAAATGGGGTGTCCCATGGTACATGGAATGCTGAAGAGGCCGCAAAATCTTCCACATGGAGAGAGTTATGTGCTGTATTTAGGGTTTTACGGTCTCTGGTACATATTTTAGGCAATAAGAGAGTTAAATGGTTTACGGACAGTAAAAATGTTGTTAATATCGTGAACAAAGGTTCGATGATATTAGAATTACAAGATTTAGCAATGCAGATTTTCAATTTTTCTTCAAGGCATGCTATTCATTTGGAAATTGAATGGTTGCCCCGTAGTTTAATTGAACGAGCAGATTATCTTTCAAGGGTCATAGAGAAAGATGACTGGGGGATTTCATTTGAGATATTATCTATGATTCAAAACAGATGGGGTAATTTAGATGTTGACTATTTTGCCTCGGAGCACAATGCGAAATTAGCAATTTTTTACTCAAGATTTTGGTGTTATAAGTCTTCAGGTGTTGACGCATTTACATTTGACTGGAGTCAATCGTTTGGATTATATGTGCCACCTATCGTATTAGTAAGCAGGGTTTTGAAGAAAATGGAAAGCTGTAATGCTAAAGGTATTCTTGTTGTACCGGAATGGAGATCAGCAAATTTCTGGCCGTTACTTTGTTCATTTTATGGAGAAATGAAATCATTTATAGTAGATTGGATGTATTTGCCAACAGGTAAATGCTATTATACGCCATGCAAAAATGGTGCTGGTTTGTTTGGTAATGAAGATCTTAAGTTTAACATGATGGCTTTGTATCTAAATTTCAATATGGGAACAAAGTAACGTGCTAGACGTTGGCTGGAAGGCGTGTGCCTAGTTTACTATTTGCCGGTATCGGCGAATAGGGTATAAAGTGCTGGTATCGGCGCTTGGTATTTAAAAAAAAAAAAAAAAAAAAAAAAAAAAAAAAAAAAAACTTTCATATGTTTGTTGAGTAATATGGTTTTCTTTACGTTTATTTTTTCAGAGTTATGTAGATGATATCGAGCAGCTACCGGACGTCTTGGCGGACAAGGTTTCCTTGCTCCCGGGGTTACTCAAAGAGTCTCGAGCGGATAATACCTGTAATTCATATAAGCGTGGTTTCAAACGATGGAGATCTTGGGCTTTGAGTAATGGACTTGATAGTAAGGATACGTTGCCCGCTAGGGCGTTTCACGTGGCTTTGTATTTGGCATCTTTAGTTCAGTCTGTAAACACTCATAGTCCTGTTACCAATGCTTTTTACAGCATTAAATGGTTCCATGATTTGTTTGATTTCAAGTCTCCTACAGATTCTAAATTAGTTGTAAATATTTTAGATGCGGCTAAAAGGAGGCTTTCTAAGCCTGTTTCAAAGAAAGAACCAATTACTAGAGAATTATTATCAAAAATGTTTCAAACATTGTACAGTCCTGGTAATATTAAAAATCAGAGAACCATTTGTGCTTGTCTATTAGCGTTTGCTGGTTTTTTAAGAAGTGATGAATTGCTAAAATTGAAGAGAAGTGATATTGTGATTAACAGTGTTTATATGAGTGTGTTTATAGAGTCGAGTAAAACTGATAAATATAGGGATGGAGCATGGATTCTAATTTCTAGGACGGGAACTAGTCTGTGTCCTGTTCTTAATTTGGAACGGTATTTACAATGGGCAGGGATTCTATCTGATGCTGACGTATTCCTTTTTTCACATTTGAGTGCTACAAAAACTGGATATATGTTGAGAAAGGATGGAAAACATTTGTCATACAGTAATCTTAGGGCTTTATTTTTGGATGCATTTAAACCACATGTTAATGACATCAGTAAATATTGTTTACATTCGTTAAGATCCGGGGGCGCAAGCGAGGCTGCGAATAGAGGTATTCCGGATAGACTGTTTAAAAGACATGGTAGATGGTTAAGTGAATCTGCTAAAGACGGATATATTAAAGACTCAGTTGACGAGAGGCTTAAAGTTTCACGTTCACTTGGTTTATAATTAAAACATTTTCACTCAGTTAAGTTCTTGCCCGTTCTTTTAGTTCAGTCGGTCATGGTTCTCACTGGCTTAAACCAAAAAATAATTTTTGTGTTTGTTGTTCATTAAGGGAGATCGGGGCTGGTAGGACAAGGGAAATGTAATTTTCGACGTTTGAAAGAAGTGAATTAGGCGAAAATTGATTTCCCTTGTCTGGTCATCTCCGATAGGTGTCGCTACAGTATTTGCAAGGCATGTTTCAATTAAGCGTGACGAAAGTGGTCATTCAGCTTTGAGAACGATTGACCGACGGACGTATTGTATTTTTGCAGTTTTCTAGAAGTATTTGTATGTGAAGTTTCAAGTGAAAGTCGAAACTTTAATATTACTCGTATGTAACGTAATGGATAAAGTGTATAAGTACATTTAATTTAAATGTAAATGTGTATGTAACTATTCAGTCGGTCATGGTTCTCACTGGCTTAAACCCTTCAGTCGGTCATGGTTCTCACTGGCTTAAACCAAAAAATAATTTTTGTGTTTGTTGTTCATTAAGGGAGATCGGGGCTGGTAGGACAAGGGAAGAAATATATTTGGTATTCACCGAAAAAAGCAATTTTTCTTTTTATTTTATACAATACACGGGCATTTACCTATTCACAAAGCAGGCGGTGAAAATGCGAAAACCAAAAATTTTTGAAAACACGAATAATTTTGGTACCACATTGTTCCTTACGTTCTAACTAAGAAAATGAATACCCACACTTTATGTTTTCGTTCATAAATAACGGAGTTATAGGCGTTTGAATTTGTGAAGTGAGACATATTTAATGACGTCAAGTAAATGGAAACGTCAGAAGTAATCCAAAAAAAATCTGACGTCATTACAGTGAAGATATAGGCTGATATCAGTCACTAGTGACTTTTGATATCAGTGAGATTTGATATCAGTGAAATTTCATATCAATGAAAATACCAATTTTATCAAGTTTTGATATACATTGGTTTTCACTGTAAAGTATAAAATAAAAGACTGGTACAAAATTATTTTTAGGGAGCGCGGTGGCGTAGTGGTAGGGCGTCTGACTCCGAATCGAGAGTGGGTTCGATCCCCATAGGCGCCACCGTGTTGTGTCCTTGAGCAAGACACATTCACTCCTTACTAACTGGTTAAACCCAGGAAGCGTTGGCTCCGTCCCGACATGACTGAAAAAATGTTGACTGGGACATAAAGCCTTAATAAAAAATAATTTTGATAAGAGCATCTGACTCGTTAGCTCAGGAGGTTGAGCGCGAGTAGGAAACGCCTATTTTTATTGCAATTATTATTATTTTTATTATTATATTTTTTTTCGCTGAAAAAAAAATAAAAACTTAAAACCTATATGCATTGGTAAAATGCAAACACAAAGAAATCCAGACAGCAATTAAACATATAAATCGTAAACAATGTTATCATATGCAATGGTAACAATGATTATTGTTGTCTTCCCGTTTAACTGTCTGATTTAATGGAACAATGAACCAGAAGTGGCCAAAATCGCATCATCAACCGTCATGTTTGCCATTAAAGATACATTACGCGTTCAATGCGAGTCGGCCTTATAAATGCTTGGCGCGACTAAAACAGCTTCCAGTGCAGAATATTATTTTTTTAGACACTCGTGTGTATAACTAGGGATCGCTAGTTCAATTCTGAGCTGGTGACACTATAAACCGAGATCCCGTCTGCAAATGACGATAACTGTTGGTGGGAAAACAACTATCAATTATTTGTTATCGCCATGTGACTTTTAACATACTGGTGCATGTATATACGTACATTGGTTCTGTTAAGCTACATTTCACGTGTTTTTCGTGAACACACAGAAACTTTTTTACATGTAAACATGGCAAGATTTACGATTTGAAACATTTAGTTGATCTTTAATTTTATGTGCAGTTCTTTTTATTCTACGCCTTACAACGTTTTGACACATTTCAAGTAATATCGAGCATGGTCTGTTATCCTCATCAGGATAACATGCCCGTGACATGTTTACCCCATTGAACAACGCTTTTATAAAGCAAAACTTGAGTATGCAGGGGTATACCTAGTTTTAGCTCACATGAGCCCTTCGGCTCAAAAGGTGAGCTTATAAGATGGCTATGCCCCTGTCAACAATTTCCATGATATTCTTCTCTGAAACAATCAAAGTTAAAACTGTTTGTGGAGCATTCTTAGGAAGGGGAAACGAAATTTGCATAAATGGACCAGGTCACATGACCAAGATGGCCGCCTTGGCTATAAATAGCAAAAACCGTTAAAATTTTTCTTCTCCAGAACCAGAAGGCCTATGATTTTGTAACTTGGCATGAAGCATCAAACAATATTAAACGCACTACGAAGATCGGTAAGATCAACTTACATGTAGGTCGCCCACGCATTTAAATGGGGAAATAAGTTAAATGTAATTAAATGGGAGGAAACTTGCTATGATAATACAAATGGACAGATTTATTTCTATGAAAACATTAAGACCCAGGTGGTTGTCTGCTCCTGCCTGGGGGATATATACATGTATATGACTATAATATTTAAACATCTTCTCTGCAACCGCATGGCCGATCAAAGCCAAACTTCGTGGAAGGGGAACGAAAGTTTGTATTAATGGTCAAGGTAACTTCACCAAAATGGCCGCCATGGCTATGAATTGAAAAACCTTTAAAAGTGTTCTTCTTCAGAACCAGTAGGCCTATGATTTTGAAACTTGGCATGAAGCATCTACAAAGTCTATATATGACCCAGGGATGGCATTAACCTATTATAGGACAAGGTCAACTTAGGTTGCCTATGCTTCTGAAAACATAGATTGTGAGTATTCGTTCTATCATGTGTCCACAATCTATGTTTTGAACAAATAAGAAAATATCAAAACTGTTGAACTGAAAATTTTCATTTTTTTTTTCAACTTAAAAAACACACACTGTATTTTGCTTGTTAAGGTTTTGTAATGATATCGTCATGATACAGGGTACCGTTTTAGTGCACATGTATTACACATGCAGACGACAGATCTACAATAGTTGATCATTCTTAACCTTACTCATTAGGGCCCATCTTTACGTCCGGAATCGGGCAAGCATATAAGCACATATTAAGCTTCTTACTCAGTCTGAATTTAAATAAATAATAAATTGAATCGGTTTGTTGATTTGGGCGTTAATCCAACAGCAAAGGTCATATGAAAACGAGACCTCAGTTTATAGTCTCATCCAACAGGCGCAAGAAGACCCGGATCAAACCTGCGATCTCTGGTTTATAAGGCACGTGAAATAACCACTGCACCATGGAGGCTTGCTTAATAGGTTCAGTATAAACTTTATCATGATAGAAATCGTACTTTTAAATGTTAAAAAAGGACAAAAGAACGCATGCCCTTGACATCAACTGCGTTCGGCTTGCCAAGCAGCAATGTGGTTTGATAACTGATCCGGCTTGATATGATCTTTGTTTTGTCGATGGGCCTTAGGGCAAAATGTTCCCCTGTTACATGTATATATATTAGAATCATGAATGGCGGTTCGTTTGTTTACATATAAAAGGTCGGTAAATGGACACGTGAAATGTCTGCGTGGTATACTGTACATGTATATGAATATGTCTATTCGGGTATTGTCTATCAGTGTCAGCACCATCGTATATGCTTGCGATACAATCAAAGTCCTTACAACAAAGGTTGATGCAACATCACACAACATGTGATAAAATGAATTAAAACAACCTTCAGCGCAGCAATATCGCTTTGGCAACTACCAACACCAATACAATGTACTCTTCGCCGTAGCCTTGCTGCCCAATTGATCAGTCTTACAATCACGGGTGACACAAACCAAGTTCTGCTTGTGGGTGTGCAAGTTCGTTTTCTCAGGGTTCTCCCCTCCCCCCCCCCCCTGTAACTGATTTACCCGTCTCATATGAACTAAAATAATCTTGAACGAAACTTGTATAACAAAACGCATCATTATGATCAGAAATGAGCACAATCAGACCCTTATCTCTAATCAAGTAACAATAGAATTACCAAGAATCTATATACAGGCCACCTGCGCTATCTCAAACTCGGTTGTCTCGAAAACCTCACTTATGTCGAAGTGATCTCTCACTCCCAAGCGTCTCTCCCTGTATGTTATTGTATTTCAACCTTGCTTGTGTCGAACACGGTTATGACGAAAACTCGGCTGTGTCGAAGTGATAATTCGCTCCCCACAGAAAAAGAACATTAGTTTCACCCTGCCTGTGTCAAACTTCGAAGTCAAAAATCGGTCTTTGATATCTACACACAACCTTTCATCACTGGAATTGTTAAAGAACGTTTTGAAATCATGTGTCAGGTCGGGGAATATACGTTTGAAATCACTATCGATGTGGTAAACATGGTGGAAAGGAGAACCACTCAGTCCGAGAATGTGAAAGAGTTGATATCTTCTAAGAACATTGGCTGGTCTCAATTTGCTTATCTCAAACTTCGCAAAACTCGAAGTGGTTTCTCCATTCCCCTTGATTTCGAGATAGCGAAGGTGGCCTGTAATTAAATTTCCCATCCTAACATAGACAACAGGCGGGAGAGACATGGCGGTCCCACACATCACAAGCAATTTAACAACACGCATAAAAAACAAAATTACTAGCTCTTTTCAAACAAGACCAGCGTCTAGTCTGTTAAAAGGGACAATAGGCGGCCCCCGTGGCCGAGTGGTTAAGGTCGCTGACTTCAGTGCTCTTGATCATTCGATCATCTCACCGCTGTTGGTTCGCGCCTCGCACGGGGCAGAATTCACATGTGGGATGAGCCAAGTTCTGCTTGCGGGTGTGTCAGGTGGTTTTTATCCCAGGAAAAAAAAGGACACTACACGAGGCAATAATCTTAAGAAAACACATGTGTCAATGTGAAGACAGTATACTCCATTATTTGTGAAACAAATTAATAATTTGTGCACTTTGACAGAATATGTAGTGTCCAAAATTCTTTCTACGTGTATGTGAAAATGGCAAACATCAAAAGTAAACTGCGGCGAAGTGACTCGCGACCCACTTTACGGGGCGACTGAAACACTATGCGTCCTCTACGGAAACACTTTAGAAACTCATGAAAATAATATAATTGTGTTTGTTTGATCTTAATTTATTTATTTGAATTCAACCAGGTGAAACAACACGCATACTATCACACAGAATAAATGCGGATCAGAACGAAAGCTTATGTCTTGCCAAATTAATTTTCTACATCGTAACCATCGCACTCGATATGGCAGAAATACTGTTGAAAGTCTACAATAAACAAAAACAGTTGTGTGGCTAGGCATATTGTAGCTACATGTAGGGTATTGCCCCCATCGCTCTTCCTACTGTCGAATGGACTCAAAACGACACATCGAAAAAAATAAACATTGTTCGCTCACGAGATAGCACGTGAAATTGTAGTTTTACATCTATACACATATAATTATATGAACATGTACACTATACTGTTTGATTTGGTGTCTTGTGTATTTGTTAAAATTCAGTTTTACGTCCCTTTCAAGATTATTTCAGCTCATATGAAAAGCACCAAACAGTAGGTGATGCGAAAACGGGAGTACCCCGAGAAAAACCGCCTGGCACACCCGCAAGCAGAACTTGGCCTGTCTCACATGTGGCCATTGTGGGTCTCGAACTCACAGCAGACACAACGGTGAGATGATTAAGTGATTATGAAACAGCGCTCTTAACTGCTCGGCCACGGGGGGCGCTTGCGTATTTTTTTTAGTCATTAGAGGCGGTCAGCTTATCCTATCCACATTATCTGTACCAGCCAGTCAGGAAATAAATGTTGACGTTAGGATCGGTCGCTGATCCGTTCTTCTGCCGAAAATGACGATCGAGTTCTCGGCTTCAATGGGTGAAAAATCAAGACCTATAAAAACCTATACATGCGGTCTGCCTTCTCACTAGACAGTTTAATCCAGAAACTTACGATTTAGTATTAAATGCAGCAGTGAACTTTGTGCTTCTTGCATTTGCCAATAGATAAAATATTATATATTTTTTTATTTAATATTATCTTCTTTTTTTTTCCTTTTTTCATTTCTTTTTAATTTTCTAAGCTTTATTGTCACAGGTGCGAAAAAAAGGAAGAAACAAAGAAAAGGAAAACTAATTTTTGTCCTACCCGGACTCGAACCCAGGACCTTTCGATTCAATGTCTTACACTCTACCTACTGAACTATTCAGCTAGGCTAGGCGTCCTGGACAATTCGTTTTTTGCGTGTCTCATTTAATACACCTCCGGTGGGCTGTTGGTAGTTTTGACTAAGTAATTCTTCATATCGCCCCTCGCCTTCGTCTCAAATATGCCCTCACGAGTCGTCGCCCATCACACACAAAGTCGTAACCGCAAGCGCCAGCAAACTTTACGTTCAAAAGTGAAAAATGTCTAATATTACACTCTCGACTGAATATTATAACTGATTTCAATGGTTCTTCATGTATGTAGTAACATATTAGGAAAATACATGCAGCTGTTTCGAAGTAATTCAACAAAATTAAAGTAGTATGTTAAAAAGTTAGGAAATTATTGAACATTAGCAGTGACCATCCTTACAATAATCAAAATCATTATTTGTTTGGAAAAAAAAATAAAAAAAAAGGAAATAAAAAAAACAAACACCTGCAATTTTTCAATTTTTACAACTTCAGAAAAATCTGTAATGTAAAATACATGATCGTGAATTCTTGAATTCGTACATTACGAAAACTTGCCCATGCAATATACAGAGATTTTTATAGCTATAAAAATGGAAATTTTCAGAAGTATTTTTCTATATTTTTCTTATTTTTGCTCAAAACATAGACTGTATGTACACATTAGAACCGCCTCGCCGAGGCGGTTCTAACGAGTACCCACAATCTATGTTTTGGAACAAAAATAAGAAAAATAGGTATACCCCTGCAAACCCCAATTTTTCTATATATAAAAGTGGGGTTTGAGGGGGTACACGTTTCACGGACATGTTTTTCTGATGGTGCTATCATTTAATAACCAGGCGTCTTGTAACTGGGCCGTTTATTTTCAAATTATTACACAAGATAAAGGTTTACACCAAAATAACAGTCTCTCTTATCTTTCTCATTAGGATACAATTATCTATCAAATAGTTCTTGAAGAGTTCAATGACTTATTATAATAAGAGATTGAGTGCAGTTATATTAAATCTGATCAATGCCAAGCATTCTTGTTATTTACGCAACTTACGGTACTCCAGGCACATTGTTTTCACTTTTTACGTTTTCGTTTCTATTTTGACGACAATTTGCCTGTTATTACGTCAAGTTATTATTTTCAACATCTCTCACTCCCTCTATTTGTGAACTAATAACCGATATAATAATACATAAAAGTAAGTTAATTTGCACCAGCAGTCTTTCGAAAATTTATATCTCGAATTACAAATAACAGCTTCTTTATTATACATCTAGAACTGACATAAGCAATATTCCAGCGAAAACTAATTGCAGAAATGTTCTATGGGTGTAAACTTATTAAGTCGTTTTTTAGGCTCAGTCAGCTTTGCAATAATACATGTACCATTGTATTTGCTGTTAAAATGCGGTGCATTTTGTCATCGCAATTCAAAAATGAACACTACATTTTATTAAGGTATTGTAGTATTTCATGTAAATATAAATTATAATGTGTAGCAATTCATAGATCTGCTTGCTCGTTTTTCTACATGAAAAATGTGACAGTGCAGAATGATAAAGTGCACAGAGCAGGTGTTACATAACAACTAAATATTACGAAAACACGCCCATGTTAAATATAAGATTTTTCTTAAATTGTAAAAATTGAAAATTTTCAGCAGAAAATGCTTGATATTTTTCTTATTTTTGCTCAAAACATAGATTGTGGGTACACGTTAGAACCGCCTCGGCGAGGCGGTTCTAACGAGTATCCACAATTTATGTTTTGGAGCAAAAATAAGAAAAATAGGTATACCCCTGCAAACCCTGCTATATAAAAGTGGGGTTTAAGGGGGTAAACATTTCACGGACATGTTTTCCTGATGTATATTCCATTGAATGCAAAACAGTTAATCTCATTCCTCGTGCTTCTGTCTTACTGACTGCAGTTCTGCAATCCTATGGATCACTATCTAGTCATTTATTACGAAATAAAGTTTGTTATCAGCGTGATCTGTCGACACGATATTAGATTCAGCAGATTCAGCAGATATTCTTGAAACTTCTTACAGACTAGTACCAAACTGTTACCTTACAAAGCTCCTTTGATTGATTTTATAATTGAGCCGCCTCATGGGAAAACCAACAATCTGCATATGCGAAAACAAAGGCGCAGATCAGCTTCGCGGTAACCGCGAAGCTGATCAGCGCCTTTGTTTTCGCTACTCGGATAGTACAATTCCTCCTCTACTTAACTCCAAGATTTCAAGTTTCTAGCTCTTTTCTGTGACTGTACAGGCCAGTTTGTGTCGGACCTGGTCGGAAACCACATTGTTGGTTTTCCCACGAGGTGGCTCATTATTGGCATCCCCATGATCTTCATTCAATAAAATTGGAAAACATGAAACTTGCACAGCGCGTAAGATCTTGTTCTAAGCCAGTTCACGTACAGAGGAATTAACCACCGGTTTGCTTTATTGAACGATCAAACAGTAGCATATCTTCCAGATTTGCTCTTACGAGGAAGTAAAGGCCACTTGCTTTACAGAATCACAGGGCAAAAGGTTTTACAATGATCACCTTACACAAAGGTCTACAATTTATCCCAAAATACTAATTAATTGACTTCAGTGTTTGCATTAAATTAAAGACTATTGCAAATTTCTTTTTCTTTTTTTTTTATTTTTTTTTGCATTAAATTGTAGACCTAAGTAGTCATATGGGCATTATTTGGATAACCGTATGCCAATTTTGATGTCAGTACTTATATGTGAAAGGCATTGCATATTGTTGGATTGTGTGGTGTCCTCGTCATCTCTATATGTATATGTAGCATATATCTGTTTCACTGTATTTAGTATATGTTTATTGAACGTTCCATTTGCTGTCTGCGTACAGCCTGGGACTGTTTGTTTATATTTATTTCAATAAGGACTTGATCAGTTTAGTTCACTTTTTTCAATAAATTAATATACGAATACGAATTGATTCGCACAGAATAAGAAGAGACGAAATCATTAATTAAGTCACTATGGAGTGTACCATTACAAGTAGTAAAACGCCAACTGCCAACGAAATACTTCGGAGTATTAATTATGTTTGTAGTCCATCAAACTATAACTATTTCATCACCGTGGATGTCATGATTTATTTGTTTGTCCTTGATGATTCATTGACTAGTTAGAGATTCACCACGAGGACCGAACAACTAACTATATGTTGCGAACCAACTGCCAACGAAATACTTCGGAGTATTAATTTTGTTTGTAGTCCATCAAACTATAACTATTTCATCACCGTGGATGTCATGATTTATTTGTTTGTCCTTGATGATTCATTGACTAGTTAGAGATTCACCACGAGGACCGAACAACTAACTATATGTTGCGAACCACTGCAGAAGCTGAGGGTGAGGTTAGGTTTAAGCCCGCCAGTTATTTTATATTATTGATCGTTCAAAGGCGATACTTCTGTGGTTGTTCTCACTGTTCTATGGCTTATTGTTGATTTTTTGTGCTGTTAGCACCTTATGTACGTTTTCATATTTTAGTTAAGTTTGGGAAACTGAGTCGCCACCTGTTGGTAAAATAGCTGCTCACTCGGCTTACGATATGTTTTCTTAGTATAAGTACCTAATTGTTGATTTAATTGTATTTTACCTCCTCGATTTTGGATAGGAGTTTCGTTCTGATTGGGCCACTTCCTGATCATTTCCTAGTGTTGGCTTTATTTATTTTGTGTTACCTACTTTTGTGAAAGTTTTACCCATTGATTACTTAGGATCTGCCCTAAGACTAACAGACACAATTAATGTTTAAAAACAAACATGCAAATTAACGCGTATACGTACATCGGGTATCATTTTAGCGTCTTGGAGAATCATTGGGCTTCTGGTTTGCCAGGCCATTGACATTTTTGTACCATTGAAACAAGGATTTTACGTACGTTTGTCTTGAAATCTATCTCGTCCTTTGACTTGAATTCTCTCTGGAATTTATGGTTAAGTTTTATAGACTTGCATTATTTACGCTGTCAGAGGCATATCCCATCGGAGCTAAAACGAAAGCAATTTCAGCTTATTAATTTTCTCTCTGATCACTTGCTAGTGTGTTGTTGTGCGGCCTACTACTTTCCAATATAAGTAGAATTACAATCAAAGTGACAGTCCCTGGCAGCGAACGGACTTGCAGTTTATTTCTCTATGATAAAAGACAGCAATAAGTCAATGGATAGCGACTTTGCATCACGAAAACATGTCCGTGCAATGAATACCCCCTATATCCCACTTTTTATGTAGTAAAACTGGGGTTTGCAGGGGTATACCTATTTTTCTTATTTTTGCTCCAAAACATAGATTGTGGGTACTCGTAGAACCGCCTCGCCGAGGCGGTTCTAACGCGTACCCACAATCTATGTTTCGAGCAACAGTAAATGTAAGAAAAATATCAAATTTTTTCAGCTGAAAATTTTCAATTTTTTTAAGTTCGAAAAATCTCTGTTTATTGCATGGGCATGTTTTCGTAATGGAAAAGTAAATCTGGGGCAAAAAAAAAATACTTTTCTGACACTGTCACGATGACATAGGAATATTGTTTGCATAACAGCTGTAAGTATAAAATTCACAATTGATAAAATTCAGCAGAGATAAACAAAACCTATTTTTAAGAATGCTGACAAAAATATTGTATTAAGTCTGTGGAGACAGTTTGGCCTTCGTCAGAGAGTTCTCTAAAGCAGAACACAATCGTTTATCTGAATGTGAAACAAAATGTTTACAAGCCTGTCGCAAAAACATGTCTGTTTTGCTGATGTAAATTCAACAATTAAACAATTATTAGAAAAATAGAGGAACAAAAAATGTTGAACTTCTTTTTATTTAAAACATCAAAACAATATTGTAGTTTATAGATTGTCAAATCAATATCGCTAAGCAACCAAGGCCTTTGTATTTCTGCATAGGAACATAGAGAAACGATAAGCATTTAAATAAGTGCCTACATGAACTTAATAATGACAAATTATTTCAAAAGTTTGGTATACAAATAAACATAATATACTAACTATAGTACAGCTAGGGAACCATGCCGGTTGAGCTCTGACATAGATAAACTTTTGTTGACCGAACTACTTAAAAAGTGTGTTTTCAATCATGTGACTTTATGATGGTAAAAAATATATGACCACGTGCTTCACATGGCACTGGAAAAATGTGTAAAACAAATAGTTGCCTCTTTTTCTGTTTACAAAACGTTGTCACGTGAGGTCAACCGGCACGGTCAAAGTATTTGCACTTTATGTAAATGATTAACGGGATGTCCTTGTGGGGTGGGAATTTCTTGCACACCAGATAGAGAAATCCTACGTGTTACCCCATGTGAGAAATTCTTATCTCACCCTCGTTATCTCACCCCGGTCGCACCCAGCGTTCAAGTGTTCTTTTTTAACATTGGTTGTATAGAACGTCACGTAATTTCGTCGCTAAGCGCACACGTCACAATGACGTCAAAACGTTTTAATTCAAAATGACGGACGCCGCGATTGTAGCATTTTTCTAGTTAAATAGTATCAAATTCAAGCTTCGCCGCATTTTGGCGTGCAAGAAAAAGAATCCATCATGCGTGTAAGGTATGGATAGACAAATCTGTCCCTTGGGTCACAGTTTGGCATCACTCGGCGAGCCTCGTGATGCCAAAATGTGACCCTCGGTACAGATTTGTCTATCCATACCTGACACTCATGTTAGATTCTTATTATCTATGCAAACCATATATTCTGTCAACGGAATGGTTGCTGTTACGTCAGGGCCTTTCGGC
Source organism: Rugalucina vietnamica (assembly GCA_964017185.1). NCBI lineage: Eukaryota > Metazoa > Mollusca > Bivalvia > Lucinida > Lucinidae > Rugalucina > Rugalucina vietnamica. Next base: position 5,558,147 of record OZ024873.1, read on the forward strand.
ACCGAAATTTTATGGTGACCAAGTTTACAAATCTAAGATAAAAGTAAGCAATGATCTGTCTGGAAACGACGCATTACAACGTTTAGTTTTACAGTGTTTATATTTTTATACTAAGCATGATTTTATTTGTAAAATATTCTAATAATGTACGGGCGACATTCCCTGCACTTTTGTTACAGTCAGGCAGTAACTTTACATTTGGACTAAAAGAAGCGGATACTCTCGGTGTGTCTACGAGCAGAACGATTATCATAATTTTCATTTTTTATATAGGAATTTGATTATTTTATCGCCAGGCAAGCCCATGGCGGAAAAAAGATACAAGTAGGCAACGATAAGGAAAGGTAGGCGCAATCAGAAAGAGATTCCCTCTCAAAAAATCGAGATGGGAAAAATCAGGCACTTACACCATGTAGCATATCGTAAGCCGAATGAGCAGCTATTTTCCCAATCGGTGATCACATAGTTATCTAAACTTAACTTAAATATGAAAACATGCATAAGGCGTAAACAGGTCAAAACGTTTTAACACTAAGACATGAAACAATAAGATTCATCACAGAAGAATCGCCTTGGAACGATCAGCAATATAAAAATATTGTCGGGCTTAAATCGATTTCACAGGTATCTCTAACCTTACGCTGGGTTCTTGGCCAAGCAACAGACACGAAGCTCCGGCCCCAACCAACTACATTGTAAAATGAATAGCTTTAAGTGGGGGCCATCATAGAGTCTGACGCCCGACCCATCGGCGTGCAACTAAAAAAGGCAGCATAGTTATCAACCATGATTGGGTTAAAAGCTAGTGGTTTAGAGCACTGGTTTCATGAACGCGATTAACCATTTGTAGGTTCGAACCCCCACATTCGAACCCTACACCAGGTGTTTTTTTTTCTCGGGGTTCCCCAGCTTTCGCCCAACCTACTGATTGGTCTATCTCTTCTGAGGTTAAATAATCTTGAAAGGTGACTTGGAGAATTGAGCAATCATCCACAGTAGGTTATGTAACAAACTGAAAAGGAAATGAATACTAAATGTAATGAATTTGAATAAAAATAAAGAATAAGTATCAAATATCATTGCAAATTAATTTTTATCTTAAAAGAGCGTGTCTGTGTTTGTCCACATAAATTTAGAGAATGAAATCATCGTTTGTGTCGCTTGTTTCTCACATAAGTAATGTTACAAATATCAGCCTCATAAAACATAAAAACATATACTGAGAAAATACATTATCGACATATGTAAAAACTGTTTCAGAAAAATATTGTTTAGTTTATAATTAGTTTAATTAGATATAATCCGTCAAACATGAATGACATAAGTACGTGATGACGTCAATGATTCCCCACTGTCGCCTGCCAATAGCACCGAAGTTGTGATCATCAATAACAGCATATTGTTAAATAATCGATAATGACGCTGGCAGTGAAACGATAAAAACTGTTATACATGCATGTTGTCGCACATGCTTATAACAGAATGCAATAAAGAAGCCTAAGTTCTGTGCGCCGGCTTTCCATGCATCCGTCCGTCCTTCTGTGAACACTTCACGTCAAAGTAAGTTTTCCCTGCAGCTGTAATTGCTGCGAGCTGGAAACCTTGGTTAGTAATTTTCATTGCCATGCTCTTTAAGCAAGCACATACCATGACCTGGTGCCCTAGACCTACATAACACGGTTTATTGACTTTATGTTAATATTACGCCGAAATTGAAGTTTCTTTGAACCCATGATAGCTGGAAGTATGCTAAAAAGATATCCGAATTTCATACTCTGTACTTTGTTATATAAATAAGCGTAGCATATACAGAGCAGTAAACTATCCTTAGTGGATGAGCATGTTTTTCACCGGCGGGATTTAGCTGTTGCTGGCTCGACAATATGTTACACACGCACCTTGACCAAAGCAATACGGTTGGATTGTGTCTGTGTACCATACGATTCTCTGTACAGTGTGTATATTTTGTTCCTTAATTCTTATTTTATTCGTGTTATCCTGAAGAAAAATGATAGAAATGTTTTGTTTTTTTTTCACTTCTTCCGACCAAAGTATATATACATTTTGTTTATGTTAGAATGTATGCGACGCCTAATCCTATCTTCTGGAACTAATTAATACAGATTAATTGTTGGAATTCCGATGGGTACAACATGCGACCCTCTCAAGGCTGACTTATTTTTATATCGCTACGCGAGAGATTTCATGGACTTTCTTAACTGTTACATTGAAAATCAAGCTGATGATAACAAGCCTTTTAATTTGACTTCCAGATACCTCGATGATAATACGAACATGAATGTTATGCGACAGTATGCATGCTTAGTTTTTAACCCAATCATAGTTGTTAACTACGCTGCCTTCTTTAATTGCACACCAGTGGGTCAAACGTCAGACTCTATGATGGCCCCGACATAAAGCTATTCATTTTAGTTGGTTGGTGCTTCTTGTCTATTGCTTGGCCCATCGGGTTTCAACTGATGTAACTGTTTTCTTTCGCTCCGGATTTCAGTAAGTTATTGGGCGCTCAGGAATCACCATCGTTGGGCAGCTAACTGAATCTGTGAGTCCTCGTTTTTGATTCATTATGGTGGTTGTCATGATTTATCTGTTTGTCCTTGATGATTCATTGACTAGTTAGAGATTCACCACGAGGACCAAACAATAACTAAATGTTGTGAACCACTGCAGAAGTGGAGGATGAGGTTATGCGCCTGTAAAATCAGTTTAAGCCCCCATGTAATTTTATATTACTGATCGTCCAAAGGCGTTTGTTGTGGTTCCAGTTGTTTTACATTTTGGAGTCGAATTTCTGTGTTGTTTGAACCTCATGTACGTTTTAATATTTTTAGTTAAGTTCGGGTAACTGAGTGACCGCCTATTGGAAAATAGCTGCTCACTAGGCTTACGATAATGTTTTCTAAGTATAAATACCTTATTCTCATTTAAGTTTTTCCCACCTCGGTTATTGGAGAAAGAATTTCATTCTGATTGCGTCCTTTCCTGATCATTGCCTTTTTAAGCCCACCAGTAATTTTATATTACTGATCGTTCCAAAGCGATATTTCTGTGGTCGTTCTAATTGTTTTATGTTTTTGTGTTGAATTTTGTGCTGTTTGCACCTTATGTACATTTTTATATTCTTATATAAGTTTGGGTAATTGAGTGGCCGCATATTTGGAAATAGCTGCGCACTCGGCTTACAATATGTTTTCGTAGTATACACTGTAAGTACCTGATCGTTAGTTTTTGTTTTTTTTCCTACCTCGGTTTTTGGAGTAGGAATTGGAATCTCTTTTTGATTGCATTATTTCCTGATCATTGACTACTTTTACCTCAAGTATTATTATGTACAAAAGTCAAATTTACCATATCTAATTATATTGTTTAGTAATTTATCCATTATGTTAGGATTCTATGCTACAGGTTTCGAGAAAACTTGAGTCAAATGATATCAACATAGAAGCGGCATCGCCGGTCGGTTGGTTAAAAAGGACAATAACCTGATCCAATTTATCCTAATAGAATTAAATGATTTGTTCTAGCTTATAATGACACTTCATCAGAAAACCTATCCTGTGAATGTCAAACCAGATTCTTGTTGTCCGAGAGCCAATTTACAAGCAAATATCTTTTTCGTTGCAAGGAAGACTTCTGTAATACAACCGCCAGAGAGTTGTCTTGCGCAGATAATAAAGGCACAACTCGAGATTGGACTTACAAGCTGATCAATATCTTTGTTTGGCTATGTACCAAACACAAACGAGGTTCTAGAATTATAGCCTTTCAGTGGATTACGTTCGATCCCAGATGATAATAAAGCCTTGAAGACGAGCGTCATGTCACTTGTCCAATAAATTAGTCTAACAACTCAGTCGGTATTGAAATTTGGGCCGCTGCTTCATGTAAACTCCCACAGCTTAGAGACCTCGTGTAAAAACAAAGATATATAAAATCCTTTTAACCCTATCAAGTTTGATCAAATTCTCCTGTCCGCTAGCCTATAACTTGGAACTAATGATAACAAAGGAGGACTTTGTACATGTATTTGGTGGATCCACAAACGGTTCTGTGCCGAGATTCGAATTTTCGTAGCTACACGTTTTCGTAGACGAAACAGCGTATAGGAATAATAGAGGCGACTTTGTGGAATCTTCTTCCTCCATTGGGTTTTCAGGTCACATATCATGATTTCGTTAGACAGACTGAAATAATGCTTTAATTGAATATATTATCGAGTTTCTGGACAAAACTTACGGCGCAACTTTTGTGCTATTCTCATACCCACGTCCAATAGTATTATCATTTTGAAAGATCTGGTTTTCTCACTATGCAAAATATTTACCTGTCCTATTTTGTAGAAAGGTACAAGTATGAAACAATCACGAAAAGGCGCAATAAGAAAGAAATTCCCACTCCGAGAACCGAAGTGGGACCAACTGAACTAACATTTAGGTACTTATACTTAAAAAAACATATAACAAGCCGAGTGAGCAAGGCTCAAACAGCACAAAAGTTCGACTACATAACACAAAATAATTTGAATCATAACAGACGTATCACCTTGGAAAGATCAGTAATATTAAATTAATAGGGGTGGGGCTTAAACCGGTTTGACAGTGCCCTAACCTCACTCTCATTTTCTGCAGTGATTCAGAACATTTAGTTAGTTGTTCGGTCCTTGTCGTGAATCTAGTGAATGAATCATCATGGACAAACAAATAAATCATGATAACCACCCTGATAAATAAAAAAAACGAGGACTTACAGATTCGGTAAGCTGATCACATGGCGCTCAGCAAATTACTGAAATCCGGAGCAAACGATAAACACCAGTTGAACCCGGTGGGCAAAGCAACAGACAAGTAGCTCAGGTCCATCCAACTAAATTGAATAATTCGGGACATCATAGAGTCTGACGCTCGATCCACCGGCGTGCAATTTAAGAAGGCAGCGTAGTTATCAAGCATGATTGGGTTAAAAAGGTACAAGTAGGCAATGATCAGGAAAAGGCGCAATCAGAAAAAGATTCCCACTCCAAAAACCGAGGTGGGAAAAAACCAAACTAACAATCAGCTACTTATACCATGAAACATATCGTAAGCCGAATGAGCAGCTATTTTCCCAATAGGTGGCCACTCAGTTACCTTAACTTAACTAAAAAAATGAAAACATACATAAGGCGCCAACAGCACAAAAAATTTTAAACACCAAGACATAAAACAAAAAGAACCACCACAGAAGTATCGCCTTGGAACGATCAGTAACACAAAGTTATTGGCGGGCTTAAACCGGTTTTACATGGCCATAACAGGTAACACTAAACAGGTAATTCAGACTGTCAGATTATCATTTAAGTAATACCCTATACGTCTGTAACGTGTAATGATTTTTCTGAAATGAGAAGAAAAATCACCTCTTCCTATAAGTTTCTTAAATTTGTAAACCATTCCCGTTCCGAAAGGTCCTCACGTGTAAGCGTATTTAGCCCAACATTAAATTTGAAAAGCAACTCATGCGATAAAATTAAGAAAATGTTTCTTCGAAGTTTATCATACCGAAAGCCCTGCTGGAGATGTTTGGCTGTTAAACATTTATTTCGCGACATGATTGCAGACTCAAGCAAGCCTTATAAGTTGCAAAAATGTATATACCATAAGACGCACGGCGAGGAACGTCACCATCCAAAAACGGAAACTTTACAATATCAAAACAAAGTCATCGCGTTTATCATAAATTTTAGAAGAAACTAATTTTATTGCAATAGAAAGATGTAAATCTCAAAAGGGGGCTTCGGTACTTATGGTGTTGGCTTTATTCAACTGTAGTTCAGGTGGATAAAATTGATTGGCCATTCCTTCAAAATAAGGATTGTCACTGTTCAAAAGGTCATCGAGGTACCTAGAAGTCGAATTAAAAGCATCGATAACATCAGCTTGATTGTCATGTCAGCTACGAGAGGGGCGCAATTTGTACCCATCGGAATTCGAATAATTTGTCTGTATAACTTGGTTATGTGGCAATGTGGTATACAAAGTAGAAAAATCGTATGTGGACAGGCTCGTCGCAAGGAACCCTGTACACTTCAATTTACTGAGCACCTCGCCAGAATTTTTTATTGACCAAATCCAATTTTTATTTGAAGTTTCATACACCGTCTGACAGCATCCTATGACATGAGATAGCAGTAAGATAGGAAGTTAATAATCTAGAACGTTAAGTTGTAGTACAAGAACTAGAATTTGCAATAAATCTAGCCTTATACAGTCTTCTTTTGTGAAGCTTAGGTGACCAATGCATCGTATGAAGTTTGTCTTGGTCTTCATTTACACAAACAAAACATTTAACAGGTAATTCACTTGATATAGCATTAACTACATATATTTCATCACTACTTGTATCCTTATAAGTACAGCTGGAAGGCGCTTTACATTTGAACCTCACTGGACGATCCATAAAGAAGCATTTTGTGTTAAAACTGACTTCCAGATTCTCTCAGGAGGTGAATGCCACCAAAATAACCGCTTTTTGGCCAATCAGATTCGCGATAAATAATTCATTCTATGAAAAACAAAACTGTTATACCCAATTCATTCACTGGCGAATGCTGACCAACATATGCTGGGTCGACCGTCGTACATAGCATTAAGATGTGAAAAAACATGTCATAACCGTGTTGCGTTATTCACCACAAGGACCGAACAATTTACTAAATGTTGTATATCTCTGCAGAGGCAGAGTGAGGTTAGGATCCTGAAGAACCGGTCTAAACCCCCTTCCCCCAAGTTCCAAGGCGGTACTGCTGCTGTAGTTACTGTAGTTAATATTTATCAAAGTTACTCAAGTCATGAGTTTCATGTCACACGACTTGTGGCCATCCGAATAACGTTTGGCTGTTCACTTAGCCCTCTGAATTAAATTTGTTATGTCCAAACTAGCATTGTGACCACATCACTTCAATAGCTGACCATCCTGCTTTGCGTTATACATGTTATTTGTTGGTACTTATATTTTATATTTCTGTACATGATTTTCTTTAATGCGTGTTTATAGATTTGTATATTAGAGCCAAATCAGTAGCAGAGGGTAAGGTTAAGCGCCTGTGAAATCGGTTTAAGCCCTTCCTCCCACCAAGTTATTTTATATTGCTGATCGTTCTAGTGCAATACCTCTGTTGTGGTTCTAATTGTTTCATGTTTTGGCGTTTAATTTGTGCTGTTTTTACCTTATGTTTTCACAGTTTTAGGTAAGTTCAGGCAACTGAGTGGCTGCCTATAGGGAAATAGCTGCTCACTCGGCTTACGATATGTTTTCTTAATATGGGTTCCTGATTGTCAATTTAGGCGTTTTTCCATCTCGGTTTTTAGAGTGAGAATTTCTTTCTGATTTGGTCGTTTCCTGTTAATGCCTACTTTTATCTTTTTAATTTGATAGTGGGTCGCAATAATACCTGCCTTATTATTTGACTGAAATGACAAAAGTTACATTTAGGCAATAATTACAAATATAAAAGTACAAATAATCATCAAGTTTATAAGAATGTAGTTTTAACGAATGATTAATTACAGGAATGTTACAATAATAAGACCACCATGTCATCATTTCTAAAATTTGTCAACAACTATTAAATTACCAGGCGTTTTGTAACTGGACCATTTGTTTTCTAATTATTACAGAGGATAAAGGCTATACTAAAATAATTACCTCTCTTGTCTGTCTCATTAGTGTAAATTATCTATCAGATGGTTCTCGAAGAGCTCAATGACTTCAGTGAATGACGTCAATCTAGAAAAACAGAACTTGTGTAAAAATTATATTTAGCATGATAAACGTCAACCTTTCTATTTATGTTCTTCAGGAACATTTCTTTCTATTTCCGTGTTTTATTTCTATATTCTGTTTTATAATTGGACGATCAGTAGCCTGATATTATGTTCGGTTATTATTTTAAACATCTCTGACTCCCTTTTTATAACGACATCTTTTGTGAAATAATAACTGATATGATAACACCTAGAAGTGAATTATTTCGCACCATCAGTGCTAAGTGCTCAATGCTTTAGGAATTATATCTCGAAATATAAATGCCAGTTTCTTAACTATATATTTAGAATTTCCAAAAGCATTTCTTCAACGGAAAGTACTTGTAAAATATTCTTTGGATGTGACATCACTACTTACTTTAGCAATGTTCTGTCTTTTAAACGCCCGGTCAGTTCTGCGTAATACCATTGTTTTGTTGTTAAAATGTCTAAATAATGCATTTTGTTATCCCCATTAGAAAATGAGCAGAACTTTCGATTAAGGTCTTGTAGAATTCCGTGAAATATAATATAAGCGATTAAACGTTAAATAAATATAGGTTGAGAGATCTGCTTGATGTATCACAAGTTATTCGTTTTATTTTAACTTTTGTCCAAAGGAAAGGTGAAACATTACAGTATTTCTCTTTGGCTCCATTGTTGCCAAATCCAAAGGGTCACTAAAGAGGCTTCAGTAGCCGAAACCGCGGTAAGGCCCATCTCTTTTCTCATTAATACGCTCACTGCTCTTAAAGGATCTCAATGTTTATTTTTATTTTCTATTACTGCAGCTGGTGTTGTGCTGTGTGGCGGCCCTAAAACGTACCCCGTACATCACCCGTAGTGCAGATTATATTTTCCATTTGGTCTTTTGAGATCAGCGGCGAGGGTTCTCTGAGAAATCGGAAATTCATTATCGGTTTAGATTCATTTTCTAACCAACGTTTTGTATAATTGGCTCTGTTTGGATAAGTCTTGTCTTTGTATCGACTAACATGTTGAAAGTTGCAAAATTACAGTATTTCTCTGTTGCTACATTTTTGCCAAATCTAAAGGGTCACCGAAGAGGCTTAAGTAGCCGAAACCGCGGAATGGTCCATCTCTTTTCTCACTTTTCTCATTAATACGCTCACTGCTCTTAAAGGATAATGAATAAAAATAAAACTGAGATCCTTTAATGCCTAGGTCACACTAGCAATTACGTACGCTGCGAATAGTTGCGGATACTAAACGTAGCAATCCGCAGAAATTAGTGGGCAGAGCTAACTGTTCCTAATGAATTTAGGTAATTATAATTACCTATAAATACGAATGCATACGGTATAGTTACGGATATATTCGGATACATACGGAAAGTAACTTGTCTACATACCTTTCGATACCATCTATTACGTTTAGACACGAACATGTACCTTCAGATACGCATTTGTTACGCTCTCTTGCCTTTAAAACGCTGCAATACGATGTAAGTAACCGCTGTATATTGTCAAAGTACAGTCACATTGGCACATACGAATGCGACGGACGCTACGGACAAGTCTTACGTATTTATCCGTTATATCCGTAACAATTCGTATCGTATGCGTATATGCTGTACGTGTTGTATCCGCAGTGTCCGTAGAATCCGCGCGCAAATTTTGAAAAAAGTCAAAATTTCGATACGGACGAAACATCCATATCTGCACTTGAAGAAATTATAGAACATAATATGCTTTGATTGATTGATTGATTGATTGATCGATTAATCGGTAGATTGATTGCTCAATAGCGATCGATCTCTCGGTCGATTGATAGACTGATTGATCGATGATCAATTGATTGATCAATTGATTGATCGAGTGATTAACTGATCGAAAGTTGGAGTGATCGATCAAGACCGATCGGGTGATTGATCGATTAAGTGATCGTTCTTTCGCTCGATCTATCAAGTGATTGATCGATTGCGATCAATTGATTGATTGATATCTTGACGGATCGATCGAGCGATTGATCAATAGAATAATAGTCGTACAGCAAGGGCAATAACTTCTCCTAATACTATAATTTTAGTAATATTTGTGTGTTTGCTTATTCGTTTGTTGGTTCTCCTATTTTCTTAGATATTGCAGCCTGCTTCTCCGCTAGTAAAAGCAATTCAAAAATCCATATTATTTATACTGGCAAAAGGAATGCATTGAAAGCACGTGCATATTTGTGAGCATTGGACGCACGGGTGATTCAGTGAGTAAGTGGCATACTCTTCACTACATAACTGTCCGCCGACAAAGACCGTAACCGAACGAAACAGCACATATGAAACGGTATCGAACCGCAACAAATGCTTACGCCAAGATACGTTTAGTTACGGAATAGATACTGTTTTTGATTCTGATTAGATACGGACAGTTACGGGTTTTTCATCCGTGCCTATTAAAGTTTGGCTGCGGATCTTCCGGGCCCTGTAAATAATGCACGTACAGATACGGACTTTACGGATGTGATACGAATCGTTACGGACAGGACGGACAAATACGGAAGCCCTATCCGCAGCTTCCGCAGCGTAAGTGCTAGTGTGACCTAGGCATAAGAGCAGTGAGCATATTAATGCGAAACGTGATGGGCTATGTCGCGGTTTCGGCTACTCAAGCCTCTTCAGTGACCCTTTAGATTTGGCAACATGGAGCCAACGAGAATTACAGTAAATTTTTGTGAAAATTTCAAGATGGTAGTCACTACAAAGACTATTATGAGCTAAATGGGACCAAACGTATTAATCTTTATTTCAATTTTTATTTCAATTTGCTATTAGCGCAGCTGGTGTTGTGCTGTGTGGCTTCAGTAGCTGAAACCGTGGTATGGCCCATCTCTTTTCTCATTAATACGCTCACTGTTCTTAAAGGATCTCAATTTTTATTTTTATTCATTGACTGAAAACTAGTTAATCTCATTCCTCGCGTTTCTGTCTTATTGACTGCAGCTCAGTAATCCTAGGGATCACTATCTAGTCAGTTATTACAGAATAAAATTCATTATCAGCATGATACTGTCGACATGATATTAAGATTCAGCAAATATTCTTGAAACGTCTAACAGAATAGTAACAAACTATTTACTTATAAAACTTATTTGGTTTATTTTAGAATTGGCATCCCGTTGTGCTTCAGCCAACAATTGGAAAACATGAAACTTCCACAGGGCTTAAGATCTAGTTCTAAGCCAGTCCACATGCAGAGGATTTAACCGCCTGTTTGCTTTATCATGTTTATTGAAATATCAAACAGTGCCATATCTTCACGATTATATCTTACGCGGGAGTAATGCCACCTGCCTGACAGAATCAGAGAGCAAGTTATCCTACAATGCTCACCTGATATTTTAGGTCTACAATTGACTACAAAGTACTTAATTAATACTTGCAAGCTGATCATTATCTGCTACTCAATATCTGTGTTTGGTCTAGTACCATTCAGAAACGAGGCTCTATTAAAAGGGATAGCATTTCAGTGGTATACATTCAATCCCAGATGCGGAAAAGCGCCCTAGCCTGTCACTTGTCCAATAAATTAGTCTAACAACTCAGCCGGTATTGAAATTTGAGTCGCTGCTTCATGAAAACCACAATGTACGAGTGGCGAGCAAAATGTTTTAGGATTTTCTTAATAACTTTTGTAATTGACGTCCGATTGCTTTCGTATTTTAACAAGTGTAATAATGGTCTATTGTCTATATCCATGTACAATGTTATTTGTCGAATCTTTGGTTGGTTAAATTACATGGACAAACACGTGGTGTTTGCTACCCCGGAGCACACCTGGGGTTTGCTACCCCGGAGCACACCGTAAAATCTCTGTTTACATGTTTATAAATATAAAAGTATTTTAAAATGCCCTATCTAAATCTACTTAAATTATGGAAATATTGATAATGATATAATTCGGCTTGAAATGTGAAATTTCAATCCTCACATTCAAAAGACAGACGTAAAAAAAACCTACAGAAACGTTTGATATAAACAGCTAGAGACACGTCAGAACTTTATTATTCAACATTGTTCATTGATTTTTTATAGGAACTTTTAACTCGGCCAACGTAACACTGAAATTCCGGTGTCGAATGACGTTAACGTCTTGGCGTTCTCCGTGTAGCGCTAACACCCATCGAACAAATTGTCATAGCAACAACGTTTATCAAGTGATTTGTCTGAAACTTGCCCCGTTTGTTCATATTAAATTGACCGCAAACGTATGAACATTTTAGAGAAATCGCATCAGTACTTTTGATTTTATTCACAAGTTCACTACCTTTTTGCTCAGCCTTCGTAGACACGTCTTTCAAATTGAGGATGTTAGCTCTTTAACCCTGTCCAATTTGATCAAATAGTCTCATGTCCGCTCCAAGAAAAGAAACTGGAACCAATGCTACTATTACGACATTGTGCATGTTGTTGGTCATAAACTGATCTGGACTTTTAGCTGCAAATTTTCCTAGAAATAGCACATGGGAATAATTATACAGGCACTCCGTCATGTCCGTGGAATCGTAATCATTGATTGTGTTTTCAGTTGCCATGGCATATCATGATTTCCTACAACAGACTGAAAAGTGCTTTATTTGATATGTTATCGAGTTTCTGGACGAACTTATTTCGCTGCTTTGAGTCCTGGTTTTTGATTCATCAGGATGTTTATCATGATTTATTTGTTTGTTCTTGATGATTCATTGACTAGTTAGAGGTTCACCACGAGGACCGAATAACTAACTAAATGTTATGAACCACTGCAGAAGCTGAGGGTGAGGTTATGGCCATGTAAAGCCGGTTTAAGCCCGCCAGTAACTTTGTGTTACTGATCGTTCCAAGTCGATACTTCTGTGGTGGTTCTTTTTGTATTATGTCTTGGTGTTTTTAAGAGATTTTCGTGCTGTTGGCGCCTTATGTATGTTTTCATATTTTTGGTTAAGTTAAGGTAACTGAGTGGCCACCTATTGGGAAAATAGCTGCTCATTCGGCTTACGATTTGTTTCATGGTATATGTACCTGATTGTTAGTTTGGTTTTTTCCCACCTCGGTTTTTGGAGTGGGAATCTTTTTCTGATTGCGCCTTTTCCTGATCTTTGCCTACTTGTACCTTTTTTTGAAAATTCGTGATATGTTCATGGACGTCAAATAATGTTTTTTTCTGAAGATCTGATTTGCTCAATATGGAAGTTATTACCTTTTCAGATTACTTTGTAAACCGCTTTACGGAATAATTTTTCCATAGAACATGAGTATTAAAAGGTACAAGTAGGCAAAGATCAGGAAAAGGCGCAATCAGAAAAAGATTCCCACTCCAAAAACCGAGGTGGGAAAAAACCAAACTAACAATCAGGTACATATACCATGAAACAAATCGTAAGCCGAATGAGCAGCTATTTTCCCAATAGGTGGCCACTCAGTTACCTTAACTTAACTAAAAATATGAAAACATACATAAGGCGCCAACAGCACGAAAATTTTTTTAAAAACACCAAGACATAAAACAAAAAGAACCACCACAGAAGTATCGACTTGGAACGATCAGTAACACAAAGTTACTGGCGGGCTTAAACCGGTTTTACATGGCCATAACCTCACCCTCAGCTTCTGCAGTGGTTCATAACATTTAGTTAGTTATTCGGTCCTCGTGGTGAATCTCTAGCTAGTCAATGAATCATCAAGAACAAACAAATAAATCATGATAAACATCCTGATGAATCAAAAACCAGGACTCACAGACTGAGTAAGCTGCCCGACGATGGAGATCCCTGGGCGCCGAATAACCTACTAACTCCGGAGCAAAAGAAAAAACACCAGTTGGACCCCGGTGGGCCAAGCAACAGACAAGAAGCTCCGGCCCCAACCAACTAAAATGAATAGCTTTATGTCGGGGCCATCATAGAGTCTGACGCCCGACCCACCGGCGTGCAATTAAAGAAGGCAGCATAGTTATCAACCATGATTGGGTTAAAAACTAAGCATGCAGACTGTCGCATAACATTCAAGTTATAACCTATACGTCTGTAACGTGTTATGATTTTTCTGAACTGAAAAGAAAAATCATTAATTCCTTTAAGTTTCTTAAATTTGTAAACCAAGTCACCATAAAATTCAGGTTCCGAAAGACCCTCACTTAAAAGCGTCTTTAACCCAACATTATATTTGGAAATCAAGTCATAGTGTCTACGATAAAATTTAGAAAATGTTTTTCGAAGTTTATGATACCGATAGCCCTGTTGGAGAAGTTTTGCCGTTAAACATTTATTTCGAGCGTTGAAGTCTGTAACATGATTGCAGACTCTAGCAAACCTAATAAGTTGCGAAATGTATACACCATACGAAGCACGACGAGGAACGTCACCGTCCAAAAAAGGAAAATTTACTATATCAAAATCAAAGTCATCGCGCTTATCATAAATTTTAGAAGAAACAAATCCATTTGCAACAGAAAGATGTAGATCTAAAAAGGGGGCTTCAGTATCTGAGATATTGGCTTTGTTCAACTGAAGTTCAGGTGGATAAATTTGATTGACCATACCTTCAAAATAAGGGTTGCCAATGTTCAAAAGGTCATCGAGGTACCTAGATGTGGAATTAAAACCCTCGATAACATCAGCTTGATTATCATGGTTAAGAGAATCCATGAAATCTCTTTCGTAGCAGTATAAAAATAAATCAGCTACGAGAGGTGCGCAATTTGTACCCATCGGAATTCCAACAATTTGTCTGTATAACTTGGTCCCAAATCTAATATAAATATTATCAAGGAGATAGGATAAGGCGTCGCATACATTCTGACATGACCAAAGTGTATACCGACTTTGGTCAGAGGAAGTGAAAAAAGCCTTTCTGTCATTACATGCCAAATAAAGTGAACCATAGTTTTTTAATGCCCTTTTGAAGGTCCACTCTATCAAATCCAGAAGTTTTTCTTTAATTAGATTATGTGGTAATGTTGTATACAGAGTAGAAAAATCATATGTGGACAAGCTTGATTTAAGATTCACTTGACCACGTTAAAAGCCACGACACATCTCATTACATATATAACATTACTGTACCATGTCAATTTTGAACGAGTTGTATGAGAGCAAAATACGATATGCTATTATACTATTCAAAATTTGATAGGGGTCAAAACTTTATTTTTGTTCACTGGACATACTGGTAATCTAACACCCAAACTTTTGCTATAGATATGTAGCAGAAGCATCACTCTTCAAACATTCCATCTTTTTTCGCATTGCGTGTGAGCGATTCTACCATACTTGCAGAAACGATGGAATTCTCCCTGAAATTGAAGGTGTCATTGTTGCCTACCCTATCCAATTCTGTCAGTCATTCCCTCTTACTGGTTCATTCAACTGCAAAACTGTTTTCATAATCGAAATGTCGATACTTTTATGTGTAAAATGCACTTTGTGAAAATTTCAGAAGTCTGTGATTTTGATTTTTTAAAATGTTGTCGTTCAGACTGCAAGCATGGAGCAGAAAATCGATTTGAGCTATGGGCATTGAATTGTTTCCAGCGTTTCAAAACATTTGCTCTTAGACTGATCATTTTCTTAATAGAAATTTGCATTATGTGATTAAAACATTTGACAACACATTTTATAAGACGCTATTACACACCAAAATTCTTCTGCTTGGTCATGTAACAAGTACACAGTAAGTACCTTGATTTTGAATCCTGAAACTAGGACTTATAGTCCTGATGCAGGTCTCGCAGGGTGTGATGATGAACATAATAAATGAGCCGCCTCATGGGAAAACCAACAATCTGCATATGCGAAACCAAAGGCTTAGATCAGCTTTGCAGTAACTGCACGGATAGTATTAGTACTGTTCATCTTCTTACTAATTTCGAAATTTTCAGGCTCTAGCTATTTTCTGTGACCGTACAGACCGATTTATGTCGCACTTGTTCGGAAACCACATTTGTCATGAGGCGGCTTAAATATGTTCTGACTTCATTATCACAATCGTTTTGTTTAAAAACGAAGACTAACACGGACAAATACAACCGACACCTAAGTCAAAGTCTCAAACTAGGTCAGCACTTAACATACTGAGCGGATATAATTTCCCCAATTTTACATTCGACACCAAAGAAACCATATACAACGAATGCGGTGAACTACGTTAGGTGTTCTCCTAAACAGCTCTTTATTTTGGACTAGCTTACTTATGACAATTCTAAAATGAAGCGGCTTTAGGGAAAAGTACGACTTACTGAGATATGAAATCAAAGTGTGATGCGTGCAATATAAGTGTGGCGATTTCAGAATCTAACCCCATGGTTTTGCAAAAGTATGTCCTAGTGTTGTGGTTGTATTTATCTTTTTCGGTTGAAAACGAAAGTAGAAATCTAATTTTTGATCAATTTCCCGTTTGCTAGACGCTTACAGTTGGAAGACGCTCATTACTAGGTATATGGACCGTTGTGCAAGGAACGTCCGTTTGCACACGACGCCGCTAGATGGCGCGTGCTCCACCACTATAAAAGCACAAGTTCGCACAGTTTTGGTTAGTTGTAAGCTGACCGCCAAAGAAGCAACATTAAAATTAAATAATTTGTAGGGAATAACTGGAGTCAGCAGATAGGACTTTAGGCCAAAATATATAAGTATTAAAACTGTTCATGACCATAGGTGCTAGATCGCCAGGTGGAGTGAACAGTAAATACAAAAATATTAGCTGCCTGGGTCGTATCTGTTCTTGGTATTCCCAAGTGTGGTGAACTGGATAGTGGTCCAGTAAAAGCTGAAATAGTGATTTCAGCAACTGAGATAGTGTTCTCAATACTATTGCAATTTGGGTGGTCTGAGGCTTGATAACTTTGTTGAACTATCCTGGATGGTTTGAGGTTTTAGGGAGGTTTCGTTGGGTAGGTCTGGGGTGCTCCAGACGCGGTTTAAAGAGGAGGCTGTGAAGGAGAGTTATACAGGGGTAAACAGCTGGGACTTTAGGCCAAAGCTGCCTGGGTCGCAGTTGTCCTGTATATCTCTCAGTGCAGTGTTTGGACAGTGGTCCAGGTGTCATAGAGACAGTGGTCTCAGCTCTGAGACAGTGGTCTCAGAGGACAGTGATGGCGGACAGTGGTCCTAGTGCGGGTTTAGCCTCATGAAAGTAACATAGATGGGATGAATGATATATATGGTTATGATGTCTCTACAACGCTTGGGTAGTTTCAAGTCAGAGTGGTCTGGACTGGTTGGACTGGTCTGAAAGACCAGTGGAACGTTCTTATATCGTTATAAACATTCAGTTATGATTGTTAATAAAGGGCCATGAACCTTATCAAGACCTAGGGCGAGGGTTGGGATCCCGTAAAACCGGTTTAAGCCCCCTAGTAATTGTATTACTAACCGTTCCAAGGCGGTGCTCTTGGTATGGTTCATGCCTGTCAGACCTTTCGAAGGGTCTTATTTAAGTTGGTATTGGTTGAAGTCAATTTGAGTGACCTATTTCATTTCTTAGGTCAATTTTGCTATACGATTATTGTGTGGTGGCAGTATTTGTTTAAATGAGTAAAAATATGGTCGCATTCAATGGTCGACCATGCATACGTTTTGTTGTCAGTAGTCTAGCCAGTCGGTTACGCTCGCTCGACACGTTACAAAATTGGTGGCAGCGGTGGGATAATGACAACTGCCGGACAGGTATTGCCTTACCCACATAGTATCAGATTTAGGGAGGATATCGGATGAGATCATTATTATCTGGGACCTTCATTTCTTCATTTCATAACTAAATTTTGGTTAAAGATGCAAAGTCACAACTTCGTTTGTCTAAAAATTTATTCTTTGGGGCTATTGCAAAAACCATATGTCAAATGGCCTTCTTCTCGAAATGGTTATATTGTTCAAATGCTTTGGCATTTTTTTATGATTCAGACTTATGCTCAATTGAATGGTAGTGATTTTTTCCTGCGGAACATGTACTTTTCGAAACTGGTTTGGCCTTTATTTTGACTATTTTCGGTGGATTATATTTTAAATTCGAGACGAATTTTGACTAAGGAGGGGGTAATGTGGCGATTTCAGAATCTAATCCCATGGTTTTGCAAAAGTATGTCCTAGTGTTGTGGTTGTATTTATCTTTTTCGGTTGAAAACGAAAGTAGAAATCTAATTTTTGATCAATTTCCCGTTTGCTAGACGCTTACAGTTGGAAGACGCTCATTACTAGGTATATGGACCGTTGTGCAAGGAACGTCCGTTTGCACACGACGCCGCTAGATGGCGCGTGCTCCACCACTATAAAAGCACGAGTTCGCACAGTTTTGGTTAGTTGTAAGCTGACCGCCAAAGAAGCAACATTAAAATTAAATAATTTGTAGGGAATAACTGGAGTCAGCAGATAGGACTTTAGGCCAAAATATATAAGTATTAAAACTGTTCATGACCATAGGTGCTAGATCGCCAGGTGGAGTGAACAGTAAATACAAAAATATTAGCTGCCTGGGTCGTATCTGTTCTGGGTATTCCCAAGTGTGGTGAACTGGATAGTGGTCCAGTAAAAGCTGAAATAGTGATTTCAGCAACTGAGATAGTGTTCTCAATACTATTGCAATTTGGGTGGTCTGAGGCTTGATAACTTTGTTGAACTATCCTGGATGGTTTGAGGTTTTAGGGAGGTTTCGTTGGGTAGGTCTGGGGTGCTCCAGACGCGGTTTAAAGAGGAGGCTGTGAAGGAGAGTTATACAGGGGTAAACAGCTGGGACTTTAGGCCAAAGCTGCCTGGGTCGCAGTTGTCCTGTATATCTCTCAGTGCAGTGTTTGGACAGTGGTCCAGGTGTCATAGAGACAGTGGTCTCAGCTCTGAGACAGTGGTCTCAGAGGACAGTGATGGCGGACAGTGGTCCTAGTGCGGGTTTAGCCTCATGAAAGTAACATAGATGGGATGAATGATATATATGGTTATGATGTCTCTACAACGCTTGGGTAGTTTCAAGTCAGAGTGGTCTGGACTGGTTGGACTGGTCTGAAAGACCAGTGGAACGTTCTTATATCGTTATAAACATTCAGTTATGATTGTTAATAAAGGGCCATGAACCTTATCAAGACCTAGGGCGAGGGTTGGGATCCCGTAAAACCGGTTTAAGCCCCCTAGTAATTGTATTACTAACCGTTCCAAGGCGGTGCTCTTGGTATGGTTCATGCCTGTCAGACCTTTCGAAGGGTCTTATTTAACTTAGTATTGGTTGAAGTCAATTTGAGTGACCTATTTCATTTCTTAGGTCAATTTTGCTATACGATTATTGTGTGGTGGCAGTATTTGTTTAAATGAGTAAAAATATGGTCGCATTCAATGGTCGACCATGCATACGTTTTGTTGTCAGTAGTCTAGCCAGTCGGTTACGCTCGCTCGACACGTTACAAAAGTCTTCAGCGCTCTTGAGCATGTTGAGAAGAATATAAAAGCTTGGTTTGTTCGTTCTGAATCATTACACGATGAACTCTTACACGCGTGTTTATCTAAAAATAATATCTGTCTCATCAGATAACCAAGTGCTCAGACCGGCGAAACTGTTTAGGAAAAAGTGTAATAGGCTTCGCATTTGAAGTAACGTCTCTTGATTGAGGTTTGCTTATTAGATTAAAATCCCACTTAAACGTAATAAGCTAACCAACCAGGAAGTTAATTGACAATTTGATTCACCAGTCATTTGTTATACCGATATATGCAAAATAGCAGAAAAAATATTATGTACGCATTTGTCTAAGGTCTGGAGTTTCTGGTTCGTATCATACGAAATATTTAAACTAAACAAAATGCTGCTGCCGTATGCTTGACTTCAGACAGTTCTGTTTGTTTGATGTTGCTTTCCTTCCAGTTAACACCTCTGATCATGTCGGGCCTTTGTCTCCATTTTATGGGATTTTATGTCCCAATAGTTTGGCTAAACCACTATGGCATGCGTAGATTCACGCCTTAATTGTTTTCCATATAAGGTGGCTGAATATACGCTTTGCGAAAGACACAAACTGCATATCTACTTTAGCCATTCTATATGAGGATTACATATGATTTATTTAACATAATGAAAAGAGTAAGTTCAAAAATGTTAAATATTACCAGCGAACATCCTTAAAATAATCAAAATAATATTATTGTTTGTTCAGAAAAAATATCAGGATGCTAAAATCACAATATGAAAGCAGATTATAAGTTTTTACTTTCTTTGAGGCCTTTTATGTTTTTCTATGAAACTGATTAATGACACTGTTATTTTGGTTTAGACTTTTACAGTATATAACAATACAGAGCAGACTGTCTTACACCGTCACATCTTGTAATTTTCTATGGTGAGACTGTTAAGCTTGTTTTCATTTAACGTTCCTACAATTAATTAGAAGACGCATTCACATTGGTTTAAACTTTATTTTGATTGTTGAACATCCAAAATACAATTACATACAATACAAATTATCCAGGATCTGACAGTAAGCCGAGGGCTTGTCCTAAGGTCATTTCCTGATCGTTCCAAGGCGATACTTCTGTGGTGGTTCTTTTTGTTTTACTGTGTATTGGTGTTTAAATTTTTTGTGTTGTTGGCGCCTTATGTATGTTTTCATATTTTTAGTTAGGTTTAGGTAACTGAATGGCCACCTTTTGGGAAAATAGCTGCTCATTCGGCTTACGGTGTGTTTTTGTGGTATAAGTACCTGATTGTTAGTTTGGTTTTTTCCCACCTCGGTTTTTGGAGTGGGAATCTTTTTCTGATTGCGCCTTTGCCTGGTCTTTGCCTACTTGTACCTTTTTTTCAAACACAAGACCCTTCAACCCCTACTGTAGCTTCATTACGAAAACGTACCAATGCAATAGACAGAGATTTGTACAGAGAAAATATTGTCGGATAGTTTTTGATATCTTTCTTTTTTGTGTGTGTTAAAAAAGTAGGCAAAGATCAGGAAAAGGCGCAATCAGAAAAAGATTCCCACTCCAAAAACCGAGGTGGGAAAAAACTAAATTAACAATCAAGTACTTATAACATGAAAACACATCATAAGCCGAATGAGCAGCTATATTCCCAATAGGTGGCCACTCAGTTACCTAAATTTTACTAAAAATATGAAAACATACATAAGGCGCCAACAGCACAAAACATTTAAACACCAAGACATAAAACAAAAAGAACTATCACAAAAGTATCGCCTTGGAACGATCAGTAACACAAAGTTACTGGCGGGCTTAAACCGGTTTTACATGAAGTCTGTAACATGATTGAAGACTCTAGCAAACCTAATAATTTGCGAAATGTATACACCATAAGAAGCACGACGAGGAACCTTACCATCCAAAAACGGAAAAATTTACTATATCAAATTCAAAGTCATCGCGCTTATCATAAATTTTAGAAGAAACAAATCCATTTGAAACAGAAAGATGTAGATCTTAAAAGGGGACTTCGGAAAACATTGCTTGTGGGTAGACGTTAGAACCATAAGAAAAATAGGTATACCCTGTAAACCCCAATTTTACTATATACATGTGGGGTTTAATGGGGGTATCCTTTTCACAGACATGAGCCCTTGGGCTACTTTTGTCTGATTTACTTTCTTTCAAATAATATTATATTAAGGTAAGAGTTGTATGTAAATCATTAAACCGTTACAACATCCACTCTCGTCTTATAATCAATTATAGGAATGTTAAAAGAAGCATGCCATTATTACATAAATCTACTAATAAAATGTCAGGCGTTTTGTAACTAGGCAATTTGTTTTCTGATTATTACACAAGATAAAGGTTTACACCAAAAATAATAGCTCCTGTTATCTGTCTCATTACGGTACAACTATCTATCAGATAGTTCTCGAAAAGCTCAATAGCTTAAGCGAATACAAGTTTTTCATCGCCATTTAAAATGAACATTAGTTGTGACTACGGTGTTGTAGTAATTTACTGCTCTAGAATGAAAATGATAGTATGTAGTACAAATTCAAAATGGTTTAAAAGATATGCTTGATATATCGCAAAATTTCATCTTTTTTGTAAAGAAAAAATGTGGCATTGCAGAATGTTACATTGAGCAGGTGTAACGTAACGACTTAATATATTTCATTGACAGAGCATGGCGTACACATGTCTTATTGTTTTGGACCCCGAGATACCTTACACTCTTCCTGAGATGAAAGGTATCTCAGGTACAGATGGTGCAAATTACAAAGTAATAAAATAATTAACTCTCCCAGTGCTACTGCGGTCATTATGCAAATTTTGCTATGGTTATCTTGTGATTAATTATCTGTTGATAATTGATATATCTATATAAAAATCAAAATATTTAATTCTACATTTTAGACGAAAACAAAGAAGAAATTCATAATTATCAGAATCTTTTGTATAAAATTGCATTTTCAATCCGTTTTCTACATGAAATATTAACGATTTTGCACATTGATGAAAATATTTTTTATCTGACATTATCAGCTAATTACACACCCCCTGCAGTGAGCTGCTGCATCAGCAACACGTTATTGCCCAGTTTTATAGTTGAAACCATATGCCAACTTCATGGTTCAGGGAAGAAAAAATGCACAGAAATTTAATAAGAGATGTGTACGCTATGGAAATAGTTGATCTCATTCCTCGCATTTCTGTCTTTTTGACTGCAGTTCTCTAAATCTTAGGGATCACTATCTAGTCATTTATTACGGAATAAAACTGATTATCAGCATGATGCTATCGACACGGTATTAAGATTCAGCAGATATTCTTGAAACTTCTTACAGAATAGTAACATACTGTTTACTTATAAAGCTCCTTTGATTGATTTTATAATTGAGCCGCCCCATGGGAAAACCAACAATCTGCATATGCGAAAACAAAGGCGCAGATCAGCTTCGCGGTAACCGCGAAGCTGATCAGCGCCTTTGTTTTCGCTACTCGGATAGTACAATTCCTCCTCTATTGTCCAAAAATATTCACCAGACGTTGACCTTTATGCATTGCATAAATTAAATCGCTATGACGCTGTATAATAAATTATCGATATTATCGTAATTGATTCGTGCACCCTCGGTAAGACTCGATAAAGTACGCGAAGAATGTGTACCCAATATATAAGCAGTTTGCTACATCGTGTATCACAAGGACCTTAGCTCAGTGGTTAGGACACTGGATTTGTAACATGAAGATCCCTGGTTCGAATCTCATAGTAGGTGAAAAATATATTTTTTTCTTTTTATTTTATTAAACAAAATGCACATCACGTTTTATCAAAAGCAATCGCACGGAGAACATGATATTCTTGCTTTATTGCACTTTTCATGTGCCATATCGTGCAACATAAAGGTTTTCAAATACAACCATATCGCACTGGGCATCAACCTCAGAGATGACTCTTCCGACCAGAGAGAGAGAGATAGAGAGAGAGAGAAAAAAAACATACAAAAAATTGAGCAAAATCAAATTATTAAATACGATAGAGAATGAATAGGGTACATAAGAAATAATAATAAAAATGCGATCATTAGTGGGACTCGAACCGCTATCGGTAAAATGAAATGTAATCTTAATCTGCGTGCTCTACCATTTGAGCTATGCAGTCATGAACAATTTCTTGGGATAGCAACTTTATATACCGATACATTTACCTTGCTAATAATCACGAAGAGTCACGATGATGAACGAGCAATCACGAAGCGGTCCGAAGATATATTTAGAATTGCAACGAACTATAATTATATACTAACAGAGTTCACTCAACACCAGGTGAATATTTTTGGACTATACTTAACTCCAAGATTTCAAGTTTCTAGCTCTTTTCTGTGACTGTACAGGCCAGTTTGTGTCGGACCTGGTCGGAAACCACATTGTTGGTTTTCCCACGAGGTGGCTCCTTATTGGCATCCCCATGATCTTCATTCAATAAAATTGGAAATCATGAAACTTGCACAGCGCGTAAGATCTTGTTCTAAGCCAGTTCACGTACAGAGGGCTTAACCACCTGTTTGCTTTATTGAACGATCAAACGGTAGCATATCTTCCAGATTTGCTCTTACGAGGAAGTAAAGGCCACTTGCTTTACAGAATCACAGGGCAAAAGGTTTTACAATGCTTACCTGACACAAAGGTCTTCAATTTATCCCAAAATACTTATTAATTGACTTAAGTTAATATTGTTTGCATTACATTTAAGACTATTGCAACTTTCTTTTTTGCATTAAATTGTAGACCTAAGTAGTCATATGGGCATAACTAGGATAACCGTATGCCAGTTTTGTTGTCAGTATTTATTTGTGATAGGCATTTACATATTGTTTGATTGTGTGGTGTCCTCGTCATCTCTATATGTATATGTAGCTGTTGTGCATATACATGTATCTGTTTCACTGTATTTGGTATATGTTTATTGAACGTTCCATTTGCTGTCTGCGTACAGTCTGGGGCTGTTTCTTTATATTTATTTCAATAAAGTTTTGTTCAGTTTAGTTCACTTTTTTTCAATAAATTAATATACGAATACGAAAACGAATTGATTCGCACAAGATAAGAAGAGACGAAACCATTAAGTAAGTCAAAAAGGAATGTACCATTACAAATAGTAAAACGCCAACTGCCGACGAAATACTTCGGAGTATTAATTATGTTTGAAGTCCATCAAACTATAACTATTTCATCATCGTGGTTGTCATGATTTACTTGTTTGTCATTGATGATTCATTGACTAGTTAGAGATTCGCCACGAGGATCGAACAACTTACTATATGAGGGTGAGGTTAGGTACCAGTAAAACAAGTTTAAGCCCGCCAGTTATTTTATATTATTGACCGTTCAAAGGCGGTACTTCTGTGGTTGTTCTCACTGTTTGGTGTCTTATTGTTGATTTTTTGTGCTGTTAGCACCTTATGTACGTTGTCATTTTTAGTTAAGTTTGGGAAACTGAGTCGCCACCTGTTGGTAAAATAGCTGCTCACTCGGCTTACGATATGTTTTCTTAGCATACATGTAACTTACTACCTAGTAAGTGTTAATTTAATTTTCCCACCTCGATTTTGGAGTGGGATTTTTTTCTGGTTGCGCCTGATCATGGCCTACTAGTATCTTTTGATGACTTCTATCCTAAATTTCAATTTATTTGTGCTACAGTATTTCAAATATTTATGGACAATTTAAATTTCTTAGTCGAGTATGAAATAAAAAAAATATAACCTCGAGATCTGATATGGGCAGTCTGGGAAACAGCTAATCATGTTGCTCTTCGTACGTGTGTAAAGATGTTTGCAATGTATGTGCTGGCCTCTCGTTCCCTTCTGGGATTGGGTTTTAAATTAAATTGTATCAATTCCTAACTTTGTCTTTATTAGGTGAAAAAGAAAATAAGTCACACACTTTGCAGACACATGTCTATCTTATAATTCTGAGAACCAATCAAGGTGTCCTTTGAAACCATTTTCGGTATGCTGCGGTCAACGATCAAGCGAAAGACCCTCTAACACCCCCTCCTGTAGCGAGGCTATAACCTATTTGCTTTCTCCTGCCTAACTTATTTTCATTCAAACGACAAAAAATATTTCAATACAAAAGTTGCATATGAACAACATCCAAATCTTTTAATCAAATTATAAGACACGCATGCCATTCTTACGTAAATCTACAGGATAACATGTCTGTGACATACATGTATATACCCTCTTAAACCCCACTTGTGTTTAGCAAAATGGGGCGATTCTAACGTGTACCCACAATCTATGTTTTATGCAAAAGTATGGAAAATACGCAAAAGAATCTTTGCAAATTTTCAATTTTTAAAACTTGAGTAAATCTGTATATTTGTTGATCGTGTTTTCGTAATGCTATCATTAAATAACCAGGCTCCTTGTAACTGGATCGTTTGTTTTCTAATTATTACACGAGATAAAAATTTACACCAAAATAATAACCTCTCTTATCTGTCTCATTAGGATAGATCTATCAGATACACAGTTCTTGAAGAGTTCAATTACTTAAGAGAGTGAATGTTTTAGTACAGTTATAGTTAGAGCTTTCTTGTATTATACGCAGCTTACGGTAATCCAGACACATTGTTTTAGTCAGCTATGCAACAATACCATTGTATTTCTTGTTAGAATGTTATGCGGTGCATTTTGTCATCGCCATTCAAAAATGAACACTACTTTTTATTAAGGTATTGTAGTATTTCATGTGAAATATAAATGATAATGTATAGCAATTGATAGATCTGCTTGCTCGTTTTTCAACAGGAAAAATGTGAAAGTGCAGAACGATAAGTTACACAGAGCAGGTGTTACATGTACATAACAACTTAATATATGAGCCGCCTCATGGGAAAACCAACAATCTGCCTAGGCGAAAACAAAGGCGCAGATCAGCTTCGCGGTAACCGCGAAGCTGATCGGCGCCTTTGTTTTCGCTACTCGGATAGTACAATTCCTCTTCAACTTAAATCCAAAATTTCAAGCTTCTATCTCTTTTCTGTGCTTGTACAGCCCCGTTTGTGTCAGACCTGTTCGAAAACCACATTGTTGGTTTTCCCACGAAGCGGCTCATATATTTCATTGAATGCGAAACAGTTAATCTCATTCCTCGTGCCTCTGTCTTATTGACTGCAGTTCTGCAAACCTATGGATTACTATCTAGTCATTTATTACGAAATAAAGGTTGTTATCAGAATGATCTGTCGACACAATATTAGATTCAGCAGATTAAGCAGATATTCTTGAAACTTTTTACAGACTAGTACCAAACTGTTACCTTACAAAGCTCCTTTGATTGATTTTATATATAATTGGCATCCCAATGAGCTTGATGCAATAAAATTGGAAAACATGAAACTTGCACAGCGCTTAAACCAGTTCACGTACAGAGGAATTAACCACCTGTTTGCTTTATTGAAAGATCAAACAGTAGCATATCTTCCAAATTTGCTCTTACGAGGAAGTAAAGGCCACTTGCTTTACAGAATCACAGGGCAAAAGGTTTTACAATGCTCACTTAACACTCAGGTCTTCAATTTATCCCAAAATACTAATTAATTGAATTAAGTTAATATGTTTTGCATTACATTAAAGACTATTGTGACTTTCTTATTTTGCATTATGGCCATTACTTGGATAACCATATGCCAGTTTTGTTGTCAGTACTTATTTGTGATAGGCATTTGCATATTGTTTGATTGTGTGGTGTCCTC
The DNA here is from genome assembly GCA_964017185.1 of Rugalucina vietnamica. Lineage (NCBI taxonomy): Eukaryota > Metazoa > Mollusca > Bivalvia > Lucinida > Lucinidae > Rugalucina > Rugalucina vietnamica. The sequence continues at coordinate 5,585,105 of OZ024873.1, forward strand.
GTCATCTCTATATGTATATGTAGCTGTTGTGTATGGTTCTCTGAAATTGGTATATGTTTATTGAACGTTCCAGTTGCTGTCTGCGTACAGTCTGGAGCTGTTTCTTTATTTTTATTTCAATAACGTGTTGTTCAGTTTAGTTTTTTTTTTTTTTTTGTTGTTGTTGTTTTTTTTCAATAAATTAATATACGAATTCGAATACGAATTGATTCGCACAAGATAAGAAGAGACGAAAGCATTAATTAAGTCACAAAGGAATGTACCATTACAAATAGTAAAACGCCAACTGCCGACGAAATACTTCGGAGTATTAATTATGTTTGTAGTCCATCAAACTATAACTATTTCATCATCGTGGTTGTCATGATTTATTTGTTTGTCCTTGATGATTCATTGACTAGTTAGAGATTCACCACGAGGACCGAACAACTAGCTATATGAGGGTGAGGTTAGGTACCAGTGAAACAAGTTTAAGCCCGCCAGTTATTTTTATTGTTGATTTTTTGTGCTGTTAGCACCTTATGTACGTTGTCATTTTTAGTTAAGTTTGGGAAACTGAGTCGCCACCTGTTGGTAAAATAGCTGCTCACTCGGCTTACGATATGTTTTCTTAGTATAAGTCCCTAATTGTTAATTTAATTGTATTTTTACATCCTTGGTTTTTGGAGTAGGGGTTTCGTTCTGATTGAACCACTTCCTCTTCCTGATCATTTCCTAGTTTTGGCTTTATTTATTTTGTGTTACCTACTTTTGTGAAAGTTTTACCCATTGATTGCTTAGGATCTGCCTAAGACTAACAGACACAATTTATGTTTAAAAACAAACATGCAAATAAACGCGTTTATGCACATCGGGTATCATTTTAGCGTATTGGAGAATCATTGGGCTTCTGGTTTGCCAGGCCATTGACATTTTTGTACCATTGAAACAAGGTTCTTACGTACGTTTGTCTTGAAATCTATCTCGTCCTTTGACTTGAATTCTCTGTGGAATTTATGTTTAAGTTTTATAGACTTGCATTATTTACGCTGTCAGAGACATATCCCATCGGAGCTAAAACGAAAGCAATTTTAGCTTATTATTTGCCTCACTGATAACTTGCTAGAGTGCTGTTGTGCGACCTACTGCTTTCCATTATAAGGAGACATTACGAATCAGAAGTGACAGTCCCTGGCAGCGAACGGACTTGCCGTTTGTTGCTCTATGATAAAAGGCAGCAATAAGTCAATGGATAGTCACTTTGAAAGTTAAATCTGGGGCAAAAACAAATTACTTTTCTGAAACTGTCACGATGAAATAGGAATACTGTTGGCATACTAGCTGTAAGTATAAATTCACAATGGATAAAATTCAGTAAAAATAAACAAAACCTATTTTTGAGAATGTTGACAAAACTATTGTATTAAGTCTGTTGAGACAGTTTGGCCTTCGTCAGCAGAACACAATCGTTTATTTGATTTTTGTGGTATATACATACATGTATAAACATAATATACTTACTATAGTAAAACAAAATTGGCCATTCCGGTTAACCTATGACATAGCTAAACTTTTGTTGACCGGACTGCTTAAATAAGATAAGTGTTTTCAAAAGTGTGTTTCCTATGATGGTAAACAATATATGACCACTTGCTTCACATGACACTGGAAAATGTGTAAAACAAATAGATGTCATTTTTTCTGTTTATAAAACTTTGTCACGTGACGTCAACTATTTGCATTTTACGTAAATGATTACATGTAGCTTGATGTCCTCGTGGAAATATTTATGCAAACCATATTCTGTCAACAAAATGGTTGCTTTTACATGAGGGCCTTTCGGAACCGGAAGTGTATGGTTACCAGGTTTACAAATTTAAGATAAGAATAAGCAATGATCTGGAAACAACGCATCACAACTTTTAGTTTTACATCGTTTATATTTTTAAATTAAGCATGATTTTATTTGTAAAATATTCTAATAATATTCGGGCAACATTCCCTGCACGTTTGTTTCAGTCAGGCAGTAACTTTACATTTGAAGTAAAAGAAGCGGATACTCTCGGTGTGTCTACGAACAGAAGGATTTTTAGTTCAGTCGCCGCATGGGAAAAGCAACAATCTGCATAGGCCAAAACAAAGGCGCAGATCAGCTGTGCAGTAACTGCACAGCTGATCAGCACCTTTATTTTCGCTTCACGGATAGTACAATTCTTCTTCTACTAATGCCCAAAATTTCAAGCTTCTAGTCTGCTTTTGTTGCTGTACAGGCCGGTTTGTATCAGACTACAGAATATCAGATGTGATCGGAAACCAAGATTGTTGGTTTTCTCACGCAAAGGCTCATTTTCATTTTTGTCGCCCTTCAAGTTTTATTTAGGAGTTTGTTTATTTTATCGCCAGGCGTCCCCATGGCGGAATGGCTTAGAGCACTGATTTCATGAACGTAATTAACCATTCATATTCCGGCTGTCTGTTGTGGGTTCGAACCCCACATTCGGGTCCTACAGCAATTGTTTTTCTCGGGGTTCCCCAGCAATCGTCCAACCTACTGTTTGATCGATCTCTTATGAGCTCAAATAATCTTAAAAGGGGCCAAAAAAAAAAACTGAATAAAAATAATCCATGATTTGGAGAATTGACGATACATCCACAGTTACTGTAGATAATAATTTAACAAGTGAAACAAAAAAAAAAAAAAAAAAAAAACAAAAAAAAAAAAAAAAAACATGAAAATGGAAATGACTTATAATACTTAATGTAGTAAATTTAAAAAATAAAAATAAAATATAATGAATTGTTATTTATAAAGTTACATCATAGAAATTTAGTCAGATCAAGCCCGTCTGGGTACCTGTTATTTTGGTATATCACTTGATAATTTCCATGCATACAGTACAGTTTCACTGGGGTCTAAAGCCTCAAAATGGACCGGGGCCATTTTTATACTGCCCTAATATTACAAGTATCAATCTCATAAAACATGAACATATACTGATAAAATATATTATCGACATATCTAAAACTGATACAAAAATATATTGTTTAGTTCATCATTATTTTAATTAAGATATAATCCGTCAAACATGTTTTTTTTTTATTTTTTTTTTTTTTTCATTATATATGTTTATTTATTCCATTATGAATATATTTTACATAAGAATACAAATAATTTTATCAGAGATACAAATACATATCAATATCAATAGTTTAATACTCCAGTTTTAACAAAAAACAAAGCAGTATATATATTTAGAGGAGTTAACGTAGCAATACTTATTTTCATTACATTCATTAATTTAACAATATTTCAGGTATATTTTTGTGATTTCTTTTTTATACATGTTTGAAACCAGACTAGAAATGGCATTTCTGCTGTTTTGGAGAGAGCCTAAGATGCTTATGTTAAACACCACTAGAGCGATCTCCCGAAAATTTTCACACTTATTTTTGATAAATGAATTACCAGAGTTGCCTGCCTTGATCTAAGTAAGAAGAAAGGCAGTCTGTTAATCGGTTGAGCTTTTTAGAATGATGTGAAGAGGCAAATGATTAAAAATACATGATGATATATAAAATTATTCAAAACATTTTGGGTTTATTCGAGCTGTTTAAGTAGATTAATCACTTTTTCGTTTTGTCTAGATATTTTTGTCATTGAAATAAACTTTGTGGCGTCCTTTACTTTCTGAATAATCAAAACTAAAATTTCATTTATTGTGTATCTTCGGTTGTCGAATGTTATATTATTTCTAATTTTCCATATTTCCCATTTTAACGGTATTAGACAGAAATTAACAAAGCGTCTATTTAGCTCGTTACCGTCTGTAAAACCTAAGATTACATGATGACTGCCTAATTCCAAAATTCCATTGCCATTAAGTACTGTATTTATTTTAACCTGAAACTGTCTGACTACTGCATAGGTGATTGGACAGGTGTAAAAAAGTGTCTGATGTCTTCAATATCTCTTGCAAAAATGACACAGACCGTTTGATAAGTTCATTAATTGCAGTTTGTGTTCAGTAAGGTTTGCGTTATGGACAATTTTCCATTGAAACTTTTTTTCCTTATTGCTACATAATGTTTGATTTATTGAATTCCAAATACTTTTCCAATTAAAAGCTCGATTATACATTGCTTCCCATTTTGTCTGGTATTTAGGTTTATATGCATCGTCTATAAGGTGATTGGTTATAATCTTGGAAGACAATTTATTTGTTTCGATATTTTTACCATACATGAACAAAATCAATTCAGTGTTTATCTCTAACATGGGTTTAATATGTGTTTGATTATCATATGATCTCAAAATATCAACCCAGCGTTCTGTAATGTTTCTTTTCAGTTTGTTATATTTTGGCGCCAGTTATGTGTTTCTGTTGTTTGGTTATGTATATATTGTTCATCGTGAAAAGCGTTATTTCTTATATTCCATATATCACTTACTGTTTTAATATTGCATCTGCTAAAATCTGAATAAAACATTGGTGTATTTCTGACTGAGATATTTATATTGCCGAATAAATGTTCATTTAGTATTTGTTGTTTTGAAGATTTTTCAAAATTGGACATGAAACATGGCCAAAAAGTGATACCTCTCTGATAAAAATATGGCAATTCTGATATATTAAGTCCGTTAATGTTGGAACATTTACATAGAAAGAACGCTTCGATCAAGTTCCAATGTGCATTTTCTGATGAAATAATTTTATAAATAAGTTTTATTTGTTTACAAATTAATGAATAATGTAGCGTTGTCATGTTTACCCCACCCATGGCTGTGTTCTGGAGCATTTTGTTTCTGGCGACTAAAGAGTGTTTAAAATTCCACAAGAAAGACCATAAAAGTGTGTCTATTTGTTTCACAATATCATTAGGTATATAAACTACACTTGCAATAAAATCGATTTGTGAAAGTAGTAATGTTTTTATTATCAATACTTTGCCCTTATACGTGAGATCTCTACTTTTCTATACCTGGATACAGTTGTTTATTTTATTTATTTTTTCCAACCAGATCGCTGCATTATCAATTTCATATCCATGGTGTATTCCTAGTGTCTTTATATTAGTATCTGTCCTGCGAATTTCATCGTATTCGGACCTCTTATTTCTCCAAGCGCCTGTATATAAGCCATATGTTTTGTTTTTATTAATCTTTGCTCCAGAGGAGTGTTCAAACCGTTTAAGAAGATTGAAGCATTCCGCTATGGAATCTTCTGTAGATACAAAAAGTTGTGTGTCATCCACATATCCATTGATTTTAACCTCTGGTTTTTCTTGATTACCTTCAAGTTGGTTATTTACAGGTAACGGTATACCTTAAATAATTGTGTTTTTTCTTATTGCACAGGCGAGAGGTTCTGCCTGTAGTATAAAAAGCAATGGGCTTACAGGACACCCTTGCCTCATTGATCGACTTATTCTGAAATACATCCATGTACTTCGGAACCCGTTGGTTAAAAGTGATGTTTTAGCATTTTTGAATATCATATTAATGCAAGAAATGAATTTATTACCAAAATTAAATTTTCTTAAACAGTTTAACGTCCATGACCACTCTACCCGATCAAATGCTTTTTCATAATCTAAGAATATTATAGCTGAATTCATTTGATTTTGATCTGTATATGGAATGATGTCTTGTAATAAACGGTTAGCTTCTTGAATGTTTCTACCTTGAACAAATCCTTTTTGATCACTATGTATAATGGAAGGTAATACCTTTTTCAAACGTTCTGCGAGTATTTTTGTAATTATTCTATAATCTGTGTTTAAGAGAGATATAGGTCGCCAATTTCGAATGTCTTCTCTTTCACCCTTTTTATATAGTAACGTTAGTATTGCATTGTATTGGCTAGGAGACAGGGATATGCTGAACAGCTCGAGTGAACTCTTTATGTATTAAATACCAATATTCCTTGTAAAATTCGGATACGATACCATCATCTCCTGGCGATTTATTGATTTTCAACAGATTTAAAGTAGTTTTAATTTCTTGTTCAGTTATATTTGCTTCACAAAATTCCTTTTGGTCGTTATTTAAAGTTTTATCAACATTTTCGAGAATAATGTTGGCTTCTTGTTGATCTGAACCTTGCAGAAGTGAACAATTTTTTATAAAATTGCTTCTGCTCATTCAAGATAACATTTATATCCGAACTACATGTACCATCTTGGCATTTTATCCTTATCTAAGCTTTTTGTGCTGCATTTTTCTTTTCAGTGTTAAAAAAGAACTTGGATGACTTTTCACCATCTTCATATATTTTAATTCTTGACCAAATTTTTGCGGCTGCAAGTTGATTTTCATAATATTCTTTTATTTGTTGTTTAAGATTTTTACATTCGTTTACTAGGATATTATTTTGAGAATTTTTTATCTAATTTAACCTAGCTTCAATTTTTAAAAATTTACTTTTTGTGATATTTATACATTTACTTACTTCAATTGTTAAATGTTTAATTTTACATTTAATGTTTTCCCACCATGAAATTGGGCTATCATAAAATCCAATCTCTGTTGCCCAAACAGGCCAAAGGCTTTTGATGATTTCTCGAAAGATATTTGATTGTATTATTTTAATGTTCATCTTCCATATGCCAGGACCTCTTGCAGATTGTGAAAACAATACATTTAGCTTAATGGCATCATGATCACTAAAAGGAAAGTGCACAATTTCTGTTGATTTAATATTACTATCTAATATCCTTGATGTCAAAAACAGATCAATTCTAGATTTAGAAGATCCTCTTGAAAAAGTGAAGTTGTGCTTAGTTGGAAACCGTTTTCAAAAAAAATGTCATCTAAATTACATTGATGTATCATTTCGTTCATTTCAATTTGACCATGGTCTCTATTGACTGAAGGCGGGCATCTATCAATGGAAGCATCTATGACACAATTAAAATCACCCGCAATGATGTGTACAAATGCATCATCAAGTTTATCTGTTATTTTTCTGAAAAACCGTTTTCGTTCTATCGGTACATTTGGTGTATAAATGTTAAGAATCTGTAGCTTAGTCCCATTGATTTCAATTTTTAACGACATTAATCTACCATTTTCATATATTTCATGGGATAAAATGTTAAAGTTGGTATGCTCTCTGAAGAGAAAAGTCACCCCTTTGGACAAACTGGTGCCGAAACTCCAGAAACTATCCCATTTCCAATCTTTAACCCATTCTTGTTGGTTCTCATCATTTTCACAATGTGTTTCTTGGATTAATATAATGTCCGCTTTTTGTGTTTCAAACCAGTTAAATATATTTTGTCGTCTTCTTGTATTTCTAAGACCATTTACATTTACTTAATAAATCAGCATCATAAAGGACAGAGTGCGTATTTACTTTGTCACTTTATTAGTTTGGCTACCTGTTTGTCCGATGGGGGTGTATTTGACAATACACTACGGTTACGTTTATGTGCTTGTGGTGTAGAGAAATCGTCATCTGATATGTGTCCACAGTTAAAAAAGTCCTGGAAGGAGTCTGCAAGAACGTCAGCCCCCTTGGCACTAAGGTGAACTCCGGTAGCATCACTCGAATCATACAGTGCTCTTATTGGTACACCATTATCAACAAAATCATTGTCATTATTCAAATAGCTTAGGTAGGATTCTTTCACTGACATTTTGCGTACATATTCATTTACTGTTTTACTGAAGTCTCGTTCAATGTTTTTACCGCAGAGGATTTACTTCTTCTAGGTACGATACTTGAGAATGCTATGGAGGCCTCAGGAAACTGTGTATGTGTCTCTCGTATTGCTGATGTAATATCAACCGTTGCCTGTGTTGAGTCATCCTTGCATTTGGAGACATCATTTGTTCCAAGGTGAATGAGTATATTCTTAACACTCTTTCCGTTAGTTTATGCTTCTGCTATTTTAAGCAACATCAAACATGTATGACATAATTACGTGCTGACGTCAATGATTCTCCACTGTCACCTACCAATAGCCCCGAAGTTGTGATCATCAATAACAGCATATTGTTGTTAAATATTTTATAATGATCTTGGCAGTGGAACGATACAAAACTGTTATACATGAATTTTATTGCATCTGCTTAAAGCAGAATGCGATAAAGAAGCCAAAGTCCTGTGCGCCGTCTGTCCGTGCATCTGTTTGTCCTTCTGTGAACACTTCACATCGAAGTAAGTTTTCTCTGCAGCTGTAATTGCTGCAAGTTAGTAATTTTCATTTTCAAGCTCTTCAAGCAAGCACGCACCTTGACCTGGTGCCCCATACCTATATTACACGGTTTACTGACTTTATGTAAATATTACGCCGAAAAGCTTGAAGTGTGCTAAAAAGATATCCAAATTTCAAACAAATGTACAAGTAGGCAAAGATCAGGAAAAGGCGCAATCAGAAAAAGACTCCCACTCCAAAAACCAAGGTGGGAAAAAACCAAACTAACAATCAGGTACTTATACCATGAAAACATTTCGTAAGCCGAATGAGCAGCTATTTTCCCAATAGGTGGCCACTCAGTTACCTTAACTTAACTAAAAATATGCAAACATACATAAGGCGCCAACAGCACAAAACTGTTTTAAACACCAAGACATAAAACAAAAAGAACCACCACAGAAGTATCGACTTGGAACGATCAGTGACACAAAGCTACTGGCGGGTTTAAATCGATTTTACACGGCCGTAATCTTACCCTCAGCTTCTGCAGTGGTTCATAACATTTAGTTAGTTCTTCGGTCCTCGTGGTGAATCTCTAACTAGTAAATGAATCATCAAGAACAAACAAATAAATCATGATAAACATCCTGATGAATCAAAAACCAGGACTCACAGATTCAGTAAGCTGCCCGACGATGGAGATCCCTGGGCGCCAAATAACTTACTAACTCCGGAGCTAAAGAAAAACATCAGTTGGACCCCGGTGGGCCAAGCAACAGACAAGAAGCTCCGGCCCCAACCAACTAAAATGAATAGCTTTAAGTCGGGGCCATCATAGAGTCTGACGCCCGACCCACCGGCGTGCAATTAAAGAAGGCAGCATAGTTATCAACCGTTATTGGGTTAAAAACTAAGCATGCAGACTGTCGCATAACATTCAAGTTATAACCTATACGTCTGTAACGTGTTATGATTTTTCTAAACTGAAAAGAAAAATCATTACTTCCTATAAGTTTCTTAAATTTGTAAACCAAGTCACCATAAAATTCTGGTTCCGAAAGACCCTCTCTTAAAAGCATCTTTAACCCAACATCATATTTGGAAATCAATTCATAGTGTCTACGATAAAATTTAGAAAAAGTTTTTCGAAGTTTATGATACCGATAGCCCTGTTGGAGAAGTTTGGCCGTTAAAGATTAATTTCGAGCGTTGAAGTCTGTAACATGATTGCAGACTCTAGCAAACCTAATAAGTTGCGAAATGTATTCACCATAAGAAGCACGACGAGGAACGTCACCATCCAAAAACGGAAAATTTACTATATCAAAATCAAAGTCATCGCGCTTATCATAAATTTTAGAAGAAACAAATCCATTTGCAACAGAAAGATGTAGATCTAAAAAGGGGGCTTCGGTATCCGAGATATTTGCTTTGTTCAACTGTAGTTCAGGTGGATAAATTTGATTGACCATACCTTCAAAATAAGGGTTGTCAATGTTCAAAAGGTCATCGAGGTACCTATAAGTGGAATTAAAAGCCTCGATAACATCAGCTTGATTATCATGGTTAAGAGAATCCATGAAATCTCTTTCGTAGCAGTATAAAAATAAATCAGCTACGAGAGGTGCGCAATTTGTACCCATCGGAATTCCAACAATTTGTCTGTATAACTTGGTCACAAATCTAATATAAATATTATCCAGGAGATAGGATAAGGCGTCGCACACATTCTGACATGACCAAAGTGTATACCGACTTTGGTCAGAGGATGTGAAAAACGCCTTTCTGTCATTACATGCCAAATAAAGTGAACCATAGTTTTTTAATGCCCTTTTGAAGGTCCACTCTATCAAATCCAGAAGTTTTTCTTTAATTAGATTATGTGGTAAAGTTGTATACAGAGTAGAAAAATCATATGTGGACAAGCTCGTCGCACGAAACCCTCTACACTTCAATTTATTGAGCACCTCACCAGAATTTTTTATTGACCAAAACCAATTTTCATTTGAAGTTTCATACACTGTCTCACAGTATCTTATAACATGAGATTTGATAGCAGTAAGACAGGAAGTTAATAATTTAGAAAGTTCAGTAGTAGTACATGAGCTAGAATTTGCAATAAATCTTGTTTTGTATGGTCTTTTGTGAAGCTTAGGTAACCAATACATCGTAGGAAGTTTGTCTTGGCTTTCATTGACACAAACAGAAAACTTAACAGGTAAATCGTTTAAGTGGGCATTTACTACAGACACCTCATCAGTATCTGTCTCCAGATAAGCCCTGGTACCATCCAGCTCCTGTTTTAAGGTGTTAACGTAGTGAAGCCTACGGTATTTCGAATAAGCGGAGCATATACAGAGGAGTGAACCACCCTTTGTGGATGATACTTAAAAATAAAAGTGAGATCTTTTAAGAGCAGTGAGCATATTAATAAGAAGGAGATGGGCCATATCGCGGTTTCAGCTACTTAAACCTCATCAGTGACCCTTTAGTTTTGGCAAAATTGAGCCAAAGAGAAATACTGTAATTTTGCAACTTTCAACAGGATAGTTGATACAAAGACTAGTATTATCCAAACAGAGCCAAACATGTTTTGCACCGGCGGGATTTAGCTGTTGCTGGCCCGACGATACGTTACTTACGCACCTTGGTAAAAGCCACACGGTTGGATTTTGACTGCTGTGTATACTGTGTATATTTTGTTCTTTAATTCTTAATTTTCAATCGTTGTATCCTGAAGAATAATGGTTTTCACTTCCTCTGACCAAAGTATATATACATTTTTTTATATCAGAATGAATGCGACGCCTAATCCTTTCTCCTGGATAATAGTTATATTAGATTTTGGACCAATTTATACTGACTAATTGCTGGAATTCCGAAGGGTACAACATGCGACCCTCTCAAGGCTGATTTATTTTTATACCGCTACTAGAGAGATTTGATTGACTTTCTTAACCTTGAAAATCAAGCTGATGTTATCGAGGCTTTTAATTTGACTTCCAGATACCTCGATGGCATTACGAACATTACTGTTATGCGACAGTCTGCATGCTTAGTTTTTAACCCAATAACGTTTGATAACTATGCTGCCTTCTTTAATTGCACACCAGTGGGACAAGCGTCAGACTCTATGATGGCGCCGACATACAGCTCTTTTAGTTGGTTGGGAGCGGAGCTTCTTGTCTGTTGCTTGGCCCACCGGGGTTCAACGTGTTTTTTTCTTTCGCTCCGGGTTTCAGTTTATGGGCGCCCAGGGATCTCCATCGTTGGGCAGCTTACTGAATCTGTTAGTCCTCGTTTTTTATTCATCATGGTGGTTGTTATGATTTATCTGACTGTCCTTGATGGTTCATTTGTCCCTAACTGTACATTTTCATTGACTAGTTAGAGATTCACTACGAGGACCAAACAAATAACTAAATGTTGTGAACCACTGCAGAAGATGAGAGTGAGGTAAGGGCCCTGTCAAAAGGTACAAGTAGGCAAAGATCAGGAAAAGGCGCAATCAGAAAAAGATTCCCACTCCAAAAATCGAGGTGGGAAAAAAACAAACTAACAATCAGGTACTTATACCATGAAACATATCGTAAGCCGAATGAGCAGCTATTTTCCCAATAGGTGGCCACTCAGTTACCTTAACTTAACTAAAAATATGAAAACATACATAAGGCGCCAACAGCACAAAAAATTTTAAACACCAAGACATAAAACAAAACGAACCACTACAGAAGTATCGACTTGGAACGATCAGTAACACAAAGTTACTGGCGGGCTTAAACCGGTTTAACCCCCTCCCCCCCCCCCAGTAATTTTATATGACTGATCGTTCAAAGGCGATACGTCGGTTGTGATTCTAATTATTTTGTGTTTTGGAGTCGAAATTTTGTGCTGTTTGAGCCTTATGTACGTTTTCCTATTTTTAATTAAGTTCGGATAAGTGAGTGGCCGCCTATTTGGAAATAGCTGCTTACTCGGCCTGCGATATGTTTTTAAAGTACATGTACCTAATTGTTAGTTTAGTTTTCCCACATCGGTTTTCGGAGTTGGACTTTTCGTTGCCTACTAGTACCTTTCTACAAAGGGAGAGGTTATGCTCCTGTAAAATCGGTTTAAGCCCCCCAGTTATTTTATATTACCGATTGTCCCAAGGCGATACGTATGTTGTGGTTCCAGTGGTTTTATATTTTGGAGTCCAATTTCTGAGGGTTTTTCATAGTTTAGTTAATTTCGGGTAACCGAGTGGCCGCCTATTTGGAAATAGCTACTCGCTCGACCAGGCTTGGGGTCAATTATTTTGAAAAGTAATTAATTAAATCGTATTCATTGAATATTGTTTTCAGTTGGCATATCATGATTTCCTACGACAGACTGAACAAGAAAAACTATAACATGTGCTACATGTTATATACGGCCTTGTTTCATTTTAGTTAATGCTAATATTGAGTGGCCGATCAAACATGCCTTTTCATGCATTTACGATATACTCTCGACATAATCTCGACATGTTGTAGCAATGTACGAAGGGCGTTCAAAAAGTTCGCGGAAAAGTGCCACCATATTCTTATTTTGTAAATCAGCTGAATTAGACTATCGCAGTTATATGGACAAACATTATTTGTACGTATACAGCAAATTTTGCTGCTCTGGCATGAATACAATGTTAACAGTGGTTGCTATGGAAACCGTACATCACGATTACCGGCCCACTTTTGTTCATTTTTGCAAAAAGTCGATGTTTAATGATGACGTTGCATTTGATAGTTTCACCAAACTTTATATGAGCAAAGTTCAATATGTTTGCGGTGAGAACATGGCGTCATATAAGTGTGTGACGTCATTTGGGCGTACATCGGCCATATTGTTTAGTGGGTATGCCTAAAATGCGAAGGGAACAACGGTATTCGATAAATTGTGTGTTTGGAAGGGACTAAAAAAGAAAGAAACACTGCTAAGAGCAGAAAGTGCATATGGCAACAAGGAAATTAAGAAAACGGCAATCAACAAGTAGTATGCATGATTTCTACACGGCCAGAAAAGCGTCCATGTCGACATGCGCAGCGTAACGTCAAATAACGTTATACTGTCGAAAATGATCGGCGTGATAGAAAAGAGTAGAATTCGTAAAATACACAACATATCGAATTGTAGTTTCGGCATAATTCATCGCATTATACACACAGAACTGACAATTAGACGCCCGTATGCCAGATAGATTCCAAAAATGCTTAAGAGGTAGCCAACAGCGGCATGAATGCGTACAGCGTGACGTTGTTATGACGTTGGGCCGGTTTTACTGTTGCTACCTTAGAAACGCACGTGATTTAACGCCTAATTTTCATCCGATTTTATTCAAATTTTGTGCATATGTTAACTATATGTTAATTTACAACATGCACAGAGAACGTAAATTTTCCATGACAATTACAAATTTGGCAGCACTTTTCCTCGAACTTTTTGAATCCCCCTCGTAACATTTGTAACAAAACATATGAAACATAATGTAACGTATGTGACATAATACAACATATATAACATTGTACTACATATCATAATATGCACGCCATGCAACATATGTAATATATATATATATATATATATATATATATATATATATATATATATATATATATATATATATATATATATATATATATATATATATATATATATATATATATATATATATATATATATATATATATATATATATATGTACGTATGTTACAAACGTAACATATAACGTATTATATGTAATATATGCAACATTACAAAACATATGTAACATAGCATGTTACAAAGTTAATCATATGTTACATACTGTAAAAGTTGTAACATAACGCAGTGTATGTAACATATTTGTGCGTGTAAGATTTAAAGAGTAAACATACTTTCTGAAGTGTTTGAAGAAAAGACGTCTTTAATATCAGGTTTCCATTGATTTTGAAATGATCTCACAATTTTTACAATTTATTTTCATTATCTATACTAGTTATTTTTATCGTTGTCGACGAATCGTATGATATATTCTCGACATTGCGCATAGTTAATCAATGTAAATATCATGCAACATATGTTACATATGTACGTATGTTACGTATGTTACATACGTAACATATATAACTTTACATATGTAACATATGCAACATTACAAAACATATATAACATAGCATGTAACAAAGTTTATCATATTCGGGCTTCACAGACATTAAAACAGCCTAATGTTTTTCATCATCCAGTGAAAGCAAAAATCTGAATTTCAATCCTTAAATGTATGTAACATATTTGTGCGTGTAAGATCTTTAGGAGTAAACATAATTTTGCAAAAATAAACATTAGATAGCCCTCCCCAAAATAAATTAACATAGCTAGCTATTTATGGCATAATGGTGTGAACAATTAATTCAATATTAAAACAATACATGTTTCACGTATATATATACACTCTCTCATGCTCTCATTCACATATGTGGTGTCGTTGCATCTTAAGAATTTTCATACATTCTGAAATAGCGTAGCTCATCAAAGATACACACAAAACAGACAGTGTTGTTATAGTCAAATCTATGATATCTTGATAAATCTCAGTATTGAATACATTATAAACGGAAGTAACGTATGTGACATAACGTGTGTGACATAAGTTATGTAATGTATGTAACATAATGTATCAAAACGCAACATATGTAACAACATGAATGAATCAGCACCCGTTATGCAACATAGCGTTATGTTTGTAGCAAAACACGTAACATAATGCATCTTATATAACGCATGTACCATAACGTTACAGATGTAACATAAAATTACATATGTAACATAATATATGCAACATAACATAACGCCACATATGTGAAATAACATGTCACAGAACACAGTGCATGTAACTGAACATAACATAGCATTTAATATGATACATACATAATGTATTTCTTATACCAACGTACAACAATACAGACACGACTACCTGGAAGTCACACTCAACAGTGCCGCCAAGCAGTCACAATCAAACGGACTACCAGACAAAGTCACAATCAAAATGACTACAAGGGAGAGCGTTAACGTTGTCAGCAGTTTAAGTGTGTGTTTTATACATTGTATTTTTTTGTGACAGTGTGTTTACCCTTCATTTTCAAGAAGTTTATGTTGAATAGACACAGAATGGTTCAATAGTAGCATGTATTGACTCTTTGTACGTATAACTGTTGGTTAATAATTAAAAAAAAATGATAATTGATCTGTCGTAAATGCTCATCACAGAGATAAGGCTAAACTGTACTATATGAATTATAAGTTTACGAGTTGGTTATGTGAATATCTAAATGCCCAGTCTGCACATCGAAAATGAAGTTTCTGAATTTACAGTGCCAATTCCACATTAATGTCAGGTTGAGCGCAATAAATAGTAGTGGGCAAGTTAATCGTCAGGACGACAGAAACGCATGCAACACGAACTGTAGAGTTGTTTCATTGTTGTCATAAAAATAACCATAAACTTTTGGGTACAAAAAAAAAAAAAAAAAAAAAAAAAAAAAAAAAAAAAAAGCGGAGACATCGTCGACGCATTCAAATTAAAGTGACATAAGCTACAGCGCCGAGATATAACCCTATTAGTACGATGACGCATGTAGGTCAGCGGTTAATAGCGGTCAACTTTAATTTTCATGCGTTCTAATATTTTCAACAATCAATGACTTTAGAGACATTATTCGAAACTGGGCGTGATTTGTTATTTTGGATTTGGCCTCTATCAACTGTCACACCATTTCTCAAACACGGAGTAAGGCAACCGTTAAAAAGTGTTAAGAGCTTTTTGTTTGTTCAGTGCATGTCTGTTTATTTAGTCACTCACATGTAACTGTATGAACGTAGCTATATGGAGTACAATAATACACACTTGTGCATTTATCTGATTTGATACCAAACGCAACAGCTTTGGTTATGTCGGGACTGGGTCACCATTTCTCAATTACAACAACAAAATGCCCGCAATATACGTGTTTAGGCGTCAAGAAGCTCGTCTTTTTCTTACGACCTTATGGTCAATGAAGATGTAATATTTATCTAATTATAGCTAAAAAGACCCCATTTGCGGATCCATGGGCGATGCCGCATATTTCGGTCCACGTTTGGCGATTCATGATTTATACATTATGATTTTTATTTAATTCAACTTTCTTAACCTTAGGACGAAGTGACTCATACTAATTGATGTATTTTACCCTATTTAAGACGACGCACTCAAAATCTTAGTTATGGTGTTCTGGAAGGGTCAAAATGGCATAACGTACAGATGTAACACAATATTACATATGAAACCTAACATTATATATGCAACATGACATAACGCCACATATGTGAAATAACATGTCACATACACAGTGCATGTAACTGAACATAACATAGTATTTAATATGATACATACATGATATATATATATTATACCAACGTACAACAATACAGACACGACTACCTGGAAGAGTCACACTCAACAGTGCCACCAAGCAGTCACAATCAAACGGACTACCAGACAAAATCACAATCTATGACGGTGTACCGGCATTCTAGGGGTTAACCTCTATCTTAAAAAAGGGTGAACCTCTAAATATGTGGGTGCACCCCTATATTTGCGGGTGCATGTCTATTTCGAAATAGGCATGGACAGTTCGGTTTACCACTTCGGTCATTTTGACCCTTCCAGTACACCATACTTGGTGATGTATTTTACCCAAATTGCTAGGAAGACAATCTATTTTTGGAATATTGGATTTGCCCATTCTATTGACTTACAGGTATAATAAGAAAACAAACTAAATTACATATAGTTCTACATACTAAATGCTAGATTTTTGTCACAAGTTGTCTTTGAAAAGACATTTTCTCGTGACTGGAGATTAATGAATATGAGTTATAAAATAGAAAGCAACGGAAGCATGCGGAAGCATTTGTTTACACCCCTGTGCAGCAAATGGAACAACCCTTCATTGATAATTGGTAGTAAGTGTGCTGGAAGTTTGGAATAGTCTATTATAGTGAATAACACGTTTTACAGGTATGTCAAGTGAATAAAACAATTTATCATTCAATTTCTACATTCTAAGTACTAGATTTTGTTCATTATAATTTCAAAATGACCAATTTGGACCTTCCTTGTAAAATTTATTATACACAGTTATGAAACAGAAAGCAGTGAATCATGTTCATTCTTTTCTTTACACCCCGTTTCGATTGAAGGCACTGTTGTAACGGTCTCACATGGACCAGCCCATATTGATTTAATGTCAACCAAAATAATAAAACTAGTTGCTTTGACACTATATTCTATGTAGCAATGCTTTGATAATAGAATACGTTTCATCCTAATACAATGATTATTAGGATACAGCATGAATAACTCCTGAAATATGATCACTAAATATAAATCTATGAATGAAACTGCTTCATGAAAGGACGCCATTATTAAATTAATGGAACTGCTTCCTGACTTATGACGTATTTCGAAGTTGGTAGTCCAGGGGTGATTCAGGTACTTCTTAACCAAATTTCGAAAAGCAAAAACTCACTGTATAGACAAATGAGTACCTTTTAATTTTTACAGAGAACACATAGTATCAAAACATCAGCTTTTGAAACTCGTCAAAATTCAATAAATACACTTTTTTGCAATAATTCAGAAGTGAGCACACCCACTTTGGAATAGTCCATTTCAAAACTGGTTTTAAGTATAGGCCTATAAAGGTATTAACTCAAGAATAACTAGAAAGAGATTCTTGTTTCAATAATACACAAAGGCCGTAGAAAAGTGCTTCATTTGATATGTTATCGAGTTTCTGGACGAACTTATTTCGCTGCCCTCGTGATATGCTCATGGACGTCAAATAATGTTTTTTCTGAAGATCTGATTTGCTCAATATGGAAGTCATTACCCTGTCAGATTACTTTGTAAACCGCTTTACGGAATAACTTTTCCATAGAACATGAGTATTAAGTATCACTTGACCACGTTAAAAGACTCGACACATCTCATTACGTATAACATTACTGTACCATGCCAATTTTGAACGAAGTTGTATGAGAGCAAAATACCATAATGTATGCTATTATACTATTCAAAATTTGATAGGGATCAAAACTGTATTTTTGTTCACTGGACATACTGGTAATCTTACACCCAAACTTTTGCTATCGATATGTAGCAGAAGCATCACTCTTCAAACATTCCATCTTTTTTCGCATTGCTTGTGAGCGATTCTAGCATACTTGCAGAAACGAATGGGATCCCCCTGAAATTGAAGATGTCACTGTTGCCTACCCTATCCAATTCTGTCAGTCATCGCCTCTCGGCCCTCGCCTCTTACTGATTCCTTCAACTACAAGACTATTTTGATAATCGAAATGTCGATACTTTTATGTGTACAATGCACTTTGTGAAAATTTCAGAAGTCTGTGATTTTTTAAAATGTTGTCGTTTAGACTGCAAGCATGGAACAGAAAATCGATTTGAGCTATGGGCATTGGTTAAGAGTTTCCAGCGTTTTAAAACATTTGCTATTATACTGACCATTTTCTTAAATTTACGTTATGTGATTAAAACTTTGACAACACACTTTAGAAGACGTTATTACACACCAAAATTATTCTGGTTGGTCATGAAACAAGCACATAGTAAGTACCTATCGGTCTTGATTTTGAATCCTGAAACTACGACTTAAAGCCCTGATGCAGGCCTGGCAGGGTGTGATGATGAATATAATAAATGAGCCGCCTCATGGGAAAACCAAGAATCTGCTTATGAGAAACCAAAGGCGCAGATCAGCTTTGCAGCTACTGCGAAGATGATCATCGCCTTTGGTTTCGCAACACGGACAGTATAAGTACTGTTCCTCTACTTCTAAAGTTCGAAATTTGGGGCCGGAGCTTCTTGTCTGTTGCTTGGCCCATCGGGGTCCAACTGATGTTTTTTCTTTTGCTCCGGAGTTAGTAAGTTATTTGGCGCCCAGGGATCTCCAGCGTCGGGCAGCTTACTGAATCTGTGAGTCCTGGTTTTTGATTCATCAGGATGTTTATCATGATTTATTTGTTTGTTCTTGATGATTCATTTACTAGTTAGAGATTCACCACGAGGACCGAAGAACTAACTAAATGTTATGAACCACTGCAGAAGCTGAGGGTGAGGTTACGGCCGTGTAAAATCGATTTAAACCCGCCAGTAACTTTGTGTTACTGATCGTTCCAAGTCGATACTTCTGTGGTGGTTCTTTTTGTTTTATGTCTTGGTGTTTAAAATATTTTTGTGCTGTTGGCGCCTTATTTATGTTTTCATATTTTTAGTTAAGTTAAGGTAACTGAGTGGCCACTTATTGGGAAAATAGCTGCTCATTCGGCTTACGAAATGTTTTCATGGTATAAGTGCCTGATTGTTAGTTTGGTTTTTTCCCACCTTGGTTTTTGGAGTGGGAGTCTTTTTCTGATTGCGCCTTTTCCTGATCTTTGCCTACTTGTACTTTTTTTTTCTAGCTATTTTCTGTGACCGTACAGGCAGATTTATGTCGCACTTGTTCGGAAACCACATTATTGGTTTTCTCATGAGGCGGCTCAAATTTGTTCTGACTTCATTATCAACATACTCACAATCATGTTTAACAACGAATACTGAACCGACACCTAAGTCAAAGACTCAGAATAGGCAAGCACTTAAGTTATAACATTCTGAGGGGCAATAATTTCCCCGATTTTATATTTGACACCAAAGAAATTATATAACAAGAAGGCGGTGAAACACTTTAGGTGTTCTCCTGAACAGCTCTTTATTTTGGACTAGCTTACTTATGACAATTCTAAAATAAAGCGGTTTCAGGGAAGAGAACGACTTAATCAGATGTGAAATCAAAGTACGATGGGTGCAATATAATTCTTCAGCGCTCTTGAGAAGAAACTAAAAGCGTGGCTTGGTCGGTCTTAAGCATTACGCGAGGAACTCATACACGCATGTTTATCTAAAATTAATATCTGTCTCGTTTGTAGAGAACTATCAGATAACCAAGTGCTCAGACGAAACAGATGTGTAATATGCTTTGCATTTGAAGTAACATCTGTTAATTGAGGTTTGCTCATTAGATTAAAAATCTCACTTAAACGCAATAAGCTAACCAACCAGGAAGTTAATTGATAATTTGATTCACCTGTCATTAGTTATACCGATATTGCAAAATAACAGAAAAACTATTATGTATGCATTTTTCTAAGGTCCGCATCATACGAAATATGTAAACTAAACAAACTTCTACTGCGATATGCTTGACTTCAGACTGTTTTGTTTGCTTGATTTGTTGTTTTCCTTCCAGTTAACACCTTTGATCATGTCGGGCCTTTGTCTCCATTTTATGTGATTTTATGTACCAATGGTTTGGCTAAACCACTATGCATGGACAGGTTCACGCCTTAACTGTTTTTTTTATATATCAGGAGGCTGAATATAAGCTTTGCTAAAGACACAAACTGCATATCTACTTCAGCCATTCTATATGAGGATTATATATCTGCAGCCGTTTATGATTTATTTAACATAATGAAAAGAGTAAGTTCAAAAATGTTAAATGTTACCAGCCAACATCTTTAAAATAATCAGAATAATAAATTATTGTTTGTTCAGAAAAAAATATCAGGATGCTAAAATCACAAGTTATTTATATACTTTCGTTGAGGCCTTGTATGTTTCTATGAGACTGATTAATGGCACTATTATTTTTGTTTAGACTTTTACAGTATATAACAATACAGAGCAGACTGTCTTATACCGTCACATCTTGTAATTTTCTATGAAATGAGAGTGTTAAGCTTGTTTTCATTTAACGTTCCTATAATTAATTAGAAGACGCATTCACATTTAGATTAATGAATATCAATTAATTATTTACTTCTTTCACATATAAATAAAATTAGAAGAAAAAAAAATGATACGAAGGCAAAATTGCGAGGTTATAAAATGTAAGAAAGCTAAAGTCTGACTGCTGCATTCAAGGTTCAGTTTGAATGTTTGTGCCGTGTGCCGCCACTGTCTCGGATAGAGGCTTTCCATTTATTTTATACTTTACAGTGAAAACCAATGTATATCAAAACTTGATAAAATTGGTATTTTCATTGATATGAAATTCCAATGATATCAAATCTCACTGATATCAAAAGTCACTAGTGACTGATATCAGCCTATATCTTCACTGTAGATTTTGGATTACTTCTGACGTTTCCATTTACACGACGTCATAAAAAGTGTCTAACTTCAGAAATTCAAACGCCTATAACTCCGTTATTTATGAACGAAAACCTAAAGTGTGGGTATTCATTTTCTTAGTAAGAACATAAAGAACAATGTGATACCAAAATTATTTGTGTTTTCAAAAACTACTTGTTTTTGCATTTTCACCGCCTGCCTTGTGAATTGGAAAATGCCCGTGTATTGTATAAAATAAAAAGAAAATTTGCTTTTTCGTTTTCGGTGAATACAAAATATATTTCATCTCTTGAGTTGAAAACATAAAAATTTTCACTTGTGCTGCGCACTCGTGAAAATTTTGATGTTTTCAACTCACTCGTAGAATATATTTGGGATTAACCTCAAAAAAGCAAATACCGTATTCGTTCTAATAAGCGCACAATGTGCTTTACTTTTCAAAATAACTAAAAGTAAAGGTAACAAAATATCGTTCTAATTAGCGCACACTACAAACGAAAAAAACGCATCAAAATGCTGAAAAAAAAAACATGCCAAATTTATCAGTCAATGGTGATGTCATTTAAGTGTTCCAATTGTTGGAAAGTAGTTTTTGATCATTGACGGTTACGTTTTAATGTGTCTAATGCTGTATTAATGTGCAGAATTGGTGCAAAATAACAATATACTATTCGTGCAGTGTGCGCTTATGCACATGTTTTTATTTTTTATTTTTTTTTCGGAATGACCGGGGTGAGCGCTTATTGGAGCATGTGCACTAATTAGAACGAATACGGTATCCTCTATTTTCTCAAACTGGAGATAACTTTTCCAGAAAACATTTTTCAAATAAAACACACAAGAGCATGTTTTCCATTTAACGCAACATTTACAAATAATGATTCGTCCTATTCAGCCATTGAAGAAGCATTCAGTAACAATAGAAAGTTCAGATATTAATGTCATTGTATTTCAAATATAATCTCAGGCGCATTGCTAGAAAGAAACAAGATCGACGACAAAATAAGTAACGGTAACAGTAGGCAATGATCAGGAAAAGACACAATCAGAAAGAAATTCCTACTCCAAAAACCGAGGTGGGAAAAAACTAAATAATAATAATAATAATAAAACAATTTCCATAATACAAAACTCTCTTAACTCCTTTGTCCGTGCCGCTTGATACCACGCTATACATATTCATGTACAGATTTCATTATGAGAAATAGGTAATTCATTCGTTGATTTCTAGACTGTGTAATGTCACCACGATAACAATTTACGGTATGATTATCACAATTCACGTTCTCAATTACAATAGCTGTATAACCTATTTACAATATGCACACTGTCCATTCACGTGAGTTCAAGCGGCACAGTCAAAGTATTTTACCTATACAAGCACCTCCAAAATGGTAGATGATACAAATAAACGGAAAATAAACTGCACATCGTGTCCCCATGATATGGGCACTTTGCCATTATTAGCCCATCTGTAACGAATGGATTTTCCCATCATGATCATTTGGGCGAGTCCACTTTAGGGACATCAGGTGTGATTTTTAAATTTTATTCAATTTTTCTATAAACAATCTCTAAGCAAACAGAATAGCCCCAGATGGGACCCCGCGTTCTGCGGCGTCCCATCTGGGGCTATTCTGTTTGCCTATGTCCCATAAAAGGGACTTCAGGCTTAAATGAGTTAAGTCAAGTTGAATATAAGTCACAAAAACAGCAGTACCAGCACCCGCCTTATAATCCTGCGCGCCAAGCAACGTAGTCATTGGTACCACTTTAACGCCTTTCATATGAATTAGTCAGGGATCAAACACAAGACCCTTCAACCCCTCCTGTAGCTTCATTACGAAAACTTACACCTGCAATATACAGAGATTTTTTTTCAGCTGTAACAATTGAATATTTTGTCTGAAAATTTTTGATATTTTTCTTTTTTTATGCTCAAAACATTGATTGTGGGTACACGTTAGAACCGTAAGAAAAATAGGTATACCCTGTAAACCCCAATTTTACTATATAAATGTGGGGTTTAAGGGGTGTATCCTTTTCACGGACATAAGCCCTTGGGTTACTTTTGTATGATTTAGTTTCTTTCAAATAATATTATATTAAGGTAAGAGTTGTATGTAAATCATTAAACCGTTACAACATCCACTCTCGTCTTATAATCAACAAGCAAATTCAGAGACTTTATGTCCCCCGCCTTGATAGTTTAGTTACACAAATATAATCTCAGAAGAACATATATCCAAACCACATGCACTTTCTTAGTGTAAATGCCTGAAAAACGACTTAAGTTCAATTGCAAAAAAGTGTCAAAAATTAATCTGAGGATTATATCCAAATCATATGCACATCTTCAAAGCATGGTCAAGACATCTGTAAAGTTTCAAAAGAATCGGAATATAACTGTAGGAGGAGTTGTTTGCACAAGGTACCCACCGTCCATTCACTTTCATTGTCAAAATGTCCGAAAAAATGACTAAGTTCAAATTGCGAAAAAAGTGTCAAAATTAATCTGAGGATTATATCCAAATCACATGCACATCTTCAAAGCATGATTAAAACATCTATCAAGTTACAAAAGAATCAGAATAAAACTGTAGGAGGAGTTGCTTGCACAAGGTACCCACCATCCATTCACTTTCATTGTCAAAATGTCCGAGAATGACTAAGTTACAATTGCGAAAAAAGTGTCAAAATTAATCTGAGGATTATATCCAAACAAGTATTAGCTTTTTCAAAAAGCTTGCGGGCGTTTAGCCCTAGTTATAGGATGAAAGCTGACCCTATTCAACATATGTGCTTTAATTCCTGGTTCCTGGTGTGCAGAAAAAAAATGGATAGTCAAATATTAGAACAAGTAAAAAAGAGAGCACAGGAATGGACGCAATTAAATTTAAAATCCCAACCCAGACACCAAGCGGGAAAGATGTAGACTTAATAAGGGCAAACATAATAGTTCAAAAGAAGGTTCAGGATGCCTGAACATGAAAATGTGACAACACACACGAAGAGCAAGATGACTAGCTCTTTCCCAGGAAGGTAGCCATCCGGCTTGCTTCAACTAAAACAAATTAAGCGTATACAACAGAAGTCGACATACCAAACATACAACATAAAGAATCACAGTTCAGTCTGAGTTGACTCAGGAGCCGACTTGGTATCAGGCCGAGTTGACCCACTTCCGCTAACTTCATCCTCTTAAATGGTCTTTTTTAAATCAAAACAGTAATTTTGGATTATTTTTTTTATCATCTTTCACAATAATAATGTTAACACATGGAATCAATTGCCATTATACAGCTGATTTGGTTCCCCACTCATTATTCGCCATCTGTGGACTTGTGGATGAAGACGCGGAAACAATGATGGGTTCGGTCTAATTCCGAAATAATTCGTTCACGATCTTATTTTTTTTTTTCTTAGCATGTATCATTATGGTTGGTTCCCTACTCGTTTTTCGCCAGGTGCTGACTTATGATGATGCGGGAGCAACAGTGGTATCGGTCTAATTGCCGTCATTTCCGGATTGATGTGTGTTTGCATCAACGTATATATATGCGGGCGTTCGTGAACGCCCGCAATCACATGCACATCTTCAAAGCATGATCAAGACATCTGTAAAGTTTCAAAAGAATCGGAATAAAACTGTAGGAGGAGTTGCTTGCACAAGGTACATAGTCCTATAGGGGGACGGAAGGACGGAAGGACGGAAGAACAGACGGACGGAATGACGGAAAGCCAAAAACTATGTCCCTCCGCTTTTCTTCGAAAAGGCGGGGGACAATTATAGGAATGATAAAAGAAGCATGCCATTCTTACATAAATCTTCTAATAAAATGTCAGGCGTTTTGTAACTGGGCAATTTGTTTTCTGATTATTACACAAGATAAAGGTTTACACCAAAAATAATAGCTCCTGTAATCTGTCTCATCACGGTACAACTATCTATCAGATAGTTCTCGAAAAGCTCAATGGCTTAAGCGAATACAAGTTTTTCATCGCCATTTAAAATGAACATTAGTTGTGACTACGGTGTTGTAGTAATTTTCTGCTCTAGAATGAAAATGATAGTATGTAGTACAAATTCAAAATGGTTTAAAAGATATGCTTGATATATCGCAAAATTTCGTCATCTTTTTTCTAAAGAAAAAATGTGGCATTGCAGAATGTTACATTGAGCAGATGTAACGTAACGACTTAATATATTTCATTGACAGAGAAATAGTTGATCTCATTCCTCGCATTTCTGTATTTTTGACTGCAGTTCTCTAAATCCTAGGGATCACTATCTAGTCATTTATTACGGAATAAAACTGATTATCAGCATGATGCTATCGACACGGTATTAAGATTCAGCAGACATTCTTGAAACTTCTTACAGAATAGTAACATACTGTTTACTTATAAAGCTCCTTTGATTGATTTTAGCATTGGCATCTCGCTGTGTTTCATCTAATGCATTGGAGAACATGAAGCCTGTGATGCTTACTATCTAGTTCTAAGCCAATCCTCGACCATAGGAATTAACCATCTCAGTTTTTGTTTTATTCAACGATCAAAGAGTAGTTTATCTTCCAGATTTGCTCTTACATTGGGCAAATGCATCTTGCCTTACAGGATCAAAGAACAAGCAAAGGTGCGATATTTCTGTTTTTGGTTGTAATTGTTTTATCTTTTGACGTTAGATTTTTGTGCTGTTTTCTCCTTATGTACGTTTTCATATAGTTAGTTAAGTTCGGGTGACTGAGTGGCCGCCTATTGGGATATAGCTGCTCACTCGACTTAAGACATGGTATTTTTGATTATGTACCTGATTGACAATTTAGTATTTTTCTACCTCGGCTTTTGGAGAGAGAACTTCTTTCTGATTGTGCAATTTCCTGATCATTGCTTACTTTTACCTTTTTTCATCCTAAATATTGTCTAATTATGCTACAATTCTGCCTCGCTTATAGTAATATTTTCAGTATTAAATTGTTACATTTTTGCGCTACTTACTACCATAACTGCATGCCAGTTACTTTTAGTTGTCTGTCTGTGCTGTTTCCTAACTATTGCTACGTGTAACTGTTTCACATTCCAACAAGAAAAATATATTTGGTACGTAAAAACAACAAGACACAGAGCCAGAATCACATTTGGCACGACATTTCCCATTGCAATAATTATATCATAGGTGTAAAATGCAATGGTATATATTTCCAAATCTCCAAAGTAACATACTGTAGACTTAAACACCTGTACGTAAAACCTATTAAAGCTATGAATTAAGCCACAAAAACATGCAGCAGATCTAAAAGTAAAAGGCCAGCTGACAACGCAATACTTCAAAGAAGGAATCAATTATGTTTGCAGTCCATCAAATTACCTTTTTGTATTTTATGGTACCTGCTTCTGTGAAAGTGCTACTGAATGACTGCTCTAGATGTTGCCCTTAGACCCTGTCAAAGATTTACAAAATGCGAATATACGTGTACATCAGGTATCATTTGAGCGTATTAGAGAGTCATTGGGCTTCTAGTCTGCCTGGCCATTGACATTTCTGTACCATTCAAACAAGACTTTTACGTATGTTTGTCTTGAAATCTTTCTCGTCCTTTGACTTAAATTCTCCCTGGAATTTATGTTTAAGTTTTATAGACTTGCATTATTTACGCTGTCAGAGACATCCCATCGGAACTAAAACGAAAGCAATT
Source organism: Rugalucina vietnamica (assembly GCA_964017185.1). Lineage (NCBI taxonomy): Eukaryota > Metazoa > Mollusca > Bivalvia > Lucinida > Lucinidae > Rugalucina > Rugalucina vietnamica. Next base: position 5,612,156 of record OZ024873.1, read on the forward strand.
TCAGCTTATTATTTGCCTCACTGATCACTTGCTAGCGTGTTGTTGTGCGACCTACTGCTTTCCAATATCAGGAGAAATTACGAATCAGATCTGACAGTCCCTGGCAGCGAACGGACTTGCAGTTTGTTTTTCTATGATAAAAAAGCAGCAATTAGTAAATGGATAGCGACTTTGAAAGTTAAGGCGTGGAGCACAAATAAATTATTTTGATACATATAAATAATGAAATGGGAATTTTATTTTCAAGACAGTTGTAAGTATGATACTTAAAAAAAATAAAATGCAAATTCCGTAAAGAATGCTGACAAGATGTTGTAAAATTAATAAATTCTTTGAAAACAATTTTCGCCAATTATTTCCATTTGCAAAATAAAGAGATATTAGATAAATATATAAAAAAATACTCGTTTATAAATAAATAAATAAATAAATAAATAAATTAATTAATGACGTTTTTGTCTAAAGTATACATATTCACCTGTAAAATGATAATGCAGGACTGTCGATATATATGTTTTCTTTGCATTTTAAAGATTGCCAAATTTGTATCTATGTTATGTGTCTACATGTTTAGCTTTCTATTTCATGTACATGTTTTAGTTTTAAGTTTATTTTCCTTTGACTTCCTTCCCGTTAAACAAACTAGCACTACACAGTATATGTCATGTACTATCGAGAATGCGATTGTGACCTTTGTTTTTCTATACGCCATCTGCGCTGATGTATACTGAATACAGTTGCCTCGTTGTATTTCCCTTAAGGGTGTGCAGATTCCCATGCATTATGAACAAACATTGTTGTTGAATATGCTGACGATATTTTATTTCCAAAATAACCACAAGATTATTTCATTCGTGACTTGTGGAAAGTTCAAGAAATGTGCCAGAAACTTTTATATAAAAATAACTGAAGAAAAACAAGCGGATATTCTTGATATACTACTAAAAGTTTGATAAGGATCACTTTTTCAGTATTTTCACAATTCTTACATATATGTGTACTAGGAAATTTATCCATGTAAGGAAAATTGAAAGTGTGATCAAATTCTCTCTTTTTATTTTTTCAACACATGGGTCCGAACACATGCACCCCTAAAAATTGCCATAATACAAAACAAGTGGGTTGGCCTAGGGGGTACAAATTTTCGCTTACACTAATTTCAAGAAACATTTCATCACAAAAAGGTTTCTTTGTGTGAAAAGTTTGATATCCTAGTGATAAAATACAGATTTTTAAAAATTCCAACAATTTGTAATTTTTGGTCAAAAATGCATTTTTCACCAAATAAAATCGATATGTTTTTCGCTCAAAATGTTTTCCTTCGCATTGTGAGTATGAAACTGAAAACCGATTTTGAATACGCACTCTGGTTGGTTCAAAACAGCGTCTTCAAAATGTGTTATCAAATGTTTTACTCACATAATGCAATTTCCATTAAGAAAATGTTCACTCAAATAACAAATGTTTAAAAACGCTGTAAAATCTAAACCAATGCCCGTCGCTCAAATCGGTTTTCTGTTCCAAATATGCAGCTAAAAGGACAACATTTTAAGCGAAAAAAAAAAATTGGGGTAAAAATCATGTTTTTGACCAAAAATCACAGATTTCTGAAAATTTCTCAAAGTGAGTTTTAGACATAAAAAAATCGACATTCCGATTATCAAAACAATTTTGCAGCTGTGAATGAACCAGTAAGAGGGGATGAATGACAAAATTGGATAGGGTAGGCAACAGTGATAACTTTGATTTCAGAGGGGTTCCATCGTTTCTGCAAGTCTTCGAGAAATGTTCGCAGGCAATGCGAAAAAAAGATTGAATGTTTGCACAGTGGTGGTTCTGCTACATATCTATAGCAAAAGTTTAAGTATTAGATCACCAGTATGTCCTGTGAACAAAAATAAAGTTTTGATCCCTATCAAACCTTTAGTAGTATACAGTGTATATCTATGAACTGTAATCATTTTTATTTTGGTGACTATCTACAGTGGTTCTTCGTGTACTTTACTAGGATACGATTGTCAGCTTAATTCATATTATATGGAAAATACCGAAACGGGTGACGGGATATCCGACTTTGGTAATCATTTAATAAACGTGAAGAACATAATTATTTACTAAATGAAAATGACTGTTGCTAGCAATATGCAACAAAACAACGAAACCAAAAGACACTTATAGTGCACGTTTGTGCAATTTAACTATGATTTTTAAAAGTACATTTTTTCTGGGTATTGGGAGTTAGAGAACAACACCGTGAGCAAAGTTTCATTAAGTGACCTAGTGGTGCATTTTACATGTTGTATATATCGGTTCTATGTAAAGCCTTAAAATTAATAAGCAAGTCACATGTCCTGCAAAGCGTTGGTTTGTTATCGTCGCTTCATATTCACGTTATATTTATATATCTTGCTATGATTGGTATCGGCCTTTTATAACATGCAACCTTAGACTAAAAGTATCAAAGGATCTCTACTGACAAGATGAGAAAAGTCCACAAAAGCCTAAAATCGTTGGTTAATTTAAGCAAATTTTTGAACTGTATTTTAAGTATATATGTAAATTATACTGAAATGAATTTGGCAGCGTTCCCAGATGCGAACGCGTAGAGATAGCTCCAGATCATTTATACATATCCAAATATTAAAAATTTCTTACACAGCTTATGTTCATGGAGCGAAAGAAAATTCCTGTGTATTTGACTGCAAGATTTTGCTATAAACCGAAGCAAAAATGATGTTGACGATATAAAAAACAAACTGATTGCAAGCAATCCCTGAGGATTGGTTTTGCTGCATGCGTTTCATTGTAACATGTTTTAATAAGGTAATTCTGCTTCCAACCAAGTTTTATTAGGTGTCTCCAGTAAAAGGGATTTGTTTTGGGTCTAGTGGGGTGGGCATACTTCAAAACTAAAAATAGTAATGGTTCCCATTTTTTTTTCAATCTCCGATCAGAAACAAATTGGCCTTAGAGCAGGTTCCAGTGCTGCGCATGCGCAACAACATCAAAACAGAAAATGGTTTATGTCGATAACATACATTTTGCTTCGGCTTGTAACAAAAAATGCAGTAAACTAATCTTGCTCCATGAACATTAGCCGCGCGAAAATTTGTAAATATTTGTGTAGGTACAAAAATAAAGAGTTATCTACACCTATTTGCATTTGGGACCTTTGTATATCTATTTTATAAAAATTACACATACCGTATTTGTTCTAATTAGCGCATGGTGCGCTTAACTTTTCAGAATAACTAAAAGTTAAGGTAACGAAATATCATTCTAATTAGCGCACACTACGAACGAAAACAATACACTAAAATGCTGAAATAACCATGTCAGATTTATCAGTGGTGATGTTATTTTAGTGGTTAAATTGTGACAAAGAAGTTTGTGATCATTTACAGTTAAGTACCAGTGCGTCTCCTGTGGTATTAATGTATAGAATTGATGTAAAATATCAATATACTATTCGAGCAGTTTGCGCTTATGCGTGTGTTTTTCAGAAACGACCAGAGTGTGCGCTTATTGGAGCATGTGCGCTTATTAGAAGGAATACGGTATACCTAATGATGCAGTGTTTGAAATTTAACTCCTCGATTTTAGTCTTTAAGGGACTTTTTCCATCTTATACATAGACGTTCTTTAGTTACTATACTTACAGTTTTTCCTGTTCACTGATATAGAATCAGATTCCGTTGGTTATAATTATTTTAATTAAGGTATTATCTGGAAAACATGACTGACATTATTTCAGTGTTTATCACGTCTACCAAACGCACTGATACTGAACGGATGGTCAAATATGGAAATCAACTTTGGAGTATAAAAGGCCGAATAAGGCGTCTTACCCCAGTTTTTGCTGAGACACCTGTCAACATCTCTCTGAGCTCTCAAATAAACATCACTAGCAATAGTCAATTCTGATTGGATAATGATTCAAGTTACCTGTGGAATTTTTGACAGCTCTTATCAGCAGATTAAGTATTACATGTATTCCCAATATTTATACCGGAAACAAAGTAATACATGAGGTACTGCATGACATTCCCCGATGTTTGATTCTCCTCCTACGACAGCTGTTATTACCGTCGGATGAACGTCGGAGCATCATTAATTGTATAAATAAATACATGTTAATGCATATTATTGACACTCAAAGTCACTGAGTGAAATCAAATTATTTTGGCTTCCGTAAAATCGACTTCAAACCACCATCAAAGTATATTGCGATTTCTTTGACCATGGCGGTTGACCTTACGTGACAACTATTTGTAAATATTAGCTGAGTGGTTGCTACTCTCTTAATGCATTTTCAGTGGCACAGGAAGTGAGTGGACATGTTTTCTTGGCCGTGTCCTTATGTCATTACTTAAAATGTCTATTTGAAGCAGTCTTATCAATGAATGCGTATCTGTCACCAAAGGTCAACCGGTACGGTCAAAGTAATCGCCTTATACTAAGGTGCCATTGATCTGTTTGATTGCTCTATGACATACCATTACAGTGATAAATACAGATCATTTTTCATCCTATTACTTCAAATTACCAGTATACTGTCTTGAAAACGTATTGCTATATTTTCTCGATTTTGTTTGTGGCGCTGTTTAAAGTGATGGCCTTTCGGAACCAGAATGTTATGGTGACTAGGTTTATAGATTTAAGAAACTTATAGGAAAAAATGATTTTTCTTTTCAGTTCAGAAAACTAGTAACACGTTACAGACATACAGGGTATAACTTAAATGTTATGCGACAGTCTGCATGCTTAGTTTTTAACCTATTCATGGTTGATAACTACGCTGTCTTCTTTAATTACAGATAGGTGGGTCGGGCGTCAGACTCTATGATGGTCTCGACTTAAAACTATCCATTTTAGTTGGTTGGGACCGAAGCTTCTTGTCTGTTGCTTGGCCCACCAGGGTTCAACTGGTGTTTCTTTTTTGCTCCGGACTTTCAGTAAGTTATTGGGCGCCCAGGGATCTCCATCGTCGGGCAGCTTACTGAATCTATGTGACCTCGTTTTTTAGCTCACCTGAGCCGTTAGGCTCACAAGGTGAGCTTATAGTATACCCATGCTCCGTCGTCCGTTGTGGTTGGTTATCGTCGTCGTTGTCGTCGTCGATGTCCACACCTTTCAATCATCTTCTTCTCTGAAACCGCTTGGCCAATCAAATTCAAATTTCATGTGGAGCATCCTTAGGAAGGGGGAACGAAATTTTGTATAAATGGTCCACATGACCAAGTTGGCAGCCATGGCTATAAATAGCAAAATCCTTTAAAAATCTTCTTCTCCAGAACCAGAAGGCCTATGATTTTGAAACTTGACATGAAGCATCAGGCACTGGAGCTCTACAAAGTTTGTATAAATCATGACCCTGGGATGACCTTGACCTATTTTACGACAAGGTCAATATAGGTCGCCCATGCATTTGAATGGGGAAAATTGTTAAAATATGATTTGAGGGGCAAAACTTGCAGGAAATGGGCAGATGGACAGAATATTTATTTTTATGAAAATATTTTGTCCCCAGGGGGTTGTCTGCCCCTGTCCAATGCCTATATACATGTACATGACCGTAATATACAAACTTCATCTGCTCTGAAACTGCTGCTTGGCCAATCAAAGCCAAACTTTATATGAAGGATCGTTAAGAAGGGGCAATAAACATTTGTATAAATGATCAAGTTCACATGACCAAGATGGCTGCCATGGCTATAAATAGCAAAAAACCAGAAGGCCTATGATTTTGAAACTTGCATGCAGCATCAGACAATGGAGCTCTACAAAGTTTTATATAAATCGTGACCCTTGGATGACCTTCACCTATTTTACGGCAAGGTCAACTTAGGTCGCCCATGCATTTGAATGGGGGAAATTGTTACAATGTCATTTGAAGGGCAAAACTTGCAGTAAATTGGCAAATGGACTGAAGTTTTATGTTTTCAAAAAGAAATCGACTCCAGGGGTTGCTCTGACCCGGTCCTGGGGTTATATACATGCATATTACCATTCTAGTCAAACAAGTTTATTGGTATATATCTCGGTGAGCGTTTACAGGGCCATTTGCCTCTAGTTATTCATCATGGTGGTTATCATGATTTATTTGTTTGTCCTAGGCTTGATGATTCACTGACTAGTTAGGAATTGACCACGACAGTCGAACAAGTAACTATGTGTTGTGAACCACAGCAGAAGCCCCCACCCCCTCCACCAGTTTTTTATTACTGACATTTCCAAGGGGGTACTACTGTTGTGGTTCACACTTACTAAAGTTATTCCAAATACAAGTTTCATGTTGCATGGCCTTGTGGCCACCGGGGTATAATTTGGCTGTTCACTTAGCCCTCTGCATTTAACTTGTTCTGTCCAAGCTATCACTGTGACCACATTACCTTCAATAGCTGCTCACCCTGCTTTCATGTTAAACGTTGGTACCTATGTATATTATATATTCTATATATGATATATCTTATTTCTTGTTTATATTTGTATCTAACTGAACCACTATAGAAGCTGAAAGCGAGGTTAGGGTCCTGTAAATCTGGTTTAAGCCCCCAGTAATTCTGGAAACGAACTTTTGTGCTGTTTGAACCTTATATACGTTTTCATGTCTTGAGTTAAGTTCGGGTAACTGAGTGGCCGCCTATTGGGAAATAGCTGCTCACTCGGCTTACGATGCTAAGTATGTTCCCAGTTGTCAATTAGTTTTTTCCCACCTCGGTTTTTGGAGTGGGAATTTCTTTGTGATTGCGCCTTTTTTCATTGCCAACTTGTACCTTTTTATTCCATTTGGATTAAATGTTTGTTCTAGCTTATTAAGACACATCGTTCGAAAATCTATCATTCGAATATCAGACCAGATACATGTAATTCTCAAATTTCCATGCACATATAATGTATAAAAAAGTATTTTCGTTGCGAAGTACACATTGGTTATACTATACACCACATTGTTGTCTTTTTCACTAGCAAAAACGAGATTGTTTTTGCAAGCTGATCAATATCTTTGTTTGGCCAAGTATCGAAACGAATATATAAACGTATAGCCTTTCAGTGGATTACATTCGATCCCAGATGATTATACTGCCTTGAAGACGAGCGTCATGTCACTTGTCCAATAAATTTGTCTAACAACTCAGCCGGTATTGAAATTTGAGCCGCTGCTTCAAGAAAACGATGTGCAACGTAGACGCCACGCCACGCATAAGATAAAAAATGTTAGCCATTGATCAAAAGGACTCTTGTCTACCAGACGAACACTGGACACAAATGAAAAATGAAAAAAGTAAGATAGAAAAAATAAAAAAAAACTGTGCATGCATGTGGCGAACCTAAAAAAATCATTTGGGGCGAGTTGAGAATTTTTCTTGCTTCACGTTTTCAGACGAAACAGCGTGTAGGAATAAGAAAAAAAAAGTACAAGTAGGCAAAGATCAGGAAAAGGCGCAATCAGAAAAAGACTCCCACTCCAAAAACCAAGGTGGGAAAAAACCAAACTAACAATCAGGAACTTATACCATGAAAACAATTCGTAAGCCGAATGAGCAGCTATTTTCCCAATAGGTGGCCACTCAGTTACCTTAACTTAACTAAAAATATGCAAACATACATAAGGCGCCAACAGCACAAAAATATTTTAAACACCAAGACATAAAACAAAAAGAACCACCAGTAACACAATCAGTAAAATCAGAACGATCAGTAACACAAAGTTACTGGCGGGTTTAAATCGATTTTACACGGCCGTAACCTTACCCTCAGCTTCTGCAGTGGTTCATAACATTTAGTTAGTTCTTCGGTCCTCGTGGTGAATCTCTAACTAGTAAATGAATCATCAAGAACAAACAAATAAATCATGATAAACATCCTGATGAATCAAAAACCAGGACTCGAGAAAGGTACAAGTACGCAATGATCAGGAAATGGCGCATTCAGAAAGAAAATCCCACTCCAAAAACCAAGTTGAGAACAACTAAATTGACAATTAGGTTCTTATACTAAGAAAACATATTGTACGCCGAGTGAGCAGCTATTTCCCAGTAGATGGCCACTCAGCCATCCAAACCCAACTAAAATATACAAACGCAGATAAGGTGCAAACAGCACAAACATTCAACACCAAGACATAAAACAATAAGAACCACAACAGAAGTACTGTATATTGAAGAAATTCATTTTTACAAACGTGTAAATACGTAAATGGAGTATGCAATTTGCAAATACATGTCTTGAGACTCAAATATCCATTCAGTGATGTCTCTAATGTGTTTCTTTCAATGAATGAAAGCAATTCAATCATGAAATACTTTTATTCCAAGATTTTTACCGTTCTAATAAAACATTGGCATATTTCTCTGAAAAGTATCTAAATTGCACTTACTGACCTTTTGACCTCCTGTACATCGGTTCAGACAAACATGCTTGATTATCTGACACATACAAACCCTTAATGTACTATCTAACAGCTGAGCCGCCTCGTGGGAAAACCAACAATGTGGTTTACGAACAGGTCTGACATAAACCGGTCTGCACAGTAACAGTAAAGAGCTAGAAGCTTGAACTTTCGGATTTAAGTAGAGGAGGAATTGTACTATCCGAGTAGCGAAAACAAAGGCGCGAAGCTATCTGCGCCTTTGTTTTTGCCTATGCAGATTGTTGGTTTTCCCATGAGGCGGCTCAGTTAATATACCAAATTTTAGCATTCAAACCGCTTTCTTTGGCCTTGGTTGTACTTGTATTTTCAGCTGGGGTAAGTTTTCTTAATTTTTGAACTCATTGAACTTTGACCTGGTTTCTGACCTTAATAAGCAAATCTAGACATGGCATCCACCCCTATGGCTTCAGGCATGCATCAAAGAATATATTATCAACATCAAATTGCTTCTACTAAATTTTGTCATTTAAAGTGAAAATAAGCCTCAAATATGTGAATGGATGGCTGCCTATATCGCCAATATAATATTACTGGCGGGATGAAATCGATTTTACATGGCCATATCACATCCTCAGCTTCTGCAGTGGTTCACAACATTAAATTAGTTGTTCGGTCCTCGTAGTCACTTTGTGGAATCTTCCTCCTTGGTTAGGTTTTCAGGTCGCATACTATGACTTCCTAAGACAAACTAAAGACATGCTTTAGTTGAATCATATATTATCGAGTTTCAGTCTGGCCAAACGTCATTTCGTGATATTTCATAGACGTCCGATAAGATTATTATTTTTGAAGATCTGGTTTGCTCAATATATTAACTTGTCAGATTATTTTGTAAACCGCTTTACGGAAATAGTTTTCCAAAGAAAATGAGTATTTATTGATCATTTGACCACTCCAAAAGCTTTATCATATCTCATGGCGACATGACTGTATCCATTTCAACATAATTACATTAATTACATGATCACGCATATTTGGATAAAACTTTACATGCTGATCATAACATAAGATGTACGAATGGCGTGGGTCTGCTACATGTACATGTGAAAGGGGCATTCGTTCTCTCGGAGTTAGAAACTCCCCCGAACGTACTGCGAATTATCTTAATGTTCATACACCAAGCACGCACAAAATACTTATCTGTCTTGCTTTTTGACCCGGCTGATCAAAATTTACAGTTTCTAACCCTAAAACTAGGACTAACGTTCCTGGTGCATAATGAGCAGAATGGATTTCCCAAAAATACCTAATAAATGTATTTTAACATCCATTAAGTTTGCCAAGGAGTGGAATGCTCCCAAAAATGAAAACGCAAAACGTCTCGAGACCTAGGGAGAAGGAACTATACTCAGACGTTAAAATTGAGTATGTTGATATGTTATAAATTTATTAAGCGTGCTCGAGAAGAATCTATAAGCAAAGTGCATTACACGAGGAACTCTAAAGCACCCGTTTATCTTAAATTAATATCTGTCTCGTTTGTAGATAAATATCAGATAATCAAGTGCTCAGACGAAACTGTTTAGAAAAACACAAAGTGTAATATGCTTCGCATTTGAAGTAACATCTTTTAATTAAGGCTTGCTTATTAGATTAAAATCCCACTTAAAAGTAATAAGCTCATCAGGAAGTTTATAGTTGATCTGATTGCCTGTTAAATGCTAAATAGCATCGCCGCTACTCGTTCGAACAGTAAAGGCGTCCGATTCTATTATCAAGTATGTCAAAAATCACATTGAAATATATATCATAATCAAAGAAAAGATAAAAATAGGCAATGATCCATGATAGATTTTGTAAATCAAAATGAATATGCGACGTAAAATGTATAATGCGTGTTTTGCTTGGCATGGGTCGGTTTCTAACATGTCAGTCTAAACAGAAACGATCTGCATTGCTCCTACCACTGTCAAATGAGTTTCATGGACATACCGGAATGACAACTGTTGACTCAAGAAATGTACTAAAAGAAACAATGAATTTACATTTATAAGAATTATACTAATATTATATGATTATACTCGCATTTTAATTACATTCGCCTTAGAGGAACGTGTCTTTCACGATGGTTTTCATTTTCACCCATGAAAACAATATGTCATGTGATCTAGAGACCACGCTTACGATCCGAGCGACGTCAAAACCTGCAAAAGACGTAGTTTCTTTACTTTTACTGGCGTGACGTCGGTCGCATATCGTCATGATATTATGCGCGAAAATTTGACGTTTTTTGCTGTTCCAAAATTCATTTAAATTACCTTAAAATTAGTGATGATATGTGCAAATAAAATGTTTGGTAAAATGTAAATATATGTACTGAAATACCGATTTTAGCTTACACTGGATGATGAATAACGTAAGTTGTTTAATGTCTCCAAGGAGCTCTTACGGTGTCACAGACATTGAAAGAGCCTTGTCTGAGCACTCAATTTGTTTTATTTTTATTTAAATTTTGTTTTTCGTGAGCGGGGAAGGACATACATTCGGACGGTCTAAACATTTAGTTAAGTAAAATAAATGCAGAAAGAACAATAGAAAGCCTGTGGTCATTATAGAAAAATGACCTTTGTTTACCTCGCCGTGGCTCACGGCAAAAGTGATGCAGATAAAACCGCGCCGACTTGGAACTCGCAACAGACAAGGAAGTAAGTTGAAAGTCATGGGTCCCTCACAGAATTCCCCTTTTCTCGTTTGTGTTCAGTAAAAAATCAAATTTTGAGAATAAATGGAAAACTTACGGTTTCGTGTCCAACGAAACAGCCGAGATTGACGGCGCCACACGCGACCGGAAAAACCTACACAAGATTTCCTTCACAGAGCCAATGGCTCCGTCTATGTAGTTTCCTCACCGTGTCCAGTGAAAGCTAAAATCTAAATTTCAATCATTAAGGATTATACCGTCACAGAGGCCGAGAATTCTGTTGAAAACTATGTGTCGCTAGCTTCGGATTTTTAAAATGGATGATTTATTAAAACAATCTAGTTCATTGGCTAGTTAGAGATTCACCACGACGACCGAACAACTAAATGTTGTGAACCATTGCAGAAGATGAGGGTGAGGTTAGGGCCCTTTAAAGCCGGTTTAAGCCCCCTAGAAATTTTATACTACTAATCGTTCCAATGCGATACTTCTGTTGTGGTTCTATTTGTTTTATGTTTTGGGGTCGATTTTTGTGCTGCTTGAACCTTATGTACGTTTTTATATTTTACTTAACTTCGGTTAACTGAGTGGCAGCCTATTGGGAAATAGCTTTGCTTAAAATATGTTTTCTTTCTAATTGCGCCATTCCCGTACAATTTGATGAAAACAGTAATTGAATAGAAATGACGTACATGTATGTCGGAAGTCATAAGAAAGGCGACGGTCCGTTGACGCTGAATTTATTTAAATTTCGTGCAATTTTCTTTGGTGCCATGACTTTGACATTTGTGACATCGGACTCATTCAAGCTACATATATGATTCAACAATCACACAACATGTTCTAAACTTTTACTGAATATCAACACAGAAACATGGCGCTACACATTCAGGTATGTTGCGATTTAAACGAGTTTTCAAAAATCACAAAATCACGAAAAGCGTTTAACTTAGCGAAATCAAAAGGGGTGACATAACACAATTGTTTGTAGCACTTTTTTCGTTCCGGTGACCTCATGCCTTTTTCGCTTGATTTTTTTTTCTTATCATACATGTATGGTCTGTCACGGACAAGGTTTTCGCGAAAATTTACCAGGTTGTTCTTGGATAAAAATGCATGTACTTGTTTTCGAATTTTCAAGTGCCAAAATATAGTAGCAAAGACAAAATGCATTTTTGGCACACTGAATGGGTGTAAATCAAATGACCCCCACCTTTTATCTGCTTAGTGCAAAGAAAACAGGTTGAAATATCCTTTCAATAAGAATAAAAGAAAAACTACCAGGGCGTTAAAATCCCCAAATGGAGATGGTATAGTGCAAATACTTTGACTGTGCCTCTTGACCTCACATAATGTAATTTTGTAAACACTAGAAAAGGGGCACCTATTTCATCAGGAAAACATGTCCGTGTAATGTATACCCCCTTAAACCCCACTTTTATATAGTAAAAATGGGGAATACAAGGGTATACCTATTTTTCTTATTTTTGCTTCAAAACATAGATTGTGGGTACTCGTTAGAACCGCCTCGCCGAGGCGGTTCTAACGTGTACCAACAATCTATGTTTTGAGCAAAAATAAGAGAAATATCAAAATTTTTCCACTGAAAATTTTCATTTTTTACCACTTTAAAAATCTCTGTATATTGCATTGGCACATATTTGGTAAACACATTTTTCCAATGCCAGGTGAAGCACGTGGTCATACGTTGATAACCATCGTAGAGTCGCATTATTGAAAACATACTTATTTAAGCAATCTGATCAACAAATGCACATCTATGTCAGAGGTTAACCGGCACGGTCAAAGTGTTCGCACTATAACATCCTTTAATGTTTGGTTTGAAAAAGGTACTGTAAACTATCTTTATTCCGTATAGATGGTGGGCTCAATTTAAAAACTTATTTGGTACAACCGATCAATTACTGTAAATTCGGAAATCGATGTTTTCCGAATATTCGCGAAATTGTTGTCTTGCGAATTCAAAGTTCTCGCAAATAAAGACATACTAAATAATGTTCTAAAGAGATTTAAATACCATGCGAACATTTGAAATAAAAAAATTCGCGGGGTTCTATCTTCGAATGAAATAAGTGTAAGCATCAAAAGTGAACCAGTAGAGGCCTAAATTTGTTGTTTGTCCTACAATAGCAAAAGTACTAAATAAGCAATGGTCGAATCAGAACCAAGGTTCCACCTTATAACAGAAGAAGCACAACGAGGAACGTCACCATGCAAAAACGGACAATTTACTATATCACGGTCATCGTGCTTATATCAAATTTTGGATAAAAAGCAACAAGTAACTACAGAACAGTCTAAGGGGTTTTTCACCAGCCCGCTTACCCCCGTGGACGATTTTTCTGACCCAACCCCTCAACCCCGATATTTTAATTTCATCGCGCTTTTGTGGCGGATCTTCAAGTTTGCGGTTGGTCCTCAGGGCATGGGGTAAAACAGTGACTGACATAATGCTTGACAGGTGAGATAAACCAAGTAAATTGGATTTCAGTATCCCAAGTGATTGTGTCATTCAACTTTAGTTAAGGTGGACTAAAATGCTTGACCATTATCACCCTGAATACCGTCGATGCAACCGAATTTGTTACGGCACAAATTGATGCAACATTTCACGAAGGTAGGGGGAAATGGAATACGATAAGTTGACGGTTATTTCAATTTTACAGGCATTAATGTGAGGATGTCTGGACCGTGAGTTTTAGGGAAAACAAATCAAGTATGCATTCAGTTTTTGCCATTAGAAGTTTGTTTAAAAACCTTACCTTTTGACAGAAATTATGAATTTTATTGAAGGAATATGCCACCAGAAACATGAAAATCTATTATGTTTGCTAATTGCTCAAATCCTTCGCCATTGTTTGTCATTATCAAAATTTCGATATATTACGGAATCATTCCTTGTTTCATATCACCAAACAACAATAATGTATTCAAGCGGACTTTTGCACAATATGGTGTCAACACAGCTAGGCTGGATCGTTTGGGAAGCAACGTACGTCAATGAGTTCATTGCCTGGATACAACGTACGTCCAAGATGTGTTTTGTAAAAATGATGCTTACTACGGCGTATCTTTGGGCCAAAAAGATTTTTTACGGCGGATACTTTTTCAGAATGAAAATGATTAATTTTTTACATTTTGTGCTGTTAATTGACAGCTTTAGTATCAATTTGGATAAACATATTTGATATTTAATTGATCTTCATGTGTATGCAAATATGGTGATAAAGGTCTATTCTCCATAATGCAGCAAGTAAAGCATCTGATATTTTTTCCCGTTGTTATGGGCGACCTATTGCACAATGTGAATGTTGTTTCACCTTGCTCTTGATCTGTCAATCTTTTCTGGAATATGACTGATGCTGGTGGTCCTGCGCATTGCAATTTGTTACTTCCCTCACGTATCAAAAAAGATGATCGTATGCTATAGCAATACTGCAACAAATATAGTTTAGTCCCTACAAGGGAGAATGGCTATTTTATGAGCTGGAGTGTGCATTAGTGATTATCTGTGGGGAGATGCAGAGCAAGCACTTTTTATGTGGGGTGAGGGAAGTGTTGAGAATGTGCAAAATATATTTAGGGAGATAAGGAAAGCACTGACCGGAGGAGTAAATCAGTTTCTTTAAGGGAGCAGGGGACTTTCTATAGTCTTTACATCGTGCGCTAGTTAACTATGAGCAAGAACAAAATAAACCTATTGCAGGTGCACAATTACCTGTGCCATCAAGAAAAATGCGTGACGAGGAATATTAATGAGTACCGAGTGAAAAATATTTCTGGATCTGTGCAGGACCCTCACTGACACACCCTCTCCCCGCACCCGAGCGTCTGGTACGAAATTTAGAACAAGTGCCTTGTCAGCAAGATTTGGCTGCTTGAACTTACTCTTAGAATTCAACACGAAACAACACTCAGATACACAACCCGACTGCATGGAATCAGACAACACACACACACACACACACACACACACACACACACACACACACACACAATGTATACATATATAAACCTCCTTATAAGCAATTTAAAGATATAAACAAAATTAGACGCTCAGTTGTCCAGATTCTTTTGCCGACAGTTACACGCATGTAGACGTGTTGTAGACGTATTGACAAAATACAAGGCACACAACACATACCTCACTTTTGTCGAGTGTTTTTTCAAGCTTATAACGTCAATATTTTTGACGAAAACAGCCAAGCTGCATTGATAGAGCTAACAGACAACCATTTGATGGAAATCTAATGAGTTGGATTTTGGGAAGTGTGGAGTGCGAGAGGTCCTGGGTTTGATACCTACCTTCGCCGTGTAGTTTGATTGAGAAAAACCCTTAGTTCCCCAGAGTACTGATTAACAACTAGGAAGCCTTTGCTCTGTCCAACATGACTGAAAAATTGAATTGTTGATAAAGAAATTCGAAGTCATTGCCAAACGCCCAAAATGTTTTGGAAGCTTGCGGAAGACATATACAAGAAACACACGCTAATCACTTAGCCCCGCTCACTCAGGCTTTTATATGCACATGAATCCCCATTCTGCGAAAGTGTCCTCCGTAAGAAATATCATTTTTGGCCCAACAATCCACCGTAGTAAGCATCATTTTTAAAAAACACTTCTCGGACGTTCGGTGCATCCAGGCAATTAACTCTTTGACGTACATTGCTTCCTAAACTGTCCCACCTAGGTGTGTTAACACCATATTGTGCAAAGGTTTGCTGGAGTTCAGTATTGTCTTTTGGTGGAATGAAACGAGGAATGATTCCGGAGTATACCGATTTTTTTATATTTACAAACGATGATGAAGGATGCGAATAATTAGCAAATGTAATCAATTTTCGTGTTTCTGATGGCATATATTCCTTCAATAGAATATATAATTTCTGACACAAGGTAAGGGTTTTTAACAAACTACTTACGACAAAAAATGAAGGCATCCTTACTTTGTTTTCCCACAAACTTGCGACCCTGACACCTCGAGTTAATGCCTGTAAAATTGGCATAATCGTCAACTTACGGTCCTCCATTTCCACTTACCTTCGTGAAATGTTGCATCAATCTGTGCAGTTTGTTTTTTTTTTTTTTTTTGTTTTTTAATTCAGTTTTACGTCCCTTTCAAGATTATTTCAGCTCATATGAGACGGGCCAATCAGTAGGTGGGGCGAAAACGGGAGAACCCCGAGAAAAACCACCTGACACACCCGCAAGCAGAACTTTGCTTGTCTCACATGTGGCCAGAGCGGGGCTCGAACCCACACCGGTCACAGCGGTGAGATGATCGCGTGATTAAGAAACAGCGCTCTTAACCGCTCGCCCACGGGGGCCGCCTAATCTGTGCCGTAACAAATTTGGTTGCAGCAACGGTATACAGCTAGTTATATCTTTGATATAACGATTTTAAATGTTAAAGGTGGACAGCGTACCTACATGTAGATGTCGATTTAAAAATCTAACCATCATCAGCTCGATTGGCATGAAAATAAAACAAAATCAAATCGGTAACTTCTCCACATCGAAATACCAACAATATATCTGTATAAATTGGAACCAGACCTAATGGAAATTTATAGTATCCAGATCATGAGATACGCCCTTGCATAATTTCTAGAATATCGCTTTCGGTCATTGAAGTGAAAATCCTTTCTGTCGTAGCAAATAAACAAATAAAATTATAATACTTTAAGAGAAATGAAAACAATAATTAAAAAGTAAACGGACCATACAGCGGTTTCGGCTACTGCTACTCAAGCAAGCACTGATGAAATCACCATCTCATTTGAAGGCCATTTTGTAGTAAGTAATGAAAAGCACCAAACGATACTTAAAATATCCGTATCATTCATGTTTTATTTCTATAATTTTCTCTGAAAATCTGTTGTCAATCCTTTATTTCCTATCTGCACTTTTAGCACATGATTTGATCAATGCTAATTTAAGTACGCCATAAAGTGCTAACGATGTCTTTCTGTATTTATTTCACTTTCAATTGAATCCTTTGCATGCAAAAGCATGTTTGGAGATAGGGACATGTTTTTAATATCCGGATAAATGTTTGCGCAATGCTGTATGGCCTTTCATTTCTGTTATAATTCAAATTAAAAAAAGATGCCAATTATTTCCTTTCTCAATGCACTTTAGGCTCGTGAACATGTAAGCGATAAATGTTAGGCTTTGGATGCTTTACAGTGTGTCTATGGTAGTTTAATTAACTTCATTTTGTTGCATGTTGAATGGCTAGAAGTTATTATGCCCCAAACTTTGATGGAAAAAGTTGGAAGGGCATATTGCTTACGGCTTGTCTGTCTGTACGAGCGTCTGTTACACAATTTTGTAACTTCTGAATGTATTTTAGATAGAGCCTTCATATTTGTTATAATTGTTTGGGCTGAGGAGTATATGAACTGATTAACTTTTGAGAACTTTCCGTCAAATTTTGACAAAAAAAATACGGAATTTTGAAATTTTGATTGATTTACCTCTTTTCGATGAAATTTGAAACTTTTGAACGATGGATACCAGAGTTTTGAAATTTCATAGACAGATTCTTCATGAAAAAATAGTTGACCCGTATTATTTTCATGTCCAAGTTATGCCCCCTTTCTGAGTTATGTCCCTATGAAAACAAAATTTGAAAATCTTGTGTGCAAGATATCTCATGAAGTGTTTGAGCTAGGGCCTTCATATTTGGTATTTTGTATATACAAGTTCGCTCCGTACGAATGCGAACATCCTGAGCACTAGATTCGTACTAATGCAATTTCACTTTGTAACCACGATCCCTCGAAGTCATTAAGATATACATTATAAAACCGACACTTGTATAGTTCATGAATATTCACTATCGGACATAATCAAAGCACAAAGTTCGCTTTTTGCTATACAAAATGTTAAGGTTATAGAATTACCATAAATATGATATACGACGGATTTATTTTGCCATAGATAAAACATCCATTATGAATATCGTATTCAATTTCCATATTTATGTTGTCTATTGAGACTGCCAATAATAATCATATCTGATCATGAGTCCGTCCATCAAAGAGGTTCGACGGTAGAATAGATAGAGTTCAAAGAAATTATTACAACTCAGAAGTTATTGGGTCCCGTCGTGTAAAAAGCAGGACAACGAACAATATTTACAGTTTTGTTGCAATCGCCATTATGCCAGTGAATTTCTTGTTTTTCTTCATTTCCCGTTGAAAAGCATTACGTCACGTGATCTGGAGACCACGCCCATGGGCGGAACGACGTCAACACTAGCCAGTGACGTTGTTTGTTTACTCGTGTTGGCGTGACGTCGGTTGCGTATTGATACCATTGCTTTAAGAAGAACATTTGACGTGTTGGTTGATCCAAAATATTATTCAGCCGTATTTCTGCCAAATAACCTGAAAATTAACAATGATATGTGCAAATAAATAACTGGAACTTGATTATTAATATAAATGTAAATATAAGAACTGAAATGCAGATTTTTACATTGTATGATGACCAACAATAGTTGTTTTAATATCACCGAGAAGCTCTAGAAACAGTCTAATCGATTTCCTCATCCAGTGAATGCTAAAAATTAATTTTAATTCTTCAATGACAATAAACTGATCAAAACGATATACATTTGTACATCGTAAGTTGTGATAAATCATATTGTTGTGTGTTTGTTTTGAATATACATGTTCCTGGTCATTTATTGCCAATTAAGACAATAAATGTATCGTATCGTCGTCCGACTCATACAAAGATCGAATGGACCGGAATCGAGTGAATCAAAACATAAAAAACAAAACAGTACTATTGACATTGATGAGAATGATATGAAATACAGTTCTGATAATGAATAATGTGAAAAAGAAAATAGTTACTTCTAAGACCGCTATAAACCTAGGCACATGTAGGGACGATCGAGAACCATGTCTAATATAGAGAGGTTACTTGGTACAGCTTAAAAAGGGGTACACGTACTTTGAATGGCACAAATTGCGATCTAGAAGCCTGAAAAGCATTTTTGGCCTGCAATAGCCACTCTTTGAAAACACTAAGCGATATTTAAATATCCGGATACATTATAATGCAATTATATATTGCGTTTTTCTGCTAGTTTCCAATTAAATTGTCAATTTTCTCCTCGCACTTAAAACACGATCTGATAAATATTAGCCCTAAGGCTTTTAAGAGCTTATGTTGACTTAATGAGGTTCATTTCCACGTCTATTGAAGAAAATGATGTAGACGCAGGTTTAAAAATCGAATAAATACTGATTACTGTGTTAATTAACTAATAGACTGTCTGGTTGAAAGCCAGTGGATACTTATAATCACGCGGTAAAGGATAAGGTACAACCAAAAATAACTTTTATTTTACAATCGCAAACGTAGTGGATATTCAAGAAGAGACAATAGACTGACAAACTTAATCTGGTAGTATAACCAAGACATCAGGAAAACATGTCCGCGAAATGTATAGCCCCTTAAACCCCACCCATTTTTATACAGTAAAACTTGGGTATGCAGGGGTATACCTATTTTTCTTATTTTTGCTCCAAAACATAGATTGTGGGTACTCTTTAGAACCGCCTCGGCGAGGCGGTTGTAACGTGTACACACAATCTATGTTTTGGAGCAAAAATAAGAAAAATATCAAAATTTTTCCACGGAAGATTTTCATTTTTTACAACTTTAAAAATCTCTGTATATTGCATGGGCATGTTTTCGTAATGAGATGTCTAAGGAGGTTGGTGGTACAATAAAAGATCGAATTGACGGGTAGCATGCAGATGAGTTCACTCTGTCGAAGTTGATTGCATACTTTAACAGTTGATAATAGCATAGTTAATGAATATTTGAGCCGCCTCGTGGGAAAACCAACAATGTGCTTTCCGAACAGGTCGGACACAAACCGACCTGTACAGTCACAGAAAAGAGCTAGAAGCTTGAAATTTCGGATTAAAGTAGCAGAGGAACTGTACTATCCGAGTAGCGAAAACAAAGGCGCTGATCAGCTTCGCAGTTACCGCGAAGCTGATCTGCGTCTTTGTTTTCGCCTTTGCAGATTGTTGGTTTTCCCATGAGGTGGCTCATTTACTACGGGACATCGCTTTGCTATCCAAAAAGTAAAAGTTATAGAAATACCATAAATATGAAATACGACATATTTAGTTTGCCATAGATAAAACATCCATTATGAATATCGTATTCAATTTCCATATTTATGTTGTCTATTGAGACTGCCAATAATAATTGTATCTGATCATGAGTCCGTCCATCAAAGAGGTTCAACGGTAGAATCGATAGAGTTCAAAGAAATGATTAAAACTCGGAAGTTATTGTGCCTCATCATGTAAAAAACAATACCATGGGCAGTGACAATCATCTGATAGAAAATAAAAACGATACGACGTTGAAGATCTTTTTATCAATCAGACGGTGTGTTGACTTTGAATAAACTGAACCTGTTCATGAGTATTGCCAATTAAGATATTTTATGCCTTTTTAGGGGCCACATGAGTTAATACAATGACCGTATTGACAGCTATTGCAGAAAATTAGTAATCGAAAGGACAGTAAAGTGACAGAATGGTATGATATTGTTACAATAATAAGAATTTAAAAAAAGAAAAACATAGTGATTTCCAAGATCTATATGCTTTGTCAAGGTTGAGACCGATGTACAAAGTTAACCTCGTGCAGCTTATTAGTTAGTTTCTGACAGTCGTAAAAATTCCACACACGATTGACATACTAGGTGCCCATGGATTTTATATAAGAAAATATCGCATAGAAGACAACAATTAATTATAATTTTCCTATGAGGCCTGTGATAGCTGCTCTTTGAAAGCGCTTAGCGATGCATAAATTCCATAAAGGTATTATAGTTTGTTTATGTTAGTTTTCTTTAAATAACAAACATTGTCAATTATTTATTTTCTCTCTGCACAGGGAACATGATCTGATAAATGCCAGTCTAAACATGCATTTAAGAGCTTATGATGTCTTTCTGATATTCAAATAATTGTCTAATGAATGCCTTTCGAAATCAGACGTTCGACGACATATCTGTTTCTATTACCGTGTGCTCTCATATTTAAGCCGCCGGTCAAGAAAACTAACAAAATGGTTAGGCGAAAACAAAGACGCAGATCAGCTTCGCGGTAACCGCGAAGCTGATCAGCGCCTTTGTTTTCGCTATACGGATAGTACAATCGTTCTATTTCTTAAATCCGAAATTCGAAGCTTCTAGCCTGCTTCTGTGACTGTACAGGCTGGTTTGTGTCGAACCTGGTCAGAACCCAAATTGTTGATTTTCTCACACACAGGCTCATTTAAGAGACAATCTCACGGGGACCCAACTGTTAATCGTGATAATTGATGCGACGTGGAATGTTAATGCATGCTATTATGAAGTTTCGTATGCGTCGGCGAGATCGTTACGAATGCGACGTTCCACATCCTCTGCCCTTGGACGGTAAGTACCACATGTTTTGCTCTAGCCGAGTTCACAAAATCGGCGTCCTCTTTGATCTGCAAAATTCTTCTATGTTCCCACTTGAAGTCAACTGGAATACTTACGGCACTTCTGTTTTTCGGTTAATGGTTTATAAAATTGACTGGTAGATACAACGCTGCCATGGTAACTCATTATATTCTTAAAGTCCTTTTGTTTTTCTTTGTCTTGGCCGTAAACTAAGACGTATATGTGTTTTTTATTGCAATATGTATCCAAACGGCTTTGTAAATGCACATTTATCTACTGAGCGTGAAAGACAGTAAGATAAGCATCTTTTGTACGCATCGAAGACATTGTTAAAAATTATGCGACGTACAAATGCATCGTGGCAGAAGGAGACCGATGAATCAGTAAAATAAAATAGCAAATGTTACGATATGGAGACAGTGATGCATTTTCTTCAATTAATATTTTCTATGAACATGTTAATGGAGTCAACACCATGGTTTTTATACTGTACTGTATTATATCGTATTAACATTTGCAGAGGCTAGAGAAAGTTGTTTGAGCCATAGGCCGAGGGTTCAAAGTGCTCCCGAAAGACTCTTCTAATGTTAATGCAATGGAATAACCTTAGTTGATCTCTGTTCTTGTATAACACACCATTCCAATGGGAAACTGCCTCACAACCGCACATAAAAAGCGCATAAGCCCCTTTAATTATTTTGCTTTCTCTCCTCCCAGCTTATCAGAAATGCATGGAAGCACACATATTCAATGATCAAATATCATTTGGTTTAGCCTGAGTGTTCATTTAATGTTAAGAAACATAAGCTCTTTCACTGATTTGTCCGAAAATGATTCGCTGTTTCGAGGCAAGAATAAATCAAAGTAAATGACGAATGTACAGCGGGTGATATTTGTTCCAACAACTGACCGACAAGCGTTAAGATATAATTTTATTTTCATATTTATTAATAAGAGCTGAACTTTTCCGACACAAACTACACATTTTCGGGAGAAAGGGTGATATATGATTTCGGGCATATACGGCCCACTCTTAAAACTTCTTCAAGTGTCAGTCATCATCCCCACAATACACAAATGAATAATAAACATGTTTCTGTATCTGCGAGAAAAGTTATAGGTATTTCTTTTTATAGTCATTTTTCCATGGATAATCCGACTTTAGGTGGTAGGGCTAAGATTTCGACTGTTAAATCAACACAGAACATTAAAAACAAACCGTAAGTGTACGATTTTCCAGCTTGCGTCAAAGCCATCGCTTCCCGTAAACCTTCATTGCTGGTTCTGTAGTTGTGTCATCGAATGTTGACAAAGCTTTGAAGCTCGCTCAACAAAGTACATGTAGTCCAATGAAAAAAACATGCCATGCAATATTGCGTTTGATATACTCGTTTTGCTTCTTCATTGACGTAGATAACTTTTGAAAGAGCACAACAAAATACTAATTCTTCCATGACTCATTCTAGTATTACGTACCGTTGTTATCGATGCATACAAAAAATGCTTATCTTACTGTTTTTCGCGCTCAGTAAATAAATGTGCATTTATGAAGCCGTTTGGATATAATTTCAATTCAGACACCCGAATGGCCGTGTTTTACTCCTAAGTTTACGACCAAGATAAAGAAAAACAAAAAGACTTTAAGAATTTAATGAGTTTCCGTGGCATCGTTGTATCTACCGGTCAACTTTACAAACCATTAGTTGAAAAAAACAAGTGCCGTAAGTATTCCAATTGACTTTATGTTGGAACATAGAAGAATTTTGCAGATCAAAGTGGACGCCCGTTTTGTAAACTCGGCTTTGTTTATTTTCACGCGAGCAAAACATATGGTACTTACCGTACAATGACAAAGGATGTGGAACGTTGCATTCATAACGATCTCGCCGACGCATACGAAACTTCATAATAGCATGCAGTAACGTTCATCGTCGCATCATTAATCGCGATTAACAATTGGGTCCCTGTGAATCTGAGGACTTGTCATCACGCTGTTTGGGATACGATTCAACTGCGGTCACCTTAAATTCAACCTGTGACGAAACACCATGGAAAATAATATTGTGCATGTACTAGATAAGCTGCAACATTCTGATGCAAGATCTTAAATGTGAATTCAGTCGGTTATCGGATCCAGACCTTCAACTCCACATGATGGCATTTTTAAGCGAAACAGACATAGAAATTGACCGAAAAAAGGTCTCATTGCATTTTTAACTAATTGCTTTGATCCACTGCAGAAACGCAACAAAGGACAAGGGTTTTATACTGTAAAACTGGTTCAGGCAACCAAGATTTATATAAATGACCTTTCCAATACGGTACATCTGTTGTGTATTTCATTGTTTGGTGTCGATTTCTGATGTTATGCTACACCTTTAGGGAAATAGCTGCTGACTCAGCTTACAATATGTCCGCTTTGTATCAGTACCAAATCGTCAATTGTTTTTGCACATGGTTTTTGTGGGTTGAACTTGGTTATGATTGGTATAGTTCCTGGTCATTGCTACCATTTAATATTTACATATACCTGGTTAGTTGTCAGATGGGTTTTAAACAAAGATCACGTTGACCAATGCATTGTCATTAACATTAAAACTGATTTGGAGCATTGAAAACAGTTTTGACATTAGCTAGTTTAGAAACATAATGCATTTGCATTTGCATTATTTGACAAAATAATGCATTGGCATTGGCATTAGTTTTTAGGTTATTTTGCGATAGGGAACTGAACCAGTGCAATGATGAGTTGTATATGTATCTTCATTGAACATCTAATCAACTATCATACATTGCCGAGTCTGGTACTTCAAGTTATTTAACACATTCATGATAAAGATAATTAACTCAGTATAAGCTCAAGAACTGATGTATTAAATTATGAATCCATCATTGTTCAAATTCAAACCTAGTTTCCATACTTTAACATATTATAAATCTTATGGCTGTACAAAAATCGTCTTAAAAGACATAGGTAACAGCAGATTATTAAGTGACATTGTTTGTAACACACACACACAATACTGCTAGGTAATAGCAAAAGGCAAACAAACAACTTCTCAAGTAACAATATGTAATAAAGTGGCAATTTATCACACTTTTAGAAACAGATTGTAAAGGGGATCCTGATTAATGAATTCATAAAGTATACAAGTAAATCATATCAAAAAAAGTTCTGTATCTAACGCCCAATCTAATACTAATGCATTAGCAAAATAAGTAAAACTAATGCATTAGAATTAGCGTTGTTTTAATGCCAAAATTAATATTAGCATTGGCATTAGCATTAGTTGAGAAATAGCTAATGCATTACTAATGCCTTGGCATTACTTTAATGCA
Source organism: Rugalucina vietnamica (assembly GCA_964017185.1). NCBI lineage: Eukaryota > Metazoa > Mollusca > Bivalvia > Lucinida > Lucinidae > Rugalucina > Rugalucina vietnamica. The sequence continues at coordinate 5,637,068 of OZ024873.1, forward strand.
TTGCCCAAGCATGTTATGCAATGTACAACTTGTAATTAAAAGCTGAAAAAGCAGCAAAATGTAGCACACAACTACTTACCTTAGCATTATTTTTGCTCAAACATAAATAAGAAATAATTTTCGACTGATAATTTTTCCAACTTGGGAAGATATGTTTGTCAAATGGGCATGTTTAAGTAAAAGGTAAATAAAAGCAATGGCCCTGCGACCAGAAAACGGCAATCAGAAGGAAAGTCCATCTCCAAAAACCGAGAATTGACAATCAGGTACCAAGAGAAGAGAAGATATTGTAAGCATAGTGTGTCGCTATCTCCCAATAGTTGACGGACTTAACAAGCATACACAGTACTGTATGTATAAAGTACATACCCCATTGCCTGTTGAACGAACTTTCTTATAAATCAATTGAAACGCACTTCCTGATATTTCCGATATCATTTGTTAAAATTACAAACAGGACAATGTGATACATTCTTTAGAATGATGTTATATTGTTATTGCATCGAGAGCTTGAAAAGATTATCAATAGCTAACGACATGATGAACTGTATATCTTTTGAAGTTACATTGTCAGGTTTATTATCATTATTTGTCATCTTCCCACCTGGTGTCTATGTTGGGACTTTAAATTTCATCGATTCCTGATCCCTCTGTTCTTATCTTATTACGTATAGTACACATATTAAAGTTCGTACTCGTCATAGAACATGCATGAGTTGCCTATAAAATTCAAAAACAAAACTTTATGTCAAATTAAGTCAATAAAACTGCTTTTTGTGTATCAGAAAAAAGGCTGCTCCAATGTTTTCAATACTAGAATGAAGGCGATTTAGGGGGATGGGTCAGTTAAATCCAGAACTGTTTTGGCTGACTTACTTAGTGTTCTTAAAATACATGTATGCCCTGTGCTGTTCTATCTTCATGTCCACTACCACCTGGTGTCTGGGTTAGGATTTTGAATTTAAGGACTTTTGTTCTTGCTTCATTTGAGCACCAATGTAATATATGAATACTTGGCTATACAAAATACAGAGAATTTGAAAGTTTTAAAAATCTGGAATTTTTCAGTAGACATTTTGATATTTTTCTTATTGCTCAAAGCATAGATTGTGGGTACGCGTTAGAACCGCCTCACCGAGGCGGTTCTAACGACTACCCACAGTTTATGTTTTGGAGCAACACTAAGAAAAATAGGTATACCCTTGTAAACCGCAGTTTTACTATATAAAAGTGGGGTTTAAGGGGGTACACATTTCACGGACATGTTTTCCTTGTGGTAAGCACCGTTTGGAAATAAGTATATAAAACAGGATAACAACAAGTTAAGTTGCACTCCCTTGTGATTTTGTCACCAAGTCTGATTCATTATTTGTCGTCCTTCAATAGAACCTAACATCTTTACATGAATTTAATTTCTCATTGCTTAAAATTAGGTCTTCAGGATGTTTGCCAAACAAACCAAGCCTGTGGGACCTTTATCCAATGCAAAACGCCAGCACAATTCAATTAATGAATTTGTAACTTTATAGGAAACCGATATATTTCTTATATTTCTTTTCATGCATAGGCGAAAACAAAGACGCTGATCAGCTGTGCAGTAACTGCACAGCTAATCAGCATCTCTGTTTTCGCTAGACAGAACATACAACCCCTTTTCTTCTGAAATCCAGAATTTAAAGCTTCTAACCTGCTTCTGCGAATGTACAGGCTGAATTGTGTCGAACCTGGTCGAAAACATATACTGTTGGTTTTCTCATTGAAAGGCTCATACGACAGCGTACAGTGATGCTGTTATTTATTTTCTATTACAGCACCAGTCAACGTCAGTGACGTATCCAAGCCTTCAAGAATGAGTAAATACCGAGGGAAGAGCCTGAATCTTAACTAATCCGGGATATGGGAAGATATTTAAGCTGACTGAAGGCGGAATGAATTTCATTTAAGCTACCACATTTAACAATATTATTGGAATTATATCGGAGAAACGACGCTCGCGGCGCACGTTTATACTGCAAATTCTTAGCCACAAAATACGAAACTAATCAGATTAACGTGTCCATCCTACTTAAGCCGGTGTATTTTATTAGATTGCTGATGTGAAACAACAGCATGGGGATGTTTCTCTAAGTGAATTCGGGAACAAGGGTGTTAATCGTACATTAAGAGTTAATGGGATACACTACTTAACCTATTCCCATGGTGAAACAATTTTGATAATAACATAAATAGCCTTAATGACGACTATGGCATTTAAAGAAGATTCCGGGTATATACTGCTGAATACTACCTCTAATACTAGTGTGCTCGTCGATGGCGTCGACGGCTATAATGCCGAGTGGGACGATTCAATGTGGCAGCTGGTAAAAGACGACTTTGAGAAGAGTTTGCTAACTCTTTCTGATACAACGACCATAGTGATGATAGCGTTATATGTTCCCATTTTCATTACGTCCCTGATAGGGAATGTGCTAGTTTTACTGGTTATTGTCCCAAACAGAAGAATGTGGAGTGTAACGAATAACTTCTTAGTCAACTTAGCAGCTGCGGATCTGCTTGGTAAGTTTTAACCATGTATGTCAGAGTTAATCTGACTTCTCCTATCCTGTGTGTCGTTGCGAATAGAATATAAATGTTTCGTGTCACTTCAGAACTTAAGTGTTGGCTTAATGTTTCGTAAAGAGGGTTACTTAATTAAACCCCACCCCCAGTAATTGATTGGTTATACGTTGACTGTTCAGTATGTCTAGTTTTCTGTCTTGTAGGCCAGATTGCGTGGTCGCCACAATTTTGCTACAGAGTTAGTCATCATGCTCATCACATCACCAAAACATGCACACCACCTTGAACCCCAATTTTATATAGAAAAACTGGGGTTTGCAGGGGTATACCTTTCTTTCTTAGTTTTGCTCCAAAACATAGATAGCGGGTAACGGGTACCCACAATCTATGTTTTGAGCAAAAACAAGAAAAATATCAAAATGTTTCTACTGATTTTTTTTTTTTCAATTTTTACAACATAGGACAAATCTGTGTATTGCATGGGCTTTTTTTCGTAATGATACATACTATTATACTTTATGTCGAATATTGCCATTTTCTTTACCATCTGGTCCATTACGAAAACTTGCCCATGCAATATCTGGAATTTTATTTTGGTTTATAAAAAATAAACAAATTAGTAGAAAAAATTTGATATTTTTTCTTATTTTGCTCAATCTATGTTTGGAGCAAAAATAAAAAATAGGTATACCACTGCATACCTCAGTTTTGCTATATAAAGTGAGGTTTAAGGTGGTATATATTGCATGGTCATGTTTTCCTGATGTTTTGGGACGGTAATTTTAATAGGTTGGGATTAAATTTTTATGTATCATTTCCTGGACATTCTCGACTTACTTTAAACACGACAAAATCATAAAAATGCAATCAGATGGAACACGTTAATTCTGACCGCCTGACCTTAGTATTTTGATGTTATCTTCTTATTGTCTGGCAAGGAACATATCATAAACCAATATCTGTTTGTACTGATGATCTTAAAAACTTCGGCATGGAAGTATCTATCTTAATAGATCTGGTTTTATATCATTCTTGATGGTTTAGTAACGATATTTGCAATAACGATTTTCCATATGTTTAGTTAATTTGCATTCAAGAAGATGCATTGGTGATTCTGAGTGGCCAAATATAAGACCAAACAGAACAAATCTAGCCAGTTGAAGCCTGACTGGTACCATACATTATTAGCCAGGGGTATAGACTTTAATGCGATCTCGGCAACCAATAATTTCTTACTGGTTTTGTGCAAAGACTATTTTAATTAAGTTTGTGCATTGTGGGTTGCAAGACTGGTTTATATTGGCTATTGAAGCATTGTCGCGATCAATCTCGACGTCCGACACATTGCTTGCGTGTAAATTTAGTCATGATAATGTCTACGGCCATTCCTCCGTTTCTGCTATCAAGAGGAACATTTGTACGGCTGTGGCGAAAGAAATGTGCACTAAGTAAACTTAGATACAAAGATCATGCGTCCTCATTAATGCCATGTAGTCAACTAGAGTCAACTGTATTATTTTTGGATTAATAAATCAGTAAATTGTCGCCACAAGCAGGGTCGTGATTATGATTTCATTAGTATTGGTGTTAACGTATTGATGTCAACACTGTTGATGTCATGTGTTCAATACTTTTGTATCAACAAATGATTGAGCAATTTTATGTACATGTACAAGTGCATTTTTTCGTAATGTCATAACCGAATGTCCAATGCCAAGAGCGGTCACTATTTTGACAGATGACTGGTAATTTAGTACTTGCTGTGTCCACCTAGACTTTGTTTCTCACTACAAACGCCCAGCGGGTCCCCGCTCCTTTTGGCCTAAAGAAATAGATGGACTGCTTGTGTCTCCATGCAAGGCTTAAACGCTACTGACTGACCATCTGGTTATTGGTTAACCGCACAGGTTTGAGACTGCCCTGGAAAAGTGGTTCAAGTCAAACCATCCGTATATATACGTTTAGATGGGTGGTTATATTCAAAGCACATTTTTAATATTGAATAGGACGTGAATGATCAAACTATCCAGACAATCCATAAGGTGATGGTGGATAATGGGTTTATGTACGATTACAATAACTTTGTCTTGTTTATCTTGTTTGAATAGTAAAAAACTGACTATGAACTGGTTAATTACATCTAGAAATCTATATACAAGTACAGGTTTTACATAATTTAATTTCAGTGACACTTCTGTGTGTGCCTTTGACGTTAGCCAGTAAAGTGTATCGGCAGTGGGTCTATGGAGAAGTGGTCTGCAAGTTGACACCATATCTGCAAGGTAATAATAATAATAATGAGCCTCGACGCGAGAAAACCGGTCTTCGGGGTTTCCGACCAGGTCCGACATAAATCGGCCTGTACAGTTACAGAAGCAGGCTAGAAGCTTGAAATTTCGGATTTAAGAAGAAGAGGAATTGTACTATCCGTGTAGCGAAAACAAAGGCGCTGATCAGCTTCGCGGTTACCGCGAAGCTGATCTGCGCCTTTGTTTTCGCCTAGGCAAAAATCCGGTTTTCTCACGATGCGGCTCAAATAATAATAATAATAATAATAATAATAATAATAATAATAATAATAATAATAATGTAAACCATAAATTATGAGGATAGCGTTTACTGCGACTATCAGTCTTCAATACGACCCCACCGTGGACATAGACATTCATTTACTATTATCGCCATTGCTTAAGACAGTTTAGTGAACCATGATTTTGACTGAACGACCACCTACTATGATTACGGGTCGATTTCTTAGAAGTTCTGAGTTGTCCAGGAAAGGGGATTTAGTTACACCATACATGCATATACAATGAAATCTTAAGTTGTTTGTTCGGATGGCTATAGTTTTAAGACCATTTTGAATGTCATGACATTCCAATGTTGGGTAGAAGTCCCATAAAATGGGGGTATTGTCCCGATATGACCATAGATATTGGCTAGTACCTAAAACAACATATCAAACAAAGCTAACAAACTTTTGACCAGGTACAAACCATTATAATAATTAAACCGAACCTATTGGCTGAAAAGGTAAGATGCCTCTCCATTTACAAATATAGCAATAATCAAACTTAAAATCAGCTTATAAATTAAATTGTATAAGCTTGTTAATTTCGTAATTCATATTAGATTTTACAAGCTAACTACATGGAAAACGCAACCTATATATGAGCCGCCTCATGTGAAAACCAACAATCTGCATATGCGAAAACAAAGACGCAGATCAGCTTCGCGGTAACCGCGAAGCTGATCAGCGCCTTTGTTTTTGCTACTCGGATAGTACAATTCCTCCTCTACTTAACTCCAAAATTTCAAGCTTCTAGCCTGCTTCTGTAGCTGTACAGGCCGGTTTGTGTCGGACATGGCCAGAAACCACATTGTTGGTTTTCCCACGAGGCGGCTCATATGTTTATGTTAATGAATACACTGTGGTATTGCTTTTCCAGGTGTTGCTGTGACTGCAAGTACATTTACCATAACAGCCATGAGCCTTGATAGATGTCTTGCTATACTGCAACCTATGAAATTCCGAAAATATCGAACTACTAAACACGCGCGGCTATTGGTACTGTTTGTATGGTTAACTGGAATACTTCTCATGATTCCCCTGCTTTTTGTAAATCAAACCAAAACGACTGTGATTTTAGATATAATGGGGATAACTTTGACAACTTGCTCCGAAGAATGGTCATCACTGACTCAAAGACGGGCCTACGACTTCAGTATATTGATAATCATTTGTATTCTTCCATCTCAAATTGTGTTTGCGTCTTACTTACTGATGGGTAAGCGTTTATGGGATACTGATTCCGCCCTGAAAGGATCAAGTGATGAAATGACGGTCCATTCCGGAAGTTGCTCAGAGAAGAACAGCAGTGGATCTGACGTCATTCGTGCAAACAGGCGGCACATCGCTAAAATGTGTATAGTGGTATCGGTAGTTTTCGTTGTCTGCTGGTTGCCTTATTACACTGTTAATATTTATCTGGATTTTAAGAGGGATAATGTTGCTGCTGATATCGTTCACTGGGGACTGCTGATAGGGCATCTACACTGTATTACCAATCCTATATTGTATTGTTTTATGCACAAAACATTTCGACACGGTGTCAGAAGATTATTACCATGTTCCAAGACAAGATTAATGAGGGCACCGTCAGGATATGGAACGGTAGGTACTGACGTTTTATTTGAGCCGCCTCGTGGGAAAACCACCAATGTGGTTTCCGGACAGGTCCGACACAAACCGACCTGTACAAGCACAGAAAAGAGCTAGAAGCTTGAAATTTCGGATTTAAGTAGAAGAGGAATTGTACTAGCCGAGTAGCGAAAACAAAGGCGCTGGTCAGCTTCGCAGTTACTGCGAAGCTGATCTGCGCCTTTGTTTTCGCCTATGCAGATTGTTGGTTTTCCCATGTGGTGGCTCATTTATATAACAAGAGGCTGCCAATAACAATAACTATGCAGTAGATCCATACTGAAGTTTGCAACGGTTAAAATGGGGATAGTGTCCACACACAAGAAGACGCTTGTATACGTACTCCTTAGCATTCGTCTGACTATAAAGAAAAGACACATGAATAGATACCGACAAAATTACACATTGTAAGCATTTTTACTTCCAAACATCTAGATCATTATCTATAAAACAAAGTTGTATATATGCTGGATGTTTAACGCTGGTTCAAATGACCAAACTGACAAACAACCACCGATGCCTGGGTATTAACCAGTACTCTTGTGAGTAAATGTGTTTCGCTTAAGGACTCAACACGGTGATCCCAGTGGGCATGGAACCCCGGTCCTTTTTAATTGGAATCCAATGTTCTACCACTGGGCCACCGCACTCCATGTATTAAGCTTTATCCTTAAAAAATACTGCTTTTACATGAAAATAACAGCTATTACATATTTATTTGCGTCACCAGTTCAATACAGAACTAAAATTAAACTCTAACATTACAGGTGTAAGAAAATAATTCGACAGCTGTCTGTTATTAGCTGACATCCAAGAAAAGTCTGGTTGATATAAATTACATCATGGTAAACTTTCTCTCTGATGATACTTAATTTGTCAATTGGGCGATAATCGGAGTGGGCGATAATCGGTGCGTGGCATTGCTAAATGTATCATTTAATATAAATATATAAAAACAAAAACAAAAAAAAAAATACTACATAACTGTAAGCAAAAGGAGGTACAAGTAGGCAACGGTCAAGAAAATGCGCAATAAAAAAACCGACAATGTTGCGCTTGTGGTCAACAATGATTTGGGTTGTCCTGGACATTTTTTACAGAATTAGAATCAATTTTATAAGCTACACCTCATCCTCAGGGTTAACACATGTTATTGCATAAACATTGGTGTCACACGATATTAACAGCCATATATAGATGAAAAGAAAACCATGTATAAATATAGCAATTCTTGTGCGCGCGTGTTATTAATACAGGGCTTTTATTTATGCTCGTAAACGGGCGCCACGCAAAACACGTGCTAATGATGAGTAATTGAAGTCCGCCTGGAACAAGCATAAGAAAACGATGAGACTTTAAGATATAGTGCACCGTTATTTCTTAAGTTTGTAAAGAATTTATGCAACAATAGCGATCAAAATGATTTTGTCATTCATTAATATTCGCTAGGTTCCGAGGGGAGCCCTCGGTTTTCAACACTTCCCTCAAAAATCATATTTGATCCCTATAGTGCATTCTGAAAAAAAGGACATTTTGAAGTTAAAATAGTAAACAACCTTTGAAACACAGCGGACATTTTATCTTATTTGCACTAAACTATAGTGAAATAGCTGCTCACTCGGCTTAAGATATGTTTTCTAAGTATAAGTACCTAATTGTCAATTTAGTTTTTCCTGACAAGGTTTTTATGCGTGGGATTGTTTTTTCTGATTGCGCCTTTTTCTGTTCTTTGACTACTTGTACCTTTTTTATTTTGGATATAATAATATCGATAGTGCCGTCATTTGTATTTTCTACAACATGTTAATCAGAATGATTTGGCTTACAATTGCCGGGATGATTCGAGAATTCAAAGGCAACCCAACGTTTTAAAACTACAGTGTAGCAATACCTTAACATTATCATGGTATTCAAACCGATATTTATTTTTGAAAGCTATAGGGAAGAAACAGGGAGAGGGAGTGAAATTTGCAATTCTTATGCGTTGGTACGCGAAATCATCATTTTTACTAACTGCTTGTTTTTGTTTCTTGAATGAACAGCTGTAGTCGAAATCTTTGAGTGTCAAAAGATCACCAATGATTAATACACAATATACGAAGTCTTAAAATTATAACGTCAGAATGAATAAACACGACCAAAGCCAATTTTTGGTAGACCATTATTTATTGAATAGAATATGCATCTGAACATTTTCTGAGGTAGTCGATACAAATATATTTATTGGCCATTAACAACACATCCAAACCAGTGTCTACGCATCCACATCGTAAAGAATTTCATGATGCCTCCATAGATTGGAAAAAGAGTGGTTCATTGTCGATATACTGATTATTGTTTGACTTAATATTGACAATAATGTCCTTTGCTCATGCATGATTTATCATTCTCGTTTTAGGCATATACCAGTACATTCAGGAACAACCGATTTAATGGTGGAAGACAGAAAACACAGAGCTTGAAGAGACTCGCTTCTAATGATTCCAACAAATCCAACATAAGTGATAAATCAAACAAATATAATAAAGAAAAACATCAAGATGGTAGCATTGAACACAAAAAGAATTCTTTACGAAAAGTCAAACTTGTTTTGCCTAAACATAGAAATACGAAAGAGGAACGCAGTGACAATTCAAATTCATTTTTGCTTGTTGAACTAGGAAATGATTCCCCGGATAGAATGCAGACTCCAACTTTAAGTTCCAAACTTTGATATTCATTTATGGTTTTCTAATATGTACTTTACAATGACAAGAGAGTTGTGTTGGCATTACAAGCACAGTGATATATTTGTTTGAACGAATCTAGAAATTACCACCAAAACATTACGAAAAACTTGTTCATGCAATAAAATAGAGATTGTTTTAGCTGTAAAAAAGGAAAATGTCATTGGAAAAAGTTTTATATTTGCTATATTTTTGCTCAAACAAAGAATGTGGGGTACACGTAAGAACGGCCTCACCAAGGCATTTCTAACGAGTCCCCACAGTCTATGTTTTGGATCAAAAATAAGAAAAATTGTATACCTCTGTAAACCCCATTTTTGTGTAAAATTGGGGTTTGAGGTTGTATAAATATTATGGACATGTTTTCCTGATGATCATGTACTGTTCACGCGATAATAAACTGTTTAAACACTGACATCGAAAGCACTTATGTCTCAAAAACTTGGTTCGTACAGACATACGTTAATGCATTTTGCCAACGGAAATAGCCGGAAATGAACAAGGCCAGAACGTAACAACCATAAAGCACTAGCACTACTATATGTGATATATTTTATATTGTACTTTGAACGAAGAGAAAAGGACACTGAAATAAATTATTTCATTACTGTTGTTTGCATTTTTGTTGGATATTGTCATTCTGTGTATATTTTAAAGCAGACTGATCTGCAACAAATATGTTTAAAATCAATAAATAACCAGTCCTCAGGGACCGCTTCCAATCAGTTTGCATGTACCTATCTATACGTTCCAAGGCGGTACTTCTTTTGTGGTTTTATATTTTGGCGTTGGGCGTTTGTGCTGTTTACACCTCACATAAATTTTATGTTTTTATACCTTAAGTTCGGGTAATTGAGTGGCCGCATATTGGTTCACTCGGCTTACGATATGTTTTCTTAGTATAAGTGCCTGATTGTCAATTTAGTTTTTTCCCACCTCGCTTTTTTGAGTGGGAATTTCTTTCTGACTGCTCTTTTTCCTTTCCTACGTTTACCTATTCAACCATATTTGACGAACGGTTTCTCCCATTATTGTCAATTGGATGAGTTCACTTTCATTTTAGGGATGCTAGGAGCGATTTTTATTTTTTATCTCATTTTTCGATGAAATTTCTCTGGGCAAAAAGAAAAGCCGCAGATGGGATGCCGCGTTCTGATGCCTATGTGCCATAAATGAGTTAAAATACAATAAACACGTTAATACATAAAGAAGTGATAAATGGCTCTCCCAAATGCACCTCGCAAAGCTCCTTGCCCTTTCGATGAAGACAGGATCGCCCATTCAAACTGCCAAGACCAATGAAACGATAAAACTGTCACCAACAAACGAAAAAATATGTCAATGACAATGCTAATTTTAAATATGTTTAAAACATTTTGATAGCCATTACTTTTTATGCCCCTTTACCTCAACTGAGCCGCAGGCTCATATGTGAGCTTATAGGATAAGCAAGCTCGGGCGTCCGTCATCGTGGTGCTTGTTCACACTTTTCAAACATCTCCGCTGAAGCCGCTGGAACAATCAAAGCCAAACTTCATGTTGATCATCCTACGGAGAACAACAATTAGCAAAATCCGTTAAAAATCTTTTCCATATCTTGGGATATGCAAATGGACAAATAAATTATGTTTATAAAAAGGTTTGGCCACAAGGGGTAAGGGGTTGTTTACCCCTGCTCCGGGGCTAGCTCTAAAACCGCTTGTCAATCAAAGCATTTGATCAGGGAAAATCGGTAACGTCTTAATGAGGAATCATTGCAGAAATTTTGTAAATGGTCAGAAGATTTATGTGAAGGTTCTCTGGCCAACGTTGACTCAGGACTATGCCCAAGAACATGTATTCAAGTATATACAGGTAGTACTGGTTAAGATTAAGACGCCTACACCGAGACGAGCCAATCATGTTGTGGAGAGAAAACGGGAGTACCCCAAGGAAAACACATGTCTCACTGTGAGCAGGCGGGTTGTGTGTGCCCCATTCTTGCCACAACAGCGAGATGATCGACTAATTAAGAGCGGCATTTAAATAACGACACTGACCCTGGGACTATCGAATTGAGCTGACCACAGGTTTTGGGCAGAACTCAGTTTGTCTGGCGATGGGTTTCATGTCCTCGAGACAAGACAAATATACTGAATTTCAGTAATGGATCTCAGAGAAAAACGGGAATACGATAATCAGTTATACGACAATGACCCGTTCATGCAAATGGAAATAATCTAGCATCAAATCTAATTCTACTCCTAGCATCAATAAATAGCTTATAGATTAAGTCAGTTATCGAATCACTGCTTTAAATGGGCGGATTTAGAGATATCTTTGCATTAACGGTTTGTTCAACCGTAAGAAATGCTGTCTAAAGCAATTTGCCTTATAGTAAACATATAGTTTAAGGAATCGGTACACTCACACACAATTACAAGAAACGTTCAGTCGGTTTAAGCCCCCGAGAAGTTTTCTATTACTGGTCGTTCCAAGACGATACTTCTGTTGTGCTCGTATTGTTTTTATGTTTTGGTGTTAAATGTTTTTGTTTGTACATTTTATGTACGTTATCATATATTTAGTTAAGTCCGGGTGACTGAGTGGTCACCCATTGGGAAATAACTGCTCACTCAGCTTACAATATGTTCCCTTCGTCCTGGTACTTGATTGTCAATTTAAAGTATACATGTACACTAGTGTCTGATAATGGGTATTCGCAGTTATTTTGTAATTGTTTAAATGCAGATGAAATATTTCCATGGCACAAACGAGCATTTCGTTTGTTGCAAAATGTGCGGCAAAACGTTCGAAAATTGGTTAAAAGTAGAAAAGTTCTGTTCAAACCAGTTTTGAAAGGCATTTTCTGTGTCAAATATTTCATGGAAGACAGCGAAATATTTTCCCGCAAAAATAAATTCTTGATATTTCACTATGATTACTCAACATCATTTAAAATAACACAAATGACTTACCTGAGACAAAATCCTCATTACGAAAACTTGCCCATGCAATATACGGTGATTTCTAAAGTTATAAAAAATGAAACTTTTCGGTAGAAAATTTTCGATATTTTTCTTATTTTTGCTCAAAACATAGATTGTGAGTACTCATTAGAACCGCCTCTAACGTGTACCCACAATCTATGTTTTGGAGCAAAAATAAGAAAAATAGGTATACCCCTGCATACCCCAGTTTTACTATATAAAAGTGGGGTTTGAGGGGGTATATATTGCATGGATGTTATGTGTCAAGCAAAACGCTTCGTAAAGCATCATTTTCGCGATAGTGGATGAATTTACCTTTTCAGTGGTATTTTCATACAAATCTAAATCTACCATTTTAAAGACTACACTATAAAAAAAAAAGAAGCATTATCAAACGGCGTCTGGTCTAAGAAGAAAACCCATGGCAGCGATAATAACACATATCTTTAGAAATCGAAGCCATTTTCTGACTTAACAATTTGATAAAGATATAGCCAGACGTTAACCGCAGACATATGGCATCCAAGATAACTGCCATCATTTCATTACTAAAACATGCTCATGCAATATATATGATTTCTGTGAAGCTGTAAAAATTGAAAAAAAAAATCATTGAAAAAATCTGATAGTTTCTTTGTTTTTGCTCAAAACATTGACCCGAAATCAATTAAAGTTTTGTAGCAATACCCCTAAAACCCCATGTTTACTATATAAAAGTTGGGTTTAAGGAGTCTATATTTCACGGACATGTTTTCGTGATGAAAATAGCTACGGAGTTTATCTCTCCAGCGTGCAAAAATGGTATGCTGTTTTGCATCTTTTATCAAGTTTTGTTTCAACTTTATTGCCCTTGATTCGATAAAACGGAACGTTGGAATTAAATCCCATGCTGAATGAGTATACAGATGAATTTAATTTTGATTTTATTACGCATTTTGGATCTGAAAGACCTTCTATCAGTTCTGCAACATGTTTAAGGTATTCCATCAGTATTACATGAAAAATAAAAACGAAATCATTAAAATGTTGTACACGAGAAAATGTAAAAAGGGCATATGTTTAAACGCAAGTTATGCAATGATCAGGAAAAAGCACAATCAGAAAGAGATCCCCACTCCAAAAACCGAGGTGGAAAAATCTTAACCAACAATCTGACACTACTTAAACTATGAAAACATATCGTAAGCCGAGTGAGCAGCTCTTTTTCCAAAAGGTGGCCACTCACTTACCTAAACTTAGCTAAAAATATGAAAGTGTACATCAGGTGCAAACAGCACAAAAATTCAACGCCAAGACAAAAAATACTAAGAACAACCACAGGAACGATCAGTAATATAAAATCACTGCCGGGCTTAAACAAAATTTACAGATATATAACCTCACCCTCAGCTACTGCAGTGGTTCACAATATTTATTTAGTTGTTTTTCAGTAGCTATTTTGAGTACATTTTCATTGTACTCTGGGCTCTAGCATAGCATGTAACATAATTGACGAAAAAAAAAAACAAACAAACAAACAAATTCAATTTACTGAAGGAAAATGTGTTAAGTTGATGAACCTCCATTCATGCAAAGATGCTCAAACAGAAAACCGTCCGTCTTTACACGGTCAGAAATACATTTTTGATGGTGACTTCGATCGTAAAAGAAGCTTTAATCGTCCTTATCATGTCACCACGCGCACACCAAACAAAACGATTCAGGTAGCTAGGCTAAGGATGAAGTAACATACAGGTGTGCATTTTGAAATATTATGTCTGCCATTTATCACGAACAATAAGATACGTAATCTCAAAACTTGGAAACATTTCACATGTTTTGGTGTGAATAACCTCAGCTCATTGTTTTCCTCAAGGTTCCAACGGTTTTTGGCTGAGGCCATATAATATGTAGACAGATCTGTTATCAGAAGAGACAAAAAAGGAGCGGTCCCTCGTGGACATTTTAAACTCTATCTGATATACGCCTTCAAACACCTAGTGAGAAACAAACAAGTATTGTTACAGCTGCATGATTTTAATAAGGAAATGCAGCTATCACGTACATATATTTAAGATTGCAAAAATCATAAAAAATGACACCAAACCGTGAAACAGATAGAATCACCGCAAGAGTACCGCCTTAGAACGGTCAGTAAGAGAAACGTTCGTTGTCTGAAATTTGGTCAAAATACCGTTCTTCAATAGCCTTACGTTTTGACCAGTGGCAGCTTTAAAGCAACTTGTGTATCAAAGAATACATTTATAACGATAAAGAGATGCTTGCTTTATTTAATTTCGAGTTTGAAACTCTGTAGATTTTCACTGTGACATACGTGTGTGTATAAAGAGATCAAACATGATTTTTGTGGTTTCATGTATTTGCGTGTATATTTATGAATATTCTTGTAATGGTAATTCCTTAATTTTACATTCATCCATGAAGGAGACACTTCTATACGTGCATTAATTACAGATAAGCATTGTTACAGGGAAGCAATCCACTTTACAAATACAACCAATGTAAGACGATTTATTAACTCTCTTTTGACATTACAAAAACTTGCCCATGCAATAAACAGAGATTTTTTTGAGCTCTAAAATTTTAAAAATTTCAGCTGAACAAATTTGATATTCTTTTTATTTTTCCTTAAAACATAGATTGTGGGTACACGTTAGAACCACCTCAGCGAGGCGGTTCTAACGAGTACCCACAGTCTATGTTTTGGAGCAAAATCAGAAAAATAGGTATACCCCTGCATACCCCAGTTTTACTATATAAAAGCGGGGTATAAGGGGGTATATATTTCATGGGCATGTTTTCGTGATGAACATTTCCATAGCTGGCGAACACGAGGTAAGAATATAAGAAATTGAAATTAGCGAAAGCAAACACATATGCAACCTGCTCCATATTTTCAAACATGTATATACAGTGACCGCACATAAGTCCTTAACAATGTATATTGGTTATGGCCGGTGCAGAAAGGCACATGTCAGATAGTAAATCATAAGTACATGTACTATTTTCATAGACGTCTCCCATGATAATAAAATCTATGGCCTTTCGATCTAGGAAATGTCCGTTTTGCTACGACTCTTAAATAATCACGCTTTGAGGCTTTGTTCCACACGCTCTTGGATTTCATGGTTCTTGTTCAAACAAGCCAATAGGTTTATTACTGACTACGGAAAGTCTTGTACAAATATCTAGAGTTGTTCCAAGGCTAATCCCAGGTCTCTGATAACAAAAACAAATAGTTTCCAGAGCATAAAAATGCAAAACGGTTCATTAATCATTTTAGCAGGTTATAAACGAGATGCTATAAAATTCAAATTTGATTTTCTGCCAAGCAGATTTTAAATAAAATACAACCAATTGCTCTATGTAAGCTAAAGCTGTTCTATTTCTAAGCTTAATTTTGGAATACTGGAGGCATCTAACAATGAAGGGCTTGATAGTTTTTACGGTTTTCTTTCTTGTTTTTCTTCATGCAGGTAAGGTGTAATTAAAATAAGATAGGTATTTAAAAGTGTGCTTGGAAACATTTGTAAGTTCGTCAAACAATAATGTTTAGTTTTCATTTATGAACATTTTCATTAAGCATTCATCTCGTAATTGATCGATATGGAAACAATGTAGTGCGTGGCAGTCTGTGGAACTACAATTCAAAACGTCCCTCACAAAATGTTTAGCCTAACCACAATATTATCATTACGAAAACTTGCCCATGCAATATACACAGATTTTTGTAGTTTTAAAAATTGAAAATTTTCAGCTGAAAATTGTTGATGTTTTTTCTTATTTTTGCTCAAAACATAGATTGTGGGTACACGTTAGAACCGCCTCGCCGAGGCTTGTTTTGAGCAAAAACAAGAAAAATATCAAACTTTTTCAGCTGAAAACGTTCAATTTTTAAAGCTAAAAAAATATCTGTTTATTGCATGGGCAAGTTTTCGTAATGTAACGTGATTATCCTTGAACTTACTTGATTTTTTAAGTTCTGAAAACACATGTTTGTATTATACACTTCATCTTTATTTTCATTTATACAAAAATAGGATGACTTGCATTTTACTTTTCGACCTATCAACCACGAAACCATTAATGAAATATTTCATCGTTTATGTGCAGGTACGTCAAAGAAAGTTAAGGAAGTTACTGTGACACGTAGCAAACCTAGACGGCTGGACATAACGTGCAAGAACAAAGACGCTGTGATATCATCCATTGACGTCACTTCCGGTTCCATAACCAACCAATGCTGTGTCGGTAAATCCCCACAGATGATTGTGGATGTAAACAACTGTTACTGGAAGACAAGTTGCTCTATTAACTTTCCTACTGACATAGTGATTATGCCTCGAGACGACAAGAGTCAGTTGTGTCAGGGCTGCATAGGTTCATCTGTCGACAAAATAACGCTAAAAGAGGCCAGATGCTTTACAAATGGTAAGACCATCCTTTTGAATACAATATGAAAACACTCCGGAGCTGTAAAAATTGATTTGAATAGGCTTTTCTTTGAAAATTTTAAGTTGAAATATTTGTTTTCCTTATAATTCGTTTGTACACGTTTCCCACGATCTATGTTTTCGGTCAAAAATAAGAAAAAATGTATACCCAATTAGACAACAATTTTACTATATACTATTGGGGGTCAAGGTGTATACTTTTCATGAACATAGTTTCCTCGTATGCTTTCGGAACAAAACGTGCATCTTAATTGAATGAGGGGCTGGCAGCAAATCGTCAAGCACCGGTGACATGACAAATGAATACACACACTAAAAGTAGATAATGGAAAACAATCAACCAGTGATTGTTTGAAATTATGTCTCCCCCAACAGGGCTCGGAGACATTGTTTTTGCCCGGGTCGTCTGTCTGCCTGTCTGTCTCTGTTTGTCTGTCGCTAATCGTGTCCGCTCTGTAACTTGAGAGCCGTTTAAGGTATTTTGATGAAACTTCACAGGATTATCAATCAACATGAGAGAACATGCAAGCACAAGAACCATAACTCTGGATAGCGTATTGTTGGAGATATGGCAATTTGAATTGGAAAATAGCAGAATTTTCATTCCAGTCGGGTCCGCTCTGCAACTTGAAAACCGTTGAAGGTATCATGATGAAACTTTACAGAATTATTAACCAACATAAGACAACGTGCAGAATACAAGAACCATAACTCTGGATTGCGTATTGTTGGAGTTATGGCCCTTTGAAATGAAAATAGCAGAATTTGCATTCCAATCGCGTCCGCTCTGTAACTTGAAAACCGTTTTAGGTATATTGATGAAACTTCACAGAATCATTAACCAACATGAGACAATGTGCAGAACACAAGAACCATAACGCTGGATTGCGTAGTTGTGGAGTTATGGTCCTTTGAAGTGGAAAATAGCGAAATTTGTATTCCAGTCGTGTCCGCTCTGTAACTTGAAAACTGTTTAAGATATAATAATGAAACTTCATAGATTTATTAATCAACATGAGACAATGTGCAGAACACAAGAATATGGGTTACATATTTTTCGAGTTATAGCCCTTTTAAATCGAAAATAGCCAAACAGGCATTTATGTCTTGTCTGTTCTGCATCTTGATAACTGTTAAAGAGACCATGATGAAACTTCAAAGAAATGTCAACGTGCATGAGACAATGTGCAGAACACAAAACCCGTAACTCTGGATCACATATTTTTCGAGTTGTGGCCCTTCGAAATGGAAAATAGCAAAATTTGTCTTTTAGTCTTGTCCGCTCTTTAACTTGAAAACCTACAAGATATTGTGATTAAACTTCATATGATTATTAACCAACATAAGTTTATGTGCACAGTACAAGGTCCATAACTCTGGATTGCATATTGATCGAGTTAAGGCCCTTCCAAATAGAAAAAAAGCAGAATTTGTATTCTAGTTGTGTACACTCTGTAATATAAGAACTGTTTAACATAGCTTCATGAAACTACATGGGAATATCAGTCAGCCTTTGACCATGTTCAGAATTCAAGAACCGTTACTCTGGGTTGCATTTTTGGAGTTATGGCCCAGATGCAATAAATTATTTTACGCAGTAAAAGGAACAAGTAGGCAATGATCGGGAAAGGGGCAATCAGAAAGAAATTCCCACTCCAAAAACCGAGTTGGGAAAACCTAAATTGAAAACATTAGTTTTCCTAATAGAAAACATATCGTGAGCCGAGTGAGCAGCTACTTTCCATTAGGCGGTCACTCAGTTACCCGTACATAACCTCAGTTACGTACATAAGGTTCAAACAGAACAACCATTCGACTCCATACCGTAAAAATGTAACCACAGCAGAAGTATCGCCTTGGAACGATCAGTAACATAAAAATACTCGGGGCTTAAACCGGTTTTACAGGCGCCTAACCTCATCCTCATCTTCTGCAGTGGTTCACAATATTTAGTTAGTTGTTCGGTCCTCGTGGTGAATCTCTTACTAGTTAGTGAATCATCAAGGACAAACAAAGAAATCATGATAACCACCTTGATGAATCAAAAACGAGGACAACATTTCAGTAAGCTGCCCGACGATCCCTGGGCGCCGAATAACTTACTGAAACCCGAAGCAGTTGAACACCGGTGGGCCAAGCAACAGACAAGAAGCTCCGGCCCCAACCGATGTTGCATCTGCTCTGTAACTTGAAAATCCTATAATGTATCATGATGAAACTGTGTAGCATCTGTAACTTGAGAAGATGTTGCAGAACGTAGGAACCATAACTCTGGATGGCATATTGTTTAGTTATGGCCCTTTGGAATGAAAATTTGCAGATTTTGCATTGTAATCAACTAATGGTGTCCTTTCTGTAACTTGGCACCAAATTAAGATAGCTTCATGAAACGTCACAGGATTATTGACGTCAGAAGACCTGTAGAACACAAGATTTGTATTTCTGGATTACATATTTTTAGTTATGGTGCTTTAAAATGGAAGATTATGTACTTTGTTTTATGTGCCTGTTCTGTAACTAGGAAAAGGTACACATGTAGCAAAATTCTCATCACCGGCAGTTATCGGATGCGCGCAAAATTTTATATGGAGCGTTAACGGGAATGCTTATTTAATCCTTAATATCTTTTTTGCTATTAATCCTATCATACCTGTGCGAACGGTTATGTAAAGCCCATTTATACCCCTTTAAGATGAAGTTAAAATAAATTTTCTATCTTATGTAAATAATAGTCTGTTTGTTGAAATACTACAGGTACTATCAAAATGTAATAAATATATAGTAAATAAGGAAATTTCTACATCATTTCTGTCGCTTTCACGCTTATTTGCATCAAAATGCATCATACTACAATTAGTGTGCGAACAGCTTCTATTTGTACAATGCATCTTCTTTTTATTGGTGCAAATTTTAATTTTGTATTTTAATATTAAATTAGTCTGTTTGGATAATTCCATTAGCAGGTAATAATTTCAGTTTCCGCTCGTGCGTTTTCGGATTTTTCCGTACCGTCGCGTAGTTCAGCGGAAATCTTAATCTCTTAACAGGTAAGGTATTAGGTATTTTGATTTTATGACACCTCCTGTCATCCGTTGCTATAGCGGTCAACAATTTATGCGATATTAGGAAGTATTTGATAGTTTACTTGATATTGTTTATGATAAATTTCAAAGCTAGTTTGTTTAGCTACGACAGCGCTATTTATATAGTTACAGAATAAATCGCGGAAACAAGATTAATCGAGTGGAGCGATTATAAAGTTTGCTTCGTTCACTGATAAATTTCTGTTTTAAAGGTACAAAAAGTCAAACAAAGAAATTATGAAGTTACGCAGTTAATTTAAACCATTAACACCGTTCAATTCAAGACATAACCACACAATAAAAAATAATTACCAATTAAAATCCAAATATGGATTAATTGTTATATGAAAGTAAATTAAATGAAACGGAACAGAATTCAATGCGGAACATGAAGGTGCGATCTACTTATTCTCAATGTATTACTCAAATATTAACTCATTTTTAAAGCATAACTGACATGAGATCTCCAGACCAATCGTCTAGTCAATTAAAGTTACCAAAACATGGCCTCGAACTTGAGACTCGTCGACAGCAAGAAAAGAAACAAGGAAAATAGTTTTTTTCTCTCTCTCTCTCTCTCTCTCTCTGTGCATATAAACATTTTAATAAATTTAATTATTTGCAACGTGAAAGCTATCGAGATCAACAAGTTGAACACAAACCAGGCTGCACAGGTACGCAGTTACTTTGCATCTTTCATCATTTGTTTCGCATATGAAATAAATAAATAAATAAATAAATAAATACAAAAATAAATAATTAAATATTTATATAAAATGCGATAACATTGACAGAGTAATTTAATCATTTTCATTTTGAGCAGGCAAGAATCGGTCCATAAGAACAGAAATAAGCTAAATGAGTGAAATTAAACAGAACTTAAATTTCGAAGCATGATTCGACTGATATCTATATCAGCGAAATACATAGAATGGATCAGTCTGCGGTAGCGCAGAACTTCTGTGTCATTATAGTATAGCCATAAGCAGGGTTTCATATATCACCGCTTTAATCCCCGACAAGTTTTAATCGCAGAGTTTTCATAAGACAGGTGTGACACGCGTCCTGTGGCAGTAGATCACAACTTTTATCAAAACACACAAGCTAGACACAGACCAACGCGAAATTGCATTTTGTAATAAGGAGAATTGGTTTGTCAACTTTCTAGCGCAGTTTTTGGCGTTTAATTCAAAAATATAAAGAATTGCGAAAACTTGCCCATGCTATATATGTAGAGATTTTTAAGAAGCAAAAAAAAAAAAAAAAAAAAAAAAAAAAAAAAAAATAAAATTTCATTGAAAAAAGTTGTTTTTTTTTTAGTATTTTCGCTCATCACATAAATTGCGGGTACACGTTAGGACCGCCTCGCCATAATGTATGTTTACGATGAAAAATGAGAAAAATATGTGTACCCTTGCATACCCCACATATAAACGTGGGGTTTAAGGGGGTATATTTTACATGGAAATGTTTTATAATATTCAATGCTCAAATGTACAGTTGTCACAGTTACAAAACACGTCTCTCGTGTCGCGGCTAAGTAGAACTCTACAAATACACGTTCTTTTCTTCATTTGCTTGTTGTAGTTTGAACTATCAAAAATCTACAGGTAAAATTTTAATCTCCTAGCCTCGGGCCCTTGATCGACCTGCCAGGTACACTATCGGAAAATCACGGAAATTTACGAAGATAACTTTACCTGTCTAGATGCGACTGTCACTAATCCCTTAGTTTGTTAAGGCCAATATTGGATGATGAGATTTTTTGGGTATGAGTAGGCAACGATCAGGAAAAGGCGCAATCAGAAAAAGATTCCCACTCCAAAAGCCGAGGCGGGAAAAACCAAACTAACAATAAGGTACTTATACCATGAAAACATTTCGTAAGCCAAGACATAAAACAATAAGAACCACCACAGACGTGTCGCCTTGGAACGATCAGTAATATAAAATTACTGGCGGGCATAAACCGGCTTTACTGGTACCTAACCTCAACCTCAGCTTCTGCAGTGGTTCAAAACATTTAGTTAGTTGTTCGGTCTTCGTGGTGAATATCTAACTAGTCAATGAGTCATCATGGACAAACAAATAAATCATGATAAATTCTATGATGAATCAAAAACGAGGACTAACAGATTGAGTAAGCTGCCCGACGATGGAGATCCCTGGGGGCCCAATAACTTACTAACTCCGGAGCAAAAGAAAAACACAAGTTGAACTCCGGAGGCCCAAGCAACAGACAAGAAGCTCCGGCCCCAACCAACTAAAATGAATGGCTTTATGTCGGGGCCATCATAGAGTCTGATGCCCGACCCATCGGCGTGCAATTAAAGAAGGCAGCATAGTTATCAACCGTGATTGGGTTAAAAACTAAGCATGCAGACTGTCGCATAACATTTAAGTTATATCCTATACGTCTGTAACGCGTAATGATTTTTTTGTGAATTGAAAAGAAAAATCATTCCTTCCTATAAGTTTCTTAAATTTGTAAACCAAGTCACCATAAAATTCTGGTTCCGATAGGCCCTCGCGTAAAAGTGTCTTTAGCCCAACATTAAATTTGGAAATCAGTTCAAAGTGTCTGCGATAAAATTTAGAAAAGGCTTTTCGAAGTTTATGATACCGATAGCCCTGCTGAAGAAGTTTGGCTGTTAAACATTTATTTTCGTGCATTGAAGACCGCAACATGATTGCAGACTCTTGCAAACCTTATAAGTTGCGAAATGTACATGTATATGCCATAAGAAGCACGGCGAGGAACGTCACCATCCAAAAACGGAAAGTTTACTATTTATCATAAATTTTAGAAGAAACGAATCTATTTGCAATAGAAAAAGATTTAAATCTAAAAATGGGGCTTCGGTATCTGTGTAGTTTGCTTTATTCAACTGTAGTTCAGGGGGATAAATTTGTTTGACCATGCCTTCAAAATAAGGATTGTCAATGTTCAAAAATTCATCGAGGTATCTAGAAGTGGAATTAAAAGCCTCGATAACATCAGCTTGGTTGTCATGGTTAAGAAATTCCATGAAGTCTCTCTCGTAGCAGTATAAAAATAGATCAGCTACGAGAGGTGCGTAATTAGTACCCATCGGGATTCCAACAATTAGTCTGTATAACTTGGTTCCAAATCTAATATAAATATTATCCAGGAGATTGGATAAGGTATCGCATACATTCTGACATGACCAAAGTATATATCGACTTTGGTCAGAGAAACCTATCAATGTATCGCGTTGAGACTTTATAACATTATTTACAGCCGCGGCAATGTGCAGAACACAAAAATCATAACTCTAGAATATTGAATATGTTTGCACTTAGAAAGGGGGAGACATCAATTGTCACGTAGAAAACAAATTCTAGTTCATTTATTGAGCCTGTTTACTTTTCAAAATGTATGTTCAAATCAGGAAATCGATATTTGGGTAAAATTTGCTATCTTGTGTCATTGGGTCTTACATTAATCACCAGAAATCACAGATTATACTATTCAGTCAACTTTCAAGTGTGTGTTTTACTTACTCTACCTCTTACGTGGTCATATGAGACGTTTATTTTGTAGTAACCAACCATGAGATTGTTGACATATGTCACGAAACTGGCAGACTGACTGGTAATATATCGATGGACAGTGGCATACTTAGAAGCCATCACGATTATCCATGGCTGTATAACTCGGATACCTTCTCTAAGTTCAACAGGACATCACGGACCCATGTTTGTAAGAGGACATTATGGCTAGGAGGAACAGAGAAGAAGACTAATATCGTGATGAAAGTTCAAGTTGTTGATATTGCTGAAGGAGATTTCTTGAATGTCACAAGTGTTAGTATGATCGGCGAGACAACCACGGAGACAATAAACACCAGTTTGACTAGAGTATATCAAGAGCATAAGTCTCTAGAGTTCACGTTTAGCATCTTACAAGGGACCAATGGCGGAATGGGTTTCCTGATATGCTTCAAACGTAAGTATATGTGTCCTGTCACCTATAACACTTTAACTGAAAATATGTGTAAGTTATAAATGGTACCGACACCCTGCAACGCGATGTACTCTTCCTTCTGCATTTCATCAGGGTTCGAGTAAAGTTAAACACCGTAAAAAACGTAATACATGATCATGTTGCTATCAAAGATATATTGAAACTCGTCCATGCGTTTTATACTTAGTAATACCAGTTGCATGACACGATTCTCCGGTACCAAATTTTATTCATTTTCTTTGATTGCCATTTAATTTGTTTGCCTGTTAAAGGATTTCAGACAGGAAACTATGATTCCAAGACAGACGTCTGTGATGAATTGATGGACAAGGACGCTAAACATGTTAAAATCAAAAGGAAGAAAGTGAAAGGCAATTGTCCAACAGTCTGGGGCTGTCGCACGAGACAAGGTTTGTACATGTATTGCAGAAATAAAGAATACTATGCAGTTATTCCTTGCATTGTATTTCATACACAAATCATTTATAGCATACAGGAGTGTGTCACTGCATGTTGCGTACTGAAACCTGCGGATGAGATACTTGCACAAATAGCAACAAATTGCCGTCTTGAAATTAGATTTATAAACAGATAAAAGTATACGACTGATTGAAAGCTCTTTGCTAAAAGGTTGGCATTTATTCCAAACAACAATTAAATCACGTTGTCGTTGCAAAACCACAGCAGATGTCGTTTTAAAAGCAAAGTTAAAAGAAAATATAACACATGGACACAATCAATTCTTTTATTCCTGCACATTTGTATTTGAATCAACTCAAACAATAAGGAAAAAATAAGTAATGTTAAAAAACTTACGTTTCCAGTTCCTCTCAGTATGGTCACATTGTGACATATTATTTCACTTCTTCTTATTTGTATTTGAGGCTCCAGACGGGGAAAAGGAGGCAAAGAGAAGAAGCGCGACAAAAAAAATAGTAAGACTAAAGATAAGACAGACAAAGTCGAAGACGACGCGATAGATATGAAAGCTAAACCTGGCAATATGAAAACAAAGGGGAGAAAAAGATCCAGAAATGGCGGTCGAAAGAGGAACCGTAAATCAAAGTCGTAAACAGTATAAAGAACTTCATGTGCATCAATGTGATTAGATGTACTGGTCCAAAGCTGTAAGCATAGATTTACGTAGCTGGCCATATGATGTTACTTAGAAGCTTACAGTATTCAAATTAATTTTCTTAACCTGTAGCTTGGGAGCAAGGTAAACTTATTTTGATTCTGTTGTGCGATAAATAGAATCAAAATTCTGAATAACATGCAAAATTCTGAATAACCAGCTTTACTTTGACATACTAGAGATTATGACTAACATGCTCAAATGCTTAGAAATTGATAAGGAACGGACCTTCAGACATATTTTAGGTGAAACGGAACTTTACAAAGAACGGTCAATTCAGTACTTCATATTAACCGCCTCATGGGAAAACCAATAATCTGCATGGGCGAAAACAAAGGCGCAGATCAGCTTCGCAATAACTTTTTTTCGCTACACGGATAGTACAATTCCTCTTCTTCTTAAATCTGAAATTTTAAGCTTTTAGTCTTCTTCTGTGATTGTACAGCTCGGTTTGTGTCATAACTGGTGGAAACCCAAATTGTTCGTTTTCTCACGCACAGGCTCATATAATGTGCTGCAGTCACAATGCTTCACATTATAATTACTAATCGCTAACATATCTGCTTAATATTTAAGCTTTATGTATGTATTCAAGACTGTTGCTTTTACAGAATAAACATACAACTGAGATCTTTTAAGAGCAGCGAGCATATTGCTGATAAAAGTGATGGACCACACCGCGGTTTCGGCTACTCAAGCCTCTTCAGTGACCCTTTAGATTTGGTAACATGGAGCCAAAATTTGAAACTTTTTAGTTGGTAGTCAATACAAACACTAATATAGTTCGGCAAATGGGTCACTGTATCGGCGGCAACTTTAATATTCATATCTGGGCGTGGTCGGCTAATCCATCTGTTCAAGTAGGGAGATAATAGAAAAGTCGATTTCAGTCAGCCTAGAGCGCTGTAACATATTTTACCGTTAAAGATCAGCTACCTGTTTTGTCCAATCCAGTAAACTAGACAAACTCGGATTTTCATTCTAACGGACAACATGTGAGTTGAGTCTTTCAACTGTATACCTTTGGCTTTTACCTAGGTCAAAAGTAGACCATACCCAATAACGTATTCATAAGGTAACGCCCATACAGTGACCTATTTGCCGAGCTATATTATCCCAATAGGGCCAAATATATTAAATGTTGGTAAGAAAACGAATCCAAACCAACGATAAATTTCTGATTTCTCAGAATACTCCCGCTGATCTCAAAGGATCAAACGGAAAATATAATCCGCTGAACAGGGGTTTAGGTCCGTCACAGTGCGAAATGATTCTTTATGATATCTGCTACTGATTCTTTATGATGGCGTTACAGATTCTTTATGATTATCTTAGATCATATATTGGTAGGTGATGAGAAACTGGTGTTTCTAAGGTTTTTGATGCCTGAAATGACCTTTTTGGCACACATACATAGTATATATGAGCTGGAAATTGTTCTCCATCAATTTTAGCAATGTTGGTATACAGGTTGAAAGTTAATGGGCGATTAAATCCTTAAATGGTTAATTAAGCAAGGAAAATCGAAAATGAATATTAAAATACATAACACATCAATACATTTTATCAACAGTTTAGAAATTTAACTAATTATCTATGAACTAACACTTTTCAATGCATGTAAATCTTCAAAGGAATTGTTTTGCAGACTTTTGTGTTTTATAGCATCAAAAGTATCATAAAGAATCTGTGACAAAATTTTGTCACGGATTCCGTATGATACAAAATGATGGGTAACGGATTCTTTATGATATGTTACAGATTCTTTATGACATCATAGCCTACAACCTACCACTCTTTTATTGAGATAAACTACCAATTATGAGGCCCTCCCAGGGTTTTTGGTGATTCAGGGAGAAGGGCTATCTATTTTCAGAGAATTTGGGAGAAGGGTCATTTATTTTAAGGGATTGGGGAGAAAGCATAACTTTTTGGAGTTTTAGGGAGCAGGGGGCTGAGGAAAACATTTTATGAGCTGGGGAGAAAGGTCATTTTTTCTTTCAGGGAGCAGGGAGCAAAGACCCCCCCCCGGGGGGCAATTATTAATGTCTCTGATCTACAAAGCAGGTTTGTACTATGCGGTTCGGTAAACAAGTCATTATTTTATCAGGCAAACTGAGATTTGAGCATTTATTTTCAAATATCATGATATGGTTTGGTTAAGATATGACTAGATGTCACAGTAAACAAGTTTTGAGTCATGTTGGGGCAAAGGGCCACCACTTCTTGAGTTTTAAACAATACTATAGATTCATGAACACAACTTGCATGGTAGACTTATGTCTAGAACCAAGGGCCTCCCGCATCGGAGTCCTGTAGTCTACCCCTACGGCACTGCACTTCCTTTTTTAAATGGACATAAGATTTATGTTTAAGAAAATATTTTGGGCTCAGGGGTTGTCTGCCCCTGCCCCGGGGCTTTATACATGTATATGACCATAATATTGAAACATCTTCTTCTCTAAAACCGCTAGGCCAATCAAAGCCAAACATTTTGTGGAGCATCCTTAGGAAGAGAGAATGAAAGTTTGTATAAATGGTCAAGGTCACATGACCAAGATGGCCGCCATGGCTATTAATACCAAAAACGTTTAAAAATCTTCTTCTTCAGAACCAGAAGGCCTATGATTTTGAAACTTGGTAAGAAGCATCTGGGAATAGAGCTCTACAAACTTTATATAAATCATGACCCTGGGATGACCTTGGCCTATTTTACGACAAGGTCAACTTAGGTCGCCCATGCATTTGAATGGGAAAAAATAGAAAAAATGTCATGTAATGGCAGAAAACTTGCTAGGAATGAGCAAATGTACAGAAGATTTATGCTTATGAAAATATTTTAGGTTCAGGGGTTGTCTGCCCCTGCCCCGGAGCTATATACATGAGATGCTCATAATATTCAAACAACTTTTTCTCAGAAACGGCTTAGCCAATCAAAACCAAACTTTATGTGGAGCATCCTTAGGAAGAGGAAATGAAAGTTTATATAAATGGTCAAGGTCACATGACCAAGATGGCCGCCATAGCTATAAATAGCATAAATTTTTAAAACTCGTCTTTTTCAGAACCAGAAAGCCTATGATTTTGAAACTTGGCATGAAGCATTAAGTAACAGAGGTCTACAAAATTTGTATAAATCATGACACTGGGATGACCCTGACCTATTTCACGGCAATGTCAACTTAGATCGCCCGTGCATTTGAATGGAGAAAATTGTTAAGATGTCATTTGAAGGACAAAACTTGCAGTTAATTGGCAAATGGACTGAATTTTTATCGCACCTGCTTATAGCAGGGTGCGATATAGGAGTCCAAATTTCTGTCCGTTCGTCCGTCCGTCCATCCGTCAACATTTACGTCGAAATTTGGTTTCCTCGACATCAGAGATAGCTGCGAGTCTGAAACCTTGCATAGTAATTGTCCTTGACATACCCTTCAAGCACGCACCTTAAGTCGGTGCCCTTGACTTATATTTCACGGTCCACTGACTTTGAAAATTTTTAAATCGAAGTTTGGTTTCTCAACATCAGAGATACCCTTACATAGTAATTGTCCTTGACATACCCTTTAAGCACGCACCTTAACCCAGTGCCCTTGACCTATATTTCACGGTCCACTGACTTTGAAAATTTTACGTCAAAGTTTGGTTTTCTCAATATCAGAGATACCTGCGAGACTGAAACATTGCATAGTAATTGTGCTTGACATACCCTTCAAGCACGCACCTTAACCCAGTGCCCTTGACCTATATTTCACGGTCCACTGACTTTGAAAATTTTTATGTCGAAATTTGGTTTTCTCGACATCAGAGATACCTGTGAGACTGAAACCTTGCATAGTAATTGTCCTTGACATACCCTTCAAGCACGCACCTTAACCCAGTGCCCTTGGCCTATATTTCACGGTCCACTGACTTTGAAAATTTTTACGTCGAAGTTTGGTTTTCTCAACATCAGAGATAGCTGCGAGTCTGAAACCTTGCATAGTAATTGTCCTTGACATACCCTTCAAGCACGCACCTTAAACCGGTGCCCTTGACCTATATTTCACAGTCCACTGACTTTGAAAATGTTTACTTCGAAGTTTGGTTTTCTCGACATCAGAGATAGCTGCGAGTCTGAAACTTTGCATAGTAATTGTCCATGACATACCCTTCAAGCACGCACCTTAACCTGGTGCCCTTGACCTATATTTCACGGTCTATTGACTTTGCCCGATGCAGGTGCGATATCGACCTCCGCGGAGTTCTTGTTATGATTTGAAAAAGACATTGACTCCAGGAGTTATCAGTCTGACCCTGCCCTAGGGTTATATACATGCATTGTACCATTCTGGTCTAACAAGTTTATTGGTACATGTATAAATCTCAGGTCTCAGGTGAGCGTTTACAGGACCATTGGTCTTCTGGTTTTAAATTAATTTTACATCCATTTCAGGATTATTTCAGCTCATTTGAGACGGGCCAATCAGTAGGTGGGCGAAAATGGGATAACCCCCGAGAAAACACAACTGTCACACCTGCAAGCAGAACTTGCCTTGTCTCACAATTACCCAGTGCGGGACTTGAACCCGCACCAAACACAGCGCTGAGATGATTGAGTGATTATGAAACTAATATAATTTAGATATCTTATATACTAAATGAGAGATCTGCTATACCTAAATAAGATGTCTTCTTCACAAGATTAATCAAGATATCTTCCTAACAAGATTAATCAAGATATCTACTTTGGTTTATAAGACATCTTTATTGCTAAACTAGGTATCTTAATTAGCAAATAAGATATCTAAATTGGTAAAACAAATATCTTCTATACAGTGGTCAATAAGATATCTTTTATGGTAAATTAGATATTTTAATTAGAAAAACGATATCTTAATTTATAATTCAGATATATGAATTAATACAATATATCTTAATTAAAGCTATAAATTGGATATCTGTATTGACATGGTAGATATCTTATTTAAGTAAAAGAAAAAGGTTGTGATTGGGCAAAATAAATAAGATATATTATAAACTAAAGGTGTCTCATTTGTTTAGCTCTATAAGATAGCTAATAAAGGATATAAGATAACTTTTTTTTGTAAATAAGAAATCTTATTTGTCTAAAACCATATCTACTTAAGCATATTAGATATCTTAAGTAATAAAGATATCTTATATACTCAAGAAGATATCTTATTTGACAAATATAAAAAGCTTATAAGATATCTTCCTAACAAGATTAATCAAGATATCTACTTTGGTTTATAAGACATCTTTATTGCTAAACTAGGTATCTTAATTAGCAAATAAGATATCTAAATTGGTAAAACAAATATCTTATATACAGTGGTCAGTAAGATATCTTTTATGGTAAATTAGATATTTTAATTAGAAAAACGATATCTTAATTTATAATTCAGATATATGAATTAATACAATATATCTTAATTAAAGCTATAAATTGGATATCTGTATTGACATGGTAGATATCTTATTTAAGTAAAAGAAAAAGGTTGTGATTGGGCAAAATAAATAAGATATATTATAAACTAAAGGTGTCTTATTTGTTTAGCTCAATAAGATAGCTAATAAAGGATATAAGATAACTTTTTTTTGTAAATAAGATATCTTATTTGTCTAAAACCATATCTACTTAAGCATATTAGATATCTTAAGTAATAAAGATAACTTATATACTCAAGAAGATATCTTATTTGACAAATATAAAAAGCTTATATGTTAACATAGATATCTATACAACTATTTTAGATATCTCAAATGCTGATTAAGAAGTCACATTCTCAAATGCTGATTAAGATGCTATATTAAGAAAAAAAATCTAATATCTTATATCATAATTGTTATATCAGATATCTTTATGACAAATTATGAATTAAGATATGTCATATACGTTTTACAAATAAGATATCTAATATAATTTTTAAGATATCTTATTTGTCAATTTAGATATCTATTTTTACAAATAAGGTATCTTATTAAGCCTGAATGATATTAAATATACTATATAAGACATCTAAATTAACATTGTGAATATCTAATATTTACATTTTGTATATTTAATATAATTAAATGGATATCGTATTTGCTATATATCTTCTTTATAATAGATATCTAATAAATTAAAGTAAATATCATATTTATTAAACAAGATATCTAATATTGCATAACAGATGCCTGCTTTCTTGAATAAACAGTAAATTGGCTTGCCATAGAAATGAGATCCTGAAACAGCATTGAAAGGAATGTGGATCTGTTTCAAATAATCAATACTCGTTAGTGGCCTTGAATATTTGTATTTCCTGAATTCCAGTCTGGCAGTAAATGTTACCTCCCTGAAGTGGCACCGAAAAGGAAAAAAGTATGCAACGATGATGATTAGAGGAAATGGTGCAATCAGAAATTCCCACTCCGAAAACCAATGTGAAAAAAACTATACTTGGTACACTTAGGGAACATTTTGTAATCTGAGTGAGTAGCTTTTTCCCACTAGGCAGTCACTCAGTTACCCAAACATGAAAACATACATAAGGTGACATAGCGAAGCGATAAGGTGGTAAGAAATGGGATCAATGCCCATCCTTGTGAGACCCAAAACAGAAAAAAATGTAAGATTGTACACACATGAATACTACATGTACTTATAAGATTGTCGGTCTCACTGATTGAAAAAATTGAATTGATTTTAACAAAAAGTTAATAAATAAATAATAGTGTTTTGTGATATACACAAATATACAACAAGGTTCTACATTAATCACAATTATTAATTGGTTTGTGATAAATCTGATCGAATTTTACACTGCACATCATATTTCTTGCAGTGTGGAGTTGATAAAAATACACTTCATTGGTGGACCATGGGTCCAAATCTGCATTTCAAGTTGTAGAACATCATAAACTTGCTTTAAATCATAAAGAATCTGTAACATCTATCATAAAGAATCAGTGACATATATCATAAAGAATCCGTTACCCACATTTTGTTATCATAAAGAATCTGTAACGTATCATCAAGAATCCGTAGCATGCAAAAAAATTAAAAAGGGTTATTACGCAGGGTAATGTAGAATTTGAAGGTCCACACATCACTTTTATTAACTGTTTCAGTGTTTCCAAACATGTTTGCTTAGGAATTCACACAATTATACCGAATTGCCATGTTTTTCATATTTGCTCAATTTATCTAATTGGTTTTATTTTGAAACCCTAACATGTAGAATATATACATAGATTATCATGAACTATGCTTCTAATATGTCTCCTGACAAAATTTAGATCTACAACTATCTAAAATTACCATTTTTCGCTGTTTGCAATTGGGAGTATCAATCCTTGTCAAGAATCCGTAGCATTTGTCAAGAATCCGTTACCTGATATCATCAAGAATCAGTAGCTGAAATCATAAAGAATCATTCACACTGTGACGGACCTAAAACAGTGGTTGATGTACGAGGAGACGTTTTAGGCACAACACCAGCCGTAGCAACAGCAAATAACAACCGAAATTTTTTAAGAGCAGCGAGAAAACTGCTAAGTTTTAAGTTGAAATAAAACTACTACTTTTTAGTTAAGTTAAGGTAGCTGAGTGGCCACCTTTTGGGAAAATAGCTGCTCATTCGACTTGCGATATGTTTCATGGTATAAGTACCTGATTGTTAATTTGGTTTTTCTCACCTCGGTTTTTGGAGTGGGAATCTTTTTCTGATAGAAAACCCAGAGAAATCAAACATACAATACCCTAGCCTACGTTAAAGAAATCAGCACAAGTATGTGCATTTAATGCCCTCTCCATCAGGAAAACATGTCCGTGCAATAAATACTCCCCTGAACCCCACTTGTATATAGTAAAAGTGGGGTTTGCAGGGGTATACCTATTTTTCTTATTTTTGCTCTAAAACATAGATTGTGGGTACTCGTTAGAACCGCCTCGTCGAGGCGGTTCTAACGTGTACCCACAATATATGTTTTGAGCAAAAATAAGAAAAATATCCAAATTTTTCCAACGATATTTTCAATTATTTCACATGAAAACAATCTCTGTATATTGCATGGGCAAGTTTTCGTAATGCATTCTTGACTGAGACAATTCCAATCTGTCCACATTGAAAATGAAATGCACATGTACCATCATTTAACATGCATACATGGATGATACAATAAAGAATGAGACTTTTTGAATTATATCTATGTAAATAAACTTGGTTTAATATGAATATCTTGTCACAAATACTCAAGTTAACATGCACATGACATATTGTTTAACATTCACATGTAGACAACTCCCTTCCTTTGCTTAGCAACGGGAGAATGTAAGACAAAGGTCAATGTCTAAGTAGGAAATGGGTTGCCATGGCAACTTGTGATTAATATTCCAAAAATGACACAATGTCATTTATACCGAGCATTGCTAGCTATGTGCTCTGCAAATATCACATACATTTTTGTGAGAAAAGCTGGGTTTTATTTGCAAAACAATACAATGATTTTGGGGGGTTGGGGTGAGAAACGTCTTATAACCTGAGCATACATGACGCAATGAGTTAAATACATGTATTGCAAATGAATTACAGTAGTGATACTTGGCCTTTTAGTTTAATGTTGCCGAGCAACGGTAGAATTTTGAAAATTCTATTAGTCAGAATTCATAAAGTAAAATGTCATTAGTCAGAATTCCTAGAGTAAAATGGTTGCTAGGCAACCATCTCTTGATCACTAGCACTTGTACAAAGCAAAATATTTTTGAGAAAAATGGTAACTCAGGAAATACTCAATTATGATTAGATATGTTTTTTGTGACATACATGTAGCTATATTTCTAAAGGCTTTGTTTGTTCGAAGGTTAAATAATGGCCATAGACACTGCACGAGTAGTTCTTAAATATGTTTGTTTCCTATGAAATATTAAATAAAAAGTACAACTGAGTTCTTTTAAGAGCAGGGAAACATTAATGAGAAAGGGGATGGACCATACCGCGGTTTCAGCTATTCAATCATCATCTAGTGACCGTATAAATCCGCAACATGGAACCAGATACAATTACCACAACTTCACAAACCCTATCTGGAATGCCAAGACATAGACATGAAAATCTAAATACAGCCAAACGATTACAATTTTTTTCAATGATTGAATGTATCTAAACTGAGCATACATTCCTGATTTCTCAAAATACCATCACTAATCTCAAAGGACCTAAGGGAAAATATGATCTGCACTATTGATACTGTACGGAAAGACTTTTTAGGGCCGCCACACGGCACAACATAAGCTGCAGTAATAGTAAATAAAAAGTAAAACTGAGTTCCATTAAGAGCAGGGAAAACATTGATGAGAAACGGGATGGGTCATACCGCGGTTTCAGCTACCCAAGCCTCATCAGTGACCATATAAATCCGGTAACATGGAGCCAGAGACAATTACCACAACTTCACAAACCCTAACTGGGATGCCAAGGCATAGACATAAACGATTAAAATTCTTTCAATGATTGAATGTATCTTAACTGAACATACATTTAAGATTTAACAGAATAGTATCACTAATTTAAAACGAAATTAACATTCACTCCTTACCTATCTTTAACAGTCACATATTGATTACGGCGTTAATTATTTGGGGGATACGGATTGAAATAAGTCATTGACGTTCTTCCGAATCCCTTTCGTTCAAATTAGTATATGTTTGCACGTTTATTGTGCTAGTATGTATGTATTTTGAAATCGAATAAAATATGTTTAAACCAATTTCAAACGACCAAACATATGATCTGCATTATGGATGATGATCCATATGTAATATAATTTAATTTGTCATAATTCCAACTTAACAAATTACCTACATTATGATTGGTTGTTTGGAAGACTTTATACTTCGATAAAAGCAATGCGTAAGGTTGCTCTGTTCTCAACTTAAAAACGGCGCGACGTTGCGTGATTACGTGACGTTTCTTCGAAAAAACGTTGACGTCACCAAATCTAAACGTCATAAAAACAATGGATGAACGCGTTTTGAAGGCATCAAAGGCATCGAAATGAATATTTGGAACCTTTATTAGCATGGGCGCTTTCTCTTTTAAAAGAACATCGTACGGTAAGTGTTTTAATCTTCTTGTTGTGAGTTGAAAATTTGACGTTTGAATTTCTAATGTTCCGAGCCCCAGTTAAAAAATCGACATGTCTTTCTATCGGTCCAGACGGCGATATTTTCTCCCAAAAGAACAATTTTGATTGAAGGGGAGATGTTGTAAAGCTCGCGCTTTTTACAGCCTGCCTATAGCAAACCATTTTCTATTACTTGCGACTATTAATTGCGAAAATGCGAGTTCTATGCTTTGGAAATTTTCAAGATGGCTGCCTCATGAAGATACGTTTCGCTCTACTTTTCTTCCGCTGGCTATAAAACAATTAATCAATGTAGACAAATGCAGTATAATGAGACAAAGTTGGAATTATAAGGAATGAATTATTATTTTTGTTGATTTTATCGATGCGTAAACTCAGGCGAATCACTCACAAACTTTTTCATAAAGCCCTTCGGGCTTTATTTAGTTTGTGAGTGATTCGCCTGAGTTTACACATCGATAAAATCAACAAAAATAAAATTCATTCCTATATTAAAGTAAGCACGTAGCAAGCTGTGTAGTAAATTAACTCGCTACGAACACAGATTATGGCATCCGGACATCGTAGCATTCTCTTGAAATCCCTTGTCACATTTTTTCACGTGTTTCGGTGTCCCTGAAAGTTGATTGTGTCGTGTGTTCTTTTCCTTTCAAATGCCTCTTCTTGTTTATCATTACATAAACACCAAGATTCAGTGCGCCACCGATATTAGGAAATATAGTACAAGTATGAAGTAATACATCAGGGGCTTTCTCAAAGAGTTCCCAAGCTCCGTATAGTCCAGTCGACCACCACTGTATAAAGAACGCGGCAACGAATAGGGACATGAACTTTGCCGCGCGGCGTGCCGCCTTTCTACTTGGGGGATCTTGGCCCATGTTGCATTTAATTTTTCTGACCTCTGAGTTTATTCTCAACCACGTAAGAAGATACAGGAGTGAATTCATCGCTAAGATGACTAGGAGTGGTACGGTGAAAAACAGGCTGAACACTGTTTGGCCTTTCACGCCGTCAACAAGGCAACTGCAAATAAACAAGGATATTATTCTGTAATAAATTAATTCTTAGCGTGCGAAAAATATAAGATAAAGGATAAACTCCACCATTAGTAAACCTCACCTCCAAAATCTAAGCAACTGACATGTAATAGAAGGCCTGCTGGGTGGAATGACAGTTTGGCCGTAAACGATAAGGTATTTGCAAAGCAATGAAAGTAATAATTGATCAACAGATTGAAGGATAAGTATTTGGCCACAGAAACTTAAAACGTTAACAAAATGACAGATCATTGGTTATGTTTTATGCTGGTACATGTATTTCGTTTGAAAACAACAAAGTCTTACACTACTCCATTTGGTCCTAGATAACCCAGACACCAGGCAGTCATACCCCCTGCAATAGGCACACCATACACAATTGCCAGCAATATCCAATCAAGTTTCCCGAAGTAAAGCTTCTTGTTGAAATACATCAAGGCGAAAATGTTTATAGCAATAATACCAACTAGGATATTTTGGGATGAAGCAAACACGGCTACCATAAATCCATAAAACTGGCAGAGCAACGGTGGATAGATGTGGTCTTTCGTTATAGCGACTTGAAGGTGGTCCCCGCAGTGTGGCAGGTTTAAAGCACCGTCGCAGATAGCTAGATAAACTATGAATCTATCACACGCCACCCAGTGGAAGAAAGACGTGCCTTTATGACGTCTGAACGATACCACAAATGCTGTTATAGCACACACTAGACTAAAAGTCAAGCACACTATCGATGGTATGTGTAAGCCGTAGAAACGTGGTGTGTTCAGGCCGTAAACTGGAAGATCGTAACCATTACGTAGCGCCGCGACTGTATTTTCTGTAAGATTTTTCATCTTTTTCTGAAATAAGAACACTTATTTAATATTGTAGCAAATCGTCTATAAATTTGTTTAACGTCTTTTCATCAAAGGATCATTTAAAATAGTTACAAGATCGACAATTTAAACTTGTAAAGATTAGTTGTATTGTAGACTTTGCAGAAGTCGAAGTAACCACAAACTAAGCAAGTAAAAATTTAAATACGAGCAAAAAAGAAAAAACATAATAATAATAATAATATTTACAATAAGCTTACCTATTATACGCTTATTCCCTATTCCAATCGCATCGTCAACATTGTGCCATTCATTTATAATCACTAACTGCTCCCAGCGACGGGTCATAACACGTCAATGTAATTAATGATTTATAAACAATAATTGATGATTCTGATGAATTCTGCATTGTGCGTCAACATGATTGTCGTAAAATGAGTTTGATGCGATTAAAGTCATTATGCCATTCCCTTGTTTACAATGACTTATTTGACTAGACTGGAGGACAATCATACAACAGCATTATAGCAGGGAATTTCCAGAACAGCTGTCTCCCAATATTGACAGGCCAATGATAGCCGAATAAAATAAGGCTCAATGTTACGTCATTTGAACAGTCCGTACATTTAATTTAATTGAATTTAAGAATGCCTTTTCGTTTTTAAAGGTTTAAGTATATTCTCCGTAAAGCGGTCGGTAATTTGTGTTTTAATATAACTATCCCTCCAATTATCTCTTTACTAACACAACCAAGACGGTTCTGTTGTGACTTTTCTATTAATTCTGTCTACCTCTCTGTTGTACTGGACCCCGCAGTTGTTCAAAGCATCGTTAGCTTAACAATATCGTTAAGACATAAATTTGTTAAGCAAATATCAGCAAAAGTAACAAATACACTGTTATTTTTTGTTGAAAAAATGTGAAAAGGTACAAGTAGGCAAAGATCAGGAAAAGGCGCAATCAGAAAAAGATTCCCACTCCAAAAACCGAGGTGGGAAAAAACCAAACTAACAATCAGGAACTTATACCATGAAACATATCGTAAGCCGAATGAGCAGCTATTTTCTCAATAGACGGCCACTCAGTTACCTTAACTTAACTAAAAATATGAAAACATACATAAGGCGCCAACAGCACAAAATTTTTTTTATACACCAAGACATAAAAGAACCACCACAGAAGTATCGACTTGGAACGATCAGTAACACAAAGTTACTGGCGGGCTTAAACCGGTTTTACATGGCCATAACCTCACCCTCAGCTTCTGCAGTGGTTCATAACATTTAGTTACTGTAAATTCGGAAATTTTCGCGTGATTTTTATTTCGCGAACTTTCTATTTCTGAGTTATTAGCGAGTTCTTAAATTCGCGAGTGAGTGTCCGTGTATTCTATAAAGTTTATAGTGACTCTTTATTAGCGAGAACTTTGAATTCGCGAGGCAACCAATTCGCGAATATTAGCGAAAATTAAGTTCTCGCGAATATTTCCGTATCTACAGTAGTTATTCTTTAGTTAGTAATCCTTTGCAGTGCAAAGGATTCTCACATTTTTTTCAACAAAAATAACAGTGTATTTGTAATATTAATGTTTGAAATTTTAACGAAACGTTAACTAACGACGTCGTTAGTTTTGAACAACTGGGCCCTGGTCTCTTTGTATTTGGTTGCTTCTAGCCAGATGGCTACCTTGTTGGGAAAGGGCTAGTCATTTTGCTCTTCATGCGTTTTGCAACAGTTTGTGGTGTTGTGTGTTGTACTTTCTTTTCCCGCCTTGTGTCTGATTTGAGAGTATGAAATTCTACAGTCTATGATGTTATCGAGGCTTTTAATTCGACTTCCAGGTACCTCGATGACCTTTTGAACATTGACAACCCTTATTTTGAAGGTATGGTCAATCAAATTTATCCACCGGAGCTACAGTTGAACAAGGCCAATATCTCAGATACCGAAGCCCCCTTTTTAGGTCTACATGTGGGTGGATTTGTTTCTTCTAAAATTTATGATAAGCGCGATGACTTTGATTTTGATATAGTATTTTTTCCGTTTTGGGATGGTGACGTTCCTCGTCGAGCTTCTTATGGTATATATATTTCGTAACTTATAAGGTTTGCTAGAGTCTGCAATCATGTTACGGACTTCAACGCTCGAAATAAATGCTAAACGGCCAGACTTCTCCAACAGGGATGTCGATATCATAAACTTCGAAAAACATTTTCTAAATTTTATCGTAAACACTATGAATTGATTTCCAAATATAATGTTGGGTTGAAGACGTTTTTACGTGAGAGCCTTTCAGAACCAGAATTTCATGGTGACTTGGTTTACAAATTTAAGAAACTTATAGGGAGGAATGATTTTTCTTTTCAGTCAGAAAAAATATATTACACGTTACAGACGTATAGGTTATAACTTAAATGTTATGCGACAGTCTGCATGCTTAGTTTTTAACCCAATCCTGGTTGATAACTATGCTGACTTCTTTAATTGCACACCGGCGGGTCGGGCGTCAGACTCTGTGATGGCCACGACTTAAAGCTATTCATTTTAGTTGGTTGGGGCCGGAGCTTCTTGTCTGTTGTTTGGCCCACCGGGGTTCAACGGGTGTTTTTGTTTTGCTCAGGGTTTCAGTAAGTTATTCGGCGCCCAGGATCTCCATCGTCGGGCAGCTTACTGAATCTGTTGAGTCCTCTTTTTTGATTCATCAGGATGTTTATAATGATTTACTTGTAGATTAACCACGAGGATCGAAGAACTAACTAAATATTGTACACTGCATAAGCTGAGAGTGAGGTTATGGCCATGTAAAATCGATTTAAGCCCGCCGGTAATTTTATGTCACTGATCGTTCCAGTGCGATACTTCTGTGATGGTTCTTATTGTTTTATGTCTTGGAGTCGATTTTTGTGCTGTTTGTACCTTATGTGTGTTTTCATATTTTTAATTAAGTGTGGGTGGCTGAGTGTCCACCTTTAGGGAAAATGGCTGCCAATTCGGCTTACAATATGTTTTCTTAGTATTAGTAACTGATTGTTAATTTAGTTTTTTTCCCACCTCGGATTTTGGAGTGGAAATTTCTTTCTGATTGCGCCATTTCCTGATAGTTGCCTACTTTTATTTTTTTATCTAAGGAAATGACGAAAAGTTTTGATAAATTGAAGCCTTCATAGGATTATCGTCGTGTATGTTTTTTTCTTCACGGTGTATATAGTACATATTTTTTAAATATTCACAATTCTAACTGAATAATTCTTTGAATTATGATCAGTGAGTGACAATAAAATAAACAAATACGAAAACATGCCCATGTTATATACAAGTATGTCTTAAGTTGTATAAATTAAAACATTTTCGTAGACAATATTTTCTTAACTTTTTGCTCATACATGTATGTATATTGGGGTATATATTACACGGAAAAATTCTCCTGATGGAACAATATTCTATGTACACGCGTATTAAATAAATTCATCTGTTTATTCTTGTCTTTGAAGCTATTTGCTAAACCCCAGGTCTGAATTGTCTAAGAGCCACAGTGGTGACATGCATATACAGTTCATATAGGATAGTTGACCACAAAACTTGTATCCAAGGCTCAGCATCACAGCAGCACTGAAATGAGAATAAATATAATTAAGTAGCCCCAAAAGCCTATTCATTTACTTTTGGTAGCCCAAAGGGAAACGATCTCTCACCTGCGTGTCAGGACGCCTGAACAAAAGAAAAGTAGTTTCGGTTTCAATATTGTATGGGCATGTGACCTGGATTTTTTATAAACACATAGGTTCCCCTTCGCATAGATGCTTCATATAAAATCAATTATTTTCAGAATCATTGATATACAGTCCTACTTCCCATTTCCTGCAAGAGTTTCCTTTAATTTACATTTTAATAGTTTGTCCCATTCGAATGCATAGACGACCTATGTTGACCTTTCCGTAAAATAGCCCAAGGTCATCACAGGGTCATGATGTATATATACAATGTAGTATTTCAGTCATGAATGTTTCATGCTAAGT
The DNA here is from genome assembly GCA_964017185.1 of Rugalucina vietnamica. NCBI lineage: Eukaryota > Metazoa > Mollusca > Bivalvia > Lucinida > Lucinidae > Rugalucina > Rugalucina vietnamica. The sequence goes on from OZ024873.1 coordinate 5,678,185, forward strand.
TTCGTTGAAATCGGTTTACTGGTACTTGAGAAGAAGACATTTGAAGGGGTTTTACCATATATGGGCATAGCGGCCATCTTGGTTATGTGACCTAGATTATTTATACACACTTTGTTTCCCCCTTCCTATAGATGCTTCATATAAAACGGTATAAAAATATTAATAATAAAGATGATTCATATGAAATTCGGCTTTGATTGGCCAAGCGATTTCAGAGATCTTTGAAAATGTGGTCGCACGGACGGACGCCGACTCGAATACCATACTATAAGCTCACCATGAGCCTTTGCCCCAAGTTATCTAAACAGCAAAGACTAGGAACTGGCAAAATACTCACACGCCTCAATGAAACCCAAATGTGAAATAACTAAGCACACAAATATGTTCAGACATAATTGGTAAATGATATATCGAAGGCGCAGATATATTATCAATTTGTTGCAGCAATTAGAGCGTGTTATGTCTGATGATAGAGAACCTGGTGATATTTCTTGCTGTTAACGCTTGTTGACAACGTCACAGATTGTTTATTCTTCATGTTTTGTCATACTCACATGTTGCATTCAGACATAGAATATTGTCTACGATTTTCTTTCTTTGTACAAACCATTAGAATATTTTTAGTATTGTAAACTCATGCTTCATAGAAAACGACGAGTAGACAGTTCTTGGACATCCCATTTAGCTTCTAAATAGATCCTACCTTATGGTTCCGAAAAGCCCGAACGAAATTCTCTTTGCAGTTAACCTGTCATTCGTAGAAGATAACATAGCTCTAGTAACTGAAATAATAAAAATGACAATGATAATAATAATAAGAAGAAGAAGAAGAAGAAGAAGAAGAAGAAGAAGAAAAAGAAAAAGAAGAAGAAAATAATTAACTCTGTAAAAGAACTTCAACTGCAACGTTTTTATTTTTTTTTTATTTATTTATTTTTTTTTTTTTTTTTTTGTTGTTGTTGTTTTTTATTTTTATTTTTGTTTATTATTTTTTTCAAAATCGCGTGTGTGGAAGATAATCTTCTATTTGTCCATGTTTGAGAATGCATCCATATTATTTGACCATTTTTAAGCTTGAAAACCATTGAATCATTTCAAGCCATCTTTATACACTAGTCTTTTAAATTTTAGAGTTTCGTTGCCTCCTTGCAATTAATGACGCTTGGTTTACCTTTGTTCAACAAAATTCTTTTCCCGTGAGTTAAGTTGGAAGAATCAGTATCATCCGTACTGCCTAGAACGAAAAAAAAACTTGATCATTTTTGCCGATCTGGTCTGACCTACAAACGCCAGCAGAGAAACTGGATAACATTATACTGACAGTCCTGAAATGACATGAGCTGCTGATTATCGATAAAGCATGGACCAAATCAAATTCAAACTAATTAGACCATTTGATCACAATTCAAAATAAAAAGAAAACTAAACGACGTACCTGAAAACCCTTTTATTCCTTCAACCTTTCCGCATCTTTTGAATTGTTCACCCTCTTCACACAATTCTTTGTAGTGGATAGATGTTTTTTTCTCTTCAAAGAGTTGTTGTTTCAGTCCGTTAATCTCATTTTTAAAGAGTATTTGTTTCTCAAGATCGATGACTGTGTTTTCGTTTAGAACATTTATCTCTTCTTCATTCCACTGTGACTGCGACTCCAAATGCAGAGGACGGTTTGTTGTTCTTTCAAATTCCTTTTCGTTGTCATTTTGTTTTCCCTGTAATGTGTTATTGTTCATTTCATGTTCCTTCAAACGACTGATTTCTGTTTCTAGCTCCCGTGTCCGTCTTCTGCTTGCCACTAACTGATTATTTAGAACCTTGTTTTCCATTTCAGTTTGTTGATTAAGGTCTTTGAAATGGTTTATTTGCTCATAACCAGCTTTCACTGTACACTTTTCGTCTTTCAGCATAGCGCTCAGCGAATTTATTCTTTCCTCCAACTGGCAACTAGCCATACGCTCATTTGTCAATCTAGTTTCGATGATCTTTAATTGTTTCTCATTAAGCTTTGCCTCCTCCATTAACTCAAGAACTTGATTACTTTTGTATACCAGTTCATATTCAAGAGCATCTGAATTTTCTTGAACTTGAAACAAAATTCGCTTTAGCTGTTCTATTTCGCCTTTTTACTGTTTGGATATAACTTGTGTTTCAGACACTTGGCGTTTTAGATCCTGCTTATAAGTTGAAAGTTTATTTTGACCTTCGATAATCATTGTTTTCAACTGCTTTATTTCTGACTCATTTTCTGTCAGTTGTGCAATCAGCCTTTTGTTTTCGATATTACCACTTGCTGACTTTGTCTGTTCGTTTTGTAGTTGATTCTTGAGTGACTCGTTAAACGTTTCATATTCATGGGCAATTGCCTTCGTCTCCATTAGTTGTTCTTTAAGACACGATATTTCAACAAGATATTGACTTGATATTTCTTGACCTTCCAGTAACACATCTTTTAGGTTGTTAATTTCCATATCGGCCTGTGCAGCTTTAGTCTGACACTGTGTCCACTGATCTCGTAGGAATGCCGTGTCCGCTTCCAGACGTTTGAATTGTTCTTTTTCGTATGCCAAAGTATCGTGAAGACATCTTATTTCATCTTCGAATTCTGTACATTTTGTTTGCTCATCAACTAATTCCGCTACAAGTGAATTGATTTCTTCGTTTTGCTTTGTAGATTCCTGTTCAAGTTTGAGTATTTTCTCCCTTAATGATTTTGTTTCTTCTTCATATTCTAAAGCCTCGTTATTCAATTCACGAGACTGATTATTCAAGCGTGTAAGTTCCAGTTCTAAATCAGCCGATTTAGTTTGGTAAAGCATCAGTTCCGTAAACTGATTCCGTAGAATCTTTATTTCGTTTTCTTGTTGATGGCATTTCTCTGCAAGTTCCAGCGACTGGTCTATCAATGCTTGACTCTGTTCATTATACCTATCACACCGCCCTTTTTCTACCAGAAGCTGTTGTTTCAATGATTTCATTTCTTCATCTACCTGTATTTGCTTTTCCTTGGCAATTGTCAATTCAGTGAAACACTGTTCATGTTTCTTCTTCTGATCTAGCATTTGTTTGTCGTACAATTTTTCAAGTTCGCCATAATTATGTTGTTCTTGAAGGAGTTTACCTAAAACGATTTCAGCAATTTGACAAATTACAAATTTTAAATAATGTAAGCAATAGCCTGAACAATCTAAGAAGCTCCACTAAGGGTTTTATAATATTTCTTTATTTTTATTTATTGATTTAGTGACTGACTGATTTATTTATTTATTTATTTATTTATTCATTTATTTATTTATTTATTTACTTATTATTTATTAGTACTCTGCAAATATATTAGTATTGTTTCTGCCTATCATGCTAAGAAAATGTCCTGTTTGTTTTGGGGAAAAATGGCAATCATCCAAAATAACATCAGGATAATATGCCCGTGGAATGTATCCCCACTTAAATCCCACTTTTATGTAGAAAGAACTGGGGTGTGCAGGGGTATATTTATTTTTTCTTATTTTTGATCCAAAACATACATTGTGGGTACTCGTTAGACCCACCTCGCTAACATGTATCCACAATCAATATTTTGAGCAAAAATAAGAAAAATATCAAAAATTGTCTGGTAAAACTTTCTATTTTTACGGCTGAAATAAGTCTTTGTTTATCATTGCATGGGCAAGTTTTCGTATTGAATACCAGAAATATTTAAGGATTGAAATTCAGATTTTAGCTTTCACTGGATGATGAAAAACATTAGGCTGTTTTAATGGCAGTGAAGCCCGAAGGGCTTCTCGGAGACATTAAAACAGCTAATGTTTTTCATCATCCAGTGAAAGCTAAAATCTGAATTTCAATACTTATATTTACATTTTATATTATCAATCAAGTATCAGATTTTTAATTGCACATATCATCGCTCTTTTTCATGTTATTTGACATTAAATCCGACTTAACGTAATTTTGGAACAGCCAAAACGCCAAATTTTCGCGCTTAACGTCATGGCGATACGCGACCGACGTCACGCCAACAAGAGTAAACAAACAACGTCACTGGCTTGTTTTTACGTCGCTCCGCCCATAGGCGTGGCCTCTAAGATCACGTGACTTAATGTTTTTCATTGGAAAATGAAGAACAGCAAGAAAGATACTTTCATCTAGGGCGATTGCAATAAAAATGTAAATATATACAAATGGAACGATGCTATTATCTACTTACTTTCTAGCGCATCAACTTTACGCTGTAGCAATTTTTCTGAAAAATAGGGTTAGGAAATAACAATAAAACTGAGATCCTCTAAGAGCAGTCAGCATATTTATTAGAAAAGGTCTGAAAAACTGTGTGATTTACATCTATAAAGTAAATCAATGACAAACAAATATGGCATGACGATTTCGAGGAAGAGCTGCTAGTTGTTCCTACCCAAATGAATAAGTGTACTCATTGTTTGTTAAATGTTATGAAGTCTTTTCTTCAATGCATGAACTACTCAACATCTCAACCATTGTAACGAGTAACGAAAGTCCCTTTTGTTTATCTGTGTTCCACAACATTCGAATCGATAGACTGCAAGCAATATGTTGTTTGAAGCGATAAAATTTACCCAAATTACGGTATTTACTGTTCTATTCTTATATATTTCGAATATGTAATTTTGTTTTCTTTAATTTGTGAATTTTAAAGAACAAATATGACTATGAAATACCTTTGTTGGTACCCCTTTTAACCATAACACGAAACGGTGATTTTACTAAAGGCTGGTCGTTAAACTTTAGAATAACCTGCATCCAAAGAGATGGATTCACATTTAGTCATAAATTCCATTACACCATCCGAACATGAATAAGAAGCAGATAATTTACGAATGTCTATGTTTATTTGTCATTCGTACACATTGATTTCAGAACAACATACGACAGGCATACAAATTTAATTGTAACTGATGCCATTTTGTAAACATGTCGTGTCAAAGGTCATTTTGGCTCCGTGTTAAAAAGGGACAATGCTGGTCACGGAGTAGGCGCCAATAAAGAATGCGACAACTGTACCAATTGGTATGATCGCTAAAACAAACGGTCCGATTCTTCTTTTTGTTTTATGTCTTGGTGTTTAAAATTTTTTGTGCTGTTGGCGCCTTATGTGTGTTTTCATAGTTTTAGTTAAGGTAACTGAGTGGCCACCTATTGGGAAAATAGCTGCTCATTCGGCTTGCGATATGTTTCATGGTATAAGTACCTGATTGTTAGTTTGGTTTTTTCCCACCTCGGGTTTTGGAGTGGGAATCTTTTTCTGATTGCGCCTTTTCCTGATCTTTGCCTACTTTTACCTTTTTCGGATAAGTGATCTCGGTGGGGGTCATTTTACCGTCATTATAATTTTGGTTTTGTACAGCTTACCTGGAATTCGCCATCTACCTGAGGGAAGTAGTTACAAACATAGGTTTGTTTTTCATCCTTGCAAACAATTGTGGATCGCTAAAACAAAAAATAATTCCGTTGATGAAGTAAACGCGTTGTATTTTAAAATCATTTTTTGTGGTCTTGATTCATTACTATAACTATTATTTGGTTTAATAAGAAACAGCTGCACAAAGACAAGTCAAAAGACAAAAGTTAGAAATAGCGCAATTCAAGAACATTCCGAAGTTTCACTGGTTATGTTGTACAAATATGATACCGCAACATATTCTCACCTCAACACAGTTACTCTCTGGATCTTGAACTGAGATGTCAAGAGTTCCTGCAGTAAACGTTTCTACAGTAAAGTTTGTCGGGTCGTCCACGTAGACTTTCCCACTGAGCAGACCAGGACCAAACGCCCTTACTCTTGCCCTAAGAGGTGCTCCGGTCTTCAATGAAGCATGTTGAAACTGGGACAGGTACGTTATCATTGACAATTCGTCTAGCTGTGAGCTGAGTAGGTCTTCAGGGCTTATTAACTGGAATACAAGAGACAGAGGTCAGTTTTACTATTGGACCCATTGTGACAAAGACTCACTGACTCGTTATTATTAATATACCATGGAATGTGTAGAAATAAATTGACAACTCTTCTTGTTTTTTTTTTTAAAATCGTCACTGGCAAGAAATGGATAACGGGAGTACTATGTTAATATATTTTGTTACGTTTTACGTTGGCCTAGTGGTAGAGCAACGGACCCCGAACCGAGAGGTTCCAGGTTCAATCCCTACAAGGGTCACCGCGTTGTGTCCTTGAGCAAGACACATTGACTCCCTAGAGTACTGGCTAAACCCAGGAAGCAATGGCTCCGTCCCGACATGACTGAAAAATTGTTGACTGGGACGTTAAACCTCATTACAAACAAACAGACTTTGTTTATAAAATTTCCATATCTAGTGATGGTTTCTGCAAAAAATGATTACATAATATACTGTATATATGAAGCCAATTTACAAAAAGTAGTTTATATTCGAGTTTCAAAGATTCCACAAGGAACCATGGTTCACGGTTCATTACACTGTTTACGACAGTTGTAAATTCATTTGTGTAAGAAAAACCGTTTTTGTACTAAGACTGAAAATTTGGCGTCTTTATGGGCTGTATTTACAAAGTTACACCCTGATTTTCATTCAAAATGTATTTTAGAATTTCATGGTTAAGCGGATGTCTTTATGGGCCTTTTTGTTACAAAATTACATCTTGAATTACATTTAATGCGTATTTTAGAATTTCATGAATAAGTGGTTGTCTCAATTCAAAACTAAACACGGCAGTGTTATTTTGCAGTTTGTACGAAGAAAAAGGTACAAGTAGGCAACGATCAGGAAAAGGAGCAATCAGAAAAAGATTCCCACTCCAAAAACCGAGATGGAAAAAAAAACTTAATTAACAATCAGGTACTTATACCATGAAAACATATCGTAAGCCGAATGAGCAGCTATTTTTCCAATAGTTGGCCACTCAGTTACCTAAACTTAACTAAAATATGAAAACATACATGAGGCGCCAACAGCACAAAAAAAATTAAACACCAGGACATAAAACGATACGAACCACCACAGAAGTATTGCCTTGGAACGATCAGTAATATAAAATAACTGGCGGGCTTAAATCGGTACAGGTACCTAACCGCGCCCTCTGGGAGTGGTTTCCATATCTTAAAGCACTGTGGAATCACCCCTGGCTTTGAATGCTGCCAAAACGCGGGTTGGCATTTCACCATACAGCTTTATGATTGTTGTTCTCGTCACAGAATAATTTAATGGAGACAACATCCCGACAATTCTTTGTTGACTGGTACGTTAATCGTCAATTCAAACAAACAAATTCAAAAACATTTTGTTTTTTGGAGTTTTGAGAGTATCAATGACCTGGTCATTACTCTAGGGTAGAACAGCTCTCATGATTGCTTGTTGAAATCAATTCAACAAAATATTTAATGTTTTTCCTAGTACAGCAATTTGTTCTGTTTCGTATTGAGGTATACCTGGGCCACACCAAGCCATTGATCAGCTGTTTCTATGGCAACCCGGATGTTTTCTTCTGTATCTTCGGCATTCCAATCTTCCCATTCCGGACAAAGTCCTAGAAAATTCCATTTGGATTTTGTATCATATCCATTCAAAACAATGCAATAGCTTCTTGGATTATTCAACTGACTGAAATATGTACATGGGGGTCAATGAAACAACAACATATCTTTTTCGTTATGTTTATATTGATTGCTACTGCATCAGGAAAACATGTCCGTGTAATGTATACCCCCTTATACCCCACTTTTATATGTATCTAGCAAAACTGTGGTATGCAGGGGTATACCTATTTTTCTTATTTTTGCTTCAAAACATAGATTGTGGGAATTCGTTAGAACCGCCTCGGTGAGGCGGTTCTAACGTGTACCCACAATCTCTATTTTGAGCAAAAATAAGAAAAATATCAAAACTTTTCAGCTGAAAAAAAAATCAAGTTTTAAAGCTCAAAAATCTCTGTTTAATGCAAGTTTTCGTAATGGTATTTGTTTCAAGCCATCTAATGAATAGATCAGCTGTACGAGGGTGGGTCAGGAAGTTCTGTCATAGGTGTTATTTTACGATAAATAGACATGATAGGTTGCTGAATTATACATTGTTAGAAAGGGCAACATTTCTTCTTTATAATGATACCAAACCCATGCCCAAATGAAATAAATAGTTTAAATTATCCGTCTTGAAAGACAGGTGGGGTAAAACCACTGGCATGTTTTCTTGAAATTGTGAACGTTGTATTGCGTCTTTCATGTGTTGTATACTTATAACTACTGGGCATATTTTCTTCAAATTTTAAGTGATAAATAAAAGCAATCCGGCAGAAATGAACGTCACAAGTGCGCTGCTAACTGTATAATGAAGTTATAAAGATGACGTCATTGGAATATGTACCTCTGTAGCTGTTCAATACCACTGTGTCATTATAATTGCTGGCATTATCATGATTTCACTTCAGAGCAGACAAAGATGATACAGTTAAATGGTTAAATGCATTTTAAGCTTCGAAGTTCATGCCTAGATGTCATTTTTTCTTTGAATTTAAACTGCAGTTTCAAAAAAATGCCAGGACAGGCCGATTTCAACATTTCGTTGTGCTACAAAACAATTAAATTAAGTTGAAGAATTTTGAGTTTTTTTGCAGGGTATAATCACTCATATTCTAAGAATATATAGCACTTATGACTTTCTTCGAAATCATTTTACTGTATATTTTTGCAGTGTTTTCTTTAAACCATGCCAGTGTCAGGGAGTCACCGCTTTAAAAGTGATTTATTACATTTCATTCATGAAGAGCCACAAACAATTTTTATCACAGGTAATAGCTAGAGAAATGGTCTTACAGATGTTGCTATTTTAAAATAGTTTGCAATGACAGATACCGAGAAATATATGGAGTGACAGAACTTTTTGACCGATCCTCGTAGACTATTTTATTTAGTACAACGATGTTGCCTTCGAAAAATGCATCTTACTTTTTTTTATCCAAATTACATGTACATACATGTATGTAAAGGTACAAGTAGGCAATGATCAGGAAATCAGAAAGATATTCCCACTCCATAAACCAAGGGGTGGGAAAAACTAAAATGACGCTTAGGTACGTATACCAAGAAAACATATCGTAAGCCTAGTGAGCAGCTATTCCCCAACCCTATTTTGAAATATGAGTGAAGCCCGGAATTACAGTGTATGTGTACCTGGTGCCACAGCATCAACAAGGGCACCCAGAGCCCGGCCATCTCTCCAGTCTGCCTTAAAGTTCCCGACCTTGTAGTTCTTCAGTTTATTATTGATCCACTCCAGTAGCCACGCCCTTACATTTTTCTCAGAAGTCTGCTAAAATATAAATTTGAACATGTATCAACAATAAAGCAAAGGAAGGGACTTAACAGACTTAAGAAAAGATTATTTAGTATAGGAATCAAACACGGTTTTCCATTCTAGCGAATGTTAATGAATCACAAAGTCATTTGTGATCGCTATTATTGCATAAATTCTGCACAGACGAAAAAAATATTGGTGCACTATACACGTATTTTACAGCCTCGTCACATTTTTATACGCGCAAAAAGCATTCAATCCTATGCTCGTTCCGGGTGGAGTTCAGTAACTCATTATTAGCACGTTCTCTGCATGGCACCCGGTACCGAGCATAAATAAATGCGGTGTATGAACAGCACGTGCGCATGCGAAATGACACACCACTACACGGATTTTTTTCTTCATTAATATATAGACTAAACACCTGTTAATATCGTGTAACACGGGTATTTATGCACTAATGATAGTTTTAATCGTTCAGATAATTGGTTTGGATAGAATCGTTTTTTATTAACGGTTAATTTCATTTTTTCATGTATTTATTTATTTATTTACGTGTTTATTTCTCTATTTATTTTCACGTTTTGTAAAGCTATAAAATCTCTATATTGCATGGGCATGTTTTCGGAATGTCTATGAAGAACCCACCTGATCTGTGTCAGTGGGCATGCAGATAGAATAGTGTTGTATAAGCTTCCACAGGAGACCCAGGATCAGCTTCAGCTTCCCATCAACAATAGCCACACTGTCTGGATTATGGAAGGAAAACGTTGTTGTAGTAGTAATACACTGATACCAAAACACAAGGTTTTTTTTTTTTTTTAAAAAAAAGGTATATAGTGAGAATGCATATTTTCATTTGCTTGAAATCGATCTATAAAATGACCAAACAGTTAAAGAATTCGCATTATTACTCATACACAATATTTAAAAATGAAAAAAGAAAAAGAATAATAACTCCATCAACGAAGGTAAAAGAAGGCAATGATCAGGAAACGGTGCAATCAGAATAACATTCCAGCTCCGACATAGGATAAAAATCTAAACTGACAACCAGGTACATACACTAAGAAAACATATGGTAAGCAGAGTGAGCAGTATGTCTCAATAGGCGGACAATGTTACCTGAACTTAACTAAACTATGAAAACGTACATAAGGTACAAAAAGCACAAAAACAACACCAAAACAAAAAACAAAAAACCTTTGAACGATCACTAATATAAAATTACTGTGGGAGCCTAAACCGGTTTTACAGGACCAAACCTCACCATCTGCTTCTGCACTGGTTCAAAACATTAAGTTAATTGTTCGGTCCTAGTCAGTGAATCATCAAGGACAAACAAATAAATTATGATAGCCACCATGATGAATCAAAAACGAAGGCTACCAGACACAATTAGCTGCCCGGCGATGGAGATCCTTGGGCGCCAAACAGCATCACTAAAATCTGGAGCAAACGAAGAACACCATTTAAACCCCGGTCGGCCAATATCAACGGACAGGAAGCTCCGGCCCCAACTACTTAACAGGAATCCTTTTTTGTAAACTGAAAAACATATCATCCCTTCCTATAAGTTTCTTAAATTTGTAAACCAAATCACCATAAAATTCTGGTTCCGAATGGGTCTCTTGTAAAATCTTGTTTAACCCAACATTAAATTTGGAAATCAATTCATAGTGTCTGCGATGAAATTTAGAAAACGTTTTTCGAAGTTTATGATACCGACAGCCCTGCTGAAGAAGTTTGGCTGTTAAAAAGGTACAGGTAGGCAATGGTCAGCAAAAAGGCGCAATCAGAATGAAATACCCACTCCAAAAAGCGAGGCGGTAAAAAACCAAATGACAATTAGGTACTTATACTTATAAAACATGAGCAGCTATTTACCGTTAGGCGGCCACTCAGTTACCCGAACTTAACTTAAACTATGAAAACGTACATAAGGTTGAAACGGCACAAAAATTAGACTCAAAAACATAAAACAAATAGAACCACAGCAGAAGTACGGCCTTGGAACGATCAGTATCATAAAATTACTGGGGGCTTAACCCGGTATTACAGGGCCCTAACCTCACCCTCATCTTCTGCAGTGGTTCATAACATTAAGTTATTTGTTCGGTCCTCGTGGTGAATCTCTAACTAGTAAATGAACCAACATGGACAAACAAATAAATCATGATAACCACCGTGATGAATCAAAAACGAGGACTCACAGACTCAGTTTGCTGCCCGACGATGGAGATCCCTGGGCGCCGAGTAACTTATGAAATCCGGAGCAAAAGAAAAACACCAGTTGAACCCCGGTGGGCCAATAACTTACTGAAATCCGGAGCAAAAGAAAAACACCTGTGGAACCCCGGTGGGCCAATAAACATTTATTTCGCACGTTGAAGTCTGTAACTTGATTGCAGACTCTAGTAAACCTAATAAGTTGAGAATTGTATACACCATAAGAAGCATTTACCATTTCAAAATCAAAGTCATCGCGCTTATCATAAAGTTTAGAAAAAAGAAATCCATTTGCAACAGGAAAGTGTAAATCTAAAAAGGGGGTTTGGTATCCAGGGGGATGAATTTGATTGACCATGCCTTCAAACGGTCATCGAGGTACATGAAAGTCAAATTATAAGCCTAGATAACATCAGCTTGATTTTCATGGTTACGAGAACCTATAAAATCTCTTTCGAAGCAGTATAAAGGTAAACCAGCATTTGTCTGTATAACTTGGTACCAAATCTAATTTAGATATCGTATATGAGATAGGACAAGGCGTCGTATACATTCTGACATGACCAGAGATGCTTTCACAATTTTATGAATTACATTGCTTTCTTACAAAATACTTCGACTGAGCCGATATATGTGTCAGAAAGTAGATAGGCCTTAGTGTATTTAATATTAATTAAGTTAAAACAACTAGTCACTATCAATAAGATGCGCAAAGAAGTGACCAGGAACTGGTGCCATCGGAACCCAAGCCCCTTCAATAAAACGTAAATGGGAAGCCACTGAACATCAAATTGGTATTGATACAACGAGAACAAATGGTAAACTCAGTGTGCAGCTCTATTACCCTAAAAGTGACTACGCAGCTACCTTAACTTGAGCGTACGAGGGACGATTGGAAAGTTCGTAGTATGGTATCGTAATTTCTTAATGCGTTGCTAAATATATTAAAGTAATACATGTATAGAAAGTAGAATTTCTCCTCTTCAAGATGATGCATTGCTTTTTTGTAGAGCGACTAGTCATGCACGTGCCTCGCACGCTCAAAATGGAGGCATGTTTATATACTGGCGGATATTTTCGATAAAAATATTGAGAAAAATCAGCAGAAAATCAGTGACCTAATTCGATATCACATAATAACAAATAAGCGATATCTCTCGGAATTCTTTATCTGTAGATGTCTTCTATGGTTATTGCTTGCACGGCTAACATAATTAGATGCGAAAAATATTGATGACTATAAAAGCTGTACCGTTTCAAAACATAGCACTTTTGCGTGTTTTCTTCCTATTTGTTTTGAGATTAAGGCTCATACTGCATCAAGATTTGTGACATCTTAGTATATTTTCTGCGTTATTCGTTGTGATCATTGCACAAAGGGAATTTCGTCATGCAAATATGTCGTCTCATCTTACTCGGTTCCTATAAAAATGAATCTTAATGACACTACCCCCTATTTTCAAGAAGTGGGTGGGGTAACTAACCCCCTCATATCTTATAAACTATAGGAAGTTTCTTCAAGATAACTTGTCAGTTCTAGTAATTGGTTTAACTCACAATTCTTTCTTACCATTCTATTTGCCACAGTTCTCAATTCAACAAACAAAACTATTCCTCCTAGCTAAGATTACCCATACCCATGAACAGATTTAAACAGTTATCTACCATTTGTTGTGCTCTGAATAATTTTTGTTTATCTTATTACGAAGCAGGGAAACAGTGCTTGGTATGAAACTAAACTTAAAATAAATTCAAACAAATGCTGATTTTATATTTTCAAATTAAAATCATTGTGATGTGTGCGTTTTGACATAGAAAATGAACAAAATGCAGAGAATTCCAAGAGACGCAGATATTGTCGTCTCGTGCTTAAGCTATGAGAATTTACAAATAAATTGCCTTTATGATGGGCTACAAAATGACGCAATATAATCTTATTCCATCAAATAGTGTTCATGCACTGCTAAATTTAAAAATGATTATAAATTGTCTATTTTATTAAAATTTCACTTTTTCCAGTATACAAACAGTACCCATGTTTACAATAATATTATTCCTGACTGCATCATGTCACCTTCGTGAAACTAGTGTGAGTGCGTGGGGAAAAGATAGTTGTTTAAAATGATACCAAACATGTACTGGTTTGCCGATCCGTTACTGAAATAATGGACCACGCTACGTACTTTCCAATCGCCCCTCGTATATAATATGCACATAAATGGCGAAAACAGCTCAAGAAAAGACACCAAAATTTAAGATCAATATGTCTACAGCAGAACTCCCGTCTTTGACTGGCTCGTAACACAGCTGGTTTAAATTCTTTTTCCAATTTTATAGCGTACATGTACAATAACGACATGACAGCAATACATATTCTACTGCAGAAGATGAGGGTGAGGTTAGGAACCAGTAAAACCGGTTTAAGCACCCCCCTCCCCAGTAACGTTATATTACTGATCGTTCCAGGGCGATGCTTCTGTTGTGGGTCTATTTGTTTTGTGTTTTGGAGTCGACTTTGTGTGCTGTTTGAGCCTTATGTGCGTTTTCATATTTTAGTTAAGTTCGGGTAACTGAGTGGCCGCCTATTGGGGAATAGCTGCTCACTCGGCTTACGATATGTTTTCTTGGTATAAGTACCTAAGTGTCATTTTAGTTTTTTCCCACCCCTCAGTTTGTGGAGTGGGGATTTCCTTCTGATTGCTCCATTTCCTGATCATTGCCTACTTGTACCTTTCTACAGACAATAAGGATTCGCATAGCTGGGAGTTATGCGGCTTTCACACTATAGCACGATCTGTTGCGATCATCACGATTCGCCAATCGTATCGAATCGTGGAACTTCTCTAAAACTTCAGGTTTAGACACGAGCTGATGCGACTCCATACGTTCTGATGCGATTTGTTCCGATTTGATGCGATAAAGTCACGATTGATAACCAGATCTGTTACGATATAGCTGGCCGATCTGCTAAGATTAAGTACGAGCGGCTACGATCACCACGATAAGGGTTTACGATTTGACACGATCCATTGCGAGCAGATACGTTTGGATACGTTTCTTCACGTTCATCAGGATACGATGCGGTGTGCTGCGATAAATCTCACGATAAGGACACGGATTATCACGATTCAAGCCGCGATTGGACGCAACAGTGGTGTTAAATGCGCTACCGAGCATCGTCTCTTTCGCTTGAACTTGTACACGATTAAAACTACATATCTAAGCCATTATTGGTACATATCTAAGCCATTATTGGTGACAGTAGTAGAGGGCGGTGATTGTCTGACTGACTTATGTCAAATCAGTGGGGCTGCATTCAAATTTCTTTATTTTATATGACGTTCTAAGTTTGCAACATCTCAAAGTCTATAACTTTATTTTACCTCATAGTTATTTTCATTCCGGGATCTAGGGGTGAATTTTGGCTTTCATTGTATAAGTTTCTGGCAGTTATTTATCTCTTTACATTTGAAAAGCCCTTAAAAGCCATTAAAAGAATTTTACTGTGCATATCGATGATATAATCTTGATAATCGTGCAGCAATTGTGTCGATAATGCAGGAACTCGTAACTAATCGTGAACACCAATTATTGAGCGCAACGTCTCGTATCTACCCGTATCTTATCGTATTATATCGTATCGTATTAGATCGCGATCAATGCATCGCGACAAATCGCAACATATCGTAGGAGATCGTATCACATCGTGGCGCTCTCCTTGTCCACGATTCGTTGTGATAGCCGCGATTGAGGTGCACGAGTAGATTCGATCTGTTGCGATTTGATACGATGTATTACGATCTGATGCGATGAACACGATTGATTTATCAATCGGGATAATCGTGGAAAATTTTTTGGCTGTCAAAAATTTTATCACGATTAACCCGATTGCCACGATTGACATCAAGATGAGATACGATCGGATAAGATCCGTTACGATAATTCCGATTCCCTCACGATGATGACCACGATTACAATCGTGGTCGAATCGTGGTAAGTGTGAAAGCCCTATTTAAAACCAGTTTAAGTATCTGCAATAGGTACTCTACATAATGCCGATTTCGTCCGTCGTCATGACATAGCATTAAAATGCTTTTGATGTTAATTTGTAGCTTTATAATTTGCAACCGAAACTAAAAACATATGATTGATAGAGTATAAAATGCAAATTCTCACGTATACAAAAACTGTAAATAGAGCCGACCCATGACATTATGCTGATCAGATATTACAGTAAACAAAAATAGGTCAATGAATCTGTGTATCACTGCGGCATAGCCTCAGCGAGTTTCCTGGGATGTCAGGTAGACTCTTCAGGTCCAACGGATGATTACAACAAACATTAATGAGCCGCGTCATGAAAAAACAAACTTTTGCATATGCGAAAACAAAGGCACAGATCAGTTTCGCAGTAACTGCGAAGCTGATCAGCGCCTTTGTTTTCGCAACACGGATAGTACAATCCATCTTCTTCTTAAATCCAAAATTTCTAGCCTTTAGCCTGCTTCTGTGCTTGTACAACACGGTTTGTGTGGAACCAGTTCGGAAACCAAATTGCTTGTTTTCTCATGACACGGCTTATTTTTTCATCAGAGGCAACTGTGATTCATTCCTGTCTTCTCAATGAAGCCCAAACAGAAACATACCGTATCATCGGCAATCGCGATAAATAAAATGAGTTCTAGATTGCCATAAAAAGGCGTTTCGGATGGCCAAAATGACGATGTAAAACGTAAATTGAACGTTCTCGATTACCAACCCATGCTCTTTGGCAATCTACGACGCCTTTTTTGGCAATCGGGAACGCAGTTTTGTATAAACTACCGTTCCACATTGCCGCTAATAGTGTGAGGGAGCCACAAAGACCACTCTGCCGACTGAGCTTCTGCCTTGTTTTCGCTACTTGGATAGTACAATTCCTCCTCTACCTATTTGCATAATTTCAAGCATCTAGCCTGCTTCTGTAGCTGCACAGACCGGATTGTGTCAGACCAGGTCGGAAATCCCGAAGACCCGTTTTTCCACGGCGCGGCTCAATCAAGAGACGGCTCAGCAATGTCATTGAAGGATCAGTGGTTGATCAAGATTAGCCGATTTTTTTTTCCTTCTTATGACATTGTCACGTTTCTTTGATGATCTGTCAAACTATTAAAGCACGAGAAAAACTGCCTAAAAAGTGATAGTTCAAGGTTATATACTGCAAGCCGGCCTCTTCGACAAATGACAGTATCCTCGCAAGTGCCCGGACGTTTGTCATGTTTTATACAAGTACCTTCTATGGAAGCAGGTTGCAATACATGGATACACAGGCGGCATTCGTACTTACAGATAAAAAAAATTAAATGTTTTGTATATGGTTGTAATTTGTATTAATTTTATTATTATATAAACATGATTACAATCAACAATTTTCGCATTAAAACAGTTGAAGCAGCAACCAACTTTCACGTATATATAAGAATGACAGATAAAGATAGCGCCATCGCAAACGGCCCCAATCGTCATGCAATGCAGCTTTCACTTCAGACAAATGAAAACAGGCGGCTACTCAATTACCCAAAACTTACTAAAGATATGAAACGCACATAAGGTGCAAACAGCACAAAAATTCAATACCAAGGCATAAACCAATACGAACCAAAACAGAAGTATCGCCTTGGAACGGACAGTAAAATAAAATTACTGGCGGGCATGAATTAGTTTTACATGGCCATTACCTCACCCTTAAAGTCTGCTTAACTATTTAAGGTCTGATTTGTCTGAAAAATTGTTAATTATGTCGAGATGACGATATCACCAAACTTAAATCAACTCTTATCTTTATCTCAGATATACGTATACTGTTCATGTCTCTGTATACGTTTGGTCAAAATCTATGTATCGGTCCAGAAAATACTACAGCACAAAAATTCGTCGAAAAAACTTTTCTAAACAGGTTTGATGCGCTGATGACATAGTTTATATGGTCAAGGTCACCAAATCCTAACCGACTCTAACACTTCTATTAAACAACATAACCTGTGC
This sequence comes from Rugalucina vietnamica, assembly GCA_964017185.1. NCBI lineage: Eukaryota > Metazoa > Mollusca > Bivalvia > Lucinida > Lucinidae > Rugalucina > Rugalucina vietnamica. Next base: position 5,695,732 of record OZ024873.1, read on the forward strand.
AAGCTTGGTCGAAATTGGTTCAGGGTATAGCGTGAACAGTTTTATAGGCCAGTGACCTTGGAAATTATGTCAAGATCACCAAAATCTAATTACATGGCAATACACCCATGCGGGGTCGATCAAAATCATCCCATTTGTTCAGCAGATATCGCATAGAGAAAGCTTATCAACATTTTTATTTGCTGGTGATCTTGAAAAGTAGGTCTAGGCCACCGAAATCTGATGAACTCTGACCCTCATCCCAGCAAATTACGTCTGACCAAAATTCTTTCATTTGTTCAGACGATATTGATTCGAAAAGCCTTTTGAACAGTTTTTCAGGCTAGTCAAGGTCACTAAAATCAACTTTTACCTTTTTCCCAGAACAAACATATCTGCAAGTTTGGTCGTTCAAACTCCATCAATTGTTGCAAAAATTTGGCGTCGATAACGATTTTTGACATTTTTTATAACTGATGACCTTGAAGGTAAGGTCGAGATCATTTAAAGGACCAGTCTCCATAAGGGGGTTTTCCTGGTACCTGAATATTTTAATAATATTTTGGTAGCATATAGCCACATAAAGGGGACATGCATTGGTGGAAAGTTTGAGTTGAACGGACTTTTGTTTTGGTAGATATGGGAAATTAGAGTGGGTGGGGTAATTCCATACCTGTTTTAATTGAAGGAGTAAATCATCAATTTTCACTATTTGTATAAAGTGCAGGCAAAAATTTTTATCATACAATGAGAGGGTATTAGTAACATAGTATTTTGGTATGAGGATTAATTATGTGCCCCTAAATAGTACAGAGAAATATTACATTGATAACATGTCTTCAATTTTGAGTATTTTTAATCGACCAACTTTGCCAAAAACATGAACACGTCTCTACAAAGCTACATAATTAAACCATATTTAGAGGAAATATTGCCCAATGCTTATTACAGAATTATGGGTTTTTTTTGTGTAGCTTTGTTAATAAATGAGTTATGGGCTCTTGAATGCCAGAAACTGACAGGAAAATGTAACAATGTATAAGTTTTGGGTCAAAGTTTCACTAAATGTGTATATCTCATTATTCAACCATCACAAACCATTCATATTTGGACCATAGGTACCCCCAAAGGGCTTGCTTTCTTTCTATGAGTTTGGACCCCAGGGTCCATGCCCGGGGATTGGGGCTGAAGGTCAACTTTTAAATGTGTTGTTTACAATGTTAATGTTTCTTCTCTAAGTCCATATCTTAAAAACAAACATTACACTGTTTTCTTATTTAGATCACATATGCCCTGTAGGGTTTGCTTTTTACCTCACCTGAGCCGAAGGCTCACAGGTGAGCTTATAGAATACCCATGCTCCGTTGTCCGCCGGTCGTCGTCCGGCCGTTGTCCGTAGTCGTCCACAAGTTCAAATATCTTCTTCTCTGAAACGGCTTGGCCGATCAAGTTAAAATTTTATGTGGAACCTCCATGGGTAGGAGTAATGAAAGATTGTTCACAGAATCTTGGTCACATGACCAAGATGGCTGCCACGCCCATATATGATAAAAACCCTTCAAAAATCTTCTTCTCCAGAATCGGTGAGCCGATCTGCACAAACATTGGTGCACTGTATGTAGCATCTGGGACTCCATCCCATCAAAGTTTGTTCGAATGATGACCGTAGGATGACCTTGACATATTTTACCGCAAGGTCTTTTTAGCTCACCTGAGCCGAAGGCTCACAGGTGAGCTTATAGTATACCCATGCTCCGGCGTCCGTCGTCCGTCCGTCCGTCGTCCACAATTTCAAAGATCTTCTCCTCTGAAACCACTGGGCCAATCAAAGCCAAACTTCATGTGGAGCATCCTTAGGAAGGGAGAACGAAAGTTTATATAAATGGTCAAGGTCACATGACCAAGATGGCCGCCATGGCTATAAATAGCAAAAACCTTTAAAAATCTTCTTCTCCAGAACCAGAAGGCCTATGATTTTGAAACTTGGCATGAAGCATCAGGCAATAGAGCTCTACAAAGTTTGTATAAATAATGACCCTGGGATGACCTTGACCTTTTTTACGGCAAGGTCAACTTGAGCCGCCCATGCATTGGAATGGGAAAAAATAGGAAAATGTCAATTAATGGCAAAAACTTGCCAGGAATGAGCAAATGGACAGAATATTCATGTTTATGAAAATATTTTGGGCCCAGGGGGTTGTTTGCCCCTGCCCCGGGGCTATATACATGTGTATGACCATAATATTCAAACATCTTCTTCTCTGAAACCGCTTGGCCAATCAAAGCCAAACTTTATGTGGAGCATTCTTAGGGAGAGCGAATGAAAGTTTGTATAAATGGTCAAGGTCACATGACCAAGATGGCCACCATGGCTATAAATAGCAAAAACCTTTAAAGATCTTCTTCTCCATAACCAGAAGGCCTATGATTTTGAAACTTGGCATGAAGCATCAGGCAATGGGGCTCTACAAAGTTTGTATAAATCATGACCCTGGGATGACCTTGACCGTTTTTACGGCAAGGTCAACTTAGGTTGTCCACTCATTTGAATGGGGAAAATTGTTACAATGTCATTTGAAGGGCAAAACTTGCAGTAAATTGGCAAATGGACTGAATCTTTATGATTTAAAAAAAGAAATTGACTCCAGTGGTGGCTCTGACCCTGCCCTGGGGTTATATACATGTATATTACCATTCTAGTCAAACAAGTTGTTTGTATATATCTCAGGTCTCAGGTGAGCGTTTACAGGACCATTGGTCCTCTGGTTTGGAAATATAGGCTATTACATGGGAAAATGCGAAAACTATGGATATTTTGGAAACTATTTCAGCCTGAGACTTTAAAGTTGCTAGATGGAGACAACAAATAAAGTCAATGATGGAATGTAATTAATTAAGATCAAGGTCATTTCTTGACCTTGACCCAGGTTCATTGAAATAATCAAAATTAAGTCACAGTTTCAAAGATCCTCTTCCCTGAAACGGCTTGACCGATCAAGTCGGAATTTCATGAAGAGCCACCTTGGGTAGTGGAATTAAAAATGTAGTTGCGATATCTTGGTCACATGACAAAGATGGCCGCAATGCTCGTATATGGTAAAAACTCTTCAAAAATCTTCTACTCCAGAACCAGCGGGACGATTTCAATGGAACTTTGTTTGTAGCATCAGAGACACCAGCCCATCATAATTGGCTAAATTTATGAAACTGGGATGACCTTGGCCTATTTTACGTCGAGGTCACTTTTGGAAACATAGGGAAAAGACCAAAACAATGGATATTTTGGAAACTATTGCAGCCTGAGACTTGAAAGTTGCTAGATGCAGACATCTAATGAAATCAATGAAGGTATGCAATTTGTTAAGGTCAATGTCATTTCTTGACTTTGACTATAGGTCACAGAAATATCAAAAGTAAGTCACAATTTCAAAGATCTTTTTCTCTGAAACCGCTTGGCTGATCAAGTTGAAATTTTATGCGGAGCCTCTTTGGGTAGAGGCATGGAAACTTTGGCCGCGATATTTTTGGTCACATGATTAAGATGGCCGCTACGCTCATATATGATTAAAAAAGCTTCAAAAATCAATCTTCTCCAAAACTGGAGGGCCGATTTCCATGAAACTCGGTATGTAGTATTTGGCACTCCAGCCCATCATATTTTGATCAAATGATGACACAGGGATGACCTTGACCTATTTTACGGCATGGTCAATTTTGGAAACGTAGGATTTTACATGTGAAAAGTTGAAAACAATGGATATTTTGGAACTAATGCAGCCTGAGACATGAAAATTGGCAATGAAATAATAAAGGTGTGTTAGTATTCAAGGTCAATGTTATTTCATGATGAGTAATGGCGCATCAAACCAAAGATTTTATATTTGCCTTCTTAAGAACCTGTTTTATCTGTTTGCAAAAGTATAAAAATACAATTTTTAAGAAGTTCTAGATTTTGACCTCTAGCCCCATCCCCACACATCGACCCTCGAGTCCGATCTTTACAGGTCATCTATGGTCTTAAGCATGAATTCTTTTTGACTAGACTGTGGATGTCATGATATAGACTTACAGAAAATTGTTTATAATACTTCAATATTACAAAGGTGTCCTAGATTTTGACCTGTAGCCCCACCCCTGGAAATGGTACCTAGAATATGGTGCGATTGAATAAAAGCAAACCCTACAGGGCATATATGATCTAAATAAGAACACATTCCTATTTTTGTTTTAAGATATGGACTTAGAGAAGAAACATTAACATTGAAAACAACGCATTCAAAAGGTGACCTAGATTTGACCTTTAGCCCAAATCCCCGGGCATGGACCCTGGGGTCCTAACTCATGAGAAGAAAGCAAACCCTTTGGGGTACCTATGGTACAAATATGAATGGTTTGTGATGGTTGATTAATGAGATATACACAACTAGTAGAACTTTGACCCCAAACTTATACATTTTTACATTTTCCTGTCACTTTCTGGCATTCAAGGGCACATAACTCACATATTAACTAAGCTACACAAAAATGCCCATAATTCTGCAATAACCAAGCATTAGCCAATATTCCCTCAAAATATGGTTTGATTATACAGCTTTGTAGAGATGTGTTCATGTTTTTGGCAAAGTTGGTCGATTAAAAATACTCAAAATTCAAGACCTGTTATCAATGTAATATTTCTCTGTACTATTTAGGGGCACATAATTAATCCTCCTACCAATATACCATGTGACTAATGCCCTTTTATTGTATGATAAAAAAGTTTGCCTGCATTTTATACAAATAATGAAAATTTATGTTTTTCTTCTTCAGTTAAAACAGGTATTGAATTACCCCACCCACTTTAATTTCCCATAACTACCAAACCAAAAGCCCGTTCAACTCAAACTTTCCACCAATGCATGTCCCCTTTATGTGGCTATATGCTACCAAAATATTATTAAAATATTCAGGTACCAGGAAAACCCCCTTATGGAGACTGGTCCTTTAATCTGCTCTTTGCTTTGCGTGCAAGTTTGGTCAAAATCAGCATATTTGTCGAAAAAAAAAACTCGCAGACATTTTTGACATGTGGGTGACCTTATAATTTCCGCCAAGGTCATCAAAATCTAATCAACTACCGGTATTTTCTTTCGTTCAAGAAGGCGTGTTTGATTTTGTTTTCAAAATATGTCCATTGGTTCAGAAAACATGTTGTCGGAAACAAAGCAATGAAGCCAATACGGACACTTCCCAGCAGGCACCTGACGTCTGTTTGACGTCAGATGTTGGTTATATTTTGGTCGCGACGTCATATAACCAATTTCCAACGTCTATCAGACGTCATTTCCTGACGTATTTTGGACGTCTGGATTGGACGTTGTTTTGACGTCAAACTAGTTCGTCAGTTAGACGTCGTAATCAAGACGTGATTTAGACCTTGTGTTTTTCATACTTCTGACCATGTGTGGTGTGCAAATTAATGAAACTTCACTTTGGGTAAAAATCAGATCATTCGTTTCGTGTGTTTCTTTTGCTTTCTTTCTTTCTTTTTTTTCTATGTTACTTCCAGCAGACATTTGACGTCCGTTAGACGTCAGATTGACGTCAGACTCCAACGTCATAATAACGTTGGAGTTAGGTTGATTTTGAAAGTTTTTTGTTGTCAAAACTAGACGTCAATCTGACGTGCTAAAGCCAACGTCGGTTTAACGTCTGAAAGCTGACGTCAATCTGACGTCCTAAAAACGACGTTTGAATTCATGTCATATAAATAGTTTAAGGTGTATATTTTTTCGCATTTTTGAATAACAGTGGATTCAGAAGAGCAGTGATGCACTTTTGATAGTCCTTTTCACTCCTTTGATAGAGTTTTTCGGAACATACAAAATTTTCAAGATATTAATTCAGCCTGATGTTGGTACATCTTATTTAAGCAAAATTTTATTGCTTTATGGTGCTAAAACCAATAAGACATTAGTGTGAGAAATAAGATTATTCTGAACAATGGTGAAATAAATATTAAAATATACAAATTTTATTTTCATCTTAATTGAAAGTTTGATAATTTAGTGAAAGACTTTATTTTGATTAATAGATAATCATTTTTTTCTACATTAATTAAGCATGAGGGCGAAATATGGGATTTCCCATACGAGACTCAGATATGACTTTTAAGTGGCAAGGTTGAAATTATTATTTGAATTTGATATTATATAGAGGATCTTACACGAGTGGTCATTTCATATGAAATTTATTAAACGAGCCTTCAGCGAGTTTAATAAATTTCATATGAAATGACCACGAGTGTAAGATTCGTTTTATCATATGACTTCTAAAATAGGATTTTATCGCCTTCGAAGTGGACATATTTTCAATGAAAATTTACATTGTTGTTACGGACGTCGTCAATGTCGTTACGTATTCCCGCAAAAGTGTTATTACACGTGTGGTCATACGATTTTTATGACATGACGTTATCCACTGGAAAACAGCGACGTCATATGATAATACATAATATATGTAAGAAATTATGTCAGTTTAAGGGCAGCTAAGTCTGTCGACATATATGAAAAACACGTCCCCAGCAGGCATCTGAAGTCAACTTGACGTCGGATATTGGTTGTATTTTGGTCACGACGTCATACAACCAATAACCAACGTCCACCTGACGTCCAGTCCTGACGTCAGTGGACGTATTGTTATGACGTCGAAATGACGCCGGATTCAAACGTAAGTCTAACGTCATATGTCGACAGAGTTAGCTGCCCTTGAACTGACATAATTTCTTGCGCAAAAGTAACAACATCAAATTCAAATAATAATTTCAACATAGCCACTTTTAAAAAAGCCATATCTAGGTCTCGTATCGGAAATCACCATGCTTAATTAATTTAGAAAAAAATAATTATTTGTTAATCAAAATAAAGTCTTTCACTAAATTATTAAACCTTCTATTAAGACGAAAATGAAATTTGTATATTTTAATACTTATTTCACCATTTTAAATGATTGATTGTTCACAATAGTCTTATTATTTACACTAATGTCTTATTTGTTTTAGCACCATATAGCAATAAAATTTGACATGAATAAGATATATACCAACATCAGAGTGATTTAACATCTTAAACATTTTGTATATCCCGAATAACTCTTTCAAAGAAGCCTCCGTGGTGCAGTGGTTAAGTCACTCGCCTTGTAAACCAGGGGTCGCAGGTTCGATCCCGGGCTTCTCCTAAAACCTCCTTCCGGTTGAGCCTTCGGGTGCTCCCGGAACAACAAACCCACAAAAAAACAACAACCTCCTATAGTACTGGTCTCGCCCAGAAAAAAAAAAAAAAAAAAAAAAAAACTCTTTCAAAGAGAAGCCTCCGTGGTGCAGTGGATAAGTCACTCGCCTTGTAAAACCAGGGGTCGCAGGTTCGATCCCGGGCTTCTCCTAAAAAACAACTACAAAACCCAATCTCCCGGTTGAGCCTTCGGGTGCTCCCGGGACAACAAAAACTCACAAAAACAACCTCCTATAGTACTGGTCTCGCCCAGGAAAAAAAAAAAAAAAAAAAAAGGAGTGAAAGGGAATAACAATAGTGCATCACCGCACTACTGAATCCACTTCAGGATTTCAGAATGTTAATTTAACTGCGAACAAACATTCACGATATCGGTTTTAGCACGTCAGATTGACGTCTGTTTTTGACGTCAAACAAACTTTCAAAATCAACCTAACCCCAACGTCATTATGACGTCACATTTGAGACATCAAACCAACGTTGTTTTTCTGACGTCAGAATGACGTCTGTTTTTGACGTCAGAATGACGTATGTTTTTGACGTCAAACAAACTTTCAAAATCAACCTAAATCCAACGTCATTATGACGTCGGAGTCTGACGTCAATCTGACGTCCAACTGACGTCAAATGTCTGCTGGGTTATGTTGATGCCGACTGCATCCGAATCAAAATCAATATGCAGTTAAAGCTTTGATTCTGCCCAACAGTTTTGGTTGGATAAAACACTTACCTATGCTCACAAGTCGTATTTTCTCATTCTGCTCTAGAAATTTCAGCGCCTTTGTTACCGTGTCGAGTTTCTTGTGTCGTCTCATTTCGTTGGTCCCGAGCTCCTTCTTGGACAATACCTCTAATAACGTTGTCAACAAAAGACCGTCTGACAAATCCCGTTCCAGATTCACAATTTGTTCCCCTGCCTGTTTCAAATGTTCGTTTGCCCAGCGCGTGAATGTTTTCTTCTGCATCTGTTTCCATGGTGCTTCCTCTGAGATATTCCTCCGCAGCTGTAAATAGTCCTCTTGGTTTTCCTTTTCATTATCCATTGCACCACTAGATGGGTCTTTGCTGTTCAAATCTATTAATGTGTTATTTTTCACATGGTGTAAAATGAATTACGAAAGTTCGAAAACTGTTACATGTATGTGTGTTCTACAGAAAATCAGGAAAACATGCCCATGAAAAGTATACACAGAACATAGATTGTGGGTACTCGTTAGAACCGTTCTAACGTGTACCCACAATCAATGTTTTGAGCACAAATATTGAAAATATCGTTTTTTCTTTCCAGAGCAATTTTCATTTTTTACAGATGAAAAACAATCTCTGTATATATCCTAGAAGCAAATTTTCGTAATAAAAGTGAGTTGATATTATGTTTATGTTTTATTCTACTGCCTTCCTTTTTTTTCACTAAAATTAAGGATATGGTTTCATATTACATGTACGTATGTAACGTTTCGATGTTTATTTCAATGTTGAATAGAAACGGTTAATAAAACCTTTTATAATTTTGATGGTATAATTTTATTTACGGCATTTGCATCATAGGTAGGTTATGTTACCAAAAACTGTGAAAAAAAATGTTTCACAAGTCGCTGAGTTAGTTTGCTAAAATAGAAGTAAACTCACATATTTTATATTAGGTTTTATTTATTTATTTATTTATTTATTTTTATTAATTTAATTATGTATTTATTTATTAAATCAAATCCCTAATATTGTCATGCATCGAGTATTATTTGTTGTGCATTTTATGATGAAGGAAGATGACTGATTCGTTTGACATTTCAATGTTAATTCGATTCTCTTTTGCCCTTGTGTCGATATAAACAATCCAGTTTAGTGCGTTTAGTGCACTTTTTGCGGAAATTGAGATAAATATAAAAGTTACAATTAAATGCTTAATATATATGATACTCCGAATGTTTGACTGCTTAAAGAGCTTGGCCAAACATCAGGAAAACATGTCCGTGCAATAAATACCCCCTTAAACCCCACTTTTATATAGCAAAACTGGGGTATTCAGGGGTATACCTATTTTTCTTATTTTTGCTCCAAAACATAGATTGTGGGTACTCGTTAGAACCGCCTCGGCGAGGCGGTTCTTACGTGTACCCACGATCTATGTTTTGAGCAAAAATAAGAAAAATATCAAAATTTTTCAGATGAAATTTTCATTTTTTGCAACTGAAAAAAATCTCTGTATATTGCATGGGCAAGTTTTCGTAATGCCTGACTAATCTATCGGGGCATCCACTCTTTTGGTTCCTATTTATGCTTTATTTTAATTTACAGGAAACGGGTAGATAAATGATATCTCGGATGAATTCCAGTTTTACAATCTTACAATCATGTGATATTTATGAACTCAGCACATAAAGATTTTGTACACCAGCACATGGAAAGCCGTACAATAAACCAATCAGCACTGTGAATGAAGAAAAGACTGAAAGTTGTTGACGAATTCACCTACCAAGAAAGCACCCCCTCGAGAGCAATGTACATTGATGATGGGGTCGCTTCCAGAATTGCAAAAGCAAGGGGTGTGAATCATGTATACGGTCTTAAAGCTAGCGCAGCTCATATGGAATGGCAATGTAACAAGAATGCTTAAAGAGAGGCTTCCAAAGAACGTTTTCTATGCGGAACTATAGGAGGGAAAGCGATTTCAATGTGAGAAGAACTCTACAAAGACTCTTCACTACTGAAGGATTTTAACATATAATTATCATTTTATTTTCCTGGAAGCCGAACCAGACATGATTCTGCCAACCAGACACAATTCCAGATTTTAAACCAAGGTCCCACCTCCATGACCTTAGTGGTAGGCTAGACCATCAGATATACGGTTCAACGAAGTGTTAAGTTTTATCTTTCATTGAGTTGTTGTTATTTTGCTGAATTTTATTGAATAGGCAAGGATGATAAATTGCATATTCATAAAAATTCATGCAAAATATAAACCTGCATTTACTGTCTAAAAACTTGTCTGTGATAATGGTTTTTCGCAGAATATTTTTGTATGGGGGCCAACAGAAAAATTATTTGCACGTCAAAATCTTGATATTAGTTTGTCCTAATAGGACCTGCAAAAATTTTGAAAATCGGTGAACAAATAAAGTTTTTATGGCCAAAATGAATTTCGCATATGGATTTTGCATTGGCAAGGGAGATAATCAATGATCGTGAAAATGCATATTTTTCGCGAATTTTTACCTGATCATGAAAATTTTGTCTCAGGTATGTCATTTGTGTCAATTTATAATAATTTTGAGCAATCATGATTAAATAGGTAGAATTTAAAATTTTTGCGGGAAAATATTTACCTCCCTTCCATGAGATTTTTGTACAGGAAATCCCTATTCAAAAATGTTTTTGGCCAGAACTTTTTTATTTGTCAACCGATTTTCAAAATTTTTGCTGCACATTTTGCGACAAACTAGATGCTTAATTGTGCCAAGAAAATATTTCTTCTACATTTGAACAGTTGTAAAATATACTGAGAGGAATTAGAAACTTAAGTTTTCAACATTACTTATTGTTCACTTATTTTTATATCAATTTTAAATATAATCAGTTGGTTTATTCTGATTGTGACAGTGTGTAGTTTTTGATTTACATTTTGTTTTTTAAATATTGCATTATGTCAAAGGGAATAGAGTTACGTCATTCAGACGTTTTAACCCCAATTTGCATGCAAGGCCAAGATTAGAGCCGGTTTCGCTGATGTAAGATACTGAGCATAAGCGTCTGTAATCAAAGTTGTTTGAATACCCTCAATATATTGAAAATTTGAGATTTTATCCTGAAAAACGTAACATTTAGTTTTTAACGTCAAACATGAAAGTGCATTTTCGACGTTTTCTTACGTTTGGAAAAGGTTTTCATGATAAATGCTTAAAGTTCATGTTTATGGTAACTCAAAAGAAGCATTTGTTTTATCGACATTGAGACTCTAATTCTGTTTCCGGTGTTTTAACTGTTTACCTTTTTTGTTGAGAGCGTAACGTAAACGTCGGGAAATGTGGTCCCAATTTTTGCATACAGACATTTCATTAGATAATTAACGATATACCCATTAATTAAATGATTATTTGAATTCTTTTCTTGTCATCGGAAAGAAAGAATTGACTTTATTTAAAACGTCAGCGTGACGTCACGCACAGCTGAGTGGACCTTAACGTTTATGAAAAACTGCTTGCAGTACAAAAATCGATACCGTTTCACCACTTTTAAAATCAAATCCAAGAATAATTCTGCAAAAACGTAAAACAAGCAAAGCTTATGGGCTACGTTAATGACGTCAGTTTAAAAACGCCGGATGAATCTTTAGTGTGATTTTTCGACGCATGAGGCTATCTGTTGACAGCTTTCATTCTAGTGCAGTGGACTGAGACAATCGTACATATTTATGGTTATTTGATGCATCATACACAAAACGCTTAGATTCCATGAATAAACCCGAACACTCTGATTTTGACCATTGCATCAAAATACTGACCGTATACAGTCTCCTTAGCGAATTTCTTCATTTTTGACGCACCAAATTTGCAGCAGACACACTACTCTATAGGAAATTTATAGCAAGAAACAAAACGTTTTTATTGGTTAAACGCAGGAATTTCCTAAAGACAAAACTTAAGTTTCTATTTCCTTTCAGTATATCTGCGAAAAACCATTATCACACACTACGAAACAGACAATAATACATATTTTTTTCTAAAACACAGTCAAACAGCAGGCCTTTCATGAGCAAAACAATAAGCAATGACCAGGAATGGACACAATGATAAACTAACCCTTATCTTGAAAACCAAACTGCAAGTAGCTAAAACTTTGGTTAACTTCACTAACTTAATGATCTTAGGTTAACTTTACATGCCCCATCAAAGTGAGGCTGTGGTATCAACAAAGAAGCAGCTCATTTAAAAGAAAAGCTAATCTGTGAAGCTAAAAAACCAACGCCAGGGTTAATGCGTTTTTACCAGAGTATTCGACTATGATTGCTTAAGAAATTTGCCTAGTCAGTTATCAATAAACTCACCAACACATATGGATAATATTTAGGAAAAAAGATGGTCAGATGACAGACTAAATGTTTTGCTAGATAAATTTTCAGCCGTCATTGAAACAAGTAAATAAAGTATAAAAGTTTGATCCTTTGGACGCAGTGAAAACGCTCAAAGTGGGGTAGTATGGGTCATATTCCGAAAAAAAAAATCGGGTACTGAACCCTCATCAGTAACACTTTATAAACCGGCGACGACAGCCAAATTAAAAAAAAAAACTGCAATTTCTAAAATTTTCACAAAATAAGTCTAAATCAAAGACACATGCCCAAGCGGACTCAAATAATTAGAACATTGTTTAGAAGATGATACTAAACGTAAAATTCAGTTGGATAACTTCATCTGGCAAAGCCCCAGGTGCAGATGTAAATCCTATCGAGGTCTGTAAGGCCGATTGGCTGCCAGTACGTATAGGAATGAGGCTATCCCACACGAATATAAGGATGGATCCATATTCCACCGAAACAAGTGGAAAATTAATTATCAAGTCTGCGACAACCACAGATATACATGTATCTCTTCTATCAGTTGCTGGGGAAATACTGGCAAAGTGTTTGTCGAATCGCGTGACGTATCCCAGAAAGTCAGTGTGGAAATTTAGAAATTCATACAGCCTAATTTTAATGACAAAATGCTACGATATGAGCCGCATCGTGAGAAAACGGGATTATTGCCTATGCGAAAACAAAGGCGCAGATCAGCTTCGCGGTAACCGCGAAGCTGATCAGCGCCTTTGTTTTCGCTACTCGGATAGCACAATTCCTCTTCTACTTAAATCCGAAATTTCAAGCTTCTAGCTCTTTTCTGAGACTGCACAGACCGGTTTATGTCGGACCTGGTCGGAAACCCCGAAGACCGGTTTTCTCGCGTCGAGGCTCATATGTGAATCATCACAGGAAAACTAATATTTTATCATCAACACTGTTATATCTTCTTTAGGTTCAAGGCTACCGCATTTGCCTTACGTACGTATTCATAAAGGACATATATGCCTTAGATGTAAGAAGTCCCTATATCTCAGATTTGGGAGGACGAAATTTTCGTGTTATGACTATGGGGCTGAATTTAGCATTTATAGGAGAAGAAATATATACACTTTCGTTTACAAAACACTTTGGCTGATATAACAGAATCCAAACAATGCAACATTTTCACAACCCATCCCATCTTTGGCAAAAATGAACCATTAGACTTTGAACTGATTTGCATTTGTTTGTCAACAGCACTTTCCAAGCAAACAAATATGGGCTTGTTTGTCATATGAATGCTGAACAATATCCATTTGTTTTGTTTTTCATATTCACACATCATATCAAAGTGGCATCCTGGGTCTAGGGGGGGGAACAGGGTCAGCAAGGCAAAAATGTATAGTTTCCTGAAATTTTCCATGAACTAAAATAAGCACAGTTGTTATGGACAATTTTAAAGACATCATCTGTAGATTTGTAAACATTCATGGTCGTATTTCTTGTCAAACCAGTGTCTGGGTGAGTATATTTAGGTCATGTAGATGCATTTATAGAGATACAGTACAGGTTCAAAAGTAAATGTGATTTCAATCTATCGAATTGCATTAATGCTTAGAAATGTAAATTCCCAAACTAATGTTAAAATTGACATAAATTATGTCATTGACAATCAAAATATGCAAGAACACAATAATAATAAAGAACTAGGCATTTTCTTCTTAGAAAGTGACATATTTGCCAATTAGGGAGTATCCCACTCTAAGGCATAGATGTCCTTTCAAAATCAAAATATTGTAGATTATTTTCCCCATTTGTGCAATAAGAAGGTACAAGTAGGCAAAGATCAGGAAAAGGCGCAATCAGACAAAGATTCCCACTCCAAAAACCGAAGTGGGAAAAAACCAAACTAACAATCAGGTACTTATACCATGAAACATATCGTAAGCCGAATGAGGAGCTATTTTCCCAGTAGGTGGCCACTCAGTTACCTTTACTTAACTAAAACTATGAAAGCACACATAAAGCGCAAACAGCACAAAAAATATAAACACCAAGACATAAAACAAAAAGAACCACCACAGAAGTATCGACTTGGAACGATCAGTAACACAAAGTTACTGGCGGGCTTAAACCGGTTTTACAGGCGCCTAACCACACCCTCAGCTTCTGCAGTGGTTCATAACGTTTAGTTAGTTATTCGGTCCTCATGGTGAATCTCTAACTAATCAATGAATCATCAAGAACAAACAAATAAATCATGATAAACATCCTTATGAATCAAAAACCAGGACTCACAGATTGAGTAAGCTGCCTGACGATGGAGATCCTTGGGCGCCGAATAACCTATTAACTCCGGAGCAAAAGAAAAACACCAGTTGGACCCCGGTGGGCCAAGCAACAGACAAGAAGCTCCGGCCCCAACCAACTAAAATGAATAGCTTTAAGTCGGGGCCATCAAAGAGTCTGACGCCCGACCCACCGGCGTGCAATTAAAGAAGGCAGCATAGTTATCAACCATGATTGGGTTAAAAACTAAGCATGCAGACTGTCGCATAACATTCAAGTTATAACCTATACGTCTGTAACGTGTTATGATTTTTCTGAACTGAAAAGAAAAATCATTACTTCCTATAAGTTTCTTAAATTTGTAAACCAAGTCACCATAAAATTCAGGTTCCGAAAGGCCCTCACTTAAAAAACATTATATTTGGAAATCAATTCATAGAGTCTACGATAAAATTTAGAAAAGGTTTGGCGAAGTTTATGATACCGATAGCCCTGTTGGAGAAGTTTGGCCGTTAAACATTTATTTCGAGCGTTGAAGTCTGTAACATGATTGCAGACTCTAGCAAACCTAATAAGTTGCGAAATGTATACACCATAAGAAGCAGGACGAGGAACGTCGCCATCCAAAAAAGGAAAATTTACAATATCAAAATCAAAGTCATCGCGCTTATCATAAATTTTAGAAGAAACAAATCCATTTGCAACAGAAAGATGTAGATCTAAAAAGGGGGATTCGGTATCTTAGATACTGGCTTTGTTCAACTGTAGTTCAGGTGGATAAATTTGATTGACCATACCTTCAAAATAAGGGTTGTCAATGTTCAAAAGGTCATCGAGGTACCTAGATGTGGAATTGAAAGCCTCGATAACATCAGCTTGATTATCATGGTTAAGGGAATCCAAGAAATCTCTTTCGTAGCAGTATAAAAATAAATCAGCTACGAGAGGTGCGCAATTTGTACCCATCGGAATTCCAACAATTTGTCTGTATAACTTGGTCCCAAATCTAATATAAATATTATCAAGGAGATAGGACAAGGCGTCGCACACATTCTGACATGACCAAAGTGTATACCGACTTTGGTCAGAGGAAGTGAAAAAAGCCTTTCTGTCTTTACATTACAAATAAAGTGAACCATAGTTTTTTAATGCCCTTTTGAAGGTCCGCTCTATCAAATCCAGAAGTTTTTCTTGTATTAGATTATGTGGTAATGTTGTATACTGAGTAGAAAAATCATATGTGGACAAGCTTGTCGCACGGAACCTTTTACACTTCAATTTACTGAGCACCTCACCAGAATTTTTTATTGACCAAAACCAATTTTTATTTGAAGTTTCATAAACTGTCTCACAGTATCTTATAACATGAGATTTGATAGCAGTAAGACAGGAAGTTAATAATTTAGAAAGCTCAGTGGTAGTACAAGAGCTAGAATTTGCAATAAATCTAGCTTTGTACGGTCTTTTGTGAAGCTTAGGTAACCAATACATCGTAGGAAGTTTGTCTTGGCCTACATTGACACAAACAGAAAACTTAACAGGTAAATCGTTTAAGTGGGCATTAACTACAGACACTTCATAAGTATCTGTCTCCAGATAAGCCCTGGTACCATCAAGCTCCTGTTTTAAGGTGTTAACGTTTTTTTGTGAATGATTATGATCGAAACTAATTCTTTTCGACCATTCTACAACTCTTGTTATTAAAGTAAACTTAAAAGAAAATTATAGAGGGTGTCCAATGGAGTGGTAACCATCAGAGAAAGAGCTCAGCTTACCGAATTTTCTCTTTGTATCGGTAATTAATCTTCATTTTAGTTGTTTCCTACCTAGGTTTTAGGGTTTGACTTTCAATTTTATTGCATCAGTAATATGCGAATTCCCCTGGCATCAGCCTAAGAGGCAGTTCTATCCCCTCCAACGCCCCCATCCCCCCACCAAAAAACAATAATGACAAAAAATAAAAAACAATAAATAGATAAATAAATCAGTGCAATTATCCAAAGCAAATGAAAATATACCTGCACACTGATAAAATAAGTATGATTTCAGTCGAGCTGACGTACCTTACTGAAACTCTCATAGCCTACATAAAGAAAAGTTTATCGATATAAAAGTGCATAACAATGTTCAGTGTATTATAATTGCATAACGAGATAAAAACAAACACATTTTAGGATTGCACCATGGAAGTATTGTATTTCTTACTTGTGTTTGTGGCAATATTGCTTTGTATTCTAATCAATAGACTATTTCGATCAAGGAACGCAAGTCACGATGGAGTGGACATTCCCGGACCAAGGCCAATGCTAATGCTCGGAAACTTGTTTGATGTTAATTTGGAGCGCCTGCATCTCAGTGTGTCTAAACTCGCAGAAATATACGGACCCATCTTTCGTATCAAGATGTTTGGACAAAATACCATTATAATAAACGATGCAGCCCTCGAACGACATGCGTTTAGTAGTGCTAAATATGCAGACACCTTCAACGATCGCCCTAACTACTTTCTTGGAAAATACATATATTTTGATTGCAGCGATGTTGGGTTTGCAAACTTAAACAAGAAACAAATGACAATGCGTAAAACGTTACAAAGATCACTGAAACATTATGGCGACGGAATAGCACACTTCGACAAGGTGAACGAAGATCAGTTAGTTCGAGTGTTAGAGGAACTTAACCTGACAAAACAAAGCGAATTTGACATGAGTGCTGTTGTGTCGAAATCAATGACTAATACACTAGGGATTCTCCTCACTGGTTCATATCCTACCTTTCATGATTGTGAAGCTATGAAAGAATACTCCCGCTTGGAAGGCGTATTCTTATCTGGATTGGGGTTCGTGTTCGACTTCATTCCAATGATCAGATTTATTCCTGGACTATTCCGTAATACGTACAAGATGATCATTGTTGCACGAGATCAGCTGGTAAATAGATTCTATTTCACAGTAAGAGACGGTGTTGATGTCAGTTCAGATGCAGAAACGGGGCTTGTCAAAAGCCTCATAAAGTTGCGGGATGAAATCAATCTTAAAGCAGGGACAGAATATATCACTGAAAATGACATCAAAGGAGTAATTATTGACATAATTGTAGCAACAGAACAAACAACAACCACTATTCTTACCAATGCGTTTGCAATACTGCTTACCCACCGCCATGTTGCAAAGAAAATTCAGGAAGAGATTGACCATTGTGTCGGATCTTCGCGCATGCCCAATAACACAGACAAAGACAACATGCATTATACCATGGCGACGATTTATGAAATACTTCGGTATACCAGTCCAGCAGGTTTGAGTATTCCCCACCGAACAAACAAGGAGATGAATTTCGAAGGCTACTTTGTCGCCAAGGACAGCATACTGATCCCGAATCACTGGTATATCCACCATGATCCAAAACTATGGGATGATCCATGGGAGTTTAAACCAGAGCGATTCCTAGATGAAGCTGGGAAATTGTTACCACCGGAAAGTAACGAGCGACGAAACGTTTTGGCGTTTTCAACCGGTCGCAGAGAGTGCCCTGGTGAACAATTCGGCATGTTCCGATTATTCTACTTCATTACAGCTGTACTCCAATCCTTCGACATTGTGTCGGCATCGGACGGAGAGGTGCCAGATACTGATCCTAGGAATTACGAAACACGCGGCATATTTGAGCGGGTTAAGTCGTATCGTTGTAGGGCTATACCACGAGCGATACCTTAATTACTAAATTGCCATTGAAACAACACTGGGATTGACGTTGCTGCTACATGTGACATTTACGTACAGCGTAACGAAGAAACAACAAACTTTTGTTTGAGGCGGAACATTCCAATGAACAATAATTTTTCAGTCATGTCGAGACGGAGCCACCGCTTCCTGGGTATTAACCAATTCTCCGGGAAGTAAATGTGTCTTACTTGGAGATCGAACCCAGTGTCTCTCCATTTGGAGTCCCATGTTCTACCACCGTGACGCCACCGCGTTCCCCCTAAAAAAATTCTTTGTACGTGTGTTAGGAGATTGTTATGATAAAACACATATTTAACAAATGGGATTTCGCTAAAGTAAAATCAAATCAGTTCAGAGGGTCTGAAAGTGTTTGTGTCAATGAGGGCCAAGACAAACTTCCTACGATGTACTGGTTACCTAAGCTTCACAAAAGACCATACAAAGCTAGATTTATTGCAAATTCTAGCTCTTGTACTACTACTGAACTTTCTAAATTATTAACTTCCTGTCTTACTGCTATCAAATCTCATGTTATAAGATACTGTGAGACAGTTTATGAAACTTCAAATAAAATTGGTTTTGGTCAATAAAAAATTCTGGTGAGGTGCTCAGTAAATTGAAGTGTCGAGGGTTTCGTGCGACGAGCTTGTCCACATATGATTTTTTTACTCTTTATACAACATTACCACATAATTTAATTAAAGAAAAACTTCTGGATTTAATAGAGTGGACCTTCAAAAGGGCATTAAAAAACTATGGTTCTCTTTATTTGGCATGTAATGACAGAAAGGCTTTTTTCACTTCCTCTGACCAAAGTAGATATACACTTTGGTCATGTCAGAATGTGTGCGACGCCTTATCCTATCTCCTGGATAATATTTATATTAGATTTGGGACCAAGTTATACAGACAAATTGTTGGAATTCCGATGGGTACAAATTGCGCACCTCTCGTAGCTGATTTATTTTTATACTGCTACGAGAGAGATTTCATGGATTCTCTTAACCATGATAATCAAGCTGATGTTATCGAGGCTTTTTATTCCACTTCTAGGTACCTCGATGACCTTTTGAACATTGACAACCCTTATTTTGAAGGTATGGTCAATCAAATTTATCCACCTGAACTACAGTTGAACAAAGCCAATATCTCGGATACCGAAGCCCCCTTTTTAGATCTACATCTTTCTGTTGCAAATGGATTTGTTTCTTCTAAAATTTATGATAAGCGCGATGACTTTGATTTTGATATAGTAAACTTTCCGTTTTTGGATGGTGACGTTCCTCGCCGTGCTTCTTATGGCGTATACATTTCGCAACTTATTAGATTTGCTAGAGTCTGCAATCATGTTTCAGACTTCAACGCTCGTAAAAAATGTTTAACGGCCAAACTTCTCCAACAGGGCTATCGGTATCATAAACTTCGAAACACCTTTTCTAAATTTTATCGTAGACACTATGAATTGATTTCCAAATATAATGTTGGGTTAAAGACTCTTTTAAATGAGGGCCTTTCGGAACCAGAATTTTATGGTGACTTGGTTTACAAATTCAAGAAACTTATAGGAAGTAATGATTTTTCTTTTCAGTTTAGAAAAATCATAACACGTTACAGACGTATAGGTTATAACTTGAATGTTATGCGACAGTCTGCATGCTTAGTTTTTAACCCAATCATGGTTGATAACTACGCTGCCTTCTTTAATTGCACGCCGGTGGGTCGGGCGTCAGACTCTATGATGGCCCCGACTTAAAGCTATTCATTTTAGTTGGTTGGGGCCGGAGCTTCTTGTCTGTTGCTTGGCCCACCGGGGTCCAACTGATGTTTTTCTTTTGCTCCGGAGTTAGTAAGTTATTCGGCGCCCAGGGATCTCCATCGTCGGGCAGCTTACTGAATCTGTGAGTCCTTGTTTTTGATTCATCAGGATGTTTATCATGATTTATTTGTTTGTTCTTGATGATTCATTGACTAGTTAGAGATTCACCACGAGGACCGAAGAACTAACTAAATGTTATGAACCACTGCAGAAGCTGAGGGTGAGGTTACGGCCGTGTAAAATCGATTTAAGCCCGCCAGTAACTTTTTGTTACTGATCGTTCCAAGTCGATACTTCTGTGGTGGTTCTTTTTGTTTCATGTCTTGGTGTTAATATTTTTTGTGCTGTTGGCGCCTTATGTATGTTTACATATTTTAGTTAAGTTAGGGAAACTGAGTGGCCACCTATTGGGAAAATAGCTGCTCATTCGGCTTACGAAATGTTTTCATGGTATAGGTACCTGATTGCTAGTTTGGTTTTTTCCCACCTCGGGTTTTCGGAGTGGGATTCTTTTGCTGATTGCGTCATTTCCTGATCTTTGCCTACTTGTACCTTTTTGTAGCATTTATAAGAAAACAATATTATTTGTAAAGCGGATAAGTGTACCATTGACATGAATAGTTCTAAGAACAACAGGGATTTAATGAAGCATCAACATGCTTAGAATTAAACCAAAACCTATATACGGTATGCGGTCGACATTTTATGCTTTCTTATCTTAGTTCTCTACCTATTGTTGTATTACGTTCCTTAGACACAGACTCACAGAGGCTAACAGATTTTACGATAGAAATCATCAAATGCACGATACTGCACTGCTGACAATATGTTATACTTAGCATGCTCTTAGTCGATGCCTGAAATGACAGAAAGACTTTTTCCACTTCTTCTGACCAAAGTCGATATACACTTTGGTCATGTATGCGACGCCTTATCCTATCTCCTGGATAATATCTATATTAGGTAAGACAAATTTTTGGAATTCCGTTGGGTACAAACTGAACTCCTCCCGTAGCTGATTTATTTTTATACTGTTACGAAAACAATACATGGATTTTCTTAACCGTGACAATCCAGGTGATGTTGTCGAGGCTTTTAATTTGACTTCCAGGTACATCGATGACCTTTTGAACATTGACAACCCTTTATTTTGAAGGCATGGCCAATCACATTTATCCACCTGAGCTGCGGTTTGGCGGGGCCAGTGCCGCAAATGGATTTGTTTCTTCTAAACTTTATGATAAGCGCCATGACTTTGATTTTGATATAGTAAATTTTCCTTTTTGGATGGTGTCCTTCATCGCCGTGCTTCTTATGGTGTATACATTTCGCAACTCATGTTACGGACTTTAACGCTCGAAATAAATGTTTAACGGCCAAACTTCTCCAACAGGGATGTCAGTATCATAAACTTCGAAATTTATCTAACATTTTCTAAATTTTATCATAGACACTGTGAGTTGGTTTCTGGGTTTATTGGTGGGTTAAAGACGTTTTTACGTGAGGGCATTACGGAACCAGAATTTTATGGTGACTTGGTTTACAAATTAAAGAAACTTTATTGGAAGGTATGATGTTTCTTTTCAGTTCAGAAAATTCATTATACGTTACCGAAGTATAGATTAAAATTAAATGTTATGAGACAGTGTGCATGCTTAGGTTTTGACCAAATCATGGTTGATAACTATGCTGCCTTCTTTAATTGCTCGTCGGTCGGGCGTCAGTCTCTTTGATGGCCCCGACTTTAAAGCTATTCATTTTAATTGGTTGGGACCGGAGCTTCTTGTCTGTCTGTCTATTGCTAATTAAAGGAAATATAACAAAAAGGTTATTGAATGAATATCGTAAACTATTCTGAACTCGTTCATATTAGTTGGGGAACCGAAATCGCGTATCTTGCAAAATGACAGAAAAATTGCACCCGAGCGCCCTACGGCTGAATTTTTTTTATACCGGTAGCCAGAACAGTGCTTGATATGGAATCACTGTATAGAAATGCGCTGCGAATTGCATTTCGATAAAACAATGCATTTTGTATGGAACGCCGTTGAAGTTTCCATGATTATATTCCTTCATGCACACTCGCTGTGTGAGATGACATACAGTGTATTATGTTGTTCGCTTATTGTGAACCTAATACAATGCTTTTATAATAAGAACTAAAATGCATTTAGAAGTATGGGCAGCCGTTTGTACGCTTAAAATTTAGTAAGCTGTTCTTTTAAGAGATTTTCACATTTTGAACGTTGCTTTTAGCTCACAAGGTGTGCTAATAGGATAGGCAGGTGCCCGGTGTTCGTTCGTTGGCCTGTCCGTCGTCGTCCACCATTTTCAAAGATCTTCTCCTCCGAAACCACTTGCCTAATGCATTTATATTTAAATTAAATTATTATTTTCAGAGTATTCCGTAACCTGTGACCTGAAACATTGGTACATATAGATACAGACAATTTAATTCCGAGTCAATGAAGTTATGTGAGCATTCAAGGCCAATGTCATTTTGGTAAAATGTAATCTTTAAGACCAAATCTCAAGTCATCGTCCTCAGTACCAATGGTCTTTTTGTTGTATGATTTTGTTTTTCTAAGACCTAACAGTTCTGCTGTAAGAATATCTGCCTTTTGGACATAAATCTTTAACCGATTTCGCTCTGATAAATAAGTTATGTTTATTCAAACGTTTAGAAAAAAAAAATCATTTTGTCTCCCAGCCAGAGGTATTAAATTCACTTTTTGTCAATATGTGTCATAAAATGGACGGAACAACAAGGTTTTGATCTGTTGATGTGCAAGATTTGCATGCCGTTATTATATAGGATATTTAAGATATAACCGAAATCAAAAACTGTCATACGGCGACAGTGGCACTGAAAGGTACAAATTGGAAATAATAAGTTTTATCTTTAGACTCCGTGAAGAGTTTACGGTTTTTCTTCTGGTGTAAAAACACATTCTGTGTATTTCAATGCGCTAAAATGTGGAGGTGGGGGTGGAGGACACAAATGTTGAAAATCAGTTCGTAGTGTCATATATTATAAATTTGCTATAGACTGCAATCCAGCCACTGGAGGTTGATAGAAATTGTATATAAAAAGAACATAACAGGATATTTTATGGATTTATATATCTTATTATATTGTTTGTAGCTACTTTCTAACTCGACAAGATGTAGAAAAAACGCAAAAATACAAAAAATACACTAACCACATTTTTCCATAATTTGACTCTCCATTCTTGCCACAGTAATGTTTGAAAAATAAACGCCATTAACTTATATTTGCACACAAACGTCATTCTAGTGATATACGGTATTCAAACACATTAAATTCGAAACACACAAAAATTATGTTAAAAAATCTGTTTTTGACCATTTTTGTGAAAAACCATCAAAGACGTATCAACCTGACTTATTTTTGCAATGATTGATTTTAACATATTTAGAAATAATAACAAAATGCACTTTTGAGACAGAAATGCATTTTTGATGGACTCTGAGGCAAATAAACGTTAAGATAAAATGGCAAAATCGGGGTTCGCTCAATCAAATGCCTATAAAACGACAACCACTGCATGCAATGAACCATCCTTGATAGGCATGTTGAAGTATATACCTGTAATTATATCAAACGAATTTAAGCCGATTTGACTCAATCCTGATAAAAGTTACTCGATAGGTTATTACAAGTACTCCATGGGCTACCGTAGAAAAATGCATACTGCGTCGTTATGCAAGTCGATCATGTTTTCTATACAGTGGTTTCAGATACACTATATAATTACCTTTTCAACCATATATAGCAAAGTCGTAGGGCTTTCGGGTGCAAGGGTTAGCCCATTTCACGGCTTGGTTCCCCAACTATATGGCGGAGACGCTCTAGCAAGCTCGTGCGTCCTCGCCATACGTTCCGCATATATTACGATATTCATTCAATAACCTATAAATATTCTCGTGTCCCACATTAATCTATCCTGGACAAAAGTGCAGCCAATCGAAGGTTTTGGAAGATGTTCAGCCCTTTCTAGAAGGGTTTTGATATTATGGACAAAGTAAAGAGATTAACAAAGCTAATCAACCGGGACAATAGTCGTATTTCAATATAGGCACATAAGCCAGCAATCGATTTTACTAGCGCTCAGGTAAATTTACGGAGACTTTCCGATAATATCCGATATTGGCCGGCGATATTCGATTATCATTCAGCTAGTCTGTCCAGGTAATGTCAGTGTTGCCTGGGGACAGTTGTAGGGATTAAAGATTTCATCGCTTTATTTTAACAGCTTTCTCTGCGTGAAAACTTTATTTTAATTAAGCGCAGTTGACATGTTAAAAGACTAAATGCATGACGCAGGGACCGGGGGTATTCATCTGCTACCCCCATGTCACTTCGGATGATTTTATATAGGATAATTATAACAGACCCATCGTAAACAAAAGCATTCGTCTTGCAGACGCGGACACGCCTTTGCATTTTCAAGATGATTTAAGAAGCTGCATAGATTATTTTAATAGACTCCATTAGTTGTTTGTAACCTTATATGGAGAATAAACGTGTTGTTCCCCTTTTTAAAATATTTGCACAATAATAATCATATTGTTAAAAATAAGTTTAGAAGGCTATCAGGATCCGAATGTGAAAGACACATATAAAATATTAAATGTATACGTTTTTCTTTATACAGAAATTAAATGTAATTCGCGCCAAATAAATTAATTTAGAATATACATTTTCGCTGGGTAAAAAACTTAGATATTCACAGTCTATACATCCTGAAAGATATATCGAATTAAGTTCTTCACATCTATACTTAACCGGGCGGGCTTCTCAAAAAAAAAAAAAAAAAAAATCATTCTCCCGGTTGAGCCTTCGGGTGCTCCCGGGACAACAAAACAACCTCCTTATCAAAGTTATTCCAATTACGAGTTTCATGTTGCATGGCTTTGTGACCACCCGAATATAATGGCTGTTCGCTTAGCCCTCTGCATTTACTTGTTCTGTCCAAGCTAGCACTGTGACCACCTAATACCTTCAATAGCTGCTCGCTCTGCTTTCCGTTATTCATGTTAAACGTTGGTATCTATGTTTAGTATTTTCCTAATATGATTTCTTATTTCTTGTTTATCACTGAACCACTACAGAAGCTGAGGGTGAGGTTAGGTACCTGTAAAACCGGTTTAAGCCCGCCAGTAACTTTGTGTTACTGATCGTTCCAAGTCGATACTTCTGTAGTGGTTCTTTTTGTTTTATGTCTTGGTGTTTGGGGTTTTTTGTGCTGTTGGCGCCTTATGTGTGTTTTCATATTTTTAGTTAAGTTAAGGTAACTGAGTGGCCACCTATTGGGAAAATAGCTGCTCATTCGGCTTACGATATGTTTCATGGTATAAGTACCTGATTGTTAGTTTGGTTTTTTCCCACCTCGGTTTTTGGAGTGGGAATCTTTTTCTGATTGCGCCTTTTCCTGATCTTTGCCTACTTGTACCTTTTCCTATAGTACTGGCCTCGCCCAGTAGTATAGGCGGTGATGACCTGCACAGCGCTGAAACACCATTTTCCATAAGACCGGTTATTCTTATCCAAGTATGCAGTTCAACCTTGATACAGTTTTAATGATAACCAATCTGGTCTATGTCTGACATGGTCAGAAATGCCGACCAGAAGGTAGGTTTTCACGCTTTGCTGATTATAAGGTAGTTAGATGACTTGATTAAGGGATTACACCTGACATCCAGCGTATTTAGGCTGTCGCCGCAAGGTATTAAAGTCACGCTTCTTATAAGATAATTTGGCAGCGTCATATGAAAACTGTTTTGACAGACAAAACTGATTCTGCATATCAGACAGGCTACTCTTAGCCAAGTCTGCATACAGAGATATAGATTCTTAAAACGAACTTTAATGTTTTATTAAACTACACATCAGGAAAACATGTCCGTGCAATATATACCCCCTTAAACCCCACTTTTATATAGTAAAACTGGGGTTTGCAGGGGTATACCTGTTTTTCTTATTTTTGCTCCAAACATAGAGTGTGGGTACTCGTTATAACCGCCTCGGAGTCTTATCTACATGTATAAAATAATTAAATGTTTTTGTTTCGTGTCAAAATGCTTTGAGAAAGATATTAAGAAATAGATTTTAAATATCTTTGAATTCTTCACGTTGGTTAAATAAAGCATGCATAATGTGTTACGGCACAGTGTCATCGCTTTCGGTAAATGAGTGATTATACTCGTTCGGTTTGCTCAATTATATCTCGAGTATGTGTGAAATACTTAAGTTAAATTGTTTACATGTAATTTGATTTCTTTAATTGTTGTCGGGATTCAACTGTTCATGCGATGATCGCTTTAAACGTTTATGTTTGATGTTTATGATTTTTAATTAAAGCTAATAAAGGCTGCTATTCTGTTTGGATTGACTTTGAATGACAGATATAGAGCACTCGTCCTGTTGCGGATTACAGCATCAAAAGAAAAATACAAATACCTCATGAAATAATTATAAAAAGATTCTCATAAAAAATAAAATGATAAATTAGATGAGTAGAACTTGATTGCGAATTTAACATAGTGTCATTACTAATTGACATTATGCAATCATGAGCGAATTGACATCTATGTTTTCAATTCGGCATCTACTGTCGAAAAAGGAGAAAAAAAAATATGGTAAAGTTTAATGTTTTATTTCCGCAAAATATCACTCTCTAAACTTAAGCCTATTAATTTATTCATATAAAATTCTTTATTACACAATCAGTCATCAAATACATTTTATTTCCATATTAGAGCGATAATCTTCGCCCACGGCATTAATACCTGGAAATTAAGTCGGGTCTTATCGGTGCATTTTACGGATACTCACGGAAATTCCAGATAGAAAATAATATTTATTGTTTTTTGTTCGTTGCTCAAACAGACCAATTTATCGTTGAGCTACAAAAATAAAAAATACACCAGATTAAAATATAATATTTCTACTACATTGGACCGTTTGTGACGCCTAACATTTATGTAAAATTATAGCTTAAAATTGTTGCTGAAGTCATGTACCTAGGCGTATTTAACCGCGTTTTACGGAAATTTTGCTATATATTTAATTAAATTGCGTACAACAAGACGGCCGTCCCCAAACAGACCATTTTATAATAGCGCTACGTCAAAAATTAAAAAATTATGGTAAAGATAAAGAATTATACTTTCTTACGCCGTTCGTGATATAAAAATATCATAAAAAATAAGAAAGTTACAAAGTGTTGAATATTTTTTCCCTATATGTTTTATACAATTTATTGGCCAATACCTGTAGAAGTGCTAGTACGAGTAAAGTACCCCATGTATTAAATTTTATTCTAATGAAAACTATATACGTGTATTTACACATTTATATACACGTATTATAGCTGAGCAAAGCGGGACAACCCATTGGGCCCATTGTGCTATGCTGACACAAAGTTATTCAGTCCTAAAGTCAGATATCTGTAGGATTTTCCCATTTAATGTCTATGTTATAATTATCCACATAAACTGTGCATCAAAGCTTTTTACTCATGCCCATGCCCTTAAAAAAAGGTACAAGTAGACAAAGATCAGGAAAAGGCGCAATCAGAAAAAGATTCCCACTCCAAAAACCGAGGTGGGAAAAAACCAAACTAACAATCAGGTACTTATACCATGAAACATATCGTAAGCCGAATGAGCAGCTATTTTCCTATTATAAAGCCTATTATGCGAAAGATTAATTGGACAATCGTATCTCTCCTTCCAGCATTGGTTCGACTTGGTTGCCCAATCTCAGTTTCAATATAAGACTTACACGACGACAAATAAAAATAAAATACAAAAGTTTGATCCTTTGGAAGCAGTAAAAACGTTAAATGGAGGTAGTATGGGCAATATTGTGCAATTTCGGGTACTGATCCCTCATCAGTGACCCTTTAAAATCTGGCGGCGATAGCCAGATAAATATGCTTCCATTTCAAATAATTACATAAGGGAAAGTAAGAATAGAGGGACCAGGAATCGATGCAATTAAATTTAAAGTTCCAACATAGACAACGGGTGGGAAAGAAAATACATATTTAACACAACAAAACATTTTCCGACAACACACTCGAAGAGCAGAATGACTAGCACTTTCCCAACAAGGTAGACTTCCGGCTAAGTTTCAACAGTAACGAAAGGGGACGAGCACAAGTCTAAATCGAAGGCACATGCCTAAACGGGTTCAAATTAATAAAAAGCATTGTTTAGAAGATGGCTTCAAACGTCAATCGAGATTAAATCAGTGTGATCATGATAAACATATAACTTTCATATACGTATGCATGCATTTTCTAATATGAATGCGTTTCACGCATGTATGTATGATCAACAAGCATCAGTCATGGTAATCAGTATCTTCTACACATACACTCGTAGACGGCTTTAAAACGTCTTTTTTTTTTTTTTTTTTTTTTTTTTTTTTTTTTTTTTTTTTTTTTTTATCCAGCGGGTTGGTCACAGTTCTCCAGAATATAAAATAAACGAAAGGTTTAAACGGCCATTTACATTTTATACTGTACTCGACACCATAGTAAGCCTCAGACTGTACATGTATCTGCTATGCCATCTAATTATGTTCTGCTCCCAACGTAAATGCGACGTTGGTTCGATGTAATGTACTCTGAAATAGTAAGTCTATAAAAGGTGACTGATAGAACAATAAGTCAGCCTGAATAGGGAAACCTGATGCATTTGTTATATATCAACGTTATATTAAATTTCATAGGCATTTAGATGGCTATATAAAGTTGCGTCCATGTGGGTCTAATGTTGGCAAATACACACCCACATTTCCACCAACTAGCAAAGTGGACCGAACGTGTAATTGCTATCTCGCTAATTCATTTTAACTTTCGGAGATAATCGATCAAATATAGGCGGTGGTTGAAAAGTTTGTTCAGTATATTTTAACAATCGATCTTGCCTTCATCAAGCCATAAGTCACTTCGATAGCCGCATTTGAGGTTCAGTAATTAAGGTGCCACACGCGGTACAGCCCTACAAAGATGAGGCTTAACCTGTACAAATACTCCTTCGGCATCGTAATTCCTGGGATCGGTATCTGGTACTTTTTCGTCCGATGCCGGAATAATATCGAAAGATTGAAGTACTGCAGTCAGATAGAAGAATATCCTAGACTTGCCAAAGTTTTCGCCGGGACACTCCCTGCGTCCTGTGGAAAACGCTACAACATTTCGACGTTCTTTGCTTTCTAGCGGTAGCAACATTCCCGCATCATCAAGAAATCGTTCTGGAGTAAAGACCCACGGATCATCCCACAGTTTTGGGTCATGGTGAATGTACCAGTGATTAGGCATTATAACGCTGCCTTTTTCCACAAAGTAACCCTCGAAATTCTGGTCCTTGTTTGTCCGGTGAGGGAGACCCAAACCTCCAGGACTTGTGTAGCGAAGTATCTCGTAAATCGTTGCCATTGTATAATGCATGTGTTCCTTGTCTGAGTTATTGGGCATACGAGAGAATCCTACACAATGGTCAATCTCTTCCTGAATTTTCTTTGCAACATCGGGATGTGTAAGCAGGACCGCAAATGTGTTGGCAAGAATAATATTTGCTGTTTCATGTGATGCTGCAATAATTTCAACAATTATCCCCTTCATATCATTTTCAGTTATATATTCCATCTGCTCCTTTTGATTGATCTCTTTCTGCAACCTTATAAGGTTTTTGACAAGACCTTGTTCGCAATCTAAGGATTCAAGATCTCTGTCTTTTATTGAGTAATAAAATCTGTTGACCAGCTGATCTCTTGTATCAATTATGGCCCGGTAATTGTTTCGAAAGGATCCTGGCAGAAATCGTATCATCGGGATAACATCATACACGAAACCAGTTCCAGATAGGAAAACGCCTTCAAGGCGAGCATATTCCTGTATGACCTTACAGTCATGGCTATCAGGACGAGCGCCAATCAAAAGCATCCCTAGGGTATTAGTTAATGAATTCGATATTATTGTATATAAATCAAAATCGCATTGATTTGTTGATTTTATCGTCTCCAAAACTCTTACTAATTCGTCTTCGTTCATTCTGTTGAAGTGCGCTATCCCGTCGCCATAGAATTTTAGGGATCTATGTAACATTTTACGCATGGTCACTTGTTTCTTGCTAAAATTTACGAATCCGGTGGCACTGAAATCAAAATATACGTATTTTCCCAGAAAATAACTCGTACGATCGTTGAAGTAATCAGCATATTTGGAACTTCCGAAAGCTTTCCGTTCCAGGTCGACATCATTGATAATAATCGTGTTTTGTCCAAGAAGCTTGATCCGAAAGATAGGTCCATAGATTGGTGCAAGTTTAGACATAAGAAGATGCAGATGCTCAAAGTCACTATAAACGTTTCCGAGAATTGGCAATGGCTTTGGTCCGGGTAGTTCCATTCCATCGTGATTTGTATTCTTTAATCGAAATAGTCTATCAATTACAATACAAAGACATATTGCCACGAAACCGAGTAATACGTAAAATGTTTCCATACTGCAATACTAGAATATGCTTGTGTTCACCTCACTCAATGTTGAACATTACTAACCCATATTTACATTTGACTATGTACTTTAAGAGAAGTAAGAGTTCATTATATAGGTTAAAAGAGTTTTCGTAAAATTTGATAGCTCGAATGGGTGTACTTCAGATATCATGAGACAATTTGGCACTATTGTCGTCAGTTTACAGTTCTTTAGTTTTCATTTTGTGTTTTGAATAGAAATCTCGCCTTTTTCACTTCCTCTGACCAAAATCGATATACACTTTGATCATGTCTTAAGACCCTTTTACGCGGGGGCCTTTTGGAACCAGAATTTTATGGTGACTTGGTTCACAAATTTAAGAAACTTATAGGAAGGAATGATTGTTTTCAATTCAGAAAAATCATTACGCGTTACAGACGTGTTTAAAACTTTTGTGCTGTTATCATATTTTAGTTAAGTTTAGGTAACTGAGTGGCCACCTATTAGGAAAATAGCTGCTCATTCGGCTTGCGATATGTTTAAATGGTATAAGTACCTGATTGTTAATTTAGTTTTTTCCAAACTTGTTTTTTGGTGTGGGAATCGTTTTTTGATTGCGCCTTCTCCTGATCGTTGCCTACTTGTACCTTTTTGTTTCTTAGAACGTGATGCTCATTTTGTCTGCGAAGTGTTTTTGCTTGTTTTTCTTTTCTTATTGTATCTTTCACAATATATTTTAAAGTACCCGTACTCGATACAAACGACTCAGAACTCTTCAGGCGCTTTTCTGTTTGTTCCCGCTCTGGTATTTAAACCTGTTTCGCAAATTTGCGCTTAACTTTAATTCTTTTTGTGCAATTACAACATTTGAGCCACCGCATGGGAAAACCAGCAATTTGCATATGCGAAAACAAAGGCGCAGATCAGCTTCGCAGTAACTGCGAAGCTGATCAGCGCCTTTGTTTTCGCTACACGGATAGTACAATGACTCTACGTTCTAAATCCAAAATTTCCAGTCTCTAACCATCGTCTGTGACCGTACAGCCCAGTTTGTGTCAAACCTGGTTGGAACCCAAATTGTTGTTTTTCTCACGCACAAGCTCATTTAGGATCGAATGCAACATGTTGGCGTTATCAACGTACGTTGCTTCATCACAATTAACTGCTGCTTTATTTTGTTATGACGTGCACATACTTTTCAAATACCAGTATACGGTGTGATCCACCTTGGAACGATCAGTAAAAATTACTGGATGGCTTAAAAAGGTACAAGTAGGCAAAGATCAGGAAAAGGCGCAATCAGAAAAAGATTCCCACTCCAAAAACCGAGGTGGGAAAAAACCAAACTAACAATCAGGTACTTATACCATGAAACATATCGTAAGCCGAATGAGCAGCTATTTTCCCAATAGGTGGCCACTCAGTTACCTTAACTTAACTAAAAATATGAAAACATACATAAGGCGCCAACAGCACAATCGATTTTGCGCGTACTGGGACCAGGACATATTCGCCAGGGTTTTAGGGTTCGATTTAGCCTCTGATTGCGACAGTTCCTGGTGATGGTTTACTTTTACATTTTACTGGATTTAAATAGAAACGCTTACGTAAACAGTAACAGGAACTGGTGCAATCAGAACAAAAAACAATCGTTTACTCTGAAATACCGATGAAAAGCATTTTAGAATGTTGATTACGCCCTGTGTGTAGACGTGCGTAAACATCTACTTTTACCTCTTTAATCTCTAAGCGACCAGGTGAGCTAATAAAAGTTGCACTGTCTACAAAGGTCAAAGTCCTCGGTAGTATTTGAATTGAAACACGAATACCCCTGTACATAAAATTAATACACTGTTTTAAACCTTGAATGTGTCTATCGACCGTAACAATATTCTTGGTTCATTACGAAAACATGCCAATGTAATATACAGACTTTGTAGAAATTGAAAATTTTCTTAAGAAAAAAAAAATTGATGATTTTTTCTTATTCTAGAGAGGCGGATGTACATGTAACCACAACCTATGTTTTGGAGCAAAAATAAGTAAAGACAGGCATCCCCCTGCATACTTTAGTTTTTCTATGTAAAAGTGGGGCGTAAGGGGTTATATTACGCAAAAATGTTATCCTGATGGTTGGTCACAAATCCACTGAAGGAATTAAAATCTATGCATGCAGAAACATCTCATTGCATTGAAGTTGTTAAAGTGTAATTGGTTTTCAAAACTATTAAGAATAAAACATTTTTTATTACAAGTTTCTAAATTGGTATACCATGTTACCATCAAGCCAAGTGTGCTACTCTTTCCCAAAAACAGAGGTCATACCGTTACATTTACCCAAATTTAACTTTATTTATAATTCTTATTTTATGTGTACATAATTATATAAACATGCATAGGGAAGGACCACTACTGAAACAGACCCACATTAAAACAAGAAACAAAAAGAACAACAATAGAATTACCGCATTGGAACAGTCAAGCCTGATTCCATTTTACTTCCAGACAAGTTTTCACTCAGTCACTGGCTTTTGCAGTTCTAGCAGGCTGCGTTTCTTTATCGGGATGGACAGGAATGAGTATATTTGCCGGAATGGACTACCTCCTATTAATGTGCACAGCTCTAGAAAGTGTGCTTCCTTTGTACGTTAAGAATCATCTTCTTAACAGTATTTTGATTATTTGGCCCCTTTGTGAATATGAGTCTTTGATGATGTAAATTCTTGAAACTGCAGCAAAATGACTGGCTTTCGCTGGCAGTTTTGTAAAGGGTCACTGATGAAGGTTCATTACCCGAAATTGTACAATATGGCCCATTTTCTCGCTTTGAATGTTTTACTGCTTCCAAAGGAGCTAACAATTATTTTTATTTCCTGTTTACTGTATGTACTTCCGCTTGATAGAATCACAATTTTGTACACTCAACGTATGATCCGATCTGGCCGAACTTCGAACTCATCAGATATCTAATGCCTATCCTTGTTGTCTGAAAGAATAAAGGCGTTTTTCCTGATCGTTGTCTAACTTGTACCTTTCTATAACTTACCCTTTGGAATTATATGTTGCCATAGAAACCAGGTTCATGTCTGTTCTGGTTCAAAGCCTTAGCCCACATTCTAATGATGCGTGATGTCAAATTTGGTTGCAATCGGTCTTAAAGTCTCAGAGCTTTTCATGTTCGAAAGTGTGGATAGACGGACGCAATTCTCCTCATATGATAGTGTTTCGACTGTTGTGATCACTGGAAGACAGACGGATTGATGCTCGCATGACTATGTTTTACAAGATAATTCATGGCTATGTTGCAATTTAGCTTCCTTCATACTTCGAGAGAACCACGAGATACACTCGTCACACGCACCATCTTTCTTTTAGACAGATTCATACAGGTGTCGAGTATTATCATGCCATTCTTCTCTGTGTCAGTCATTCTTTGGAACAGACTTCCTTTTGAATTTTTCCTACTTGAAGATCTTTACTTCTTCAGGAAATGAGTCTGTAAGATCACTCATTCATCACCCTTAATTTTGATACGCTGTTTTTAAACTATACACATGGAAATAAGTTAGGGAACACTTTTGACTTTTGGGAAAAGTTTGAAAAATTCCCTTTTCCTTTTTTCTGGTGACACTGAAATTTTTATCACATGTATTTCATACCTTGGCCTAGCTACAGACCAATTTATGGAAATTCACAACATTTTTCTTGTTCTACAGAGGACACAATATGCCATATAAGAAAACCTCCACCTTTACTGAATATCATTTTGCTTCTGCACTCCGCAAAACTCAATTTTGGAATGCGAAACAGGAATAAAATGTTGAAACTGATCGTTCTCAATGAATAAATGACTTCGGATCAAAAATAAAATCATGTTTCATCTCCAAACAAACTAATCATACAAAATCTGCAGTTTGCATTGATTTCTATGGAAAGCTACATTCTTGGAATGTTTTGCAAATAAAACCGTTAAAGAAAAAATCCGCTATGACGCTATGACCAGAACGTGCATGTTTGACTTCCTAAAGGGACATATCGAATATCTGGCCCAACGTTTACAACCTGCAAAATGTATAGCCAAGGAACAAAACGTGATTATGTTTATTTATTTCGCAAATGGCTTATTGGCCCATGAGCTACAAATACAAATAGAGCTAACAATATGATTATCATGGAGTGGCAATATTTTTCTGATTGCGCCATTTCCTGATCATTGCCTACTTGTACCTTTTCATAATTCTTACCAAGAATGATATGTACAGTCCAAAGATGGTTGTCACGTTATTACAGGTGATTCTTATGGGTTTGATCTAAGTGTGAAAATCTAAATTTTTCCAATCCATTACAGTCACAGTCTATCATTTTTACATTTAGAAACAGCTACAACATCCTTTCAGAGGATCTTTCTGATTCATCCCATCCAAGTTCACCTCCGCCATCTAGGCCAAATGTGAATAGAACTTTCTCCATAAGAATTCATCAACTTAAAGCTCTTAGTATCAATTATTGTCAGTCATTAGTCAACAAGAGAGCAGAATTCTATTATGTATTGTTTGTCCAGAAAGGTATATGTGAAAGAATTGATTTTTTTTCGAACATCCGTAATGTACAGGTTTACGAATCTGAATCTGAATAGTTTACTTGTGACACGCCAAAGGACATTATTTCACCAGGGGTTCGGATGGGGGAGAAATTAGTCCCTAAAACGCACGAGTGAAGCGAACTTGGTCACACAATCATCTGACATTTCAGCAGTAGAAAACAGAGAGTCAGTGAGGTCATTCCAGTCCCTGATAGTCTGGGGAAAGAAACTTTATCTATTGGCCTCTATACTAGCAGATGGAAGCTGACTATTTCTACAACGCCTAGTCTTGGGAATGAGGTCATCTGTAGGTATTCTGGCTTTACCCTTCAGACCTTTGTATAGCAATATAAGTCGATTATCCGTCCTCCTCTTCATCAGAGATTCCCATTTGAGTTGTTCAAGAAGGCCTTTAGTATGAGGATCCCAAATAGAACTTCCGTATTCCACCAGTCCTTTATAAGCTGCTTCTTTAACATCTTTGGGGCAAGAAAATAAGTTTCTCTTCAAGAATCCAAGTGTTCTGTTGGCTTTAGTACAGATATTGGTAATATGGGTATTCCACTTCAAGTCATTTGTAATTGTTACACCTAGATATTTAATGCAATCAACATTTTGCAATACTGTACCCTCGAGGGTGTATGAGGCCTCAGTTTTATGTATCCGCTTATTTGTCAGCTGCATCATTTGCATTTGACAGGTTGAAATCTCATGCCCCATTTTCGGGCCCAGCTCCATAAAAAGTGAATGTCTTTCTGAAGTTTCAGCGTGTCTTCTACTGTTCTAATTTCACGGTAACAAATACAGTCATCAGCAAAAAGCCCGATTTGAGAGTCAATGCTAACGGGTGTGTCATTTATGTACAATTAAGGAGAATAACAGTGGACCGAGAACGGTGCCCTGTCAAGACACAACAGCTAGGGGCGCAGTCAGATTTAACACCATTAACAACTACCCTTTGCTGCCTGAAGCACAAAAACTATTAACCCATTCCAATGTCTTTCCACCTATACCATAACTAAACAATTTGCTTTTAAGAAGTTCGTGTGGAGGGGTGTCAAAAGCTTTTTCAAAGTCCAAAATGAAAGTACCAACCTGATCCATTTTGTCCACTATTTTTGCTCAATCATTTATTACTGTAATCAGCTGAGTTTCACAACTATGTCATTTCCTGAATGCATGCAGTTTGTCCGACAAAAGATTATATTGGTCAAGATGACTCATGATATTTGAGCAGACAATATGTTCTAGAAGTTTGCAAGGAATACACGTCAATGAAACTGGGCGGTAATTACAAGCAAGGGACCTGTCACCTTTCTTGAAAAGTGGACAAATATTAGCGAGTGACCATTCCCGTATTGATTGATTGCTGGAAGAGATGTGCAAATACCGGTCCTACTAATTAATTCTTTTGCCAATGCTTTTGGGTCTTTAGGATGGAGCTCATCAGGTCCTAAGGCTTTACCTACTTGTCTTTGCCTACTTGTACCTTTTTAGAAGGGTTCACGACAAGCTTGAATGTCAGCAGAACGACAGTACGAGTTGACCAAAAATAAAGTACGAGTTGGCTTAAGGTCCGAGTTTACGCCACTGGTACGAGCTGACGAATTAAAAAATACGAGTTGACTAGGGACAAGTTAGAAAAGTACGGGTTGACCACAATGTCGCTGACAGGTAGCGCTTCGTTGAATCGTTGAATCTATGTCATAACGACAGAATTGGTCTCTCAGGTAGTGGGGTTCTTCTCTGGTATGTGTGTCTCTTGTATTTTCACGCGTAATTATCTTCTTAGTAATAGTCACACTGTATTTTATTTCGCGTATGGGAGGTGCACCTTAAAGTCTATTTGTCTGAGTGATGAAGTCACCCAGCATTAAGGAAATATTCTCTCCATGGTCTCTTCTAAAGTCAGTTTTAGAACAGCCCAAGAGCATTTCACATGTCAATTCAAATGTGCCAGTTGTATTAAAAATATGTGTTCTGAGTGCCTCTCTTTCATTGAAATATAGTTCACAGTTAAGAAGGTAGTGCTCCACAGATTCAATTTGTCCACATTCACATAAATTACTGTCAGAGATACCTATTTTGAACTGATATTCTTTCAACTTTTTGTAACCTAATCTTAGTTTGGCAATGTTCCTGTACACAATTGTATTGGGAAAGTCAATTCGAGATTTGTCTCTAACCTTTGGTTTATAATTGAACAACGATCTTCCAGTTTCAGATGATTCCCACTGTCTCTGCCACTGTGACAGACCCAACTTACTAGCTGCCTGCTGAATGTCTGCCATAGTTACTATCTCCGTCTCACTCTTCATTTCTGCTGCCACACTGGATGCCTCTTTGGCTAATCTGTCTGCCTCCTCATTTCCTCTGATGTTAGCATGTCCAGGAGTCCAGGAGATATTTACTGTTATGTTATTATATTCAAGTCTCTCTATTTTCTGTCTGATTTCTGCTACAGTCTGCTTATGATGGGTCGGCTGCCATCCCAATTTCAAAATCCCTATTGCCCATTGACTGTCAGAGAAGATGTGGATGTCTGTAAAATTTGTTCTGTTGATTTCTTCCGTGACATAGTCTATGGTCAGTAGGATTGCAACAAGTTCGCCTAAGAGAATGGAGCTATGACTGGAAACTGGCTTCTGTTTTGTTTTTCTATTACTCCCATCAATCAATTTCTGATTATTCTTGGGAGGTGTACATTGTACACTCCGGTGTGTTTGCAGGATGGGCCTACATGCATGAGGATAGAACCTGTGTAGGGATCTTTAACCTGCACAGGGGATGACTGTCCCTGCACAGGGGGCCTCCAGTTAACGTCCCGATCCGAAGGACGGCGCACTGTATCATGTCATTCCTGCAAATGACACGAAGGGAAGCGTTCGGACCAACAAATTTTCCTCGCCGCCGGCGGGGATCGAACCCGGGACCTCTAGCACAAGAAGCCAGTGCGCTAACCACTCGGCTATCTCGCTTCCTCTGGCAGATTCAGGCAGATTGGTTCATCCTGATTGGGCATGAAGATGCAGGAACCAGCACCACATGGTCCAGGGTTTGGTTGGCAAGAACCATCAGTAAAAGCGATGACTGAGGTCTGGGAGCAGGTATCCAACAGCCCTTGAATGATGGCGCGGGATTCAATTTGCTGTTCTTCAGTCCTCGATTTTGATGAGCCCAGTCGATCCCAGTATTCTGGTCGTCTCTTGGAAGGTTGTAATGATTCCTCAAAGGAAAACTCTGGCTCAATATTAAAGGTGGTGGTTCCTGTTTCTGAAGAAAGATCTTCAAGCTGTAGTTGAACTTTACCGAAGGGAGATAAAAACTTCTCATAAAAACCACTGCAGAAGCTGAGGGTGAGGTTATGGCCATGTAAAACCGGTTTAAGCCCGCCAGTAACTTTGTGTTACTGATCGTTCCAAGTCGATACTTCTGTGGTGGTTCTTTTTTTTATGTTTTGGTGTATAAAAAAAATTTTTGTGCTGTTGGCGCCTTATGTATGTTTTCATATTTTTAGTTAAGTTAAGGTAACTGAGTGGCCACCTATTGGGAAAATAGCTGCTCATTCGGCTTACGATATGTTTCATGGTATAAGTACCTGATTGTTAGTTTGGTTTTTTCCCACCTCGGTTTTTGGAGTGGGAATCTTTTTCTGATTGCGCCTTTTCCTGATCTTTGCCTACTTGTACCTTTTTTTTTTCACTATCAATGTTTTCTTTCCAATAAAGCCAACTCTTCTTAATAGGGACTTGTTCAGATTTGCTGATAATCTTAGCTCCTTCTCTGATTGCCAACTCTTGCCGTCTGATGCTCAGTGGTTTAACTCCCAATTCAACTTCCATAGCCTCTCTTTCGCTTGTAGCATAACAGTCAAGACACAGGGATAGTGCTTTCCTCTGTACCTCTTCTAACATCTTGGCATCAGCTATCTGCCAAACAGGACAGGGCCCAGGGGCGGATCCAGAATTTCTAGAAGGGGGATTCAAATCCACCAAGGGGGGTTCGTATTAAACATTTTTGCAAATTTTCCATAAATTTCCCCATGAAATTGAAATAATTTGTTGCAAGAGGGGGGTTCGAGCGAACCCCCCGAACCCCCTCTAAATCCGCCACTGCTCAGGCATATTCTAAAATTGGACATATCAGAGACTTGTACAACTGAACAAGTTTGAAAGTGCTGATCTTTTCTACATGCTTAATCTGTCTTAAAATTCCAACTGCCTTATTTGCTTTCTGTTCTGTTCTCTTTATGTGGTTCACGCACTGACCTGTCGCAGTTGGCCAATGGGATCTGGGAAATTCATGCGGGATGCCCCAGCTTTCTTCGTGTGTCGTCTGTAGCCAAAATTGGCTATATCCCACAATTCAAAGCGTCAAATGCGAGGGATCAAGATGAGGTATCGTCTGATCTCGCGAGAATGGGGTTGACCATACCGGAAACATCCAACGATTAAAAAACTATTAAAAAACTATTACAAATCATGGACTCATTCTTGGGCATTAAAAAACTATGGTTCACTTTATTTGGCATGTAATGACAGAAAGGCTTTTTTTCACTTCCTCTGACCAAAGTCGGTATACACTTTGGTCATGTCAGAATGTATGCGACGCCTTATCCTATCTCCTTGATAATATTTATATTAGATTTGGGACCAAGTTATACAGACAAATTGTTGGAATTCCGATGGGTACAAATTGCGCACCTCTCGTAGCTGATTTATTTTTATACTGCTACGAAAGAGATTTCATGGATTCTCTTAACCATGATAATCAAGCTGATGTTATCGAGGCTTTTAATTCCACATCTAGGTACCTCGAAGACCTATTGAACATTGACAACCCTTATTTTGAAGGTATGGTCAATCAAATTTATCCACCTGAACTTCAGTTGAACAAAGCCAATATCTCAGATACTGAAGCCCCCTTTTTAGATCTACATCTCTCTGTTGCAAATGGATTTGTTTCTTCTAAAATTTATGATAAGCGCGATGACTTTGATTTTGATATAGTAAATTTTCCTTTTTTGGATGGTGACGTTCCTCGTCGTGCTTCTTACGGTGTATACATTTCGCAACTTATTAGGTTTGCTCCCAGATAGCACGTATACATTGGCCCTCCATTGGCCCATCGGACGCCGCACGATTGGCCCATGGTTGTAAATATTGAATGGGCCAACCTAGCGTTTGCTCATCGGCCCATCTTTGGCCCCTAACATTGGTTCGACATCGGGCCAATGCCGGGAGGTTTTGCATTTTTTGTTGGCCCATCACTGTTTGAATGTGCTCATTACAAGCTATCGACGATGTATTTCTATCGCACTCGGTACAGTTTCTTGATCTGCAGCACCACGGTGACAGTGGAGCTTGGTCTCTTGGCTTTGGAGAAGGTAAACTCTTCATTTTTTCATCTTGGCTTTGGAGAAGGTAAACTCTTTGAAGAAGGTAAGCTCTTCATTTTTCGTTTTCTCTGTGCTGGATTACTTTGACGACTGGTCTTCTGAAAACAAACGAATAAATACAGCACCATGACAAAAACATAAACTAGCCTCATTTATGCAACATTTTAACGCGTGCATTTTATGTCATAAAGGAATAGCTGTTTAAGAAATACATGTTAAAACTAAAACCTCTTTGCTGCAACGAAGTGTGATGGCTAAAGGAAATAAAACATTGAATTATATTATATAAAATGAATTATATTTACGCAACTGCCTTTAATAAGATGGAGAAATAAGCTTAATAATTAATGCAAAAAATTAAATAAAACTTACCTTCTAAACCTCAGTGTGTCTGTTTCCTAACATGCAAAATTGACTTCTCTAAAACTTCACGCAAAACACCTGTTAATAATTCTCACATGCCTGAGAAATTTTCTCGTTGCTATGACAACTGATGTACTCTTGTACTCTGGCTGGAGCAGCGAAGCAAATAATAAACCACAATATTATGAAAAGACGTGTTACAGTGAAAAAGGTGTTTACTTCGATTTTGCTCCCATTGCTAACTAAATGTTTACAGATTAGATATACTGTAAGTTTAAATGGCCTGATCAAGGAAGTAACTGCTAATTAAGATAATGGTTTTAAAATCATTGATGGTGATTTACATATAAATTATAATTATTATTTATGATTGATATATAAATTGAAACTATGAGGAAACCGGACTGTCTCTTTATTGAATAAGATTTAAAGACAGTAATTAATCGATTACAAATTAACACCGGTCAGTATATAATCATATACGAATCGGCCAATGATATGCCAACCATCGGCCAACGGAAAGTGTACACGACAAGTTTTTATTTATTTTCTCAGGCTCCTTTGTATGAGCCTTGTCATACATGGTCATTACAGTTAGCACTTTCCCTCAGTTCGAACTTAAACTAGTATACATTAATTACTAAACTATATTGAAAAGAAAAATAAAAAGAAAAGAAGAAAAAGAATCCTATACTATTCCAGCATGCACACAACATCAACGAGCGCTGTGTGGCTGCTGGGTATAATGGCTAACAAATATTGGGCCACACTTGTTTCTGTGAAAGAAAATCATTCATGATCCGTTGCAGTAACAGATCCTTTGCCAAAGTTGGGCCAACGTCGGCAAATATTGCATGTGAATGCACTACCACGCCAACATTGGCCCAATCATGTACATGCGACCGCAACCAAATGCCAATTACCCAATCAATATGCAATGTTGGCCCAATGATATTTGCTATCTGGGCTAGAGTCTGCAATCATGTTACAGACTTCAACGCTCGAAATAAATGTTTAACGGCAAAACTTCTCCAACAGGGCTATCGGTATCATAAACTTCGAAAAACATTTTCTAAATTTTATCGTAGACACTATGAATTGATTTCCAAATATAATGTTGGGTTAAAGACGCTTTTAAGTGAGGGCCTTTCGGAACCTGAATTTTATGGTGACTTGGTTTACAAATTTAAGAAACTTAAAGGAATTAATGATTTTTCTTTTCAGTTCAGAAAAATCATAACACGTTACAAACGTATAGGTTATAACTTGAATGTTATGCGACAGTCTGCATGCTTAGTTTTTAACCCAATCATGGTTGATAACTATGCTGCCTTCTTTAATTGCACGCCGGTGGGTCGGGCGTCAGACTCTATGATGGCCCCGACATAAAGCTATTCATTTTAGTTGGTTGGGGCCGGAGCTTCTTGTCTGTTGCTTGGCCCACCGGGGTCCAACTGGTGTTTTTCTTTTGCTCCGGAGTTAGTAGGTTATTCGGCGCCCAGGGATCTCCATCGTCGGGCAGCTTACTCAGTCTGTGAGTCCTGGTTTTTGATTCATCAGGATGTTTATCATGATTTATTTGTTTGTTCTTGATGATTCATTGACTAGTTAGAGATTCACCACGAGGACCGAATAACTAACTAAATGTTATGAACCACTGCAGAAGCTGAGGGTGAGGTTATGGCCATGTAAAACCGGTTTAAGCCCGCCAGTAACTTTGTGTTACTGATCGTTCCAAGTCGATACTTCTGTGGTGGTTCTTTTTGTTTTATGTCTTGGTGTTTAAAAATTTTTGTGCTGTTGGCGCCTTATGTATGTTTTCATATTTTTAGTTAAGTTAAGGTACTTGAGTGGCCACCTATTGGGAAAATAGCTGCCCATTCGGCTTACGATTGTTTCATGGTATAAGTACCTGATTGTTAGTTTGGTTTTTTCCCACCTCGGTTTTTGGAGTGGGAATCTTTTTCTGATTGCACCTTTTCCTGATCTTTGCCTACTTGTACCTTTCCAATCCTAGGGCGAAACGACTTGTCATTGAATTTCGGTGACGACTCAAACAAGTGCGACGCAAAATGAACACGTGACTTTCCGGTAAAACCGCGAAAGGCATGTCCTTTTTCTCTCTCTCTTTCCTTCAAAATAAAAGTTCCTAGTTCCTTTAAACATGGGCGTCTATTTATCTACACCTAACACGGAGAAAATCTCTGCTAACAGAACATTTGGCAAATATAGCTATGGTGTTTCCTCAATGCAGGGATGGCGCATGACTCAGGAGGTGAGAAAAGTCTAGGTTATCAGGTCTGGTGCAAGTCAGGATTGAGGTACTATACCTCAATCGAGGTTTGTAACCTCTATTGAGGTTTGAAATATGCATAGACATCTGCAAAATTTCAAAAAATGAAATAAAGTTGAAAATTGCAAAACTTTGTTATGATAAATCAGTAAACCTTGGTCATCTACTTATTTTGATACAATATATTGTTTTGAAAATTCATCAGGGAATATTTACACAAACATGTTTTGTTACCTAATGTAACCATTGATTTCTGCAATTTCCATATGTAATTTTGTTGAGAATGTTAAAACCACCTTTATTACTCGCAGAAGTTGTTTCTGTCAGCCACTGATGTGTTTCAGGTTGACTTATCACTGGCTTCTTATCAAACTTTAAAGCAATTAAATATGATCAATTATGATCAATAAAATACGATCAATATCTATCCTGTGGTAGAACGATATCTATCCTGCGGTAGTCTTTGCTTTGACACAGTGATTCATACTGAAAACAAACATTATAGACAAGATTATATGACAATACAAATGTTTTCTGGTAAAAACTTTCAAATTCTTTACTAATAATAATTTATTATGAAATATAATAGGTAATAAAACTATCCTGCACTATCCTGCGGTATCCAGGGCAATCCTGCGGTATCCTGCAGTATCCTGCGGTAATAAGACCGACCCTTCTGCCACTGATACCAGGGGTAAGCGGTTAGTCTTTTAAAAAAGCTTATACTTGTTTTCATTTTTTGTTTAATAGGATTTCAGCAATTTTACACATCAAATAATGATATTCTTAGAAAAAAGAGGTTTGTAACCTCTATTATAATATACATAAAGCTGCAGAAATACTGATATAGTATTTAAATAGCCGCTATTCACGGCCTCTATGGCACACAATTCTCTCATGTATGGTTTCTCTCTGGTATGGCTTTTCTCTAATGTAACTTTTCTCTATTGTACTTGTAAGATGGTGCAAATAGCGGTCACGGACTTGAGGGAGTTTTGGGTGGTGATGTGAACCTTCCCGTGGCCCTGATGTATTCAGCCAGCTCCCACTTTACTGTCTCTTGATATCCTGGGATGT
Organism: Rugalucina vietnamica; assembly: GCA_964017185.1. NCBI lineage: Eukaryota > Metazoa > Mollusca > Bivalvia > Lucinida > Lucinidae > Rugalucina > Rugalucina vietnamica. The sequence goes on from OZ024873.1 coordinate 5,740,071, forward strand.
TACTGTCGCTTTCAGATCCAAGAAGATGTTGGAGATCAAGGTGATACAGGCCAATCTTCTGTCCAAGGTTACGTGCCATTACATCACGATGTATATCTTGAAGGGGACACTGTAGTAGATAGTGCTAGAGGTATCTTCAACTTGTCCACAACTGCATCTATTTGTCAATGTTTGGTTCAGCTTGGATCTGTAGTCGTTTAGGTAGGTATATCCTGTCTGTAGTTGTAGTATCATGGAGTATGCCTCCTTTGTTGGTTGGTCATATATTACTTTGGTGTTGACTTTAGGGTGGTACTTGTAGTTGTTTCTTCCTACTTCTGTTGTGTCCCATCTTCTTTGCCACTGTGAGAGGGTGTATGCCTGACTTGCTGCCTTAATGTCACTGATTGAGGTTATTTTCCTATCATCTGTGAATAAACTTGCTTCATGGGCCGCCTCTTTTGCTAATTTGTCTGCCTCTTCATTCCCAGCTATAGAACTGTGTCCAGGGGCCCAGTTGATCTCTACCTGAACACCAGACTGTTCAAGGAGTGTACTGGCTTTCTTGATATCCCTTGTTACATCTCTGTAGCTGGTATCTTTCCAGTTGAGGGTTAAAATACCGACAGCGGGCTGGCTATCACAGAACACCTTTATAATCTGGTGAGACAAGGCATCAAGGTTCTGTAGTGCATACTCCAGTGTCATCAGTATAGCAACCAGCTCACCAAGCAGGATGGAGCCTCTCTTCGCAACTGGCCGTTTCAGTCGTACTGGTTGATGTTGGTCTAGATAGATAACTGCCCCTGCCCCACATGGACCTGGATTTGTGAGGCAGCTACCATCTGTGAAGGCAAATGCAGTTCCTTCGGGGGCTTCCATCATCATGTCCAGCACTAATTCTTTTCCTTGTCTTTGTTGCTCGCTGGATCGTGTCTTAGATGACCCCAATCTGCTCCAGTAGTGTGGTGCACTGGCTGTCATTGCTACACACCCCTCTTCAAACTCCGGTTCTTCTTCCATAAGTCTGTAGTCTATTCCAGTTTCTCTTTCCATCTCTTTGGCGTATGTTAATGCCAGGCGTATGGGAGACATGGTTTGTCTTAGCACTTCCTGGGATTCTGTAGTCTCGGTTAGGTTGTTTAGCATCTGCTTGATTGGGCGGCTAACAGATTTGGCTTGAATTTTTGCAAGCTCTCTAATTGTTATCTGTTTCAGGTAGAGGTCCAAGGGAGGTAGTCCAGCTGCCACTTCTGCAACTTCTGTTCCTGCAGTTCCTGGTAGGCCCAAGCATAAGCATAACGCTTTCCGTTGGACTGTAGCGAGCCTGTGTACATGTTTGCTGCCCTGCCATATGCTTGCTCCATATTCCATGATGGGACGTACTGTGGCGGTATACAGGCATATCAGTTTCTGTGTTGAGACCCTTCCAATCCCTTTTACTTCCCTGATTACTTTGAGAGCTCTGCTTGCCTTGTTTATCACATTCTGTCGGGTCAGCTAAGATCAGATGACAATTTTAAATTTACCAAGTGTTATGCGGTTGTGTAACGAATTCTTCGACACTAGCTTACTTAAATTGAATTGCAGGATGTCGAGATCAATTAATTCTCACTGGCCTAAAAAAATCATGTTGATTGGACAAGCCATTTTTTCACAGTATAAGTTTAAATAGCCAAAATACCCCCAAAACAGGTGTTATACTGTCTCACTTGAAAATTGCTTCTTTTTATGTGTAAGGGGATTGAAACTGACGCTTTATTTGCATATAAAATATTCTGTGGCTAGTAAGTGGCCATATCCCCTTTATTCTGCCGTTTATTTGAATGGGCTAAGACTATTTGTTTTTGAGTTATGCCATAATTACTAAAGCTGATGACATGTGCCAAAATGAGGTATTTTAAAGTGAGAAAAGTGACCTGCCAGATAAGTCAGACTGTTACATCCAATACTACTTCCAATGTGTTATAAACAATATTTGGACATACCTTATCGATAAAAATAACCAGTCGCGTGACTTACTTTTATCACTGGATAGATATTTATATCCCAAATTACTGAGGACAATGTAACAAAAAAGTGTCCTGTCCGTAAGATGTCATTTCTCTATGATGTCACATACTTCTGGAAGTTTAAATCACATTGGGAAATGGAGTCTTATGAACTGATAATTGTCATGAGAAAAATATTATACCAACGCCAATGACAATGTAGAATTATAGAAATTATATTTTGGTAAAAAATGTCCTGTCCGTAGAGAAAAAATCTACAACAAAAAGTGCAAAATTTCTAAAACCAGTGAACCAAGAACCATCAAATTTCACATGACGCATCTTTTTATCAGAACACAACTTTTATTACAATATAGGGTGGAATGGATCAAAACTCTGGTTACCATGGCAACGGATAGGTCCCATAGGGTTATAATGGTGAAAACAATGTTTTCTTATTTTCTAGCTAGCTATTAATCTGATTCTGTTCAAACTTATTCATAACCAGGATATACACACCAGCTTTAAGTATGATAAGTTTCGGCCAAATCCGATTCCTAAGTAAGAAGTTAGCTCCCCTTTCTTAATTTTTCATGATTTTGAAGATGAAATAGAGTTTTGGATATAACGGAATTCTGTGGCATAGAATGATAAAAAGGTATATATTTTCCGAAACTGTTTAACTTACAGATTTTGGAAAAAGTGAAACAAAGCCAAGGGTACAACTTTTACAAAACACCTCTGAAAACAGGTGAAACAAAAAATTGCTTCTGATCGTAGCTGAGACGTGTATGTGAGGTTCAAATGTCAGCTGCTCATCCAGGGTGATGCCCAGAATCTTCGGGGTTTTACTGTAGGTCAGAATAGTATCACCAAACTTGAACGGTGGGACTGTCTGTAGGGTGTTCCTAGAGAACAAGGAGGCTTCCGTCTTGGTGAGACTAACTAGGACTCGCCATATATGACACCAGTCCAAGGTTGTTTTTCCTTTCTGACATGCCTTCTCAACTGCCTTTTCTGGTGTTTTCTCAGTTGCCCAGTCCGTTCCATCATCAGCATACTTGCAGTGGTCACGCCCTGCTTCTTTGTACATGTCTATGACGTAAATGTTGAAGAGGATAGGCGAAAGGACACTCCCCTGTGGAAGGCCAACGGTTGTTTTAAAGACTTGTCCTTTTGTATTGTCCAGTAAGCACCTTGCTGTCCGATTATTCAGGAAATCATTAATCCATGTCAACATTCTACCCTGTATGCCGATGGAGTTCAGCTTGTATACCAATCCTTCTCTCCAGATGGAGTCATATGCACCTTTCAGGTCAATGAAGATGGCTGCTGTGTACTGGTCTCTTTCAAACCCATTGTGGATAGCCTGTACCAGTCGGAGCACTGCATGTACTGTGGAGTGCTTCCTTCGGAAGCCGTCTTGCTCTGCATCTATGATGTGGTTTCCTTCTATGTGTGCCTCCAGTCTGGATGTGATAATCCGCTCCATGATTTTAGCCAAGCATGACGTGAGGCTGATGGGCCTGTAGGAACTTGGGGAGTAGTAGTTTGGTTTTCCAGGCTTTCTCAAGAACTTCACGTCTGCTGACTTCCACATTTCTGGTAGCGCCCCTTCTTTCCATGACATACTGAACAGAGTGTGGATTGCCGATCTCAAGTTGTCTCCTCCTTGAATGAACAGGTCTGTAGGGTACATATCTGGTCCAGGAGCCTTTCCTTTTTTCAGTCTAGATATCGCCCCCTCAACTTCGTCAAGAGTGATGTCTCTGTTGTAAAGCTCTTCATCGCCTTCAGCTGCCATACATTGAAGAATATTGTTTTAAATTTCAAAAATTACCCTTTCCGCCTATGAAACTGGAGGAATTTGCAAAAAATTCCCAAACAGATTTAGCTGAAAAATGTTTCATTTGAAATTGAAAGCTGCACATTTTGCAAGCAACTTTTGCAGGGAATGATGTTGCAATTTTTTCATAGCTTTTTGTTTTTCTCAATATAAGTAAGTTCATGTACATTTTCAAACCTCAATGGAGGTTAAAAACCTCAATTGAGGTATATTACCTCAATCCTGACTTGCACCGGACCTGGTTATGAGACTAAATTTTAGAACCGAAAGTAGGAATCCAGTTAATTCCCTAGAGTTAGTATCAGACACAATGTTGTGCCAGTGTCGTGAGAATTTTCATGTGTCGCGAACTAGTCACGAAGGTTTCAGCTGGTTTTAAACATGTTTAAATTTTTTTTTCGCCTAAATACTCGCAAAACGTTTGCAAGACTCGTAGCACATTCGTGTGAAGATGTTGTCGCGAAATTTTGGCGAATGTACAATGCGACACCCGTTACAATGTCGGCTGAGGCTATCCACAGGATGGTCATGCTGATAACGCCACATAATCCTCACGATTGTCGTGCCAATAAGCGGCATTATCGGGAAGACGGTCGTAAAGATAGCCAGTGCTACAGGTATTGGCTATCGATAAAAAGCATAACCGGGCCGGACCCGGCCAAAATTTACGGAAAGTACCGAAGGTTCCGGGCCGGGTCTACGGAATTTATCGGAAAATTACGATCTTTTGGTACCTGAATGTAGCTCCGGGTCCGGTTCAAATAGATCAACGGGTTCGGACGAGTATCTGAACGGTCTTTAGCATTTTTCATGATCCGTCAAGATCAATCCTTAGTGATCTTTCGGACGTGAAAACAATCCTACGATTTTGCGAAATATACTTATATATATATATTTAAAGGATAGTGCATTATATATGCCTAAATGTGGTGGAAACAGTTTTGAACCGATCAAGCAAGCAATTCTTGAAGCATCTAATTATTTAAGAAATCTTACTTACGGTACTTATGATGTTAACATCTAATTAGGCTCTGCCTTCTTTGTCGATGTAGGATATGTCTTTGCCAACATGTCTCGTTTATTCGCCGGGGATAGATTCAGGGGTTGAACTTATGGGGATGCCCATGCCAACACTTATTCATTCTACTTTTAAAACTATTGAGAGTGGGTATCATAACTGCATGTTCTGGGAGCTCATTCCAAACGGTTTCTTGTGTAAAGAATGTAAATTTTCTTTTTATTTTATACAATATGTTTTCCCATTCGTGCCATTGAAAATGTGGGCGGTGAAAATACAAAAACAGTCAGTTTTAAAAAATGAGAACACAAATTATTTTGGTATCACATTCACATAGTTCCTTACATGTGTGTGAAATATATGCCCCCTTATACCCCACTTTTATATAGTAAAACTGGGGTTTTATTTTTCTTATTTTTCATCCAAAACATACATTGTCATGATTGTGGGTAGCCGTTAGAACCGCCTCGGCAACTTGTACCAACAATATGTGTTTTGAGCAAATTTTCGAAAATGAATACCCATACTACATGTATATGTTTTCTCTCATAGATAGAGGCCTGGTCTAACTATTCTTAAGATCGCTTAAGGCATCGTCTTAACATTAGTTTAGGATGACATTACATGCATTATGATAATCACATGTCAACTCAGTGGATCGCAAGATTTTGGTCGGTCCCCCGAAATAAACAGTTCTTGTGGTCATTATGAGACCCATGGGCATTGCAAAAGTTTGATGATGTAATTTAAGATGTACGGATGTTGCTGAAATACTTATCACGAGAAAGTGACGCTTTAAAGCATAATCTTGAAGAAAAAAAGTCGTTTCTGAGATCATTCTTATGCATGCATGCTCGATCATAGCGCTCTTGGGCAATCACAGGATTAAAAATCTTCGTGTAACGGTTTTTGAACATGTTCAAAATTGTGAAAACAATCTGAAACAGGTTCAACGCTGACCAAGGACATGACATGCCTGAGATGTACCGTTAAATCTAAAAGACCTACCCTTTCTTTGGAAAGCACACTCCTTCTTTCTAACGGTACATGGAGGGACCTGTAACTATACCATCACCTATTGTGAGGAGTTCTGTTTTGGGCTTCTCCGTTCATAGTTATGTTGTGTTTAAAATGGCCTAGGCCGTTTCGATTTTTTAATCAACCGTATTCAAATACTTTGGATTTTTTTGCTGCAAAAATGACTTTTGAAATTTATAACGCATACAACATAATGATAATGAGCCAAGTCATGAGGGAAAAAAAATATGCATGTGCGAAAACGAAGGCGAAGATCAGCCTCGCGGTTACTTCCGCGCCTTTGTTTTTGATTTACGGATAGTACATTCCCTCTACTTCCTAAATAAAAATGTATAAGCTCTAAACCATGTTGGAACAATAATTTAGACTTAAGAAAGACATATGAGTAGATCTATATTTCGCAAAATCGTAGGATTGTTTTTACGTCTGAAAAATCACTAAGGATATCATTGATCTTGAGATCATGAAAAATACTAAAGATCGGTCAGATACACATCAGAACCTCAGGAAAATCTTACGTTTCTGCAATATTTTAGCAAAATATTTCCGTTGCCGTAAAAAGAATTTGATTAACGTAGTTTAAAATAAATAAAAGATTTAACCATAATATTTCGATTCAAATAAATCCCCATAAGGACTTTATAATAGCTGTTTACTTATTTGAACCGGACCCGGAGCTACATTCCGGTACCGAAAGATCGTCATTTTCCTATAAATTCCATAGACCCGGCCCGGAACCTTCGGTACTTTCCGTAAATTTGGCTGGGTCCGGCCCGGTTATGTTTTTAGCTCGCCTGTACGAAAGTACAGGAAGGGCTATTGCAGTCACCCCGGCGTCGGCATTGCTCAAATGTTAAAGTTTTTGGTTAAAGTTTTTAGAAGTCTATATCTCTTGAAGTTGTAGATGGATCAAGTTGATACTTTGCATGTTGGTAGATATTGGTCTAAAGTTTTATGCTGTAACATCACGACCCACCTGGGTGACCTTGAGGTCAAGGTCACGGACTTAGAAATTTTGTGTTAAAGTTTTTGGTTAAAGTTTTTAGAAGTCTATATCTCTTGAACATGTTGATGGATCAAGTTGATACTTTGCATGAAAGTTTGAAGTTTTATGCGGTACCATCATGACCCACCTGGGTGACCTTGAGGTCAAGGTCACGGTTTTAGAAATTTTGTATTAAAGTTTTTGGTTAAAGTTTTTAGAAGTCTATATCTCTTGAAGTTGTAGATGGATCAAGTTGATACTTTGCATGTTGGTAGATATTGGTCTAAAGTTTTATGCTGTAACATCACGACCCACCTGGGTGACCTTGAGGTCAAGGTCACGGACTTAGAAATTTTGTGTTAAAGTTTTTGGTTAAAGTTTTTAGAAGTCTATATCTCTTGAACATGTTGATGGATCAAGTTGATACTTTGCATGAAAGTTTGAAGTTTTATGCGGTACCATCATGACCCACCTGGGTGACCTTGAGGTCAAGGTCACGATTTTAGAAATTTTGTGTTAAAGTTTTTGGTTAAAGTTTTTAGAAGTCTATATCTCTTGAACATGTTGATGGATCAAGTTGATACTTTGCATGTTGGTAGATATTGGTCTGAAGTTTTATGCGGTACCATCATGACCCACCTGGGTGACCTTGAGGTCAAGGTCACGGACTTAGAAATTTTGTGTTTAAGTTTTTGGTTAAAGTTTTTAGAAGTCTATATCTTTTGAACATGTTGATGGATCAAGTTGAAACTTTGCATGTTGGTAGATATTGGTCTGAAGTTTATGCTGTACCATCACGACCCAACTGAGTGACCTTGAGATCAATGTCATGGGTCATAGATTTTAATAGATTAAGTGGCAAAGCACAAGTCAGGCGAGCTACGCTGTCCTGCGACAGCTCTTATTTATCAATAGCCTTGGCTATTGGCACGATGAGAGTATGAGATTTTCTAACAAGCTTTTTTATGCATTAAACTTAATTTGCCATGAAATAAACATGATAAATTTATTATGAATTTATAAATATTTTTTTTTTGTTTGCTTTTGTTTTAATTAATGCTTTATGTCCCTGTCAATGTTCAGCAATGGTCATTTTTGTTTGTTTTTGTTTTCATTAATGCTTTACGTCCCTGTTAACAGCAATGGTCAGGTCGGGACGTTGCCTCCATTTAATGGGACTTACCCAACATTAGGATGTCATGACACTCAAAATGTGCTTCATAGAATATAGTCACTCAACTAAGCCAATAAGGCTTATATATATTGATGGTTTGACTAAACCACTTTCCTGGGCAGGCTCAGACATGAGGGGTTAACCAGTAATCAGATGGTCAGTCAGTAAATTAGAAGCTTTGCCTGTATGCACAAGCAGCCCATCTATTTCTCCTAGGCCCAATTGGGCGGGGGTTCATATTGAAATATTTTCAAAACTTCAAATTTAACATTTCTGCTTATTATGAATAAGAACACTAATATGATTTGATTATTTCATCTGATGGCAACTGAATCACAGTAGATGTCTAACAATGGAGAAAATTATAAACATTGTAAATGTTGTTCAGTCGGTCGGTAACTATGGGCGGTAGCTGTATTCTATTATTTTTGTGCTTCCGCGATTTGGGACTATATTTTGTCTTTGAAAAATCTACAAAATCGTCATTCTACTTCCGGTGTTTTAAACTCGCTATATTTGAGTATAAAACTATTAAAACTGTAGAAACTGTAAAACTGTATGCAGTGGATAATTTGGCTTGTCGTCTTCAACTTGAACCTAATTTGCATTCTGACGAATCAGATATGTCCTAGAAATTAGCGCTCGAATTTGACCACCAAAATCGAATCGGTGGTCCATTTCAGGACAGTGCCTCCACAAAATTGTGGCAGAAATTTAGGGCCTATAAAAAGTTTTCAAAGATATTTTTATAACGTGTTCTAGAGATGTCAATCTAACCTTGGGCCGAATGTGTGATTTCCAGTTTACTCGGTTTTAGAGTAAATTGACCATAAATGAAGACAAGATTTTGACACTCGAAACCCCTTTGCGCAGCCGCAACTGAACATCATCAACACATGTTTACAAAACAAGGGACGACTAAAGACGCTTAAATAACCAGGCTTCATAGCAAGTTTTCTTTTAAGGACGTTGAAACAAATTCCGGCAATTGCTGAATGATTTCATGGGGGGACAGTTGGCCTAGAATGATCAGTTGTCATTATTCCTTTTTTGAATGCAATCGATCAAATAATGGTACTCACCGATTTTTACAGTGTGTATCTCGGCATGTCTTCTCAGATTTGTAACCACATGAAGCATGATAAATTTCCCAAAAGCAAGAAAAAAGCTTGAAAATACAAGCACATACAACTCTCATGCCTGCTTCTTTTTTGCTTCATAATAATGATGTCGTCATAACAGAGTGACATCATGTGCGTCATGTGACTACTACAGAATGTGGCCAAAAGTATTCGATTTTCATTGATTTTTCGAATTTGGTTTCACACCACAACTAAATGCATACGCATATCCTCGTTTTTATATATCTATTATTTTTTCAGTTTGTGATTGCTTTCCTGCTATCAAACCACGTAATAATGATTTCATTTCTATTGAATTTACGCCATGGAAAGGGTGAAATGATTTCGAAAGTGTTAGAGTGGCCTGAGATGGGGCACGGTGCCCCCACCCCCTCCACCGGCACTGTAGGCCTTCTTTGCAAATAACAATTACAATGATATATCCAGAAAACAAATCTTGGTTCTAAAGCCTAGGTTACATTTGGCCTACGATTAGCGATGATCGTACGATACACATTTTTGCATTTCGCGCGATCTCCGCAGGGTGACCCTACGATACCCCTATGATTTTACGGCTTACTACGATCTCCATAGCTTCTACGATTTTGTAGTAGGCCTAGTCTGCACTTTTAAAAGTTTCTAAAAATCGCAAGACCGTAGCCCGTAGACATATCACAGTTAGCATCGTACGGGCGCCGTACGGAACCCCTACGCTGATCGTATGGTCACCGCACGGTTTTTATGATAATTTTGGGACTAAAATCATAAGTGTTCGTAAACCTTAAGGGTGATCGTAAAGGTTATTAAAATCGTTCGCATATCGTTCGGTCGTTATACGGACATACCACGGCGTCCGCGAGTTTATCCTGTGGCCGCCATATGATTGTTGTGCATTTTGACGGGATATGGTTCCTTACGATTTCCACTTAAAGTGTGCGGAGACCCTTCGACTTCCCTACGATCTCCGTACGGTTTTGACCAGGAACATAAAAGAAAGTCAGAACAAAAAATCATAAGATGCCCGCATGAATTGTAAACACATACCGTCGTAGCCCATTATCACCTACGATGTCTAAAATATCGTAGGGAAAATAGCAGACCGAAAAGTCGTACAATGATCGGGGAAAATGTAACCTACTAGGCATAACCCCTTGCGGACTCCCTACGATCACTGCACGATTTTTGTCCCCAAACTATCATACAAAAATCACGAGGTGACCGCTTGATCAGCGCAGGGTCTCCGTACGGCGCCCGTATGATGAAAATGTAAAAATTATACGATCATCGCAAGCTAATTGTAGCCAAGGCATCAGTCAGAAGTCCAAGGGACTCCGTACTTTGTCCACTAAAAGTCTTCGAAGACCCTACGACTATCGCACGACCGCCTTGCGTTTTGTATCAGAACGTATATTGTAGTGACTCCGTACGGACATCGCACAGGTTCCGTATGATATCCACTTACACAAAGGCTTAATGGAGATAGAACGTATTATTGTTGCAAAGATTGTACAGAATTAGCAAACGTACATAAAGTTGGTTTATGAAAGAAAAAAATGTTTCCAGGGGTTGTATTTTAAAACATTTTCTCTGAAACTGCTTATTAATGGTAGGCCTTTTGTTTTGGTTCTAGTGATATTTAAAGGATCTTGTTATTTATAATCTATCTTTGTAATCACAACCTGGATTCTCGATTAACGAGTTTTTATGGGATACGGTAAATGGCGAGGGTTGTTTGGAATTAGTCGCCCTGTCAATTTAGATCAGTATATTTGAGAACGCTTGATGATAAGAAAAAGTGAAGATCAGAATAAGTTAAAAAAATCATATATGCGCAGCACATTGCATTACTAAATTAGTTAAATCATAGTAACTGAGTGGCAATCTATTGGGAAATAGAAGCTCACTCGGCTTACGATGTATTCTAAGTATAATAAGATTGTACCTAAATGTCAATTTAGTTTTTTCCCACCTCAGGTTTTGGAGTGGGAATTTCTTTGATTGTGCCTTTTCTCGATCATTACTTACTCTTACTTTTTAGGGCATGTGCATATTAAAGGGCACTGTGTTGTCATCGGACCTTTATATATATATAGCTCTCGTTATTTATTCTATGAAAACGTACAATAAGTTATACATCACCGACACTGAAGATCCATGGGCGCCGAATAACTAACTGAAATTTGGAGAAAAAGAAAAACACAAGTTGAACCGCGGTGGTATGCCCGGCAATTGCATAGGCGTGACTAACAATGCTTAAGTAAAATCTATAGAATATCCACTCTCTGTATCGGTACCCAACGCTACCCATAGAGAAAGGAAAATATTTTTAAAAACATAATTTGCAAATAAAAGTTTGGATGACCAAACGCTGAGCTAGGACAAGACTGAGTTGATAAAATCGTTCGGAAACTGCCGGAGTTCGGGAATTCATGAATAGACATGCCCACTCTGGTATTTAGCCGTCGGTTCAGGGATTACATGTTCAATTATCTTATCCGTCTCGAAGTGACTTTTACCTTGTTGACTGTGGCGCGCTAACATGGCTAAACCACATTTAAACATACTAAAAAAGCAATGGCTTAAATCTCTAATAAGGTCGTACGAGTTACCTTTCTTGACTATTTCGAGGTCATGGCTCTATCATTTGAAGTTTCTTCCCTTTTACCATCAGCGGCTTGTATTGAGCAATTGGCCAATTAAAGCCAAATAACAAGAAGTGAGAACCAATGTTTCGACATTATGTGTTTAAACATAATCCTAGACAAATGACCAAGATGCCTGCCATGCCCACACTATATTCAACAAACTTCTTACAAAATTTTACTTTCGGGAACTGCTGAATCTATTGCAATGAAACTTGACATGTTGCAGATAACCACTATGTGTTATTCTGGCCCTGCCCTAGGGCTATCTATATGACCATTATAGTCAAACGAATTATATGTACATGTATCTCACACCTCAGGTGAGCGTTAACAGTACCATAGATCCTCTGTTTTAACACCATGCTGTTCAATACCCGGTTTGGGTCGGTGAAGTATGACCCCATGTCGCAGAACTGTACATGTAGAAATAAACTGGGCCGCGGTAAAACTATGGCGCTATCATAGAAAATTTGGTAAAAGTCGGGTGGCAAGAATTTTATTACCTGGGATTACCTGTTGAAATTTAATTGGGCGTGGATTGACAACTAGCCCAGGTAACATTAAACCATATTGTTATATACCTAATGTATCTCTACAATAGAAACTGGTCGTGTTGTAACGGACAACACTTTCTGCTGTTTTAAGCGTCGTTGGGCATTAATACCATTAATGCCCTGAGATGACGTCATAGCAGGGCAATAATGGTATTAATGCCCTGAGATGGCATGATAGCAGGGCAATAATGGTGTTATTGCCCTAGGTCAATAATGGTGTTATTGCCCTGAGACTTTGACAAATACCTGTTTACATGCTATAGGCACTGGCATGTGTTCATTTCATCTAAATTTAACTTGACATGTGTATGTACATTTCAGATGTATATTTCATCTAAAAAGTTTATGGTGTCACTTTGATGCTAATCACAAACCAATCAATGGCAATGGTGATTGCCGTTGTGCACGATTTCAAATCAAAATTGCTTCTCTTTTACACAGGATATAAAATTCTGAATAAATAAATAAATTGTGCCTGGCCAAAGGAAAGGTATATAACAATGACGATATAACATTCTTTTCCACGTGCATTAACATTTGCCAAGCCCTCGGGCAATAATGTGTTGCAGCCCTCACCGCTACGCGGTTCGGGCTGCAACACATTATTGCCCGTGGGCTTGACAAACGTTAATGCATGGAAAAGAATGTTTTATCCTCTTATTATTGCATAAATACCGGTGTCACACGATATTAACAGCCGTTTATTAATGAAAAAAAAAAAACAAACATGCATTAATATTGCAATTCACACGCGCACGTGCTGTTTATACATGGCTTTTACTTATGTTCGTTACCGGGCGCCAGCAAAGCACGTGCTAGTAATGAGAAACTGAAGTCCGCCCGGAACGAGCATAAAAACAAAAGACTTTACGCGTATGAAAATGTGATTGAGGTTGTAAAATACAGTGCACCATATTTCTTTCGTTTCTGCACCTTATTTCTTTCGTTTCTGTAGAATTTATGCGATCAAAAATGTTTTTGTCATCCATTTCCTTGGGGAGTGTTGAAAACCGAGTGCTACTGCGCCCTCGGTTTTCAACACTCCCCGAGGGACCTAGCATGAACCGTGATAATTTGGCGTAACTGTAAACCGTTTGTATCAGGCTAGGTGGGGGGGACACCGGGATATACCGGCAGAAACATGGGCTTAAACCTGCTTAAACCTGGATGCTTCGGCGAAGTTTGACCGATGCCACAGTACAACTTTTACTTACAGCGTAAATGAAAACATGCCCATGCAATATCAGTGTACAGCTTAGTGTGTTTCTCCTCTTCTTTTTCTTTTTTTCTTCAAGTATTGCATGGATATTTATAGTTTGTGTCACAGTGATTCAAATACGATGATTTCGTCGCGAGCTGGCTTTTCGTTCAGGTTCGTCCTCGTGCTCGGCGCGTTAGACCAAAAGCTTTAGCCGGCTACCTTACACACAGATGAATCATTTGCTCTATTTTTAAAGCGATTAAGATCTACCATCTCCGATTATATATATGACTTTTTAACGTCTTGGAATCGCCTCCCTGTCTCGCTTCTGGTAGAAAACGCGCACAACATGTAACATAACTGTTTTCAGAATCTAAGTTCTGCTTGCACACTGATGTGGCGGTTGGCTTTTAATCATGGGATTCGTCTGGACGCAATCATTATTCTTGAATTGACGGTGAAATTGATTATTGAAATAACATCAAAACTGTGCTTTTATGTTACCAAAACTGTGCTTTTATGTCAGCAAAACTGTGTTTTTAGCTCACCTGAGCCGAAGGCTCACAAGGTGAGCTTATAGGATGGCCATGATTCGTCGTCCGTCCGTCGTCCGTCGTCCACAATTTCAAAGATCTTCTTCTCTGAAACCGCTTGGCCGATCTAGTTGAAATTTTATGTGGAGTCTCCTTGGGTAGTGGCATTTCAAGTTTGTTCGTGAAATCCAGGTCACATGACCAAGATGGCCGCCACGCCCATATATGGTAAAAACCCTTCAAAAATCTTCTTCTCCAGAACCGGTGGGCAGATTTCCACGAAACTTGGTATGTAGCATCGGGGACTTCAGCCCATCATAGTTTGATAAAATGATGAACCTTGGATGACCTTGACCTATTTTACGGCAAGGTCAAATTTGGAAACATAGGCTTTTACATAGGAAAAAGTGAAAACTATGGATTTTTTGAAAACTATTGCAGCCTGAGGCCTGAAAAGTGGTAGATGCAAACAACTAATGGAGTAGATGAAGGTATGTGATTAATATAGGTCAAGGTCATCTCATGACCCCTCTCTTGACCTTGGCCAGTCTGTTGTCCATACACACTTTTCAAAGATCTTCTTCTCTGAAACTGCTTGGCCAATCAAAGTGAAATTTTATGTGGAGCATCCATGGGTAGGGGAGACGAAAGTTTGATCGCGAAATCTAGGTCACATGACCAAGATGGCTGCCACGCCCATATATGGTTAAAACCACTCAAAAATCTTCTCCTCCAGAACCGGTGGGCCGATTTCCACGAAACTTTGTATGTAGAATTGGGGACCTCAGCCCATCATAGTTTGATAAAATGATGACCCTTGGATGACCTTGAATTATTTTACGGCAAGGTCAAATTTGGAAACATAGGCTTTTACATAGGAAGAAGTGAAAACTATGGATTTTTTGAAAACTATTGCAGCCTGAGGCCTGAAAAGTGGTAGATGCAAACAACTAATGGAGTAGATGAAGGTATGTGATTAATATAGGTCAAGGTCATCTCTTGACCTTGGCCAGTTTGTTGTCCATACACACTTTTCAAAGATCTTCTTCTCTGAAACTGCTTGGCAAATCAAAGTGAAATTTTATGTGGAGCATCCATGGGTAGGGGAGACGAAAGTTTGATCGCGAAATCCAGGTCACATGACCAAGATGGCCGCCACGCCCATATATGGTAAAAACCTTTCAAAAATCTTCTCCAGAACCGGCAGGCCAATTTTCATGAAACTTGGTATGTAGCATTTGGGACTCCAGCCTATCATAGTTTGTTGAAATGATGACCCTATGATGACCTTGACCTATTTTACGGCAAGGTCAATTTTGGAAACATAGGCTTTCACATGGGAAAAGGCGAAAACAAACTGTTGCAGCCTGAGACCTGAAAGTTGCTAGATGCAGACAACTAATGGAGTCAATGAAGGTAAGTAATTAATGAAGGCCAAGGTCATGTCTTGACTTTGGCCCAAGGTCATTTAAATATCAAAATTAAAATTATGGTTTTCTCAGAAATCACTGGGTTTGGAAACTATTGCAGCCTGAGACCTGAAACTTTGCAGATGCAGACAACTTATGAAGTCAATAAAGGTGTGTGAGTATTCAAGGTCAAGGTCATTTCATTATGACTTAATACTCCAAGATCAGGCTTCAGGTGAGCGTTCTCAGGACCAGTGGTCCTCTGGTTATGATTGCAATGACAAGGACAAAGTTTTTGGGTGTGACGAGTGTTAAAATGCTATGTAACGTTCTTTCTATTTTATCCTGCATCCACGCGCGCGCGTGCGTGCGTGCGTGCGTGTGTGTGTGTGTGTAAGTGTGTGTCCAATTAATGGGTCCAATTAGGAATAGCACCTACAACATTAAAATAGAAACTCAGCACGTGCAAATATTTATTGGCACACACATGTCGTATAGATTACAGATACCCTGTTCATGTGTTGTGCATTCAATCAAAACGAACCGAAACACGCCTATCATCAAATTATAGTGGTGTGCTACCTTCCAGTGTCAGTGCAGTGGGGTGACGACAGCTGATTATTGTTACGTCACAGATTACTTCACAGACCTGCGAAATTTGCAGATTCCTCCTTCATTTTGCTGTCGTTGTTTTTAGACGATTCTTTTGAAAATAAATGAAATTGGACATTGTATGGAATATGAATTTGATCATAGTGCTACTAGAATTACTAAAATGACGGGATCAAAGACTATTGGTAAGATAAAACATTTGCTTTTGTTCACATTTTATGTCAACAACAAGCCAAACACTGTTCCAGAAATGTCGCCATTTTCTCCGGTTTTACCATTTTGAAACCGAAAATTTTAGATTGTGGCAGAAATTTAGGGCCTATAAAAAGTTTTTGATGAAAATTGGCACACAGACAGAAAATTTTATGCTCTGTTTGGTTGTCAAGATGAAAAATTTCCAGTTTATTCGCAAATTACTGCTTTTTTGGTTTTTTTGAGGGCTCTGTCAAACGGCAAAAAACTCGCAACTTTAACGCGGTTCTTCAGCAACACCGGGATAAATTCACGCATACGGCAATTCTTTTTGAACCGAATGATGTTCGCTTTTTCTATTTTCATCGCTGACAGATCGCAAATCTGAAGTATAAACGAGAACTTTGATGATAAAGGCATCAACTGAAATGGGGCTTCAAAAATTGGAAGTAGTTCCCGGGAACGAACGCATGTGAATTTTGTTTTTAAAATCCTACGCTAGGCCCATCTCCGTTCCCGACTGGTTTTTGTTTGTTTTTTTTTTGTGAAATACTTCCATACTGATTGATCCATTGCTATTAAATCAAAGGTTGTTCATTCTCAGTGGCGGACTTAAAGGGGTTCACTCGAACCCTGCTCTGCGACAAAATTATTTCATTTTCATGGTTAAATTTGAGAAAATACAGTTCAACCTCATTATAACGCGCCTCACTATAGTGTGGTTTTCAATATAACACGGCCATGTCATGGCTCCCAAATTAATTATTTTGTTATATGTCTATTGTAAATAACCTCATTATAACACGGTTCACTTATAACACGGTCTGTTTCCATGGACCCCAAAGATGGCGTTATAATGAGGTATAGGCAAAAGTATGAAAACGAACCCCCCTTAATAGCTTTGAACCCCCTCTCCAGAAATCGTGGATCCGCCCCTGATTCTTTTGGAATACCACATTCTTTTATTATTTAGGTTCTGATGGGCACTTTCTCATTTTACACGACTGATTTTACATGTAAGTTCACAGATAAGCCAACAACAATTATGTTCATTAAAAAGTAAACATTCCTTCATGGGTAATATTCTGTTAGTTTGAAACCAACACATTATATTTGAACCCCAACGCGACAAAATGTACCTTCGGACATTCTGACATTACCATCCAAAAGCAGCAAAAAGCGGGAAAATGGTGTAATATACGTTTTAGAAATAACACTGTATTTGTAATCTTTGAACACTGAGCTACCAAATGAATGAATTTTAAAACATATTTCGTTTCCATATTTGGAGTTATCTGCCCTTATTTTAGCCCATAATACCCATAATTTTCCTATATCTATCCGTTTTAATTTTCCTATATCTATCGTTAAACGGTAACCATAGCAACCCCATCATCATAAAGATAGACAAAATAATTACGACAGATTGCCTCTAAGGATGATATGCTTCTATCTTAACAATAGGTTCTGGCCAGTGCTTAAACATTTTTAAGCAAATGCATCGAGTTTTGTAAGCTCTACTAACATGCAGAAATGCATTTCGCAATTTTGACGTCATTTTTCAGGACAATGACGTCTGTAGGGCTCATATAGTAAATTGGTCATAACTCACGAAATAAGTGAAAGAATTGGGTCAAACAAAGAGTAACAGACTCTAGAAACATCATACATTCAATGTAACATTGTTTTTCTAATATTCAAAAAATTGTCCGAAGGTACTTTTTCTCACGTTGTGGCCCATTTATCAACATAAAATCATTAATGTATCTATTTTCTAAATATTCAGCATTTGAATTTTCCTGTGGTGCTGACAATGCCACTTATCGGCACGACCTTCGTGCAGATAAGTGGGGTTACCGACATGACCGTCATGCAGATAGCCAGTGTCATGATAGTCATATAACAGTTTGAATACAGCCTTGAGAAAACATGAAAATAAAACTTTAAAGCACCAACAGCCAATCAACAATCCGATATGAAAAGCTCCCGGATGTTGGGAGTTTTCTTATTTCGCTTTCATTCTATAATATTACCGATAAAGTCACATTACAGTGATTAATATCTCAGAAATCTGCCCAAAACACCCCTGCCTGGGCATGCCAAGTAAGAGAAATATGAAGTAGACAATAAAGTGTTGCAGGCAGATCACTTAGATGCTAAAATTAATTGCTAAATTGACATTTCTGAATCACTTGTCTGCTTTTTGCACGGGATGATCAGTAACAAGATATTTTGGCTGTGAGTCAGTTCGACCTTCAATGACCTTCAATGACCTTCAGTTCGACCTTCAATGACCTTCAATGACCTTCAAACTAGTAGAGCATAAAGTATTAAAGTATGGCAGTTGTAATGTGCACTTTTCAGCATGCCTCTGAGAGTCTTTGGCTACTAAGGATAACTGGTTGTCCTAATATGCCCATGTTTATTTTGAAAGCAACAACTCAAACGAGATAATGTGCATTCTAAGTCAGTGATATATCTACCTAGTAATTTTCAGACTGAAACCCTAAGCACAGCTGTTTTTTATTTGGCCTAGGGTGGATAATCGGCATATTGCTATACAAAGGTCTGAAGGGAAAGCCAGAATACCTTAGTAACCAGTGATCAAAATTAGGATTATATAACTTACTGGCCGGTCGGGCTACTCCCGACCAAAATCAGTTCATTTTGGGACAAAATAATTGGACAGATTTATTCAAATCATCAACTGAGACTTAGTTTAAATCAATTTAAACTTTATCATGCTGAGATTTTTCCAATATTGTGTGCCTCTGAGTTTTTTTTCGCAAAAAAAAAAAAAAAAAAATCAAGTGTTTCACCACTGGGTAACTGCACAGCTGATCAGCCCCTTTGTTCTTGCTACTCAGATAATTACAATTCCTCTTCTTAAATCTGATTTTCAAGCTCCTAGTCTGCTTTTGTGCCATGTGTCAGACCTGGCTAGAAACCTTTTTATACCCCGCCACTTGAAAAAGTGCAGGGTATTATGTTATACCCTCCACAAAAAATTTGTGTTCGAGTGTCCGTCCGTCCGTCCGTCTGTCCGTCAGCGCTTTGTTTCCGTGCTCTAACTTGAGCATTTATTGGCCAATTTTCTTCAAACTTTGTAGAGGAGTTTATATCAGGAGGGAGTGGTTTGGGATTGAAGATGGGCAAATTTCGTCAAATAAGTACAGAGTTATGGCCCTTGATTTACATTAAAATTGTGTTTCCGGGCTCTATCTTGAGCATTTATTGACCAATTTTCTTCAAACTTTGTATAGGAGTTCATATTAGGAAGGAGTGGTTCGGGATTGAAGATGGATAAATTTCGTCAAATAAATGCAGAGTTATGGCCCTTGATTTACATTAAAATTGCGTTTCCAGGCTCTATCTTGAGCATTTATGGACAAATTTTCTTCAGACTTTGTATAGGAATTCATATTATGAAGGAGTGGTTTGGGATTGAAAATGGGTAAATTTCGTCAAATAAGTACAGAGTTCTGGCCCTTGATTTACATTAAAATTTCGTTTCTGGGCTCTATCTTTAGTATTTATTGACCAATTATCTTCAAACTTTGTATAGAAGTTCATATTAGGAAAGGGTGGTTTGAGATTAAAGATGGATAAATTTTGTCAATTAAGTACAGAGTTATAGCCCTTGTTTTACGTTAAAATTTTATTTCCGGGCTCTATCTTGAGCATTTATTGACCAATTTTCTTCGAAGTTTGTGTAGGAGTTCATATCAAGAAAAAAGTGGTTATGGATTGAAGATGGATAAATTTTGCAAAATAAGTACAGAGTTAAGGCCCTTGATTTTCGTTAAAATGTCTTTTCCGCGCTCTATCTTGATTATTTATTGACCAATTTTTTTTTAAATTTTGTACAGGAGTTCATATCAGGAAGGAGTGGTTTGGGATTGAAGATGGGTAATTTTTGTCAAAAAATTACAGAGTTAATGCCCTTGATTTATGTTACAATTTTTTCCAGGCTCTATCTTGAGCATCTTTAGACCAGTTTGCTTCATCTTTTGTATTTGAGTTCATATCTAGAAGGTGTGGTTTGGTATTGTAGATTAATGTCATCAAGATAGTCTGTGCATTTGTACTAAATTAAATTTGCGTGGTGGGGTATCATGCATGCCTGCAGCGCTTTTATTTGCATGTGAAGGCCAAATTTTTATCATTTCAATTTTCAGGATGCCCACAACTGTATCCCAGACTTTGACCCTGAGACAGAAACCTCTTTCTTTGCTGTATATGATGGTCATGGAGGTAAGTCTTGTTCCGTTAAACAAGTGAACTGCATCAAGCTGTAACCGTCTTAAGAGATTTCTTAAGCAAGTGCAACACAAAGTGACAAGCTGTTCAGGTGCAGGAAGACGCAAGAATTTTGAATTATTACCAGACAATTTCAGCAAAGCAAAGATTAATATCTTGATTGGTTTGTTCGTATTGAGGCTTAACGTCCCAGTCAACAATTTTTCAGTCATGTTGGGACATAGCCAATGCTTCTTGGGTTTAACCAGCACTGTAGGGAGTTAATGGGTCTTGCTCAAGGACACAATACAGTGCCGCGTGTGGGGATCGAACCCAGGACCTTTCGATTCGTAGTCTGATGCTCTACCACTACAATTCATATCTTTAGTTTCGTTCAATACATCATTCAAATGATGCAAGACATAAATAAATGTACATTAATTAAAAAAAGAACATGTTTAATAGTTGGTTATCATTATGAATGCTCTTACAATTTCTCTTGATAAAGTTATGTCATGCTCCACTTTCTGAATTTACCGTAACTTATTTTTTTTAGCTCACCTGAGCCGAAGGCTCACAGGTGAGCTTAAAATATACCCATGCTCTGGCGTCCGTCCAGCGTCGTCCGTCCGGCGTCCACAATTTCAAAGATCTTCTCCTCTGAAACCGCTTGGCCAATCGAAGCCAAACTTCATGTAGAGCATCCTTATGAAGGGGGAATAGCAAAAACCTTTAAAAATCTTCTTCTCCAGAACCAGTGGGCCGATTTCCACGAAACTTGGAATGTAGCATTGGGGACGCAGGCCCATCATAGTTTATATAAATCATGACCCTAGGATGACCTTGACCTATTTTACGGCAAGGTCAACTTTGGTCGCCAATGCATATGAATGGGAAAAAATGGTAAAGTGCTAATTTAATGGGTAAAACTTACTGGGAATAGGCAAATGGACAGAAGATTAATGTTAATGGAAAATTTTAGTCCCTGGGGGGGTTGTCTGCCCCTGCTCCGGGGCTATATACATGTATATGACCATAATATTCAAACATCTTCTCTGAAACCGCTAGGCCAATCAAAGCCAAACTTCATGTGGAGCATCCTTGGGAAGAGGGAATGAAAGTTTATATAAATGGTCAAGGTCACATGACCAAGATGGCCGCCAGGGCTATTAATAGCAAAAACGTTTAAAAATCTTCTTCTTCAGAACCAGAAGGCCTATGATTTTGAAATTGGTGTGAAGCATCTGGGAATGAAGCTCTACAAAGTTTATATAAATCATGACCCTAGGATGACCTTGACCTATTTTACGGCAAGGTCAACCAATGCATTGGAATGGGAAAAAATAGGAAAATGTAATTAAATGGCAGAAAACTTACTAGAAATGAGCAAATGGACAGAAGATTTATGTTTAAGAAAATATTTTGGGCCCAGGGGGTTGTCTACCCCTGCCCCGGGGCTATATACATGTATATGACCATAATATTGAAACATCTTCTTCTCTGAAACTGCTAGGCCAATCAAAGTTAAACTTTTTGTGGAGCATCCTTAGGAAGAGGGAATGAAAATTTATATACATGGTCAAGGTCACATGACCAAGATGGCCGCCATGGCTATAAATAGCAAAAACGTTTAAAAATCTTCTTCTTCAGAACCAGGAGGCCTATGATTTTGAAACTTGGTATGAAGCATCTGGAAATAGAGCTCTACAAAGTGTATATAAAACATAACGCTTAGATGACCTTGACCTATTTTATGGCAAGGTCAACATAGGTCACCCATGCATTTGAATGGGAAATTATAGGAAAATGTCATGTAATGTCAGAAAACTTGCTAGGAATGAGCAATTGGACAGAGATTTATGCTTATGAAAATATTTTAGGCCCATGGGTTGTCTGCCCCTGCCCAGGAGCTATATACATGTAGATGACCATAATATTCAAACAGCTTTTTCTCAGAAACTGCTTAGCCAATCAAAGCCAAACTTTATGTGGAGCATCCTTAGGAAGAGGAAATGAAAGTTTATATAAATGGTCAAGGTCACATGACCAAGATGGCCGCCATGGCTATAAATAGCAAAACATTTTTAAAATCTTCTTCTTCAGAACCAGAAGGCCTATGATTTTGAAACTTGGCATGAAGCATTAAGGAACGGAGGACTACAAAATTTATATAAATAATGACACTGGTATGACCTTGACCTATTTCATGGCAAGGTCAACTTAGATTGCCCATGCATTTTAAATGGAGAAAATTGTTAAAATGTCATTTGAAGGACAAAACTTGCAGTAAATTGGCAAATGGACTGAATTTTCATGATTTGAAAAAGACATTGACTCCAGGAGTTATTCTGACCCTGCCCTAGGGTTATATACACGCATTGTACCATTCTAGTCAAACAAGTTTATTGGTACATGTATATATCTCGGGTCTCAGGTGAGCCTTTACAGGACCATTGGTCCTCTGGTATTTTTTTTGCGGCAAACAAGTTTTGCAGCTTTGTCTCTGTGTATTTTCAGTGATTTATTTTTTAAACTAAAGATTTTGCCAGTATGAAGTAATGACTTTGCAGAATGTCATGGTGGACATTTTCATGTCATTTTATTCTTTTTCACAGAAATCACAAAAGTACAAATTGGTTTTAAACTGTGTATACAAAGTGTTAACATAATGCATATCTATATATATATATATATATATATATATATATATATATATATATATATATATATATATATATATATATATATATATATATATATGTGTACATTTAACTGCAGGTTCTGAAGTGGCCCAGTACACAGCAGCCAAACTACCAGAGTTCCTCAAATCCACACTGGAGTACAAGGATGGCCTGTTGGGGGAGGCACTTCAGCAGGCCTTCATGGGTTTTGATGCTACCTTAAGAGATGATGAGGTGATTAAAGAACTGAAATCTCTCGCCGGGATGGACGACGATGCTGATGATGATGACGAGGGTAAGGAATAGGTTGGATTGGTTTGTTTTTCAAGTCCCTTTATTGTGTATTTTTAAAACAGATCCTTTAGATTATTTCAGTCAAATCATAATCCATCCAACCTTTAATTAATCTACCTTTGCATGATAGCTTGACAGTGTTCTGTCTGATTTGTAATGCTTAAGACCGGAGCTGATCTGCTTGTCCGGCACTTTTATTTTGTGAAGATTTGGTCATGAAAATATTTCTCTATTATTCTTCTCTTTCCACTGATTTAAGAAGCTCATTTGTCAGTTAGTGAAGTTTAGGAAATATGCATTAAGTATTGGTCCTATGCCAGGGAGGCTTGCAAGGATAACTGACCGCCCTGATACGACATTACCATAGCTGTTAACCATGGATGTGAGACACCAATACAAATAAACCAACAAGAGTTACTTTGTATCATAGAATGTGACCCAATGGGACGAACAGAAGCAGATCTCCTTAAAGCTGAAGCTGATATACCAATAGAGGAATTAGTAGCAAAATATGGTGAAGGTCCGACAAGTCTTGCTGCAAGGAAATTCAGGAAAGACAAAGATGAGAAATTTCTGTCTCCTATGATCAAAGCCAAGCAATCACAAAAGAAAGGTGCTACATCTTCCAAAGACGATGAAGAAAATGTGAATAACTCTAATAGTGGTGTGACTGCAGATCCACTTGTAACAAGATTAGATGACAAACTAGCAAATGGTCATGCAGATAATGATAATAATCTAAACACTGAGAAAGAACTAAGAGAAGCTGAATCAGTTATGTCAGATAAAATTGAAGAAATGGACACTGGCATAGAAATCAAACAGAAGTCAGTGAAAGATACTATAGACAGTTGTTTACCAGATAGTTCGGACCTTAGTAATAATATTGAACCTGTTAATAATGGTAAGGCAGGGAACAGTGCCAGTGGTAGTGAGATAGACTCTAATGAAGCAGATAGTACTTCAGTGAATGATCTGAGAGATGGTGAAGCCGGTGCTAAATCTAATAAGGAAGAAACCGCAGAGATAGGTGATGAATCAAGGCCGTCATCAAGCTCAGATGGACCATCAGGGTCAGGATGTCAGGTATGTATGGTGATATGACAGTTTTTGTGTGAATACTATATGGCTAGGTTTGTATTGTGATTTGAAAATTTTTTTGTGTGAGTAATTGCTGGTATGTATATATGTTTGATCATGGCTGTAAAATATTGGTTAGCTCCTTGTTAGAACTAACCCCCTCATTCAACCCCTGCGAGCCTGCAAAATGAGTACAAACAATTTACTATTTAATAATTATCATACATTTTGGTTGTGCCCATATTGATGTCCCATATTATCATGATAAAGTATGTGGGTTTCAAATTATAATTAAATGTGCTTTGGTTTCAAAAGTCATTCTTATGCATTTTTTTTTAGCTCACCTGAGCCGAAGGCTCACAGGTGAGCTTATAGTATACCCATGCTCCGTCGTCTGTCCGTCGGTCGTCCGTCATTCACAATTTCAAAGATCTTCTCCTCTAAAACCGCTTGGCCAATCAAAGCCAAACTTCATGTGGAGCATCCTTAGGAAGGGGGAACGAAAGTTTATATAAATGGTCCAGGTCACATGACCAAGATGGCCGCCATGACTATAAATAGCAAAAACCTTTAAAAATCTTCTTCTCCAGAACCAGTTGGCCGATTTCCACGAAACTTGGTATGTAACATCGGGGACGCGGGCCCATTATAGTTTATATACATCATGACCCTAGGATGACCTTGACCTATTTTACAGCAAGGTCAACTTAGGTTGCCAATGCATTTGAATGGGAAAAATGGTAAAATGCTATTTAATGGCAGAAAACTTACTAGGAATAGGCAAATGGACAGAAGATTAATGTTAATGGAAAATTTTAGCCCCTGGGGGACTGTCTGCCCCTGCCCCGGGGCTATATACATGTATATGACCATAATATTCAAACAGCGAAATGTGTCATGTGTCTTAATGAATCCATTACAAACATTTTGTGCTTGCTCAAAAATTTTGATGGACCATTTGTGCACCTATGTTGTTTTGCTAGCTAGGGCTTGCATATTTGCTTTTGCAAAATGTTTTAACGGCATCTGAACTTCAGGCAACTCAGATCAACCGTCAATTTTGTA
This sequence comes from Rugalucina vietnamica, assembly GCA_964017185.1. Lineage (NCBI taxonomy): Eukaryota > Metazoa > Mollusca > Bivalvia > Lucinida > Lucinidae > Rugalucina > Rugalucina vietnamica. The sequence goes on from OZ024873.1 coordinate 5,765,728, forward strand.
CAATTCCCTTAAAACAAACGCTATTTTCTCATTTTCCGGTAAAACTTCATTGGTATTTTGTAGTAAATTACAAATCAAAACATTGCATGAACTTTTGAACAAATAGTGCCCAAATAAATATCAGAAGTTCATAACCGTCATTTAAATTTTTCCAACGTCTAAACCATAATTTTCAAAAATCAACATCAATATACTCAGTCCAACCTTATTCTCAAATCAAGGTTTTATTCAGATTGGTAATTTAAACCATGCACCTACAGTGAACAAGTTTTTAACATACTATGAGCAATCAGTATCCCGAAAAAGCACATTTTGTGGTTCAAAATCGTTGTTTTTGCGTCGACGTCAGTCAGTGACGTCATCAGACTGCTCCATGAAGTGGGTGTTTTCATTTTACTGTAATTTTATAATGAAAGAAGGGATTGTGTAGTAATTTTGCAGACCGTTGCATATTACAAATGCACCTTATATGAAAACCTGAAGGTAGCTGAACATTTTGCAAAACAAATCATGAAAATAAACTTATAAGAAAGTAATATGTTTTAAACATTTTGGTGATTTGAGTCCAAAACGAGACTGTGAGGGTGTGACATCATAAAATTAAAAATATCACATTGTCATGCAAGTATAACTGAATATGTTAGCAAAATACTTTCCTCTCATTCATTGAAACAATCTTGTTCATTTTTTAATTTAATAAAGCGAGTCAAGTGCTTTAAATACATGTACATATTTATCAATTTTAGTCAGGTGATTTCCTTAACAAAATGGTGACTGCCCTAGACACCATTGTCAAGTTTTAAAATGGCCAAAACTACAAAACCGTGAACTGATTTTCATTTAAACATTGTTGCGAAATGTTTGTCTCTCTGACCACTTTGTTTTTAAATGAATAGGAATCTTTGTGAGCGTTTTCCTATAATATTATTTTAAGTATAAAATTTGTCTTTAAAAAATCATGTAAGAGTAATACTACCCCTGATAAAATTCTTGAACTGTACAATGATTAGCCATAAGAAATAGTAAAATGCACCCATCGCCTATTTGCCAAATCACTATGAGAAAGTCCATTCCTTGAAATTCATGATCCTGGATTATGTAAATTTCCTAGTAAAATGTAATTTGGTCATTCAAACTATTTTATATCATATTTTTATTTTTCAAGGATTTTAGTTCAAAGGTCAATATATATAAGTAGTTTCTGTCTTACAGACAAAAATTATCGCCAAAAACTGAGAAACACATGCACTTAATCTTTTGACAGCTACTTTAATTTTAAACAGGAAATAATCCAAAGACTGTAGGTAACAACTAGACGGAATATTTCCATCAGTATTCCGTTAGACCTCTCCATGTCACGAGAGTGGAGCGAGGTCACGAAGTGAATCGGAGTGAGGGTTAGCCAGCTGATCTAGGTAACAACACTTTTAATGCAGTACTTTGTTCGTATTCTTAATGGCTCTATCACTAATAAAAATTAAAACTGAGATCCTTTAAGAGCAGTGAACACATTAATGAGAAAGGGGATGGAGTACCTCAGTCTTACCCTGTCTACCATCCCTATTAGGTATCCTTAAATAATGTACAAAATAAATTGAGCTAAGATCTTTGAACCACAGAAACACAACCATGAACACACTGGTGTTGGTTGCGTTCTCATCCCTTTTATTTAATTTGTCACATTTTATTTGCTTCTCAAAATGGATTGTTAATTGGTACAAAATTCTGTCTTTAAATGCACGGTAGCAAACATCAAAGCAGAATTAGCATCTCATTCTGGAGATGAAGATACAGCTGTATAGCTTTTGAAAAGTTTTTTTGGGTGGATCCATATTATCTCTACCTATTATGCTAACACACACCCTATAAACGTCCTGATCACAGGAAATTACAGAACGAAACAGTGCTCCTTGAGAACACAAACCAATTTCTGAATCATGAACAGAATGTAACTGATCTTGTGCTTGTCGCAGCTCTGGTGCATAAAACATAACATCTGGACGACCGCACGGCACACTGTTATTCCCGTATGGTCTAAAATTATGCCTGTTCCAGGTCTCTGCAGTTTCGTCTAGCTCGAACTGAAAACCAGAACCAAAATTAGATATATGCAACATGTAATTATACAAGATCAAATCCAACAAGAGGACCAACGGTCCTATAAACGCTCACCTGATAAAAGGTCCTGCCTCCTGATACAATTTGACCAATTTATCTTGCATTAAAGGCCCAGGACAGGGGCAGACAACCCCGAGGTCAAACAGTTTTCGTTAACAAATTTTCTGTCTATTTGCCCATTTCTAGCAAGTTCTGCTATTAAAGGACGTTTCCCACTTTTCCCCATTAAAATGTATAGGCGACCTTGCAGTAAAATAGGTAAAAGTCATCCCATTGTCACGATTTATTTACATTTTATAAAGCTTTATGCCCTGATACTTCATGCCAAATTTCAAAATCATAGGCCTTCTGGTTCTGGAGAAGAAACGTTTTAAAGATTTTTGTTATTTATAGCCATGGTGGCCATCTTGGCCATGTGACCTGGATCATTTATATAAACTTTCATCCCCTCTTCATATTTGGATGCTCCATGTGAAGTTTGGCTTTGAATGGCCAAGCGGTTTCAGAGAAAAAGAATTTTTAATATCATGGTCATTTACTTGAATATAGCCCCAGAGCAGGGGCAGACAGCAAGTTTTCTGCTATTAAATGACTTTTTTCAACTGTTCTTCATTCCAATACATCTATTTGCGACCTAAGTTGACCTTTCCGTTAAATATGTCAATGTCATCTCAGGGTCATGATTAATATCAATTTTGTAGAACTCCATGCCCTGGTGCTTCATGCCAAGTTTTAAAATCATAAGCCTTCAGGTTATTGAGAATAAGATTTTCAAATGTGTTTGCTATTTATAGCCATGACGACCATCTTGGTCATGTGACCTGGATCATTTATATGAACTTTGTCCCCCCTTCCTAAGGATGCTCCATGTGAAGTCAGTCTTTGATTGGCCAAGCGGTTTCCGAGAAGAAGATGTTTTAATACTATGGTCATTATGTATACTGAGAGGAACTAGAAACTTAAGTTTCAAACTTCACATAGTTTGGTTGTTGGGCTCCGTAAAATCGATTTTAGAACTCTGGTAAATTTTTTTCCTGCGATAAAAAGATTAGTCACAGCAGAATCGCCTTCAGACGGTCAGTAAAAGAATTACTGGAAGGTTCAAATCGATTCTTACGGGGTTCCAACCCAAAGTATAATAATTAAAAAACTTAAGTTTCTAGTTCCTTTCAGTATATATACCCATTCCCACTGAGGAGGCTGCATTTGAGGTTTGGCTTTATTTTGCCAAGTGGTTTCAGAGAAGAAGATCTATGAAAATAGTGGACGGACGGACGCCGGACCATTGGTATACTATAAAGTAGTCCGTTAGACCCGATTTTTTTTTTTGAGGGGGGGGGGGTACAGAGTAGATGCTGGGGCCCAGCCTTTGTATAGGAATAATTTCAGAGTACCATCCTGCTCCCCCTGGGGATATAAGACGCATACAAAATCTGCGAGCAACACAAAAATGGACACTTAAAATAAAACAAAGAGAACCACAACAGAAGTACAGTATCAGAACGGTCATTGAAATGAATTGATATGAAATTACTTGGAGTGGGGCTTACACATGTTTTGTGGCGCCAAACCTTGCCGCCAGCTTCTGTAGCAGAGACATTCTTAATTTATAATTATCTTAACTATTTACTTTAACATACGCAAAAACGAGAAATTTGGTCATGCAACTGTTTGATAACAGTCATACCTGATTTAAAGCTGTAAAACAGAACAAGACCAGGTTTTTGTCAAGGAAACTCCCGTGGAAATGACCCTCTTCTTACAGATTCTTAAATAATCCTATCAAAAAAATGAAGGCACTGTCGGCGGAGAGTATAGTGCCCCACCACCCTTCAATATGTTGGTTTCCAGTGCTGCTTCCGTCCATGTAAGATGGTAATGAAGAATTTCGAGCTGTATTGTTCCAAAACAAATTCTGAAAGTTACGTACAAGTCCATTTTCTGTACCATAATCCCCTCGTACAAAACAAGGACATCCCCTAAATTCTTTTACAGACTCTAGAAAATAATCTCCTATAATTCTGGGATTATTGTTCATGTTGTACACATTTAGCCAAAGGATTTTTTCTGGAAAATCCGTCTATACATGTACAGCCACTTATGCAAAGTCCAAAAGGCTTCAGTTTATCATAGCCGTCTATGTGCCAAATGAAATTTGGTCAAGGAACAGTGTAAGTACGTCTCTCAAGTCGCCTTGAAAGTCTGGCAGCCACCCCGTCTGGATCAAGCTCTCTCAAGATGAGTCTGACATCTTCCTTTTTGACCGCTAAACCGTGGCCTGCACATTCGATACTCGTAAAGCCGACCTGATCCTTGCAGTTTGGTTTGTATAAACGCCATGACCCTGTTAGTATTACTGTATCGCCTTCGTGCGAGGTTTAACCCTTTTAATATTCGTGTAAAGTGTCTTTCACTTATTTGAACATCGTGCTTTAACGCTAACAAAGATGCGATCTCCCTATACTTCAGTCCAAGGTGAAAATACAGCTCCGCACAACACCCTGTTGAAGAAAGTGTCGCCATGTTTTAAAGCGAATATCCAGCCAATCGGAGTCCAGGATTATGTCGTTTAGACGACATGACGACATATTATCTTGTTATATCAAAATAATTATCTTGTTATAACAACTTAATAAATCGTTTGGACGACATATTATCTTGTTATAACAACATATTAAGTTGTTTTAACAAGATAATTATCTTGTGCAAACAAGATAATTAAGTTGTTTATACAACATAATAAGTTGTTTAAACAAGATAAAAAAGAAAAAAAAATGTCCCTTCCCGGGTTCCGTAGATCTGTGCTATACAATTTATGTTGCCATTTAAACATAAAAAAAAAAAAAAAAAAAAAAAAAAAAAACAATCATAAAACGTAACAAACAAAAATAATGATGATTATTTTGTAACATGACTTCTATGTGACTTGTACTGATTTATCTTTATCTATCCTCAGGAAACCATCCCTGCAGTGATGCTAAGACCAGTGGCTGTACCCACCCGTGTCTGCCATCCAGAGGTCAAGAGTTCACCTGTAGTTGCCCCACATATGGAGGGCTGTCATTGGCTAGTGATGGAAAAACTTGCCAAAGTAAGTTTATTACGAAAACATGCCCATGCAATATACAGAGATTTTTAAGGTTGTAAAAAAATAAAATTTTCAGTAGAAAAATTTAGATATGTTCTTATTTTTGCTCCAAAACATAGATTGTGGGTACATGTTAGAACGGCCTCGACAAGGCGGTTCTAACGAGTACCCACAATCTATGTTTTGGAGCAAAAATTAGAAAAATAGGTATACCCCTGCAAACCCCAGTTTTACTACGTAAAATTGGGGTTGGAGGGTGTATACTTTTCATGGACATGTTTTCCTGATGAAAATACTGAAGCCCAATTATTTTTACAGCTATTTTATTTCGACTCCACACACGGCAATTTATTTTCGCGGACTGAAGACTTGGCATATGCAAGACTAATGAATATCATGTCAAAATGGACATTTTCATAGAAATTTATTTTTAGCCTTTTTTAGCTCACCTGAGCCGAAGGCTCACAAGGTGAGCTTATAGGATGGCCATGCTCCGTCAGTCCGTAGTCCGTCCGTCCGTCATCCGTTGTCCTTCCACAATTTCAAAGATCTTCTCCTCTGAAACCGCTTGGCCAATCAGAGCCAAACTTCATGTGGAGCATCCTTAGGAAGGGGGAACAAAAGTTTATATAAATGGTCCAGGTCACATGACCGAGGTGGCCCCCATGGCTATAAATAGCAAAAACCTTTGAAAATCTTCTTCTCCAGAACCAGAAGGCCTATGATTTTGAAACTTGGCATGAAGCATCACAGAATGAAGCTCTACAAAGTTTATATAAATCATGACACTGCGATGACCTTGACCTATTTTATGGCAAGGTCAACTTAGGTCGCCAATGCATTTGAATGGGGGAAAAATGGTAAAATGCTATTAAATGGGTATTGTCCAAAAATATTCACCAGACGTTGACCTTTATGCATTGCATAAATTAAATCGGTATGACGCTGTATAATAAATTATCGATATTATCGTAATTGATTCGTGCACCCTCGGTAAGACTCGATAAAGTACGCGAAGAATGTGTACCCAATATATAAGCAGTTTGCTACATCGTGTATCACAAGGACCTTAGCTCAGTGGTTAGGACACTGGATTTGTAACATGAGGACCCCTGGTTCGAATCTCATAGAAGGTGAAAAATATATTTTTCTTTTTATTTTATTAAATAAAATGCACATCACGTTTTATCAAAAGCAATCGCATGGAGAACATGATATTCTTGCTTTATTGCACTTTTCATGTGCCATATCGTGCAACATAAGGGTTTTCAAATACAATCATATCGCACTGGTCATCAACCTCAGAGATGATTCTTCTGACCAGAGAGAGAGATAGAGAGAGAGAAAAAAAAACATACACAAAATTGACCAAAATCAAATTATTAAATACGATAGAGAATGAATAGGGTACATAAGAAATAATAATAAAAAATGCGATCATTAGTGGGACTCGAACCGCTATCGGTAAAATGAAAAGTAATGTAATCTTAATCTGCGTGCTCTACCATTTGAGCTATGCAGTCCTGAACAAGTTCTTGGGATAGCAACTTTATATACCGATACATTTACCTTGCTGATAATCGCGAAGAGTCACGATGATGAACGAGCTATCACGAAGCGGTCTGAAGATATATTTAGAATTGCAACGAACTATAATTATATACTAATAGAGTTCACCCAACACCAGGTGAATATTTTTGGACTATAAAACTTACTAGGAATAGGCAAATAGACAGAAAATTAATGTTTATGGAAAAATTTTGGCCTCTGGGGGTTGTCTACCCCTGCCCCGGGGCTATATACATGTATATTTCCATAATATTGAAACATCTTCTCCTCTGAAACTGCTTGGCCAATCGAAGCCAAACTTCATGTGGAGCATCCTTAGGAAGAGGGAAAAAAAGTTTATATATGGTCCAGGTCACATGACCAAGATGGCCGCCATGGCTATAAATAGCAAGAACCTTTAAAAATCTTCTTCTCCAGAACCAGAAGGCCTATGATTTTGAAACTTGACATGAAGCATCAGGCAATGGAGCTCTACAAAGCTTATATAAATCATGACCCTGGGATGACCTTGACCTTTTTTACAGCAAGGCCAACTTAGGCCGCCCATGCATTTGAATGGGAAAAATAGGAAAATGTCATTTAATGGCAAAAACCTTGCTAGGAATGAGCAAATGGACAGAAGATTTATGTTTATGAAAATATTTTGGGCCCAGAGGGTTGTCTGTCCCTGTCCCCGGGGCTATATACATGTGTATGACCATAATATTCAAACATCTTCTTCTCTGAAATGGCCTGGCCAATCAAAGCCGAACTTTATATGGAGCATTCTTAGGAAGAGTGAATGAAAGTTTGTATAATTGGTCAAGGTCACATGACCAAGATGGCCGCCATGGCTATAAATAGCAAAAACCTTTAAAAAATCTTCTTCTCCAGAACCAGAAGGCCTGTGGGTTTGAATCTTGGCATGAAGCATCAGGCTATGGAGCTCTACAAAATTTATATAAATCATGACCCTGGGATGACCTTGACTTTTTTATGGCAAGGTCAACTTAGGTTGCCCATGTATTTGAATGGGAAAAATTGTTACAATGTCATTTGAAGGGCAAAACTTGCAGTAAATTGGCAAATGGACTGAATCTTTATGATTTAAAAAAGAAATTGACTCCAGATGTTGCTCTGACCCTGCCCTGGGGTTATATACATGTATATTACCATTCTAGTCAAACAAGTTTATTGGTATATATCTAAGGTCTCAGGTGAGCGTTTACAGGACCATTGGTCCTCTGGGGGGTTTTTTTGCGCATACAAACAATCAAGGAAGTTTATGTTATTTATATTCAGGCAGGGTCGTCTGGCTCAGGTGAACCATCCGGGAGCTCATCAGGGCCGTCCAAAATGGAGGCAGATTCAGAACCCTCAGGCTCTGGTGATGGACCGTCAGGCTCGGGAGACAGTTGTGATGTCGGGTCTAGTGGATCTGCCGGGTCGAGTGGGGAGGGGTCATCAGGGTCAGGTGTTGTGACAGAGGGGAAGAAAGCGGAGAGCAGTGGAGATGTAGATCTAGATGAAGAAGATGACTCGGAGGATGATGATGAATATGAGGAGGATAGGTAAGAAGTTGATAGTAGAGTTAACATAATCAGTGGCTGTATTATATCTTATTTATGAATTTTGCCTTGGTCATTATTTAGCTCACCTGAGCCGTTAGGCTCACAAGGTGAGCTTATAGGATGGCCATGATCCGGCGTCCGTCCGTCGTCCGTCCGTCATCCGTCCGTCCACAATTTCAAAGATCTTCTTCTCTGAAACCGCTAGGCCAACCAAAGCAAAATTTTATATGAAGCATCTTTAGGAAAGGGGAACCAATGTGTATATAAGAAATCCAGGTCACATGACCAAGATGGCCGCCATGCCCATATATGGTAAAAACCCTTCAAAAATCTTCTTCTCCAGAACCGGTGGACTGATTTCAACGAAACTTGGCATGAAGCATTGATGGTTCAAGCACTACAATGTATATATAAATCATGACCCTGTGATGACCTTGACTTATTTTACGGCAAGGTCAACATAGGTCGCCAATGCATTTGAATGGGGAAAACTTTTAAAATGACATTTAAAGTCATTTAAAGTGAAAGTCTTGCAGGAAATGGGCAGTAGGACTGAATATTAATGATTCTGAAAAAAATTGGTCCCCAGGGGCTCATATGCCCCCACCCCGGGGCAATATACATGTATATTACCATAATATTCAAACATCATCTCCTCTGAAACCGCTGGGCCAATCAAAGCCAAATTTTATGTAAAGCATCAATAGGAAGGGGTAATCAATGTGTATATAAATAATCCAGGTCACATGACATATAAATAATCCAGGTCACATGACCAAAATGGCCGCGATGCCCATATATGGTAAAAACCCTTCAAAAATCTTCTTCTCCAGAACAGGTGGATCGATTTCAAAGAAACTTGGCATGAAGCATACATGGCTCAAGCACTACAATGTATATATAAATCATGACCCTGTGATGACCTTGACTTATTTTACGGCAAGGTCAACATAGGTCGCCAATGCATTTGAATGGGGAAAACTTTTAAAATGTCATTTAAAGTCATTTAAAGTGAAAGTCTTGCAGGAAATGGGCAGTAGGACTGAATATTAATGATTCTGAAAAAAATTGGACCCCAGGGGCTCATATGCCCCCACCCCGGGGCAATATACATGTATATTACCATAATATTCAAACATCATCTCCTCAGAAACCGCTCGGCCAATCAAAGCCAAATTTTATGTGAAGCATCAATAGGAATGGGTAATCAATGTGTATATAAATAATCCAGGTCACATGACCAAGATGGCCGCGATGCCCATATATGGTAAAAACCCTTCATAAATCTTCTTCTCCAGAACAGGTGGATCGATTTCGAAGAAACTTGGCATGAAGCATCGATGGCTGAAGTACTACAATGTGCATATAAATCATGACCCTGTGATGACCTTGACCTTTTTTACGGCAAGGTCAACATAGGTCGCCAATGCATTTGAATAGGGAAAACTTTTAAAATGTCATTTAAAGTGAAAGTCTTGCAGGAAATGGGCAGTAGGACTGAATATTAATGATTCTGAAAAAAGATTGGACCCCAGGGGCTCATCTGCCCCCACCCAGGGGCAATATACAGTATATTACCATAATATTCAAACATCTTCTCCTCTGAAACCGCTTGGCAAATCAAAGCCAAATTGTATGTGAAGCATCTATGGAATGGGGGAATTAATGTATATATAAATTATCTAGTTCACATAACCAAGATGGCCGCCATGCCCATATATGGTAAAAACCCTTCAAAAATCTTCTTCTCCGAATTTTAAGGACCGATTTCAAAGAAACTTGGTATGAAGCACCAATGGCTGAAGTTCTACATTGTATATATAAATCATGACCCTGTGGTGACCTTGACCTATTTTACAACAAGGTCAACATAGGTCGCCAATGCATTGGAATGTGGAAAACTTTTAAAAAGTCATTTGAGGTGAAAATCTTGCAGGAAATGGGTAGTAGGACTAAATATTAATGATTCTGAAAAAAAATGGACCTAAGGGCTCATATGTCCACACCCAGGGGCAATATACATGTATATTACCATAATATTCAAACATCTCCTCTAAAACCACTTGGCCAATTGAAGCCAAATTTTATGTGAAGCATCTATAGGATGGGGGAACCAATGTGTATATTAATAATCTAAGTCACATGACCAAGATGGCCACCATGCCCATATATGGTAAAAACCCTTCAAATATCTTCTAGATTGATTTTAATGAAACTTGGCGTGAAGCATCCATGGACAGTATATTGATTATTCTGAAAAAAGAAAATGGCCCAAGGGCTTTATCTGCCATAATATTCAAACATGTTTATTGGTATATGCAGCAGACTCAGGTGAGCGTTTACAGGACCATTGGTCCTCTGGTTATGAAATTTATAAAAGACGCTTTAGGCTTAGATTGTTTAGTTGGTTGATGTAATATATTAGGTCCATTGGCATGACGATCAATTGATGATTTAAGCTTGATGTATTTGAAACCGCAGAGAACGTAAAGCCAGTATCAAAAGGGCCACGAGCAGATGACATAGCATTGACTTGCTCTACTTGCAACCGACAGTTTTATAATAGAGCTAGAATTGGCCTAGTCAGCCATCAAAGAACTCATCAACACACACAAACCTATTCAAGAAAAAATGATGGGCTTTCTCATTAGTGAGAGACAAACGACCATTTGAAACCCAAAACTAGGAGAAATTTTGTATTTAGTTACAGTGGGGGATGAAAAAAGAAAAAAAGTATATTGAATAGCAATGGTTTAGGCCTAAAAAAAGCTGCGATTCAGGTTTCCAGACTGACCCATCAAAATCAGGTCCCACTAACTTTTTTTTAACCCAAGAAAAAACGTTTGAGGCTGACCCAGTACCACGGTCCCACCACTGTGGTTCCTTTAGCTTTGGGATGAGACCTTTAGTAAATTACATTCAGACAGTCTCTATCCAATATTGCTGCCGTAAATCATTCCAGCAGGGTTTTTCAACATAATATCAAAGAGAGAAGGTGCACATCATTTAAAAATCAGTTGAAGGATGAAGAACAGAATAAACAATAAACAATGGTAGCAGTTTGACTCTTTGTTTATTATCATTTAAAAATGTGTCAAACACATCACCCATGCACTTTTGGTGCTCAAAAACGGTAATATGTTGTGCAAATATGTTGTATGGGATTAAATTAGCAGTAAGATAAATTAAAATAAAACAGATCCTTTAAGAGCAGTGATCATACTGTGAAAAGTAATGGGCCAAAATATTACATGATGGGGGTAAAATAGAAAAAAAAATAACATTCCGACCTACCAAACCTATGGGAACTGGCAATGAAACGGGAATCACAACATTTTTTTTGTCCTTACTGATAACAAGAGGGTACCAGATAAATCAGACGATTGTTGTGAAATTATTTTGTACATTTTAGTGAGGAAGAAGATGATGAGGACGATGATGATGATGAAGATGATGAGGAGTTAGATGAAGACGAAAAAGAAAGAATAGGAGGAATCTTCTCGAAAGTTATAGCAGGGGAGGAGGATGAAGGACATATAGAAGAGGTTTGTACCAGTAATTTTCAATTACAAAAACACTCCCATGTGTTATACAGTTATTTTTAGAGCTGTAAAAATTAAAGATTGGCACTTAAAAAAAGTTGATATTTTTGTTGTTTTTACTCAAAACACAGATCTTATGTACCCGTCAAAGCGGCCTCGCAGTGGCCATTCTAATTAGTAGCCACAACCTATGTTTTGGACCAAAAATAGGTATACCACTGCTTACCACAGTTTTAGTATATAAAAGTGGGGTTTAAGGGGATATTCATTGCTCGAACATGTTTTCCTGATGCTCAAATGTTTGTCAATGTCTTGGGATGGGGTTCAATGGCTTGGGATGGGGTTATCCTATAGTCAAATCAAGATGGAAAGAAAGAATAGGAGGAATTTTCTCTCAAGTTATAGCAGGGGAGGAGGATGAAGGGCATATAGAAGAGGTTTGTACTGTACTGTTACAATTTTCGCGAAATCATGAGCTGTGGAGCGCAGTAACAAAGTGGTAGAGCATCATCATAATCGATAGGACCTGACTTGGAACCCCATAGGTGCCTCTGTGTGTCCTTCAGCAGGACATTAACTCTCCTTTGAAAAGTTTGGTGACACACAGAAACCAGGACTCCCAACATGACTGAAAAACTGTTGACTTTTACATTCAACAATAAATAAAATCTGTGCTTGATCTTACCAAAGAAGTTTATAAGCCTTTTTGCCACTAGACCAAGGTTTCTAATGGTTTCCAATCCTTTTACTGTGAGTGGGGGATTTTCAGTTTTTCAGGTCAAGGTTTGATGGTGAATTTTGTGTTTAGCCAGTTTTTAACAGAAAAATTATTATGCTTCAACAGGCCCTTGATTCTTGTTCTTGATAACTTTAGGTTAAAGGTGTTTATTTCTCTTGTTTCTACAGCCAGGATCTGACAGTGGTTGTACAGCTGTAGTGGCATTGTTACGCAAGAACAGCCTGGTAGTTGCCAATGCCGGGGATTCGCGCTGTGTCCTGTGTCGTAACGGCGAGGCAATAGATCTGTCCGTGGACCACAAACCGGAGGATGATGAGGAACGGAAGAGAATTGAGGGGGCCGGGGGAAAAGTCACAGCTGACGGGCGGGTTAATGGAGGGCTTAATCTCTCAAGGGCTATAGGTACAGTAGTTTTAGTTTAGTCATAAAACTTTGATTAGAAAAAACAAAGACCAAGGTTGTGACTTTACATTAACATCATGAGCAGCATTCCTATTTCTGGTGTTTCTGCCATGAGCTTGTAAAAGGGAGCTAGAGGTCCACAGATGATGCTTAAAATTGTGAAAAGAAAATGAACAAGGAACTGTTGTGTAGGCAGTAGAAATTACATAGATCTGTAGGAATATTCTTGAAAACATCATTTAGAAAAAATATTAAACAACAATGCATCCAGAGGTGACATTGTACAACTTGACCAGGTTGTTTATCATGTGGAAGCTTTCAGTCAAAGGCACTAACTCTTTAGTGCATTGGTGAAGAAATGAAATGGAGTAGTCCCCCTTTGGCTAGTGATGAAGGTGTTATGTACTTCAACAGAAAGTTTACACAATTGTCCTAATGACAAAATTGTAATATCAGGCACAACAGATCATCCAAAGTGTGTTTCATTCCCATTGAAGGGAACACAATCATGATTGATCCTTCTGTTGAAAAGAATTATTTCATGAAAACATTTCGTTGTCTTTTCTGCCATTTTGTGGCAAAAGGTGTGCTCTTACTACGGGTAACTGCATATGGGGGACTGACCAAAGGCCTGTTTTGATAGGAAAACTGACCACCCCATCATGACATTGGCTATAGACTGTGAAAGAAATTGCCTGGGAATAATTGGCATTATTATGAGTCACGTCATGAGAACTCAAACAATTTGCATGTAGCGAAACTAAAGGCGCAGATCAGCTGATCAGCGCCTTTGTTTTCACTACACAGATAGTACAATTCCTCGTCTTCTTAAATCCCATATTTCATGCGTCTAGCCTGTTCCTGTGACTGTACAGCATGGTTTGTGTTGAACCTGTTCGGAAACCACATTGTTTGTTTTCTCATGACGTGGCTCATGTGATGTTCATAAATGAGCCGCCGCATGAGAAAACCAACAATCTGCATAGGCGAAAACAAAAGCGCAGATCAGCTTCGCAGTAACTGCGAAGCTGATCAGTGCCTTTGTTTTTGCTACACTGACAGTACAATTCCTCTACTTTCTAAATCCAAAATGTCCAGCCTCTAACCATCTTCTGCGACTGTACAGCCCTGTTTGTGTTGGACCTTATCGGAACCCAAATTGTTGGTTTTCTCACGCACAGACTCAAATGGCTTATTAATAACCCCATAGAACATAATGGCATAAAAATGTCTTAATTCTAGGGGACCATTGGTATAAGAGAAATGATGATGTATTACCCCAGGAGCAGATGATCTCAGCGTGGCCAGATATACAGTCAGAAACTCTCGGAGAACAAGATGAATTCATAGTCATTGCCTGTGATGGTATTTGGTAAGACTTCATCTTTTACAGAGTACTAGTAGATCAGACTAGGGCATGCAGGGTGCTGCAGTGGCACGGCCACCAATCCAGCTTTTTCATAGCAAAATGCAATGATAATAAATTCATTTGAGGTACTTCCCACTATGCAGCTGCGGAGTTCGAAACGTGTAAGCGACTTCGTGTTCTCTAGTTTTATTATCAATTTCTCCTTTTTGAAGACATCTTTCAAAAACCGGAGAATGACATGATGTGGGTAATTTATCTAGCTTTTTTCACCTCCAGCCGATCTGCAGAAAACATAGCACGTGGTTTGGAATCACCTTTGAAGTGAGTGCAACACATGCGTTTTTAGGTTGTATCTTAGATTTTCAACACAAACACACAGAATAACTTCGTTTTCCAACTTATGCAATGCGTCCATTTTATTTGGAAGATCTTATTTTGACTAATGATGAAGATTTGTGACCATAAACGTCATTTGCATGCCTCTGATTTGAAAATAATCGATATGCTATGAAGCGGCGTGATAAGCGATGAAGAAAGGAGACTAGCTATGAAGAAAACTTGTTATACTATGAGCTAGAGCAGTCCAGTTGATTGTAGTATAATGAAATGCACTGGTAAGCCTGGTATTGTCAAGAGACGTATTTAATAGCCTCCTCAGCTATGAAATAAAGAAGTTTCTTACTTACTTAGCTTATTCGGCAACTAAGAAAAGCTGATAAATGTCTTTCTTGTTTTGAAATAGTATGGAAAAAGTAAGTATTCATTGCACATTGCACTTTTTCTAGCTCATTATCAATCACTCTTGCGCTTACATCGGGTCATTCAATCAGTTGTTGGATTTTAAATCCGAGACAGGTGCACTCTTTTTAAACTATTTTTTTTTTATAATGTATCCATGCTGGACACTGTATGAACCCTGATATTTCCATGTACAAGAAGAAGTAAACTGATCATTTTCTGTAAAGCATATAGTTTTTTTTCGTTCTTCCAATAAGAAGCGAACTACATATATACAGTAAATAAATATAAGTAAGCATACATATCGAAAAAATACCTGCAATACATAAATACATACTGTAAGACAAAACATGTTCTTGTAAAGGAAGAATCATGCTTTTTCAAAACAAGAAAGACATTTACCAGATTTGCTTAGTTGCTGTCAAAGCTGAGGATGCTATTAAATACGCCTCTTGATGATACAGTGCTGATCAGCGTATTTCGTTATAGTAAAATCAACTGGACTGCTCATCCTCCAAGCATAACAAGTTTTCTTCATAGCTAGACTTCTTTCTTCATCGCTTATCACGCTGCTTCATAGCATATCGATTATTTTCAAATCAAGAGTAAAACAAATGACGTTTATGGTCACAAATATTCATCATTAGTCAAAATAAAATCTTCCAAATAAAATGGACGCATTGCATAAGTTGGAAAACGAAGTTATGCAGCGTGTTTGTGTTGAAAATCTAGCACACAACCTAAAAACGCTTGAGTTGCACTCACCTCAAAAGTGATTCCAAACCACATGCTATGTTTTTAGCAGATCGGCTGGAGATGAAAGACGCTAGATAAATTACCCACATCATGTCATTCTCCGATTTTTGAAAGCTGTCTTAAAATAGGAGTAATTGATAATAAAACAAGAAAAAAAAAAAAAAATTGTTATACTTGTTATAGGGTTAAATAAATCTGGACATTTATTCGTGTTGGTGTTGTGCATTATTGAACTGTTTATAATAAAACAAGAGAACACGAAGTCACTTACACGTTTCGAACCCCGCAGCTGCATAGTGGGAAGTACCGCAAATGAATTTATTATCATTGCATTTTGCTATGAAAGAGCTGGATTGGTGGCCGTGAGTGGTAGAGAAGAGCATTAAACTGAACTGAGAGGCATCATGGTCAAATGTCTAAATTTGAAGTGGCTGCAGTGATTGTTGATGTGTGATATTAAAGCATTACTTAAAAATTACCTACAATAAGTGTCAACTCTAACAAACGGAAGTCTTATTTATCCTTGATAATGATATGCTTTGTTGTCAACTTTGCACTATTACAAAATTAGCAGACTAACGCCTGTTCAAAAGAAAACTTAACTGTCTCTAGACTATCACCAAATACTGTTTACAACAAGTGGTCAGTACAGAAATTGGCAGCGAGAGGTCTTGAGTTCAATATCTTGTGTAGTGTTCTTCAGCCAGATACTTAAGCTCCTCATTTTACCCAGAAAGTGGAGGCTCTGTTCATGATTCAAAAATTAAAATTGAAAAACAAAAGTTGAGCCAAGATTACTAAGCCAAACCAAAATTATAATATACTTTGATGATTCCTGGAACTCTATGACCGGTCAGCAGGTGGTGATTTTGTGAAGAATAATCTACAGGAGGTCGGCATGATGAATCTTGCTAGTCAATGATTCATGGCTGTTAAAATATTGTTAACCAGACACAAGGATGTTTTGTTAGCTTACCTGAGCCGAAGGCTCACAAGGTATGGTAGTTGAGCTGGCGTCCGTGCGTTCACACTTTCAATCTTGAATATCTCTAAGACAACAAGGCCAATCGCAATCAAATTTTATCTGAAGCATCATTGAGGAAGGGGAAACGTTGCATTAGGTTTTGGGCCATGTCGGATCAGAACTCTGGTTTCCATGGCAACAGATAGCTCCCATTGAGTTATAATGGGGAAAATGTTGTGGCCACTCTAGCAACTTTTTTGATTGGATCTTCTTCATTCTTGGGAATAACAAGGACAACCATAACATCTCGGATGAGTTTGAATTTCGGCTAGGTTTGACCTCAGATTGCGGAGTTAGCTGCCCTTGAGCGTATGGAAAAATCCCCATACTCTTATAATGGCAAAAATGTTGTGGCCACTGTAGCTCTTCTATTTTTCATTGGATCTTTTTCATTCTTGCAGGTAACAAGGACAACTATAATATCTCGGATGAGTTCGAATTTCAGCCAGATCTGACCTTTGACTGCAGAGTTAGCTGCCCTTGACTGTGTGAAAAATCAATATTTAGTGTTGTGGCCACTCTAGCGCCTTCATTTTTGATCGGATCTTCTTCATACTTGGAAGTAACAAGGATAGTCATAACATTTCGGATGAGTTTGAATTTCGACCAGATCCCACTTCTGACTGCGGAGTTATCTGCCCTTGAGTGTTTGAAAAATCAATATTTTGTGTTGTGGCCACTGTAGCAATTTTTTTCAGTCGATCTTCTTCATTCTTGCAGGTAACACGGATAACTACAATATCTCGGATGAGATTGAATTTCGACCAGATCCCACCTCTGACTGCGGAGTTAGCTGCCCTTGAGTGCTTGAAAAATCAATATTTTGTGTTGTGGCCACTCTAGCGCCTTCAATTTTGATTTGGATCTTTTTCATTCTTGGAAATAACTAGGGTAACCATAACATCTTGGAAGAGTTTAAATTTCAGCCAGATTCGACCCTGGACTGCGGAGTTAGCTACCCTTGAATGTTTGAAAAATCAATATTTTGTATTGTGGCCACTCTAGCGCCTTCAATTTTGGTCGGATCTTCTTCATTCTTGGAAGTAACAAGGATAGCTATAACATCTTGAATGAGATGGAATTAGAGCCAGATTCTACCCTGGACTGCAGAGTAAGCTGCCCTTGAAACAAAAAAAGACAACAACATCCACTTTGTCCAGTGACTGTACTTGTTGACTCTCAGGTGAGCGATCATTGCCCTTGGGCTACTTGTTACAAGTATGATTGAGTTTTATTTTACCGATTCCAGGAACTCTATGACTAGTCAGCAGGTTGTGGATTTTGTGCGACACAGTCTACAGGAGGAGGACAAGAGGAAACAACTCTCACTCATCTGTGAAGAGGTATGTACTGTAAATCTAATAAGCCTTGGCTTGAGAAAACCAACAATTTTGGTTTCCAACCATGTCCGACCGCCCCACCCATCCTCTCAATCAGCCTTACACAAACCACAGAAATAGTTTGAAGCTTGAAGTTTCAGATTAAGTAAGAAGAGGCATTATGCTATGTATGGAGTGAAACGAAAGGAGGTGATCATTTGTACAGTTAGTGCACAGGCTTATCTGCACCTTTTGTTTCGCATTTGCCAATTGTTGGTTTTCTGGTGCAGTGTCTCAATTAAAACCACTTAAAAATAATCATTTTGAGCCCATGAACATTAATTTTTGAATTGGCAAGATCTTTATCTTTAGGCTGTGAAAATTAATATTCTTGAAAATATGCATGGAGAAAGAAATAACTAAGCTAAATTAATAGCTGAGAAGATGTGTTTCACTACAGAATTACAGGTATTGTAGTTATAAGAGCCATTTTCATGCTCAGTTAAATTGAGCATGAATATTGTCTTAATAACTGGGTAAGTCGTAGCTAAATACATCAAGGAAATGTCTCCTTTTTGTTATCTGTCAGAAATGCTTGTTTTTCTGTGTTTCAGTTATTTGACCACTGTCTAGCCCCCAACACGACAGGTGACGGCACAGGCTGTGACAATATGACATGTCTTATAGTATTACTGAACTATAAACCAACTGCTAAAACACCCGTAAACACTGATTCTAGTGAGGCAGACTCTTCCACCACAAACGAGGCTCGACCGAGTAACGATTCCAATAAGGAGAAAGGTAGTTCCGCAGAGAATGAAAAACAGGATAGCAATGGTTCAGAGAAGCGAGCGAGGGAAAGTAGTTCGGAGGAAGGGATGTCAGAAGCAGATGCACAACCAGAGAAACGTGCAAAGCTTGGGGATACAACAGTGACTTAGTTGTTGGGTTACAGTTTAATTTTAAAGTTGACTTTTTTGTTACTGGTTGTCAATGTATGCAGACCTGTGCTATGATTAAACCGGAAAAAATGAAAAAGTGTTGGAACCAAATGCATTTAGGAAGCATATCATGTGAACTATGGTGTAAAGCAACAGGTCCTCTGATCTAGCTGTGTAAAGGAAAACTTGTCACTGATTCATGAGTAGTTCGTACCCAGACCTGTAAGCATAAGATTTTCTCCATGTGAAAGATTTATTTTTCAATGTGATGCCATTATTTCTTCCAAACTACAATTTGTCTCAGACAGTACACAATGCAGAACCAAGTACTGGTAAAACATTAGTGAGGGCTGCAAAACAATCCAGTCCATAACATAGAAGACACTACGAAACAGTCCCATGCCCAGTGCAAAAAATTAATTGGAAAAACTTTTATATTTTTTTATATTTTTGCGCAAAACATTGATTGGGGTTCACATTAGAACTGCCTTGTCGAGGCGGTTCTAATGAGTACCCGCAATTTATGTGTTATAAGAAAAGTAGGTTTACCATTGTACATCCCAGTTTTACTATATAAAAGTGGGGTTTTAGGGGGTAACCATATTCGGACATGTTATCCTGATGGAAAATTGAAGGCTAGCAAAGTTGTTTATGTGTCAGCTTTTAAACGGTATACAGACTAGGAGAGCCCATCAGGAAAACATATCCAAGAAATGTATACCCCCTTAAAGTGCATTTTTGTAAAGTAAAACTGGGCTATATTTTCACTCTAAAACATAGATTGTAGGTACTCATTTGAACCGTCTCTCCGAAAAATATCACAATTTTTCTATGAAAAATTTCTTTTTTCCAACAATAAGAAAAATCTAATATTGCATGGGCGATATTTCGTAATGCAAGTCTCAGTTACTGGCTATAGAAATGCCACATAACCATCAGGGTTGATGTTGCAGGATAAATGAGCTGCGTCATGAGGAAAAAAGCAAACAAACAGACTTAAGCATATGACACAGGTCAGCTGTGCAGTAACTGTAGTATTAATAGGCTACGACTAATATGCGTTGACTGAAAGTTTTGTGTGTGCGGAGATGTTCGCATAGTGAAGATGAGGTGTTATGTTTGCTTCAATGTTTTGTCTGAGTTAAACTTGTTTAAAATACATGGATTAAGTATTGAAGTATGTGTTCTTTTTAGCCGTGAAGTGGGCCTGCCTTACATTACATTATCCCATATTCATGAACAGATGAAGCAGTCTGGTCCGGGTCTAAAATGATTGCCAAGGTTCGGGTGCTTTAAAAAATAATGTTTCATTTGCTACCTTTGTGAGACTTGAGGAGGAAGTAGCTGTAGGGATAAGTAAATTTAGGCATGGCCAGAGTTATCTAACATTCAACATCAATAAACTGAGCGTCCTCGTGGGAAAACCAACAATGTGGTTTCTGACCAGGTCCAACACAAACCGGCCTGTACAGTCACAGAAACAGTCTAGAAGCTTGAAATTTTGCAAATAGGTAGAGGAGGCACTGTACTATCCTAGAAGCGAAAACAAAGGCGCTGATCAGCTTCGCGGTTACCGTGAAGCTGATCTGCGCCTTTGGTTTCGCATATCCTCGGTCTCGTTACAAAATGCCGAACCTGCAAAATACCGAAACTGCATTTTTCGGCTTTTTGTCCTTACAGACTCCCGCGTCCCACAGCGCTGATACCTGGTCATCTAGCCAATCAGAAAGTGGAAATAATGTCATGTGATAAAATGCCGAACCTGCGAGTGGTGATACAAAAAATACGGAAACTGCATTCATTACGGAAACTTCTCTGTTTGCACAAAGTATTCTATAAATCAGCTGATTTTGATTGTATTTTTGCATTAATTACACTTACCACCCATGAAATCATGTATTTTGAGTATCTGTTATGATCACCTCCTCGATTTGATGATAACAAATACCCACAATATAGGATTTTATGGATTAATATTAAAAATCGATAATTTCATACCTACTCCTGACTTCCCCCATCATTTTACTATATGTAAGGTGCAAATCTGGGGTAGCTTTCATACGGAGATGTTTCCATGATATTTTTGAAAAATCGTTTTTGCTTCTTTTGAAAAGCTACGAAATGCCGGTTCGATTTTTCGGCATGCTTATAGATTCCCGCATACGTAGCTCGGCGATATCTGCTCTTCTGAGTCCATTCAGAAAGTGAGAAAAAAACGTCATTTTATGAAATTCCAAATTGTTATCAAAATACCGAAACTGCAGTGCATAATACCGAAACTGCATTTCAGAAAATCAGTTTTTCTCTTCTCCTAAAACTAGAAAATGTGTTTATGAAACACTAAGCCCCCAACTGGTAAGCCACTTTCAAGATGTAAAAATGTCCAAAAAATGACTAAGTTCAAATTGTAAAAAAAAGTGACAAAAATTAATCTGAGGAGTATATCCCAACCACATGCATAACTATCTTCAAAGCATGGTCACCATGTCTGCAAAGTTTCAAAAGTATCGGCATTAAATTGTAGGAGGAGTTGCACACACAAGTTACCCTCTATCCATCCACTAAAATGCCCGAAAAAATGACTAAGTTCAAATTGTGAAAAAAAATGACAAAAAATAATACAAGGATTATATACAAACCACATGCATATCTTCAGACCATGCCCATAATACATGTAAAGTTTTAAATGAATTGGCATGAAACTGTAGGAGGAGTTGCGCACACAAGGTACCCACTGCCCATTCAATTTCATTGTCAAAATGCCCGAAAAATGGCTAAGTTCAAATTGCGAAAAAAGTGACAAAAATTAATCTGAGGATTATATCCAAACCACATGCATATCTTCAAAGCATGGTCACAACATCTGTAAAGTTTCAAGAGAATCGGAATAAAACTGTAGGAGGAGTTGCGCACACAAGGTATCCACTATCTATTCACTTTATCAAGAATTAAAAAGGGAAATAACTCTCACAGAATTGGCCCCTAGCCCCTTGAAATTACCTGAAAGAAAAAATACGGGTCCTCTTAATTTTCATATACAAACTACATACCAAATTTCAAGATTCTAGCTCCAACGGTTCCTGACCGAGTGCTCACGCATCACAGACTGACTGACTGAATGCACGCACTCACTCACTCACTGCACTGCACGGACAGACCCAAACCAATATGCCCCATCAACTTCTTCGAAGTTGGGGGCATAAAAATGCAGGTACGGCATTTTGTAAGGAGACCGACGATATGCAGATTGTTGGTTTTCCCATGAGGCGGCTCAAACTAAAGTATAAGCTAAGTGGAAATATAAAAACAGTACATGGCCAGGTTTCATGTCCAGCATTAATGTCATATGGAACTGGAATCTTGACATAAAATCTTATTTGGAAGGCTTTAAAAGCCCTAGCTCTATTTTAGCTCACCTGAGCCGAAGAGGTGAGCTTATAGTATAGGCATGCTCTGGTGTCCGTTATCCTCATCCACAATTTCAAACTTCTCTGAAACCACTTGGCCAATCAAAGTAAATCTTCATGTGGAGTATCCTTAGGAAGTGGAAGTGATGGGTCAGAATCCCAGATGCTACACACATATGTATCAAAGTCCGTTGAAATAGGGGCTGGTTCTGGAGAAGAAGATTTTTCAGGATGTTTTACAATATATGGGCGTGTCAGCCACCTTGGTCATGTGACTTGGACCATTTATACAAACATCCAAAGAGGCTCAAGTTGAAATTTGGCTTTGATTGGCATAGCAGTTTCTGACAAAAGTTTTAATTTCAATATAAGAAATGACCTTGACCTTAATTAAATACTCACATAATTAGCTCACCTGAGCCGAAGGCTCACAAGGTGAGCTTATAGTACAGTAGTCGAGCCGGCGTCCGTCCGTCCGTCCGTTCACATTTTCAAACTCAAATATCTCTAAGACAACATGGCCGATCGTAATCAAATTTTATCTAAAGCATCATTGAGGAGGGGGAAAGGTTGTATTAGGTTTTGGGCCAGGTCGGATCAGAACTCTGGTTTCCATGGCAACGGATGGCTCCCATAGACTTACAATGGGAAAAACATATAAAAATCTTCTTCTCTGAAACCACAAGGCCAAGAGCTTTCATATTTTGTGTGTAGCAATGTCTAGTGGTCCTCTTTATAAATCCTGCCATACCTGCCCCTGGGGTCCATACGAGCCCCGCCCCGGGGGCGTCATGGGGAAAACATAAAAAAAATCTTCTTCTCTGAAACCACAAGGCTCAGAGCTTTCATATTTTGTATGTAGCAATGTTTGGTGGTCCTCTATATAAATCCTGCCAATCATGCCCCTGGGGTCAAAAATGGCCCCGCCCCGGGGGTCATTAACTCCCATAGACTTACAATGGGAAAAACAAAAAAATCTTCTTCTCCCAAACCACTAGGCCCAGAGCTTTCATATTTTGTCAGTAGCAATGTATAGTGGTCCTCTTTATAAATCCTGCCAACCGTGTCCCTGGGGTCCATACGGGCCCCGCCCCGGGGGCGTCATGGTAAAAACATAAAAAAATCTTCTTCTCCGAAACCACAAGGCCCAGAGCTTTCATATTTTGTTTGTAGCAATGTAAAGTGTTCCTCTTTATAAATCCTGCCAACCGTGCCCCTGGGGGTCCACAGGGCCCCATCCCGGGGGGTATCATGGGAAAAACTCTTCTTCCCCAAAACCACAAGGCCCTAAGCTTTCATATTTTGTGTGTAGCAATGTATAATGGTCCTCTATATAAATCCTGCCTACCGTGCCTCTGGGGTCCATACGGGCCCGGCCCCGGGGGTGGCATGGGAAAAACATAAAAAAATCTTCATCTCCAAAACCACAAGGCCTAAAGCTTTCATATTTTGTATGTAGCAATGTTTAGTGGTCCTCTATGTAAATCCTGCCAATCTTGCCCCTGGGGTCAAAATGACCCCGCCCCGGGGGTCATTAGCTCCCATAGACTTACAATGGGAAAAACATAAAAAAAATCTTCTTCTCCGAAACCACAAGGCCCAGAGCTTTCATATTTTGTGTGTAGCAATGTATAGTGGTCCTCTATATAAATCCTTCCTACCGTGCCTCTGGGGTCCATACGGGCCCCGCTCCGGGGGTGTCATGGGAAAAACATAAAAAAATCTTCTTCTCCAAAACCACAAGGCCTAAAGCTTTCATATTTTGTATGTAGCAATGTATAGTGGTCCTCTTTATAAATCCTGCCAATGATGCCCCTTGGGTCAAAAATGGCCCCGCCCCAGGGGTCATTAGCTCCTATAGAATTACAATGGGAAAAACATAAAAAAAATCTTCTTAGAAACCACAAGGCCGAAAGCTTTCATATTTTGTCAGTAGCAATGTAAAGTGGTCCTCTTTATAAATCCTGCCAACCGTGCCCCTGGGGTCCATATGGGCCCCGCCCCGGGGGCATCGTGGGAAAAACATAAAAAAGTCTTCTTCTCCGAAACCACAAGGCCCAGAGCCTTCATATTTTGTTTGTAGCAATGTATAGTGTTTCTCTTTATAAATCCTGCCAATCGTGCCCCTGGGGTCCATACGGGCCCCCCCCGGGGGCGTCATGGAAAAAAAACAAAAAAAAATCTTCTCCGAAACCACTAGGCCCAAAGCTTTCATATTTTGTTTTTAGCTATGTATAGTGGTCCTCTTTATAAACCCTACCAACTGTGCCCCTGGGGTCCATTCGGGCCCCGCCCCGGGGGCGTCCCGGGAAAAACAAAAACATTTTCTTCTCCGAAATCATTTGACCCAGAGCTTTCATATGTTGTGTGGACCAATGTATAATACTCTCCTTTATAAATGCTGCCAACGGTGCCCCTGGGGTCCATACAGGCCATGCCCCAGGCATGTCATTATCTTACATAGACTTATAATGGAAATATATGAAAAAATCTTCTCTGCAACAGCATGACACAAAGCTTGTATATTTGATATACAACATTGTCATGTGGAGCTCTACATAAATCCTGCCAATCTTGCCCCTGGGGTCAAATATGGCCCCACACCAGGGGTCATAATAGGACCCTGACCTTGTCAGATGATTTTTTCAAGTGAACCAAAATGGCAGAAAAGAGGATACACAATCCAGACAAGAGCTCTTCTGCTGATGTAAGTAGGGTTTCAAGGTCACATGACCACCCATATATGGTAAAAACCCCAATTACTTTGTCCAGTGACTGTACTTGTTGACTCTCAGGTGAGCGATCGTTGCCCCTGGGCTACTTGTTTAATTATGACAAGATGTCTATATCTACCAACTTTCAGGTCACAGGCTGCAAAACTTAGCAGAATCGAATATTTACATTTTTTACCAATTGAAATCTCTGTGACCAGATTTGAACTAGCTTTAAAATAAGTCGAGGTCAACCAAAGTTCAGGCTAGAATAGGTCAAGGTCAATCAAAGGTCAGACAGGATTTACCACAAACTATATTGGCCAGAGTCCCTGATGCCACATACCAAGTTTCATTAAAATTGGTCAACTGGTTCCAAGAGAAGATTTGTTAGTGTTTTTACCATATATGGGCATGGCGGCATATCCTATAATCTCACCTGTGAGCCTTCAGCTCAAGTGAGCTGAAAACCTGAAAAACTCTTTCTTCAAAAGAATTCATCAAAAAATGGTATGTAGCATCCGGACTAACATAGTTAATATAAATCACAACCTTTCGTTGACCTTGACCTATTTAGACTAATTTGACGGTATGGACAATTTGTGGCACAGGTTTTTGATTGGGAAAAAGTGAATGGATTTTTTATTAATTTTTTAGCCTGCGAGTTAAACTCGGTAGATAAATACAGCTTACTGTGTTGATAAAATTATGTGAGTAGTCAAAGACCAAATCTCAGGTGAGCATCCTCAGAACCAATGGTCCTCTGGTAAGCTTATAGGATATAAATGCTCATGCGACTGTTGTCGTGATCCACAGTGTTCAAACAGCTTCCTGAAACCGCAGAATAGCTAATCAAAATGCTAGCAAACCAACAATGACTTTGCCATATTTTCCACTCCGATGTCGCAACGCATTGTCAAATAAGGAGGTGATCAGGAAATTGTGCAAACAGAAAGAAATTCCCACTCCAAAAAACGAGGTGGAAAAAAATGACAATCAGGTACTTATACAGAGAACATATAGTGAGCCGAATCAGCAGCTATTTCCCGATAGGCCACCACTCAGTTGAATATATGGAAGTATACATAAGGTGCAAACATCACGAAAAATTCAACACCAAAATATAAAACAATTAGAACCATAACAGAAGTGTCGCCTTGGAACGATGAGTAATATAAAATTACCAGCGGGCTTAAACCGGTATTAACATGTACATGGCCATAACCTCACCTGAAGTGGTTCAATTATACACCTCAGGAAAACATATCCGTGCAATGAATACCCCCTTAAACCCCACTTTTATATAGCAAAACTGGGGTATGCAGGGGTATACCTATTTTTCTTATTTTTGCTCCAAAACATATATTGTATGTACTCGTTAGAACCGCCTCGCCGAGGCGGTTCTAACGTGTACCTACAATCTATGTTTTGAGCAAAAATAAGAAAAATATCAAAATTTTTCCGATGAAATTTTTAATTTTTACAGATGGAAAAAAAATCTCTGTATATTGCATGGGCAAGTTTTCGTAATGACGGGTATATTATGCAAGATTTAAGGTAGCCTGGGTTCCTGTCCACCGATACCTTTGATGTGTAATTTTACACTGCTGGGAATCATGTGACCGCAAATGTATACATGCACACCAAAATGTAAACAAATTACGTCATCAGTTTTGTTTTCTTTTAAAATAACTTCTGAGTGAGCATGTTGATTGCTATGAAACCTAGCGCAGTCAATGCTCAACCCCATTTAGAAGATATTTGTCCATAGTTTGTGCCATTTAACAAAACCGTTGTTTCAAACACTTCAAAACTTTACTAAAATTACGATGTTACCATGCACACTAACTCTATATTTTCTTAAATATTTCAAATATTTTATGTTAATCATGACCATGTAATTCATAACTACCTGTCCTTATTGTATAAAAATGTGCTGACGTCGTTTCTGAACGAATAAAAGCAAATTCTGCGACTTGACAAGTAGATGACTAAATGGGTACCTTGCATAAAATTGATTCCTCCCACACATACTAATTGGCATATTACTTTCTGTCAGTGTTTGCTACAGAATACATGATACTTAGGGAAATTTCGGTAAGGGAAATTTGGGTAAGTCAACATCTGGGGCAAGAGGTCACATTTACGCGGAGATGGGTCTTAAATCCAAATCTTCTCGCTCAGGATACAGATACAATGTACTACCACTATTTCAGTGCACTGGAATGTCATACGTAGAAGATAAACGTGCACGAGATTTCTCGGGCTTAATTTCATTAATTCGACACACTGTTCTGTTCTACGTTTTTGATTCTCGACATATACGGAGAAGGATTCCAGACTAATACATGATTTCCGGGCTTGGTTATAATGTTTGACCGGAAAATGTTTTTAGACTACCTTAGGCTATAATTATGAGCGCCCCATGCCTCAGAAAATGCTGGGACATACCTTCGTATGGGTAGTTTGACTTAGCGTGAGCAGCCTCACCATTTCATATCGTAGACACGATTGCCAAGATGATTGTTCGGTGTCACGGTGCGTGTGGCATCGTGCAGTTTAAAACTGTGTATCCATAGCTCACAATCCCGATACGCAGGTTACTAGTTCAAATTAATCTCAAGAATACAAAGTGCATGGACTTTCGCCTTTTCATATCGGGCTATGGTTAATTTGAAGCACATTTTTGTCTTTTCATCATGTAGTAACTTTCACAAAGAAATTTATTGGGTATTTAGCAATAATAAATGTTTCTAAAGAATGAAAATACTTCACAAGACCAGTTTCGTGGAAAAAAATTGTAAGAATCTGCATCCCTTATCGAGAGCATGTCTCAGAAAGCACCGTCCCGTGTTGTAAGACGAAGAGGCGTTCGGAAAAGCGGATCACAGTTTTCCAGAGCGCCATGGGATCTAAATCATGGCGTCGTCATTGCGACCTAAAGACCAGACACACCCTACCCAACGGTGCCACTACCAGGGGGTGGGTGACCATCTAGATTTTCCGGTTTCCTAGTTGCATTTTACCTCGAGTAGGAATTTCCTCTCTAGACTGGTCTGGACTTCAGCAGGAAGTGGTTTACATATAGAAGACTCCGATGAGATATAATCCGTTTTGGAATTGATTGAATGATGATTTGAGCGCAGTCAAGTTAGCAGAAAAATCGTTGCATAAAACATTCAAGTTAGCAGCAAACTTGCTGCAGCGTAAACGGTGAAGTTACTAGATAAAATTTTGCTGCCGATTATTTCCGCTTTAGTCCGGTTGTGAGGGCTATAAACAACGATGATGAATGTCGAAACAGAACTTTTCTATCCCACCTATGACAATTTTATCACTTTTGCTGCTGGTAAAAAATCTTCTATACTTTTTTTCACTCTATCTGCTGGCAGGGAATTTGGGTCCAAACTCGGGTCATAGGTGGGATAGTCTTGAAAAGTTCGATATTCGTCATCGTTTTCTAAAGCCAGACTTAAACGAAACAATTCGTCGATAATAATTTTTCGTCTAACTTAAAAGGGTAGAATAGAAAAATTATGTTTTCGTCATTCATCATCGTTTTTTTATATAGCGTCCACAGCCAAACTAAACGAAAAAAATCGTCGACATAAGTTTATAACTTTTGCTGCTGGCAGTGACTTTGGGCAATAAATCGGATCACAGTTGGGATAGAAATGTTCTGTTTTCGGTATTCGTCATTGATTTATATAGCGCTCACAGCCAACGATAGACGCATTTTTTCAACTTTACTGCTGACAGTCAGAGTTGGAATTGAATACTTCTGTTTTCGGGGTTCGTTATCGTTTTCAATATCGCTTTCAGCCAGGCTTAAACGAAAAAACAAATCGCCGACATTTTTTTTCTCATTTGCTGATGGCAGTGACTTTGGTCCATAACTCGGATCTAGGTGGGATAGAAAAGTTCCGTTTTCGGCATTCAATATTGTTTTCTATAGCCCTAACATCCAGACTAAAGCAAAAACGATCGGCGACAAAAATTGCTAACTTGGCCGATTTTCGCAGCAGCAAAATTTCTGCTAACGTGACAGTTTTTGGCTGCAGCAAATTTGCTGCTAACTTGACCTTTTTGGAAGGGAGGGGGCTGCAGCAAATTTTCATGTGAATTGCGCACTTACATGTCGTATTCAGGTGATACTTTGTAGTAAATGCGAGATTCTACACAGAATGCAGAGTGCTCACAATACATCACCGAACGCGTAATGATAAAATTTTCAAATCCGCTGTATTTTCGTGGGGTGAGGCGGAGTGAGATTTTACCGGTGTCACAAGACTTCATTGCTATCGACATCCGCTTGCTCGTCTTTGACTGGTTCACGGTCCCTATACGGTCTCGTATAAAGGTCATTTTGGGTGATAACCGGTTACGATTCCGTAGTGGTCTATTTATTACATATATAGACGAAGTGAGTCAGTATAAAGAAAAGGAAATGACGACTGTCATTTTTAGTGTGCATGGTATCAATCCACATTGCATGTGTACAGGGATGCCATGCAAATTATGTTGATTATCTTTCTCCATATAGCTTTTAGCATATTTCTGTAAAATGGAGGTCATTGTCATTTGGAAAAATGTTATGTTAGGTCTAAGAAAAGAGCGCATTGTTGCAGGAAGCATGCATGAGGCCCAAAACAAATATTTGGTGTACATGGCAACAGTCATATTTTGATACTGGGAATGAAGTGTTTACAAAAAACAAAATATTTTGCAAGATCAGCCTGTACATGGTTCACTGAATATAATATCGCTGCAGCGTCTGAGCATATTCATTTATCAATACACCTCACCATTTGAAAGAAAACTCGGTAGACTTATCTTGAACTCGAAGAAAATGGAGGATATTTGTTTACGATTTACACATTTTATAAACATTGCGTATCACGTGATTCCCAGCAGTGTTTTATATCGCACTCATTGTCGAAATAAAACAACAAAATACTGTATTTGGAAAAATTAATTATACTGACGACTGGACCCAGGCTACAAGACCATAAACATAGGTGCCTGCTATACTCTTAAAGGAAAGCCGGGTTAGCAGCGATCACAGTGCTAGCTTTCACAAAGATCACCTTTCACACTAGCAAATTTAACTAGGATCCCTCGGCATTGCCAAGGATATTTTTTTTTGTTTGAATTGATGCTTTACGTCCCAGTCAATTGGGACGTTGCCTTCATTTTATGGGATTTTACCCAAACTGAGGATTCATGACATCAAACAAGTGCTTGAAATATAACCATCCAACTAAGCCACAAAAAGGCATATACGTGTGGATGGTTTGACTTGAACCAAGTTTCCTGGGCAGGCTCAGACCTGAGCGGTTAACCAGACAGTCAGTCAGTAGTGTATAAGCTTTGCCTGGAGGCACAAGCAGCCCATCTATTTCTTTAGGACCCAATTGGCAGGAGACTGTCACACATTTTAGTTCACATGCGACAACCCTACTTTGGCAAAGAAAAATTGTCCATCTAAACCGAGCGAAACAAGAGTGAAAGTCGCGGGGAAACTCACTATAATTGACCCCCTGAAATATTGATTTCGGCATTTTTAAAGAAATGCGTTTGTGTCATGTAAATTGGTGTTGAAAACACACGATACAGTCACATTTCATTGATTAACTATTAACATTTGAGAAAAAAAAACTCATGAAAAAAGAAATAAATCAGTAACAATTTAAAAATTAGGAAATAATTATTTACTAAACATTTAAATGCATTAATTTAGCAATGAGCATTTAAATAATGTGATTTTAATTTCCCCGGTCCAAAAGTTCAAAGAGCAATTTTCAGGTGAGCGCCTACAGGACAGTTGACCCTCTGGTTAAGCATGCTTTGCAGCTGCAATTGCAAGCACGTTTAATTCGTGCTAATATACTTGAAGAAAACTCATTATTTATCTAGTGAACGAAGCACAGGTATACAGCTTTCAAATCACAGAGCTAGATTTTTGGTTTGGTGACACGTACAAACGGGGCAATGTTTCTTCTCCTTTTGGTCAGCGGCTTGTCGGTCTCACAAGGTAAGATGATACTTTTACAGCAAATGAGTTTTCGCATGAGAAAACCAACAATTCGGGTTTCCGACCAGGTCCGACACAAACCGGCCTAGCAGGCTAGGAGCTTGAGATTTAGATGGAATGTTCTATCTGCAGCGAAAACAAAGGCAGATTGTTGGGTTTCTTATGCGGCGGCTCAAATAAGAATTAAAACGATGCATATACCTCAAATGCCTGTTTCCGATGTTGCATTCTGTTCACGAGCCTAGGGCAGCAGAAATGCTCCAAAGTTTCTGTTTAGGACTGTTTAGTATCATTACCCTGCCGGAATTAAAAAAAATAAACCTGCTTTCAATAGATCTCGCGATCTTTGCGGGCATTTTGGGCAGTAGTGTAGGTAACAACAAAATTGAGCCGCCTCGTGGGAAAATCAACAATGTGGTTTCCGAACAGGTCCGACACAAACCGGCCTGTACAAGCGCAGAAAAGAGCTAGAAGCTTGAAATTTCGGATTTAAGTAGAAGAGGAATTGTACTATCCGAGTAGCGAAAACAAAGGCGCTGATCAGCTTCGCGGTTACCGCGAAGCTGATCTGCGTCTTTGTTTTCGCTTATGCAGATTGTTGGTTTTCCCATGAGGCGACTCAAATGTGAAATTTGCACATGATGGTAACGCGTTAATTGTAAGAGGTTTTCTTCAGGATTCTTGTGGGACACTTTGTCAAGTTTGTGGGAACCAGATGAGACTGTCTGTTACGCTGAGCTAGGTTGTTTCAACAACGGGCCGCCATTCTACGACAGTTCCCTACGACCATTCTCTGTGCTACCACAATCACCAGACACCATACTGACAGAGTTCCTCTTGTATACAAGGTTAGTTAACCCATTCACGATGAATGGACTTTCCGATTATCATTTGGACAAATCCACTTTTAACTCGGGGGAAACAGGAGTGTTTTTCAATTTTTATCTCATTTTTCGATGAAATTTCTCTAAGCAAGATGGGACGCCGCGTTTTGCGGCGTCACACCTCGGGCTATACTGTTTGCCAATGTCCCATAAAGAGGACACCAGGCTTAGACACTGTATGAGGTACTAACACAGGTACGTGTCACGATTTTTTATAAAATAGATCTACATGGATCGAGCTTTCGTTGGTATAATTCAGTACTCAGAATATTTTTAAGCAACGCAGGAATCAAGACCTTGGTGAAAAAGGATTACTATAAAGCCCTTTGAAATACAGAGATTCCTGTGACCCACACACAACAGCCCAAGCCCGAAGAGAGCTGTATGACGCAAGTCTCTGGCCTAATCATGTAGATTTATTTATTTTCCACCAGGGCATCGACGATTGAGGAAATCATTACCGCTACCCCGTCATCTATCAGGGGCTCGTATTTTGACGAGAACAGACCGACCAAGTTTATTGTTCATGGGTTCTCAAATGACGGTCGTAACCAGTGGTTACAGACGATGAAAGACGAGCTTCTGAGAAAGGTAATACTTGTCTAACCCAAACTTCCAACGCAACAAGAAATAGTGCTGATTTTATGACAGAAATCTTAGCTTTCCAAATACCCTGCCCTTATTTTTATTTAACAATATTGAATCCTCGGATCCTTATTTCGCGGATAAGGATTCAATAAGCTGCGTTCTGATTGGGCAAAACTATATTTCCAAGTTTCATCATTGTCTGCTCACGTCCATGTTCTTCGAACATTGGTCAGTATTTGAAGAGTGGTGCACTAACCTAGTCAGTATTGGTACAGCTTCCTCAAACCCCTCTGACGCCGGATTTTGTCTTTGAGCGAGGCACATTAATTCTGTCATGGTACTAGTTAAGGTCCCTGGTTAATATCCGTCCTAACTGAAAAAATGCTGCCTGAGACGTTAAACCACACATCAGATGCATACGGGAAAGTCACATGCAATAGCACTGAAAATGCATGCTTAATCACATGTATATTTTTCAGGGCGACATGAACGTGATAATTGTTGACTGGTCCGATGGTGCCACCTTACCCTACTCCCAGGCTGCAGCAAATACAAGAGTTGTCGGGGCGCAGATAGCCCAACTTGTTTACACCATTATGAACGTTACCACGGCAACGGCGGGCTCGTTTCATATCATTGGTCACAGCTTGGGCTCGCACGTGGCGGGTTATGCCGGGGAGAGGGTGCCAGGTTTTGGACGGATAACAGGTATTGCTTTATGTAGACGTCTGTACATGGCGTGTACTAGTAATACGTTTCTTCTTTGACTTGTCTGTTATTTTAAACTTAAAGTGCGTTTCCTAGTGTCTGATGATGGTTTTTCGCAGATATGTTACAACTGTTAATACATGTATGAAGATGAAACATTTTCTTGGCACAATTGAGCACTTAGTTTGTCGGAAAATGTGCTGCAAAAATTTTGAAAATCGGTTCACAAACAAAAATGAGCAGTCAAGCATTAGCGTATAACCCACATGCGTGCCAGGACCCAGTTGTTCAAAGCATCGTTAGCTTAACGATATCGTTAAGACATAAATTTGTTAAGCAAATATCAGCTAAATTAACAAATACACTGTTATTTTTTGCTGAAAAAAAAAAATGTGAGAATCCTTTGCAGTGCAAAGGATTCTCACATTTTTTCAACAAAAATAGCAGTGTATTTGTAATTATATTAGTGTTTGATTTTAAAGAAACGTTAACTAACGACGTCGTTAGTTTTGAACAACTGGGCCCAGGGGCTTTTGGACGTTTAAAATTTATTTCTTAAATTCGTTTTAGCAGTCACACATTAGCGTGTGGCCGAAGCGAGTGCAGGAAGTATAAAAACCTCAAAACACTGAAAATTTTGAAGTTGTTTATGTTAGGTCCCAGGCACGCTAAATACGCGCTATATGTGCATCAAACGTTTTAAGCTGGGACACCCTAAATACGCCTTATAGGCGCGCATCAAACGTTTTAAGCGCGCGTCTTACACACCTGGGGTACGTCACTGAAGCAATATCTGTAAAATCGGATCGCGCATGTTGCATGCACTGGCGTGCAAAACAACTTGCGCTAAACGCGTTCAAAGCGTATTTCATCTTACCTGTAACGCGCGTGGAACTTATTCGCCGGAAATGTGAAAGATACACGTCCGCGGCTCAATTCTTCATGTTCAGTGGAAACCTTTTTTTACGGAAGAGCATTAGGACCAGGTATTTTTTTTTTTTTTTTTTTTTTTTTTTTTTTTTAATTTTGAAATTTCGAGTTAGTAAGTCGAAATTTCGACTTAGTAACTCGAAATTTCGACTTACTATCTCGAAATTTCGACTTATTATCTCGAAATTTCGACAATAACTCGAAATTTCGACTTGAAATTTCGACTTGTTATCTCGAAATTTCGAATAATAACTCGAAATTTCGACTTAGTAACTCAAAATTTCGACTTAGTATCTCGAAATTTTAAAATTAAAAAAAAAAATTATCTGGCCATAATACTCTTCCGTTTTTCTCAAATGAATTATCTAGTGTCTATTTTTCCACCAGGTTTAGATCCAGCCAACCCATTCTTCCAGGACACAGAAACATCTGTAAGACTGGATCCCACTGATGCTGTCTTTGTCGACGTCATACATACAGATGGAACAAGGTACTCACTTGCATTGTTACTTGGGCTAACCTTTTAAGGATATTTTGCTTGATATCATTAGTAGTGATTAAACTACTCGCCTTGTTAACCGTAGTCCCGAGTTCAAGCCCAGCCTTCATTCTTCAGTCATTTGGATGAACATTATCCATTTGATGTTGGCTGTAATAAATAGAGGATATTTGCTTTTTTGAGGTGAATACCAAATATATTTCATCGAGTGAGTTGAAAACATCAGAATTTTCACGAGTGCGCAGCACGAGTGAAAATTATTATGTTGTCAACTCACGAGATGAAATATATTTGGTATTCACCGAAAAAAAGCAAATTTTCTTTTTATTTTATACAATGCACAGGCATTTTCCAATGCAAAAGGTAGGCGGTGAAAATGCAAAAACAAAAAAATTTTGAAAACACGAATAATTTTGGTACCACATTGTTCCTTATGTTCTAACTAAGAAAATGAATACCCACACTTTATGTTTTCGTTCATAAATAACGGAGTTATAGGCGTTTGAATTTCTGAAGTGAGACACATTTAATGACGTCAAGTAAATGGAAACGTCAGAGGTAATCCAAAAAATCTGACGTCATTACAGTGACGATATAGGCTGATATCAGTCACTAGTGACTTTTGATATCAATGAGATTTGATATCAGTGAAATTTCATATCAATGAAAATACCAATTTTATCAAGTTTTGATATACATTGGGTTTCACTGTAAAGTATAAAATAAATAGAGGATATTTGCTTTTTTGAGGTGAATACCAAATATATTTCATCGAGTGAGTTGAAAACATCAGAATTTTCACGAGTGCGCAGCACGAGTGAAAATTATTATGTTTTCAACTCACGAGATGAAATATATTTGGTATTCACCGAAAAAAAAGCAAATTTTCTTTTTATTTTATACAATGCACAGGCATTTTCCAATGCACAAGGTAGGCGGTGAAAATGCAAAAACAAAAAATTTTTGAAAACACAAATAATTTTGGTACCACATTGTTCCTTATGTTCTAACTAAGAAAATGAATACCCACACTTTATGTTTTCGTTCATAAATAACGGAGTTAAAGGCGTTTGAATTTCTGAAGTGAGACACATTTAATGACGTCAAGTAAATGGAAACGTCAGAAGTAATCCAAAAAATCTGACGTCATTACAGTGACGATATAGGCTGATATCAGTCACTAGTGACTTTTGATATCAGTGAGATTTGATATCAGTGAAATTTCATATCAATGAAAATACCAATTTTATCAAGTTTTGATATACATTGGGTTTCACTGTAAAGTATAAAATAAAAAAGTGGAACGTTATACACGTATCCAACTACCACCGCATTCGCCACCAAATTAGCCGCGTCATGAGAAAACCGAATTTTGTCTATGCGAAAACATAGGTGCAGATCAGCTGTTCAGTACATGTAAGTGCACGGCTGATTAGCGCATTTGTTTCGCTACACGGATAGTACAATCCCTCTTATTCTTAAATTCGAAATTCCACGCTTCTAGCCTTCTTCTTTGACTGTACAGGCTGGTTTGTGTCGGAAACCCCCAAGACCGTTTTTCTCACGTCGCAGCTCAAATATGGTAGTCTAAGTAACAAACTGGAGTTGGATCCTCAACGGGGTTAACAACAAAACCAGGACGTTCAGCTGCGCTTCCGCGTAAACTTGGTATGGCCTTATTTTACCGTACAGTAAAGTGAAGTTTATATTAAGGGATTCATTGTGAACGTCCGACGCGTTTTGTTTTTGAGAATAAGTTGGTTATATGGACGACCTTCAAAGTGTTGCTTCACCTAATTCTATTGTACATGTATGTGTGTAGCGCTACAGAACCTGGTTTTGGAGCTGAGCAGCCTATGGGTCACGTGGATTTTTATCCTAATGGCGGAGATAACCAGCCCGGGTGCGGGGCGGGGAGGATGGGGACATTTGTACACTCACTAGCGGCCGCGGCCTTGTTGGACTATAACGGTAGGATGGTTTAACATCTTATTAAACGTTAAAGAAATAAATTTTATTTTTCAGATGTTCGTAAAGCTATGAATCACATTGGCCGCGTGCAAAGTGAATGAATCTTGAAGGGGTTCATGTAAGCTTTGCTAGCGACCCACTGCGGTTCATAGCTGCATGAACTTCAGAAAAAATAAACGCGTTGCTTGTTATATTCGTTTCTCTCTCGCTTGTTGTAAAATCGAGGCGATCACATTTATAAGCAAATTCCCAGTCCCTCTATCTATTCTTACTTTCTATTTCGACAATCATTCACTTTGACTTGTATTCACCCATGCAATATACGTAGAATTTTTTCAGCAGTAAAAATTGAAAAATTCGTTACAAAAAGTTTGATATTTTTAATATTTTTGCTCAAAACATAGATCATGGGTACACGTTAGAACCGTCTTGGCGAGTACCCACAATCTATGTTTTGGAGCAAAAATAAGAAAAAATAGGTATACCCCTACATACCCCAGTCTTACTATAAAAAGTAGGCATTGAACGGACACGTTTTCCTAATTGGTGTTACAAATGCCTGAAGTGCGTCGTACCATCATAGTCTGGAGTAGGAAACCATAATAGCCTCGCCATGAGAAAAACGGATTTTGCATAGGCGAAAACAAAGGCGCAGATCAGGTTCGCAGTAACTGCGAAGCTGATCAGCGCCTTTGTTTTCGCTACATGGATAGTACAATTCCTCTTCTTCTTACAACCGAAATTTCAATGTTCTAACCTGCTTCTGTGACTGTACAGGGCGGTTTGTGTCAGACCTGGTCGGAAACCCCGAAGACCGGTTTTATACAGGTATAAAGGAGTGATAAGTCTTAGGGGCAACATGTTCTCGACATGCGCCATTGACTGCGAATGCGACCTGTGTGTATGTATTAGCCAGGAATGAGTTCACAGGTAATATAAATGTTTCTCACCGTTTCTTTTCAGCAATCGTCGGTGCTGTATCCTGTAGCCATGGTAGAGTTCATCAATATTTTATTGAATCGATTAATTCCCCCTGTCCCTTCACCGCCTACCCATGCTCCAGTGCGGCCGAGTTTCACGAAGGACGTTGTCTACAGTGCAACGGCAATGGGTGCTCACAGATGGGCTATCACGCGGACAAGTTCCCGGCCAGCGGGTCTCTTTATCTGGAGACAGAGGGAACCTCGGCTTATTGTGGTAAGTAAAAGGAAAACGCACACTGACTACAAATTCCATCGACGTCTGTCCAGGTAATCTGCAAAGCAAAAGAAAGACGCGTGGAATTATCGACTAAAATACTCCGAAGTTGGGCATAACCATTGCATACATGTACCTCTCTTTCCAGCGACAAGGAGACATCATTGTCACCTTATAACCAGACAATAATCACATTGGTCGCTTTAAGTCTATCTCATGGGCTAGCGAATTCCTCGCGTCTGTTTGTATGTGTCGCGAATTAGTCGTCAACAATTCGTGCAAGAAATTTTATGCGACAAAGTGTGGTACTAGTCGCGGCAGTCTAGTCTCCAGAAACTGTTGTTCATTCCAGTGAGATAATAGCTTTACGTCCTGGAAAACGACAATGATCATGACCAAACATCGTCAAAAGAACCACTGCATAACTACCGCGGCAACCGCCCGGGAATTCCATTAACACAAAATCATGTTGCAGTTTCTTACCCACCTGGGATGTTTAATTTGATTTTATCAATTCCTGTTTCCCTTACTTTACACGAATTACCAAAACTGCCAATTTCACATGGCTAGACACAGAAGATGATTTGTCAGACAGTTGATGTCTAAACTGATCCAGACCTTTCCTGAATACAACATACAAGACTTTATTTGACCAATTTCGGGACCAGCAAGGGCGTACAAAGATATGCCTCTAAGAATAAGAGTAGAAGTTCAGGTCAGACATGAGAAAAGAAATCCTATTACACCAAATATAAGAACTTGAATGCATTCTAACATCGTTGTGTATTCCAAATACTTTCGATATACTTTCAGATTACACCTTTGGGTTTAATTTAACACCGTCCAATGATTTCTTTGGTCGGCTTGCTGTCACCCTGACCGGCAGTACAGGTACAACAGGATCCATATATCTGATGAGGTAAGTATGATGGAATCCGGGATCTCTGTAGGCCCGGAATGTCCGCAGATGTGGAATATCCGAAGGGCCGGGATGTCCGCTGGTCCGAAACGTCCATACAGGTACATGTAGCCCCCGAAATTTCCCCAGGTCCGAAATGTCCGCATATCAGGAGGCATGAAGTCCGCAAAAGTATAGATTCTTTAAAACATTCTGAGGAATATAAATGATAAATTCAAAATGACTAAAAAGGCGGATAGTACGGAACTGTCTAATATATAATTGTATACGGCATTTGTACGTATATGGAACAAATTTGTTCATATCCAGACTGTGAACAGTTTTACAATTTCTTAAACTGAGTCTTTATGATGGAGAAGGGAATATTAACAGAAAAAATGTCTATTTCTCCCTATAGACTAGGCGGAGGTGAGTTCTACTCGAGCGGCAGTGTAATCAGCAAGCTGATCCGTCACCGCATTGACATTGGAGATCTCCAGTCAATTACTGTACAGTTTGACGCCAAATTTGGTGGTATTTTGAGCCTCTTCCGCTATCCTACCACTGTGCAAGTGGCCGGCCTGTCAGTGTGGAGTGCTGACAGGCAGATAGGGTAAGATTTTGACATTTTGCTTTCAATTAACATTACGAACACGCGCCCATGCAATATATAGAGATTTTTTCAGCTGTAAAAATTGAAAATGTCATCAGAAAATTATTGTAAGTTTTATTTTTGCTCAAAACATAGATTTTGGGTACACATTAGAACCGCCTCGGCGAGGCGGTTCTAACGAGTACCCACAATCTATGTTTTGGAGCAAAAATAAGAAAAATAGGTATACCCCAGTTTTACTATATAAAAGTGGGGTTTGAGGGGTATTCATTGCACGGACATGTTTTCCTGATGCAACAAAACGCGTATAAATATCTACCCATATGCGTATGTTTTTTCATATCCGTCGAATTCTAATGAATGTGATGCTCAAGCTTTCTTAAAGCACTTGTCATTTTCTCAATTCGCTCATTTCTCGATAGACCTGTGCTAGGATGATTTAACAGTCACTCCAATCTACGCTAACAAGTACAGTTAAGAAGTTTTATTAAAAGACTTGTCAGGAATTAAGTACAAAGTGCCTCATCTTCACTTACTTAGGGCTTGCACAAGTTTGAAAAAACATTGACTTCAAGTCGAGGTCCCGTCTCCTTATGACGTTATCTGTTGACTGCGACTTAACACGCCAGATTAACACCATTGCCTCCTCTTTCAGATACTATGTTTGTGACTACGGCCAGGATCTCCCGAACCAGCAGCCAGTCACCTTTGAGCTGCGAGCTTCGTGTTGATTTACGTTGTTGCTGTTGAATGAAAAAGAAAATTAAATTCGATAAAATAGTTTCTTCTATACGAGGGGGGTTCAGAAAGTTCTGTCACAGGTGTTATAACTTTGTTAATAGACATAATAGGTTGCTGTATTATACCTTGATTGAAAGGGCTACATTTCTCCTTTATAATGATGCCAAAACAATGCACGAAAAGAAATAAATACTTCGAAATAGACGCCTTGAAAGACACCAGGGGTAAACCACTGGCACGTTTTCTTAAATTTGTGAATATTATTTAAAGAAAATCGACTTCGAAAAAATATAATCCATGTAATATATTTTTGAAACATAGATGAATATATCCTGCAAAAATCAAAATCACTCAGCTGAATTTAATTGAGTTATAGTAAAATGAAATATTGAAATTGGCTTGCTGTACATACATTAAAAATACAGTTTAAATTCAAATGGCATTTATTGACATCTACACGTAGTCCAGTGAGCTTAAAATGCATTTAACCATTTAATTGTTTCATCCTAGTGTGCTCTATAGTAAACTTATAAAAAAGCAAACACATATAATGGTGCAGCGGTGCCAGAAACGCTATAGGGGTACGTATTTTAATGACGTCATATACATTGCTTTATTATAAAGTCAGCATAGCATCGATAACGGCAATTTTTGTCACATTGCTTTTCTAAATATATTATTACTTATAACCGTAAAGTTGGAGAAAATTTGATCGGAAGTTATAAAGATATAACGCATGAAACGCACACAATAATATTCACAAATTCAAGAAAACGTGCCAGTGGTTTTACCCCAGGTGTCTTTCAAGGCATGTATTTCGAAGTATTTATTTCGTTCGTGCATTGTTTTGGTATCATTATAAAGAAGAAATGTAGCCCTTTCAATAAAGTTATAATACAGCAACCTATCATGTATATTAACAAAGTTATAACACCTATGACAGAACTTTCTGAACCACCCTCGTACTTACATGTACATGTCCATACTTAAAAAGGTATTGTTGTTTTGCCGACACGAAAAATGCAGGATAGGAAGAAAATTAAGGTAAAGATAAAGTCGTTGAAGGATCTGACGCTTTAGCTTGATCGGTAGCGCTTCTGATTCGTATTGAACCGTGTCCAAGTATGATCCTAATGCCTGCACATTTCTTCAATAAAGATTCCTGTCTAGGTGTCGGTTTAATCCTTAAATTTCTTGCACACCAGACAGAAATTGCCACACTTTTTGCCTGGGTGATAAAATTGCATCTCACCCAGGTGTTCTCACCCAGGCTAAGTGCGCCAAAAAAAATTACGCAAAACCTTGAAATAAACCAGATTTGGGGTGGGGGGGGGGTGGTTGTTGTGCAAGAAAAAGAATCTAATATGGTGTTCTTTTCTAGATGGAAGTTTCCAACCCTCGGGATGACCGTGCTGAGCGGAACCTCGGCGGAGCCTCGGTTCCGCTCAGCACGGTCATCCCTTGGGTTGGAAACTTCCATCTAGAACAGAACCCCATATAAGATTCTTATATTCTCACCCATCTGGCAAGCTTATCCCCGAGATTATAAGAATCTTATATGGGGTTCTGTTCTAGATGGAAGTTTCCAACCCAAGGGATGACCGTGCTGAGCGGAACCGAGGCTCCGCCGAGGTTCCGCTCAGCACGGTCATCCCGAGGGTTGGAAACTTCAATCTAGAAAAGAACACCATATTAGATTCTTTTTCTTGCACAACACCCCCCAAATCTGGTTTATTTCAAGGTTTTGCGTAATTTTTTGGCGCACTTAGCCTGGGTGAGAACACCTGGGTGAGATGCAATTTTATCACCCAGGCAAAAAGTGTGGCAATTTCTGTCTGGTGTGCAAGAAATTTCTATCTCAGTACTAGTAAATTTTATTTGTCTCAAAATGCCAATCATTTCTGTTTTATTTGTACTTCCATATAAGGAAGTGATAAGCTAGGTGTCATATGTCAGTGACAAAAATAACCATGCAGGTGTTAATTTCGAGCCATTGTAGTCTGCTGCCTTGATAAAAATTTCAAAATTTAATTTTGCTGAGAATTTTATCCACAAATCAAAATGCTGATTGAATATTTTTGTAAGGTTAGTGCATATACATTTTTTTTTCACTGGTTAATTTGCATATTGTTTCATGAAAAAACAAAATGGATGCATGAAGAGCACATGAAGCCTATTCAGAGTTAAAATGGGTTAAAGTGATGGGTGAGAAAAATAATCAATGATGGTGTTGCGGCCTCAAAAATGAAATCTCAGGCTCGTTTTCAGATTATTCGAGTCTCATCCTCGGCAGAGCCTCTGAATAGACTTGAATAATCTGAAAACTTGCCCATCATAAATTCTTATAATCCTTTTAGGGACCAAATCTCGCCTGGAAGGTCCATCAAGGACGTTGGGTACGCATCAGCAAGGTCGAGGACTCCGAATTTGATACTTGGGCCAGTGCATGAGGAAAACCATTTTGATTTCTGGTCGGACCTGTACAACCACAGTAGGCTAGGTGTTCTAAATTTTGGATTTAAGAAGAGAGATTGTGCTATTTTGTGCAGCGAAAACAGACGCTGATTAGCTGTGCAGTTACTGCATAGATGATCTGCGTTTTTTTACCCACCCATGCATGTCATTGGTTTTGTTAAGATTAAAAGAATCAATGATGGGGTTGAGGCCGAGACAAGGAATTCTCAGGCAAGTTTTCAGATTATTCGAGCCTCATCCTCGGCAAGTTTTCAGTATTCAAGTCTCATCCGAGGCTCTGCCGAGGATGAGACTCGATTAATCTGAAAAATTAGCCTGAGATTTCCGTGCTGAGGCCTCAACACCACCATTGATTATTTTTCTCACCCATCCCTTAAAGCATTTTGAGAAGTGCTGTTCAGGCAGCCATTTTGTTTTTTGCACGAAACAATATGCAAATTACTGAAAAAAATTGTATTCATATGCAATAACCTTACAAAAAGATTCAATCAGCATTTTGTTTTGTGCATAAAATTCTCAGCAAAATTAAATGCTGAGATTTTTATCAAAGCAGCAGACTACTACTATAGTACTCCTGTAAACTTCCTGAAATTAACATCTTCAAATTTATTTTTGTCACTGACAGTTGACACCTGGCTTATTTTCTTATATGGAAGTACACAGAAAGATGTACATTTCTATTGGCTTAATACAGAAATGACTGGCGTTTTGAGACAGCTGAAATCTACTAGTACTGAGACAAAAATATCTCGTACAGGCACACAAAGGGTTATGCTTTTTCTGATGGGTGAGAAATGATAAGATTCTGCACCGTACCGTTCCATTGTCGAGTAAAGGCCTGCCACACATTAGCGATAGTCCCTCGACGTAGGCTTGCGAAAAGGAGTCCTTGTTTGATTGACTTACTGTTTTACGTCCCAGTCAAGGGTTAACGTCCCGACATGACCAGACCTGTTGACTGCGAAGTGAAGCAATTAACCAAACAAAAACTCACTTTCGCAATTTAACGAAAGTCTACACCGAAAGACGGATTCAACTGGGTGGTTTTCAAAAAAATGAAGTATTTTTCAACATTAAAGCTGGACTGATAAGCTTTATACATAATAGGTCTCATGTATACCTTAAATGTGTGTTATCAAGGTGTCAAACTCCATGCAAAATTTCATAAAAAAAGATGGATCTATACCAGATTTATACAACAATATATACCTAAAAATGTCACAAGTGCAACGTTTTAGCGTGACATTTTGAATAGTAAGTCATTTTCAAATGGTCAGAAAACAATTATCTGATTACCTAACAAAACAAAATCTCTAAAAATTTACAAACAATTAGGTACTTCAGAGTTGCCAATGAAACATGCATGTATTTCGCATGTGTTGCCTCTTCAGCATTTATAAATAATAACCATACCCATAAAAATAAACTACAGTAAAAATAGCTTAGCTTAAACTTGTGAAAGCCAGTGTTCAATCATTGTAAGCCCTACATCTATTGTATGTTCTTACTGATCAAATCTGATGTAACTGGATTGATTATCAGAGGTTCTTCATTAAAAACCCTTTCTTATATTTTGAAAAGTAGCTGATCTAATCAGTTAACCATTTTTGTCACAAGTGCAACGTTTTGTATTTCTTGACTGACCATATAAGCATATCATGTATGACTTGTTATTTTGCTTTATATTTAAGTCTAGCAGGTCAGAAAGAAACCAACAAAAACAACCGTTTGCCTACAGTATACATGTACATATTGGTTCCTAATAATTAACAAGTGATGTCACAAGTGCAACGCATATCTTCTAGTCAAAAAAATTGAACGCTAATTCCTAACGAT
This sequence comes from Rugalucina vietnamica, assembly GCA_964017185.1. Lineage (NCBI taxonomy): Eukaryota > Metazoa > Mollusca > Bivalvia > Lucinida > Lucinidae > Rugalucina > Rugalucina vietnamica. Next base: position 5,810,375 of record OZ024873.1, read on the forward strand.
ACATATTACTTTCACTCTTTTTAATTTATATGGCAATCACAGGAAGCATTGTACACTTATAAGATACTGTTCATCATTAAATACATTGATCATTTGAGTGGTTATGGAAACATTTATAAGTGCAGACAGCAATTTTAGGGTCAAATTTATCAAATGTGTGAAAATTTTTGGAGAATTTTATCAAATTAATGGCATAGAGTCTGTCCCAATAAAGGGTCTATCAAACTAAGAACAAATTTGAAACACAAAGTGTATATTACAAATGTAGCACTACTTATAAGGTATATCACTAGTTTTGAAAATAAACAACAAAAAGCACATAAACAAGAAAATCACAAAAACGGCCGTTGTCAAAAAGATTTGAATGTTGATTTCTCTTATTTTGATATCCATAGAAACACCAGGAGCAAAAATTAAAAAGACAAATGCACATCTCAAATTTGACCTAAAATGGGTCAATGTCACACTTTTACTTTATTTTTTTGAAAATCACCCAACTGCGTGTAATTAGCTCATTTAAGGTTGGCGTCCTTTTTGAGGGACATAGGCAAACAGTATAGCCAAAGATAAGATGCCGCAGATAACGGCGGCCCATCTTGGGCTATACTGTTTGCTTTGAGAAAGTTAATCGAAAAATTGAATAAAACTTTAAAATCACACCCGAAGCCCCTGAAAATGAAAGTGGACACACCCTAATGATAATGATGAGTGAATCCATTCGTAATTAATGGGTTAAAGAGGGCATTACTCTCACTTGACCGAAGGCTAGGCAGGTGAGCTTACAGCTGTATACCCATAATCTGTCGTCCATCGATATCCATAGTCGAATTTTCTTCCCTGAAACCGCTTGGGCGATGAAAGCGAACTTTATGTAGAACCGCTATAGACGGTTAGGAAGAACGAGTGTAATCGCAAAAAGCAGGTCACTTTCTTCAACATTGCCTCCATGCTCACAACTGCTCAAAGATTTTCTCCAAAACCGTCGAGCTAATTTTCATGAAACATAGTTTGTTCAATTGACCCTTGGGTGACATTGACCTATTTAAGGGCAATGTCAACTTTTGAAATCGACTTTTACCTGGGAAAAAGTGAAAGCAGTGGATTTGTTTTTTGCAAACTGTAGCAGCATGAAGCTTGCATGGGAGTCGGTACATTCAGACGACTGGAGTTTATGAACTGGGTGAATTAATAACGGTAAATGTCATTTCTTGACCCTGGCCTGTCCGTAGTCCGTCCACTATTTACAAAGATTGTTTTATCTGAAACCGCTTAAGGGAATGAAATTCAGTTTTTATGTGGATCCTCCATGGATAAGAGGAACGAAAGAAATCCGGGTCATATAAGCTCAAAAAAGCTGCCATTATCAAACGGTCAAATCTTCCCCAGAACGGTGTGGGCCAATTTTCATTAAGGGGATGCCAATTGTCAAAAACTAATACTTGTATAATTTTTACCTGTATAAAGAAAAATGACAATTTTTCTAAGGAGACTGGGCATTCTTGACACATTCTTGTATGAGTCATTCAAACATCGAATACATATTCTTTTATGCCCCAAACCTCAGCTCTAGAGGGCTCAGCAGCACGTTTATCAGCATTGTTCAAGTCACTTCCTGGTTTGATTCCATTGTCATCCGTCTGGCATGCCGGATAAATTTTACTAAAAGCTTTCACCGTAAACATGACCTCCAATGTCTTGACTAAAATCTGTGAAAGTATTTTGAACAAAAAGTCAATATTTTGGGAGAAATCATACTATTTACTGTATCTGCTGTATAAGGTTTTCAGCATATATGATAAATACCATGTTTCCCCCGAGAAGAAATCATCTCCAAGTGGACAAACTTTCACAGATTGTAGTCTGGCTTTTGGAGATCATGTTTATGGTGGTAGCTTTTAGTAAAACTTATCCAGCATGCCAGATGACAACGGAATCTAACCAGGAAGTAACTTGACCAATGCTGATAAGCGTGCTGCTGAGCCCTCTAGAGCTGAGTTTTTGGGCATAAAATAATCTGTATTCGATGTTTGAATGACTCATACAAGAATGTTTCAAGAATATCCAGTCTCCTTGGAAAAATTGTCACTTTTCTTTATACAGGTAAAATTATACAAGTATTAGATTTTAACAATTGGCATCCCCTTAACATAGTATGTGGCACTTGGATTGGCGTTTAAAGTACAATTGATCCTCTGGTTTACTTCACGTAATGACTTGGTTAATCAAAATGAACGTAGACGGACTGTCACATCGCATTACGTTGTAGACAATGCACTAAAATTACTTTCTAAGTAGGTTTATTTGATTTAGAAATGTCTTCAACTCCGTGTAGATATGTTAAGGCTTAGAACAGCCGTACCAAATCTATAGTCACATGACCATGGAAAAGAGAAATTGCCGATATACATGTATGTTGTGGCATTGAACTAGACCTTTTAAAAATCGGTCTTCTTATCTTCCATCAACACAGATAAAGATATTTGCGGTCTTTTTGGGACACGTTTTAACTCTGACCAGAACGAAGCTATGTTTGTCCTGTTTTTGGTCTGTGTCTTTGCTATTTCACAAGGTAAGATACATACTGGTGACCAGTTGTCGTTCTTTATATTATTGTGTCCTTTGTGTTTGAACTTCATCTTTTGTCCAATAAAGTATGTTCCCTGTTTAATTTCACTTTAAATCGTATCATAATTGAGCCGCCTCAGGGGAATACCAACAATCTGCGTATGCAAAAACAAAGACGCAGATCAGCTTCGCGGTAACCGCGAAGCTGATCAGCGCCTTTGTTTTCGCTACTCGGATAGTACAATTCCTCTTCTACTTAAATCCGAAATTTCAAGCTTCTAGCCTGCTTCTGTAGCTGTACAGGCCGGTTTATGTTGGACCTGGTCGAAAATCACATTGTTGGTTTTCCCACGAGGCGGCTCATATAGGATGCTTATTGTACTAGCTCTTGCCTTTCATTTAAAAAAAGCTTAACAATATGCGAGATGGTTCGATTCTACACAACGGTCAACAAGTCATTGAATCCAACATCTATAAACCCTTTGTTCGCGATTCTCAGGACTAATCCTTGACAACATAGTGCCCCACCATGAGGTCTGTTACGGTGACCTGGGCTGTTTCAATAACGGACCACCATTCTTCAGCGTTCAGAGGTTATTATCTCTGGTTCCAGAGCCACCGGCTAAAATCAGGACACAATTCCTCCTGTACACAAGGTCAGATAATGTTTGTTTACTTGTCTTTTCTAATGTAAATTTGCTTACCACGCGAGTAAATTCCCAGTTTGTAGAAGTAGAGAACGAAAGTATAGCATGCTATATTTCGCAAACCCGATGGGTTTTGTTTGGCACTTATAGGACGACCTTTAGTAGCTCAGGCGGTTCCAAACATATGCATGTACATGTATGTAACGAGAAGCGAAATGGCTAAAACTGAAGGCTAAAACTGCTCAAAATAACTTATAACTTAAAGTTAATAATCTTTATCCCGAAATTGTTTATAAACTGCCGCGTTTTGTAAGCTCATGTCGCCCGGCCTCTAAGTTTCCTAAACGTTTAGACAAGGCCGAAAACTGTTCAAAACATCTATAGGTAAAGACACATCTGTAAAGGAATTCTATCAATCAATTTCTCAGATCAAAAACTGCTGCGGCATCACATGAGGACATTCTGACAGCCAACCAATCATCTATCAGTGCCTCTATGTTTGACGGGAGTCTACCAACCAAGTTTATTATTCACGGGTTTACACACGATGGTCACAAACCTTGGGTACAGCACATGAAAGATGAACTCCTGAAAAAGGTAGTATTTTGCCAGTATTATTTGAGCCGCCGCATGAGAAAACCAACAATCTGCATAGGCGAAAACAAAGGCGCAGATCAGCTTCGCAGTCACTGCGAAGCTGATCAGCGCCCTTGTTTTCGCTACAAGGATAGTACAATCTCTCTTCGTCTTAAATCTGAAATTTCAAGCTTCTAGCCTGCTTCTATGGCTGTACAGCCCGGTTTGTGTCAGACCTGGTCGGAACCCAAGTTGTTGGTTTTCTCACACACCTTTATTGTAAACTTTGTTGTCTTCCAGATAACCGAAACAACGAGTCGTCAGACCAAAGTCCACTACGATAAATCTGCAATGTCTAGGCTTTATTTAGCCGGTTTGGCCATCCAATCATTTGTAAAAAAGTCTTCTGTTATTGACTTGACGTTCCTGGTCATTCTGTCTTTTTATGACACGAGCTGCCGGGGTTAGGCCTCGTCACGTTCTCGACAGTATTTGTTTAATATGTACGTTGTAGCTCGTTGGTTGTATTGGCATGGGCGCCCTTTCAGGCGTGTGTGTTGTCTGACGAAACCTTTCTCAACCGAGATCCAAATCTAAATGAAAGTATTTTACGAGTGAAATGTAGGTCATGATGACCTACATCTATTTTACATCTTATTTTTTTCTTATCCTTTTTTTAGGAAAATATGAACGTAATAGTTGTCGATTGGAAGCACGGTGCCACTCTTCCCTACGACCAAGCTACGGCAAATACCAGAGTTGTGGGGGCTCAGGTCGCTCAGCTTATAGACGCGCTCATGAACGTTACCTCGGCTACAGCTGGCTCGTTTCACATTATTGGACACAGTCTAGGTGCGCACATCGCTGGCTATGCTGGGGAGAGGGTGTTACATATAGGACGAATTACAGGTAAGACCATAGGACGTAATTGCCCCACTACTTGTTTAAGACACAGTTGCGACACCGGAAAACTGAACATTTTGAAATCGTTATGACTTCCAGTCATGCAAAAGCTTCTAAGTCAAAAGTGAATAGGAGAGCATCCTCAACATGGCAAAATCCGACATTTACGACGCACAAGCTGAAACACAACAGCATATTTTCTGTGTTTAGGTTTAGATCCCGCCAACCCCTACTTCCAAGGAACAGACTCGTCTGTGAGGCTAGACCCCAGTGATGCAGACTTTGTCGATGTTATACATACGGACGGATCAAGGTACCTTGCAATTCATCTATATATGTACATTAACGTCATTTTACAAACACTTCTATTTTGAAGAACTCTGAATTCGGTGCAGACTCTAGTCCGCCATAAGCATATGCTTAAGCATGTTTCCAATCCTCACATGGTGCAGCAAATCAGTTTTACAAAGATTCAAAGATTCAAAATTTAATCTACATTCAACCCAAAACAAACATGATTATGACAGAAACACGCGATAACATACATATTCACAAATGCCATATTTTGTAGTGTTTTAGAACTGGGATTTGGTGCTGCACAGGCTATGGGTCACGTAGATTTCTATCCTAACGGTGGGAAGGATCAGCCGGGATGTGCCACAGGAGCTCTGGGGAAATTGGGACAAACTGCCTGGACTGCAGTCACAAAATTGGATTATTATGGTAGGGCCATCGCAATGCCCTTGTGAAAATTTCAGAATAGAATTCTTATAGCCAGTTTCGATCCAAATTTTATAATGTAAAACAAAACAGTGTATATTGTCGGTGTTATTACCCCTGTACCCTTGACTTTTAAGTATTTAAGAACGAGTATCTTTCTTGTATTTGAGTGTACAATGCATGGCTCTTGTGAACCTTAAGCCGCATCACAAAATGAGTACTTATAGTTGTCTACGAGTATACTAATCACTTTGTCTGACACTACTTTCAGCGGCGGAGGGAGCTGTTGCCTGTAGTCACGAAAGATCTTTCTATTATTTTACGGAGTCCATCAATTCCTCCTGCCCCTTCACCGCATACCCATGCTCCAGTGCGGATGAGTTTCGTGCTGGAAATTGTCTGAAGTGCAACGGTAACGGGTGCTCGCAGATGGGCTATAACGCGGACAAGTTTCCGGCCCGTGGGTCTCTATATCTAGAGACAGAAGCTTCCTCTTCTTACTGCGGTGAGTATACTTGTGTGTATACTGACACACTGGTTATCCAGAGACAACCAACGCAACTGACAACAAAACACGCGGGGGAAATCAATATGCGACAACAGGCTACAAATGAGCCGCCTCGTGGGAAAACCAACAATGTGGTTTCCGACCAGGTCCGACACAAACCGGCCTGTACAAGCACAGAAAAGAGCTAGAATCTTGAAATTTCGGATTTAAGTAGAAAAGGAACAGTACTATCAGAGTAGCGAAAACAAAGGCGCTGATCAGCTTCGCAGTTACTGAGCAGCCTGTAATAAATATTATATTGATCACAGGGCGCTGCTACCGTGATCTGCGCTGCTACCGTGATCTCACGGCTAGGCCTAATCAACCCACTGTGTTCTTGTCAGCGCACCGACAAAGATGTTTCCACGGCGTTTCATTTTTAAGAATGGCCTTCTACACTGACATAATTATTAACACTAAAAACTCAGGCCTGTATCTACCAACTTTCAAATCTTTCTGGCAATATTTGACATTTCTGTTTAAATTAACTGTTTAATAGGTCAATGTCAACCCAAGGTCATGATTTATATAAACTATGAAGGGCCAGAGCTTCCAATGCTACATACCAAGTTTCATTGAAATCGGTCCACCTATTCCAGAGAAATTTATTCTTAAAGGATGTTACCACATATATAGGCATGGCGGCCATCTTGGTAATGTGACCTGGACCATTTATACAAACTTTGGTTCCCCTTCCTAAGGATAGCACATATAAAATTTGGCTTTGATTGGTGCAGTGGTTTCTGAGAAAATTGAGTTTTAAATATAATATGTAAATGACCTTTGGTCAATATCAAGAGATGACATTGACCTTGAATACTCATAGGACTTCATTAACTCAATAAGTTGTATGTATGTACCAACTTTTAGGTCACAGGCCACAAAATATGTGAAAAATCCAATGTTTTCCATTGAGAAGCATATGTGACCTTTGATTGGTCGAGTGGTTCCTGAGAAAGTTTTGAATTTATTATGTAAATGACCTTAGGCCAAGGTCAAGTGATGATTTTGACCTTGAATACTCCTATGACTTCATTTAATCAATAAGTTATATGTATCTACCAACTTTCAGGTCACAGGCCAAAAAACTTCCTGAAAAAATCCAATGTTTTCACTTTTGTCCTTTGAAAAGCCTATGTGACCAAAGTTGATCTTGCCGTAAAATAGGTCAAGGTCAACCCAAGATCATGGTTCATACAAATTATGGTGGGCCAGAGTCCTCGATGCTACATACCAAGTTTCATTGAAGTCGGTCCATCGGTTCCGGAGAAGAAGATTTTAAAGGTTTTTACCATATATGAGCATGGCGGCTATCTTGGTCATGTGGCCTGGACCATTTATACAAACCCCTTCCTAAGGATGCTCCATATAAAGTTTGGCTTTGATTGGCGCAGGGGTTTCAGAGGAGAAGATCTTTGAAAAGTGTGAACGACGACGAAGGACGACGGAGCATGGGTATACTATAAGCTCACATTGTGAGCCTAATGGCTCAGGTGAGCCAAAAAGAAAAGAAAAACGAAAACAAAAAATAGAACTAGAGCATTATGTCTGTATATTTTGCAAACCTTTTTTGTGAAAACCGATACTTAATCATTATTGGCGGTAGTGGCATCTAAAATCCTCCATTTTCTGAAAACCAGGAATATCACAATGACTGTCATTCGATACACATAGCAAAAAAAACAACACAAGTAGCCCAAGGGCAACGATCGCTCACCTGTGAGTCAACAAGTAGTCACTGGACAAAGTAATTGGGTTTTTACCATATATGGGTATGGTGGCCATCTTGGTCACGTGACCTTGAAACCCTACTTACATCAGCAGAAGAGCTCTTGTCTGGATTGTGTATCCTCTTTTCTGCCATTTTTATTCACTTGAAAAAATCAAGGTCAGGGTCCTATAATGACCCCCGGGGTTGGGCCATATTTGACCCCAGGGGCAAGATTGGCAGGTTTTATGTAGAGCTCCACATGACAATGTTGTATATCAAATATACAAGCTTTGTGTCATGCTGTTGCAGAGAAGATTTTTTTCATATATTTCCATTATAAGTCTATGGTAGATAATGACATGCCTGGGGCATGGCCTGTATGGACCCCAGGGGCACCGTTGGCAGAATTTATAAAAGAGAGTATTATACATTGGTCCACACAACATATGAAAGCTCTGGGCCATATGGTTTCAGAGAAGAAGATTTTTTTTATGTTTTTCGCATGACGCCCTCGGGGTGGGGCCTGCATGGACCCCGGGGGCATGGTTTTTTCCATGGCGCCCCCGGGGCGGGGCCCGTATGGACCCCAGGGACACGGTTGGCAGGATTTATAAAGAGGACCACTATACATTGCTACAAACAAAATATGAAAGCTCTGGGCCTTGTGGTTTCGGAGGAGAAGATTTTTTTATGTTTTATCCATGACCCTTCCGGGGCGGGGCCCGTATGGAACCCAGGGGCACGGCTGGCAGGATTTATAAAGAGGACCACTATACATTGCTACACACAAAATATGAAAGCTTTGGGACTTTTGGTTTCGAAGAAGAAGATTTTTTAAAGTTTTTCCCATGACGCCCCTGGGACGGGGCCCCTATGGACCCCAGGGGCACGGTTGGCAGGATTTACAAAGAGGACCACTATACATTGCTACAAACAAAATATGAAAGCTCTGGGCCTTGTGGTTTCGGAGAAGAAGATTTTTTATGTTTTACCCATGACCCCCCCCCCTGGGGCAGGGCTCGTATGGACCCAAGGGGCACGGCTGGCAGGATTTATAAAAAGGACAACTATACATTGCTACACACAAAATATGAAAGCTTTGGGTCTTGTGGTTTCGGAGAAATTTTTTAAAAGTTTTTCCCATGACGCCCCCGGGGCGGGGCCCGTATGGACCCCAGGGGCACGGTTGGCATGATTTATAAAGAGGACCACTATACATTGCTACTGACAAAATATGAAAGCTCTGGGCCTTGTGGTTTCGGAGAAGAAGATTTTTTTATGTTTTTCCCATTGTAAGTCTATGGGAGCTAATGACCACCGGGGCGGGGCCATTTTTGACCCCAGGGGCATGATTGGCAGGAATTATATAGAGGACCACTAAACATTGCTACACACAAAATATGAAAGCTTTGGGCCTTGTGGTTTTGGAGAAGAAGATTTTTTATGTTTTTCCCATGACACCCCTGGGGCGGGGCCCGTATGGGCCCCGAGGGCACGGTAGGCAGAATTTATGAAGAGGACCACTAGACATTGCTACAGCAAAATATGAAAGCTCTTGGCCTTGTGGTTTCAGAGAAGAAGATTTTTATATGTTTTTCCCATTGTAAGTCTATTGGAGCTATCCATTGCCATGGAAACCAGAGTTCCTATCCGACCTAGCCCAAAACCTAATACAACCTTTCCTTCTCCTCAATGATGCTTTAGATAAAATTTGGTCACGATTGGCCTTGTTGTCTTAGAGATATTCAAGTTTGAAAATGTGGACAGATGCACGGATGGACGGACGCACGCACGGACGCCGGCTCGACCACTATACTATAAGCTCACCTTGTGAGCCTTTGGCTCAGGTGAGCTAAAAATTGCCAGATTTCTAAATTTTGGTTGCTTAGACAGCATAACATCTTAGATATGATATTGACATTTACTGAAATATAAGGAGTTAAGAAACCTGAGCAGCAATGTCAGACTTGCCTGGTCTACAACCCCAAAGACAATTTTATAGGCCAAATGATGGTTTGAAATAGTGTAGTAAATCGGTATTAAGATAATTTCTTGCATTTAAGTATTTGATTATGTCTACTCAATACTCAGATACTATTGAAACTAAATGCGAAAGGCACATCGTGCCTCTGAGGTGACTTAAATCAGAGTTTGTGCAAATCATTGATCACGAAACGTTTGTGTCCAACAGTCATTAAGATCAAGAAACAGTTGTAACAGACTCATGAAACAGTTATAGCCTACTCAAGAAATAGTTGTAGCCGCATCAACAAAGGGTAGTCATCTTTTCTTCTTTATTTCATGACTTATGCGTATTATTTTAAGACAGTTTTTGACAGGTGTCTCTTTGCAATTGATGTTTGTTCATTTTCAGTGCAAAATCATTATAGAAATGTCAAAGATATTCATGTTTAACGCCAACAGATCATGGATTACACATTTTTTCGCATAAAAAGGTAAAAAGAAAACAGCAAATGCGACTGCAGAATGTTATTGCTTTAAAACCATAACCCATTGAGTATGTGCCACAGAAAAATAGTTGATTTAAACAATAATATACCTTTAAAGCACAGAAAAACGCGTAAAAAGAGAGTCACCTCCATGTTTCCACCTGCAATTCGCGAATAAGTTGTGTCCTTCGTGAAATTGTTGTGACCGAAATTCACGAAATGTTGAAATCCTTATTAGCGAGTTATGCCACAGTGAAACAAGAGGCTGCTTCAAGGTGTTCTTGTAGACTTTGGCAGCAGAGGAGAATCATGTAATGGTCAGGCATAACCATAGCAGTTATACAGTTCCCTTTTATCATCCTTTCACAAGGAATTACTGTTAAAATGTCCCAAGAATCCTCACCAAGAATGATTAAGAAATAGTATGGCTGTTTGCACTCCATATGATCTAAAATGTGATGAATGGCAATAAACTCTTATTTAGCAACAATGTCCACAGTTTCAGCAACTGTCATATAAATCAGTTATGAACAAAACAATTGAAAATTTGTTATCTAGAAGCAGAATATTGACTTGAAATGAAAATACTCATGGGTAAATTTTACTTTGCGTTCGCATGGTACAAAATAGTAAATTTACACGTGTGTATTTGTAAAAATAAAAATTTGCATCTGGTCAGACCCAGGAGTAAATTTACCCATATGTAAATATACTTCGGTGTGTATTTGCGTTCGCATGCGCCATTTGCTAACCCCGAGTAAAATTTGCACACCGGAGTATATTTACACACGTGTATTTTTGGCGCATGCGAATTGGACTTTAGTCTCGTTGGTGGTCTCTGGCTAATCGTTGTTCTAAAAATGAAGAGTAGGGCCTACACCATTTAGATAGCTTTTAAACCAGTTCATTTACAAAAGGGAAGAAAATATACATAATAGACCTAGATGTAAAAAAAAAAAAAGAAAATTCATTTCTCTGAAATGTTCCATGAATGCCAGTGGCCTCTACTCTGTACTAAGTACGACAGTTTGATTCAAGATTTCCAAAGAAACCCTTTTGAGAAACTGCACCCTACAGCTTTTTGTAACACACCCACAACACAAACTTCTAGGCTGTTAATGTTTAAACCCAAAATAGCGAAATACCAGGATCTGTAAAGTTTCATTGCTAGAAAACTGTGACAATTTAACTGAAACACAAGGATTGCCAACTCATTACGAAAACGCGCCCATACAATATACAGAGATTTTTGAAGTTGTAAAAAATGAAAATTTTCAGAAAGAAAAACAAATGATAATTTGCTTATTTTTGCCCAAAACATAGATTGTGGGTACACGTCTGACGAGTACCCACAATCTATGTTTGGAACAAAAATAAGAAAAATAAGTATTCCCCTACATACCCCACTTTTACTATATAAAAGTGGGGTATAAGGGGGTAAACATTACACGGACATGTTATCCTGATGTGCTAATAACATAAGGCTTGTTTGTACACTCCCATTATGGGCCCGATGTCAAATGGTCAACGTATCTTACACATGTATGCTATTGAAATACTATGATGACAGGAACAGGGTTAAACTGCTGATTCTTTGTCGGGCGTTATCTTTTAGTTTCACGGCCCTTTTGCCTATATAAAGCAAACCCCGGGTGCTCGATTATGGTTATAGTGCATACAGTCTATGTATATAATTGGGCCGCCTCATGGGAAAACCAACAATCTGCATATGCGAAAACAAAGGCGCAGATCAGCTTCGCAGTAACTGCGAAGCTGATCAGCGCCTTTGTTTTCGCTACACGGATAGTACACTTCCTCTTCTTCTTAAATCCAAAATTTCAAGCTTCTAGCCTGCTTCTGTGACTGTGCAGCCTGATTTGTGTCAGACCTGTTCGGAAACCACATTGTTGGTTTTCCCACGAGGCGGCTCAATATGTACATGTAATTTCAGACTATAGTTACCTGTTCAATGTGTCAGCCTCCAACAGTTTTGACGGCAAACTCACGGTGACAGTGACAGGCACACATGGTATAATGGGACCCGTACACCTTATGGGGTAAATCACTGGCTAATTTTGACTTAAAAATAGTGTTTCTCAGTGTCTGATAATGGTTTTTCGCAGATATTTTGCAACTGTTTAAATTTAGATGTTCATATTTTCTGGGCACAAATGAGCATTTAGTTTGTAAAAAATTGCAAAAAGTTTGAAAATCGGTTGACAAATTTAAAAGTTCTAGCCAAAAACATTTTTGAATAGGGATTTTCTGTACCAAAATCTCATGAAAGGGAGGTAAATATTTCATCGTTCAGAAACCCCCTGTACTTATGTTGTCTAATAATTATGTACTATATTAGTCTAAGATCGTATCTGTATCTTCCAATTTTGGTAATTTACTAAGAGTTTTTCAACATCAGTGAAAATGGCCAAGTGGTATAGCGTCTTGGGTGCGAACTCCACTTGTGCCTTGTTATGTTTTTGAGCAAAACACATTAACTCTCCATAGAAATAGCGAATACCCAGAAGCGGTCGCTCCTCCCAAACTTCAACTTGAATTTAACATTGTTGACGTGGGCATCAAACAAAGCCCTTTGTATGTTTGAAAGGTGCATGTTTATGTCTGTATTAAGTTACAATTATGTGTGTTAATAATTCTAATAAAATATATAAATCATTGAAAACATACGAAATATCTGTTCTATATCTATGATTCACAACAAATTAATAAACTAGGCCGAGTCCGATATTATTTTGCTGGTCATCATTTTATTTACAACCATTTGGAAATATTCGTTGAAAAAAGGCTTATGATTAGCGTTTGTCATTAGCGATTTTTCGTATAAATCGTATGAGACAAACGTTTGTCAATAGCGAAAATACGTAAAATCCACTATTTCCAAACGTTTGTCAATAGCGATTTAATCGAGAAATCGCTAATGACAAACGTTTGTCAATAGCGATTTATACGAAAAATCGCTAATGACAAACGTTTGTCAATAGCCACTCCGATTAAAAATTCATTTTGGCCGTTAAAACTTTATCTGCTGACCAATTTTCTAATTTTTTGCAGGCCCTAGTATGAGGACGAAGTAAGATCAGAATTCTGACATAAAAATAATTTTCCTATCGTCCTCCACACAAATATTTTCTGCACGTTAATGGTTGTTGGCTGCCTTACTCATTACTACATTGCATATACATATATCACCAATAAGCATTTGTACATTCTGAGAGCGTACTCATTAGACCAAATATAAAATACTAATAGGGCCTACTCTTCAGCGTACTTCTATTTCCATTTCCAGTCAAAATGAAGTTCACGCGAGCGGCACTTCATTCAGCAAATTGATCCGTTACCGCAAGGATATTGGTGACGTCAAGTCCGTTTCGGTAACGTACGACAAGACGAGTGCTCTGGTTGCCGGTCTACTCTATCCTGATGTCTGGGATTTGACAGGGGCTAGTTTATGGAGTGCTGACCACCAGAAAGGGTAAGTTCTTAGTTCTTTTGTAATTGATTCGTCACCGCAAGGGTATTTGAGACGTCAAATCCGTTACGGTAACGGACGACAAGACGTCTGGGACCTAACTGGGGCTAGTTTATGGAGTGCTGACCATCAGAAAGGGTAAGTTTGTGCGTATACAGATGAGTCTAAGGACCTGTTTTGTGTGTAAATTCATCAGGGATATCAGTACCCTTACACAAAAACAACTTTGGAACACTGTTTTATATAAATCGTCGTTTGCTGGTGTTGTGCCTAAATTTGTTTCTCTACCGTTGTCAGCATTGTCTAAAATGATCTAAAATGAATGTAGAAGAAAGTATCTGTTCAAATGACCGTTCATCTCGTAAGAATGTCTGTCGTTGTTACGCTTTGACTCAGGCGTTTTGTATTTTATGCCACTGATATTTTAGCTTCCAGCTGGGGTGCTCTTTATTGGTGTCCATATTTGTGTAATTTCGTATTTTATTTCTCATCTTTATTTCAGGTACCCTCTCTGTGCATACAACAAGGGTGTCCACAATCACCAAACGGTGACGTTCGGTCTGCAAGGCACTTGCTGAGTTTATTTTACTTTTGGTTTGTCCTTTTCTAGATAATATAACTCAATGGTTCATTTGTATGCTGTCCCTGTTCCGCTCCTTATGATATGCGATAGAGAAAAGAACGACAATGCAATTTATGCGTTTTTCACTCTTGTTCCCTCAAGAAGCCTCCGTGGTGGAGTTGTTAAGGCACTGGCTTTATACCGAACCAGGGGTCGTAGGTTCGATTCCGTACCTCGCCAATCTTTGAGATGAGAACTAAAATCGATGTGCCATGACAAACTGTTGAGGGCATGCTGTGGCGAGGCAAAGACCAAAGGAATATTGACCTAGTCACGGTCTCCGGGCCTGACTTGCGCAGAAAAACTGTACATTCACATAAAAAGTATACTACCGATTACATGTAAGATGACATTTGCAATTTGTTGACATGGTTATGTATAAGGACAACACGAATTTATGTAACTATAATGAATGCATCGGGTTTTCTTTCGTGAAAGATCCAGCCTTAGAATGGTCTTCCAACCCCATAATGGTAAAATGGTATGTTTCAATGAATAAGACAAAAACGAACGATAATTCTTTTCGTCTCATTTGAAGAACATTGGTACATGTACTCCACAGAGAAAATGTATTTCCGGGACAATAATCAGGCAACCTGAACCTAACCTGACAGTATGTTTTTCATAATTGAGCCGCGACGCCAGAAACCCGGTCTTCGGTGTTTCCGACCAGGTCTGACACAAATCGGCCTGTACAGTCTCAGAGGATAGCTAGAAGCTTGAAAATTTGGGTCTAGGAAGAAGTGGGTTTGTACTATCCGAGTAGCGAAAACAAAGGCGCTCATCTGCTTCGCAGTTACAGCGCGAAGCTGATCTGCTCTAGGCGAAAATCCGGTTTTCTTATGACGCGGTTCATATCGAACCATAGAGAGTTAGTATGTTACGTTTGCTTTAATGGTTCCTGACACATGACTGAATTTGTATAGAATTATTGTGACAATAGGAGAACTATTAGAGTGAGGGCGGTGTGGGTGTACAGTGTAAATAATTGATCACTTCGTTCTAATTGTCTGATGCCCGTGTTGTGAATGAGCGATGCCCGTTACACGATAATGTCTCCGTAACAGCCAGAGCGCACATCGAAATATTGTCACCTGCGTGGGGGCAAGCCCTGACTAGTCAAAGTTTTCACTATGCGTCAAGCCCATATTGCAAACAGCGACTATGCAGTTGATACTGAATTGTCGTCAAGGAATATAATCTCACTTTTCTTTGGGTTTTACAAGCCTTGTCTCCATTATTAAGTGATAATGGTTGAATTATATGGCATCAGCCAAACGTTAACATAACAAGCTTAACATTTGCAAGCTTGCCGGTCATCCTAGTGGCCACTTAGTTGGTATTTGTCGTTATTAATATGCCCTGTTGCTGTGTAGGAAAACATGTCCGTGTAAGGTATACCCCTTCATACACCACTTTTACATAGTAAAACTAAGGTATGCAGGGGTAGACATAGTTTCTTATATTTGCCCCAAAACATAGATTGTGGGTACTCGTTAGAACCGCCTCGGCGATTTATGAACAAAAATAAGAAAAACATCAAAAACAAATTCTACTGAAAATTTTCATTTTTCATAACTTGAAAAATATCTGTATATTGTATGGGCAAGTTTTCGTAATGGCTTGCTCAAGACATAATTTCTTTACATGGACTTTGTTTATCCGAACAAAATATTGAAGATAAGATAAGATAAGATAAGATAAGATAAGATAAGATATTTTTATTCCAATCATGGACCATAACATGTTATGAAATATGCTTAATAATGCTGAACATAAACGAAAATAACTTGACAAAATGTCTTATTAACTTGATTAGTGAAACAAGAAATATACATATACAATTAAACAAATACAAAAATATCACTGACAATGAACATGTTCATATTTATGATGCAACAATATCTGCCATAATAACCAAATTGGTAAAAAAATCCATATGATAATCTTATCTACGTAAAGTAAAACGTATTCACAAATTGCCCATATCCAAGATGTTTTCATTTTCACACGTCATCAGCCAGATAAAATCATGACTACTTAAGGAAACAAAATGTGGAATTTTACGTTTTATGTTATGAAAAAATTCAAGTCTTTCGCGGTTATAAAATAAAATGTACTTCGTCTTCTACTTCATTCTGAAAACATTTTTTTACATACTCTATCACTAACTTGTATTTTGCTATATCTTCCACTTTCTATTTCTAACTTGTGTGCACTAATTCTTAATTTTGTAAGAGCTTGCTGATGGTTACGGTCTTATACGATATCTTAATAAATCTCTCTTTGAAACACTGACTTGAAAGTATAGAAAGTTCTCAATTTCTCCTTTTTGATTATCGCTTCAGGCTTGCTATTTATTACACCACCCTTTTTTATACATATTTTCAATGCACGTGAACCGCAATTGCAACTTTGAGAAATAGATTTCCAGAAACTTCAGAAGCCCCAATAGTCGTACCATTTAAAACACCAGCAACAGCAACGGATAATAATAATAATAATAATAATAATGGATGGTACATTGTACTTATCTAAAATAGTCACGTGGATGCAGCTAAACCACACACCCCTGATAGTTGTTTTTGTTTGTTTACTATTGCGTTGCCTGAGAATAGCCGAGTGGATGCAGCCAAACCGCTACCCCTCCCCCCTGATACGGTTGTTTTTGTTTCATCAGGAAAACATGTCCGTGAAATAATTACCCCTTTATTCCCCACTTTTATACAGTAAAACTAGGGTGTGCAGGGATATACCTATATTTTCTTTTATTTTTTTTATTTTTTTTTATTTTTTTTTATTTTATTTTTTTTGCTCCAAAACATATATTGTGGCTACTCGGGCTACTCGTTACCCACAATCTATGATTTGAGCAAAAATAAGAAAAATATTATTTTTTTTTTGTACTGAAAATTTTCATTTTCTGTGTTTATTGCATAGGCATGTTTTCGTAATGGTTTCCTTTTGCGCTGCATGGGGCAGTTTGCACTGTACAAACAACACGGAAAATATCTTCTCCACCCCTGTATACTTATTAGCACATGCATGATAACAAGGTATTTTTAGTTTCTAACGAGACGTAACCGGAAAGCAATTTTATGCACGAAAACAAACAGTACCACCACCACCATAACAACAACAACAACAGCAGAGATTAATAATAATAATAATAATAATAATAATAATAATAATAATAATGATATTAATTCGCTATTTATACTAAGATAATTAAGCAGACCAAAGTTAATAAATATTGAAAAATAAAAATAATAGGAATGAAAAAAGATGAAGAAAAAGGAATAAAAAAGAATAATAAATAAAATAACGATAATTAATGGCAGAGTACTCGTATTTATTGAATAATTGCTTATTGTACATTTTGAAAAGATGGACATGATCATTCGCCACCTTTGGAAAACTCCATAGACTTCCATGTATTTTCATAAACATTGTCGACGAAAGCCAATTTCTGAGCTGTTTTCGAAAAGCATTTCTAGTTCTATTATAGGTAGCTGATGGCTACCTTCTTTACGAAAACATGCACATACATTAAACAGCAATTTTAATGTGCTTAAAAGGTGAAAATAATTGATATTTCCCCATAGTTGTGCTCAAAACATAGATTGTGGGTACGCAGCGCGGTTCTAACGAATATGGCAATGAAACAATCTGTTTTAGAGCAAAAATAATAAAAATAAGTATTCCCCTGCATACTTGAACAGTGAGGGATTATACAACTCAGGGACATGTTTTCTTGGTGTTTTTTGGAAAGAGTTGCTTTCATACTTCTTTTTTTTGCACAAACCTACTGCGCACAGAAGGTTTATGCGTGTCGCAGCGCACAAGCAGATGAGCCGCCTCATGGGAAAACCAACAATCTGCAAAGGCGAAAACAAAGACGCAGATCAGCTTCGCGGTAACCGCGAAGCTGATCAGCGCCTTTGTTTTCGCTACTCGGATAGTAAAATTCCTTCTCTACTTAAATCCGAAATTTCAAGCTTCTAGCTCTTTTCTGTGCTTGTACAGGCCGGTTTGTGTCGGACCTGGTCGGAAACAACATTGTTGGTTTTCCCACGAGGTGGCTCAGATATTGATGATTTTTCCGACCTAATCGGAAAGAGCAGTAGGTCAGATCAGCTTGATAATTCACCTTAAAGGATTGATATTTGGAAAAATTCTCCATAAAAATGAATGTTTGAGATATTCATTACATTAGTTTGTCAACGGCAATTCTATATAGTACCCACAAAGCAGTAGCTATATGTAATGAAGCAAATTCTTGCCATTATTCTTAGCCCGAAAGTTATGATTTTCTAGCCCACTGAGGTTGCGAGTGCTTAGAAATTCCAATAAAACTGGTTTTGCGAACAAACCACAAATCAATAGCATTATTCTATCATTTCTATGCACATCGCTGTGGCGGTCTGACCTGTTTATGATTATACGCAGGCTGATCCGTGTTCATGCAATACTAAAATATATATTTCTGTTTTAAAATTCATGTAAATCAATTCAGCAGCCGACTTCAGCGAAAGCAGACGGACAGCCTCGTTCTCAAGACGAGGGTGATTTATGCACAGTTTTTCTTTTCCATTGGAAACATAGGGATGAATCAGTGATACTTATAATATCTGTTAAATTCGACCTAATTTTAGATTTGGATATATGGAACCATCAAGAATTTAAAAACGGAATTAAAACCACTCCCTAATGTAAACCAGACGTGAAAACCAAGATGCGGATAATTAGTGCTTTGGATTTGCTTCTATTCCAGGAGAAAATGTTTCCTCTGGTGCTCCTACTAATTTGACTATAAAAATCGCACGGTAAGCTATAAAACGGGTGAGATAATTAACCATGTTTAACATACACAAGGTTTTAATGTGTATTGTTTGTCAATATATTGACAAAGCAGATGCAGTGTTTGCATAGTTTGTTCAGCAGATAAATAATCAATGGTTAGGAAGGCTCGGAGGTTGTTTTATCGATTTATATGTATGTTGAAAGTGGCAGGATTAATACTGTGAAATCAGTTTCGATTATATTACAGGCTCTTAATTAATGCGCTTACGGCCACGTTTTGACGTTAGTCTGTGTACTCACAAACCAGAGCAAATGCTAGTTGTTTATTCGACCAACTAAACGGCAGATATGATTGATTTTTCCGTGGGCAATCTCAACCGAAAAAAAAAAACAGCTGACCACAGAATCAATATTTACAGAATAGTTCACACACATCTTAAAGTTTTCTAGCTAACATTGTATATAACATATCCAGGCATTTTCACTCCCGCAATTTATGTCCATTTAGTTTGATACATGCAATGGTTTGTTTGATTGTTTGTTTCATTTGTTGCTTTACGTCCCAGTCAACAGCAAGGGTATATTAGTACATGTACTCTCATTAATAATGCTGTCGGTAACCCTGGTACATAAACATGACTTGAATACATTGACTGTAACACGTACTTTAAGATTGACATTAAATAATCAATATGCCTGCACTAGCATCCTTATTGTCACGTTTTGTATAGTTGTCTTCTTGTAAGTGATGGTTTTTAATAATTTTTACAATCCAGCTAAAAGGGAATTTAGTGACTTTGAGAGAGTCAGATTGCATTTTAGTAAAGACAAGGAAGCCCACTAGTATTGGGGCTTTGTGTACCACTACGCCACCGCGCTCCCTCCACCAGTTTAAGAAAACAAAGAAGAAGAAAAACAAGTAACCGGTTTACCTGCACACCTGCAACCATACATGTAATTTTCAATTCCAAAGCCCAGTTTAATCAGTCTACTCACAGCAGACATTTGTAAGACGATCGCGAAAGACATCAAAGGAGAAACTTACAATGCAATTGATGGACGAATCCAGGATTTCTAGGAGGGGTGGGGTCAAATTTACCTGATTTGTCTTACATTTAACCATGGAAAGGAATAATTTGACTGCAGAGTTTGGTTCACTCATCCCAACTTAAACGGCCACTGCACTTAAATCTGAAAAAGAAATCAGTTCCAACTCATCTTTTATGGATCCTGGAAAAGCCACCGACGCACCCTCCCTTAAAGCAAATGACCACTCCCTTATGTCAGTTGGAAATGTAGCTCTCTTCCGGAAAACGAAACGCCCCTCTTGCATAACAGCTTCTTACAAACCCGAGAATAACAACACACCTGACAAAACAAAGTACGACAAAACGCCTACAAGAACATATAAATTGCATTTTAACACAGTATCGTAGTGGAAGTGGGTATCTTGAGTTGGCCCACTTGAAAAGAAACGGAGTGGTGTTGAACAATCAGTTTAGGAAGAAGGATTAGTTCAATGGTTAGTTCATTCCAAGCTCTGAACACAACTAAGTATCTGTTTGGATGGGAAAGAGCCATCAAGGTAGGGAACAGAGTAAGGTTTCACCTAAATCAACAGTCAGTTCAGAGACCCTAATGTATGTGAAATCAATATCTCTTCTATACACATGACCCTTGTTCAAAAATCATGACGGGCCTCCTGCATCTAACTATTATTGTCCAGTCTCATTGACACAGTGTTTGCTGTAGCATCATGCTGTACATAACAACACTTCATTCATGTTTGTGGACTTCTTTTGGATGGACAACTTGCATTTAGAAATTTGAAATAGCTGTGAAACTGAGTGAAAAAATGACTGTTAATGCGAAGTTATCTTTCTAGAGTTAAAGAGATGAAAGAATCCACATGAGGACTTATGCGTCTAAGGATTGTGCGTCCGGTCATGGAGCATAGGAACTCAGTTAGGGACATTCATACTGATGTTTTAGAAATGTTCAGATTCTTGTCGCAGGATTTGTGATAATGTAATACGTTTTGAGTGTGATGGTATGACTGGCGTGGTTGAACAACTGAAATGGAGATCCCTGAAGAAAAAAAAGAAGGATACTAGATTTTTTGTTATATAAAGGTATGAAAGGAAAAGCAAGAGAACACACAAATGTTCTATCATATCAATGGGCTACCAATAAAGGGCGCTGCAGAAATCAGCAGCTCGCATTTCAGTCAATTTCTGCTAATACAAACACATACGAGTAAATGTAACTTCTTTCTCCAAAATATCAGGACTGGAATGCGCTTGATATGTTGATTTTCTAGTGTGCCCTTTGAGTTTAAGCTTGCATGAAGAAATCTATGATTATAAATCATAATTAAAACTTAAATGATTGATTTGTGTGCTCATCGACTGAACTCTTCTGTTGAGTCAACATTTTTAAGGAGACCAATTTACAAGAATGAGCCACATGATGAGAAGACCATAAACCCAACGTGATTAGATTATCAGCCGATGAGTGTGCATCCTAAAATTATCACAGCATTGCTTTATGTTTAAAAGTAGCGGATGTTATACTCTGAACCCTGGCCAGACTTAAGACTATTAATTATGTGGCGTCCATCTTGACAGTCATCTTGTCAATGACACACTGGGCGTCGAAATGGGTACCTAATCAGGCTATTTCTGTTAGCAATGGTTAGAAATCTTACCTTAGCGTGACCTAACTTTGGCAAACCCTGCATAACTTCTGTATTCAAGATGACATTAAAGATGGCTGTCATTCCTTAGTTAACATGGTCAAAAACGCATTCATTCTTGTTCGCATTTTTCTGAATTTTGTATAGACTTACGAATCTCAGACTGATAGATTTGTGTAGTTTAGATAATAAATTCTAAACATTATGTTATGAAGCAATAAAATATGTGCTAACCATACACATACACGTGACCAGTTTTTCCCCGCCAATCTTGCAATGATTTAAGTGACCAGTTTTCTCAGCTTTTTCAGACAGTATCTATACCAGTTCCTATAATAGTTGTACATGATTTCAAGAGACAAACACTAGAAGTATCGTAACATAAGAAATATGTTTTACAGCAGGTTGAAGAAGTGCAATCCATTTAGGGAAAACTAAATATACTCATATGACAGAAAAATAGCATAATAGGAGTGGGTTGTCAGTCGAATAGCGTTATCATTACTGTGCAGGCCTGCTAGTATGAATGTTTTATTTTTAGAAACAGGGTATTTGTTAATGTGATAGACACTGCATAATTCTTGACCAAAGGGTGGCATTCGATGAGGATGAGGATGTCAAAATATCGCCCAATGTGTCTTATGGGCGCAATCTTGGTGACGTTGTAGATTTAAACGTTTAGCCCCATTCCTGGACATGGACCTAGAGTCCAATGTCATGGACTGAGAGCCAACAGTCTATGTTACATAAGAGACTTAAAAGCAGTTAAGAGTATTTGAGCCACCTCGTGGGAAAACCAACAATGTGGTTTCCGACCAGGTCCGACACAAACTGGTCTGTACAGTCACAGAAAAGAGCTAGAAGCTTGAGTAGAGGAGGAATTGTACTATCCGAGTAGCGAAAACAAAGGCGCTGATCAGCTTCGCGGTTACCGCGAAGCTGATCTGCGCCTTTGTTTTCGCATATGCAGATTGTTGGTTTTCCCATGTGGCGGCTCATTTAAGGTGTTCTACATAGATTCACCCCAAGCATGGGCCCAGGGACCTTATGGGTGCCATGGAATAAAGGGATTGAACACTAGAGGCTACTTGTGATCCAAGTAACACGGTTTGGTGTTCTGTGGCACGTTTTCAATATCTGGGCCTCTTGAACTATATCACAGTGTGATCTTTACCACTGAAAGATACTTAAAGTGGTGAGTGTGGTGTGATTCTGCCTGCTGATCAACCTTTAGTAAACTTCATAAAACACGGAATCACCTTTCTGGAAAGCCTATTCCCCGCCGTCAGTGCAGATAGGACTAAACCTAGAACTTCCGAATGAGACACCAGACCTCACAGAATCTATTCTGCAAATTATGCACATCGGTTAAATAGAGCAAAATTTCGTTATACCCGTATATGCATTTTATAGTGGATCATGGTCTAATAATGAGTCCATGGTTACATCTCTCTCAGCCTCGTGGTCGATATATTGTATATATCTGATAAATATCATGATTTTTATCGATATGCCGGCGGCAATCAAGGTACCAACACTTGGTCTGTATTTGCCGCATCATGTGAAACCCTGAATTTTACATATGCGAAAACAAAGATGTAGATCAGCTGTGTAGAAACTGCACAGCTGATCAACGCCTTTGTTTTCGCGTTACGTATAGTACAGTCTTTAGTCTACATAAATCCGAAGCTTTCGTTTGAGGCTGAATAGACTGGTTTCTGTCAAACTTTGTTGGAAATCCCAAAGATAGGATTTTCCCGTGACATGGCTGTTTATACAGCTTTATAATACACCTGTAATTAGGCGGTAAGTAGTGGTAATTAGCAATGGTTGCATGTTTGAACATTTCCTGAGAGAAGCTGGCTGTATTACGGAGAAATCTCCTATAGGCCGCAATTGCAAATTGTCGCACGTATGACGCTCCCAGCCGATACCTAACATGGTATTTCTTAGGGATTTCTCGCTTAAAGCTCAGTCATACATCTACCCAACGCCGGAGCCTATTTATGTTAGAAGGGCTTGCCGGTTGTGTTTTCAGGTATTCCAGGTATTCCAGTTTCAACCATCGTAGGTCTAGGTTTTACCCTCTAGAACGATGTAGATTTAAATATAAGGCAGGCATCACTGGGCTCATAATAATTATCAAACTCACAAATGCACTATTTAAGGAGGGGGCGGGGAGTACACATGTACCTGTGTGATAAATTTGTAGCGGTGTCGTAATATGTTTTGGTACGTAATGCTAGTTGTATTCGAAACTGTGCATCTGACCATCCAGCAAATACCTCTGCACCTTTTTTTTTCTCTCCGAAGGCTTCCAAAGTCCCAAATGTAATATTTTTACCTATCAATCTTGTTGCACTCATTGCACTGCTAGCAAGCAAATCTTATTCCTTGTCGTCCTGATTTTGCGTGTGTTTTTGTTTCCGATTCAAGGACCCCAACAATCAGCATGTACGAAAACGGAGGCGCTGACCAGCTTCGCGGTAACCGCGAAGCTGATCAGCGCCTTTATTTTCGCTACACAGATAGTACACCCCCTCTTCCTTAAATCCAAAATCTCAAGCTTCCAGCCTGCTTCTGTGACTGTACAGGCTGATTTGTGTCGGACCTGGTCGGAAATCCAAATTCTTAGTTTTCTCATACGAAGGCTCAGTTTGTAAACTGTAGAAACCCAGACAAATCTGACAACTGACGGAAATGAAAGATCAATGTTGGACGCCGGGAAACAGCTATCATGATTCTGTGTGTAACATGGGTCGCTGCGACAAAAAAAAATACATGTAACATGGGTCGCTGCGACAAAAAACCACATGTAACATGGGTCGCGACAAAAACCAGGGGAGCGCGGTGGCGTAGTGGTAGAGCGTCGGACTCCGAATCGACAGGTCCTGGGTTCGATCACCACAAGCGACACCATGTTGTGTCCTTGAGCAAGACACACTATCTCCCTATAGAACTGGTAAAACCCAGGAAGCGTTGGCTCCGCCCCGACATTACTGAAAAATTGTTGACTGTGTGGTGAAGCCGTAATATAAGGGACAAAAACGAATTGTTTTCCTTTTCTTTTTTATACTGGTGGATATATAGGCGTGGCCTATAATTATAAGGCTATCCAACGCGGGTTGTACGACTTATCTGTTTATCCTTATTCCGAGTTGTCTGATCAGATGCTTAAATTGAGCCAGCGATACATCTGCAACGCATGCACCTTTTCTGTCCCTCAAAAGAGATTCCGTCTGACCTCGCTACCGTGCTTAACCGTAGTGTGAGATAAGTTGGAGGCGGCATCAACAGGAGGACGAAATCATCACGTGAGGTCTCATCATTGATACATTGCCTAGAATGCGGTTGCCGCTGTCGGACAAATTGGCGGATTGCATGTATCAGTTAATAATCTCATTTGGTATGAAAATTTACCTATGCCTGTAAACATGGTACATGTACACTTATGTACTCGTACATTAATAAGTTAAATAAATTTACCAATGTTTAAACAAATATAACACGTGTTACCCGTACAGCATGTGCTTTTCATATTGTGTTGTCTTTCTTGTAAACCGCCTAATTAAATCACCAATTTTTAATTTGATTGATCCATCTGTATAATGTTAGTTTGCGTAACTGAGTGTATTAATAAATGATTTAAAATATCTGAAAGAATGTCCAGATCATATCCGTTAAAGGGGCAACATCGTAGCCGAGTGCCGAATGTTGCTCGGAAATTTGCCGCTTCCGTATGCAACTTGCAAGGCGTCTTTCTTAAAGCATGTAGCGAAACTGTGGCTTTGGAGTTTACTTGATTAGAATCCACATCGAATATATTAAAGAAGGAAGGAATTCAGGCAAGTCTTTTGTTTTAAAAATGACACTATA
Organism: Rugalucina vietnamica; assembly: GCA_964017185.1. Lineage (NCBI taxonomy): Eukaryota > Metazoa > Mollusca > Bivalvia > Lucinida > Lucinidae > Rugalucina > Rugalucina vietnamica. The sequence goes on from OZ024873.1 coordinate 5,835,977, forward strand.
ATTATAGAAAAATCACTATTTTGTTGTTGCTGTTCTTCATCTTGATCGTAGTTAAACGTTAGAAGAACTTCCGTTTTTATTTAATTTATAAAAGTGGCCGTTAAGGATTTACTGATATGAAGTCACAAGCAGAAAACATCTGCAAATGCCACATAAGGCCTAAATACCGATTCTTTCTGCATTCCGTTCTCCCATATAAATGACCTTTAAAAATAGATCGATACAAACAGAAGCCATGTTAGACAATGTTAAGTCGAAAGTAACGATATCGTCTATCGCGTGGGAGACGAATGATCGGTCACTGAAGAAATTTTACTGCACCTTGAAAAAATATCGAAGTGGCTCATTTTTCATTTGAAATTAAAACTAAGTTGTTATGTACATGCTATAAAAGGTGGCCTGTGTGTGTCGTTTTGTTTCGGTTACTGTGAAACATACTTTATTTTCATATTTTGCCTTAACAACAATGGCTAGTAACCGTTGTATCGCCTATTCAGGACATCCAATTTCCTTTTTTTTTTAATCTTTTGCAGAAATACAAATTTATATATCCTGCTTCATCACAAGCTTTTTTTCTATAAAATATACCCCGGGAGCTAATTTGACCTACCTTGCATCCCCTCCAGGACAAGTTTTCATGGGTGCCAAATCGTTCACTTGGACCCCAGAAATGCAAAGAATTTTTGTCCTCAAAGAAAAACTTGTTTGCACTATGAAAAAATGCATGGTTTCCATGGCAACCGTTAACGTCATTCTTGATCATGGAGGTGTACATACTAAATTGGTTATATCTCCGCTATTACTTATCCTAGACCACTGAACTTGGTCGCATTTGAAAGCTTAGACATTGCCCTTACATCGTATGGAAAGTAATACAAGATATCTAATTTGCATATTCACAAATTTTAATGAAAACATTAAAAATGACAGAAAAATCAATAAAAAAAAAAAACACAAATAAACTAATTTGAGGCGCAAACTATCATTGTGACACTTTGTTATTGAACCAGTAATAGCATATGTGAAAAATGTATTGATGTCATGGGCCTAAACAAAAATTATCTCATTTGCATATCATGAATATTAATAAAAATGTTGAAAATCAAGGAAAAACGACGGATAAAGTATATCCATTGCAAGGTCTTGGATGGGTTATAAAGTATATCTTGTATCCCTGAAACCAATTTTCATGGCTGCCAGTGTGGTCAGAGGGACCATCTTAATGCCATAAAATATTGTCCTCAACAATGAACACATTTGCATGATGTAAAATAGCATGATGTCCACACCTACCACTAGTGTGATTCTAAAGAATAGATTGTACTCACAACAATATTCATATACAAACAATAGCATGCTCTAGAATGCTATAATTGGTCTGATAGTGATGCATGGACTTTGCAATTGAACCTTAATACCTATTATTCAAATCATTGATTCTGCTTATTCATGAAAATTAATAAAACACACGAGAAATCGGAGTAAAATCTTGGATAAAATAGAGAGTATACGTACAAAATAACTTGTACCAGAGCTGTTGATAAACCCAGGATGCTGAAAGAAGTATCTAGTGAATGCTTTGGCTATGTGCTATGACCCTAAAGTCTCATATAAGAATTATCTTATTTCCAAGTTCAAGAATTTTAATGAAAACTTCAAAAATAGGAATGAAAAGGTGGAAAAATTAAACCGTTAAACTTACAAAATGGCGTGTATCTCGGCAACCAAAAGCCCTAACATGCTGAAAATGGCATCAAATCATTGTTAGGGCTATAGTATACCATCCTGTTCTACAATATATAAGTCATTTGATTTTTCGTATCATTTGTATTAACAAAACCTTTCGAATTTAGAGGAAAATTATGGAAAAATGAAGGCGGTACACATAGGAAACCACATGTATCTTGGCTACTGATAGACCTAGAGACCTATAATTGGTATCAAATTATTGCTAGGCTAGGACAATGTTCTATAACCATATAATCTGATATTTAACTCATCAGCTATTTTTATTGGATGGATATCAATTAGTTTTATATAAATAAGTGAAAAATCAACAAAAAATGAAGGGGTACACCAACAAAATCGCTTATACCTCAACTACCAATGGCTGTAAAGAACTCAAAATGGCATCAATTTATACCTAGGACAATGTTGTATTGCATTGCATTCAGATATACACGGTATGCATGCTGGCAACCAAGATTCAATTAAGTTTGTTGGAGCACAAGCTTCAATTTTCTGTTAATAATATAATATTATTTTCGAACTTTTTATTCAATATTCACAAAATTAAAAAAAAAATGGTTAAACTACCAGACGGCATGGGCATGGCAATAGTGCATTATCCTAGCATTCTATTGGTACCATTTTCAGCAATCTGTGGAAATTTGCAGCCGATATATAAGCAATTTTGTTGGTACAACACTTCATTTTTCGTTGATTTTTCTCTTATTTATAATGATGTCATTTTTAAAATACCCATAGAACAAAAGTCACTGATGATTTATGTATCAGATTATATGGTTATAAAACATTGTCCTAGCAATCATTTGATACCAATTATAGCTCTCTAGTCTATCAGTAGCCAAGATATGTGTGATTTTCTATGTATATCGCCTTAATTTTTCCGTAATTTTCCTCTAAATTCGAAAGTTTTAGTTAATATCCATAAATAAAAAATCAGATGACTTATATATTGTAGTACAGGATGGTATAATATTGCCCTAGCAACCATTTGATGCCATTTTCAGCATGTTCGGGCTTTTGGTTGCCGAGATACACATCATTTTTTTTTAGGTTTACCAGTTTATTTTTTTCACTTTTTCATTCCTATTTATGAAGTTTTCATTAAAGTTCATGAAATTGAAAAATAAGATCATTCTTATATGAGACTGTATGGTCATAGACCATAGTCATAGCATTCATTTGACACTGCTTTCATCATCCTGGGTTTATTAACAGGTCTGATACAAGTGATTTTGTACGTATACCCCCTATTTTATCCAAGATTTTTCTTCAATTTCTTGCGTGTTTTATTATTATTATTTTCATGAATAAGCAAAATCAATGATTTGAATAATAAGTATTAAGGTTAAATTGCTAAGTCCATGCATCACTATCAGACCGATTATAGTATTCTAGAGCATGTTATTGTTTGTATATGGATATTTTTATGAGTACACCCTATTCTTTAGAATCACACGGGGGGACTAAGTAATTGTACAACATGCAAATGTGTTCATTGTTGAGGATAATATTTTATGGCATTAAGATGGTCCCTCTGACCACACTGGCAGCCATGAAATTAGTTTCAGGGATATACGATAGATCTTATAACCCATCCAAAACCTTGCAATGGTTATCCCTCGTTTTTCCTTGATTTTCGACATTTTTATTAATATTCATACATATGCAAATGAGATCATTTTCGTTTAGGCCCATGACATCAATACATTTGTCATATGCTATTACTGACTCAATAACAAAGTGTTACAATGATAGTTTGGGCCTCAAATTAGCTTATTTATGGGTTTTTAATGATTTTTCTGTCATTTTTTATGTTTTCATTAAAATTCGTGAATATGCAAATAAGATATCTTATACTACTTTCCATGTGATGTAAGGGCAATGTCTAAGCTTTCAAATGCGACCAAGCTCAGTGGTCTAGGGCAAGTAATAGCGGAGATATAACCAATTTGGTATGTACACCTCCATGCTCATGCTCACGTTAACGGTTGCCATGGAAACCATCATTTTCTTCATAGTGCGAACAAGTTTTTCTTTGAGGACAAAAATTCTTTGCATTTCTGGGGTCCCAATGAACGATTTGGCACCCATGAAAAATTGTACGGGGGGATGCAAAGTATGTCAAATTAGCTGCCGGGATAATACGGTTTTCTATTAAATGACCTTGTATTATTGAGGCCGGGTGCAGTAGTTCCATCGATAGCATGTCCGGAACAGATGAAGATTTGATCATGAAAATATTTTTACAGATATCATTTATATTCCACTGTTTTAAAGAATAAGTTTATCAGTAAGTAGTCAAAAGAAATGTTTACCAAGCACTGGTAACTTGCCTTAGGGAGACTTGCCCAGGTACAGTGTAGCTAGGATAACTGACCACCACAGTCTCGAAATGACCTGAGCTTTTGACCGTGGCTGCTAAGCACTAATTCAAACAAACTTAAACAAATCACATTATTGACAAACCTTCGTGCAGAACTTCTATAGTACAGGAAAAGACAGTTCTTCAGCTTTAACTCATATAAGCCTGGCGTCCTTTTCATGGGACATAGGCAAACAGCATAGCCCAAGATGTGACGCCGCAGGACGCGGCGTCCCATCTGGGGCTATTCTGTTTGCACAGAGAAATTTCATCGAAAAATGAGATAGAATAAAAAAAAAAAAAACCACCTAACACCCCTAAAAATGAAAGTGGACTCATCCAATTGATAATGATGGTAGAATCCTTTCGTCAAATATGGGTTAATTCCAAGAATCCAATTAGACTGATTGATTAAACACAGCAAAGGCGAGACGTGATTTAGATTTACTCGGAAATCTATGCGTCTTTCCCTTTTTCCAAGGAATTTCTGTGAAATCGGAGCTAAGAAACATAGAAATCGATCAGTGCAGCCCTACTGAGCCAGCAGACTTTTGCAGCATCAGGTGAATCGGAAAACACAGTGTCGTGACCTAGTGCTCTCATCAGTCAACATTGACTGTTTTGATAGTTTTCTTTATACAAGTATAATCTTTAACAAAAAGCTTGGTCTACGCTTCGCATATACATGTATAAACTAGAATGTCAAAGAATCTGACCGTACTCCCATTTCATCGTGGTGCATTTGACTGAACAGAAATAAAACGCTGTGCGGTGAAAGCATTCATACCTGACAATCGACCGTCACGATACTATCGGTTCATTTCATTCCGTTGTGGCTTGGATAAAATGTAATTGGCTACACGGCAGGTGGGGCGCGGTCAAAGCTTTCATACCTGACCATATAGCGTCACAATACCGTCAGTTCATTTCATTCCGTTGTTGCTTAGATAGAATGCAATCTTGCACCAGTTCCACGAATTTAACAATTTGCCCCATTTTTGGTACCTACTGCACCATTGTTACAAATGTTACCAACCAAAGGGAGGTTTGCATGGGTGTTTGGGGGTGTTTTAACGGTCCTTGGCGAAACGACCCGGAATCCTACTAACACGATGGTCAAGCCACTAGACTCAAACGTGCAGTTGCAGTTGTAGAGAGGTGTATGAGTTGTCTTGTAAGTAGGCCAAGTAGTCTACGCGCTGGCGCGTAGACAATAAAGTGCTTTATGTAACAGCGACGGTCAGTTTTCCTAGTCATATTACTCCTGAGCAAAACGTCCAGAGACACGTAGTTCTTAGTTCACATTTGAGCCTCCTCGTGAGAAAACCAACAATCTGCATAATGTGAAAACAAAGGCGCAGATCAGCTTCGCAGTAACTGCGAAGTTGATCAGCGTCTTTCTTTTCGCTACTCGGAAAGTACAACCCCTCTTCTACTTTAATTCGAAATTTCAAGCTTCCAGCTGTCTTCTGTGGTTGAAGAGCCCCTGTTCAAAAACCACATTGTAGGTTTTCTTACGAGGCGGCTCATTTATTTGTTGAAGAAATATTTTAATGACAAAATATTCATGAAAAAATGTCTGAAGGGACGCTCGATCGCGTACGAATCAGACACGCTATCGATCGAGCTATCGCGACCGGTCCGATTTGTTTAATGCACTAGTAATTTGTAACCACGGCTATCCCCCACCCCTGGGAGAGGGTGGGGGATAGTCGTGGAAATGAGCGGGGCTTTGACCAAAGTTTTGCCACGGCAGTGCGGGGGAAATGCCCGGGGCTTGCTCTATATAGGCAAAAAAGGGCCGTGAAATGAAAAGATAGCAGGCTGCGGGGGACAACGCGAAGTGGTTTTACCAACGAGCAGTTCCCATAGGGTGAGGCTTCTAGCGGGGATTTGCTGGACCAAAAGGCAAAGTCTCCGCTATTCCCCTGGACTGGGGAGTCCTGGTTACAAATGACTAGCATCGTGAGAAAACGGGATTATTGCCTATGCGAAAACAAAGGCGCAGATCAGCTTCGCGGTAACCGCGAAGCTGATCAGCGCCTTTGTTTTCGCTACTCGGATAGTACAATTCCTCTTCTACTTAAATCCGAAATTTCAAGCTTCTAGCTCTTTTCTGAGCTTGTACAGGCCGGTTTGTATCGGACCTGGTCGGAAACCCCGAAGACCGGTTTTCTCGCGTCGAGGCTCAAATGACTAGCGCATTAGGCTAGTCAGAGAGTACGAAATATTGCGAAAGCCTTCTTCTGCCACACTTTCCCTGTACTCAAACCAGATTGAAAGCTTTGCCCATGGCAACCGTCATCGTTTAACCGAACGCTGGCTTAAATCTGCATCGTTGCCCCAGTTCAAAGGTATCCATCGGGCACCTACATCAAGAAGAATAAAGCATTTTCCAAGAGTATCTGTTGGAAAGAAAAATACGATAATAATTAATCCAACATACTCACTGGTACTTGCGGCATCAGAAGAATCTCAATTAAAATTTAATTGAGCCGCCGCATCAGAAAACCAACAAATTGCATTGGCGAAAACAAATACGCAGATCAGCTGTGAAGTAACCTCACAGCTGATCAGCGCCTTTGTTTTGGCCACACTGATAGAACAATTCCTCTTCTACGTTTATCTAAAGTTTCAAGTTTCTAGCTTTCTTCTGTGATTGTACAGGCCTGTTTGTGTCAGACCTGGTTGTTCGTTTTCTCACGCAATGGCTCAATTGATATTGCTTATCATAATGCAAACGCTGAAGATATAACGAGGCTAGCAAAGTGGTGGGCGCCAGTAAGCCTTTGCATCTAGCCTTTTTTGACATACCGGTACGCATATTTTAATTAATTAATTAACATACCGTCTTTAAGTGAATCTCGAATGTCGCGCACAATAACTATTCGGGCACGGTTATGTCGCCACAGTGTTTGCAGCATGGTCATTGCACTGGTTTAGCTCTTGGAAGTGAATATAAATCATAAACTTAAACGAACGAAACATAACTCGTGTGATTCGTACTTCTTTATCTGATTTGTTAGATAAGACCAAATATAGGCAGTGGAGTCGGCCAATGTGACGCGAAAGCTCCCAAATACAGCTTTCCCCGTACATCATCTATAGTGCAGATTATTTTTTTCCTTTTGGTCCTTTGAGATATTCTGAGAACTCAGATTTTTTTTATCGGTTTAGAATCCTTTTCTAACCAACGTTTAATATATTTGGCCCCATTTGGATAGTACTAGTCTTTGTATTGACTACCCTCTTGAAATGTGTAAAGGAATACTTTTGTGTAGAAGAAATTCTATTGGGCTCCATGTTGTAACTGATGAGACTTGAGTAGCCGAAACCAAGGTATGACCCACCCTTTTCTTATAAGTATGTTCACTGCTCTTAAAAGATCTCAGTTTTATTTTTATTTTAATATAATTACACGCTCGAAAGTGCACATGAAATGTTTGAGCCTCTTTACTTTCTTTTCAGACGGGTGTCACCGGGAGTGTTCGTGCGTGCGTGCGTGTGTGTCACTGTTTCATCTTCAGTCCATCTTAGTAAGCAATGCAACTCGTCTTCTATGCGGTGCTAGTTATTCTGGGTTAAATGGTGACGCGTACAGTGACACTACGGCAGCTGATAGCGACCTGTTGGCTTTACCAGGTATGTATAGAGTTATTTAAACGGCTTGAAACGATATCTATAACATGTCCGTGTACTATATATACATATAAACCCATATTTCACATAAAAATATGGTGTGTACCTCTGTATACATTTATTAGTTTTCTTATTGTTTCTCCATAGCATACATCGTGGGTACACATAAAACCCACAGGCGGGTTTTATGTGTACCCACAATCTTTTTTTTTTGGACCATAATAAGAAAATAATGAAAACTCTTGTACACCCAAATTTTACTTTATAAAAGTGGGTTGTAAGGGGATTTACCTAATACTCGGACATGTAATATTAATGAGTGTCGAGTTCTTATAACCCATTTGTGACAAAAAGACTTGTCCATCATTATCGACGATGAAATTCCCTTTCTCAAACAGAATATAGCGTTCTGCCACGTTACAGTCTTGGGCTATACTTTTTGACGATGTCCCGCGAAGGGAAAACCAGGCTTATGTGAGTTCCAATCATGCAACACATAAACCACGTTCGTTAATCCAGAAAATAAATTATGTGTGGCACCAGGTTATTCAAGTATAGAACATGCGACCAAATTTGAGCCGCATCGTGAGAAAACCGGATTTTTGCCTATGCGAAAACAAAGGCGCAGATCAGCTTCGCAGTAACTGCGAAGCTGATCAGAGCCTTTGTTTTCGCTACACGGATAGAACAATTTCTCTTCTTCTTAAAACCGAACTTTCAAACCGAACTTTCAAGCTTCTAGCCTTTTTCTGAACCTGTACAGGCCGGTTTATTTCAGACCTGGTCGGATACCCCGAAGACCGGTTTTCTCCCGTCGCGGCTCATTTGATCTGGCCCAACAATAGGTCAAGGTCATTCCAAGCCAATATACACAACCAAGATTTAAACGGGATTTTATTGCATACGCCTGCCATACATAGTGGCCATCTTGGCCCTGAACGCCTGCCATACATAGTGGCCATCTTGGCCCTGAACCATTTGTACGAACCTGTTTGTTTTCCCTTCACGAAAAGACTCCCCATTAACTTATGATTTGGCTTTATTGGCTAATTGGTTTGTTTTTTTTTTTTTTTTTTTTTTTTTTTTTTTTTTGTTTTTGTTTTTTTTTGTTTTTTTTTGTTTTTTTTTTTGAGAAGATGTTTGAAAATCGCGGTCGACCACGATGATGGTTAAAATGTATGTTGTTTGAATTATTAGCACACATAACTCTATTTACAGACATCAACATGTACAAGCACACAAAATGGGAAACATTTTGAAACTTGAAGGGAAAACTTGAAGGCAGTGGGCAAATGCACTGAAGGTTTATGATCCTGAAAAAAAAAGATCCCCAGGGGCTGGTCTACCCCCACTCTTGGGCAGTATACATGTATATTTCTATAATATTTAAAGATCTTCTGTGAATCAACTTTCCCTATAAAAGCCAAATTTATATAAAGCCTCTATTGGAAGTGGGGGGGGGGGGGGGGGGGGCAATGTGTACACAAATAATCCAGGTCACATGACCAAGATGGCCGCCATGCCTATATATGGTAAAAACCCTTCAAAAATCTTCTTATCTGGAACCGGTGGACTGATTTCAACAAAACTTGGCATATAGCATTGGGGACTAGAGTACTACAAGGTGTACATAAATTATGACCCTGTGGTGACCTTGACCTATTTTGCGGCAAGTTCAGCTTAATGTTAGTGAGGGAAAAATCCTGGAAATGGGCACATGAACAATTGAACAGAATATTTATGATTCTGAAAATAAAATTGACCAAAGGGGTTCACCTGTCCGTGCCCTGGGTCTATTTATAATATTTATAAACATGTAAATGACAATAATAGTCAAACAAATTTATTTATCTCCCAAAAATGACTACGATGATGACCAACTATACTATAAGATCACAAGATCACCCGGTGAGCAAGCTAATAAAATTCACAATTTCAAAGGAGACGGAGAGGGGTCCGCGCATGGAACCAATGTATTTTAGATGCTATCTTAAATTTTAACATCAAAATAATTAAAATGCGGGAAAAATGCTTTCTTGCAGTCGAAAGGAAACTGTACAAAATATTGCAGGGCATGCCTTCCAAAGGCTTGGCAGGAGAGTTCATGAGTTACATCGCCATTCAGTTATCATGGTTATTACATTGTATTTTGAACTTGACCAGACCTAAACAAGCTAAAGGAATGGCTCGTACAATTTGAATTAAACAAAACGCCATTCACAAAAGTTGGATTTTGATAAGTAACCTACTGACATTTGAGCCGCATCGTGAGAAAACCAAATTTTTGCCTATGCGAAAACAAAGGCGCAGATCAGCTTCGCAGTAACTGCGAAGCTGGTCAGCGCCTTTGTTTTCGCTATACGGATGGTACAATTTCTCTTCTTCTTAAATCCGAAATTTCAAGCTTCTAGCCTGCTCCTGTGACTGTACAGGTCGGTTTGTGTCAGACTTGGTCGGAACCCCCGAAGACCGGTTTTCTCGCGTCGCGGCACATTTTATTGTGGAACTCCCATCACCAGTAACGTAAGAATGTTTCACTTGCAGAAGCAATTCCATATCAACGCTCCAAATTTCATCATAAATGAGCCGCGACGCGAGAAAATTGGTCTCGGGTGGGTTTCCGACCATGCCTGACACAAATCAGTTTATACAATCACAGAAAAATAAAAACAAGAAACTTGAAATTTTGGATTTAATTAGAAGAGGGTTTGTTTTTTCAGGCCGCGAAGCGAAAATGGTGGCGCAGTTACTACAGAGCTGTTCTGCGTCTTTGTCTTCGCGCAATGTCCGCTTTTCTCATGATGCGGCTCAAATGTCAATAGGCCACTTATAATAATGTAATTAATAGTCAATTAGCAAACATATGGACAATTCATTCACAGACTTTTGCACTACTGCCCCGGTATTCATTCATAAAGGCCTAAGCCACACCATGAAAATGAAGACACTGTACATCCCTCTGTGAACAGTGCTTTCTGCTCTTTTGGGTCAAAATGGTTGTTGCCTGTAGGATACGCTCGAAAGTCCGGCGTCTAGTTTGCATATTCAGCTGCAGAGTTCAGTCACAAGTTTTGTAGGTAATAAACAGGTTTCCTTGTGGAATCGCTAATATATGAGCCGCCTCGTGGGAAAACCAACAATGTGGTTTCCGAACAGGTCCGACACAAACCAGCCTGTACAAGCACAGAAGATGGCTAGATGCTTGAAATTTCGGATTTAAGTAGAAGAGGGATTGTACTATACGAGTAGCGAAAACAAAGGCGCTGATCAGCTTCGCGGTTACCGCGAAGCTGATCTGCGTCTTTGTTTTCGCCTATGCAGATTGTTGGTTTTCCCATGAGGCGGCTCATATAGTTCTAGAGCAGGGTAGGATTACAGGATCAAATGTGACTATTTTTGTCCTACTTTGCATGAACTGTGTCAATGGCAGAATTCTGTCAAAACCTAGCCCTGCTTAAACCAGTTCCAGGCATTGACCTTTGCTCTCCCTGATTTCTGGCTCGATCTGGTCACACCCTGGTTTGCCGAAGACTGAGTATTTAAAGAATAAACCTTGCCTTAATGTTTCAATATTTAATATGAGTTTGTGATGGGCATTCAATGCAAGTGATATAATCTGTAGGTCTGTGAGATCTGAACATTCATAAAATCAGTCGATATGAGCATAGATATAAATTAATATACAGACATCCATGTACTCGAGCAAAGGCCCAAGGAAAGTAGATATTGGTAGATTGGGCCGCGATGTTAAGTACAAATAATAAAATATCTTGTATAGAACAAAACGCCGAATTTGCTTGACGCCATTTCTTTTAATTCCGGTATGTAGACTGCGAAATCAGCGTTCGGGCCAGACGAAAGGTTCGGAACATGTTAATGCAGGACCTCTTGATACAAATGGCGAGTATGAACGCACAGGTTGTCACCAGCATTTAAAGTCAGCTGTTATGGCAATCCTCGTGGCTAGGCTAAATCGTTGCCTACCTCAAATTCTTTCTAGTGAAATTCGCTTGCTTTGTCTCATCGAAATCTATACAGTAAATGGCGTCTGGTTACGTCACATAGCGCGTTTCTACTGACGTCATTAGCATAGCACGCGCTATTTCTTGAACGGCATAGTAGCCTAATTGCATACTTTGTGCCGTTAACATGCAAATTATTGAAATAGGGTGATAAGATGTGTTCAGATTAATGTCAATCCGCACGCATTTAGCGTCTTAATGATACGTCTTATTTAACGCCTAAATGAAACGTCTTACGTCATCAGAAAAAATGCTGACGTAATTGTGACGTAATGATGTGATTGATGCGACCGAAGGAAAGTGTTTAAACGTGAAGAAGTGTCTTCAAAATGTCCAAAAGCACAGCTTCGCTGGAGGAGAAAATAGCGCACCAGCTTGCGCACCCGTTGATCAGTGAAAAAATGGTGAATGTTGTGGCGCCTTTCCAAGAAACAACGGAAACTACTGATGCCAAACTGAAAGTAGGTGTCATAAAAAACGTTTAGAACATGATTTTAGATATAAAGATGATACATGTAGCTTGATGTGAAAGTAGGACTACTAAAGTGTGTTTCCTAGTGTCTGATTATAGGTTTTCACAGATTTTTTGCAACCTTGAAATCTAACGTTTAAAAACTTACCTAAATCTAAATATAGACAGTGGCAAGATATCTGCGAAAACCATATCCAGGCACTGGGAAGCACACTTTAGATTAAATATTTTCCTGGCTCCATTGAGCATTTTTAAAATTTGTCGCAAAATGTGAAACAAAAATTTTGAAAATCGGTTGACAAAAATGAAATAAATAGTACTTATCCAGAACTTTTTTGAATAGGGAATTTCTGTACAAAAATACCTTGAAAGAGAAATAACGATTTTCCCGCAAAAGTTTAAAATTCTTGTTATTTCATTAGGATTGTTGCTCAAAAGCATTATAAAACGACATAAGTGACTTACCTGAGACAAAAATCTTCATGATCAATTAAAACGTTTGAAAAGTAACCCTATTCATGACAATGGATTATCTCCCATGCCAATGCAAAATCGTAATTCAAATTTCATTTTGGCCATTAAAACTTTCTCTGCTGACTGATTGTCAAATTTTTGCAGGTCCTATCATGGCTATGGGTACAGACTAAGATAAAAAGTTTGACTTGAAAAGAACTTGCCTATCATTCTCTACACAATTATTTTTTTTGCAAAAAAACAATATCAGAGCGAGTTTTTAAACTTTAAAGGAAAAAAAAAATACTATTCTGAGTATAAAAGTATGTCGCAAAATATTGCAGCAAAATGTTTCAAAAATCGGTCGATTGTTTCTGGTGGGGACGTGCTTAGTCTGTCAAGTTATTTTCCTGCATTTCTACATTCTTAATTATCTAATTCGTATGTTTATACGGTACTAAAATTCTATATGAGACGATAGTTTTTACATGTACAGTTGGGTTGAATGTATCAAAGGCATCAGCTTGTTTTTCATATAACGCGACTCTTACGTTAGTCTGTCAGGTGTGAAATTCTCAGGAACTATATCTAGATATGTTAACAATATCTGTTTTCCAAAAATAAATGGTCAATATCCCATAATAGAAAATTCAAATGATTTATAAGTACTGCGATCAGATTTAGTACCTTTTGATATACGAGTAAAACTTGTATCAAGAAAATAACGAATTCTCTTTTGAAATAATGCTTAGAAATTGTTGACTATAACACCATGATAACATTTCCGTGTAATATTTACCCCTTATAACCCACTTTTACATAGCAAATCTGTGGTATGCAGGGATATACATGATGATATATGTCTTATTTTTGCTCCAAAACACAGATTATGGGTACAAGTTAGAAACGCCTCGCCGAGGCCGAGGCGATTCTAACGTGTACCCACAATCTATGTTTTGAGCAAAAATAAGAAAATTATCAAAATTTTTCTCCTGAAAATTTTCAAGTTTACCAACTGAAGCAGAATCTCAAAATCTGTACAATGCATGGGCGTATTTTGTAATGAAGGCTTATAAGGTAATGATGATATTTGAGCCGCCTCATGGGAAAACCAACAATCTGCATATGCGAAAACATAGACGCAGATCAGCTTCGCGGTAACCGCGAAGCTGATCAGCGTCTTTGTTTTCGCTACACGGATAGTACAATTCCTCTTCTTCATAAATCCCAAATTTAAAGCTTCTAGCTCTTTTCTGTGACTGTTAAGGTCGGTTTGTGTCGGACCTGTTCGGAAACCACATTGTTGGTTTTCCCACGAGGTGGCTCATATGTTGCGTGTATAAGTTATCGTTTCCAATGGGAATCTTGATTCCCGTCGTTGTTTTTCTTTCCTTGTATATCTCTCATACCATTGCATGTACTGTCATGACTCGCGACACTCAATAAGCTACAAACAAGGAAATTAAATTAAAATTAAAAGGAGGAAGTTTGTATAGACTAGGAAATAAAATATAAAGAGAGATATGAAAACAATGTAAGGAAGACATATGCACCCTATTTCATGTAGTTGAGAAATTGTTCGTTCACTTTTTCCATATTTAAACTAGTTCTATTTTTTTTTTTTTTTTTTTTTTTTTTTTTTTTTTTTTTTTTTTTTTTTGTTATTGTTTTGTAAAAATGTCAAGATGTCACATATCCATGTAATGTAGACCCCATCATACCCCACTTTTATATAGTAAAACTTGGGTGTACATGGGGATGCATATGTTCCTTATTTTTGATCCAAAAAATAGATTGTTGGTACTCGCCGAGGCAGTTCTAACATGTACCCGCAGTCAATCTTTTGAGCAAAGATATCGAAAATATTAAATTTCTTTTTTACATCAGAAAAATCTGTATTTTATTGCATGAGACCGTTTTCTTAATTGGGAATAGGTGCTTTGATGATACATTAGAAAACTTGCCCATGCAATATACAGAGATTCTTTTTCAACTGTAAAAATTGAAAATTTCACCAGAAAAAAATGATATGTTTAGCATTTTTGCTCAAAACATAGATCATGGGTACACGTTAGGACCGCCTCGCTGTGGCGGTTCTAATGAGTACCCACAATCTATGTTTTGGAGCAAAAATAAGAAAAATAGGTATACCCCTGCATACCCCAGTTTTGCTATATAAAAGTGGGGTTCATGTTATCCTGATGATTGATGATACCTGAAATGGAGATTTCCTAAATGATGATGATGATGATGATGATGATGATGATGATGATACAATCAACTTTACTAAAACTATGAAAAGAAGTACTCTCTTCAAAACATGATGTAGATCGCATATTCCATGCATCTAGGAGCCGCTTTCGTGATTAAGATTTGAGGAAGATTATACTAATATATTAAATTTTATCATTTTTGTTGAAACACTAACCAAAATTAAAGAAAAAAAAAACTTCCTTATCCACTAAAACAATGGTCATGATTTCAGTTTTCCGTTTCTGTTTAAGTGCATGTAGTACATATTGAAATATTACGATGTGGCAGTATTGTTTTAAGCAACCATTCGATTGTGTGTTTTGTGTTGGAGTGTACTGTATGTCTCTAGTAAGTGTGTTTCTGTTACTCAGTTGTTAGTTTTGAAAATTGTTGTGTGTCGTCTATAAGTGAAAATTTTATTCAAACCACCATAGGACTAGGAGTCAGATCGGTTCTCAGGTTAGATCTAAAGTTAATGCATTTAATGCCCAGACTCTTTTATAACTTAAACTCGTTCTTTTTTTTTTTTTGAAAGCGCGGAACTGTTTATTCGAGGATGGGTCAGAAAGTTCTGCCATAGGCGTTCTAACTTAGCTAATAGATATGATAGGTTGTTGTATTATACCTTGATTGAAGGGGCTACATTTCTCCTTTATAGTGATGCTAAAATAATGCACGTAAGAAATAAATACCTCGAAATAGACGCTTTTAAAGACACCTGGGGTAAAACCACTGGCACGTTTTCTTGAATTTGTGAATATTATTTAAAGAAAACCGATTTCGAAAAAATATAATCCATGCAACATATTTTTCAATCATAGATGAATATATCCTGCAAAAATCAAAATCATTCAATTGAATTTAAATGAGATGTTGCAAAATGAAATATTGAAAATTGCTTAAATTCAAAGAGCGTTTATTGACATCTACACGTAGACCAGGGAGCTTAAAATGCATTAAACCATTTTATTGTTTCATCCTCTATAGTAAACTTATGAAAAAGCGAGCAAAAATAATGGTTCAGCGGTGCCAGAAATTCTATGGGGGTACGTATTTTAATGGCATCATATATATCGCTTTATTATAAAGTCAGCATAGCATCGATAATGGTAGTTTTTGTTGCATTCCCCTTTCCTAAATATACTTCTAAATATACTATTATTTACCAGTGTACAGTTGGAGAAAATTTGACATGAAACGCACACAACAATTCAAGAAAACGTGCGAGAGGATTTACCCCAGGAATCTTTCAAGGCGTCTGTTTCGAAGTATTTATTTCTGTCGTCCATTATTTTGGCATCATTATAAAGGAGAAATGTAGGTATAATACAGCAACATATCATGTCTATTAACAAAGTTATAACAGTAAACACCTATGACAGAACTTTCTGACCCACCCTCGTACGTACGTACTAGAACTTATATAGCCACTTTCGTACACAACGCTTGTTGTTTTGAGACTGAGCGGTTGGAACTTTGCAAATTGAGTGTAACCTTAATATGGAAAAACGAATTCTAAGTTTAAACACGTAGTTATAGATCATTTAGAACGGTCATGATAAATTGCTGATGTCAGAGCATCTATTTTACTCATTTTTGATAAAGCATTGATATGACAAAGTTCGCCTCTAGAATTCTGATCAGTTTTGATGCTAGTAGTTTGTAGAACTACAGACGACAGGGAAAATGACAAAAAATACCTCAAACATTATCCATTGTTTATTGTTTGTTTCTTGTTCGGCTGAGTCAAGATCAGGGTTCCTTTATATCATGTTATACGCGTATAATTCAATAGGATATTATCCAATATTTTTTTTTTGTACTTTACTAAAACACTTAGGCAATGCGCTTTCTAGTGATATATAACACTAGGATAGTTTATGAAACATTTTGTTATAGCAAGGCAATATCTGTTCAAAATCACTATTTTTCACACTTTATCATGTTGTACTTTTATTTTGGGTGTTTTGTAAGCTGGTTTGCTGTTCTGATAAAAAAATAAGTAATATCCCATATTCATGTAGTATTAAAGGCACATATGTACCATGTTATACACTTTTTACGGATTTCCATTTGGACAAAAAATAACAAAGATATGGCGTAAGAAGTGAAACTGTACTTTTGTTATGCTTTTCTTTTTTTCTTGATGTCAACAGTTCGTAGGCCAAACAAATTACACACCTGATTAGAACATGATTGATTTGGTATCTAGTCTTTCATTGTTAAGACAAAAGAAAATTTAGAATCAATGAAGTTGAATTTTTCCTCACAGTGAAGAGTACTTGTTTATTTAAAAAAACATCATTTTAATGTAAAGTCCGTAGCTTCTATTTTCAAAATGAAAGTTCACAGCCAGGTGCCTATTAGTAATGATAAAAATATCTTATTGTTTTTGCAGCCTTGCGACTAGTAAAACATATCTGAAGGACAAGGTTTTGTCAAGAAATTATATAAGACTGCTGATATGGTCAAATATATTTTTGCATGGCCTGCAGAGTCCATAGCCCCATGGTAAGAGGCACCTTAGAAATAAAATGTTAGTTGTAGTCAAGGTTTCCTCCAAATTTTCAATGCAGCCACACAAGTTACATTGTATTAACTTAACATGGAACATTGCCTTATGTAGGCTGCATGCGATCTCATTTAAGCAGTCCAAAACACTGTTTTGAACCTCCTGTACTCAACTGTCCCCATTACCTAGAGTGGTGAAATTCGATAAATATTGAAAGGTAGACGAATATGTGTTTTCATATTTTGGATAACCCCACTTCCTTATAAGAAATATTAAATGAGCCACATCGTGAGAAAACCAACAATCTGCATATGCGAAAACAAAGGCGCATATTAGCTTCGCAGTAACCGCGAAGCTGATCAGCGCCTTTGTTTTCGCTACTCGGATAGTACAATGTCTCTTCTACTTAAATCCGAAATTTCAAGCTTCTAGCTCTTTTCTGTGCTTGTACAGATCGGTTTGTGTCGGACCTGTTCGGAAACCACGTTGGTTTTCCCACGAAGCGGCTCATATATTGCCCAGGATGGTATGTCTCATAATTGCTACACTGGCGCAAACAGCGTTTACGGTTAAATACTTTAATATTCAGCTTTTGCAAGGATCTATTATGTACGGAAGAGCATTAGTGCCAAGTGGATTCGATTTAAGTTTCGTTTTTGCAAGTTGTTCATCTTGTAATAACAGAATAACAATCTGTTTTTACAGATTGGGAACTTGAAATTTCAAATTGACAACTTGTAAAAACAAATTCACATTTTGTTAAAACAGATTGACAACTTGAAATAACAAATCAACAATCTGTTTTTACAGATTGAGAACTTGAAATTTCAAATTGACAACTTGTTAAAACAAATTGACAACTTGTAAAAACAAATTCACAACTTGTTAAAACAGATTGACAACTTGAAATAACAAATTAACAATCTGTTTTTACAGATTGGGAATTTGAAATTTCAAATTGACAACTTGTAAAAACAAATTCACATCTTGTTAAAACAGATTGACAACTTGAAATAACAAATTAACAATCTGTTTTTAGAGATTGGGAACTTGAAATTTCAAATTGACAACTTGTAAAAACAAATTCACATCTTGTTAAAACAGATTGCTAACTTGAAATAACAAATTAACAATCTGTTTTTACAGATTGGGAATTTGAAATTTCAAATTGACAACTTGTAAAAACAAATTCACATCTTGTTAAAACAGATTGACAACTTGAAATAACAAATTAACAATCTGTTTTTACAGATTGGGAACTTGAAATTTCAAATTGACAACTTGTAAAAACAAATTCACATCTTGTTAAAACAGATTGACAACTTGAAATAACAAATTAACAATCTGTTTTTACAGATTGGGAACTTGAAATTTCAAATTGACAACTTGTTAAAACAAATTGAAAACTTGTAAAAACAAATTCACAACTTGTTAAAACAGATTGACAACTTGAAATAACAAATTAACAATCTGTTTTTACAAATTGGGAATTTGAAATTTCAAATTGACAACTTGTAAAAACAAATTCACATCTTGTTAAAACAGATTGACAACTTGAAATAACAAATTAACAATCTGTTTTTACAGATTGGGAACTTGAAATTTCAAATTGGGAATCTGTTATTACAAGTTGTTAACCTGTTATTTCAAATTATGTATCTGTTATTACAAATTAAATAATTGTTTCCAAAAATACGCACACACTCGTTTACGCACGCTTGTACACACGCACGCATGCACGCACACACACACGCGCATACACGCAAGCGCGCGCATAAAGGCCAACTCGCGTGAATAGAAAAAAACAAACAAACAAAACGTTTGAACATTTTAAAATTTAATGTCATTAAATGAAATGTATACTACACAAAAATAAAAACGTCACACTGTTATCTTAACCCCTGTATTGAACCCATCTTTCCTTTATAACGGAATTTACCGTGGAGTAGTATATAATGTGTTTTATTTCCACTCGTTGTGGTTGTGGTTGTAGTTGACCTTGCCCTTGTGGCAGCCATCTTGAAATGACATCACATCCGGTCGCCATCTTGGATGACGTATATCCGGTCGCCATCTTCACTGACCTCACATCCGGTAGCCATCTTGGATGACATCATATCCTGTCGCCATTTTGGTATGGCGCAATATCCGGTCCTCCGTCTTGGATGATGACATAGAGCGTCACCCTCACCGGTATGGCGCAATATCCGGTCCTTCGTCTTGGATGATGACATAGAGCGTCACCCTCACCAAAACTGGGTCATCCATTGTTCGCCCACCCGCGCCCGGTGGATCCCTTATGCGTTATTTGATACAGCTTTCATTGTTTTCCTATGCTATTTATAGCTGGGCGAGGGACACCGAGCAGTCGCAGACTTCCAGAATTCCGGTGCCAAATGGGTTAAGCCTTGTTTTGACCTCCTGGGACCCTCCCCAATCCAAATTAATGGTCTGCGACACGTTTTGAGCACTCGCAGACTTCCAGGATTACGGTGCCAAACGAGTTAAGCCTTGTTTTGACCTCCTGGGACCCTCCCTAATCCAAATTAATGGTCTGCGACACGTTTTGAGCACTCGCAGACTTTCAGGATTACGGTGCCAAACGAGTTAAGCATTGTTCTGACCTCCTGGGACCCTCCCTATTCCAAATCAATGGTCTGCGACACGTTCTGAGCACTCGCAGACTTCCAGGATTACGGTGCCAAACGAGAAGCCTTGTTTTGACCTCCTGAGACTCACCCCAATCCAAATCAATGGTCTGCGACACGATCTGAGCACTCGCAGACTTCCAGGATTCCGGTACCAAACGAGCTAAGTATTGTTTTGACATCCTGAGACCCACCCCAATCCAAAGCAATGGTCTGCGACACGTTTCGGGCACTCGCAGACTTCCAGGATTCCGGTGCCAAACGAGCTAAGTATTGTTTTGACCTCCTGAGACCCACCCCAATCCAAAGCAATGGTCTGCGACACGTTCCGGGCTCTCGCCGTAATCCTGGAAGTCTGCGAGTGCTCAGAACGTGTCGCAGACCATTGATTTGGAATGGGGAGGGTCCCAGGAGGTCAAAACAAGGCTTAACTCGTTTGGCACCGTAATCCTGGAAGTCTGCGAGTGCTCAAAACGTGTCGCAGACCATTAATTTGGATTGGGGAGGGTCCCAGGAGGTCAAAACAAGGCTTAACCCATTTGGCACCGGAATCCTGGAAGTCTGCGACTGCTCGGTGTCCCTCGCCCAGCTATAAATAGCATAGGAAAACAATGAAAGCTGTATCAAATAACGCATTAGGGATCCACCGGGCGCGGGTGGGCGAACAATGGATGACCCAGTTTTGGTGAGGGTGACGCTCTATGTCATCATCCAAGACGAAGGACCGGATATTGCGCCATACCGGTGAGGGTGACGCTCTATGTCATCATCCAAGACGGAGGACCGGATATTGCGCCATACCAAAATGGCGACAGGATATGATGTCATCCAAGATGGCTACCGGATGTGAGGTCAGTGAAGATGGCGACCGGATATACGTCATCCAAGATGGCGACCGGATGTGATGTCATTTCAAGATGGCTGCCACAAGGGCAAGGTCAACCACAACCACAACCACAACGAGTGGAAATAAAACACATTATATACTACTCCACGGTAAATTCCGTTATAAAGGAAAGATGGGTTCAATACAGGGGTTAAGATAACAGTGTGACGTTTTCATTTTTGTGTAGTATACATTTAATTTAATGACATTAAATTTTAAAATGTTCAAACGTTTTTTTTTTTTGTTTTTTTTTTTTTTTTGTTTTTTTTTTTTGTTTGTTTTTTTTTTTCTATTCACGAGAGTTGGCCTTTATGCGCGCACTTGCGTGTATGCGCGTGTGTGTGTGTGTGCATGCGTGCGTGTGTACAAGCGTGCGTAAACGAGTCTGTGCGTATTTTTGGAAACAATAATTTAATTTGTAATAACAGATACATAATTTGAAATAACAGGTTAACAACTTGTAATAACAGATTCCCAATTTGAAATTTCAAGTTCTCAATCTGTAAAAACAGATTGTTAGTTTGTTATTTCAAGTTGTCAATCTGTTTTAACAAGATGTGAATTTGTTTTTACAAGTTGTCAATTTGAAATTTCAAATTCCCAATCTGTAAAAACAGATTGTTAATTTGTTATTTCAAGTTGTCAATCTGTTTTAACAAGTTGTGAATTTGTTTTTACAAGTTGTTAATTTGTTTTTACAAGTTGTCAATTTGAAATTTCAAGTTCCCAATCTGTAAAAACAGATTGTTAATTTGTTATTTCAAGTTGTTAATCTGTTTTAACAAGATGTGAATTTGTTTTTACAAGTTGTCAATTTGAAATTTCAAGTTCCCAATCTGTAAAAACAGATTGTTAATTTGTTATTTCAAGTTGTCAATCTGTTTTAACAAGATGTGAATTTGTTTTTACAAGTTGTCAATTTGAAATTTCAAATTCCCAATCTGTAAAAACAGATTGTTAATTTGTTATTTCAAGTTGTCAATCTGTTTTAACAAGATGTGAATTTGTTTTTACAAGTTGTCAATTTGAAATTTCAAGTTCCCAATCTCTAAAAACAGATTGTTAATTTGTTATTTCAAGTTGTCAATCTGTTTTAACAAGATGTGAATTTGTTTTTACAAGTTGTCAATTTGAAATTTCAAATTCCCAATCTGTAAAAACAGATTGTTAATTTGTTATTTCAAGTTGTCAATCTGTTTTAACAAGTTGTGAATTTGTTTTTACAAGTTATGAATTTGTTTTTACAAGTTGTCAATTTGTTAGCTCACCTGAGCCGAAGGCTCACAAGGTGAGCTTATAGTACAGTAGTCGAGCCGGCGTCCGTCCGTACGTCCGTCCGTGCGTGCGTCCGTGCGTCCACATTTTCAAACTCAAATATCTCTAAGACAACAAGGCCAATCGTGATCAAATTTTATCTAAAGCATCATTGAGGAGGGGGAAAGGCTGCATTAGGTTTTGGGCCAGGTCGGATCAGAACTCTGGTTTCCATGGCAGCGGATAGCTCCCATAGACTTACAATGGGAAAAACATAAAAAAAAATCTTCTTCTCCGAAACCACAAGGCCCAGAGCTTTCATATTTTGTGTTTAGCAATGTATAATGGTCCTCTTTTTAAATCCTGCCTACCGTGCCCCTGGGGTCTATACGGGCCCCGCCCCGGGGGTGTCATGGGAACAACATAAAAAATCTTCTTCTCCAAACCACAAGGCCCAAAGCTTTCATATTTTGTATGTAGCAATGTTTAGTGGTCCTCTATATAAATCCTGCCAATCATGCTCCTGGGGTCAAAAATGGCCCGCCCCGGGGGTCATTAGCTCCCATAGACTTACAATGGGAAAAACATAAAAAAAAATCTTCTTCTCCGAAACCACAAGACCCAGAGCTTTCATATTTTGTTTGTAGCAATGTAGAGTGGTCTTCTTTATAAATCCTGCCAACCGTGTCCCTGAGATCCATACGGGCCCTGCCCGGGGGGGGGGTCATGGTTAAAACATAAAAAATCTTCTTCTCCGAAACCACAAGGCCTAGAGCTTTCATATTTTGTTTGTAGCAATATATAGTGTTCCTCTTTATAAATCCTGCCAACTGTGCCCCTGGGGTCCATACGGGCCCCGCCCCGGGGGCGTCATGGGAAAAACTTTAAAAAATCTTCTTCTCCGAAACCACAAGGCCCAGGACTTTCATACTTTGTGTGGAGCAATGTATAATGGTCTTCTTTGTAAATCTTGCCTACCGTGCCCCTGGGGTCCATACAGGCCCTGCTCCGGGGGTGTCATGGGAAAAACATAAAAAAATTCTTCTTCTCCGAAACCACAAGACCCAAAGCTTTCATATTTTGTATGTAGCAATGTGTAGTGGTCCTCTATATAAATCCTGCCAATCATGCCATTGGGGTCAAAAATGGCCATGCCCCGGGGGTCATAAGCTGCCATAGACTTACAATGGGAAAAACATAAAAAAAATCTTCTTCTCCGAAACCACAAGGCCCAGAGCTTTCATATTTTGTTTGTAGCAATGTATAGTGTTCCTCTTTATAAATCCTGCCAACCGTGCCCCTGGGGTCCATACGGGCCCCGCCCCAGGGGCGTCATGGGAAAAAACTTTAAAAAATCTTCTTCTCAGAAACCACAAGGCCCAAAGCTTTCATATTTTGTTTTTAGCAATGTATAGTGGTCCTCTTTATAAATCCTGCCAACTGTGCCCCTGGGGTCCATACGGGCCCCGCCCCGGGAGCGTCATGGGAAAAACATAAAAAAAAAACTTCTCCGAAACCATATGGCCCAGAGCTTTCATATGTTGTTAGGAACAATGTATAATCCTCTCCTTTATAAATGCTGCCAACGGTGCCCCTGGGGTCCATACAGGCCACGCCCCAGGTATGTCATTATCTACCATAGACTTATAATGGAAATGTATGAAAAATCTTCTCTGCAACAGCATGACACAAAGCTTGTGTATTTGACATACAACATTGTCATGTGGAGCTCTACATAAATCCTGCCAATCTTGCCCCTGGGGTCAAATATGGCCCCACCCCGGGGGTCATTATAGGACCCTGACCTTGTCAGATGATTTTTTTCACGTGAACCAAAATGGCAGAAAAGAGGATACATAATCCAGACAAGAGCTCTTCTGCTGATGTAAGTAGGGTTTCAAGATCACATGACCAAGATGGCCACCATACCCATATATGGTAAAAACCCCAATTACTTTGTCCAGTGACTGTACTTGTTGACTCTCAGGTGAGCGATCGTTGCCCCTGGAATACTTGTTTTAACAAGTTGTCAATTTGAAATTTCAAGTTCTTAATCTGTAAAAACAGATTGTTAATTTGTTGTTTCAAGTAGTCAATCTGTTTTAACAAAATGTGAATTTGTTTTTACAAGTTGTCAATTTGAAATTTCAAGTTCCCAATCTGTAAAAACAGATTGTTAATTTGTTATTTCAAGTTGTCAATCTGTTTTAACAAGATGTGAATTTGTTTTTACAAGTTGTCAATTTGAAATTTCAAATTCCCAATCTGTAAAAACAGATTGTTAATTTGTTATTTCAAGTTGTCAATCTGTTTTAACAAGTTGTGAATTTGTTTTTACAAGTTGTCAATTTGTTTTAACACGTTGTCAATTTGAAATTTCAAGTTCTCAATCTGTAAAAACAGATTGTTAATTTGTTATTTCAAGTTGTCAATCTGTTTTAACAAAATGTGAATTTGTTTTTACAAGTTGTCAATTTGAAATT
The DNA here is from genome assembly GCA_964017185.1 of Rugalucina vietnamica. Lineage (NCBI taxonomy): Eukaryota > Metazoa > Mollusca > Bivalvia > Lucinida > Lucinidae > Rugalucina > Rugalucina vietnamica. The sequence goes on from OZ024873.1 coordinate 5,860,710, forward strand.
TCAATTTCCCAATCTGTAAAAACAGATTGTTATTCTGTTATTACAAGATGAACAACTTGCAAAAACGAAACTTAAATCGAATCCACTTGGCACTAATGCTCTTCCGTAATTATGCGATTGAGATATGTTATTTTTAAATCTCATAATCCTTAAAATGTGTTATCAGTAATTTTATTTTATTGCTTATAGTTTGTATTAATTTCACAATATGTGCCAGACTCAGTGCTCTTTTTTCCAAGTTGAAAAATGAACCATCTGTGACTTGTTTTCTATGCCAATTAGTGCAAAAAGAGCAGCGAAGCTTTATCGTCTATATCGACCGAATATCCTTACGACAACATTTATTATAAAAAAGAATTTTTTCAGTTGAAAAAAAAAAAAAAAAAAAAAAAAAAAGTATGTTCCATATCTTTGCGCAAAACATTGATTGTGGGTACACACCGAGGCGGTTCTAACGAGTACCCATAATCTTTGTTTTGGATCATATCAAAGGTATGAATAATAGGTATACCCCTGTACACCCAGCTTATATATGATTATCTTATGTGGGATCCAGGTTCATGGCCTCTGACCATAGCATCCACTCTGACCGTACAAACATCACAGTCACTGTAACCCAACTTATTTTCGCGGCTATTAAATTTCGCGATTTTTCTCCTTGCGAATTTTCGCGGTGTTCGAGCACTGCAAAATGCGACATACATGTATTGATGTCACATCACTTGCAACAACTTAAAATGTCGATTGTTTTACATTGGGCAGATTATATTATTATTTCTTCATATCTCTGAATCAAAAGCAGACTGTAAATGGGAATGAATTTCATTTTAACATTGTTAGAACGCTGTATATGTGAAGTATAAGTTTCTTTTATGGTAAAAGTAATCTGTCAGTACATCTTTATTTGCACATATGTTAATCTTACGCAAAGTTCAAACGTCTCTGATATTAAAATATGCTTCATTCATTTATACAAAAGGCATGCGAGTTCGAGTAAACGTATCTTTAATTCTATCTGAATTGCATGATGTACATAGAGCTTCGTTTCACAACAATCCCCAGTCGAAACACACATACATGTTCACCTAAATGTCAACAAAAGGCTTTCTTTACAGATCTGTGACTAGTAAGTAAGAGAGAGAGTGGGTCTATGTTTGATGGATCTTAATTAGGCCAGAAGAAGACAAAAGCATCAGGAAAACATGTCCGTGTAATGTACACCCCCTCAAACCCAACTTTTATAAAGCAACACTGGGGTATGCGGGGGTATACCTATTTTTTTCTTATTTTTGATCCAAAACATAGATTGTGGGTACTCGTTAGAACCGCCTCGGCAATCAAAACATAGATTGTGGGTACTCGTTAGAACCGCCTCGGCAATCAAAACATAGATTGTGGGTACTCGTTAGAACCGCCTCGGCAATCAAAACTTAGATTGTGGGTACTCGTTAGAACCGCCTCGGCAATCAAAACATAGATTGTGGGTACTCGTTAGAACCGCCTCGGCAATCAAAACATAGATTGTGGGTACTCGTTAGAACCGCCTCGGCAATCAAAACATAGATTGTGGGTACTCGTTAGAACCGCCTCGGCAATCAAAACATAGATTGTGGGTACTCGTTAGAACCGCCTCGGCGAGGCGGTTCTAACGTGTACCCACAATCTGTGTTTTGAGCAAAAATAAGAAAAATAGCAAACACTGTCTTCTGAAAATTTTCATTTTTTTACAACTTTAAAAATCTCTGTATATTGCATGGGCATGTTTTCGTAATGAGTGCATTCGGTCGCAGGAGTGCAGGAGTAATATAATTTTGTCCAAATTAAAACGTATTTAGGCTTGCAATAAGTTGTAACAAAGACATTTAAGACGTTGAGACAAGACTATAACTTAAAATTGAATGAGATTGATATTTAATTATTTATCAATTCCTTGAGTTTCCATTTTTACTCACGACTCATACATAATGCTTGTAAACCGTGCTTCGTCCCATCTAAAAAGAATTCATTGCGTCTCCAATGTAAAGCGGAACGAAGAAATTTTTCGAGGCAATCAATTGTGGCTTTATGGCGTTATCTATACTGAGTCCGTTAAAATGCTATTTCTTTATTTTATTTTTTTATTTTTATTTTTTATTTTTTATTTTTTTTTTTTTTTTTATTATTTATTTATTTTATTTTTATTTTTTTTGTAATATTATGGCATTTAGAGAGACGAACGTACTCTGCATCGAGAAGGGCAAACGCACTTAGTTTTGCCCACTAAATTATTGTTTTTCACTAATTAATCATGAGTGAATCGTAGAAAACGATGTGACAGAATTTTCGACTTAGTTCGCGCGACAAGTTAACTTGGAATCCTGATAACAAGCCTTTGTGATTTAAACCCCTATCACATAAGAGAAGCGTTCTCATGGTGATCACACGTCGTTTAAGGATGTTCGCTGCCAATGAAAAAGTATTCAAACTTTTTTTCTAACCACTCTTTTTTGATTCCAAAATACAACACAAGACATTTGAAAACAAAATAAATATAGGGTAGTGTGCATTTTTTCAAGCTACAGGCCTCTGAATGAGACCTCTGAGCACCATGTTTTAAATTTGGTAAAATTAATTTAATTTTTAATTCTTTGAAACATACCTGTCTTGAACAAACATACACCTAGAATGCTTTCAAAAGTCATAATATTTACGTAACGCAGACTATTTTGGACCAAAAGCATAGAAAAATTTGCCATTTGGAGTGGATGACAAAATTTTACGATTCGTTTTTCAACCCTACCCCCATACTTGAAAAGTTGGAAAAAAACAATATTTTGAAATGTGCCAAATTCATGTTTGTTGATTCAAACCTTTTCTTGTATTTTTACACAACATAGAACTTGGTAATATTGTTCGAATAAAAGAAAGAAATATATAGGGTAGTGAGCATATAAGAGAGAACCAACAACTTGAAAATCGACATTTTCAGCCTTTCTTCGGCTGTTTTGTTTCTAAAAGCCCATTTCATAAAACCACCTAAAATTTTAAAACCAGCACACTAAAGACACAAAGACTGACTTAGAAGACCATGTACACATATACTGCTGCTAAAATAAATATCGAACTAGTGCAATAAATTTAAAGATGTGTAATATTCAAGTTTAATCTACCCTACCCCCTAAATTTTACTGACAACTAAAATTTTCTGAAAAGTTGCAGAAAATGGGGTGAAAAAATGAAGTTTCTTTGATTGACAATTTTCATGGCTCATTCAATGCATATCATCAGTATGTATCCAAATATAAAATATTAGGAAAATATCTGCAACCGTTTACGAGAAATTCAAGAAAAGAAAAACCGGAAGTTCCGAAATGTCAAATGTTAGCAGCGAACATCCTTAAGAAACATGCAGAGCGCTAAGGTGCAAGCACTTTCCGCTGCAGCGCATTTTTCTATTACTAGCAGACGCCAATGGGTGAGCGCCGGTGTGCATTTTGGACATGCTCAAAACAAACGCCGTAGTAATGCCTCGGTCGACGTTCGGATAAAACGCACATGTCTTGCGTCACAGTAAGGTCACGCATGTCCCTTACAACGCAAGATGGTCTGAATTCCATGTTTTTCGGTGGCGGCATCGCTGTGTGAATGCCATGAAAGAGCAGTGCCTGGGCTATGAGCGTCGTGATAGCTTCATCATGTGAGAGCACATAATATCCGACAAGAACTCCGTTATAACTCCGTTATAATAACACTATGGAACGCAGTGTATAACATCCGCGATAATGCTACGTCATTTCTCAAGAAATAAGCAGTTTTGTTGCGGTCACGTGTTGCATCGGAAAAGCGAACAACGCGAACCACCACAGAAGTATCGCATTGGAACGATCAGTAATATAAAATAACTGGCGGGCTTAAATCGATTTTACACGTAGTTGTTCGGTCCTCATGGTGAATCTCTAGCTAGTCAATGAATCATCATGGACAAACAAATAAATCATGATAAAATACCATGATGAATCAAAAACGAGGAGTCACAGATTAAGTAAGCTCTGCTTTTGAACATAAAATTGTGACTTTGCGATACTAGAGAGTGTCGTGAAAGACATTATACATTGTAAATATATTCAGCAGAGAATATTAGGCGTTATCGTATAAAAGACACACAGACACGTTCACGTTTTGCGGATCAATCTTTCAGCTTGGTGATATCTGAGACGTATGATGAAAAAATATTTGTATGTGTCTGGGTGAGTAAAAACATAATTCGGACTGTGCAACCACAAACGATTGCTGCTAGGGAGTATATATTCAGCTGCAAGGTCTTTGGGCTATGTATTAAGCGAAAACGAAGGATCTGTAACTTTGTTTCAGACTATGCAAAAACAGATTTTTTCATCACAGGCTCAATCTGATCGTCACAGCATGACCTAATTATCGATCTCTCAGCTTCAGCAGAAAAGTTCTAATAACGTCTGAATCAACAGACAGCAGCTAGAGTAGCGCAGGTCAATAACACCACGGCAACAAAACCATGATATATATTGCTTTTTTTTATAACTGAAATAAGGTAGCCTAATGATCATTGCATTGCATTCCGAAACGAGTGTCAGGGGTAATAGCCCTTTTATCTTTAGCTAGACTCACTTTTCATGGTACTGGTTAAAATCAAACAAGCCTGCGGTGCCTTCCCGACATGACCGAAATATTGTTGACTGGTATGTAGAACCACATAACAAACAAAACTATATGGATGATTTCTTATATGTTTTGAGATGTTCTTTTGACAGAGCGGTCACAAACAAAAAATAAATTGGTCAAATTAAGTTAATTCCCAGCTGAAAACCTTCTATTCTTTTTCTATCTAATTGCTGACACTTTGTCAATAGCCTAGGTACTGTACAATCCATACCGTGCAACTCCAACGCGGCCGGCTTCGCCGGTTAAAGATGCGTGTATACTCGTAAAACGTCACACATATCAGTACCCTTCCGTAATCGTTTCCCTATTGTTACATTACGAAAACTTGCCCATGCAATAAACAGTGATTTTTTAGCTTAAAAAATGAAAATTTTCAGCAGAAAAATTTTGATATTTTTCTTATTTTTGCTCAAAACATAGATTGTGGGTACACGTTAGAACCGCCTCGCCGAGGCGGTTCTAACGAGTACCCACAATCTAAGTTTTGGAGCAAAAATAAGAAAAATAGGTATACCCCTGCATACCCCAGTTTTGCTATATAAAAGTGGGGTTCAAGGGGGTACACATTACACGGACATGTTTTCCTGATGGTTTCAATTTTGGAATCTCGGAAAATTTAGCGCATATCTAACGTCTATTGGTGTTTAAATTTCAATCTTTGTGTAATTACTTTTATTTGTTGATATTTTTGTCTGAAGTGAGTTTTGTAGGAACGTTTTTATATATTTGAACATTTTTTATATAATGCAAAGTTGTAGATCCAAGGTCTTCAGAAGAGGGGCCTGTGCAGCATGAGCGCATTAACGCGATAATTGAATGCGAAAATCTTACAAATTAATAGAAATTTATTATTTGTTTGGTTTCCTAGAAGACTAGAGTCTCATGTCGCTTACACAAGGAACTTGGACTAGATTCTGGAATTGACCAATCACTGCGCATGTCGTAGACTAAAAACAGTCATTGAATTCCTCGCGCCTCGTCGAATCAGCGCAAAGCGATCGCCACAAAGTCACTGGATTGTTACGCGAATCTAAGATGTCAGCGTTTAGACTCTCTGGTAAAAATACTTCCAACACATGCCAAATTGTCGTTAGCAGATTTGTGGCTTCTTATCATATTTCCGGGTTCAATTAACTATCAACATTGTCTTAGTTTCAGACGGAAAATATGTCGATTGGGTTACCCTGGTCAGAGCATAGTCTGAGACCCAGTTTTCTTCTCAGTAATGATTCATGTTCACGTTCAGAAAGTAAGAATAAAAGGTTCAGGAATTGTTGATAAAAATCCCAAAGCAGACATTAGGAGGGAAACATTAAACAAAACAAGCCTTTACCAAAACATTACGAAATCATGCCCATGCAATATACAGAAATTTTTTGGTTGTAAAAAAAAATATAAAATTTTATTAGAAATGTTTTGATATTTTTTATATTTTTCTCAAAACATACATTGTGAGTACTCGGTGAGGCGGTTCTAACGAGTACCCACAATCTATGTTTTGGAGCAAAAATAAGAAAAATAGGTATACCGCTGCATACCGGGCCCCAGTTTTTCTATTTAAAAGTGGGGTATAAGGGGGTATACATTACACGGACATGTTTTCCTGATGACTTAACATCACGCATGAGGGACAAGATGTCTATTTCTTGCACACCAGATAGAGAAATCCAACGTTTGACCCCATGTGAGAAATTCTTATCTCACCCTCGTTATCTCACCCCGTCGCACGCTGCGTTCAAGTGTTCTTTTTTAACATTGGTTGTATAGGACGTCACGTAATTTCGTCGATAAGCGCAAACGTCACGATGACGTCAAAACGTTTTAAATCAAAATGGCGGACGCCGCGATTTTATCATTTTCTAGGTAAATACATGTAGTATAAAAATCAATCTTCGCTGCATTACGGTGAGCAAGAAAAAGAATCCATCATTCGTGTCAGGTATGGATAGACAAATCTGTCCCTCGGGTCACAATTGGGCATCACTCGGCGAGCCTCGTGATGCCAAAATGTGACCCTCGGGACAGATTTGTCTATCCATACCTGACACTCATGTAAGATTCTTATAGTCTTTACCAATGAGGTAGCCATCCCTCTAGGATTAACTAAAGACAAAGATGACAAACACTGCAGGCATAGTCAGACATACAGACGAAATAAACAGACAGCAACATTATAAATTACAGCAGAACCATAATTCATTCAAATAGTACGCCGATAGACACCGATACGTAAATAATTGTATCAAAGACCAGTCAAGTCCTGAATGGTGTTTTAGCTCACCTGGAGGAGCTTATAGGATGATGGTACTCGAGCCGGCGTGCGTCCGTCCGTGCATGCGTCCACATTTTCAAAGATCTCTGAAATCGCTTGACCAAACCAAAAAAAGGTACAAGTAGGCAAAGATCAGGAAAAGGCGCAATCAGAAAAAGATTCCCACTCCAAAAACCGAGGTGGGAAAAAACCAAACTAACAATCAGGTACTTATACCATGAAACATATCGTAAGCCGAATGAGCAGCTATTTTCCCAATAGGTGGCCACTCAGTTAACTTAACTAAAAATATGAAAACATACATAAGGCGCCAACAGCACAAAAAATTTTAAACACCAAGACATAAAACAAAAAGAACCACTACAGAAGTATCGACTTGGAACGATCAGTAACACAAAGTTACTGGCGGGCTTAAACCGGTTTTACAGGTACCTATACCTCAATAAAGTCATTTTTGAAGCCTGTATAGGAAGGGGGAACCAATCTGTACATAAATAATCAAGGTCACATAGCGAAAATGGTCACCATGCCCATATATGGTGAAAACGCTTCAAAAATCTTCTCTAGTCGGAAACGGTGGACCTATTTCAAAGACACTTGGCATGAAGGATTAATGACTGAGGTACTACAATGTGTATATAAATCATGCCCCTGTGGTGACCTGGTCGTAGAATAGGTCAAGGCATAGTTTTCCTAAGTATTTGAATGGGGGAAGACTGTTAAAAGTCTTATAAAAGGGAATATTTTGCCAGAAATGGGCAGTAGCTCTGTGTATTAATGATTCTGGGCCCCAGGAGTAAATCTGCCCTCACCCCGGGGCAATATACGTAACATCTTCTCTTCTGAAACCGCTTTGTCAATCAAAGCCACATTTTATGTGAAGTATTTATGGGAAGAGGAAACCGATTTTTATAAATGATCCAGGTCCCATGACCAAGATAGCTGCCATGCCCATATTTGGTAAAACTCTTCAAAAATCTTCCTCTCAGAAACCATCTGACCAATTTCAACAAAACACGAAATGTAGAATTGATGACGATAGTACTACAATGTATTAGTAAATGACTTTGATCTATTTTATGGCGAAGTCAACATAGGTCACATAGATATTTGAATGGTGGAAAGTGTTAGAATTTCATTTAAAGGGAAACTCTTGCAGGAAATAGGCAACAGGACTGAATATTAATGATTCTATGAAAATGGACTTCAGGGGCTGATCTGCCTCCCACCCCGGGGCAGTATACATGTTTATTATCATAATATTCAGACATCGCCAATCAAAAAGCGTCTGTATGAAGGGGGAACCAAATGTGTATGTAAATATCTAGGCCACATGACCAAGATGGCCTCGATGCCCATATAATGTTAAAACTTCAACTACTTTTCTTATGTCCAGTGACTGTACTTCAGCTGATTTTGAACAGTGAATGGTGTGAATATATAGAGAACAACGATTTAGGAAAAACCAGTGCAATGTATTTGCCGTTTGGTGGCAGTTGAGTGTTAATGGCAATTAGAACGATAACTCCCTTTTTCGTTTCTTGAGATATTGTGACAGTTGACTGTTAACGGCTGCTCCAGCTTTATCGTCTTGCCCACATGAAAATTTGCCCATGCAATAAACAGAGATTTTTTTTTAGTTTAAAAAATTGAAAACTTTCAGCTTAATTTTTTTTTTTCTTCTTATTTTTGCTCAAAACATAGATTGTGAATACACGTTAGAACCGCCTCGGGAAAATAGGTATACCCCTGCATACCCCCGGCCAGTTTTGCTATGTAAAGGTGGGGTTCACGGGGGAATAAATTATACGGACACGTTTTCGTGATGCATCAATCCCGCTATTAGATTTTAACTAAGTTAGTTCAGGCGAACTGCAATCGTACTTTTTTCAATCCCGGCTTGTTGTGTATTTTCTTGTACTTTGCTGAAAATATTGATCTGAAAAAAGGTACAAGTAGGCAAAGATCAGGAAATGGCGCAATCAGAAAGAAATTCCCACTCAATAAACCTAGGGGTGGGAAAAAAATAAAATGACACTTAGGTACTTATAACAAAAAACATATCGTAAATCGAGTGAGCAGCTATTCCCCAATAGGCGGCCACTTAGTTAACCGAACTGAACTAAAAATATGAAAACAACATAAGGCTCGAACAGCACAAAAATTCGACTCCAAAGCCCAAAACAATTAGAACCACAACAGAAGTATTGCCTTGGAACGATCAGTAATATAAAATTACTGGGGGGTCTTAAATCGGTTTTACAGGCGTCTAACCTCACCCTCATCTTTTGCAGTGGTTCACAACAGTTAGTTGTTCGGTCCTCGGGCTGAATCTCTAACTCGTCAATGAATATCATCAAGGACAAACGAATAAATCCTGATAATCACCTTGATGAATCAAAAACGAGGACTCAACAAATTCAGTAAGCTGCCCGACGATGGAGATCCCTGGGTGCTGAATAACTTACTGAAACCCGGAGCAAAAGAAAAACACCAGTTGAACCCCGGTGGGCCAAGCAACAGACAAGAAGCTCCAGCCCCAACCACCTAAAATGAATAGCTTTATGTGGGGGGCATCATTTAGTCTGACGCCCGACCCACCGGCGTGCAATTAAAGAAGGCAGCATAGTTATCAACCGTGATTGGGTTAAAAACTAAACATGCAGACTGTCGCATAACATTCAAGTTATAACCTATACGTCTGTAACGTGTCAAGATTTTTCTTAAGTGAAAAGAAAAATCATTCCTTCCTATTAGCTTCTTAAATTTGTAAACCAAGTAACCATAAAATTCTGGTTCCGAAAGGCCCTCACGTAAAAGCGTCTTTAGCCCAACATTAAATTTAGAAATCAACTCAAAGTTTCTGCGATAAAATTTGGAAAATGTTTTTCGAAGTTTATGATACCGATAGTCCTGTTGGAGAAGTTTGGCTGTTAAACATTTATTTCGCGCGTTGAAGTTCGCTACATGATTGCATGCAGACTCTAGCAAACTTAATAAGTTGCGAAATGTATACACCATACGAAGCACGGCGAGGAACGTCACCATCCAAAAAACGGAAAATTTACTTTATCAAAATCAAAGTCATCATATTTATCATAAATCTTAGACGAAACAAATCCATTTGCAATAGAAAGATGTAAATCAAAAAAGGGGGCTTCGGTTTCTGTGGTGTTGGCTTTATTCAACTATAGTTCAGGCGGATAAATTTGATTGACCGGCATGCCTTCAAAATAAGGATTGTCAATGTTCAAAAGTTCATCGAGGTACCTAGAAGTCGAATTAAAGGCCTCGATTACATCAGCTTGATTGTCATGGCTAAGATAATCCATAGCAGTATTCGTAGCAGTATAAAAAAATAAATCAGCTACGAGAGGGGCGCAATTTGTACCCATCGGAATTCCAACAATTTGCCTGTTTTCGAAAACAACAGCGGAATGTCCTCTTGTTGCCAACCATTACATAAGAGTATCTTTTATGACAGTTGAAAAAAATGTAGTTCGAATAACTATTGAGACAACAACAGAGTTTGTCAAGCAAACAAAAATGAGCCGCGTCTTGGGAAAACCGGTACTTTGCATATGCGAAAACAAAGGCAGATCTTTCGCTACACGGATAGTACAATACCTCTTCAGTCTACTTATATTTAAAATTTCAAGCCTATAGCATTCTGGCCCGAAAACCCCGAAGAGCGACTTACTTGTGTCGCGGCTAGATTCCGAAACTGCAAAGCAAAAAAGAAAGAAATGATAAATAGAAAGAAAAGAAAACGTCGAAGAACCAAAAAATGACCACTTAGGAAATAGCTATTACAATATGTTCTCTTTGTATCAGTACCTGGTTGTCAGTTGTGTTTATCCCACCTTTGTTTTAAGTGTGGTACATTACTTACTTACTTAAACTTACTTACTTACATTAGATCTGATTTCAACACTTCGGGGTTGTTGCTTGCTTTTACCGTTACTATACATTCAAGTGCTTTCGGTGCAAGCCTTGCATAAACTAAGCGTATGTTCTGAGACTATGTTATGGGACCCCAATGTCCATATGCTGTGTCATGACTTTCAATACTAATAGTCATGCTTGTGCTTTGTGGATTCAATTAACAACAATCATGTACTTTAATAACAAGGAAATAATAGTTCTAGAATGTCCCTTGTCCGTTGAATGTACCTTATAGAAACTTGCGGTTTGTTGCTGAAAGTGTCTATTTTGTGGTTAGAAATGGAGATTTCAGAATGCCTTTTGGTTATTGACAAAAATACCGTGAGTATCTGGCATAATAGTTTGCTGTTACCTGCAAATTCGTATACTTTTATTTATTTATTTATTTATTTATTTATTTATTTATTATTATTATTATTATTATTATTATTATTTTAACCTGCGCCCAGAATTATAATGCGTTCTTAAAGTTTCAGAACGCTATTTGGTTACTGACAAAGATACTGTGAGTATGCCGTTACCTGCAAGTTCGTATACTATTGCACTACAGTGTAATTATTTAATGCTATTTATTTATTTATTTATTTATTTATTTATTTATAAAATTTCTTCACCGTCTTGTTGTTGTTGTTGTTCTTCTTCTTCTTCTTCTTCTTCTTCTTCTTCTTATTATTATTATTATTATTATTTTTTTTAACACAAGCCCAGAATTACAATGCTTCCTTAAAGTTTCAGAACGCTTTTTGGTTATTGACAAAATACTGTTAGTATCTGGCATAATAGTTTCCCATTGCCTGCAAATTCGTATACTGTTCTAAGTCATTGGACTCTTGCTCTTTTCTCGTATTGTATATGTGTTCATAAATGTTATATTGTATATGTTGAATTTTCGCTCGTACGGAGAGAATACATACATACATACATACATACACACACACACACACACACACACACACACACACACACATACATACATACATACATACATAATTATGTAAGTTGTTTGTCTGTATATTTGTAACTTAGATATTGTTATTGCATTTAATATGTCTTGATTTGATATGCTGTAATCTTCATATAATGGAGGAAATAAAGATTATATTATAATAATTATTATTATCATCATTTTATTATTAGTAGTAGTAATAATAGCAGTAGTATTAGTATTATAATTAACATGAGGCTAGAATTGCAATGCTTCCTTAAAGTTAAGGACTTTATGTTTTTAACATCAACAGTATGTGTTTTTTTTTTTTTTTTGTTTTTTTTTGTTTGTTTGTTTTTTTTTTGTTTGTTTGTTTTTTTTGTTTTTTTTTTGTCTTTTTTTTTTGTTTTTTTTTTTTTTTTTTGTGTGTGTGTCTAAATATAAATGTGCTAAATATGTGTTCTAAATATATATGATTATGGAAACCTTAAAGCAAATAACATTCCAATTATGAGTTTGTGGCAGCCCTTTGATTTAAGCTCTGTTCTCACTGTCCCGGTTTAGCTCCCTGGTTCACCCCGGTTTAACAAACCGGGGTAAACTGGGACGAACCGTGGTGAACCGGGGTAGACCCGTAGCGGCACCGTGGACAACCGGCGCAAACCGGGGTAAACCGGCTTGCCTTGCCGGTCTTTTTAAAATGTTTAATAGAACCGGGGCGAACCGGGATAAGTGTCAAAAACCGTGATAAACCGGGGCGACACCGGGACAAACCGTATCTACACCGGGGCGAACCGGGGCGACACCGTAATATACCGGGGTAAACCGGGGCGTTTAGTTTACCCCCGGTGTTGGGCCGGTATCGCTACGGTTTATGCCGGTGGAGCTACGGTTTGACACGTGACACGATGTCGTCATGGTTTGCCCCGGTTAGTGGCGGTACTACTACGGTTTGGCCCGGTCGAGTCCCGGTTCAATACGGTGTGTGCCGGTTCACCCCGGTACCGTTACGTTTTAGATGAAATAACATGCAATTAGTTAAAATACACAGATTTAATCAGTTGTGTTCATGTTTTACACGAAATAGATAGAGGATATTTACTTTTTTGAGGTGAATACCAAATATATTTCATCGAGTGAGTTGAAAACATCAAAATTTTTACGAGTGCGTAGCACGAGTAAAAATTTAGATGTTTTCAAGTCACGAGATGAAATATATTTGGTATTTACCGATAAAAAGTAAGGGGGTGTTACAAATGTGCCCACGCATGGATTTGCTTTAAATTTTACACATAAGTAGGTCATCATATATGAGCTACGAAAATGTATATATTGAATTAAATAATTAATTATAGGACTCAGGAGGCAACCTTGGCTCACTCCCGCAATGACATGATACCTGCCATCATCTTTGTGTGTCCTAAAATTTAGGTTTTATAATTTTCTACGATTTGTCAAGTGGATTGGCTCGAGAACATCCCAAGCATTATACTTATACCGTAAAATCATTTTACAGAAGTATTATATTGATTTCCTGATTAAATAATTATAAAAATTCTCAATTTTTTCTCGAGAATCTACAAAAAATACCAAATTAAACTTACAAGATAAATATGTTCTAGTCTTTGTCAAGATACCATATTTGCATAAAAACATGCCATTTATATCCTCTTGATATGAGCAAAATTTCATGATAATTCAAAGCCGGTAACATTGTCATATTTGTATACATGTAGGTCACTTTTCATAATTTTAACAAAATGTTGAAATTGCTCCAAAACATCGCAAAAAGGTTTTGGATTATGACCATAATGCACATTTCTGACACACATTGTGCTAAGACAATCCTGAATGGCATACATGTAGTTACATTTATGTAACTGAGTGGCCACCCATTGGGAAATAGCCGCTCTCTTGTCAAGCTGTACATTCTCTTTGTACAAGTTACTATTTGCTATTTCGCTTGTTTTCCACGTGGGATTTTAGGTTGAACCTTAGTTCTAATTGCAGCAGCTCCTGGCCATTGCTTACTTTTGCCAAAAAGATGTTTTTCATGATGGTTTTCTACCATCTGTTTTTCACACTTGACTGTTTTCTTTAGGTTTAGAACGATATAAAGTAATTCTAAAATAGCAGTGAGTCCAAATGGCTTACAGTTTGCCTTCAGTTGAATCAATGCTGAAAGCTCTGAATTATTCTAATGAGGAAATAATAGAGGGTGTTTAAATTTGTTAAACTGATAATCATATGTTATGCTTATCATATAGGAGTGAGACAGGGAGGTCCATGTGGAATTGTCTCGTAGTGATAAACTGAATCTGATATTATTATTTCTCACTCTTGGACCAATAGTATTTTATTGTTAAAGACACAAGTGGAAATATAGACAAATGTTCACTGTATATTTAACATACCAATTCCATATTTTAATTCTTTTAGAGGGAAAGCTAGAGTACCATATATATCGCTTACTGTACCCAAATTTTATAACTTTGATTTTCAACAAACAATCTAATTTTGATCTTTTCATGAGATTAAAACAGACATAAGTTCTGTAGTCATATGCCATAAGTTTTTTAAGCATTTAGCCTTCAGTCAAATGCAACATCACTGCATTACATAATATGTTACCCACATAAATGCTTGCAAAATAAACATCAAAACAAAATCTCCTATAAAATGTATGCATTTAGGCTGATTATGAAGTATGTTTTATCGTTAAAGCAAATACACTTCCTATATTCACATTCCTGTGGATCTTATTCAGCATATTAAACGTATATTGTACGTTACATACATTACATCATTCAAAACTGAATATTAAAGATAATAGTTTCTTGGTAAAAATTAGATTTTATAAAGTAAGTTGTGTCATATCATGACAAACGTCTTGTAGACAAATTAGTTTCCTTTCATACAAATACAAACATTAGTCTTGCATATTATGTGTTCTTATCGGTTGCACAAGCCTGCAAAAGTACTAAGATGGGGTTTGCATCAAAATAAAACATTGAATGATGAATAAATGTCAGAAAAACAGATTGGGTTATGAACTTATAATCTCTTCTTGAGATTAATATTGCGGTACATGTATTGTGATGTTCAATGAAATGTAATTTCTTAATTTATAATTTTGTAACATGCTAATTAGATAAGGATAAGATGAATGCAATTGAACACCCCATGATTTAGCATGTGTATTAACTAGTTACATATAACATCCTTTTAAAATAAGAAGAAAAAGTTCAGCTCTTAAAGATTGTATCATATGAAAATTGTTCACAGTACATGTTTGCGCTAAATGTAACATATGTAACAAAAGAAAAGGGTACTGAGAGACAATTTCTGAATTCAGGAAGATCAATGATATTGCATTTTAATTCCTGCAGTTATACTAATGTGATGTTTAAACACAAAACTTTATTGAAATCTTTAAATTATTTTAAGTCTGTCCAAACGGTAACTTATGTAACAGGGTATAAGGTCTGTGTGTTGGGTTGCATTAAAATCATGCTAAAATAATATAAACTGCTCATAATAAGCCTACAGTAAAACTCCTACAGTCATAAATCATTTAGTAAAGTACTTTGTTATTATTAGTGAACAAGTTAACATTTTGATGAATAAGGGTCATGTGTAATGAATGTAACAAAAAACACCATGTTACCGGTCCACGATTTTCGTGAAATTTCACGAATATATTTCTAACATATGTGGGCAGTTTTTATATTAAAATGGTGTCTTGACAAAGACTGGAACACAGAAAATTTTTAATTCAAATTCTACCTCTTTTAAAATAAGCATGTGAAAATAGGGGTTACATGTACATGAAAATGACTGCTCCGCCACTATCTTGATACCCACAAAGTCATTTATAGTATCAGCAAACTTACCAATGACTACTCTATGTCTGGAAAGCTTCCAACATTTGCTTCATGAATCGTTGGTCACTATATAAACGTTTAAAGTGGGGTGCCCTTGGCTATCGTAGTGACGTCATATATTACGTCATAATTTGCCAGTGGAATTGAATTTACAAGGGAATACACCATTATTATAGCAGTCATAACCAAGAAAATTAATGCACATAATTTCATAAAATTCCATGCGTGGGCAAACTCCCATGTTAATTTCCCATACCCTGTAACAGGCCCTTTTCATTTTCCTATTCACAAAGCAGGCGGTGGAAATGCAAAAGCCAAAAATTCTTGAAAACACAAATAATTTGGGTACCACATTGTTCCTAACGTTCTAACTAAGAAAATGAATACCCACACTTTATGTTTTCGTTCGTAAATAATGGAGTTATAAGCATTTGAATTTCTGAAGTGAGGCACATTTAATGACGTCAAGTGAATGGAAACGTCAGAAGTAATCCAAACTCTACAGTGAAAATATCGGCTGATATCAATCACTAGTCAAAATATCAATATCAATTCTGCAGTGAAAATATCACTTTTATCCATTTTTGATATACATTAATTTCACAGCTAAGTATAAAATAAAATGAATTATCAAATAAGCACCAATTGGAATAGACTACAACTTCTGCAGTACCAACACCAGTTGACTAGTCAGCAAATGACATGTGCCGTGACTATGGCAAGAGCTCAACCACTGATCGACTATGGTTTCAGACTCAAGACTGCTAGAGGAATTGAGGCTTGAAGATGAGGATTCTTTTCGAAACTTCCTTCAAATGATTCCAAGGATGTTTCATGATCTGCTACAGACGTTGCGCTCGAGTGTTGGCGTACATTGTCAATATGACGCATTGTGGTTCTTTGTGGTATTGTAGAAACGCCGAAAATAAACGCATTTTTCATAAAATTATATCAGCATTAACTTTCAACGTATTTGGCCAAGGCGTAAGATTTAGATTTTGTATTTTATCAGTTATTCAAATCCATCTGAACAACAGTAACATGCAAATGACAATATCTGTTGATACGGGTCAATGCTTAGTTTATAGACAATACTGTCAATACATGTATTTTTTGTTGAGGTTTGAATAAGTATACTATCTTTCATTAATCTAGCAACGATGTCACAACGCGCAAAACACGCGTAAATGTAAAATTTGCAAACTTTGATGGTTAACTGTAGCCCGATAACCTTCAGAAATTCATTTGAGAATGATAACTAAAGTATATGAAGTTCATAAATCTACCAATGACATAAAATGCATGAAGAATTTTAACGGATATGTGCTTTTCGGCAAATTATTTCATGAACCTAGCGAAAATGTCACACTGCCGAAAAAGCACAACGTCTGCATGACGTTAATGAAAAGGGTTCAGTACGCATTGATGTTGGCTTATAAACTCCGAATCGGGAGGTCCCGGGTTCGAGTCGCACTGGTGGCACCGTCTTGTGTCCTTGGGCAAGACAGATGTCTTGCCCAGAGTGTTGATTTTAACATTGGAAGCGGTGGCTCCGTTCCGACATGAACGAAAAAATGTTAACTGGAAAGTTAAACCTTCTGTTGTATTGATTTTACATCACATGTTATCCTCCTGTGGTATTATTTATTCATTTTATAAACTTGCCATTCTATTTAAGTGTTACCTCTGTTACCAAAGTACCAACATGCAAGCTCATATGCACGAACATGCACCGTATGTAATTTTGTTTTCATGTGTATGAAGCCATCGTACCAGCATTGGCTGATGAGGTAATTGACTGCCCTACAAACCGGGGTAAACCGGGACGAACCGTGGCGAACCGGGGTAGAACCGTGACGCCAATGGCGTATACCCTAACGCGACCGGCAGTCACCGGGACAGCACCGTGTACAACCGGGGCAACACCGGGCCTTACCGTAGTAGAACCGGGGCTAACCGGCAAGCACCGGGGTCAATCTGGGGTAGAACCGGGAAGAACCGTGGCTCCACCGGGGTCCTTCGTTTCTAAAACCGTAGCTACACCGGGGTAACACCGGGAATGTGAGAACAAAACTATCTTTTAAGAAAATGTGCCCCGGTTTATGCCGGTAAACCGGTTTGTTTTCACCGGGGCAAACCGGGGTAGAACCGGGACAGTGAGAACGGGGCTTAACTGAGTAGACTAATAGTTCAGTATCTGGCCAAAGTATCAATAGATACGGGTTCATCGTTTACTACTATAAATTTGTATATGTATATAAAATGGCTCGCATGACATCCATCCGTCTTAGTTTAAAAGACGATACCACTTCTGTGAAAATAGCTTTTCTATTTTGTGAAAATAGCTTTTCTATTTTTTTTTTTTTTTTTTTTTTTTTTTTTTTTTTTTTTTTTTTTCTAAAAAAAGATCATTTGAAGATGAAAGCTCTAGCGGTATCCTTAAATTCCATTGGTTTACTGATGTGACAGTAAGTGTGACAATGCATATTAACAATAAAACGAATACTTATGATATCCGAATACTATACGTAAAAAGTATCGTGCTGTTTTTAAAAATAAACACACTTTTAATCCCATAAACTACAAAAAATGAAGTGGACGGGAAAAAAGTAACCTAACTGAACGAAACATTTTGCAACATTTTGTGAATTTTGAAGACAACACACTGACTAAGAAATAAACAATAGCAAATAAAGTAAGAAAAATTTAACCGGTAACACTATGAGTTTAACCAAGTTGAAGGATGATAACAAGTTGAAGATTGACAAATTCAGTGATTTGAAAAAATTTCCAAGGATGTTTTATTATATTTATATCCACGATGGGCTGGGTTTCCCCAGAAAGGTATGTGTTCATGTATTATAATCATTAATGTTATATTGTATATGTTGAATTTTCGCTCGAACGGAGGAAATACATACATACATACATACATACATACATACATACATACATACATACATACATACATACATACATACATACATACATACATACATAATTATTATTATTATTATTATTATTATTATTTTATTATTATTAGAAGTAGTAGTAGCAGTAGTATAAGTATTATTATTTTAACATGAGGCTAGAATTGCAATGCTTCCTTAAAGTTAAGGACTTTATGTTTTTAACATCAACAGAATGTATTTTTATGTTGTTTTTTGTCTAAATATATATGTGCTAAATATGTGTTCTAAATATACGAGGGGTGGCCCAGTAAATCGTGGACTGTGCTTGCTGTATAAAAACTGTGCAATGCACAGGCTTCCAATTTACAAGTATATTACGTACACATGTTCTGGGTATGCATACAAAATTTCAGAAAATTACACCTAAGAATAAAATCTCAGTACACAATACAAAACTACAAGTCATGCAGACCCGGCGCACGCTGACGTCGTCGTCTACTGGTATGCGTCAACTTCATGCACTACATGTCTTTACCATTTACTTTTTATAGAGGTACGCTCCGTTGTGTGCGATACACAAGCGATGGTTGTACCAATTTTTTAAACGTGTCACTGAACCATAGACTATGTAATAACCTGTTGAATTGCTTACATGAACCTCTCTCCGCCCTGAAAACGTTTACACTGAAGATGCGATTTCATCTGCGGAAAGTATGTTACGGACGTTTTTGCGCCGGGTTCGCATTCACTGACCTAATCAACCATGCACAGTTTTACAAGTTGTACTCAAACTTATACTTTTATGCACCTCTTTTTACTAAATTTGAATTGCGGAAGGTATTTGAAAAGTTTAATGGCAATAAGGGCGTCATATAATGAAAATATCAACAAAGTACACGATTTACCGGGCCATCCCTCGTATATGTTTATGGAAAACTTAAAGCAAATAACATTCCAATTATGAGTTTGCGGCAGCCCTTTGATTTACTGAGTAGACTAATAGTTCAGTATCTGGCCAAAGTATCAATAGATACGGGTTCATCGTTTGTTACAATAAATTTGTATATGTATATAAAATGGCTCGCATGACATCCACCCGTCTTAGTTTACAAGACGATACTACTTCTGTGAAAATAGCTTTTCCCTTTTTTTTTTTTAAGATCTCCAAAAAATCAGATCATTTGAAGATGAAATCTCTAGTCCATTGGTTTACTGACAAAACGAATACTTATGATCCGAATACTATACGTAAAAAGAATCGTGCTGTTTTTAAGAATAAACACACTTTTAATCCCATAAACTACAAAAAATGAAGTGGACGGGGAAAAAGTAACCAAATTGAACTAAACATCTGCTGGTTTCTTTGCAACATTTTGTGAATTTTGAAGACAACATACTAATTAGGAAATAAACAATTGCAACTAAAGTAAGGAACCGGTAACGCTATGAGTTTAACCAAGTTGAAGGATGATAACAAGTTGAAGAGTGACAAATTCAGTGATTTGAAAGTTTTTCCGAGGATGTTTTATTATATTTATATAAACGATGGGCTAGGTTTGCCCAGAAAGGTATGTCTCCAACATGTGTGCAATATGTAAAACAGCTTTTACTTATAACCCGCAAGAAGTCTTGTGTCCTGTTTATAGTACATACAGGAAAAACAGTATAGACCAAAAATCAATATATGACGTGACGTCACATTGAGACTATTCTGCTCTGCTTGCATATAGGAATTTTAGCAAAAATGAGATAAAATTTCTCAGTCACTTCTGATCTCCCTAAAATGAAATAATGGCGCCACCCAAAGGATGATGATGGACAACTCCAGTTGTCACAAATGGGTTCATCAATCTGAGAAGCATCTGAATTTTACATACACAGCTTGGTTCATGCCCTATGTGTCTTCTGTGTACAGATTTATATCCACCACGTTTATCGTCTCTTTCTGCATATCAAATATTGTGTATTTACTTGTACTTTCTAACTATATATCATTAAATTACCTAATAAATTCGTTTGGTCATCGTTCTGCTCTACATAGAGGTGAACACTGGTTCATACGCGAAGGCAGTCCGTGAATTCAACCAATAAAATACTGTCTGTATGTAGACCATATAATAATAAACCATATTGCCTGAATTAACTGTCATTTTTGTCTATTTTCAGATGAACACTGTTATGCGAAGGCAGTCAAGGAATTCAGCCAATGAGAACGACAATATTAGAATGAGGAATACTCGCACTGGTGGCCTACACAACCAGACAGACACGCCCCCATCAAGCCCCGCCCAGCCAGAGGACAGAGCGTCACGTGCTTGCTGCTTTTGTTGGTGCTGTTGTTGTACTTGTTCATGGTAGTTCTTACTCATTTAACGAGGCTTGTGCCGTCGGTCGTCCACAGAATGTTTCACTGGTGCCATAGGTGCGTCATATGAAGCTTTTTTAAAGCCCTTCAATGTTGTAGTTTTTGATATACGGTTCGTGCATATTCACATTGACAGGTCTCATAGGTGCGTCACATAAAGCTTTATTTAAAGTCCATTGGGTGTTGTTTTGTACTTTTCAACGCGCCGGGCTCACACAATGCTCGTAGACTGAATGTTTCACTTGTACATATACCATAGTGCGTCGTGTAAACTTTCTTAAAAGTTATTTCGTTGTTGTGAGATTGGTACACGCGTCAGTAGCACGAATTGTCACTAGTGACATGTGCGTCAAGGAAACCTTTCCTAAAGGTTCATTCGGTGTTGTTATGTACTTTTTGATACACGCGTCAGTTTCATGCACAGGCACTGGGTGACATACATGTAGCTGCGTCATGCTAAGTCCGTTCGGTGTTGTATTTTAAATACTGTAGGCGTTGTGCTCTCACACTGTCTTGCAAGTGTTGCTGTGTTTTATGTTAAAAGGTACAACTAGTCAACGATCAGGAAAAGGCACAACCAGAAAAAGATTCCCATTCCAAAAACCGAGGTGGGAAAAAAGTAAATTAACAATCAGGTACTTGTACCATGAAAACATATCGTAAGCAGAATGAGCAGCTATTTTCCCAATAGGTGGCCACTCAATTACCTAAACTTAACCAAAAATATGAAAACATACATAAGGCGCCAACAGCACAAAAATTAAAAGAATTTACGACGTCAATTATTAATTGCTTTGTTTAAACTACCCGCTGATTTTCTAAGCAGGCATAGCAGGGTTAGGGAAAACACCGTACATGTGTTGCCTTCATAACTTCAAAAGGTGTATCCATTAGGTTGTAATGTGTTCACCTTTTAAGGTCAGTTTACAAAGTTGCTTTTACACGCAGTTACCCACAAACTATTACGAATGACCATCGCTGACATATGAACCGGATTTGTTATTCTTCTGCTAAATGATCGTATGCGTTTACCTTCCTTTTGGTACAGCACCAAAGTTACAGGCTTAGAACATCGGGAAAAACTTGTCCGTGTAATGTATACCCCCTCGAACACCCCCCTCTTTTATAAAGCAAAATTGGGGTACACATAGGTATATCTATTTTTCTTATTTTTGCTCCAAAACAGAGATTGTGGGTACCCGTTAGAACATTCTAACGTATACCCACAATCTTTGTTTTGAGCAAAAATAAGAAAAATATAAAAACAAAAAAAAATCAACTGAAAATTTTCAACTTAAGAAAGAGGTACAAGTACCGAGGTGGGAAACCTGTATATTACATGGGCGTGTTTTCGTAATGATTATTAATTTTGTGTGGCATCCGAGTACAAGGAAGAAGGGAATTAATCTTAAATTCTCAATTCCAGATATTCCGCGGAATTGTCTGCTAGAAATCAATATAACTGTCTTGCTTGCCGCACTGAGCCCTTGCACGCGGATGTGGTATTTTCGTAAATCAAATTAAAATTCGCTTATGCATCTGGTATAAATGTGTTTGTGCAGAAATTACCAAGTATGACATAGGGGTTATTTGTTAAGAACTTCAAAACGAGGCCATGCTTATAATTGTATATGAGAGGGTTTTTTCTTGAGAAAAATATAATAGAACATAAATCATTAACTGTCTAATAAGTCAATACCTTTGGCATAGATGATGGTCAGCGTAAGTTGTTTACCTCTCATGCTACCTGCATTCCCGGCCTAGGATTTTCAACAATTACCTTACCAGTGTAAACATTATAAGCAGAGGTGTTCCAAATGATGCCTGCTCCAATGAAACCAGTTGCTTTGATGTTGTGAAATATCAGTATGCGTCCAAAGTACGAGGGAAGTCCCCAGTGTCTTAAGTCATATAAACTGATCACGTTTTTGTCGTTGTGTTAATAGGTAGTGCCACATTTAATTTCGCTGGGTTTCTTGAACTCTTTGTTTACTATAATGTCGTCTGCTTGTCGTCCACAAGAAGTTTGAACAAAGATCAAGGACGACGAATTCTCGCGCCTGATTAAACACACACATTATTTTTTAATTTTTGATCTTTTGTCTCAGAAATGATTTTTGAAACATACATGTATTCTGAAAACATATAAGAGCAGACGACAAAATCACACAAACTTTATCCAGTATTCAAAGAGTTAAACAGGAATAGTAATACAATAAACCAGGGTTTGAAACATTCTGGAAGGACGACCATCTACTAGTTTCTTACTCTCACAGTCGAAACTGGTTTACCTTTCACGACGCTAAACGTTTTCACATATTTATTCAGATATTAAACATAAATACATTGTATTTGGTTACATCATATTCGATGAAAGGTAAAACAAGTTCGACTCGGTTTTGATCATGCATGGAACATTTTGAAAAATTTCGTTAACCTTAAAACCAAGAATACATTTTCTGATTCTATGAGGAATCCTTTGAATTTCAAAAGGTTCATGCATGTGCGGACATAAGACTTCAGCTTTTTCTGCATGTTTTTAAAATTCATACTGAAATATCTTCATCATAGCATGGGCTTAAACAGCTGAGGTTTAATGTGGTAGTACCAAGCTTAGTCGTAAGGCCATACCGAACAGACTATAAGATCTTTGCCTGCTTTTTAATCTTTCAACGTCAAAATCTTCAAAATTTTTAAGATTTTCGTCCACGATACATTTACATGTACTCCTTTTGAATGACAATGGTATTTCGCAGACAAATTTTGAATTCATTTTTACACCATTTGGTATGGTCTTACAAGTACTTTACACATAATGACAGTTATTTCACAAATTTAGCTTTTAAGATATGGGAAATGAAATTTTACGTTGAAGCTTCAAGAGTTTAGATAATGGGAAATTGGTATTCAGTGTCCGGTTTTGAAATGTAAATTGCAAGACGTTACAGACAAATGCATTTGTAACGAGGAACTGGTGTTTTGGTGTTAAGTAATTATTATTATATTTCCATGTAGAAACACATAGGTTACTTTTTTCCTTCATTTTCTTGTCTATCTGACATGTATCAAAATATCATTACGAAAACATGCCCATGTAATATACAGAGATTTTTTGAGCTTTAAAAACTGAAAAAATTCAGCTGAAAAATTTTGATATTTTTCTTACTTTTGCTCAAAACATAGATTTTGGGTACACATTAGAACCGCCTCGCCGAGGCGTTTCAAACGAGTACCCACAATGTATGTTTTGGAGCAAAAATAAGAAAAATAGGTATACCCCCGCATACCCCAGTTTTGTTAAGTGGGGTTTTAGGGGTATTCATTGCACGGACATGTTTTCCTGATGTACCATTGTTTCCAATTCGCTTTCGAATTTGAAAAAAAAATGCATCATATGCTAAAGTCTTTATAAAGAAAGACTGTATTTGTAAGCAAAGACCGAAACAAAAACATGTTACCACATAAATATTTTATCTCATCTTCCTATACATTTCAAGACCGGGTATGTTGTAATCTATTTAATTTATATTGCGAGGATTGGTCAAAAAGTTCTGTCACTCCCATTATTTCTCCGTAACTTACATTGAAAAATATTTTTAAAGAACCATACCTGAAAGACCCATTTTTCTGGCTATAACATGTGGCTGGCTCTTCGTCAAGGAAATCAAATATATCACACTAAAAGACGTGACTCTCTCGGACGTGCATAGTTTAAAGAAAACTATGCAATACTTTACAGAAAAAACGACGTCGAAAAAATATAATCAATGTCAAATATTTTTCAAACATAGATGAATAGATCCTGCAAGATTCGAAATCATTCAACTGAATTTAATTGAGTTATTGCAAAATGAAATAGTAAATTTGGATTTTGTTTTTCGAAATATACAATTATTTATCACTGTAAAGTTGGAGAAAATTTGACTGTAGTTATAATTTAAAAGATATCACGCATAAAATGCACACAACAATATTTTTGAATATTCACCAATTAAGAAAACGTGCCAGTGGTTTCAGCCCAGTTGTCTTTCAAGGCGTCTTTTTCGAACTATTTATTTCTTCCATGCATTATTTTGGCATCATTATAAAGGAGAAATGTAGCCATTTCAATCAATTAATTATACAGTAACCTATCATGTCTATTAACAAAGTAATAACACCTATGACAGAACTTTCGGACCCATCCTCGTATTAAAATACAGTGAAGGCAGGACATAACCATTAGTGCAATGTCATAGCGTTTTACTGCACTCCAAGTGCAAATATATGACAGCTTTTGTTACTGGTTCTACTGTATACATGTTCTTAAGTACTCATTTCACTCACTTGGTTGCACCTTAGATTACGACCATTTCATCCAGATGACTTAAAAATTGTTGCGTTGGAATGAATTATTGGCAGAGCACCCGATTTAGAAACTGTGCGAGTAACTCTAATCTATTTGTGGAAAACAGTGGCAGCATTTTAAAGACAACTGACACCTTGAAAAAAAACTGAAATTAAATATTGTCAGTGGTTAGGAAAGGAGAAGTGACTATTTGGCCTGTTTACGCCTATACTTCAGCAGCCCAGAACACTGTTATTAAGCTCCTGATGGTGATACTTTATGTTGAGGACAATACCTCCATGTCTTGGGAAGATATTCATGCTAAGCTATTTGCATATTTTGTCCATTAAATGGTTGAAATCTAAGTTCAAGTGGGGATAGGGGTCTAAATTTCATAAAAACAAAACATCGAAATTATGAGTTTTTTCTGCATGCTTACAATTTTTACCGCTAGTGTTGTTATTTGAGAGTGTGTCACCCACAGATTCATGAACAAATCATGTAAAAATCTCCAAAATTGTTTAAATTCTTCGCAGTATGAAATATTATATGAAAAACTTTTAGGAGGTACCTGTATAGCATTTGTACCTTTGAAACATTAGATTACCGTATTTGTTATTTAGTTATAAATGAAAGTGGCACAAACTGGAGTTTCAGTCTGGAATTGAGAAAACTCCTTAATTTTTCAAACCTTCACATAGTTTGAAACATGGTTTTATTCAAAGCAATTGTTTGCATTACTTTACATGCAAATATGTAAATACTCTGGCCCAAAATTTTATGATAAATTCTTACAAGAGACCATGGCCAATGTTGCATAACAAATATATACACTTGTCCTATTTTATCTTACACGGCTACCTATCTCCACAATTCAGTATAGCATACATGTATAATCATTGCTTGTCAGTTTGCTGCTGTATATTTGAGGTTTAACGTCCCAGTAAACATTTTCAGACATGGCAAGAAGGATACACTACTTCCTGGTATTATGGGAAGCAAATTATGTAGTTGGCTAGACGACACAAACCAGTGCTAGTGGGGTTCGAACCCAGGACCTCTCGATTCTGAGACCGATGCCGTGCATAAATATGCTGATTGTTTGACTGATTGATTGATTCTTAACGACCCAGTCAAAAACTATGGTCATGTCGGAACGCTGCCCTCATTCTATGGGACTTAATCCAAAAGTAGGATGTCATGACATCCACAACAAGCTTCAAATATAACCACACTACTAAACCCACAAGGCTTATGTATGGTTGGTTTGACTCGAGCCACTTTTCCTGGGCAGGCTCAGACCTGAGTGGTAAACCAGTAAACAGTTGGTCAGTCAGCAGCGAAGAAGCTTTGCCTGGAGGCACCAGCAGCCCATCTATTTCTTTGGGCTCCAACGGGCGGGACCCATAGTCCTACCGGACCACTTTTAGAAATCTATCTTGTGGCTATTTGTTAGTGTTGAACTTAAACCCCTGTCCTCTTGACTGAGGAATAAGTATTTATTAAACAAACATAGATAACAACTATGTAGGTTACAGGGCGTGAATATATCAAGGGTGTATTTGTACAGTAAGTTTCCAAAATATTGTAACACATATTGCCCAAATCATTTTTTGCCTGTACCCAAATTATAAAAATTGGTTTTGCAGCATCCCGGTTCAACTTATCTGCAATTAAAATGTTGTACATGATTTCCCTTTTATATTGTTTCAATTTTGATAACTTTATATCTGCTAGTTTTGCCTGAATGCAAAACTAGGACTGATAATCATATTTGGGCTCTCGTTTTGGGGCTCTAGAGTATCGTTCCCCCCCTAGAGCCAGCATGCCATTTTCATATATTGTGCGGAAAATGACAACACATTTGCAGGCAAAAGCTTTTGTTGGCTCTTGGGGGGGGGGGAACAATACTTTATAAAACTTTTCCTGATTTCTATATATTTCATAACAAAACTGAATGTTCTATCCCAAAATATACATACTGGGTAATCTAAAATGAAATAATAAATTCTTCTATCACACAGCCCCTTATTCAGGGAAGCTAACACGTGAATTAAGAGAACAATGACCAACTTTTATTTTTCCTTAAAACCATAGGCATTTTTAAATGGAAATAGTCACTTCTCCTTTATTAAATATATGGAAGCTCGACACCAAAACATAAACCAGATATAACCTAAACGGAAGTAACTTCTTTAAACAGTCAGTAGTATAGAATACTTGGTTAGATGACAATCAGTTTTACAGTTGCCTTCCTTTGCCCTCAGCGCCTGCAGTGGTTCAAAAAATTTAGTCACTTGTTCGGCCTTCGTGGTGAATCTCTAACTAGTCACAAAATTATCACGGTCTAACAAATAACATATTAGAAACGTCACAACCAGTTAAAATGAGGACAAAATCAACCTGCTGCCTGGCAACACTGGAAATCCCTGTGAAGTCAAGCAAAACCACTGAAAACCTTGAGCACAAGAAACAACAAATACACCATTGATCCCCGATGTGCCAAGAAACAGACATAAAAGCTGCGGCACCAACCAGACATCCTTAAGCCGGAGTGAACGGATGTAACCTACTGCCTGGCAAAAGTAGATTCCTTTGAAGAAAAACACCACCACTGAAAATATGAAGCAAATGAAAACCAACAATTAAACCCCGGCGACAAGAAAGTACCGGTCCCAATTAATTAGATTGAATAGCTTACATAGAGTCCGGGAATAACAATAAAATATATTTTACATGTATATGCATTCTGATCAGACGAAATAGGTTATGTGAGTTTTATATAGATACAGAATGTGGTTCAATATTAATTTTAACGGTGGCATGGTTAGAATGACGTTAATATTTTATAATTGACCACCACTATATGTAATATCACATTGTTGAACTCCTGACCATTGTTTCAGTTTGTTAAATGCTATTGAGAC
Organism: Rugalucina vietnamica; assembly: GCA_964017185.1. NCBI lineage: Eukaryota > Metazoa > Mollusca > Bivalvia > Lucinida > Lucinidae > Rugalucina > Rugalucina vietnamica. Next base: position 5,888,944 of record OZ024873.1, read on the forward strand.
GATTCGAAGCAATGACGTACATGGCTAATGTCAATAACCAGTGACAAGCTATTGTAACCCGAGCATTCCAGCGACTAACAATAGACATTCGTCTTAGTGACGTCATTAATATAACACTGAAACTGATACGTTGTTAGTTTTCTGCGACTCTCCTATTATTTATAGTAATGTTGTATTCCATTTAAGGTAATATTTACGATCGCATTTCTCTGATGATTTATTAATCAATTGTTAATGAATATTGCCCTGAGGGATATACAGCAGAAAATAAATCTCTAAATATGCTCAGATCTCCGAAATAAGTATCTAATATAGGAAGAAAGTGGGCATTCGAGAACTAGAATTGTTGCGTTATAATACTAATGAATATTTCTTAAATATACATGTATAGATAGTGCATTTATCCATTGTAGAATTACATGACATTTGAATAAAATCACCCTTTAAAAATTGAGTCTGTCATAAAAAATATTTTAAATGATATAGGTCATGCAACCCACGCGATCAGACAACATTGGCACGGACACACGTGTATGTTTCTGTTGAAAACGACACTGCTGATGAGACGACTGTGACATCCCAAAATCAGGACAATGCCATAAAAGGCCAATCCAGCAAGCTGTATTTCCAACGCATTGCCACGAACTGGGTCAGTTTGGTCAACTGATACAGACCATTTCTATCAGGATTTGTAAGCTGTTCTGATGTCACAGAGCAACAGTCACGGGATCAATCTACTCATCGAACTTCGATGAAATCGACTCAGATTTGGGGATTGGACTGAAGTCGAGCTTCTGAGATTGATAAGTGACATTTTCATCACCAGACTTCCTCGCCACCAGGGAAGGGTTTATCTAAACGCACCTGACAGTTTAGCAGATACCATCATGAAACAGAAATTACGATGGGCCTTTTTAGAACTGAGAGATGAATGGACTTTTAGACTACATTTGTTATAAAAGAGATAGTTGGATTTTTATTTTTCTATGAAGCTGCATTCTTATATATTTTTTGGAGCGGGTATGGTGATAATATATTTACACTCGTTTTCTGTTCTATTCATTTTCTTTCAGCTTCACACATTCTGGGTGGCTTCTTTATTGCCGTCTCCATTAGCTTTGGCTCTACCATCTAGCCTTTCCAACAGATTAAGGTTCTTAAGGTTCCTAGCATGCTTTTCATAAACATAGAGAGTTGACAGTTCCACAACACTGTACACTCTAAGCTTGGTGTCACGCGTAATTCGATTTCGCTTGTAGACATTTTCACGGAGTCTTCCAAATGCCACATCTGCTTTTGCCGCTCTGACAGTGACCTATGTCTTAAAAGGTGTTTACTTCTTAAGGAGGCGTTATCTACACCCATACTAGGTAGATGTACATGCTGGTCTACGACATCAGTTTTCTTGTGCTTATTGACAAATGGTTCTGGCCGTTCGGATGCAATACAGCTGTACTTCTGAATGATATAATTCTATTTGTTTTATGTTTCGGTTATGATACTTGTGCTCTTTGTATCTTTTTATGGGCGCTTTCAAATAGTTAGTTAAGTTCAGGTAACAAAATGGCCAGCGTTGGGGAAGTTATTTCTAACTCGAGTTTCCGTATGTCTCTTTGTAACAACTACCTTTATGATATTGTAGATATTTCCCATCTGCGTATTTAAGATGGCACGGATCCGGGTTTTTGCAGTTTCCGATCGTTGTTTGCCTTTAACTTCCAATTGCCTCTTGCCCTTTTGCCTCTGTCACCTACATAGAGGAGCTCATCCAACACAATTATCTACACGTCAGTTTTGGCAAGCTACAGTCATAGTTTGAATAACGCCATCAAAGTTGTTCCTAAATAGAAAGACAGCGTTGTTGAAAATAAGAGGGTAAAGCATCATACTAAACAGAGTTGGTGCATACTACAGACCCATTGACCCCATTACTCCCAGTGTTGGTGCATACTACAGACCCATTGACCCCATTACTCCCATTACTCACCAGAAAAGGCAAAGAGAAGTCTCCACCACGTGCTTGCATACAATCATGAAATTGCCACACCATTGATTTGCATGTAGACACAACCAACATTGGCCATGACTTTGCAGAACACGGCACGACTGACTGGGTAAGAAAGCTTTGACGAAAATGGTACAAGTAGGCAACGATCAGGAAAAGATGCAATCAGAAAAAGATTCCCACTCCAAAAACCGAGGCGGGAAAAACAAACTAACAATAAGGCACTTGTACCAGGAAAACATTTCGTAAGCCGATTGAGCAGCTATTTTCCCAATAGGTAGCCACTCAGTTACCTAAACTTAACTAAAAATATGATAACATACATAAGGCGCCAACAGCACAGAAATTGTAAACATCGAGACATAAAAAATAAGAACCACCATAAAAGTATCGAAGTCATTTTTAGAGGTCTGCTCGGTATTTCATAAGTTGCCTTGCTTTCACAGTGAATATAATTTCCATTGTTCATCTCCTTGAATACAACATGACTTTCTATTATAAGGCCAGTCTGTGCGTGTTGGAAGTTCCGCAACTGATAAGAGTGGAGAGTGTTATCACAGACTTTAAGATTTCCTTTCCGTTTGTAAAGATGGATTATGGAAGCATCCATGGCTTCCGTTTCCACATACTGTGAAACAATTGCGCCATGGATTATTTCAGCTTCGATTTCAGCCGGTAGTGCTTCTGCGCCTGAGGATTTACCAAATGACCTTTTGTCTTCATGACATACGGAAACTGGTCAAGTAGAACAATGCATTTTGGGATGTATGTCCACTGCATGTCATTTATACTTGATGGTCGATTGAGCACACTGTTTCAGTGTTCCACCCATCGTTTCTGAGAAGGCAACTTTTTGAGAAACGTGCAGCGTGGGGTTGTTCCAGAACTCTATTGGCTATAAATGTTTGTCAATAATCACTTTGTGAGAAACGTGCAGCGTGGGGTTGTTCCAGAACTCTATTGGCTATAAATGTTTTTCAATAATCATGTTAATCATGGAATTTCTGGATGGATTTCTGCTTTGTTTCTCGGTCACGCATATCACATGTCTATACCTGAGCTTTTTCAGAACTGCATTTTAAAGATGCGGTCTTCTTTGATACCAAAGTTGCCTTGATGTGTTTTGTACATGCGGAGCTTATTTCCAGGAGCCCTTGGATTTCTTCGTCATCCTTTACAAGCTAGTCTTTATAATTGTGAGCGGACGTCCAAAGTTGTTTGAGTTTAAGGTTATACTGTCAAACTTTCCTCTGGTTCAGATTTGAGCCACCTCGTGGGAAAACCAACAATGTGGTTTCCGAACAGGTCCGACACAAACCGGGCTGTACAAATACACAAAAGAGCTAGAAGCTTGAAATTTGGGATTTAAGTAGCTGAGGAATTGTACTATCCGTGTAGCGAAAACAAAGGCGCCGATCAGCTTTGAAGGGACGGACGGACGGACGGACAAACAGAAATCATTATGCTCGAAATTGGGTGCGTAAAATTATTCCGGTTCCGGTTACAGAAGCGTAACTTCAACCAAGATTACGCATTCAGTATGTCAGTAACCATGAAATGACGTGTTTAGTAGAAAATAATATTGTAACTACTATAGATTAGATGAAAGACACTGGTTTAATTTCCAATTCGAAAAAGTAAATATCTTCAGCAAATAATGTGGTAAACTGACACTAGAAATACACTGATGTCATTGAACACAATAAAGGATTAAGTTACATTTTCTCTCCCACCCAAGTATAATAAGGAGCTTATGTACTACGTTCAATATTTTTCTTCAAACGAATTAATGATTTAGTAGAACCACCTACAACACATTTTTTTTCAATAAAATTCTTGGAATAACATTTCGCCTTGTGACAGAATAATTCGCACCTTAATTGGCATTTTTTCTTTGATCTCATTTCCAGTTAATATTCTTTCTCATAGTAACCCTTAAATGTCAGTAGTAGCTTGTATGCCCGTAAGTGGAGTTACGTTTACATCAGCATTGCTATAGAAATGGATACAGAAAATGCCATATGAACCTTCCCATGAGAAAATCAACAATTTTGGTTCCGACAATGTCCAACACAAACCAGCCTGTACAGTCACAGAAGAAGGCTAGAAGCTTGAAATTTCGGATTTAAGAAGAAGAGGAATTGTACTATCCGGGTAGCGAAAACAAAGACGCTGATCATCTTTGTAGTTACTGCACAGCTGTTCTGCGTCTTTGTGTTCGCCTATGCATATTGTTGGTTTTCACGTACAGAAAATGCCATATATGATACATTAGGACTGGCCTAAACCTGTGGGCGAGAATAGAATAGTGCAATGACATCACTTGCTTCCAATGTTTTAATTGTGTCGTGACAATTTTATTAAGTCATCTGGGGGGAAATAGATTGAAGGCGAATAAGTGCCTAGTCGAATGTTAAGTAAGTTTGTCCTTAACAAGAAATTAACAACAATGGATATATCAAATACATGTAGCTTAATATGAGCCGCCTCATGAGAAAACCAACAATCTGCATAGGCGAAAACAAAGACGCAGATCAGCTTCGCGGTGACCGCGAAGCTGATCAGCGCCTTTGTTTTCGCTACTCGGATACTACAATTCCTCCTCTACTTAACTCCACAATTTCAAGCTTCTAGCTCTTTTCTGTGACTGTTCAGGCCGGTTTGTGTCGGACCTGTTCGGAAACCACATTGTTGGTTTTCCCATGAGGTGGCTCTTATTTAGGTCTTATGTTTTGGAAATCCCTTGAGTAGTATGGTAGTTCATCTAGTTTATAACACGTGATGACAAAACTAACATAATACGTATGTATGACAAACTCCTGTTGTCTAGGAGGTCTTATAATTTTATGCAATGCGTGGACATCTCCGTTCTTGGAAAGTATTTTATTAAGAGATAGAGTCACATGTCATTTAAAAACATATTTAAAAGACACTTCTGAAAACATTTATATATATAGGAAATTTGCTATATTTCAGACACTGTCCCCTATTTTTTTCATCAAACAATACTCATTTGTTCAAGACCAATTCAAATTCTATATCAGGCTGTATTAGCCCTATACGCTAGATATATCATGTTTGCTTGCGAACGGAGACTTTTTTTTATCTTGTGTAAGTGTTTTGTCATGACGTGTCTCTATTATTCTGATTCTTATGTATTGATTGGCAGCGTGTGTTATTTTTAGCTGACTGTCACTGCGGCCACAGAGGAATTGCCGATACCGTCTGAAAAAGAGCCAATAGTAAAGACATGGGATCAGTCAGTGCTTCTGCATAGCCTTATCAATGTCTGTCCAATAAGCCCGAAAGGAAGCACAGTATATGTCTTAAGAAATTTTAACACCTCTAACCTGGATTGGCTGCCTTATAACTCAGCCGCCATGTTTAAGACTAATGCGGTCCCCACTGCCCATAGGCTGGCTTTCCCGTCACGTGTCTTAGTTATTTGCCGATACCAGTCACATCAGTTTCACTTCGATCGTAAAGAATGGTGGGAAGGCAGGAAAATTATAATTTTATTTTCAACGACAATGTTATCATTCCATTTCAGTCTGACAGTCAAAAATAGTAACGGTAAAGCCGGGAATAGAGCCAACATAGCATCGGAACCAGTTCCCGAAGAACCGTGAGTACCACTTCTCTTATTTCTTGTTTAATATCATTGCTACTTCTGATTATATTAGCCCGGTTACAAGAAGTTCCCGACTAGTGTGTCGAGGCTTGAACCGTCCTGCTAGTGTACTAACGCTTCCTTGAGGTTTCGCATTTCTGACTTAGAGCTATATGCTTGCTGATATGTCTGAAAAGCGAAAAGCAAATGCACCGAAAATACTTTGCTGTTTGTTGTTTCCATATGCTTTAACAGAATTTCTGCTCCTCTCACCTTCATGACAAATAGGTCATGTTGATGTTCTAGAGCACGACATGTTCCCATCTTAATCCCTTTTCAGCATTTCTGGGATATAGGATTGGTCTTTATAAGGTCAAACTGACCTAATTCCCGTATTTTTCCGGCTCTTAGCCTCGTAGTGATGTTTTCCCATAAACCGATACTAATTGAGGACACTTGTTTCATTGATTGAAGACATTATTATTGATCGTGATGTCAAACAAGTGTTCGAAACTTTTCTTTAAATGCTTTTTTTGTGCATACACGGTCATTTGTTGTGCATAGTTCAGTCTAAGACTTTTTTACATTTGCTCGAGACGATGACGTCTTTCCAAGAAGCCATTTTGAATAATGAGCCGCATCTCGAGAAATACGGATTTCGCGGTTTCCGACTAGATCCCATATCAACCGGCCTGTACAGTCATAGGAGAAAGACATATGCTTGAAATTTCGGAGATTTAGGAAGAAGAGAGATTGTCACTATGTCTATCGAACAAAAAGGTGCTAAATCGCATAATATGCACTTTTCACATCGAAAAATAATCGATTCTCATGACACGGGTCTTATGATTTCTTGTATACTTATAACATGATCGAACTATTGCCCATTAGTGTGACGCGTAATCTATGTCTGTAGTTTTACTTTGACATGTTTTGTTTTGATGTTCTTGAATAGTAGGCATACTTAAATGTTTTCCCATACAGTTGTAACATTGTTGAACCAATTTATCATGTATAAAGTAAGGCCATTTCGATCAATGTATTATGTCCTCCTGTCATTTGCCCACGTTTTATAGATGGACTTTTGTTTATTTAAATAAGTCTTCTACTTAAAAATTAAGATGGAATGACGGTTCGTGTTCCTTTATCTCGCGTTGACTGTACACATGTAACTTTATACTGTATGCATCATATTATTGTCCTACTTGCTTTTCGCCGATGTTTAACGGGCATCGAACCTTTTTGGCTTAATCCATTGGCATGCTTAGCTCATTTGCGGAGTTGTGTTAAGTGTAGTTACATCTACCATGATTCTTTGTTTACTAGGTGGTACTTTCCTTAACGAGGTAGATCGGCTGTGGGTCCAATTGCTACATTTTAAGTATATTGTTCTCACAGGGTTGAACACTTTATATTTTGTATATGTATACGATGATCTACATGTTTGCTGATGTCTGATTCCTTTGTAGCAAGAATTTGTTACTTACGTTCAAAGTCCAGAACGAACTTCGCGTTCCAGTTACCAACTTATATAGACATTGAAATTTAATACTGTATCTAGTTATTTCCATTTTCTGTATTTAAAACAATACTTTTGCACTGACAGAATCATGGCCCTGTTGCATAAACTTAAGCTGTCATTAAATTTTAAGCTGGCATTAAGTTCAACAACTCTCTAAGTGAAGATGACATTAATTTTCTGCTGTATAAAACAATTTTAAAGTACATCCGGAGCTACATTAGCTAATGGCAGCCTTAATTAGATGTTAATGTCAATTTTTGCAGACGATAATGCAACGGGAGTAAAGCTGTCATTAAGCTAACTGAGACTTTAAGTTGCAATTAAGAATTAATAGAGTTTCATGCAACAGGGCCCAGTTCTAAGCCTTTATCCACCTTTTGCCATTGGTACGTTTTAGTGATGCTGTTGTTTGCTTGTGCAGTGACTTGGAGACGAGAGCGACACTTGCTATTTCAAGTCCTTTTTCTCGAAAAGCTGAATACAAGACCAATTTTCACATTGTCTTTCGCATTGCTTTGTCCACTGGAGATCCTGCTGAAGTGGTTTTGTTTGATTCATTCTGTGGCTCTTACGTGTATATGTTTGGAAGATACCAACATCCTGTGTCTGTTTCATTATGACACCATTTTGCGACTCATTGGCGCGCATCTGCATCTTTTATTGCAAAGCGATCTGTATGTTTATTCATAGGTGTTATTCTAATTGCCGAAATACATTGATATGTCGAGACTTCCACTAAATACTAGTGGTTCGTAGTATTTGTGAGCAATTGTACACCATTTGTTCTTGAAAATAAATGACGTTTAGTCTTATGCTTAAATCGTCATGTTCGTTGATGTCTGAACTATTGAATAAAGATAAAACTGAGATCCTTTAAGAGCAGTGAGCATATTGATGAGATCGGCTATTTAAGCCTCTTCAGTGACCCTTTAGATTTGGCAACATGGAGCCAAAGAAAATTACTGTAATTTTGCAACTTTAAACAGGGTAGCCCATACAACGACTTGTATCATCAAAATTGACTAGTATCACCATACCCTCTCTGATCTCAAAGGACCAAAAGGAATGAGCATATTAATGAGAAAAGGAATGGGCCATACCGCTGTTTCGGCTATTTAAGCCTCTTCAGTGACCCTTTAGATTTGGCAACATGGGGCCAAAGAGAATTACTGTAATTTTGCAACTTCAAACAGGGTAGTCCAAACAAAGACTAGTATAATCAAAATTGGGCCAAATATATTAAACGTTGGTTAGAAAATAAAACTATGGGTCACTTTATTTGGCATGTAATGACATAAGGGCTTTTTTCACTTCCTCTGACCAAAGTCGGTATACACTTTGGTCATGTCAGAATGTGTGCGACGCCTTATCCTATCTCCTGGATAATATTTATATTAGATTTGGGACCAAGTTATACAGACAAATTGTTGGAATTCTGATAGGTACAAATTGCGCACCTCTCGTAGCTGATTTATTTTTATACTGCTACGAAAGAGATTTCATGGATTCTCTTAACCATGATAATCAAGCTGATGTTATCGAGGCCTTTAATTCCACTTCTAGGTACCTCGATGACCTTTTGAACATTAGCAACCCTTATTTTGAAGGTATGGTCAATCAAATTTTAATATCCATCTGAACTACAGTTGAACAAAGCCAATATCTCGGATACCGAAGCCCCCTTTTTAGATCTACATCTTTCTGTTGCAAATGGATTTGTTTCTTCTAAAATTTATGATAAGCGTGATGACTTTGATTTTGATATAGAGTCTGCAATCATGTTACAGACTTCAACGCTCGAAATAAATGTTTAACGGCCAAACTTCTCCAACAGGGCTATCGGTATCATAAACTTCGAAAAACCTTTTCTAAATTTTATCGTAGACACTATGAATTAATTTCCAAATATAATGTTGGGTTAAAGACGCTTTTAAGTGAGGGCCTTTCGGAACCAGAATTTTATGGTGACTTGGTTTACAAATTTAAGAAAATTATAGGAAGTAATGATTTTTCTTTTCAGTTCAGAAAAATCATAACACGTTACAGACGTATAGGTTATAACTTGAATGTTATGCGACAGTCTGCATGCTTAGTTTTTAACCCAATCACGGGAGTCAGACTCTATGATGGCCCCGACTAAAAGCTATTCATTTTAGTTGGTTGGGGCCGGAGCTTCTTGTCTGTTGCTTGGCCCACCGGGGTCCAACTGATGTTTTTGTTTTGCTCCGGAGTTAGTAAGCTATTCGGCGCCCAGGGATCTCCATCGTCGGGCAGCTTACTGAATCTGTGAGTCCTGGTTTTTTATTCATCAGGATGTTTATCATGATTTATTTGTTTGTTCTTGATGATTCATTGACTAGTTAGAGATTCACCACGAGGATCGAAGAACTAACTAAATGTTATGAACCACTGCAGAAGCTGAGGGTGAGGTTATGGCCATGTAAAGTCGATTTAAACCCGCCAGTAACTTTGTGTTACTGATCGTTCCAAGTCGATACTTCTGTGGTGGTTCTTTTTGTTTTATGTCTTGGTGTTTAAATATTTTTGTGCTGTTGGCGCCTTATGTATGTTTTCATATTTTTAGTTAAGTTAAGGTAACTGAGTGGCCACCTATTGGGAAAATAGCTGCTCATTCGGCTTACGAAATGTTTTCATGGTATAAGTACCTGATTGTTTATTTGTTTTTTTCCCACCTCGGTTTTTGGAGTGGGAATCTTTTTCTGATTGCCGCTTTTCCTGATCTTTGCCTACTTGTACCTTTTGATACCCTCTCTGAACTCAAAGGACCAAAAGGAAAATATAATCTGTTCTATGGATAATGTACGGGGAGACTTTTACGGCCGCCACACGACACAACACTAGCTGCAGTAATAGCAAATAAAAATAAAATTGAGTTAAATAAAAATAAAACTGAATTTGGTTCATTTGACTCATATGACCAAATTCTTCTCGTTTACTTGGCGATCTCGTACTATCATTGTAGTCCAATATAATTCTTATTTCCAGTTTCGGTATTAAAAGCGATATTTAGGCACTTATTTGTTCCTGGCTATTACCTACCAGTTGGCAGTGGTATTTATACTTCGTAATGATGTTTTTGCTTGCTTGACCAGTTACCCTTGGAGAGGAGAGTGACGATTGTTACTACTATTTCTTTTTTCGAGCAGCTGGATACAAGACCGATTTTCTAACGATTTGGACTCGTGTTTTTATTGTTTTGACATATTTTGTCCACATCGATGTCTTCCACATTGTCATTACATGGTCCACTGGAGATCCTGCTAAAGTCGTTTTGTTTGCTTCATTCTGTTGCTCCTATATGTTTGGAAGGTATGAACATCTGTCTACTTTAAATATTGTTTCATAGCGTGTGATCGAGCAATTTTAAAACATTTATTCTTGAAAATGCCGTTTAATCGTGTGCTCGTATACATCGTCATGTTCGTTGATTTCTGATTTTTGAGGCTTAAGTAGCCGAAAGCGCGATATGGCCCATTCCCCTACTCATTAATTTGTCCACCGCTCTTAAAGGATCTGTAAATCTGAATTTGGTTCATTTGTTTCTTATGACTCAATTCTAAATACTGCTTGCTCTGGCTAGTCAGCCATTGTAATTTATATACATTACCGGTATTTCCATTTAAGAAACATTATTTGACACTGACTGAGCAATGTCCTGACAATTCATATGCAAAATACAAAGTGAACAATATGATTTAAATGCAGCAAATGGACCAACAGGAGGTCTTCGAACCTGGATAAGAGAAGTACAGCCTAGTAAAAAAAAAGAAATAAGATCATCTTAAACTCGAGAACCCAAAGTTTGAAAAAATGGCATATATGGTACATAATAACATTTGATTTACGAAAAAATAATAAATAAATTCCTGACTATTACCAATCTTTTGTCCGCATTGATACTTATACCTCTTAGTGCTGCTATTGTTTGCCTGTACAGTGACCCAGAAGAGGAGAGCGACGATTGGTACTATATTATTTCTTAAGAAGCTGTATACAAGACCTGAATTTACAGTTGGGACTGGTGTCGTCATTTTTACCTAATCGCCCACTTAGACCCGGCTGTAGTGGGTTTGTTTTAGATCCGGCTGTAGTGGTTTTGTTTGCTGCATTATGTTGCTCTCATATGTTTGGAAGATATCAACATATTGTATCCCATTATCATGCCAGTTTGAATGTTCTTTATGCCAGTATTCTACATAATCCCTCTCAGGCTTTCCCAGAATGTGGCATACAAGTTAACTTCGGGTGAGCGTGTTGGTCCCTCAGTGTTCAAATCATTTTGACTTAATAAATGAGCCGCCAACCAGCAATCTGCATAGGCGAAAACAAAGACACAGATCAGCTTCGCGGTAACCGCGAAGCTGATCAGCGCCTTTGTTTTCGCTACTCGGATAGTACAATCCCTCTTCTTCTTAAATCCGAAATTTCAAGCTTCTAACTGTTTTCTGTGACTGTACACGTCGGTTTGTGTCGGACCTGTTCGGAAACCACATTGTTGGTTTTCCCACGAGGCGGCTCAAATCTTGAACGATCGTGGTGCAATTTGGTCTTCCTAGTACCTAGCTTGTCATGAGAAAAATACTAGAGGGGAGTGTAGGAAAGGCCACTGTGACAGTGAAACCCCAAACGATATTCCAATTTATTGAAAAGGTAAAACTAACCAAATTATGAATGAAAAAGGTTCAACTGAAGGATCGGTTTGAAGATCCAGAGACACTCATAGTCTAAAGTTCGATTACTAAATCGGCTTAAGTGGAGTTTAATATCCCTCATTTGTTGTGTATGCAGTAACAATATTCAATGAAAGTGTTTCATGTACATATATGGCAAAACTCATAAGTTGTGATAGGTATTGCATATGTCAGTTATCCCAGCTTTTGTGTAACATGATAGTTCTTCTAGTATGGTACATTGTTTCTTTTTAATGTGAAATTACCTGACATGTTTTTCTTTGATCTGCACTTGGTTAGGAGATGATTCTCTGATTTCTGTTTTCTTGTTTGTTTTCTTTTACATTACGTTCTTACTTTGACTTGTGAATTACCTATTGATTATACAGGCCATTATTCATTGGTAATTGTGCCTAAATATTTGTTGCAAAAGTGAAATGTCACGGGCTCTCTATTCGCAAGAATCATGACCCTTTTAGCTCACTTGAGCCGAAGGCTCACAAGGTGAGCTTATATGATGGCCATGCTCCGGCGTCCGTGCGTCGGCGTCCGTCGTCCGTCGTCGTCGTCCATCGTCCGTCCACAATTTCAAAGATCTTCTCCTCTGAAAGCGATTGGCCAATCAAAGCCGAATTTTATAAGTTATGAATCATCTACATGTATAACAAGGGGGGCCAATGTGTATATAAAGTAATCCAGGTCACATGACCAAAATGGCCGACATGCCCATATATGGTAAAAACTTTGAAAATCTTTTTCTCCAGAACTGGTGAACCGATTTCAACGAAACTTGGCATGAAGCATCGATGACTCAAGTACTACAATGTGTATATAAATCATGACACTGTGATGACCTTGACATATTTTACGGCAAGGTCAACATAGGTCGCCAATGCATTTGAATGGGAAAAACTTTTAAAATGTCATTTAAAGTGAAAGTCTTGCAGGAAATGTGCAGTAGGACTGAATATTAATGATTTTGAAAAACAAAATGGACCCAAGGAGCTCATATGCCCCCACCTCGGGGCAATATACATGTATATCTCCATAATATTCAAACATCTTCTCCTCTGAAACCACTTGGCCTATCAAAGCCAAATTTTATGTGAAGCATCTATAGGATAGGGTAAAAATGTGTATATAAATAATCCAGGTCACATGACCAAGATGCCGCCATGTCCTTATATGGTAAAAACCCTTCCAAAAACCTTCTTCTCCTGAACCGGTGGACCGATTTCAACGAAACTTGGCGCGAAGCATGGATGACTCTTGTACTACAATGTATATATAAATCATGACTCTGTGATGATGACCTTGATCTATTTTATGGCAAGGTCAACATAGGTCGCCAATGTATTTGAATAGGGAAAACTGTTAAAATGTCATTTAAAGTGAAAGTCTTACAGGAAATGGACAATAGGACTGAATATTAATGATTCTGAAAAAAAGGACCCCAGGGGCTCATATGCCCCCCCCCACCCCGGGGCAATATACACATGTACATGTATATCTCCATAATATTCAAACATCTTCTCCTCTGAAACCACTTGGCCAATCAAAGCCAAATTTTATATGAAATATCTATAGAATTGGATAACCAATGAGTATATAAATAATCCAGGTCACATGACCAAAATGGCCGCCATGCCCATATATGGTAAAAACTCTTCAAAAACTCTTCTTCTCCGGAACCGGTGGACCAATTTCAACGAAACTTGGCATGAATCATCGATGACTCAAGTACTACAATGTATATATAAATCATGACCCTGCGATGACCTGGACCTATTTTACGGCAAGGTCAACATAGGTCACCAATGCATTTGAATTGGGGAAAACTTTTAAAATGTCATTTAAAGTGAATGTCTTGCAGGAAATTTGCAGTAGGACTGAATATTAATGATTCTGAAAAAATTGGTCCAAAGGGGCAATATACATGTATATTTCCATAATATTCAAACATCTTTTTCTCTGAAACCGCATGACCAATCAAAGCCAAATTTAATGTGAATCATCTATAGGAAGGGGGAAACAATGTGTATATTAATTATCTAGGCCACATGACCAAGATGGCCTCCATTCCCATATATGGTAAAACCCCTTCAAAAATCTTCTTCTCTGAAACAGGTTGAGTGATTTTACCGAAACTTGGCATGAAAAGGTACAAGAAGGCAACGATCAGGAAAAGGCGCAATCAGAAAGAGATATATGAAACATACTACAATGTGTATATAAATAATGAACCTGTGATGAGCATGAACTAGTTTATGGCAAGGTCAACATGGGTTGCCTATGCATTTCAATGGGGGGGGGGGACTGTTAAAATGTAATTTGAAGGGAAAAAACTGCAGGAAATTGGCCGACAGAATATTGATTATTCTGAAAAAAGAAAATGGCCCAAGGGCTTCATCTGCCCCTATATACCACAATATTCAAACATATTTATTGGTATATGTAGCAGATCTCAGGTGAGCGTTTACAGGACCATTGATCCTCTGGTTTGTTAAAGTGTCGGTCATTTCCATGAAAGCAGACACTCCATTACAGTCGTCTCTATCTCATGCGCCTTGTTTTTTCCTTTAAAAATCACCAATTTATATGGATGTCTTTGGAAGTACAGCAGTGGACGCAGCATTAAGACAGATTTGCCAGTTTTCTTATCGATTTTGTCACGTGACGTTTCAGACGCTGTACTTTCCTGTAAATTGGACGCGTTCATTTATATATGAGTTTGTCATAAATAAACTTGTTTTGGGCCTTTCAAACGTCTGAAGTGAGGATCAGCCTGCCTTTGTGAGATACGTTCAACAATTCCATTTCACTGATAACGCTGTTATGACTTCTGGATTCTAAATCGCTCCTTTCGAACCCCCAGAATTAGTCTGAGCGTTTGAGTCGCTAGCTCTTAAAAACTCTCCGTGCAAGGACCGCTATATGAAAGCTAGTTCCTAAGAATTATCTTTCACTCAGCTTAATGTGTACTAAGAAAAAATCGATGTCACCAAGACGAGTTAATTTGATGAAATTCGCCGCGATGCGAGAAAGCCTGTCTTGGGGTTTCCGACCATGTCTGACACTAACCGGCCTCTACACTTGCAGAAGAAGGCTAGCAGCTTGAAGCTTCGGATTTAAAGACAGGGTTTTCATGCCGGGGGGTCTGGTTTCCAGCTTGAAGATAAACAGGTAGCCTGTCTTAGAAGTGGGCGGAGCTTACACACAGGTACCTGGCTAACTTTAGGGGCCATAAAACTGATCATGTGTGATAATTGGTTGCAATAAACAACCAGGTGAGATAATACCTGTCAATCATTTTATTAGTCACTGAGGCCTAAAATTGACAACCAATAGAATCACTTGTATTGATGTTAACACTTCAGCAGTCAGAGAAAGAATGACACAGGTATACCTGTGTGGCCTTTTATACCCCAACCCTGTCTTTAAGACGAAGAGGGGTTGCACTATCCGAAAAGCGAAAACCAAAGCGCTGATCAGCTGTACAGTTACCTGCAAAGTTGATCTGCGCTTTTCTTTTCGCGGCTCACATACGTCATGGCGTGTGGGGTTAGGTGTTCTGATTCCGAGAATGGGTCATGAATGGTAATGGTTACTTTTATTTGAATGTGATTGTGTTTTGTAACGTTCAGTGACATCCAAAAGCTTTCTGTCGTTATTGGATGGCTTTCCTTAAATTAATAGGTTATTATGTTTTTACGATTGAATGCAGGCAGATGCGCTTATTCAAGGTCCACATTCCTTCATAGACGAGGCAGTAGTTCTTTCACAATTTGCTGCCTACCCAACCCTAAAAAAAGAGTAGAAATGAGGTCACATGCTATTTTATTTGATGTTATAGCCATCAATATTTTCAGAGTCGCTTGCGTAAACTTTTGACGGTTCTGGTTTTGTCGTCGCATACGTCATCACTTTCGATTTACTATTCTTGTGGATTGTATATCAATACTTATTGCAAGAACGATATCCGTAAACCATCTACCATTCTTTCACATCATTTAAGAAATGAATTTCATTTTTCTGGTGTTCATGGAGCTATGAACCGCAGAGGGTCGCGTGCAAAGTGAATGAACCCCGAAAGGGCTCATGTAAGCTTTGCTAGCGACCCACTGCGGTTCATAGCTCCATGAACAACAGAAAAATTAAACTCAATGCTTATATTTACATTCATTTCTCTCTATCGTTTGTTGAAAAATCACCAAGACGGTCACATTTACCAGCAAACAGAAAATCTACACACAATGTGTGTTCAAACAGCGGAACGGCGTCGACGTTTACAACGTCCAATCAGATTGGCGAGATTCATGTTTTTTGACGTCAAGTTTGAATTACGTTACGTCGCGTGACACAATGTTGTTCATGGAAGTATGAACACAGATGAACATCTAATGGTTCATCTAAGGAGGTTTTAGAAAAATGTAAATATATTTGAGTATAATTATTCAAGTCGATGCACCATTGTCATTGCCGTTGTGACAAACACTTTTTCAGTCTCTGTATAGTATTCTTTACAAGTTATGTTTTAAAGACGTTCTTTGCTGCTTCTATGCGAAGGATGGCCTATTATGACCACCTCCAGTATACAGTCCAGGTAGAATATCACTCACCACATGATTATCTTATCTTAGTGATTATGTGACTATTAGGCTCTACGTGGATGGGATTCATACAGCTGCGTCCAGTTATTAATATAACCCCTGCGATATTCAGAAATAAATTGACAACTCTTCTTGTTTTTGAGCAATCGTCACTGGCAAGAAATGGACAACTGGAGGAATTTATTTATATTTTTGTTAAGTACGAGTGTAAATATTTTACGTTATTAGGAATAAAATTACAAACCATTTACCATGGTTCCTTGTGGAATCTTTGAAACGTAAATATCAGCAATGTTTAGTTAAAACTTTGGGCTCCTTCATTATGCATTCAATTTAGGTATACGGCATCACATGATCTGAAGGTTTTATATACAGAATAAATATGTACACTCATATTTAACAATTCTTCCAGTTGTCCATAACTTCTAGTGACGACTGTTCAAAAACAAGAAGAGTTGTCAATTTATTTCTGAATATCGCAGGGGTATATTGATAACTGAACGCAGCTGTATATAGGATAAAATCAATATATGTACTAATATTGATTTTACCTACATGTGTTCATTTATTTTCAAGGGGTTCTGTCCTTATCTCTGCTCAGGTATGAAGCTATGCAATCCAAACTGTGTCTTTAATAATAGTTTACTTTGTTTCAGTCCAACGATAGAAGAAATTCGGAGTTGGGGAGAATCCTTCGACAAACTCATGAAAAGTAATGGTAATTTGTTTAAAAATATCATGCTTGATTTTCAATACCTTTTCTTATTTAATAAAATGTAATGGTTATTTGGTTAAAAATATCATGCTTGATTTTCAATACCTCTTCTAATTTAATGAAAAGTAATTCTTATTTGGTTAAAATATTATGCTTTATTTTCAATACCTCTTCTTATTTAATGAAAAGTAATGGTTATTTGGTTAAAATATCATGCTTGATTTTCAATACCTTTTCTTATTTAATAAAATGTAATGGTTATTTGGTTAAAAATATCATGCTTGATTTTCAATACCTCTTCTTATTTAATGAGAAGTAATGGTTATTTGGTTAACAATATCATGCTTATTTTAATACCTTTTCTTATTTAATGAAAAGTAATGCTTATTTGGTTAAAAATATCATGCTTGTTTTTAAAACCCTTTCTTATTTAATGAAAAGTAATGGTTATTTGGTTAAAAACATCATGCTTGATTTTTAATACATTAACCGTTATTTTGTTAAAACTATCATGCTCGAATTTCAATCTTATCAAATGATACTCATGGTTATAACATCTACCCATTATGAAAACATTCCAATGCAATATTTGGAGATTTTTTTCAAAAGCCAAAATTGAAAATTTCATTGGAAAATATTTGATATTTTCAATAATTTTGGCTCAAAACATACATTGTGGGTCTCCGGGGAGGTTCTAACGAGTACACACAATCTATGTTTTGGATCAAAAATAAGAAAAATAGGTATACCCCAGCAAACCCCAGTTTTTCTATATAAACGTGGGGTTTAAGTGGGTATACATGTCACGGTATCATCAGCAAAACATGTCCATGTAATGTATACCCCCTTGAACCCCACTTTTATATAGCAAAACTGGGGTATGCAGGGGTATACCTATTTTTCTTATTTTTGCTCCAAAACATAGATTGTGGGTACTCGTTAGAACCGCCTCGGCGAGGCGGTTCTAACGTGTACCCACAATCTATGTTTTGAGCAAAAATAAGAAAATTATCGAAACTTTCCTACTGGAAATTTTCATTTTTTTACAACTGTAAATCACTGTATATTGCATGGGCAAGTTTTTGTAATGTATAGCATCTACCATCACGATTAAGTCTTGATTCATTTCTACACAGATGCGAAATTCGTAAGTTTATACTGCATTTGTCAATATTTTAAATACATCTTAACTTTTATGTCTCAAGAAAATATATACTGGAGGACTTTGAAAACGCCTCACTGTACATCGGTTATATTTTGCTAAAAACATCCTTAAAGTTGAACGGGTGTACAAAATAAAATATGTATAGTATCGTGTACGCCAACACGATCAACAATATTTATCCATAAAGATCAATAAAAATTGTTTGCTCGTATGTTTGCTACAGCTGTTTTCACAGACGTCATCGAGACGCAAGAAAACCTTAAAACGGCCACAATAAGCGGATTTTGTAAAAAAAAAAACAACAAAACCGTCTGTAGTGATAGCTAACGACCTTAAGCACAAGAAAAAGCAAAATCAAAATGGGGGATTTCTTTCAATGCCGTTTGAGGCGCTAACGTTATTTGATGACGTCAAGAGTAAGTGTTCAAAATACCTCTAGCCATTCAATTACAGCGTCGAAAGTAATTGTATTTTTTACGTAAGTCCTTGCCTATTCATTTTGCACAAAATCTTTTGAACTCGTTTCATTTTACACGCAAAAAATAATGTTTTCTTAATAAACGTAAAAGTGATGTAACCACCGCTGTTTTAGTGCAAATGAAAGCAAACCAACAGCATTTGCTTGGCTTTTGGTGTTTCTTTCCAGAAATCATGTTTTATCTGATGAATATTTGCCGTCCCCATACTTTGGTTTTGTTGAATTCTGGGTAACGCTTGAATTCATCGTGTATGACGTTAATAACTGGCGTTGACGCTTCGGTTTTTGTATCGAAGTTACGCAGACTGGATGTACTTTTTATTTCAAAAATATTTTACTGATATATCATGTATTCTGAGAGTAGGAGCAATAAAACAAGTGAGGCGTTTTCAAAGTCTTTGAATATATATAATAAAATACATTCTTTGTCGTCACCTTAGAATCGTATTTAGAAAGTGTTTTAGTTTTGGACACCATCAACTACCTTCATAATCATGCACTAATTTATTTGCAATCGCGTGTTATCAAATCAGACCATAAAGTTTTTACGAAGGTAAGATACTTATCTCGATTTGGGTAAAAAGGTACAAGTAGGCAAAGATCAGGAAAAGGCGCAGCAATCAGAAAAAGATTCCCACTCCAAAAACCGAGGTGGGAAAAAACCAAATTAACAATCAGGTACTTATACCATGAAAACATATCGTAAGCAGAATGAGCAGCTATTTTCCCAATAGGTGGCCACTCAGTTACCTAAACTTAACTAAAAATATGAAAAAACATACATAAGGCGCCAACAGCACAAAAATTTTAAACACCAAGACATTAAACAAAAAGAAAATACCACAGAAGTATCGCCTTGGAACGATCAGTAACACAAAGTTACTGGCGGGCTTAAACTGGTTTTACATGGCCATAACCTCACCCTCATCTTCTGCATTGGCTCTGATATACACACATATAAACAAGCAATAAGGAAATCATGTTAAGAGATATAAAATATAGGTACCAACGTATAACATGTATAACGGAAAGCATGGTGAGCAGCTATTGAAGGTAAGGTGGTCACACTAAGTAAAGTATTCTATCAATTCATCTGTTTTAGTAGGTTTATTACTATACTCAATCATTTTCTTCCAGGTGGTAGGAAGGTGTTCCGGGAGTTTTTAAGATCTGAATACAGCGAAGAAAACATGTTATTCTGGTTAGCATGTGAGGACCTTAAACAGGAACAAAATCCAGAGACAGTAGAAGAAAAGGCTAGGCTTATATACGAAGATTATATATCTATATTATCACCTAAAGAAGTAAGTAATAATGACAAAAAATGTAAATATATTTGTCATTTTATATCAGTAATATCAGTCGCATCAAATTTGTCCTGGCAATAGTATTATTATCTATTTCTTTGATTGCAACTTAATTTTCAAGCTCTGTAAATTAACTCTTCTTGTATGCAGTCTTTCCGTTAAAATGAATTCAGTAATAAATGTGCTAACATTCTACATTTTCAATAAGAAAAAAAAAAACAAAAAAAAAAAAAAAAAAAACAAAAAAAAAAAACATTCTCTTTTTCTTTTCTGTAACCTTAACTCATTTAAGCCTGGCGTCCTTTTTATGGGACATAGGCAAACAGAATAGCCCCAGATGTGACGCCGCAGTACGCGGCGTCCCATCTGGGGCTATTCTGTTTGCTTAGAGAATTTTCATAGAAAAATTGAATAAAATTTAAAAATCACACCTGATGCCCCCAAAAATGAAAATGGACTCGCCCAAAGATAATGATGGGAAAATCCCTTCGTCAAATATGGGTTAATTATTCTACGCTACTTTCGGGAAATTAATATATTCGCCAGTCATTAGGTCTCTTTCACTCTTAACATAATATGAATATTGACGTCCCTTAAAATTAGATCAATGCTTCATTTTACCTTCCATAAGCTCGCAAACATCTGGTATGTTTTTAAAATTAAATTTTAAGCTGACCTTTGCGTGTGTATTCTGCCAATATAATACCATGCCATTGGGATGTGTTATCATTGTCATTCTGCTTTCTTGTCCAATTCATTCTCTGGTTTACTTAACAAGGGGGGAAACCTGTAATTGAAAATAAAATGGTAAATGCATTTGTTATTCTTCTTCAGTTTTCAAGTTCGCATATTCAAAATGACTATCTACGTCTTAGCGCATATTTCGAAAAGTAATTATTGGAAGCTATTATCTTTAGTTAATTATTACAATCTACTTACATGTAGCTCATTTGGAAGGATTAAAACAATCGCACGTGAGGCTTAGGTTATAACGCCTCTTTCAAGGACCAGCAGCAGTAATTTATGAAAACTATATTTGATTTGCTATATCAGTCAATTTGTGATTTTCTGTTTTCAGGTTAGTTTAGATTCCAGAGTACGAGAAGTTATAAATAGAAACATGGTGGACCCCACGCCCCACACCTTTGACGAAGCACAATTACAAATATACACTTTAATGCATCGAGACTCATATCCACGATTCCTTAATTCTCAAATTTATAAACGACTGGTGCAACAGACATCATGAAGTAGGTGTTTATTAGAATTGACGCAATTTATTTATTACAATTGGTAGTCAGATATGATTATCGCCCTTGAGTGTCACTGCTTTGTGGCTACAATGTGGGCATTGGCAAGGGTGAAACACGAGAAAATGGAGATAACAGGGAGCAAACTTAGCTGCAATTATGGAGGTTACGCTTGTTACAAAAGAACACGACTTTTGTTTCTGAATAACCAACGTCTCCGATTATATTGTCTTTCCGAATTTTATCGCGTGCTCGACACGCGTTACTTGTTTAATATTGAGTGGAACATTTGTTTGGACGCCGTTTTCCGCTGGCTTACAGCTATGACGTTACTCATTGATAAAATGACGCAATTGCGGTGAACTGTGTTCATTCTGGAGATTTACGGTTTTTGCTTCACAAAGAGAAAGGAGGAGATAAGAATACGTTATGTGTATTGGAACATGGCAATACGTTGTTTTATCCCAATTTGAGCTACGAATTTCATTATCATTTGAAACGTGATGGACATGTCACCTTGTGACTACTACGTGTATTCGACTGTTATGACCAATCTATCAACTGCGTATTTGTCGGCAATGCATGAGTACCGTGACTTTTAACGATATCTGGTGTAAACTGAAAACATATTTTCGATGATTTCTCATTTAAAAAATATGTTATACTTATCAATTGGAAATCACTTAATTTGCTTCCAATGGGTAACTATTCCATATGATTTTTCTGAGACAACATGACCACAATAACTGAATAACGACAATTGTTTCCTTGTTGACTTACCTAAAATGTGATGGTAAACATCACCTTAGTAATGAACTGAACGGGCTCAGCATGGGCCGAAAGTACAAATCCCATCAGCTGTCACTAAATACACAACGTGTATGTTCTTCTTGTGAAATTTGTCAACTCTGGTAGGCCTAGGTGCATATCAACTCGCCGACACGTTTTGTGCGCATGTTCAGCTAGTTTCTTCAAACTTAGCTGAATAACTGATATCTCAAAGAAATAAGATTTGAACTATTTTGTGAGCATGAGCGACAACATCGAACAGAATATACACTTTGTAACTTTGTAGTTATTATTAGTTACAGAATAACATTTAATGAGTGGTTTGATGTTAAATTTACATTTAGACACGGTATGTTTTTTGTCTGCAAACGACCAATGTCTCCGATGAGCTTAAGATTCTAACGTAGTTCATACGAATATATCTAGCCCATCACGAAAACATGTCCATGAAATATATATATCCCCTTAACCCCCGCTTTGATTTAGTAAAACTAGGGTGTGCAAGGGTTAAAACTATTTGTTTTTATTTTTGATCCAAAACATAGATTGTGGGTACATTACGCTTGTTATACGGGGACAACTAACGCAATCAAGAACAACCGACGCACATGAAATCAAATAGCGACAGTAGGGGGTAAATACCGATCATGTACAACTTGTCAAGGATCATTCTGATTTGTGGCAAGGAAAACAGACAGGGTATATTCTTTCTTGTATTGATTCCATCAACGTTAATGCCGCGCTGAATGTCCCTGTATAACCGGCGTGTGATACGATTGATAGTAAAGAATACTACAAATTATCTTCAAACTCCCTCCTTGGATGTTATTCTGTACAATAAAGTTGTATTTATGCCATATTGTCCAGTTTGTTATCTAGTCCATATGTCCTATGGAAATGATGCTTATCTGCAAGCGACCTTTCAAGAGATTCTTAAAATGTTACTCATAGGTCACTAGTTGTTTAACATGCCATTTTCCCATACTTCACATCCATATGTTTGAGAAACTTCGGTGCTTTTCTCAGCTAATGACCTGGAATTCTTTGGAAAAATATGACATTTTTTCATACAACGCACATCCTGGTTTAATTTATACACATAGTAACATTCTAAATTTCTTTACATAATAACAAGCTTCAACGTAAAATAAGGGCACCATTTTAACAATATCGTTTTAGATAAGTTTTACATACAAAAACACTTTGATAAATAATTGTTAAAAATAACTTCAATAACTTCAATAACTATTTCTTTATGCTATTTATTAACGTTTCATTTTATCCTGTAACGCATGGTTTGCAATATTTTTGTTTGTCTGATTTTAGCTGTTCGAACAGTGTTGCTGTCGAAGAGCATTACTTTTTTATTATACTTTATTTGATACATATCTTCATGACCAAAGCCCATGAAACTATCATTATTTGGCCAAGAACGCACAAGAAATTTTGATAAGAAATTAGACACTTGGCATCGAACAGGATCTGTGAAAACTGATGAAAATTGAAATCTTGAAAATTATCTCAAAAACACACAATTTGCTCTCTTGTCTCTGACAAATGTTAACTGGTATGTCTTAGTGGTTGCAACATGTTTCTTTCTTACGTATAATTGCTTTGGTTTCGTAAGATAATCAAGTTTGCAATAATACATGAATATGTCTTTACGTTTGGTAATACATAACTCTAGATGAGCAAACATATTTAAGCCTTTTTGAGATTTCAGTGCACCCTTGCAACCACATTTCTTGTGGATAGAAGAAACACGGAAGTGAATGAAAACTCTTTAGAATCTCAAGTTAGACAACCGCACAAATTAAGTGTGATTTCACAAAGTTAAGTTTTGAAGTACAAATTGTTTATCGATATGTACTTCTGAGCATGTCTAAATTTTTGCCTATATTACTATATGAATATGCAGCTTTTTAAATCCCTATATCCTTGTCTATTGAGGGTCATTAGCTGATCAATGATAAGGGACGGGACACTAAAAAAACCCTGGTCGCCTGACATTGTCTCTGAATACAGGTAGGGGCCCAAACAGGTATTTCAATATTTATTGCAGAGGGAGGCAGTTTTATTGCACATGTAATCAGGGATCATAAAACCAATAAGCAGTGGATCACAGGCATTATGCTTTAGGGCCTTTCTGTTGCCCCCTGCAGAGATGAGGTAATCACCTCAAAATGACAGTCATTTGATCTCTGGACTATATTGCATCATTAGGAGTCATTAACCGAATAAACAGTGGTACCAATATAGCCCCTTCAGGAGCTAAGTCTTTAACACATTTAATTGAACGAGAGCCACTCTGTTAGATAATTCACTTAAACCAACACAGTTTGTAACAGAATAATTCCAGCTTAATTGCTGCAATTCCAGCGTACTTGTTGAAAATTGCATGCAAAAATGATTGATTAGTTAAAAGTTATTAAGTCTATGGGAGCATTATATTTTGACCATTTTCAATTTTGCGATCCTTCCAATATTTTCTCCTATTAAAATTTTATCGATAGACTGTTTTGGGGATTTGTTTTTATCGGTATATTTTACACTGGTGTTTATATTTTCATTCATTGTTAAGACAGTATGCATTTTGTTTTACTTTTTATTTCTGTTTTATATGATTATCGTTATTTTCCCTGTAGTATGAGGATCGGTCAAAAAATTATGTCACCCCCTTTCTTTCACAGTAACTGTCATTGAGATATGTTTTAAAGATGCATTTTTAAAAGGTCATTTCCCTGGCTATCATCTGAGGTAAAAAGGGCATTTCGCGAATGAAATTAAATGAAATAACACACTCTAAACAGATGACTCTCTTATACTGGCATGGTTAAAAGAAAACGAAGTAATTACTACAGAAAATACGACTTCGAAAAATGAGCCGCCTCATGGGAAAACCAACAATGCCGTTTCCGAACAGGTCCGACACAAATCTGGCTGTACAGTCACAGAAAAGAGCTAGAAGCTTGAAATTTCGGATTTAAGTAGAAGAAGAATTGTACTATCCGGGTAGCGAAGGCGCTGATCAGCTTCGCGGTTACCGCGAAGCTGATCTGCGTCTTTGTTTTCGCCTATGCAGATTGTTGGTTTTCCCATGAGGCGGCTCAAATGTTATCAGTGCCAAATATTTTTCGAACATTGCTGAATATATCCCGTAAGAATCGAAATCATTCAACTGACTCTAATTGGTTTAATGTACAACGAAATGTTGAAATCAGATTGACTTGATATCCGTCAAAAGTGCAGTTTAATTTCAAAGGGCAGGTATTGACATCAAGACATAGTCTACGGGGCTTGAATATATTTATCAACAATTTCATTGATTCTTCATAGCGTGCAATGTATAATACAGCAGCCTATCATGTCTAGTAACAAAGTTATTACATATGTGGCATAATATTTTGACCAATCCTCGTATTAAATAAACATACCAATATAATTTGAATGTGATATACTGGACATTTTGTTATAAAACTCTGCATTATGTTATTTTGCTGTTAGTACACTTGAAAATAGCTATACATGGGCATGTTCTAATGACCAGTTAGTTGTTTTAGCAGTATAGAGTTGGCAGTAATTTGTAAGACATAATGAACTAGATGTTAGTCAATCATTATGAAAACATGCCCATGCAATATATAAAGATTTTTAAAATTGTAAAAAAACGAAAATTTCTGTACAAAAATTTTGATATTTTTCTTATTTTTGCTTAAAAACATAGGTTGTGGGTACTCGTTAGAACCGCCTCGCCGAGGCGGTTCTAACGAGTACCCACAATCTATGTTTTAGAGCAAAAATAAGAAAAAATAGGTATACCCCTGCGTACCCCAGTTTTGCTATATAAAAGTGGGGTATAAGGGGGTATACAATACACGGACATGTTTTCCTGATGATTGTGTCTGAAAAACGTGTGCAAAAGCACTGTTTACGAAATTCTTAGAACTTTAAGCACATGTATGTTTTAACAATGGTAATTTTTGACAATGATAAGAACAATTTTACAACATTGGAAACAAGTGTTTGCCTTTTACTTATAATACATGTATTTATCAGTAAACACCATAGAATAAAATGTCATATATGAAGTTCACGTTGGATATATTTCCTCATATATGGTCATAGTCTTAGTTGTATGTTTTCAGACGTGTATAAGAACAAACCACACGGGTATTTGCTTCTAAATGAGCCACGTCATGAGAAAACCTGTATTTGAGTGTAGTTTCAGACCAGAGAAGTTAACAATACGTGTACCTGTTACGGCTTTAGGAAAATCATAATAAAGGTCCATACAATATACAGATTTTTCTCATAGCTATATATCCAGTTGAATTGTCCTTATGTTCTTTTTTATTTTTGCTGAAAACCTAGCTGGTGGGTACTCGTTAGAATCGTCTCAGTTTTGAACCAAACTTAAGAAACGTAAGTTCTAGTAGTTTTAGTATACATAAGAATAGTGTAATGTGGTCATCATTTTATCCTGACAAAAAGTCACAGGCACTTATCAGACGATCAAGGCCATAATTACACGTGCAAAAACAGGAATTTCTCTAGGTAGCTCTTATGTCAACACAATTATATAATAGTTTAAGTCAAGTTTTATGTGAAGTAAATAGTTGTATCAACGACTGTCAATTGCATAAAAATCAATCATATGCCTTTACCTTTCAATGTAACACTTCTCAATTTTATGGTGTTTAAAAATCGTTTTGTCAAATAAAACATTGAGTTGTTGGTGCTTTGTATCAAGAAAACACAATATAGTCTTTCTTATTTGCTTACAGTGCCGTAAAACGTCAAGAAAACATGTCCCTGAAATGCATATCCATGTAAACCCACTATTATTTAGAAGAACTTTTGTATGCAGGGGTATACCTAATTTTCTTATTTTTGCTCCAAAACATAGATTGTGGTATACACAATCATTGTTTTG
This sequence comes from Rugalucina vietnamica, assembly GCA_964017185.1. Classification (NCBI taxonomy): domain Eukaryota; kingdom Metazoa; phylum Mollusca; class Bivalvia; order Lucinida; family Lucinidae; genus Rugalucina; species Rugalucina vietnamica. The sequence continues at coordinate 5,916,019 of OZ024873.1, forward strand.
AGCATAAACATTGAAGAAGAAAAACTTCTACTGAAAATTTGCAATTTTCAGAACTTAAGAAAATAGGAAAATCTGTATTTGACATGGGTATGCTTTTGTGATGTGAACATTGATGCATCGTCTCCTCGTTTGCATTTTAAACAAAGTTTCAAGATGAATAATTACTGCATCGCACCAATATAATAGTAAACAATTTAATTTTCGCACGTGCAATGAGCAATACATAGTATCAACAATTCAATTGGAAATAAAGTATACAAACGAGATACAACTTGACTTACATAACGTTATGCCAGCCACTAGAGTATATTTAAACGTTTGATATTATATATTTATTTTGATCATATTCAAGTGTTAAGCATGTAGATAGTTCATCAGAAACCAGAGGGACCAATTATTATTCTCTCTAAACGAAGAAGTAAGGTACTATTGTCACAACGGAGAGTGGGTGTAAGAAACAATATTTTGCTCATGAGTCTATATGATGTTTGTGTGAAGTTCGTGTAAAGTTTCAGAAAAAGTGATAGTGAACATATTGTATGACAGTGGTAAGAAACTTGAAGTTAATGATTAAGATACTTAAGTTTAGAAAAAGCCAGCCGACAGAGGCAAATCATAGCTTTTTCTTGGTAGATGGAACCTTTTTGTTTTCATTAAAACACAACATACGATATATCCTCAGAGGAAAAAGTTTAGTCAGTTATTTGATAAGTTTACCATCATGAAAACATGTCCGTGCAATGAATACCCCCTTAAACCCCACTTTTATATAGTAAAACTGGGGTATGCAGGGGTATACCTATTTTTCTTATTTTTGCTCCAAAACATAGATTGTGGGTACTCGTTAGAACCGCCTCGGCGAGGTGGTTCTAACGTGTACCCACAATCTATGTTTTGAGCAAAAATAAGAAAAATATCTAAATTTTTCTACTAAAAATTTCCATTTTTTACAACTTAAAAAATCTCTGTATATTGCAAGGGCAAGTTTTCGTAATGAATGGTAAATTCTATGATAAGAATTGTGGGACCAGGACTGTACATTAGTTGCATATTTCGACACAGTTATTGGCCCTTTTTGCCAAAAATCCATTTTTGTATTTTTCCGATAAATGGTAATATTGTTGCTTTGTTTAATTTCGTTGTGGAATAGAAGGTGTTGCAGGTGACAAAATCCGAAAAAATCTTAGTAAAATTCAACTGCAGTCTCAAGAAATAAAAATTTAAAAATTCAGAATTTAGTTATTACGTCCCTGTTATTTGACATTACGAAAACTTGCCCATGCAATATACAGAGATTGTTTGAGCTTTAAAATTGAAAATTTTCAATTGAAATTTTTTGATATTTTTCTTATTTTTGCTCAAAACATAGATTGTGGGTACACGTTAGAACCGCCTCGGCGAGGCGGTTCTAACGAGTACCCACAATCTATGTTTTGGAGCAAAAATAATAAAATAGGTATACCCCTGCATACCCCAGTTTTTCTATATAAAAGTGGGGTTCAAGGGGGTATACATTACACGGACATGTTTTCGTGATGAAATAAGAATGAAAATTGCTGCGTGTACTCTGATAAAACCACACACGACATTTCTATCATTTTACTTGGAAATGTCAGGCATCATTAATAGCCTTATAACCGTTTTGTTTTTAATCATAAACTATCGAGAAGTTATGTTAACAGTCCCAATGGGATTTCAAGTGTATTTTCACTACCTAAGCTCTTGCCTCTGATCATATGTCGCACTACTTGCTTATAAATTGGCGGTATGCTAGAAAAGCGTGCACAGCAATACCATATCGTGTATTTCTCGAAATAAAATCTGTACAAACTATAACTGATACAAAGTAGGACCATTTTATCCAAAGTAAGATAGATAAAAAAAAACTTAATTTCAGTGATGAATGGTATTTCGAATACGTTCTGGGAGGGTGTGACTTGAAAAACGAAACAGAATGGTTTACAATGCTGTTTTCGGTATTTTTATTAAATGGCTTCTCTCATATCACACACAAGCTGGACATCTATGAATTTGTAATACATGAAAACTCGTTTTTATACAATATTTTAACGAATCATGATGATTTGTTTTAGATGGCTTTTGTTTCAGTTGACAGCAAGGGTTTTTACATTCGTCTAGTCAGTTAAAGTTCTACGATGTGTTCAATGATAGGTACCTTTTGTGGTGATAATGTTGTTCACTTTTGTTACATGTACAATGAAAAGAGTATGTTGATACTTTAAGCAACTATAATTTAGAATATGATGGTAACACGAAAGAGGGAAAGGTAGATACAAAAGTCTGAGTCGAGTTAAGAGAAAACAAATAATGTCGTTTCCGAACAGGTCCGACGAAAACCGAGCTGCAGAAGCACAGACGATATAAGTAAGTAGGTAAATTCTTTATTGAAAGAAGATTACCCATTTGGCGTTCACCAATCTTCCATGGGGCCCTCAAAACATAGCAATATTATAACAACAAAGAAAACATATATCATATACGATGGCTAGAGGATGGGAATTTGGAATTTAGAAAATAGAAGAACTGTACTATCCGTGTAGCGAAAACAAAGGTGGTTTCGCATATGCAGATTGTTGGCTTTCTTATGAGGCGGCTCGTTAGTCTACCAACTCTCGGATTGTTAGTAAATTGATTCGCGTTATGTCATCATGATGCCAATCATACTAGAAAGATGCTACTTTTCTGTGAGCTTAGCTTTATCTAAAGACTTCGTTGTTTCCTTTTTTGGGAACTATATAAAAGAGCTTTATCACCGATTGCAATATATGATGTTATGCTAAAATGGATAACAAAACAACTACCTGCAATACATGACGGGTTTACTTGTATCACATTGCATAATAGAAGTGAGCCGCGACGTAAGGAAACCGGTCTTTGGAGCTTCCGACCAGGTCCAACACAAACTGGCCTGTACAGTCACAGAAGCAGGCTCGAAACTTGAAATTTCGGATTTGAGAAGAAGAGGGATTTTTGTAATATATGTATAGCAAAGACACAGGCACTGATCGGCTGTGCGGTTACTGCACAGCTTATCTGCGTATTTTTTTTCGCACAGGCAAAGTCCGGTTTTCTTATGACGCGGCTCAAGTAGTGCCAACTTGAAAGTGATTCCATATTGTAATATATTTAAGGCAACTTATGAAAGGTCGCTAATTACCAGCTTTAGACCAGCTTTAGTCAAAACGATGTCGACGCTTTCAAGTTTATGGAACAAAATATATGAACTTCGTGATTTTAAGACAGTCGCATGGAGTAATTATGTTGTACATTATGCCACCTTTGTAATTTGGTGTACATAAGAAATACACCGCTTGGAAATGAAGAAAAATATATATGATATGAATTTCAAAAATGAATAACAAATTGTATCCGTTATAACAAATCATATCCGTTATAAGTTTTGCTGCAACGATTGAGTCACTTTTCAAGTTCGCACTACGCATGATTTTATCATATCACTTGATTTGTACATAGAATTATTCATCTTGTTCCAGAGCCGGGTAACGAGAAAACCTTTCTGTGTGGTTTCCGGTCAGGCCCGACATAAACCGATCTGTATAGTCACTGAAGAAGGCTATACACTTGAATGTTCGAATTTTAAAAGAAGAGGGATTGTACTTTCTTTCTAGCGAACACAATTACGCTAGTCAGTTGTACAAAACAGCAGTTTTTCTCATCATGCGGCTCAACTGTTAATTCGTGTTACATCGTAATACTTCTATGTTTGTACAGAATTCTTGTTTTAAATGAATCGTAGCAATGTCAGTCTTTCAGATACACAAAAACGTGGTTTTAATACAGTATGAAAAGCACTCAAGGTAAGCATTGATCAGGAAATGGCGAATAAGTAACATAAGAATGCTTAACCGTGATAAAGATAATGGCATATTTCCAAAAATTCATAGCGCGATCGAAGAAACAAAATCATCCGCGCTTTTGACATGGTGACCTGTGCTTTCGTAAGGAAAACGCTCCGGATAATTCTTACTTAAACGTTTATCACTGGTTTAGCAAGCAGTCAATGTTCGCCATACAAACACGAGTTGTTTATCTGATACTGGAATTGTTATGATACTTGACAATATGTGATGCAGTAAAATTGTTTAGATGTATACATAAATGAATTTGATATTTGTTGGTTTGCATGTTATATCATTTGATACATTGGGTAGTTTTCGACATTGAAAGTAAACCTCCTCAACCTTACGGGGGCGTCAGATATTTCTAAAATGTCACGTGATTCATGTAGGTCTGATATCCTGTTTGGGTGACATAGCAAACAGGATAGGCCCAAGTGTGATACCACAAATCGCGGTGTCCCAGTTTTCTTACTGAATGGAATTTTCGAACAAATGAAAGAAAAATTTAAAATCACTCCTGATGCCCCAAAACGAAAGTGGACCAGCCTAATAAGCCGCAATGATTGACGAGTAATTGGTTAAGTAAAATGAAATAACATTGAATGAAAAATGGTTTGATCCTTTTGAATAATTCCTATCTGTTGCTTTTTTTCTGTTATACGAGATATTTCTCGTGTTGAACGAATCTCTTTGATTAATAATCATCTTCTACAACGCATCCTAGAATACAAGAAAAATGTACATCCCGTCCCACATGTTTGAATAACGTGAAAAGGAACATCCGAGGGATTTGTTTAAACGCTCACATGATAAATGATATATAAAAAAATTCAGTATAAATGTCCATGCATTTGGAGGGATGAACAGTTTGACGAATACGAAGTATAACTTTATACTTCATCTCTCTTCAAAAACAGAACATTTCTTAATAGTACATCTCAGAACTATATTTTCATGAGCATTTTAAAGGCGTTGCAAAAGTTGTTCTTCAAGATGGCAAATACACTGAATGCAGACAAATAATACTCGTCCTTGACGAAGTGATCAAATTTTTGCAGACCATTTATACGTAGGGCCAGAAAAAGGGGTATCTGATGACAATAGACAATAGATGGTATCTTTTGCAAGTTCTTTTCTCTGAAATGAGCCACATTAGCAATGAATTACCATCTGTTATCATCAAAGACCCTTTTTTTTGTTCCCTGGTTATATCCTTTTCACGCCGCGTGTCTATGTGACCAAGCTGTTGTTGAGTGAGAGAATATTTTCTCTTCGTGTTGTTAAGACATAGAATTTGTCCGTATTGTATTTGATATTTAAGTTAAATAGAAACAAATGTTTTAACAAAAAATAAAAATACCACAATGAAAAAAAATGTTTTTGTTTTTCATTAATATCCAGTGATCGCACCACATTTTTAATGGAATTGGTCCATGAGCTATTTAAGATGTCGGTACCACCTGACCTGAACAGATCCCCCCGCACTTTTTGACAATTTTGGCATGTATAGAATTAGATAAAATCGGGGGGACCTTTCTAGGTGGTAGCTTTCTGGTTAAAATCTTCGAGTTTATTCTAGTATACCCCCTTCATTTGTCTGTGTTTTTTCTTATGTCTTAAGTTTTCTTCAATTTTATGAACAAGATAGTCAGCTTGTTCATATGTCTTATTATATAACATGGCTATCAATTATTGTCATATCAATCATTCGATACTAATTTTAGCTCTCTAGGACTTTTGGCTGCTGAGATATAAACGTTTCTGTTGGTATACCCCCTCTATTTTTCTGTCATTTTTATCTAATATTTTAAGTTCTCATCAATATTCAACACTAAGAACGCCAAGTTTTTCATAAATCTTACCCCATGATTATATAACAATACCATAGCAATCACTTGATACCAATTTCGGCTCTGTATAACTTTTGGTTGCCGAGTTATAAAGATTTTTTGTGGTATACCCCCTCCACTTTTTTCTGTGATTTTTCTCTAATATTTATAGTTTTTATCAATATTCGAAAAAAAGTAACTCAGGTTATTTGTGTGTCTTACCACGTGGTTTTAGAACATTATCTTAGCAATTATTTGATACCAATTTCAGCTTTCTTGAGCTGTATGTCATTGAGATAGTAGCAGTTTTATTGGTATACCCCCTTCATTTGCAAGTGATTTTTCTCTTATATCTTAAGTAGTTTAAATATTTCAGAAACAGGAAATTCAGCTTGTTTATATACTTGTTCCATGGTTATAGAATATTGTCATAGCAATCATTTTATAACAATTCCAGCTCTGTAGAGCCTTTGGTAACTGAGATATCAGCAATTTTATTGATATACCCCCTTCTTTGCCAGTGGTTTTTCTCCTATATCTTAAGTTTTCTTTGAGCAGCAAAAACGTCAGCTTGCTATATACCTTTTACATGGTCATAGCATATTGTCATATCAATTATTTGATACCATTTTCAGCTCTCTTTGACTTTTGATTGTTGAGATATATATGGTTCCTTTGGTATACCCCCTATATTTTTCTGTGATTTTTCATCTAATATTTTAAGTTTTCATCAATATTCAAACACTAAGGAAGTCTAATTTTTCATAAATCTTATCTTATGATTATAGAACATTACCATAGCAATCATTTGATACCAATTTAAGCTCTCTGTATTTTTTGGTTGCTGACGTATTAAGTTTTTTGGTGGTATACCCCCTCCACTTTTCTGTGATTTTTCTCTAATATTTAAAGTTTTTATCAATATTCAAAAAACAAGAAAGTCAGATTGTTTAAGTGACTTACCAATTGGTTTTAAAGCATTATTTTAGCAATCATTTGATACCAATTTCAGCTTTCTAGGGCTTTTTATCGATGAGATATCAGCAGTTTTATTGGTATACCCCCTTCCTTTGCCAGTGATTTTTCTCTTATATCTTAAGTTCTTTTAAATATTTGAGCAACAAGAAAGTCAGCTTGTTTATATACTTGTTACATGATTATAGAATATTGTCAAAGCAATCATATTGTAGCATTTTCAGTCTCAAGAACTTTTGGTTGTTGAGATATATACGTTTCCGTTGGTATACCCCCTATATTTTTCTGAGAGTTTTTATCTTATATTTAAAGTTCTCATCACTATTTCATCAATGAGAAAGTCAAATTAATTATGTTGTATCACATGAGTAAAGAAAATTATTTTAGCAATCATTTGATACCAATTTAAGCTCTCTAGGTCTTTTGGTCACTGAGATATTAGCAGTTTTCATGGTATACCCCCCTTCGTTTGCCAATGTTTTTTCTCCTATAGCGTAAGTTCTCTTAAATATTCGAGAAATAAAAAACACATTTTGTTTATATACCTTTTACATGGTTATAGAATATTGTCAAAGCAATCATTTGATACCAATTTCAGATGTCTAGGACTTTTTGGTTGTTGAGCAATATACAATTCCGTTGGTATACCCCCTATATTTTTCTGAGATTTTTATCTAATATTTAAAGTTCTCATCTATATTCCAACAATGAGAAAGTCAAATTATTCATGTTCTTTATCTTATGATTATAGAACATTACTCTAGCAATTATTTGATACCAATTTTAGCTCTCTAGAGCTTTTTGTCACTGATATATCAGCAGTTTTATTGATATACCCCCTTCGTTTGCAAATGTTTTTCTTCTATAGCTTAAGTTCTCTTAAATATTAGAGAAGCAAGACAGACATTTTACTAATATACCCTTTACATGGTTATAGAATATTGCCATTACAATCATTTGATACCGATTTCAGCTGTCTAGGGCTTTTGGTTGCTGAGATATATACGTTTCCGTTGGTATACCCCCTATATTTTTCTGAGATTTTTATCTAATATTTAAAGTTCTCATCTATATTCCAACAATGAGAAAGTCAAATTAATTATGTTTCTTATCTTATGATTATAGAACATATATCTAACAATCATTTGATTCTAATTTTAGCTCTCTAGAGCTTTTGGTCACTGAGACATCAGCAGTTTTATTTGTATACTCCCTTCGTTTGCCAGTGATTTTTCTCCTATATCTGAAGCTCTTTTCAGTATGTGCACTACAAGAGAGTCAGCTTATTGATATATTTAATTGAATAATTATAGAATATTGTTATAGCAATCATTTGATACCAATTTCTGTTCTTTATGACTTTTGGTTCTTGAGAAATACACGTTTCCATAGGTATACCCCCTCCATTTTCTGTGATTTTCTCTAATATTTAAAGTTTCCTCAATATTTGAACAGCACAAAAGTCTGACTATTAATGTATCTTATTATGGGGTTTTAGAATGTTATCATAGCAATCATTTGTTACAAACTTCAGCTCTCTATGGCTTTTGGCTGCTCAGCTATAAACGTTTCTGTAGGTATACCCCCTACATTGGTCTATGATTTGTCTCTAAAATTGAAAGTTCTCATCAATATTTGAACACCAAGAAGGTCAAAATCATTCTGTATTTTTTCACTTTAATATAGAACATTATCATAACAATAATTTAATACAAATTTCAAGTCTTTGGAGTTTTTGGTTGGTGAGATATCAGAATTATGTTGATTTTTTCCCCTTCGTTTATCTGTTATTTTTCTCTAATACCTGAAGTTCTTTTTAATATTTGAGTATTAAGATAGCCAGCTTGTTTATACATCTTATTACATAGTTCTAGAGAATTGTCATAGCTGATACCAATTCAAGCTCTTAAGAGCTTTTGGTTGCTGAGATATAAACAACTGTGCTGGTATTCACCATTTTCTGTGCTTTTAGTCTAATACATAAAGTTTTCATTAATATTCGAACACCAGGAAGTCAGTTTGATAATAATATCTTATAACATAGTTATATAGCATTGCAAAAGCAATCATTTGATACCTATTTCTGCTTTCTAGGTCTATCAGTAGCCAAGATACATGTGGTAATATAGGTGTACCACCTTACTATCTACGCTTATTAGGGATGGTGTTGAACACTCTGTGATTTTAGGTGACACAAATGGGCATTAAAGTGATCCTCTGACCAAACTGGCACCCTTGAGCATTTGTTTTAAGGAAAAAAGGTTCAAACTACATCCATTTACCCAAACCAAACCCTTCAAATTGCAATATAATTATTTTCCATTTGTAAATCCTGATTTCCGTCTCATTTTCATTAATATTCATGAAAATGCAAATGAGATGATTTTCATTTAGGCCCATGGCATCAACAAATTTGTCAAATAGAATAATTGATACAATAACAATGAGCCACAATGATAGTTTAGGCCTGAAATTTGTTTTTATGGGATAATTGATTTTTAACTTCTTTTTTTTTTTTTTTCATTTTAATGTTTTAATGAAAATTCATGAATATGCAAGTGAGATAATATACATTACTTATCATAGGATAAAAGGAATATGTCTTAGCTTTAAAATGAGACCAAGTTCAATTGTCTAGGATAAAAAACAATTTAGATATTTTCAATTTTCTATGTGTACCCCCATTATTGACACAAAAATTGAATATTTAGAGTAATTTAATAAAACATAGCGTAAAACGCAAACGCCTCGACTTTCAGATAGCAGAAAACAGGATTTGATAGCTTTTTCAATGTACTTTTAGAGAATAATAGTTTAGAAATTTCCCTTTGGGAGGAAAGGGGGATATGGTAGCTAGAAGACTATTCCCTACCGTTTTTTGTGTTAAAATGACGTTTTTTTTTTTTAAATTGTGGGGTATCGTAAATAACGTGTCGTTTCACCATTAAAGCTACCAGCAATGCAAGTCCCCCCGATTTTTTACAAGTCTACAAACATAGTCCTACATGAAAATCATAAGGGGATTTGTTCAGGCCAGATGGTACCAACCCCCAAAATTTACGGTATTGGCTCATGGACCAAATAGTAAATAAAATGTTATGTTAGCAAGTTTTATGCCGGTCAAAATTATTTAGATTGAAAATAAAAAAGAGTGTACTTTTCAAAAATGGTCGGTCGTCTCTCACTAATGAGAAAGACCATCATTATTTCTTGAATAGTTTCGTGTGTATTGGTGAGTTCTTTGATGGCTGACTAGGCCAATTCTAGCTCTAAACTGTCGGTTGCAAGTAGAGCAAGCCAATGGCATTGTTGAATCAGCTGGTGGCCCATTGGTATTGGCTTTGCGTTCTCTGCGCTTTCTTTCAGCTTCACAGATTCTTTTCTTCTTTTTTTTCACAGAGAGCTGCTCCTTTGTTGATGAGTCATCGCCGGTTTTGATCGCTCCTGTGCAGTCTGTTCCCAAGACCCAATTGGTATGTCGAAATCCTTCAGAGAGGCTTTGAGGGTGTCTTTGTAGAGTTTCTTCTGGCGACATTGAGAGCGTTTTCCCTCTTTTAGTTCTTCATAGAAGACTTTCTTAGGAAGTCGCTCATCAGGCATTCTTATAACATGGCCAGTCCACCTTAGCTGTGCTAACTTTAGGACAGTATGCATGCTTTGCATCCCTGCTTTTTTCAGGACCTCTGTGTCTGGGATCTTGTCTTGCCACTTGATTTTAACAGCTTTCTCAAACAGCTTGAGAGGAAATGGTTAAGTCTCTTTGCATGACGCTGGTATACTGTCCAGGTCTCACATGCATACAAGAGGGTTGGCAGTACCAGAGCCTTTTAGACTTTCAGCTTGGTGTCAAGCTTGATTCCATTTCGATCCCAGACATTTGTACGGAGTCTTCCGAATGTCACACCGGCTTTTGCAATTCTGGCAGTGACCTCATCACCAATGTGCACTGCTCTGGAAAGAGTGTTTCCCAGGTGAATTTATAAACAACTTTCAGTTTTTGTCCATTCACAGTGATGGTTGGTTCATTGTACGTTTTACAGGCGCTGGCTGGTGTACAACCTCTGTCTTTTTTGTGCTGATTGTGAGATCATAGTTATCACATGACTGTGAGACTTGATCCGTTGCTCTTTGCATGTTTGCCTCTGAGCTGGCATTCTTATTCATATCATCTGCATAGAGGAGCTCATCTAGCATATCAGTCTGCACCTTAGGTTTGGCTTGCAACCTTTTCTAAGGTTGAATATATTGCCATCAAAACGGTACCTGATTGGGAAACCAGTGTCACTGTCCTGAAAAGCATCCATGAGCATGGCAGAAAACATCATGGTGAACAGTTTCTCTGCCATGGGTAGCTCACCCCGGCCTTATAAACCTCTCCAGGAATTGCATCTGCACCTTGAGCTTTGCCAGATGACAGCTGTTGAACTGCTTTTCTTGTTTCCATGACGGTTTGAAATTCATCTAACAGAACATTGCACTCTATCTGTGGAAGTCTGTCCATTGCATCCTCATTGATGCTTGATGGTTGCTTCAGCACACTATTGAAATGTTCTACCCACCTTTTCAAGATAGCCTCTTTATCTATGAGAAGAGTGCTTCCATCTGCACTGAGCAATGTGGTGGCTCCAGAACTCTTTGGGCCATAAATGGTTTTCAGTGCATCATGAAATTTCCTCATGTCCTTTCTGTCCGCAAAAGACTGAATTCTTCTGTTTTCTTCCTCAGCCAGGAATCTTGCATGTCCCTAAGCTTGGTCTGGATTGTCTTACTAATGTTGCTGAAGGCTGCTTTCTTGGATACTGAGCTAGTATCATCTTGTTGTGCCTTGTGCAATCGGTGTTTTTCTTGAAGAAGCTTCTGAATTTCGTCATTATTCTCATCAAACCAGTCTTGATGTTTGCGAGAAGGATGTCCTAAAGTAGAAGCAGCTGAAGAATGAACTGTTTTATGGAAAACTGTCCAGTATTCTTCTGGGTTCTCTGAACTGAGATTGATTGCATCCAGTTGGTTGCAAATGTCCGTTAAGAAAGCTGGTCTCATGCTGTCTTGATTCAGCTTTGAGACATCCAGTCTTTTAGCAGCTTTCTTGCCTAGAGGTCGCCTCGCAGGCTGGATTCTTCGGTTGAGTTTGCTGACAACCAGTCTGTGATCTGTCCAGCAGTGTGCACCACACATAGTCTTTGTCACTCTGACATCCTGCCTGTCTGTTCTCCGCACTATAACATAGTCTATGAGATGCCAATGCTTGGAACGGGGATGCATCCATGATGTTTTATTTCTGCTAGGTAGACAAAAGACTGTGTTGGTGATTACAAGATCATGTTCAGCACACTTCCTTAGAAGCAAGAGACCATTGCTGTTGCATTTGCCAACACTTTCTGGACATATCACTCCTTCCCAGGTCTGGTGGGCTGTACCAACTCTGGCATTAAAGTCGCCAAGAAGGATAAGCTTGTCTGTACGGGGTGTTGCGTAAAGAACGTCGTCTTAGTCATTATAGAACTTAACCTTAACCTCATCTGGATTGGTCATCGTGGGTGCATAGGCATTGACAATAGTTGCATATTTATTGCCTGACAGAGGAAGTCTTAATGTAATTAGGCGGTCATTGACGCCTTTTGGCAATCCTGAAAGCTTACCAACAAGTTCTGTTTTAATGGCAATGCCAACTCGTGCTTCACGCCTCTCTTCACTTTTGCGTCCACTCCAGAAGAAGGTGTATCCGGCACCAATTTCTTTGATCTCCCCAACATCTGCGAACCGAGTCTCACTCAGTGCAGCTATCTGAATTCCATACCTCACAAGGGCTCTGCCCACAAGGGCCGTTCTACGCTGCGGTCTATCTGACCCAGCACTGTCCATCAAAGTTCGCACATTCCATGCTCCAATCCGCAAAGGGATTATCTTAGTCGCTCAGCCGACTGCCGAATCCCGCTTACTGCTTTTCCTAACGGAAAACGACCATATAGAACTGAGCCGCCTGGTCTGCAACTACAGCTCCCAGTGTGTCCTACACTTTACATTTATAATAAAATATGAGCATGAACAACAAAACAACAATATGCATCAGTGGATTTTTTTTTCGCAGTCAGATGACATGCCTTTTTTGACTAAACAATGGCCTATGTTTGACTGAGCTAGCAAAACAAACATATCCGTTATAGCATTGTCGATGTAAATATACGGCCGATAAAAAGGTAAGGTAAGCAATGATCTGGAAATGGTGCAACCAGAACAAAAGCCCTACAATCGAGGTGGTAAAAACTAAATTTGATAACCACTCAGTTGCCCGGACTTTACGAACTATATGAAAATGCACATGTACATAAAATGTGTAAACAACACAAAATTCGACACCAAACACCATTCCGCCTTGGAACTGCAAGAGTAAAAACTTTTAATAATGGAACGATCAGAGAATTTTATTTTTTTTTTTCAAATTGCCACATCAGTATAGGACAGGAAAATAATATATATAACAGTTATTTTATTATTATTTTTTACTTCCATTATTTGTTTTGAAATCAATGACTTGAAAATAGTAATGCATTTTGCAATATGAATATTGTGCATAACTTATCCTTGACCCGAATGCAGTTTACATAACTATTTTTAAAACGTTTATAACATGCCATATACGTATAAGCAGGATAAATTACTGGCTTTGATGGTCTAACTTCAAGACTTCAATAAAATAGAGATATTACAGTAAGTGCAGTTTGAATTTCATGCTCAGCTGAGTTGGACATGGAAAATGTTTTATAACCTAAGGGCCAGTGTCTGAACCTATGCCGGAATTCTGATCTCTGGTTCTTTTTGTTTTATGTCTTGGTGTTTAAAATTTTTATGCTGTTGGCGCCTTATGTATGTTTTTATATTTTTAGTTAAGTTTAGGTAACTGAGTGGCCACCTATTGGGAAAATAGCTGCTCATTCGGCTTACGATATGTTTTCATGGTATAAGTACCTGATTGTTAATTTAGTTTTTTCCCACCTCGGTTGTTGGAGTGGGAAACTTTTTCTGATTGCGCCTTTTCCTGATCTGTGCCTACTTGTACTTTTTTTGATCAGTGATTTCAAAAAATAGCTGACTTTATTTCGTTTTCATACTTGCGCACATACAAATAGGCCGTTAACCTCGACCATCTTTTAGTAGTTGATACCTTTTATCAGATGACCTAGTAACATTACAAACAAGCAGTGGTGCAATATCATCTGTTTTGTTGGCCGGTTTATATATTCATGCAATGAATTATCTACAGCTACAGTATCTAATTATTTATATTTTTAAAAGGTAAGCCGTAAAGAAAGATGAAATAATCCTTTATAAATTGCATACATTTGTATATGCTTTTAAATGCGATCCTATCCGGTCTCCGCATTTTGCATTTGATCAAAAGGTAAGCAATGATCAGGAACAAAGTCACATTAGGTTTCCGGCCTCATATGTTTAAGTCCCCCTATTTCACCACATTATATAGTAGAATGGTGGATTCGAGGGGACATGAAATTTAAACGTCAATTACACCTACCACAGGCATCAATATATGAATTAAAACATTGTTATTCCTTTGGGATCACTAAAAAGACATATTAGAACAGTTTCGCCAATCCATGCCTTATAAAAATATGTTTTTAATATGAACTATTTTCGCTTCGGCATTGAAATTAATTACACGTTGTGATATACGCGCGTAGTGATACAGCTGACCAATCAAATCGACAAGTGGGCGGAGCAAATACCTGGTCAAAAAACTTATCGATATCAAAAGAAAACGATAATTTAAAAAATAGAAAATTATATTATTACTTAAAATAAATATATGTTGTCTTGGATTTTTTTTTCGCTGTAAAATATATTTTCGATTTTGCTAACAAGATCGCTTTATTTGGCTATGTGAAAACGATGCATCGGCTAGATTTTCAACTAAGATAATAATTCATAGAAAATTTTATTGTAAAAAGTTATAAAAATATTAAAGTAGATAATATAGGTGGTTTTGGATTTTTTTCTTCGCTGTGTAAAATTATTTTCAATTGCTAATATCGCTTACTTAACATTAAAGGGCGAGAAAAAAAAAAGAAATCTGTTGCTGAAAGAAACTGAATTTTGAGCATCCCGCAAACTTGAGGAGTTTCATTTTAATGGTATTGTTAACGTATATATTTAAACACGTCAGATTATAGCAGTATAATTTGCATTTGGCTCACAAATCAAAAATATTGTTCGCAATGCTTTCGTCATAAAAAAAGAACATTCCCTTCATTGTGAAAGTTTTTCATATACAAAACGTGTTTGTTTGTTTGTTTGATTTGATGCCTTACGTCCCAGTCAACAGCCATAGTCATGTTTGGACGTTGCCCCTATTTTATGTGACTTTCACCCAAAAACTGAAGGCACAGACAGCGTATCTATTTCTTTAGGTCCCAGTGCGCGGGACCGACCCGACCACCCTTTATTATAATATAAAACTTGGTCAGTTCAACATATATTGCTACATGTATGCCGATATCGTGTGCGCGCACACGCGTGTATGTTTCTGTGTGTGTCTAACGCCAGGTCCTACACAAATAAAACTGTACACGCACAGGAGATGGCTAACGAGTCATTACAAAAACTTGCTCATGCAATAAACAGAGATTTTTTAGCTTTAAGGATTGATTTTTTTTTCCGCTGAAAAACTTTGATATTTTTCTTATTTTTGCTCAAAATAGAGATTTTGAGCAATAAGAAAATTAGTATACCCCTGCAGACGCCAGTTTTTGCTATATAAAAGTGGGGTTCAAGGGGGTATGCATTACACTGACATGTTTTCGTGATGAATTTCGGAATTAGAGAATAGAGGAATATTGTATATAGTGAAAACAAATGCGCTGATTAGCTGTGCATGCAGCTGATCTGCGCCTTTGGTTTGTTGATTTTCTGAAGCAGCGGTTCAAATGTGAAAACGCCAGCTTGTCTGCCCGAGGAATGCGTGATCAAAATATTGTTTTCACAATTCATACGAACGTACATGTATATTAATAATTATACATGAACGTACATGTATATTATTAATCAACCAGATGGTTAACGGACCCTTTCTTAGTATGTGAGGCGTTTTTAAGAGCATCATTACGAAACGTTGTTCATGCAATATACAGAGATGTTTTTCAGCTGTAAAAATTGAAAATTTCAACTGAATTTTTTTTATATTTTTCTTATTTTTGCTCAAAACATAGATTGTGGATACAAGTTGGAACCGCCTCTAACGAGTACCCACAATCTATGTTTTGGAGCAAAAATAAGAAAAATAGGTATGCCTCTGCATACCCCAGTTTTACTATATAAAAGTGGTTTTAAGGGGGTCTATATTGCACGGACATGTTTTCCTGATGAAGAAAGATAAAAAGAGAAATATTTGCGAGAATCTATTGAAAAGTTTATGGTTTGAGCGACAGGCCCTCGAATTCCGATCGCATACATTATACGTGAAGAGGCACTTGTACGCGTTAGGGCAGTGTACATGTTCTCGGCGTTTGTATTTGGGTACATGAAGTAAATGTACGACGTAAGCGACAAACGAAAAAACAAACAATGCTGTATTAGTTTTTCTTCTTTCTTTTTAATCAATACCATTGATGCATCTGCTAGGCAATTAGCTGATCAGAACGGTTTAGCATCAGGGCACAACGACTTAGGTCGCAAACATGCATCAAATAGGTATGCTTTACGACATACAACAAATAAGTTTGCATGAGAAATGTTTTCGATTTTGATTTGTCGTCAAACGAAATATTATTAAACTCATTTCTTTTACAAGAAGAATGTAAAATAACAAACATAGTTAGTATTGAAATACGACATCATCACAGAAGATGTTTTGTCAAAAATAGACAATCATAATTCAGCGTATCTCCTTATTTTCCTTAAGATTTTTAATTATATAATACAAAGGACTTTTTATGCTGGTTTTATGTCTGTGGTTATAGTACACGTTTAGAAGATCGTATGTAACGTTTCAATATGGAAACTTTAGGATTCAAATGTCTTTGGTAATACATGTACATATATGCGTACAACCGAATACAACTAAAGTTACACCGAGGTGATCAGCACATGTAATATGAGCCGCGTTGTGAGAAAACCTGATGTTTGCCTATGCGAAAACAAAGACGCAGATTAGCCATGCAGTAACTGCACTGCTGATCAGCGCTTTTGTTCAGTTCGTTCGAGGGGTAGCGCAATTCATCTTCTTCAAGGCTTAAATTAAAATTTTTAAGCTTCCAGCCATCGTCTGTAAGTGCACAGACCGGTTTGTGTCGCACCTGAAGTAAAACCCCGCTGCATACATTATATTATTTAAAACACGTATTAAGGTTGCGAAATACCAAAATTAAAATGTTGGAAACATTTCGCGCATATTGAAGCGGTTTTGTCGTTATTTGTTTCTGTAGAATATTTACAGTCTAAGGAAATGTTGACTTTAGTCCATTTAATGGCATCGATCAGATAACTTATTTTCGGTAACCTCTTTTCTGGTCCTTCTGTTATTGTGAATTTATCTATTCATTTATTTATTAGGTTAGGCGTAAGTTCGGAAAATCGCATTTATGGCGCATAAAGATCATTTTATTTTTTACTATCAATTAATCGTTGTAAACTTATGAGTATCATATTGTCAATTAAATTTTCAAAGTTCATTTCCAATTCTCGACTCTGTACGATAGATCACCATGAAAAAAGAAATAGAAATGATACAAGATCAATTAAAAAGAAATAAATAAAATCGATTTATCAAGATTTAATATGATCGAAACATTCCTTTAAAGCGTGCCAATGAACCATATGACACGTGGGGATATTGTGTGACATACCGCTCGGCATCATCAAAGAGTCGCACAAACTGGAATATGATGTATGCGGAACCAAAAAATGCTTTGATCAAAACATAAAACGCAATTAATCTCAGTCATAAAATCAGACAATATGCGCCGGTGTAGTTGCTTCTTTAATCTTGGTCACCTGGCGTAGGTAGGGGCGGGGCTAAAATTAAAGTAGTTCGGTCGCGTATTTCTTTCACAATATGCGCGAGAACACGTAATGACAATCAGAAGCAATTTCACACCCTAACAACTCAGGTGGGAAAACCGAAGTCACAATCAGGTATGACAGATAAAGAACATATCGTTAGAAGAGCAGCTATTTCCCTAGAGGTAGCCACTCAATTATCCGAACTCAACTAATATATGAATATGCCAATAACTATTTAATAAAATAACGATCAGGGGTGGATCAGGGATTGCAAATTTACAAAGGGGGTGCATTTTCTTAATCTGGCCTAATGTTTCGTAAATCGTCAAATTATATTGAAATCATTTGGCCTCAGATAGATGTTAAAGCGAACCATCAGAATGTCCTCTAAATCTCCCATTGACAATGACCACTGAAATTAACAAGGTTGACACCCTTGTCATTGGGAATGATATGAGAGACACATATCAATGAACTGACAAAATGGACCTCAATAAGGTCGCCCAGAGATAAATCAGGGATCATAGTTACATAAAAAGGTATATTTTAATTTATATTTAACAACTCAGTTCAAAAGCATAAATTATGTATATGAAATTCAATATTTAATATTTTAATCCATCATCATGGCCTACATCAGCCTAAATGAAAATTCATTCCATCTGGCAAAAGATCATGTAGGTGTCCCATTAATCTACTTTTGCACGAATATATGACAGTGAAATGGATACGTAGATCCAACAAAGTAACACACACACGCACGCGCGCATGGCACACAGCAAACTTGACAGGTGCTAGATGTTGCGTTCTAGAATAGTCTTATACAGTTTAACAATTTCTTTCTGGTCATACCAAACCTTTGGGTGGATCTGCTGTGATTTATCATTTTGTTCTGTGTTTATTCTTTCTTCCTCTCTACTGTGTCTTGAAAATGAGGCGCCGCATAAAAAAAACAAATACATGCATGGGCGAAAACAAAGACGCAGATCAGCTGTGAAGTTGCACAGCTGATCTGCGTCTTCGTTTTCGCCTGACCAGCTGATCAGCCATCAGTCTTTGTTTTCGCTTCAGGGACAGTACAATTCTTCTTCTTCATACAAAACCTCAAGCGTCTATACATTTTTGTGGTGGAACAGCCTTGTTTGTGTCGGACCTGGTCGGAAACTTAAATTGTAGTTTTCTCATGCAAAGACTCAAATCATTTGCCCCGCTTGGTGCCTGGGTAGTGGGATTTTAAATTCATTTGCATCGATTCCATGACTTGAGTCACCAAAGCCTGATTACAACTGCCGTTCAGCGTTTGAAAATAACGTGGTCTATCTAGGCAGTCACGAATGTTTTATAACATCGGGGCCATGTTTTGGCCCTTTGTCTCAGTATAAGGCAGATTGAAAAAAAAAAAAAAAAAAAAAAAAAAAAAAAAACATGAATAAAATTGTCTGTTGCTTGGGCCACCGGATTCAACTGGTGTTTTTCTTTTGCTCCGGGTGCGCCCAGGGATCTCCATCGTAGGGCAGCTTACTTTGTCTGTTGAGTCCTCGTTTTGGATTCATCAGGGTGGTACTCATGATTTATCTGTTTGTCCTTGATGATTCATTGAACCACTGCAGAAGATGAGGGTGAGGTTAGGTGCCCGTAAAATCGATTAAAGCCCCCCAGTAATTTTATATTACTGATCGTTCCAAGGCGATACAGCTGTGTGGTTCCATTGGTTTTATGTTTTGGAGTCGAATTTTTGTGCTGTTTGAACATTATGTACTTTTATATATTTTTATCTAAGTGCGGGTAATGAACTGAGGGGCCGCCTATTCGGAAATAGCTGTTCACTCGACTTACGATATGTTTTCTATGTATAAGTACCTAATTGTCAATTATGAGCAAAGTTAAAGTTGTTTGTTCGCTTTTCATGTTCTTATGTTTCATTTGTTTCAGTTGCTCCAACTGGGGCACATATGGAGAATTCTGCAAATGGTGTTGACATAGCTCTTGGGTTGGGCTTAACAGCTCTTCTCAAATATGCAGCAGCCTGGTGGATGAGACGAAAAACGGACGCTTTGTTCGAGAAAGTCGGCTATGTGAATAAACTTTATCTATATCCCGTGAAGTCCTGTAAGGCCTTGCCACTAACGGAAGCTGAGTGTACCAAATACGGTATGGGGTTTAACGGTATAGGTGACCGAGGATTCGTGGTTTCGACGTCAGAAGGAAAGTTTGTCCATGCTAGACAATACCCGAAAATGGTACTCATTGCAATCGCTGACAAGGGAGATAATATCGAGATAACCGCACCGGGAAAAACGGCGATATTGGTACCGAAAAGAGCGAAGCTGGACAGGACGAATTCAAAACGCGTTGAACTATTCTTCGGCGAGACAATGCCATGTCAAGACTGCGGAGACGAAATTGCAGAGTGGATCAATGATTACCTGGGGTCAGAGGGCTTCAGGCTGATGCGATATGTCGAAGGAATGGAGACAAGGGATATCAATGGCCTCACGTGGAAAACGTGGGACCCTGCTAACGTACAGGGAGACACTGCGCTGTACACCGACGCCGCAGCGTTCATGCTGATGAATAAAGCTTCGGTAGATGATCTTAATTCTCGACTGGATAGACCTTTCAAAGAATTATCCTTCCGACCAAACATATTCATAGAGGGACCTGACGCATTTGAAGAAGATACGTGGTCGGAAATAAGGATAGGCGACACAGTAAGGATGCGATGTACGGACGAGTGTGTGCGATGTAGTTTCACTACCGTTAACCCAGAAACAGGCACAAAGACCCGGGACGGTGAGCCACTGAAGACGCTCAGGAAATATCGATGTTCTGATAAGTTTGGGAAAGTGTTCAAGGAATCTCCAGCCTTTGGTATCAATACCACTGCAGATGTTTACGGGGCCATTAAAGTTGGAGATCCTGTTTATGCTATCAAGAAGCGCTAGAATTCAAACACAATAGAAGTCTGTTGTTCTACTCGTGGGGCATATGCAAACAATATAGTGCTAAATGTGTTGTCAGTTAGGTACAAAGACACGTGTATTTTATGAATGGTTAACGAAAATGTTTTGGCCCTCTTTTGATTCCTGTTTGATTCCTGTGGCGGCCCTAAAAAGTCTCCCCGTACATCATCCATAGTGCAGATTATATTTTTCTTTTGATCGTTTGTGATCAGTGAATATATTTGGAGTAGTTCGAATATATTTTACGTTAAGATTCATCTTCTTAACAGCATTTTGATTATTTGGCCCCTTTGGGAATGTGAGTCTTCGATTTTGACTACACAGATGGAAAATTCTTGAAATTGCAGCAATAATGCCTGGCTTTCGCTGCCAGTTTTCAAAGGGTCACTGATGAGGGTTCAGTACCCGAAATTGTACAATATGACCCATCTTCTCGATTTGAATGTTTTACTGCTTCCAAAGGATCTAACAATTATTTTTATTTACATCTTTTAAAAGCATCAGATTGAAGCACATGCTCCACTTGAATCCAAATATACTCATTTTCACGAATGCATACCCCGTCTACATGAACGTGTGTTAAAACTCTCTTCACGTGGATATCTTTAAATCTATGAATATATGCATTAATGTTCTATAGACCGAGTCATTTTAAGTCATTTATAAGTAATAGGAAATCAAAAGCTATGAAGTGTAAATAAATTAGTGATTTAACAAAATAGTCATCAAAACCATAGATTACGCCCGAAATGATTCACAGTCAGTTCCACACTCGTCGTTTTGCATTATTTTAACAGCATTTTTTGTTTGTTTGTTTGTTTGTTTGTTTGTTTGTTTTCTGAACATGGTTCCTTTAGCGATCGCTCAAGGATGACCCTGCTGTCATTCATCTTTATGTTATTTCTTGTCTGTCTCATTCGCTTTGGTTGATACAAGATGGTTATGGATGGCTATCTCGCTGGGAAGGAGCATACCTTGTTCTTCGTGCGTGCTGTTAAAATTTTGTAATGTCTTGTGAAGTTGTATTGTTTTTTCCTTTCCGCGTGTTTTCTGGATTGAGACGTTCACTAGTATACTTTATTCTAATGAATGATTACCGCTGACACTCCTATGACGGTTGGTTTGGTCATAATTTTAAGGCACGTGACTAAAGTGCTCACGAAATCATACAGTGGGTGTTCAGTTTGAAAATGAATGCCTACAAATATATGTGCACTTTAATGAAAAAATGCAATAACTACCGCGAAAATTGTTCCCGATTGTCTAATTATAACTTAAGCATGCTAAATTTACACGCGCCTTCTTAATTCTTTATGAGCTCAGACAAAGGTTCATAAAGCTCTACTATAAACCTTCTGTACTTTAATTGATCATTTTCGAATGAACATGAATTGGCTATAACCCCCGTCGTTTCATGGATATTACATGGTCTATAGATGCTTTATTAATAAAATTGCACAGTTCAGTGAATATTGATGCATGGATTCATTTTCATTTGTGTAGGTAGATCTTATTTTATCTTCAAAAGTAAAGCAAATCAGTTCAAACTTAATGGGTGTGGATCTATCTATGAATTCCAAAGGTAATGATTTTCAAATATTCGCCTTTCCGTTACCATTCTTCACGACAAGCTTATAAAAGCCTATATATTTTACCTCTTAATAGCAGTATTGTTATTTATTTTATATCCAGAAATGCAAAATCTTTATTCAATCAAATGTATATATCAAAACAATGTTACATGTTTTGGTCGCAGTGACCTTTTTACAACTGAACAGATATACGCTTAACTATGCCATATGTATCTTCATAACCACGTCTCATATCACACAGTAGACAAAATAATATGATACAATAAAGCGGTATAAGTAATTAAATCATAAATTCTATGAGATTAAAGTTATATAAACAACAGCACGTATGAGGTCGACCTGTAGCTAAACAGACAAGGTCACCAATGAAAAAAGGCGCTAGGTAAGCAAAACATTCCTGGTATGATTCACCCGTGGTGTCTATTTACGAGTAAGTGGCAGAAAAGGACAACGAAATTAAAGTTAGAATACAAGGCACAGGAATTGATAAGATTGAATTAAATATTCCAATTAAGGCACCAGGTCAAAAGGAAAGTACAGACTGTTAATTGAAAACCAAACTATTTATAGTGTGCTAGGTCCAATTAGATAATACGGTAGACCAAAGCGGTTTTGAAGGTTGGCCAATAGGCAGTCATGTTGTAAGGATCGACATGCTTACGATCCTCAATGGTGTCACTTATAGAACTATTGGAGAGTTGACACGGTTATCGTGGGACAACAATTTCCTTGTGAGTGCCAATAACCTTCAATGATCAACTCCGTATGCAGGTTGTAAAGCAGATATACTATGCAGAAATTGTTAATTATGGGGAAATGAAAGTCATCCATCTTGTCGCAAAACACCTTCAATCAATGTGAGATAACAATCTGAGCCTCGGGCAGATATACTGGGCTCGGTAGTATCTCGAAATACACGTTACAAAATATCTATGCAATCTTCAATTCTATGAAATTAGTTAAAGCAAAGCAATACCTGTACACATGTGCCTGTATGTGAAGTTGGACTGATGAGCTTGTAACTGGGATGGAATGGCAACCGCCAGTTGAGACATTTGGTCCATGCAGGGGCCTCACCAGCAGCAAGGGGCCTAAGTAGGTGCTTACTCGGCAGAAACTGATTTGAGCCTTACTCTGTTTTGCCTGCTGAACCGCAAAACATATTGTCAATAAAAAGTTCCAACATTTTGAGAGCGTCAACTTTAGATGTTTTTGATCGACAGGAATCAGATATTAATAAAAATTAAAACTGAGACTCTTTAAGAGTAGTGAAGATATTAATGAGAAAGGGGATGGGCCATACCATGGTTTCGGCTATTTAAACCTCTTCAGTGAACCTTTAGATTTGACAACAAGGAGCCAAAGAGAATTACTGTAATTTTGAACTTTAAAATCAAAAGAAATAAAAAATAAAAGCAGTAAAGATATTAAAGAGAAAGGGGATGACCCTTTAGATTTGACAACATGGAGCAAAAGAGAATTACTGTAAGTTTGCACTTTTCAACAGGGTAGTCAATACAAAAACTAGTATTATCTAAATGTGACCAAATATATTAAATAATGGTTAGAAAATGTAAAATGTATGTTAACCGATAATTATTTTCTGACACCTCAGAATATCCTCGCTGATCTCAAAGGACCAAAAGGTAAATATAATCTGCACTATGGATGATGTACGGGGGGACTTTATTGGGCCGCCAAAACCAAATGCAGTAATAGCAAATACAAATTAAAACTTAGATCCTTTAAGAACAGTGAAGATATTAATGAGAAAGGGGATGGACCATACCATGGTTTCGGCTACTTAAGCCTCTTCAGTGACCCTTTAGATTTGACAACATGGAGCCAAAGAGAATTACTGTAATTTTGCACTTTTCAACAGGGTAGACGATACAAAGACTAGTATTATCTGAGTGGGACCAAGTATATTAAATAATGGGTAGAAAATGTATCTTAACCGATAATAATTTTCTGATTTCTTAGAATATCCTCGCTGATCTCAAAGGACCAAAAGGAAAATATAATCTGCACTATGGATGATGTACGGGGAGACTTTTTAGGGCCGCCACACGGCACAACACCAGCTGCAGTAATAGAAAATATTAATCAAAACTTAGATCCTTTAATAGAAAAGGGATAGGCCATACCATGGTTTCGGCTACTTAAACCTCTTCAGTGACCCTTTAGAGTATGCTAATTAACTGAATTAAACATGTTAATATATTTACTCACATGGAAATGCAATTAACACTATTCGTACAAACAGAATATATACAGTAGTGGGTGGCATAAATAATCATGACAACCGTACCGTATCAAAACAGACAGTTTCTTTAAATTGTGTGTATTGAGAACACACATCAAAGGACTAGGGCATTTAACGCCTGATTTTGGCCTCAGATTTTGCTAAAAAATAAATTTTGGAATTTAGGTGAGAAATCTATCCCTTGAAACAGTCATTTATCTCCTCTATTAAAAACAAGAAAAAGTACTTCATTTATTCTACAAGCGTTGCCATGGCAAGGCCCAGAAGAACCATAGATAGAGCACATTTTGCACTTTTTGGTCTATCTGTGCCCATTTCTGAACACATTTTTTTTAATTTTTAAGTGCCAGCCCACACGACAAACAAAATGATACTTAGCATACAATATCTCTGGATGATACTTTATAATTATTTCATAATAAGAAATTGTTCGTCGTGTGGGCTGGTAGTTGAAAATTATGTTTAAATGTGGAAAATAGACCCAAAATTGCAAACAGTGGTATTTCCATGCTTTTCCCAGCATTGTCATGGCAACATTTGTAATTTGAATGTGATAGTTGTGCTAGAATTTATAAGCAAGGACCTATACCTGTTATTTGTAATACTTCTCTCCTCCAAATTCCAAAATTCAATTTTTTACCAACACATGAGGCCGAAATCAGGCCTTAAATTCCCTAGGCCTTTAACGTAGCTAGAGCGGTTAGCTAGGTGACCAATGGACCATTTAATTTCGTCTAATATTAAAGTAATGAACATAACCTGTGAGTAACCTGTCGCCTAAGCGTTACAGGAAGTTATCTGAGGTCAGGTTTTCTACCATCTAGATGAACTATTACAACTGTCATCTCACTACTTTACAAGCTGGCTGTCTGTAGTCCTTTTGACTAATCCAATTGGTCCCTCTGTTCTCGGTCGGTGACTTTGTGTATACTAAGGCGGTGTTGTTCAAAGGCGGTAACCTTAGGCTCTCAGGGTTCATTGTTTTGTCAAGTCATTGTTTCAGCGTTATCTTGGTACTTCATCTTGTGTCATATGGTTTTCTGCTGAAAACTTTAAATCATCTCAGATTCAGAAGCGATCATTACTTGGACATGATTGTGGCTCGGCTAGTGCTTCTGTCGTTTGTGAGAAATTAAACTCCTAAAGTCCCCCTGAAATCAACTTTTCTCTTTAAGTTGTCGATAGTTCTCTTCGAAATATTTTCAATGGTGTCTTTATCATCTTCCTATGTCGATAATGAATAATGCAGTAGCATACATTTTGGGAAAGTGATGTGTGTAATTTTTCTATTCTCTCTTCTGTATTTTTTCCCTAATTTCTTGCCTGAAAAGGTAAAGATCAGGAAAAGGCGCAATCAGAAAAAGATACCCACTTTAAAAACCGAGGCGGGAAAAATTAAATTAACAATCTGGTACTTATACCATGAAAACATATCGTAA
Source organism: Rugalucina vietnamica (assembly GCA_964017185.1). Classification (NCBI taxonomy): domain Eukaryota; kingdom Metazoa; phylum Mollusca; class Bivalvia; order Lucinida; family Lucinidae; genus Rugalucina; species Rugalucina vietnamica. Next base: position 5,941,977 of record OZ024873.1, read on the forward strand.
GCCGAATAAGCAGCTATTTTCTCAATAGGTGGCCACTCAGTTACCTAAACTTAACTAAAAAAATGAAAACATACATAAGGAGCCAACAGCACAAACATTTTAAACACCAAGACATAAAACAAAAATAACTACCACAGAAGTATCGCCTTGGAACGATCAGTAATATAAAATTACTGGCGGGCTTAAATCGATTTTACATGGCCATAACCTCACCCTCAGCCTCCGCAGTGGTTCATAGCATTTAGTTAGTTCTTCGGTCCTAATGAATCATCAAGAACAAACAGATAAATCATGACAAACACCCGGATGAATCCAAAACGAGGACTCAGCAGATTCAGTAAGCTGCCCGACGATGGAGATCCCTGGGCGCCGAAATAACTAACTATCTCCGGAGCAAACGAAAAACACCAGTTGGACCCCGGTGGGCCAAGCAACAGACAAAAAGCTCCGGCCCCAACCAACTAAAATGAATAGCTTTATGTCGGGGCCATCATAGAGTCTGACGCCCGACCCTCCGGCGTGCAATTAAAGAAGACAGCATAGTTATCAACCATGATTGTGTTAAAAACTAAGCATGCAGACTGTCGCATAACATTCAAGTTATAAATTATACGTCTGTAACGTGTAATGATTTTTCTGAACTGAAAAGAAAAATCATTCCTTCCTACAAGCTTCTTAAATTTGTAAACCAAGTCACCATAAAATTCTGGTTCACCTAAAAGCGTCTTTATGACTCTATGATGGCCCCGACATAAAGCTATTCATTTTAGTTGGTTGGGGCCGGAGCTTCTTGTCTGTTGCTTGGCCCACCGGGGTCCAACTGGTGTTTTTCTTTTGCTCCGGAGTTAGTAGGTTATTCGGCGCCCAGGGATCTCCATCGTCGGGCAGCTTACTCAGTCTGTGAGTCCTGGTTTTTGATTCATCAGGATGTTTATCATGATTTATTTGTTTGTTCTTGATGATTCATTGACTAGTTAGAGATTCACCACGAGGACCGAATAACTAACTAAATGTTATGAACCACTGCAGAAGCTGAGGGTGAGGTTATGGCCATGTAAAACCGGTTTGGGCCCGCCAGTAACATTGTGTTACTGATCGTTCCAAGTCGATACTTCTGTGGTGGTTCTTTTTGTTTTATGTCTTGGTGTTTAAAAACTTTTTTGTGCTGTTGGCGCCTTGTGTGTGTTTTCATATTTTTAGTTAAGTTAAGGTAACTGAGTGGCCACCTATTGGGAAAATAGCTGCTCATTCGGCTTACGATATGTTTCATGGTATAAGTACCTGATTGTTAGTTTGGTTTTTTCCCACCTCGGTTTTTGGAGTGGGAATCTTTTTCTGATTGCGCCTTTTCCTGATCTTTGCTAACTTGTACCTTTTTAAGCCAACATTATATTTGGAAATCAATTCATGTGTCTACGATAAAATTTAGAAAATGTTTTTCGAAGTTTATGATACCGATGACCCCTTGGAGAAGTTTGGTCGTTAAACATTTAATTCGAGCGTTAAAGTCCTTAATATGATTGCAGACTCTAGCAAACCTAATAAGCTGAGAAATGTATACACCATAAGAAGCACGACGAGGACTGTCACCATCCAAAAACGGAAAATTTACTATATCAAAATCAAAGTCATCGCGCTTATCATTGATTTTAGAAGAAACAAATCCATTTGCAACAGAAAGATGTAAATCTAAAAAGGGGGCTTCCGTATCTGAGATATTGGCTTTGTTCAAGTGTACCTCAGGTGAATAAATTTGATTGACCATTTGATTGTGTTATGGTTGAGATGTTGTTGGTTCGGATTCTTCCCAGTTCCGGATACCAGTATGTGTATAAATAATATCAGGAAAACGTGTCCGTGAAATGAATACACCCTCAAACCCCACTTTTATATAGCAAAACTGGAGTATGCAGGGGTATACCTATTTTTCTTATTTTTGCTCCAAAACATTGATTGTGGGTTCTCGTTAGAACCGCCTCGCCGAGGCTCACGTGTATTCACAATCTATGTTTTGAGCAAAAATAAGAAAAATAGTAAAACCTTTCTACTGAAAATGTTCATTTTTTACAACTATATTGCATGGGCATGTGGTGAATGCTTACAAGTCGCACCCAGGTAACATCCAGGCAACAAATCGTGGAAAAGTGTGATGTGCTCATTTTGCTCGCTCAACAAAATCTCATTGGCTGAAGGTGTGTCTATATTTCAGTTATTCCCTTGTCTGTCAACATCTACAGATCCACTCAGCCATTTGATTGGCATACTATCATGTTATCTATTTTTTGTTATTTAGACCCCATGTTCCTCACTGATCAAGCTAAAGATAAACATTATACTCTTAATATGGGTCCATTTGTTCAAAACTTCGTTTAAAATAGCTTAACGCTGTCGTTCAGCCCTCAATTTGCTAACTATATATCGACTTCAAAACCAAATTGTTATTTTTGTTGAAAACATTTGAGAATGCAAAGGATTCTTACATTTTTTTTTTTCAACAAAAAAGAACAGTGTATTTGTAATATGGCCATTTGAAATTGTAACGAATCGTTAACTAACGACATCGTTAATTTTGAACAACTGGCCCCTGTTCTAAACCAACGAGTTTGGTTCAATTTTCAAAATCTCTATTTAAGCGGCAAATGGAGAACATTGCCGCACAGTGTCACCTAAAATCGTAACTGTTCCAGGTTTCTTTACTGGTATATTCACGTAATTAGCGAATAATATCAAATTATATGAGCAATCACGTTAGAAAACCAACAATTTGGTTTCCGACCAGGTCTGACACAAATCGGCCTGTACAGTCATAGAAGCAGTCTAGATGCTTGAAATTTTGTCTATAAGTAGAAGAGGAATTATTATACTATCCGAGTAGCGAAAACAAAGGCGATGGTCAGCTGTGCAGTGACTGCACAGCTGATCTGCGCCTTTGTTTTCACATATGCAAATAAATCCGGTTTTCTCATGACGCGGCTCATTATAACCAAGGCTGCAACAATGAAAGTAGATCTCCTTGATATGGCAGGCACATTAATAAAACATAATTTATGATGAACTTCGGTAAGAATATCCCTAATCTGCATCTTTTATGCATTGTCATGTTTAAAATTGCATTATATGCAATATAAGCCAAACTGATATCGGATGGTAGATATGAAAACGTTTTAGGGGCACTAGACCAAGTGCTTTCTAAACAAAGTTCGTTAACCGTACTCTTTATGAGCCAAAATGTGAAGAAGAAAGTAAAATACGTACGTTGAGCAAGCATGGATACAAAGTATCGATCGAAGTATCCACCTATTTTGGGAATTATTTTGAATGAGCTTACCATGCAGTTGTTTTAGATGTAGCCATTAATTTCGACAAATGTAGAGAGGAGGTTGCATCTGCATTGGATGATTTCGGTAATCGATGGTGTAAACGAGAGGGTGTTGAGGATAATGCTATTAAAGAATGGAAAAGAAGTATCTTCACTATCGTGGATAAATGTATAAAGTTTTATTCAAAAAAATACTATTTTTTTACCTCCTAAACCAAAATCATCATTAGGCATTTGAAGTAGGGCATCCAAGAATTCCATAGAACCGAGGTGTGAAAAACTAAATTGACAATTAGGCTCTTACACTTTGAAAAGACATCGTAAGCCGAGTGAGCAGCTATTTCCCAATATGCCGCCACTCAGTTAACAGAACTTAAATAAAAATATGAAAACGCACATAAGGTTCAAACAGTACAAACATTCGACTTCAAAACATAAAAAACAAAAGGAACCACAACACAAAGTCTGTCTTGGTTCTGGCAGACAAGGCCGCAAACAACATTGTTGTCGTTTGTAGGCTTCACTACGTTGACTCCTTAAGCAGGAGCTTGATGGCACCAGGGCTTTTCAGGAGACAGATACTGATGAAATGTCAATATTAGTTAATACTCACTTAAAGGAATTGCCGGTTAAGTTTTCTGTTTTTGTCAATGAAGGCCAAGACAAACTTCCTACGATGTATTGGTTACCTAAGCTTCACATACATGTAAGACCGTATAATTAAGCTAGATTTATGGCAAATTCTAGCTCTTGTACTACTACTGAACTTTCTAAATTATTAACCTATCAAATCTCGTGTCATGACATTAAATGGGACAGTGTATGCAACTAATTAAAGAAAAACTTCTGAATTTGATAGAGTGGACCTTCAAAAGGGCATTAAATAACTATGGTTCACTTTGGCGCCTTATGTGTGTTTTCATAGTTTTAGTTAAGGTAAGGTAACTGAGTGGCCACCTATTGGGAAAATAGCTGCTCATTCGGCTTACGATATGTTTCATGGTATAAGTACCTGATTGTTAGTTTGGTTTTTTCCCACCTCGGTTTTTGGAGTGGGAAACTTTTTCTGATTGCGCCTTTTCCTGATCTTTGCCTACTTGTACCTTTTTTTCAAATAAAAATTGGTTTTGGTCAATAAAAAATTCTGGCGAGGCGAGTTCCGTGCGAAGAGCTTGTCCACATATGATTTTTCTACTCTGTATACAACCACAGTGTATATCCGAGCGTATGCAGAACAGACGGTTACGGAACAGACAGACGTTTACAGGAGCACGCGCTTTTTCGCGCCAAAAATGTTTTTCCGTTCTTTTAAAGTGACTAATGCAAATATTGAGACCAAATTAGAGCAGATGTGTTGCATACATACCCGTCTAGTTGTCTGTGCTCAAGAGCACAATGATTTTTCAGGGGGTTCGCCATAACTGCCCAAGACGTGTGAAAAATGGCATATTTTGTATTTTTTTTTGGCTGTGTGTCGAGATTGCTTGCAAAATAAGCCCTATTCAACCTTTTGGATTTAGTCCGTATGTAGTTAAATATGTCCTGAACCACCAGACATTAAATATTTTATATGTTTTCCAGTAAAAATAGCCAAGATTTGTTTTTTTTCTGAAGCGTATGGTAATTTCATGGTTACGGGGCGGTACAGTCGTTTGTTACGGAGCGGAACAGACGAAATGACGCATTTCCATACGAAACGGAACAGACGTAGGCGAGCTTTAGAATACGGATAGAAACAGACGCTGTATAGTAGAAATGTAAGATACAAACATGTTTTAGCTCACTCGAGCTTTCTGATTCACTATAGACAGCGGAATTTTTACAGACCCAGCGTCTGTCTGTCCATCTGTTCCTCACCATCCTGCTTAAGCGTACGTCATAACAACATGGATTCATTCGATGCTTCATCATGTTCATATTCCGATGCTTCATCGTGTTAATATGCACAAGCATGGCTAAATAGTAATAAACTGCGAGTAAATCAAATAAGTAAGATGCATGACAGAATCATATATGCTTACAAATCACGCCAAAGATTTTGTCTCCCGCCGCAAGCTCCCTTTTGCGGCGTCTTGGCTGATTCTCACGCATCATTCATATATGGAAAGACTTTGGAATATATGACCGATGCTTTGGAGAGTACTCCCGCCGGTGTGTACGGAGGTGGGTGTTCGCTTGATGACTTTGCTTAAGGACTGAGTATGCAAACAGGGAACCTTTTCCTTTGACCGAAATTCTAGGGTCTCTATATTACTAACGTATTGAGCAAGAATGCCAGCCTTCCATATAGACCTCCGGTTGAAACAGACATGAGTCTTATTATCGGACCTTTTCAGACTTTTTTCAGTCTTTTATTTCAGAATTTATTGTTCGATATGCACTATTAGTGATACTATATTTAAAGGAGAAGAAAAGCCGTGATTGCCTCGTGATGCTGAGCACCAAGGAAGCCATTGGTACCATTTTAACGCATTTGATATGGCGCGGCCTGGGCGAACCCACGACATCTCGCCCCCGAAGCGGGCGCTTTTACCACTGAGCTATCGGGACCTCTCCCCACCTCTGTCTCTGATCTGCTGTTTGCCCTCAAACAACTTTTTGTTTTCACAAAATAGTCGATGCTATTCTGATACATGTACGATGCTGATCCAGGTCACCAGGTGAATTCCATCTGGTCACGTTCGAGTGCTACAATACAGAAGGTTGCCGCAAAGTGTTATATTTGACATCACAGTGTTGTTCATGTAGTATTCATGGCCGTCTGTGACCGCTCCGTATGCTGATTCGTCTGTTTTTTTTTCGTAGGCTACGTCTGTTCCGCCCCGTAACATAAACGAATCTGTAGACTGTTCCGCTCCGTAATGTTTTTGTTGCTAAGCAACAAAATTCTGCTTAAACTACAAGGCTTCCATGCCGGAAATTATGGTGTTTTGGAAGATAGTAGATGGACATGCAAGGCCGATATAACAATACATTCGAAGCGTACAGTTTTGGATGAAAAACTGTACAAAACATTTTTGGCGCGAAAAAGCGCGTGCTCCTGTAAACGTCTGTCCGTTCCGTAACCGTCTGTTCTGCATACGCTCGGATATACACTGTGACAACATTGCCACATAATCTATTAAAAGAAAAAACTTCTCGATTTGATAGAGTGTACCTTCAAAAGAGAATTAAAAACTATGGTTTACTTTATTTGGCATGTAATGACGATGGGCTTTTTTCACTTCCTCTGACCAAAGTCCGTATAAACTTTGGTCATGTCAGAATGTGTGCGACGCCTTATCCTACCTCCTGGATAATATTTATATTAGATTTGGGACAAAGTTATACAGACAAATTGTTGGAACTCCAATGGATACAAATTGTGCACCTCTCGTAGCTGATTTATTTTATACTGCTACGTAAGAGATTTCATGGACACTCTTAACCACGATAATCAAGCTGATGTTATCGAGGCTTTTAATTCGACTTCCAGGTACCTCGATGACCTTTTGAACATTGACAATCCTTATTTTGAAAGTATGGTCAATCAAATTTATCCACCTGAACTACAGCTGAACAAAGCCAATACCTTTTCAGTTCAGAAAAATCATTACACGTTATAGACGTATGGGATATAATATAAATTTTATGCGACAGTCTGCATGCTTAGTTTTTAGCCCAATCATGGTTGATAACTATGCTGCCTTCCTTGCACGCCAGTGGGTCGGGCTTCAGACTATGATGGCCCGGACTTATAAAGCTATTCATTTTAGTCGGTTGGGGCCGGAGTTTCTTGTCTGTTGCTTGGCCCACCGGGGTTCAACTGGTGTTTTTCTGTTAGTTATTGAGCGCCCAGGGATGTCCATCGTCGGGCAGCTTACTGAATCTGTGAGTCCTCGTTTTTGATTCATCATGGTGGTTATCCTGATTAATGTGTTTGTCCTTGATGGTTCATTGACTAGTTACAGATTCACCAAGAGGCCCGAACAACTAACTAAATGTAGTGAACCACTTAACTGCAGAAGCTGGGGTGAGTTTATGGCCATGTAAATTCGATTTAAGCCCTACAGTAATTTTATATTACTGATCGTTCCAAAGCAATACTTCTGTGGTGGTTCTTATTGTCTTGGTGTTGATTTTGATTTTTGTACTGTTGGTACCTTATGTGTGTTTTCAAATTTTAGTTAATATAATATAAAGGTTTGGTCCTTTGGAAGCAATAAAAACATTCAAAGGGAGATAGTTTGGACCATATTGCGCAATTTAGGGTAATGAACCCTCATCAGTAGCCATTTTTTAAACCGCCTACGAAAGCCAGACTATTGTACTGCAATTTCGAAAACTAACACGAGAAGTCTAAATCAAAGACACATTCCTAAACTTATTTAAGTTTGGGTAACTGAGTGGCCACCTATTGGGAAAATGTCTGCCCATTCGGCTCACAATATGTTTTCTAAGTATAAGTACCCGATTGTTGATAATTTTTCCCCACCTCGGTTTTTGGAGTTGGACTTTCGTTCTGATTGCGCCATCATCTGTAGATCGTTGCCTACTTTTACTTTCAAAACATGTAGCTTGGATATAAGATGCGCAGTTGGATATGGCTCGCGTAGGTGATAGTAGCGTGGGACCACGCAAGCAAATATTTTGAGTCAAAGTTCCACAAAATTCCTTCGCATCTTCAGGACCAAGATAATCATTTAGTGTCTGATTGTGAAACAAAAACGAAAAACGAAAATCTATCATTGTTGTTTCAGTTCTTGCTCGGTAATACAGAAACAGGCTGATAAGTAATATTTTTCAACATCCGCATATACATGTAGGTGTATTGTACTGACAAGATCATGCCTAATGTAAGTTTAGTTTATCCGACCGAAATGCACTTTTAAGATATTCTATAAAAGGAAATCATTTAAATGGACGATTTTGGGAATGCGAAACCACATGCTGCAGTGCATTTTAATCACTAAGAAATGGGAAACCATCTATGAAAAAAAAAGATATTCATAACAGTACTACCTTCTTGCCATATTGCCTGGTAATAAACCTTCTGTTGTCAAAAATAATAAAACAATCTAAACGATACAAATATTAATGGACTTTGTAGTAACTTTGATATCAAGTGTATGAGATGTTTAAGCACAGGCGCTCGATGACTGGACCGTATTTTTTTCTCCTGAGTTTGTTTGCTGCATTTTCACCCGTTTGAAGACCCTAGCGAATCGTTCATGCCATATTACGTATTATTACAATCCCATTTATCAATCACTCACCCTCGGGTTAGTGGTAACAATATAGACAAGGCCGGAAACGCGCTGTCCTAGATTCACTGGAGAGACGAGATTCCCCAGCGCTGGATGGAATACCTGAACATGTATCGTTATTTAAACGCTGCAAGCCTTCACACGAGAGTCCAAGGAAAATGGCAGGCTTACTAGTTTATGATTTGAGCCTGTGCGTCGGAAAACCAACAATTTGGGTTTCCGACCAGGTCCAACACAAACCAGCCTGTACAGTCACAGAATATGGTTAGAAGCTTGAAATTTCGGATTTAAGAAGAAGAAGGATTGTACTATCTGTGTATCGAAAACAAAGGCGCTGATCAGCTTCGCGGTTACCGCGAAGCTGATCTGCGCCTTTGTTTTCGCATATGCAGATTGTTGGTTTTCCCATGCAACGGCTCATTTGGTGTTGAAATTTTATGCTGTTTGCACCTTATGTACGTTTCCATATTTTTAGTTAAGTTTGGGTATCTGAGTGGCCGCCTATTGGGAAATAGCTGCTAGCTTGGCTTACGATGTGTTTTAGTATAAGTACCTGATTGTTAATTCAATATTTCCTACCCTTTTTTTTGGAGATCTGATTGCACCATTTCCTGATCATCTCCTACTTTACATTTTTTCTATGCACTTTGTAGTCTTTTGAATGCCGCCTTATATCCAAAGAGAAACACTTACAGTCAGCCAGTCAAGTGGTGGAATTGCACTACTATCGTCTCAGTAGAGATTGCCACGTGTGTTAACAGGTAAACACACGTGACATCGAAGGATGTTCTGTCAAAACCTACATCGGTGAAACAAATGCCATTATAATTCAAATAACCGATCTACGGCAAAGGGTCAAGGCGGACGCAGGCCAGTGGGAGAAGCCTTATATTTTCTTATCCACATTGATGCATCTTTGTTAGAAGGGCTATATGACAACCTAAAATGACAAAATGGAAAACATTGTTAATTTTGAGATTTATTTTATTTTTTATTTTGCGTTGGAAACCTCGACACAAAATAAAAATGAAAAATAAATCATTACATTATCTTAACGTGTATGCCACTTATCGACGCAAATAGAAGACAATATTTTATTTTTACTGAACAGTCGGCACAAAATGAACGAGTATTTTTCATTCTGTCTAGAGTTTTCAAAAAGGTTTAATAGAATCGACCTCTACTTCATCCATTTATTCTGAATAGACATGAAATAATACCCAAATTATTGCATTGCTACTTTTACGATATTTTATCTTTCAGGAGATATTGTGATCCCGGGGCGATATGATTCCAACAATGTGTTCCGGGGGAGAGGAGGATGTCCTGACATTTACGCTTGCTACTGACGGGGGTAAGAAATTTCTAATGTTCTGGAAAGCAAAAAGAAACCAAAAACCGATGCGGGAAAAAACCAAATTGACAATACCGTACATTTACTTTAGAGAAGCTTTTGAATCAACGGATTTTTTCTACAAAAAAAAATTTACTTGAATATTCAAAAGCCAAGCAATGACCAGAAACAATTCCTTCAGCATTTTGATTGGCTGTTTGGAACTCTTAGAACAACAATAATCTTACCCAGGACGTTCATTCTATTACATTACGAAAACTTGCATATACAGAGAGTTTTTTCAGCATTAAACATAGAAAACATCATTGGAAAAAAAAGTTTTTTTTCTTATTTTTGTTCAAAACATACATTGTGAGTACACGTTAGAACCGCATTGCCTCTATGTCTTGGAGCTATAATAAGAAAAATATGTTTACCTCTGTGTACTCCAGTTTTACTATATAAAAGTGTGGTACGATGGGGTATTCATGTCACGGGCATGTTTTCCTGGTGATAAGTGTCAGTAAGACAAGTTAAACAACGTCTGTAAAGAAAAAGCGTTTGTGTGAGCGTCAGAAAATCATGAGATAACTCCTATGTTATTTCCTATTTTATTTCAGCAACAGAGAAAGGAATCACTGATTGGTTAGAAGGACATATAGACATCACTGCTCTCTGCGATCTTTATGCGTAAGTACAGAATTTGTTAACTAATATATTACGAAAACATGTCCATGTAATATACAGAGATTTTTAAAGTTGTAAAAAATGAAAATTTTCAGTAGAAAAATTTCAATATTTTTCTTATTTTTGCTCAAAACATAGATTGCGGGTACACGTTAGAACCGCCTCGCCGAGGCGGTTCTAAGGAGTACCCACAATCTATGTTTTGGAGCAAAAATAAGAAAAATAGGTATACCCCTGAATATCCCAGTTTTGCTATATAATAGTGGGGTATAAGGGGGTATTCATTACACGGACATGTTTTCGTGATGTAATGCAATTACACGTTTTAATGTAGCCATTTTGATATTGGGTATTGAAAGGTCATGCTTACTAGTCCAGGGTGCCTGATTATACTTCCATGTTTTGGAGGTCCATGTCTGTGTAGCTACACTCTCGGGGTTGTCTTTGTTGATATGGTATAAATGATAAATAAAATGTAAAAGTTAGATCCTTTGGAAGCAGTGAAGCATGTTCAAAGGGAGGCAGTATGGGCTAGATTGCGCAATTTCGGATACTGAATCCTCATCAGTAACCATTTATAAACCGGCGACGATAGCAAGAAAATATATACCGCTATTTCAAAAATTTGCATAAGAAAGTCTAAATCAAAGACGCATGCCTAAATTGGGTCAAATGATTTACAACATTGTTCAGAAGATGGCTCTAAACGTACAAGTTTAATACTCTGACTATTCTTACTGATCTCAAAGGACCGAAAGAAAAATATAAGCTGTGCTTCAGCTTCGGATACTTAAACCACACTAAATCTACATGTATATTCAAATATGCATTTGCATATGATACTATAATTTATGGAACTAGTCTTTCGCAGGAAGTCTTCAAGAAGTTAAACTTTGAGCCAGGTGGACTCGGCAGTTGAATTCGCAAAAGTGCTTTGTTCATTATAGGAAAAATAGCACTGACTTAAGGGTACTTTACCATTCATATGAATATAATATATTTGACCTATATGCTTACCTAGATTTTGATAATAATATTTTGAAACAGTATACCATTTCCTGTGCGATCTAGATAGTTTCATTGCGCCAATCCCTTCATTGAAAGATGTACTTTGCCAAACATACAACAATTTGAGAAAAAAATGACATGTCTTTTGAAACATATTGTAGCACTTTTCTGGAGTTTAAAGTCCATACTCATTAGGTGTTACATGTACAGTTCACCTTCAGAGATTTATATCCTATAACCTGTATCTTATAATCAAAGCAACCAAGCCGTAGCAAAAACGGTCTATGATACAAATTCACCAGAAAAAATCAGGTAAGACCAGCGCGTGCGTTTTTCTTTTTCTTTTTTTTTTTTTTTTTTTTTTTTTTTTTTTTTTTTCTTTTTTTTTTTTTTTTTATTAGTTGCAGTGTATTCTCCAAAAGTGCGTTTATTGTATTACCATGCAGTATACAATACACCACTTTACTGTAAAGGTAATGTTTTGGGAACCAGATGAGAAGTTTGGACACACTTGACTTTATTGGCGAGTTCTTAACCATACCAAAACAACACGAATTCTTGTGACCTTAATCCAGATCGAACGTAAAGGTTGAAACGAAGAAAAAAAACATGGATGTGTTTGCGTATTGCATGGGTCCTCTCTCATCTGCGTCATGAATGATGCCTAAAAGTTCATATTCATTCTTCAACATCCTGTAGAAACAGAAAATTACCTAAAAGTTCATGTTACAGGGATCACATTGCTATAGAAAAAGAACTTTAAGTAACTTTTTAACTTTTATTACTTATTTAAATATATACAAGGTCAGCCTAATAGATGAACCTATCTAGACCATTAATATGTCTATGTCTAGCGAGGGCATTGTACCTCAATGAATTCAAAATTCAGCATCCCAAAAGTAATCATAGAAGCATATTGCCTGAAAAGATTTTTTATTAAATCTCTTCCGAATATGGAAAGTTTGTTACACGAGGTTTTCCAGATTCTTGTGGAAATGGAGAATGGGTATGTCAAATTATTTATTTATTTATTTATTTATTTATTTATTTATTTATTTATTTATTTATTTATTTATTTATTTTCATACGTTTTGATTTATTTGTCGGTGTCGGATCCGGAATTTCTCAAGAGGTGGTTGAAGATTTTTAAGGGGATATCTTTACATATTTTTCTTAAATTTTTCCCATGAAAATACAATAAATTGGTCCAAGAGCATGGTTCGCTTCTGCCTCTACATCGACCATATGAGCCGCCTCGTGGGAAAACCAACTATGTGGTTTCCGTACAGGTCCGACACAAACCGGCACAGAAAAGAGCTAGAAGCTTGAAATTTTGGATTTAAGTAGAAGAGAAAGTGTACTATCCGAGTAGCGAAAGCAAAGACGCTGATCAGCTTCGCGGTTACCGCGAAGCTGATCTGCGTCTTTGTTTTCGCCTTTGCAGATTGTTGGTTTTCCCATGAGGCGGCTCATTTAGTTGTACAAAATGATTGTTTTGTCTAATGTATTTCAATAAAAGGAAAATGCTAATGTCCTAATGTTAAACTCAGTCATATTTAGATATTTACATTTAACTCTGAAATAGTAGAATTATTCAAACGTTATATGTCCACTTGAACTCAGCCTCACATTACGAAAACTTGTTCATGCAATATATAGAGATTTTTTTCAACTGTAAAAATTGAAAATTTCTTCAGAAAAAATTTGATATTTTTCTTATTTTTGCTCAAAACATAGATTGTGGGTACACGTTAGAACCGCCTCGCCGAGGCGGTTCTAACGAGTACCCACAATCTATGTTTTGAGCAAAAATAAGAAAAATAGGTATACCCTGCAAACCCCAGTTTTACTGTATAAAAGTGGTGTTTAAGGGGGTATATATTGCACGGACTTGTTTTCCTGATGATACACACAGAGAAACAAGTCGGCTATTAACTGGACACAATTAGTGCCCGTTTGAATGAATGTCTGTTGAAAAAATAAGCGCACTAAATTCCACATCTCAGATGATATTGTCGATAAGAAATCCCCGCATCTTGATGACACCATCTTCAGAATTTTGTGTCATGATGAGCATCTGGGACCGGCTGTTCAAAACTTCGTTAGCTTAACGTCATCATTGACACCTCGACTAAATACCGACTACATAAGTAAATACGGTTATTTTTGCATTGCAAAGGATTCTCACATTTTATCAACAAAAATAACAGTGTATTTGTAATATTCATGTTTGAAATTTCAACGAATCGATTACTAAATTTGCCCAACGATTAACTTGCGATGATCGTACGATGCCATTTTTTTTTTGCATTTTCGTGCGGACCCTACGATGCCCCTACGATTCTACGGCTTCCTACGACTTCCTACGGCTTCCTACGATCTCCGTAGCCTCTACGATTTTGTAGTAGTCTGCACTTTTACAAATTTTAAAAATCGTAAGACCGTAGCCCGTAGACACGTCGTAGGTAGCATCATCGTACGGGCGCCTTACGGAAACCCTGCGATGATCGTGCGGTCACCGCACGGTTTTATGATAATTTAGGGACTAAAATAATAAGATAATCGTAGACCTTTAGGGTGATCGTGCGGCATCCGTACGGTTATATCACAAGTTTATTAAAATCGTACGGACACCTAACATCGTACGGCTATCGTAGGGAGACCGCAATAAATCGTAAGGACTCCTCACGGCCATCGCACGGGCTCCGTACGATTTCAACTTAAAGTGTGCGGAGACCCTTTGATTTCCCTACGATCTTCAAACAGTTCTGACTCAGGACATCGAAGAAAGCTAGAACAAGAAATCGAAAGATGCCCGTATGAATTGTAAACACCTACGTCGTAGCCCATGATCACATTCGATTTTTAAAAAATCGTAGGGAAATCGCGGACCGAGAAATCGTACAATGATCGGGGCAAATGTAACCTACTAGGCATGACCCCTTGCGGCGTCCTTACGATCACTGTACGATTTTTGTTCCCAAATTATCATAAAAAAAAAATCGTGCGGTGACCGCTCGATTATCGCAGGGTATCCGTACGGTGCCCGTATGATGCCCTACGACGTGTCTACGGTCTACGGTCTTACGATTTTAAAATTTGTAATAGTGCAGACAATTACAAGATCGTAGAGGCTACGGAGATCGTAGGAAGTCGTAGAATCGTAGGGACATCGTAAGGTCACCCCGCGGAGGCCGCACGAAAATGCAAAAAATGGCATCGTACGATCATCGCAAGCTAATCGTAGGCCAAATGTAACGAAGGCATCAGTCAGAAGTCCAAGGGACTCCATATCCACTAACAGTCTGCGGAGACCCTACGACTACCGTGCGGCCTCCTTGCGTTTTGTATAAAAACGTATAGGGACTCCGTACGGACAACGCACGGGATCCGTACGATATCTACGTACTATCTGCGGAGACATACGACTGCCGTACGATCGCCTTGCGTTTTTGTATGAGAACGTCGACAAATGTCAGATCAAAAAATCGCACGATGCCCGTGTGAATTGTTAACACATACGTCGTAGCCCACGATCTCCTACGATGTCTAAAAATCGTAGAGAAAATCGCAGACCGAAAAATCGTACGATGATCGGGGCAAATGTTACTTAGGCTTACTAGACGACATCGTTAATTTTGAACGACTGACCCCAGATTGGTTAATTTTACAATGTTTTGTACTTGGCTACTTTACCTTTTTGTTGACAATTGCTTATAGTTTATTTTTTATTTTGATTTATTCCAATTTAGAAGTTAAAGTGCGGTGGCTGTATAATGTGTTGAGAGGTCAAAATATATATTTTGCTGCTGTCGACTTCAAAAAGTTGTGGGTTTTTACATTTTCGAAACGTTCTTCGAAATTTTTTATTAGAATCAATGTACGTTTATCAATGGACACGCCAATGGACAGCACTATATTTCATAAATACATTGTTGACTGCTGTAGAAAGTTCAAGTAGGTAATGATCAGGAAAAGGCGCAATCAGAAAGAAATTCCCACTCCAAACACCGAGGTGGGAAAAATAAAAAGACAGGTAGGTACTAAGAAAACATATTGTAAGCCGAGTGAGCAGCTATATCCTAATAGGGGGCCACTCAGTTACCCGAACTTGATTAAAATATGAAAACATACATATGGTTCAAAGAGCATAAATGTTCTACTCCAAAACATAAAACAAATAGAACCACAGCAGAAAGAATGCATTAGAATGATTAGAAATATAACATTACTGGTAATATAAAATCAAACTGGTTTTAATGTCGGGTTGACATAGCCGACCTCAAGTTAAAATTACGTCTGTTCACGATGGATTTGACATAGCCGTTTACTTCTGAGAGTGTATCAATCTGTTTAGCCTAGCCAAGTCCTCAAAATGAATTGACAATTTTATCAGATAAGCACGACCGAACTTACATACGGATTAACCCAAACTGGGTAAGTATCGATCAAAACAGTGGCAGTATTGTTGGGATGGTCTTACTTGATCTACAGATAGTCTTCATTTTACTTACAAAGTCGGAAGTTCTATCGTTCAAGTATTATAATTTTGTCAGATCGACGTACATTACCTGTGGTGAACATCAAGAGACAATATGAGCCGCGACGCAAGAAAACCGGTCTTCAGGGTTTCCGACCAGGTCCGACACAAACCGGCCTGTACAAGCTCAGAAAAGAGCTAGAAGCTTGAAATTTCGGATTTAAGTAGAAGAGGAATTGTACTATCCGAGTAGCGAAAACAAAGGCGCTGATCAGCTTCGCGGTTACCGCGAAGCTGATCTGCGCCTTTGTTTTCGCCTAGGCAAAGATCCGGTTTTCTCATGATGCGGCTCATATTTTGACCTTTTTGCTTTTAATTTATGCCATTGACCTGGTGTGATTCATAAGAAACGTCACTTTCATGCAGATGACTCTGCAAAACTGGGAGTAGTTTAGGATATTTCTTCAGTTGAATCATTACTACACGTTGTTAGTAAGTGGCTGATTGGTAACAAGTTACCACTGCACTTGTGGACACCCAGTCACTTTATTTGGCTTTAAAGATGTACGCTGCTAACATTTGACATTTTTGAACTTCCGTTTTTTATTTTGTTGAATAACTCTTTTCTTTAACGGCTGCAGATATTTTACTAATTTTATACTTTGGAAGCCAAAAAAAGAGTTGTAAGAAAAAACAGTTTGAATACTTTTTTACATCCTTAAATCACAGCTCAGGTCAATCAATGTCCAACTTGAAGTTGATGTAGAAGTAGAAAAACAAATGGTTAAACATTATTTTACATGATTTGCATCATGAAATGCTGATCTGTGATTCAGACATAAATCAATACATCAACATGGTATGAATGGTGTATAGCCACTGACGACGCGGTGTTTACGTCATCATAACAAAATAACAGGTACTGTACAAACAACTTTACAAAGGATTAAAAAAAGTTAGCAGCGTACATCTTTATTGTTTTGTGTTTTGGAGTCGAATTTTTGTGCTGTTTGAGCCTTATGTGGTTTTCACATTTTAAGTTAAGTTTGTGTAATTGAGTGACCGCCTATTGGGGAATAGCTGCTCACTCGGCTTACGGTATATTTTCTTGGTATAAGTACCTAAATGTCATTTTGGTTTTTTCCCACCCCTTGTTTTGTAAAGTGGGAAACTCTCTCTGATTGCGCAATTTCCTGATCATTGCCTACTTTAACCTCTCTGTTAAAAGGGACCAACAAAAATAGTTTGCATTGTTTAATGGGTGTGAATTTCTGCTACAAATCGTTTCTGCATTTTATGTTTGCCCGTTTATCAAACTAAAAAAAACTAGCGTCTCTAGGCAACTATGTTATTACCCACATCCTGTTCTCGTCGTTGCAATTCAGCTTAATCCAAACTTGAATTGGGGATAATGAAATAAGGAACATAAAACTGCCCAAGTTACTAGGCGTTTTCTCAGGATGAATTCCTATATGAAAACCAACAATTTGGCCGACACAACCCGGGCTGTACAGTCGCAGAAGTTGGTTAGAGGCTGGAATGTTTGGAATAAGAAAAAAGAGGAATAGTACTTACTGCAAAGCTGATCCGTGCATTTGTTTTCGTCTATGCATATTGTTGGTTTTCCCATGCGGCGGCTCATATATTTTAGGCATGTTTGGATTATCCGTATAGTGCAGAGCAGTATCATATGAGCCTGTGCGTGAGAAAACCAACAATTTGGGTTCCCCACCAGGTCTGACACAAACCAGCATGTACAGTCGTAGAAGACGGCTAGAAGCTTGAAATTTTGGATGTAGATAGTAGAGGAATTCTACTATTCATGTAGCAAAAACAAAGGCGCTGATCAGCTTCGCGGTAACTGATCTACGTCTTTGTTTTCGCATATGCATATTGTTGGTTTTTACCATGCGTTGGCTCATATGTCTTTTCTAGGACACCCTCAATTGTAACTCCTTTAACCCAGTAACATTAGTTTGCATTTAATACTGCATGTCTGCTATTAAAATGCAATGCAGCAAATGCTCAAATTAATAGATGTGCATATCATTTGAAATTTCTATTGTTAATGAAAATGCATGTTCTGCAGATACTAAAATTGTCAACCATTTGACAATTAAATTAATTGTCATGATAATTTACTGGCATCAGGCAATGCATCAGCATCTTGTTTGCACACAATGAGCTTCCCAGTGAGAAATAAATCAAAAGCCTCCAATTTCCATGCAGGCATGAGATGGTACACGTGTACATGTCTGGTACACGTTTACTTTGAAGCACTCTTCGCGCAGATCAAGAGACTATCTTGGAAATGTGGGTAGAACATTTCAATAGTGTGCTCAATCGACTATCAAGCATCAATGAGGATGCAATCGACAGACTTCTACAGATAGAGTACAATGTTCTGTTAGATGAATTTCCAACCGTCATGGAAGCAAGAATTGCCGAGAAAATACTGGCAAAAATTCTGTGTTCATCTTGATCAGACGGGACTTATCCCAGAAAGACAATGTGGATTCAGAAAAGACAGAGGGACAATAGACGTGATATTCACAGCAAGACAGCTTCAGGAGAATGCCAAGAACTTAAAGTAGATCTGAATATTACCAAAGCTTTTGATGCAGTTTGTCATGATGGACTGGAAAATCATGGCAAAATCACCCAGATTCATAGCAATGGTGCGGCAATTTTATGGTGGCATGCAGGCACGTGTGCAAAATCATAGAGTTCTCTGAACCCTTTGAGGTGACGAATGGGATCAAACAGTGATGTGTTTTGGCACCAACACTGTTCAGCATAATGTTTTCTGTCATGCTCATGGATGCTTTTCAGGACAGTGGTACTGGTTTTCTAATTAGGTACCGTTTTCATGGCAATAATTTGTTTATTCAACCTTAGAAGGTTGCAAGCCAAACTTAAGGTGCAGACTGATGTGCTAGATGAGCTCCTCTTTGTAGATGTTATGGATAAGAATGCCAGCTCAGAGGAAAAAAACAAAGGGCCATGGATCAACTCTCACAGTCATGTGATAACTATGATCCCACAATTAGCACAAAAAGACAGAGGTTCTACACCAACCAGCATCTGGAATATCGTATAATGAACCAACTAACACTGTGAATTGACAAAAACTACCTACCTGGGAAGCACTCCCTCCAGAGCAGTGCACTTTGATGACGAGTTCACTGCCAGAATTACGAAAGCCAGTGTGGCATTCGGAAGACTCCCGTGCAAATGCCTGGGAGCGAAATGGAATCAAGATTGACACCAAGCTGAAAGTCTACAAGGTTGTGGTACTGCCAACCCAATTGTATGCATGTGAGACCTGGACAGTATACCAACGTCATGCAAAGAAACTTAACCATTTCCACTTAAGCTGTTTGAGAAAGCTGTTAAAAATCAAGTGGCAAGACAAGATTCCAGACACAGAGGTCCTGAAGAAAGCAGGGATGCAAAGCATGCATACTGTCTTCAAGCTAGCACAGCTTAGATTGACTGGCAATGTTATAAGAATGCCTGATGAGTGACTTCCAAAGAATGTTTTCTATGAAGAATTACAGGAGGGAAAGCTCTCTCAAGGTGGCCAGAAGAAACACCCTCAAAGCGTCTCTGAAGTATTTCGACATAACAATAGGGTTATGGGAACAGATTTCAAAAGAGCGGACAAAGTGTCGAGGTCTCGTCAACAATGGAGCAGCTCTCTATACAGAAAAGAGAATCTGTGAAGCTGAAAGAAAACGCAGAGAATGGAAAGCCAAGGTCGATGGGCTACCAGCAGATTACATTGACCTGCTCTACTTTCAACCGGCAGTTTAAAGCCAACATTGGCCAAGTCAGCCATCAAAGAACTCACAAACACACACGAACATTATTCAAGAAATAACGATGGTCATTCTCATCACGGAGAGACGATCGACTTGCAGTTACAATATCTATTTGGAGTTCTGATATGTCTGATGTATGGAGAAACCATCCCATCAATGTCGCAGTGAGACTGGAGGGGAGGGTGTGTCGGTTATTTTTCTTTCGTATTCATCGTATTACTCAATGCCTTAAGGCATTTTAAAGCTGATTCTAATACATGGACAAAATAGTAAATGCTTGCCTTTCAGTTTCCAAAAAGTATGTTTTCTACGCATCGTTAAACAGTACTATTAGCTGAACATTAACCTAGTTACCATTTGGAATATGTTAGGCAATTTAGGGATGGTGGTGATTCAATATTGGGTGTTCAAGTTTTCTGAACACATCGTTTGGGGTGTTTCGATAGAACTTTATGGATATTGTGAGGGTCATTTCTTAATTGGCAGCTACATAGATTGTTCATGTAGTATGAAGAGGCTTAAGTAGCCGAAACCGCGGTATGGTCCATCCCCTTTCTCATTAATATATTCGCCGCTATTAAAGGATCTCAGTTTTATTTTTATTAAGTGTTTGTCTGATATCTTTTCCTGCATCATCATCGACATTTGTTTTTGTTCTGACATTATCTGAGCCTGTACTACATATATCTATTTTTGCACTTACATTCAAAATCGTCTTTTGTTAATGATTTCACTTTGACTTTTTTATTTACAATTTCCAAGAGGATATCTTGAGTTTTCATTACAGGATTAGTGGTACTTTTCGATTCGTTATACTTTTCGGCTTGTATGGGCTTCGGCATTCGGTAGACTTCCGTGCAAATGCCTGGGAGCGAAATGGAATCAAGATTGACACCAAGCTGAAAGTCTATAAGGTTGTGGTACTGCCAACCCAATTGTATGCATGTCAGACCTGGACAGTATACCAACGTCATGCAAAGAAACTTAACCATTTCCACTTAAGCTGTTTGAGAAAGCTGTTAAAAATCAAGTGGCAAGACAAGATTCCAGACACAGAGGTCCTGAAGTAAGCTGGGATGCAAAGCATGCATACAGTCTTCAAGCTAGCACAGCTTAGATGGGCTGGCCATGTTATAAGAATGCCTGATGAGTGACTTCCAAAGAAAGTTTTCTATGAAGAATTACAGGAGGGAAAGCTCTCTCAAGGTAGTCAGAAGAAACGCCCTCAAAGCGTCTCTGAAAGATTTCGACATAACAATAGGGTTATGGGAACAGATTTCAAAAGAGCGGGCAAAGTGGCGAGGTCTCGTCAACAATGGAGCAGCTCTCTATCTGTGAAGCTGAAAGAAAACGCAGAGAATGGAAAGCCAAGGTCGATGGGCTACCAGCAGATTACATTGACCTTCTCTACTTTCATCCGGCAGTTTAAAGCCAAAATTGGCCTAGTCAGCCATCAAAGAACTCACAAACACACACGAACCTTATTCAACGATGGTCATTCTCATCACGGAGAGACGATCGACTTGCAGTTACAATATCTGTTTGGAGTTCTGATATGTCTGATGTATGGAGAAACCATCCCATCAATGTCGCAGTGAGACTGGAGGGGAGGGTGTGTTGGTTACTGTAAATTCGGAAATTTTCGCGGGACTTTTATTTCGCGAATTTTCGATTTCTGAATTATTAGCGGGTTCTTGAATTCGCGAGCGAGTACTCGTACAGTCTATAAAGCTTATAGTAATTCTTTATTAGCAAGGACTTTATTTTCGCGAAGTAACGACTTCGCGAATATAAGCGAAAATTAAGTTCTCGCGAAAATTTCCGGATTTACAGTATTTTTCTTTCGTATTCATCGTATTATTCTAAAGCTGATTCTAATACATGGACAAAATAGTAAATGCTTGCCTTTCAGTTTCCAAAAGTATGTTTTCTACGCTTCGTTAAATAGTACTATTAGCTGAACATTAACCTAGTTACCATTTGGAATATGTTTGGCAATTTAGGGATGGTGGTGATTCAATTTTGGGTGTTCAAGTTTTCTGAACACATCGTTTGGGGTGTTTGGATAGAACTTTATGGATATTGTGAGGGTCATTTCTTAATTGGCAGCTACATAGATTGTTCATGTAGTATGAAGAGGGTTAAGTAGCCGAAACCGCGGTATAGTCCATCCCCTTTCTCATTAATATATTCGCTGCTATTAAAGGATCTCAGTGTTTGTCCGATATCTTTTCCTGCATCATCATCGACATATGTTTTTGATGTGACATTATCTGAGCCTGTACTATATCTATTTTTGCACTTACATTCAAAATCGTCTTTTGTTAATGATTTCACCTTGACTTTTTTATTTACAATTTCCAAGAGGATATCTTGAGATTAGTGGTACTTTTCGATTCGTTATACTTTTCGGCTTGTTTGGGTTTCACAGTTTCGGCTTACAGTACGTTTAATTCCATTCATAAAATATGTCTTTAACTAGAGCATCCGTTTGTCATGCAATTTGAACAATCCGTTTGAATCGAAACTGAAGCTGACTTGCACCCTATATATAAAGACCTGGCGATTATGCTTTATAGAAATGGAAACTTTTTCACAGCTTACAAAAAAGCCTGCACCACTGACCTAGATAAACTAATTATGAATAAGATATAAATTATGTAGCATTATCCAAAGTGACAGATAGGAAGGCTCCGAGATCATGTGTCGTTCCTTTAATACAACTATATCTGATTTTCGTTGCAGTTTTAAATATTAACATTGATGAAATTGAAGAGATATGTAAATATTATTGTCTACGCGCCAGCGCGTAGACTACTCTAAGGTTTGAGATTGACCTACTTACAAGACAACTCATACACCTCTCTACAACTGCAACTGCACGTTTGAGTCTAGTGGCTTGACCATCGTGTTAGTAGGATTCCGGGTCGTTTCGCCAAGGACCGTGTAAACACCCCCAAACACCCATGCAAACCTCCCTTTGGTTGCTAACATTTGTACCAATGGTGCAGTAGGTACCAAAAAATGGGGCAAATTGTTAAATTCGTGGAACTGGTGCATGATTGCATTCTATCTAAGCAACAACGGAATGAAATGAACCGACGGTCTTGTGACGCTATATGGTCAGGTATGAAAGCTTTGACCGCGCCCCACCTGCCGTGTAGCCAATTACATTCTATCCAAGCCACAACGGAATGAAATGAACCAACAGTATCGTGATGGTCGATGCTTTCACCGCACAGCGTTTTATTTCTGTTCAGTCAAATGCACCACGATGAAATGGGAGTACGGTCAGATTCTTTGCCATTCTAGTTTATATATGCGAAGCGTAGACCAAGCTTTTTGTTAAAGCTTATACTTGTTTTAATAGCCATAATATTTAGAAGTGCACGCCTCCAAAATTAATGATGACACCAAATTCTGCACGTCCGATTCCACGAGCCATATTCTCCAAAAGGCTGACGAGGCAATATATCGTGACACAGGGATTAAGTTGGATAAGGAAGTGGCGACTTACCCCTCCATTGTTAAGAGTATGGGTCAGAGACACAGAGCCGTGTTTCTATATGTACGGACCGTGTCATCGTTCAGTAAGCAATATTCCGTCTTAGATTTTTCAAATACGTGTACTAATGTAATGTTGGATGGGGATGTTAAGAAGAAAGATGGACATTTTGCACCAATCCGGTAATGACCCCTCATCAATGACGCTTACAAACTGGTGACGATTCTAATTCTATAAGAAGAAACATGTATGAAGAGTGGGTGATAAGACATGCATTAGGTATCGAAACCATTACCGTAATATTAAGGAATCCAACCACTTACAATGAAGAGCAACCATTAAAGTTACAAACATAGACAATGACACAATCAACACTATTTTGGGTCTACGTCGAAATTGAAGATTAGAAGGTGAAAAAAACATGCTGAAAGGGTCGTAGTTAGCATATTGAAAAATATCAGTTTTTGAACTTCGACCCAGCGACATACTCGTAACATGAAATATGCATAGATAAACGTAAGAGATCGTAAGAGATACTGTGTGACATTTTATATATTTGCACTTTTTCTCTTTATTCGATATCGTAGGTTATGCTTTTAGAAAGATTTTTTAGATAATTTCAATTTTAAAAGCATGAATTTTAATTATTGTAGTTAAGCAATTTCTTAACATGTAAAAGGTGTTGGAATACATGTTCAAAAGAATTAATCAAATGCCTATTAAATTGCTTACATGCAGCATTAAATTATGCAAAATTTAAAAATTAAAGTTGACAGGCCAATAAGCAGACATGATGATTGGAATCTTTAGGTCATGTTTTACACGCATATACTTGTGTTAGCTTTAGGTGGTATCCCTTGTGATAGGTTTAAAAGTGCAACGAGCGTTACACTGTTATGGAACTCATAAACCTGTTTCAGAATTCATTGACTCGAGTGTGAATTTTTATAACCGAAGCCCCCTTTTTAGATCTACATCTTTCTGTTGCAAATGGATTTGTTTCTTCTAAAATTTATGATAAGCGCGATGACTTTGATTTTGATATAGTAAATTTTCCGTTTTTGGATGGTGACGTTCCTCGTCGTGCTTCTTATGGTGTATACATTTCGCAACTTATTAGGTTTGCTAGAGTCTGCAATCATGTTACAGACTTCAACGCTCGAAATAAATCTTTAACGGCCAAACTTCTCCAACAGGGCTATCGGTATCATAAACTTCGAAAAACCTTTTCTAAATTTTATCGTAGACACTATGAATTGATTTCCAAATATAATGTTGGGTTAAAGACGCTTTTAAGTGAGGGTCTTTCGGAACCAGAATTTTATGGTGACTTGGTTTACAAATTTAAGAAACTTATAGGAAGTAATGAATTTTCTTTTCAGTTTAGAAAAATCATAACACATTACAGACGTATAGGTTATAACTTGAATGTTATTCGACAGTCTGCATGCTTAGTTTTTAACCCAATCACGGTTGATACCTATGCTGCCTTCTTTAATTGCACGCCGGTGGGTCGGGCGTCAGACTCTATGATGGCCCCGACTTAAAGCTTTTCATTTTAGTTGGTTGGGGCCGGAGCTTCTTGTCTGTTGCTTGGCCCACTGGGGTCCAACTGATGTTTTTCTTTTGCTCCGGAGTTAGTAAGTTATTTGGCGCCCAGGGATCTCCATCGTCGGGCAGCTTACTGAATCTGTGAGTCCTGGTTTTTGATTCATCAGGATGTTTATCATGATTTATTTGTTTGTTCTTGATGATTCATTTACTAGTTAGAGATTCACCACGAGGACCGAAGAACTAACTAAATGTTATGAACCACTGCAGAAGCTGAGGGTGAGGTTACGGCCGTGTAAAATCGATTTGAACCCGCCAGTAACTTTGTGTTACTGATCGTTCCAAGTCGATACTTCTGTGGTGGTTCTTTTTGTTTTATGTCTTGGTGTTTAAAATATTTTTGTGCTGTTGGCGCCTTATGTATGTTTGCATATTTTTAGTTAAGTTAAGGTAACTGAGTGGCCACCTATTGGGAAAATAGCTGCTCATTCGGCTTACGAAATGTTTTCATGGTATAAGTATACCTGATTGTTAGTTTGTTTTTTTTTTCCACCTTGGTTTTTGGAGTGGGAGTCTTTTTCTGATTGCGCCTTTTCCTGATCTTTGCCTACTTGTACTTTTTTAGTTTCAGAGAAAGTCATCGTAACTCAAACCATGTCCTTGGACACTAAAATAATTATACCTAAAATTAAAACCATGGGCGCAATCAGAAAACAATTCCCACTCCAAAAACCAAGGTGGGAAAACACTTAATTGATAATTAGTTACTTATACTAAGAAAGCATATTGTAAGCCGAGTGAGCAGCTATTTCCCAATAGGTGGCCACTCAGTTACCCGATCTTAACTAAATATATGAAAACGTGCATAAGGTGCAAACAGCACAAAAATTCATCAACAAACATAAAACAATTAGAACTTAGATCCACAACAGAAGTATCGCCTTGAAACGAGCAGTAATATGAAATTACTAGGGGGGAGGGGGCTTAAACCGGTTATACAGGACGTAACCTCACCCTCATATTCTGCAATGGTTCACAACATGTAGTTCAAAATACAAGTTGAACCCCGGTTGGCCAAGCAACAGACAAGACCAACTAAAATGAATAGCTGCTCCGGCCAAACCAACTAAAATGAATATTTTTTTTTTTTTTTTTTTTTTTTTTTTTTTTTTTTTTTTTTTATGTCTTGATGTTTAAAAAATTTTTGTGCTGTTGGCGCCTTATGTGTGTTTTCATAGTTTTAGTTAAGTTAAGGTAACTGAGTGGCCACCTATTGGGAAAATAGCTGCTCGTTCGGCTTACGATATGTTTCATGGTATAAGTGCCTGATTGTTAGTTTGGTTATTTCCCACCTCGGTTTTTGGAGTGGGAATCTTTTTCTGATTGCGCCTTTTCCTGATTTTTGCCTACTTGTACCTTTCTTTATTAATGAGGCAACGTTACTTTATTTAAGCTGCATCAGTCTGTTTCCAGCACTTTGTTAACAGGTTAGGGATTTGAACTGAGGATTTGAGGGTGGTTTTAGGTCTAAACACCTTGTGTTTCCCTCCTTTTGTTCTCCATACAAAAAACTTTTTGGATGTTCTTATATTTTAGCCGCTCCGTCTAAATGTGCTAGCTTCAAGAGCGCTTTACATCCCTGCATTCTCTATATGGGAAGGTACAAGTAGGCAAAGATCAGGAAAAGGTGCAATCAGAAAAAGATTCCCACTCCAAAAACCGAGGCGGGAAAAAACCAAACCAACAATCAGGTACTTATACCATGAAAACATTTCGTAAGCCGAATGAGCAGCTATTTTCCCAATAGGTGGCCACTCAGTTACCTTAACTTAACTAAAAATATGAAAACATACATATGGCGCCAACAGCACAAAAATATTTAAACACCAAGACATAAAACAAAAAGAACCACCACAGAAGTATCGACTTGGAACGATCAGTAACACAAAGTTACTGGTGGGTTTAAATCGATTTTACATGGCCATAACCTCACCCTCAGCTTCTGCAGTGGTTCATAACATTTAGTTAGTTCTTCGGTCCTCGTGGTGAATCTCTAACTAGTCAATGAATCATCAAGAACAAACAAATAAATCATGATGAACATCTTGATGAATCAAAACCCAGGACTCACAGATTCAGTAAGCTGCCCGACGATGGAGATCCCTGGGCGCCGAATAACTTACTAACTCCGGAGCAAAAGAAAAACATCAGTTGGACCCCGGTGGGCCAAGCAACAGACAAGAAGCTCCGGCCCCAACCAACTAAAATGAATAGCTTTAAGTCGGGGCCATCATAGAGTCTGACGCCCGACCCACCGGCGTGCAATTAAAGAAGGCAGCATAGTTATCAACCGTGATTGGGTTAAAAACTAAGCATGCAGACTGTCGCATAACATTCAAGTTATAACCTATACGTCTGTAACGTGTTATGATTTTTCTAAACTGAAAAGAAAAAATCATTATTTCCTATAAGTTTCTTAAATTTGTAAACCAAGTCACCATAAAATTCTGGTTCCGAAAGGCCCTCACTTAAAAGCGTCTTTAACCCAACATTATATTTAGAAATCAATTCATAGTGTCTACGATAAAATTTAGAAAAGGTTTTTCGAAGTTTATGATACCGATAACCCTGTTGGAGAAGTTTGGCCGTTAAACATTTATTTCGAGCGTTGAAGTCTGTAACATGATTGCAAACCTAATAAGTTGCGAAATGTATACACCATAAGAAGCATACTTTAACGCGTTTTGACAGTTTTCTTAACCAGTGTGTCACTTGGCATGGCATTGTTATATGTAGACTGTCCAGGTCACGCAGACACAGAACCAAATCTTCGTAAACGGTAATTGGTGTCAGGATTTCATTTTATTTCAGCATCAAACATTTGCTGTGATGAAGACAATTATTATAGTTGTCTTTTTATCATATATTTATTGGCCATCGTACATGTTCATATTGAAAAATGTTTACTGTCATACAAAGGTAGTCTCAAAGGTGTCAGGTATTTATTGATGCCTTTAAGCAATCCTGTCATTTTACCAACAAGTTCTTGTATGGCAAAGCTTAATCCTGTTTACGCCTCACCTCTCTTTTGCTTCCACTCCAAAAGAGTTCTCAGCCAATTTATTAGGACATGCTGTTCTATACTGAGGTCTACGTGACCCAGCACTGTCCATAATTCAATTATGGATTATGGGCGCCCATTGCAATTCCACGTGCCTATCTTTGAAGTTATCAACTTCGTCTTTTTCCTTTGTTTTCGACTGCTTATAAGACTTCCCCACCAAATCCGGTTGACCATCGAGAGTGTTTGAATTTATTGAAACAATTACTGCACATACTGCTCCGCCCCTTGCCCGCCACTAAGGAATTATTGCTTATCTGTAGTGGTATTTGAGTGTAGATGTTTTATCATGCATGGTACAGTTGCGAATAAACGTCATTGTTTCTTGGGAATTAAAATGACACTATGAGCGGCCGCCTGTTGGGAAACAGCTGCTCACTCGGCTTACGATTAGTTTTCTTAGTATAAGTACCTAATTGGAACTTTAGTTTTTTCCACCTCGGTTTTGGAGTGGAAAATTCTTTCTGATTGCGCCGTTCGAGATCATTGTCTATTTTTACCTTTTGTGCTTATAGTGAGGAAGATTATCTGTTTATTCTGTCTGCTTGGTTGTACTCGCCATTTTCGTTTTTAGTTTATTCTAAGCGGATGTCGATCATGTATATTTAGAGACCTTGTATTCCTGCTCTTCATTCGCACTTTTGCATTTTTCTGTTGTGTGTTGGTCTTCGTTTCCTTTCCGTCTCGTGTCCAGCTTTGGATTTCAAATTCAATTGTATCAATTCCTGGGGCCAGTTGTTCAAAACTTCGTTAGCTTGGTCGTTTGTCTTTCACTAATGAGAAAGATCATTATTATTTCTTGAATAGGTTCGTGTGTGTTGGTGAGTTCTTTGATGGCTGACTAGGCCAATTCTATTTCTAACCTGTCGGTTGCAAGTAGAGCAAGCCAATGTCATAGTGGTGGTCCATTGGTATTGGCTTTGCGTTCTCTGCGTTTTCCTTCAGCTTTACAGATTCTCTTTTTTTCAAGCTCCTTCGTTAATTTGATTGGTCCTGTTCAGTATGTTCCCAAGACCCCATTGGTATGTCGAAATCCTTCAGAGAGGCTTTGATGGTGTCTTTGTAGCATTTCTACTGGCCACCTTGAGAGCGCTTTCCCTACTGTAGTTCTCCGAAAAAACTTTCTTTGGAAGTCACTAATCAGGCATTCTTATAACGTGGCCAGTCCACCTTTAAGTTAGCTGTGCTAGCTTTAAGACAGTATGCATACTTTGCATCCCTGCTTTCTTCAGGACTTCCGTGTCTGGAATCTTTTCTTGCACTTTATTTTTAACAGCTTTCTCAAACAGCTTAAGAAGAAATGGTTAAGTCTCTTTGCATGACGCTGGTATAATGTACAGGTCTCACATGCATGCAAGAGGGCTGGCAGTACCACAGCCTTGTAGGCTTTCAGCTTGGTGTCAAGCTTGATTCCATTTCGCTCCCAGACATTTGCACAGAGTCTTCCGAAAGTCACACTGGCTTTTGTAATTCTGGCAGTGAACTCATCATCAATGTGCACTGCTCTGGAGAGAGTGCTTCCCAGGTAGGTGAATTTATCAACAACTTTCAGTTTTTGTCCATTCACAGTGATGGTCGGTTCATTGTACGGTTTTCCAGGTGCTGGTTGGTGTACAACCTCTGTCTTTTTTCGTTAGCTTAACATCATTGTGACAGGGGCTCGTTAAGTAAATGCCGACTACACAAACAAATACACTGTTATTTTTGTAATATTGCCATTTGAAATTTTAACGATTCGTTAACTAACGACATCGTTAATTTTTAACAACTGGGCCCTGATGTTTTCGTTCTTGTTTAGCGATTTTGTATACAACCTACACGTATACTCATGCCTCAAGGTCAAACTATTTCATTGACGGGGTCCAGTGTTTCTTCTGGCCATATGCCAATAAGCAGCATTGTGCTAAGATAGTGGTACAGGGCGCTTCACAATCAACCAATCAAACCTGTTACCATTTAAGGATACAGCCAAAGTCATGTTTCGCAATAAATTGCACAGTATGCAAGTATACAGTAAACCCAGACGCCAAACAGTAAATAAATGAAACACGGATACAGCATACGTTGATAAAATGGGCTGTGAATGTCAAAATTAATGCGAAATTGGATAGTATGTATATATGCTCCAGTTTTCTGATGGTGTTAAATAGCAATGGAATCTGCGTATTCATTAAAGTTAAAGCCCGTAAACGAAAATTTTATACAAACACTGTCTTCCAAAGAGATTGGTCTGCTATCAGAACGTCTTGACATAACCCTTTTCCAGAATGTCCTAAATCCCACAAGAGAAATTTAATTACTCTGTACTCTTGTTAAAGGTACATATCTAATTACATACAATTCTCATATAGAGCCATAAATTTATTTTGTCCTTTTACCGGTACTTTTTCCATAGACGTAACATCCGAGCCACCGCATCAGAAACCAAAAATCTGCAATGCAGAAACAAAGACGCAGATCAGCTTTGCAGAAACTGCACAGATGAAGAGCGCCATTGTTTTCGCCCCAAAGACAGTAGTGTCTCTTCTTTCTAAATCTGAAATTTCAAGCTTCTAACCTGCTTCTGTGGCTGTACAGGCTTGTGCCAGACCTGGTCGGACTCCAGATTGTTGGTTATCTCGAGCGTTGGTTCACCTTAAAGTGTGAATGAACCTTTCAGGCTCAGTCTCTCAGGGTCACGTTTGAAATCGAGGCTCTGATAGATAAAGTAGCAACATAAATTAAGAAAGACTCAGGTTCCATTTATAATATTAAAGTATCTCTGTTACCATAACAGTTTACTTTAACAGTCAATGAAACTTATAATCGTAATTGTGTCATAACATAACCGATAGTAAGGTTCCAAGTGTTTGACTGTTTAAGGACCTATTTAAAAAGGCGAATGCAACCTATTTACTGACATTTGGATTCTCAGAGACTTTCAGGAATCAAACTTAAAATATGGCTTTACCACATTTTCAAATCTTCCGACAGCGAGAAAATTTTTACCGACCAAATTGCTGTTATGAATGCTCATACCGGCGGAAAAGATCATTGTAAGTTCATCTTTGAGTGTTTTTACTTACAGTTACTCACAATTATATTTGAGCCTGTGCGTGAGAAAACCAACATTTTGGGTTTCGACCCGGTCCGACAAAAACCGGGCTGTACAGTCACTGAAGATGATTAGAGGCTGGAAATTTTGGATTTAGAAAGTAGAGGCATTGCACTATCCGTGTAGCGAAAACAAAGGCGTTGATCAGCTTCGCAGTTACTGCGAAGCTGATCTGCGCCTTTGTTTTCGTCTATCCAGATTGTTTGTTTTCCCATGCGGCGGCTCATTTGTAAAATGCTGAAAGAACTAGAATTTAAAATGACTTGTAAAACCAACTTTTAAATGAGACGAAGCCTAATTTTATCAGTTAAGATAGCTCTTACACCTTCAAGTCGTATTGAATATTACTCACTTTGTTTCTATACTGCATGCTTAGTAGTTAACCCAATCATGATAAATAACTTTGATGCAATCTTTTATTGTACGGTGATATATTGAATTTTAGATTCCATTATGACCTCAACCTGGATGTTTTTGATCAGAGATTACCTCCACGGCGATAAGTTAATTGTCATCATGAAAACATGTCCGTGTGATGTATACCCCCTTGAACCCCACTTTTATATAGAAAAAAATGGGGTTTGCAGGGGTATACCTATTTTTCTTATTTTTTGCTCCAAAACATAGATTGTGGGTACTCGTTAGAACCGCCTCGGCGAGGCGGTTCTAACGTGTGCCCACAATCTATGTTTTGAGCAAAAATAAGAAAAATATCAATATTTTTCCACTGAAATTTTTCATTTTTTACAACTTAAATGTTCTCTGTATATTGCATTGGCAAGTTTTCGTAATGTCGGTAGCTTCAGACTTCCAACAATCATGTCTGACGATAAAGGCTTCAAATGTATCGCAACACGTTACTAAAATGAATTTGTCACGGTTATCCTATACTGTCGTCCTGCTCAACAATTCTGTAACATACGTTTACTGGAAATGAGTATGTTTTATGCTGGTTTTGGTCCTGTCAATCTATAGAAACATGCCTTGAAAATTACAATGCATTTTCTGTTTGGTTATAGAAAGTCAGAAGCCACAAGTTTTGAAACGGGTGTCTGTCCTGTGTTCTCATATCGTGTTTATTAATTTTGTTCCTTGTACAACCTTCCATTCCATGACCGGATCCATATTCACCAGTATTACTCTGTCGTTACGAAAACCTGCCCACGCAATATACAGAGATTTTTTCTCTGAGAAAAATATGAAAATTTCATTGGAAAAGTTTTTTTTTTTATTTTTACAAAATTTGTGCTCACAGCATCGATTGTGTGTACACTTTAAACAGCAGTCACACATAAGCGTATAAGTGAAACGCGCGCCGGGCGTGTTGAAAAAATACAAATTTCCACATACGCCAGACGCACGTCGGAGACACGTCCAAGGCGCGTTAAGCGCGCGCTGGGTACGCTTGGTGTACGTCCGGCGCGCGTCGCTAAAAGTCGGCGCGCGTTTCGTGCGCGTTTGGGCTAAATAAAATTTTAAACATGCTTAAAAATTTTCTAGAAGTTGGGCGTGTGTCGGGCGTGTGACCTACACGCTACAAGTACGTTCCACGCACGTTACAGGCGCGTCGAATACGTTTCGAAAACGCCCAGCACACGCCGAGCACACGTTTCAAGCACGTCGTATACGCTATGTGCGCGTTTCGATTTTAACCGGATGCTGGTTTGGGCGAGTGTGGAACGCGTCTGTAACGTGTGCCAAGCGTGCTTGGAGCGCACATGAAACGCATACAGCGCGTCTGTAGCGCGTGCCTTGCGTTTCTGGGACGTACGACAAACGTACTCCAAAACTTTGAGATTTTTTATACGTCCGGCACACGCCTCAGTCACGCGCTAATGTGTGACTGCAAAAGGGAGTTAAAGGAACAAATTAATATTATACGTCCAAAATCTTCAGCGTGTTGAGATTTTTCATACGCCCGGCGCGTGTTTGGGTTATACGCTACTGTGTGACTGATGTTTTGGTCTCGTACATTTGAGAAAGACCATCTGGGAGGTGTTTGGTCGTTCGTCTTTCACCTTTGAGAAAGACCAGCATGGTGAGTTCTTTGAATTAAAAATATGGATAGTGTCGTCTTTTATTTGATACAATTTCTAGCGATTTTAAAGTCATACAATACTTCTATTTACTTGGTGTCGTCGTCCTTGTCAATCTCAGCATGCTGTCGTCTTCTATAGAATGCGCAGCATGAGCCTTCGCATAAGAAAACCAACAATTTGGGTTTCCGACAAGGTCTGACACAAACCGATCTGTACAAGCACAGAAAAGAGCTAGAAGCTTGAAATTTCGGATTTAAGTAGAGGAGGAAAAGTACTATCCGAGTAGCGAAAACAATGGCGCTGATCAGCTTCGCGGTTACCGCGAAGCTGATCTGCGCCTTTGTTTTCGCCTATGCAGATTGTTGGTTTTCCCATGAGGCGGCTCATATATAGAATGCGCAAAAATGTTAATGTCATTATGTTGACGAGGATACCACCTATTTCACAGTATCATGTGCAAAAAAATGGGTTTTAATTTAACGGTTTCGTTTTCTTCCTGCATCTTAGAAAACACGCTGTACTTATTCTCAGAACAACAAGAAGCACATCCATCAAGTTTGACGCCCTTTAATGACTCTCCGTTGATTGCCATTATAAGTATGATCAGTCCTGTTCATCTCAGGGTACTTTTGGTATGAGCAAGTTCAAAGCATGTGGGTATCATTATGTCTTCGTTCTTCGAAAGCTTTTTCTCTGTGTGTGTTTTTTTTTTCTATGCAACGGCTAACAGGCATGTTTACCAAATAATTCCGATTCATCATGCTGTATCACAAGCCATTGATTTAGACCCCCCTACAGCTCTCATACCTGGTACATGTGCACTACAATTTACAGTTAAATTTACTTTAAATTCATTTGAGCCTGTGCGTGAGAAAACCAACAATTTGCATGGGCGAAAACAAAGACGCAGATCAGCTTCGCGGTAACCGCGAAGCTGATCAGCGTCTTTGTTTTCGCTACACGGATAGTACATTTCCTCCTACTTATTCCCAAATTTTCAAGATTCTGGGTTTCTTCTGTGACTGTACAGGCTGGTTTGTGTTGGACCTGGTCAGAAACCCAAATTGTTGGTTTTGTCATGCACAGGCTCATTTAATATTTGTTTTGTTCAATAAAATCGTTTAGTATTGATATCAGAAAGAACCGTTTCGGTGCGACAATTCTTACGAGTTCCCAAATATTGTGACCAGACAAAAATAAGGAAACTTGTCGCCATTGAACATCTAAAATGCTGGCTGTACGTCTTAATTTTTCTGTAACTGGCCGGATTGTATGGATAGATTGCATAGGCATATTATCGCAATTTGTACGCAGCGACTGCATGATACAAATCTTCAATATAATGAGAAAATCTGTGTGGTATTTGACAAAAAAGCAGTAAACAACCTTTTGTAAGTTTTGTATTACTTTTTGACACCAAACAAAACGTTAAATTATCCAATTTTAACCGACTCACAAGAGTTTCGAGATGTCCGTTTGCATCTATGGCGCCAAAAGGTTCCTCTTTCATTGGACCAATCTATCAGAATGATGTACCGAAGCACAAAAAACGTCGAGTTGTATATTCTTTAAAGCTAGAAGATGATGTCGCCTTCATTAGGCAGTTGTTTGTTTGTTAGCATGTTTGTTTGTATTGAGGCTTAACGTTCCAGTCAACAATTTTTCAGTCATGTCGGGACGGAGCCAACTCTTCCTGGGTTTTACCAGTACTGTAGGAAGTTAATCTGCCTTGCTCAAGGACACAACACGGTGACGCCTGTTGGAATCGAACTCAGGACCTCTCGAATCGGAGTCCGACGCTCTACCACTACGCCACCGCGCTCCCTATTAGGCAGTTGTAGCAGATACCCACAGCATATTATGTCTGTTCTATTAGATTCCAAAGATGAGTTTGTGGAACATTCAAGTTGAGGAAATGTAGGCTTAAATCTGTCATAATTTTGCTTCTACTGTAAAAGGGGGAAACGTGGAAAACGCTTATAAAAAATAAAAATGGCAAAGATGGCGAATATGCCAGAAAATAATGCCTAGAAAAATATGAGCCATCTCGTGGGAAAACCAACAGTGTGGTTTCCGAACAGGTCCGACAAAAACCGGCCTGTACAAGCACAGAAAAGAGCTAGAAGCTTGAAATTTCGGATTTAAGTAGAAGAGGAATTGTACTATCCGAGTAGCGAAAACAAAGGCGCTGATCAGCTTCGCGGTTACCGCGAAGCTGATCTGCGCCTTTGTTTTCGCCTATGCAGATTGTTGGTTTTCCCATGAGATGGCTCATATATTATTTAAAGCTTGCAGGCATGAAAATGATCAATGGCCTATTCCTACAAAGTTTTAAGTGATATGGAGCAGCCCAACGGGTTTGCATGGTTAAGTCTTGCCTTGTAATACAGACTGAACGAAAAGTGGCGCGCTCAGTAAGAAATACTCGTATTAGCGAATTTGACCGCGACACCCATGGCCAGGGCTTTGTTAGTTGAATTGATGTAGTGTATACATATTGCAGTATCACTGCACCGGTCACCGTTTATCTGGGTACAGTAAAAAGTGGTACCACATGTATTATCTATTATGGACTTAATTATCAAAACCCCCATCAAAACCTCCTGCAGATATTTGATAATCCCCTCATTATGACAGTCGTTTATTGTCTAGACCCTATTACACCAGCTATAAATGCTTTCTTTAAGAAACAGAGATAACTCGTATAGCCTTATAAACTGTGGTGTGCAAACTCGATACTATTTCAGTAGTGATAATGTCATTTGAAGTAAAAAAAAAAATAGAGGTACCAGGAATCGATGCAATTAAATTTAAAGTCCCAGGTGGGAAAGAAGATACATAAAACACAACAAAACATTTTTCCGACAACACGCACGAAGAGCAGAGTGACTAGCTCTTTTCCAACAAGGTAGCCATATGGCTACGTTTCAATCGAAACGAAAGGCAATGAGTACGACAGAGAGGCGGGCACAAGAAACAGTAGTATAATGAAGATAAACCACTTTTCCTGGGTACATCCACTTTGCCAGGATGTAACTTTTTCTGGGGGACATCCACTTTGCCAGGATGTAACTTTTTCTGGGGGACATCCTCCTCGATTTCATAAAGAAACGAAATTAAATAAAAATAAACATAGTGTTCAACTGGCGAACACATGTAACAAAAACTTTTGGTGCAACCAAGTTAAAATCCCAACCAAAGGCACCAGAAATAAAGAGATTATCATTATCATTATTAAAACCATTTTTACTAGGACATCGAAATTTCCATTTCTATCGGTACAGCGAAAATGTATTAGCGATTATTAAAAACGGATTTTTGTGCTGTTGGCGCCTTATGTATGTTTTCATATTTTTAGTTAAGTTAAGGTAACTGAGTGGCCACCTAATGGGAAAATAGCTGCTCATTCGGATTACGAAATGTTTTCATGGTATAAGTACCTGATTGTTAGTTTGGTTTTTTCCCACCTCGGTTTTTGGAGTGGGAATCTTTTTCTGATTGCGCCTTTTCC
The DNA here is from genome assembly GCA_964017185.1 of Rugalucina vietnamica. NCBI lineage: Eukaryota > Metazoa > Mollusca > Bivalvia > Lucinida > Lucinidae > Rugalucina > Rugalucina vietnamica. The sequence goes on from OZ024873.1 coordinate 5,978,695, forward strand.
TGATCTTTGCCTACTTGTACCTTAAACCAAGATCACAGCTGGCTAACACATGTATTACAGCCCACTTATGAACAGATGAAGGCTTAGACTGAAAAGGCCATTTCATAATTTACTTTTTTTCTTTTTATTAATTGTTCTGCAGTTATTTATTTATTTATTTATTTATTTATTTATTTTTTTATTTATTTATTTATTTATCGGGTGTTTTCTTTCTGAATCAGTTACCAGTTTGCTAATGCCTCCCTAGTTCAGATTTTAGCTTTAATATATACTTGTCCAAAAATAGTCTATTTGAATACTCATGATCTATCCTGCTTTAGTCACTGTTGGAAAAAAAGAGAACGCCCGAAAACGTGCTACTTGTATTAAGGAGCGATTATTTTGATAATACTTATATTTATTGACAAGTGTTCGCTCGGATGGCTTTATTGAAATAGGCAATTGCTTAATACTGGTCTACATGTTATAAATAAAACTTCGAAAACACCATTAAAACAGTAACATATTTATACCGAAATAGTTTCTATTAGCCTTACCTGTACATCACATGCAGTTAATACATTCAGCTGCTTTGAAAAAGTTCCGTGCATTCGTCACTCTTAATCAGTAGGGCACAACCGTTAAATCGATATATAATATTTCCTTTTTCATATAGTATCTAAAACTAGATACCATATCTAAATCTAGATATAAACACAAAATATTTGAATTTACATATAGTATCTCCTTCTAGATATATAACTCTACATCCGGTTTATCTATACTTCGTTTTACATATTATATCTAAACTGACATATATTGTCAAAATATCTCCTTTTTAATATAGTATCTAAAACTAGATATCATATCTAAATCTAGATATAAACACAAACTATTCGAATTTAAATATAATATCTACTTCGAGATATACAGCTCTACATCCGGTTAAAATATATATTTCGTTTGACATATTATGTCTCAATTGACAAAAATTTTCAAAATTTTTCGCCCCATAGCAACATGTATACGTAATTTGTAGTCAGGATGTTCCCATCGGTGTTCCTTAATAACTCTCCACACCACGCGGAAGTAGAGCTAGGTGACAAAGTGAAACGGATTGCGGCTTATCTAGCTGATCTACGTAATTTGTTGATTTAGATATACTATGGATTGGAATATGCCCGCAACTTAGTCTGCAACTAACATGGCCTAGTTCAACCTGGCGACGGACAAACATCTTAAATATCATCTTGTTGGTGTTTAAACGATTCCGTGTGTTCAGATTTTATCTGACAGTCAGGTCTGAAGACTAGGTCCCTTGGACTTAACAAAAGGTTACAAAGTCTGTAGCCTCGTCACAATACGTCCTTGTCATCTGTTTATCATGGAAGATTGTCGTGGGACCTCGGCTTAAAGTCTCACCCGGAGGAGTGGAGAAGGATGGGATCGAACTCATGACTCCTTTTTTACAGTGCATTTAGCTTATCCGCTGTGTGCCTTAGAGGACTGTATTACCCCGCCACGCGAACACGATCATCGAGTTGCTTATTTTTGAAAACTCCAGTGTGCTAGAACTCGCCAAGATACATGAACCATCTCATCGTATGAAGCTTTGCCATCGTTTAACAAGTCCCCACTCCGTTAATAATGCTGGTCCATGACCTACTTGTTTTTTAGCAATCATTCTTATATATTTCCTTCTCTCGTTTCAATATGTCAGAGATGTTCCGGGATATCAAAAAGTTGAGGCATCCAGACGCAGGAAGCATAAATTTAAATTGGTTCACCGGTACCAGCACCATTCCAATAACGTGTTGATGCTCTCGACATGGATGATAGCCTTGCTGAACCGTTTTTTTTTAATTTCACATTTGTGTAAAAATAGGTACCAACAAGGCACATTTTGGAAGTGTGACATTTGTGTATGTTAAATTTCGATGGCGGGGTGGAGGCGGTGAAATTAATACTAAAACTTCAAATGTCTTCAATATCGTTCCAAGGCGATACTTCTGTTGTGGTTCTAGTTGTTTTGTGTTTTGGGGTCGAATTTTTGTGCTGTTTGAGCCTTATGTGCGTTTTCATATTTTTAGTTCAGTTCGGGTAACTGAGTGGCCGCCTATTGGGGAATAGCTGCTCACTCGCCTTACGACATATTTTCATGGTATAAGTACCTAAGTGTCATTTTAGTTTTTCCCACCCCTCGGTTTATGGAGTGGGAATTTCTTTCTGATTGCCCCATTTCCTGATCATTGCCTTTTCGTATTTTTTTTCTGTTTCTGACGGTACGAATTTCTATAACGTCTGTGAAGAACTAGTATAATTTTTTTCCAGATGTGTAGAATTGACACAAATCGGTACTAAATCTTCTAACACGAAAACACGTTCTTGAACCACAATTGTCACATTTCGCAAAGTTCTTATGTGAATTATTAGTACCAAATCCTCCCAGCCGGCGAAGAATTGGTAACAAATTGGTATGTAACGAATTTCATCCCATTTCACACGCATGTGAGATAGGCACATGTAATCAAATTTCATGTACGTATTCTTCGCACTCACGAAAACCACCCATGTGAAGTGGTTTTGCATTTAATTCCACTGATTCTTCAATATTTATAGCATTATTTGTGAACATTAAGTACCAAGCTTTCACATCTGAGTAAAATTGATACCAGTTCTTCAAAGATGTGATGAATCCAAACCAATTCTTCACACGTCAAAACACTGACTCGTCCCGCATGTGAAAATTTGGTACAAATTTTTCACATATGAAAATAATACCAGATATTCACAGATTTTATGATTAAGTGCCGCCGATTTCACACGTGTGGAATCTGCGATTCAACAACGCTTTGAAAACGTAGATAAAAGGAGCAAAACATAAAACAAGTAGGACTACAACAGAAGTACCGCATCGGAGCGGTCAGTAATATAAATTTACTGGGTGGTACAAACAGTTTTATATATTTTCCACTATCTTTGTTGAACTAGAGCCACAAGATAAGCTTTTCTTCTTGGTCTGATACAAATGCATGATTTTGCAAGCAGCGGGCGGTCTCGGGAGATACAACGTTATAATTTATAAATCAATGGTTTCCTGCAGATAGAACATAAGCGTATAACCCAAACGCGCCCCGGGTGTATGAAAATTCTCAACACGCTGAAGATTTTGGACGTATAAAAATAATTTGTTTCTTAAACTCGTTTTAGCAGTCACACATTAGCGCGTGACTAAAGCGTCTGCCAGACGTATGAAAAAGAAAATCTCAAAACGCAAAAAAAAAAAAATAAATAAATAAAATAAAATAAAATAAAGTACGTTTTCTGTTACGTCGCAGACACACTAAGCAGGAAGACCCCGCCCATTGGGACTTAAAGAAATAGATGGGCTGCTTGGGCCTCCAGGCAAAGCTTGTTCCACCTGATTACTGGTTAACCGCTCAGGTCTTAGCTTTCCCAGGAAAAGTGGTTACAAGTCAAACCGTCCACACATATAAGCATGTGTGGCTTTGTTGGATGGTTATATTTTAAGCACTTGTTGAATATCTTGACATCCTCATTTTGGTTAAAAGTCCCATAAAGTGGAGGCAACGTCCCGACATGACATTAGCTGTTGACTGGGACGTAAAGCATCAATTCAAACAAACAAACAAACACTAAGCAGGTGCTATAGGCGCGCAGCAAACGTTAAACGCGCGTCTCATACACGCTTGGGGCACGTTACTGAACAAATATTTGTTAAAAATATGCGCCAAACGCGTTCAAAGCGTATTCAACGCGCCTGTAACGCGCGTGGAACCTATTCGAAACGTATTTAACTGGCTAATCTGTTGTAGATGGTACTAACCGAGTGACGGTGATTTCCAGCTTAGACACACGACCGATTCACGCCGAGATTCGAGAAAATTTTTAAGCATGCTTAAAAAGCCTATTGAGCCCTTCCCGCGTGGAGTGCGCACCGACCTACAGCGACGTCCCAGCAGGCACATGACGTCAAGTTGACGTCACATTAGGGTTACATTATGGTGGTCACGTCGTATGACGTTATAACTACGTCAGTGTGACGAAAATATGATGACCTAAAGTGACGTCAGGCGTATAACCTTCATGCAACGTCAATATGACAAAAATATAATGACCTAATGTGATGTCATAATTATACCCTACATGTAACGTATTTTCATGGTTGCATTTATGTCATGAGCAATCACCTGGCGTGTGAAATGCATATACTATATCAACGTACACCGAGGCGTACACCAAGCGTACAAAGCGCGCATGTAACGCGTTTCTAACGTGCCTCCGATGTGCTCCTGACGTATGTTGAATTTTACATTATTGTCAACACAACCGGCGCGCGTTTGGCTTATATGCTAATGTGTGTCAGCTATTTTCCTCGTTTCCTGTGTGTTAAGACCTCGTTTACTGTCCTTCCATTGGGACCTAAAAGAAATAGATGGGCTGCCTGTGCCTCCAAGCAAAGCTTCTTCGCTACTGACTGACCATCTGATTACTGGTTAACCGCTCAGGTCTGAGCCTGCCCAGAAAAGTGGTTCGTTTGGTGGTTATATTCGAAGCCCTTATTGGATGTCATGACGTCCTAATTTTTGGTAAAAGTCCCACACAACTCGAGGCAGCGTCCCGACATGACCATTAGCTTTTGACTGGGACGTTAAACACCAATTCAAACAACCAAACAAACAAACAAACTAACATAAAACAAATAGGGAGCGTGGTGACGTAGTGGTAAAGCATGGGAATCCGAATCGAGAGGTCATGGGATCGATCACCGTGGCACTGGCAGCACCGTGTTGTCCTTGAGCAAGGCATATTAACTCCCTGGAGGACGAGGAGCCATGCAAATAATGTATCCATCGCCATTTAGCGTAACTGCAACCGAGTTTGACTGTCCCTTGCCGAGTTGCATCATGGTACAGCTCTGGCCAGTGTTGATTCGAGCCCCGCGCCGGGCATTTGTGAGACGAGTGTGAATATGTTGTTTGATCCCGGGATTCGATCATATAGGTCTATTGTTTGAATGTGTTGCTTTACGTTCGAGTCAACATCTATGGTCTTATTGGGATGTTGCTGCCTTTCAATGGGACTTCTACCCAACATTGTGATGTCGTGATATGCTTAAAAATACGTGCTGAAGGCATATAACCACACAACAACTAAAGCTTATAACTTTTCCTAGGCAGTTTCAGACCTAAGTGGTTAACCAGTTATCGTGTGGTCGATCACTCAGTTATAAGCTCTGTCTGGCAGCCCATCTATTTCTCACGGCCCCAACCAACGGGCGGGGATGGGCAAAGTCGCATCGGTTTGCCGCCCTTATCCGTTTAGTTTAGTTAACATTGAGAGATCGCTGGTTTCATTTGCAGTCACGCTCTCATTGAACAGTCTGTTCATCGAGATAAATGCTTGTTGCCTGGCATTGTGGTAGAGTCACTCTTTGAAAGAAGAAGAAAAAGAAGAAGAAGTAGAAGAAGAAGAAGAAGAAGAAGAAAAAGAAGAAGAAATAGAAGAATGATTTATTTACGTACAGAGAGGTCCCCGGCGAGATCGTACGTTATCTTGTCGTGAAGAGCCATTGGGCAAAATTTTAAGCTCCCTTGACTTCTGGTTTACATACAGAAAGCGTTGGCTCCTTCCCAATATGACTGAAAAATTGCTGATATGGACGTTAAGTCATATAATCTAACCAGTCCAAACATTTTAGATATAATTAACACTTCTTGGAGCTTCCCTAGTGCTTTATGTCGTTATGTTGAGCAAGTAAAATAGTGTTGACTCATGTAAATCGGACGACGAGTATATTCAAATCCAAACTGTACATAACTTCCCTGGTGAACTTTTCGATGACGCTGGATTTTTTGTTGGAAATTTGTTTCTGCACAAAATTCAAACCTTCGCGCTATGCGAAACTCGATGAGAGACTGCGCATTACGCAAAATGATCACGTGTTCAGATGAAGGAAAAAATATATCTCGATCGAAATATATAATGATATTTAGATTGACATATTATATGTCAATTTAGATATATTATAATAGGGTATATTTCGTTCGAAATATATGGTAATTAGGCATATCTCCTTCTAGATATAATATATCGATTTAACGGTTGTGCCCTATTGTTAATGCAAATTGTTACTTTGAAAGGATTTGAAAACGTCAAGAAAATGAACTACTGTATCACATGTAAGCGTATTGACTATTGAAACAATGCACACTGATTTCCAGCGATGACATGTGAAGCATGGGATATGATTCTGGTGGGGGATGGATTCTAGCGGCTATTTCAGGTAGTTTCAGATATACAGCGGTTTATTTTATAGTAATGAATAAGTGCTCCGATTTCAAAGATTTTATATTATCCAAACATGCAACAAACAAAACCTTGCATGCAAACACATCTAAACTCTGTGTGTGTGTGTGTGTGTGTGTGTGTGTGTGTGTGTGTGTGTGTGTGTGTGAGAGAGAGAGAGAGAGAGAGAGAGAGAGAGAGAGAGAGAGAGAGAGAGAGAGAGAGATTAAATGTTATTTAGCATTATTTAAAACTGTTTTATTTTAACCGGGTTGTAATCTGAGGTTGATCGGTGTACAACCTGTGTCGTGTAGTATCGTGTGGATAAAAATCTCTAGAAAGAAAAACAAAAATCCTCTTTGCTCTGGGCATTCAATTAGAGGTCAGATGGTCGCTACGACTTGGTTTCTGTTACACTGTCTTGTACAAACAAATCGACACTGTGTGAAAAAATTCAAATTTATTTCTTTAAGATTTTGCTGAAACTGTTTACTGTGTGTACTTTAGTAGACGTATGGACTAATTTAAAAGCTAATTGTCTGTTTTATACCTTGAATATCCATTTTAAGTACAATTGTCACATTTTAAATCTCACAGGTATTAATTTGAAAAGAATCTTTATTACCTGTACTACCGCTACCAGAGCGGCAAGTACTTGCGTGTTCGATTGATTGATCACTGAATTTAAGTCGGAAAAGTTTCGGGGTCACCGACTCTGTTCGATACGCTCGATTTTTCTGAAGCTATTGTCACGGTCGTTGGGTCTCTGCCATAATGAATAAACTGTGTTGAGAAAAACAGGTTTCCAATTTTACCATGCTTGTTTTATAAAACTGGAAATACAAGTTTTCCTAGTTTGACGTAGAATGAATTTAGATTCGGATAGACAATATAAAGACAACACGTCAAGGTAAGAGAAGATTGAGTTATACTATTTTTGTGATTTGTGTGATAATAATCAATTGATTCGAAAAAAAGGATTTTAAAATTGTTCTAAAAAGGATAGTACGTATTCTAATATATAGGTATACTTGAAATGCTACTCGATATTATATTATAATATATTGACAACACATATAATAGTATCAGCTGATAAGACCAAAGCACGCACGCACGCACGCACGCATACACACACATACATACATACATACATACATACATACATACATACATACATACGCACACACGCACGCACGCACGCACGCACGCAGTTGGGGAGTTTGTTAATCTGATCCGCTGATATATTGGTGGTTTATTGATTTACGTCCAACTCAACTGCAAATGGAGTCAAATGAAGACTGAACCTCGGTTTGAAGTCTTATCCGAAGGACTGGACAGAACGACCCGTGTCAGCTGATATAGAGAAAGCAATGAAATCAAGTAAAACCGTGTTCTGCAATATCGCATTTTGCATGCAAATGTACCGATTTGTATGTGCAACAAGGATGTATTTTAGCATGCATGCATGACATATTTTGAAGCTTATAAAACAGCATTGAAGAAAGATGAGACGAAACCATATTCAGTTTGGTAGTTTAATCAAAACCTCCTCGTTATAAACCTTCGTGTACATACGAAAGTTTGCACAAGGTCTGAATGTTAAAGTAGATTTTGTTTGTGGTTTTCAACAAAAGAACTATTATAAGGAAATTCTAAAGGACTTCTGTATGTCATTATTCAGTCATTATTCATATTCATCATGTAAACTTTTCATACAGTTCACGAACCGTGATGGCAGTTTAAATAAAATTAAATACAGCTCGTCAAATTTAAATAAAGGCTACAACACATACATTACGAAAACTTGCCCATGCAATATACAGAGATTTTTTCCGTTTTAAAAAATGAAAATTTCATCAGAAAAATTTTGATATTTTTCTTATTTTTGCTCAAAACATAGATTGTGGGTACACGTTAGAACCGCCTCGCCGAGGCGGTTCTAACATTGTGGGTAGACGTTAGAACCGCCTCGCCGAGGCAGTTCTAACGAGTACCCACAATCTATGTTTTGGAGCAAAAATAAGAAAAATAGGTATACCCCTGCATACCCCAGGTTTTCTATATAAAAGTGGGGTTTGAGGGGGTATACATTACACGGACATGTTTTCCTGATGAATGACGAAACATAGGCTAAAAGTAGTACAAAACCATATATACGCTGAACGAACAACGCGACTTAGATTTGCGACTGGGTGTAATTTGTGCTTATCATCACAACTTCAAAGATATGAGCACTTGGCATTGCACACCAATGGATTACATCTGTGTCAAAGTCTTATGTTTGGCTATTCTTGGCTCCGTAGTCATGATTTGCCATCAGTGTAGTTTATAGTTGTGCAAGCCATCAATCATCTGATCATTTTTCATTCCCTGCATACGGCATAATTATAACTTCTGACGATCTTTACAATGCAAACACGTGACCCTATTTCGTTAGTGTGGTGCCATCTAATTTTGAAGCTTAAAGATTTGTTTGTATTAAGATTTAACGTCCCAGTCAACAATTGTTCAGTAATATTGGCATGAAGCCACTTCTTCCTGGCTTTTATCAAGCACTCTGTTGAGTTAATGTGTCACATAACGGTGCCACCATTGGCGATCGGACCCAGGGCCTCTCCATTCGGAGTTCGATTGTCTACCACTGCCCCACAAAGAGGAATAAAAGAATCTATGATGGGGTTGAGGCCGAGACAAGGAAATCCCAGGCAGGTTTTCAGATAATTGTCTGAATTCTTATCCGAGGCTCTGAAAACGAGCCTGAGATTTCATTCATTAGGAAAACTTGCCCATGCAATAAACAGAGATTTTTGAGCTTTAAAAATTAAAAGGCGGTTCTAACGAGTACCCACAATCTATGTTTTGGGGCAAAAATAGGTATACCCCTGCATACCCCAGTTTTGCTATATAAAAGTGGGGTTCAAGGGGGTATACATTACATGGACAAGTTTTCGTGATATTTCTTGGCCGCAACACCATCATTGATTATTCATCTCACCCATCACTTAAACCATTTGAGCCTGTGCATGAGAAAACCAACAATTTGCATAGGCGAAAACAAAGACGCAGATCAGCTTCGCGGTGACCGCGAAGCTGATCAGCGCCTTTGTTTTCGCTACAAGGATAGTACACTTCCTCTTCTTCTTAAATCCGAAATTTCAAGCTTCTAGCTTTATTGTGTGACTGTGCAGCCTGGTTTGTGTCAGACCTGGTCGGAACCCCAAATTGTTGGTTTTCTCATGCACAGGCTCATTTTGACTCTCAATGATAGGCTTCAAATGCTGTTCAGTCAGCCATTGTATTGTATTGTTTTTCCATGAAATAATATGCTAATTAACCAGTGAAAAAATGAAACTAATTTGTATAATATGCACTAACCGTACAAAAATATTTAATCAGCGGTTTTTTGTGCATAAAATTCTCAGCAAAATTTAATTTTGAGATTATTATCAAAGCAGCAGACTATAATTACTCCTGTAAACTTCCTGAAATTAACACCTACATGTTTAGTTTTTCCCTGACACCACTTCCTTATATGGATGTACACATAAAGATGTACATTACAGAAATGATTGGCATTTTGATACAAGCTAAAATGTACTCAATGCGATTTGCTTGTCTGATGGGTGAGAAACTATGGTCTCGTTTGCTTTCGGGACCACATCATATGAAAATAAACGTCTTTGGCGAAGTCATATACAGATTCGTCACGGAGTTCGCTATATCTACAAAACTTCCACACAGAACTGTTCGAGTCCCTATTTCTGCCAGTAGTATCTGAGTACAGGAATGACTAACTGTTGATCACCTTCCGGGTTCGATGTGTCCTCAATACGACAGTGTATGTCATAAAGAAAACAAATTTTACATGATCGAACTGAGTTTCAAAATGCACGGGCTATGCATGCTAAGAAGTGACCGCAATCACATATAATAAATTATTGACAGTTGGGTAAAACAAAATGGTTGAAAATGTTTCCGTTGTGGCACCAGCCTGGTAATGTTGCGCTGGCAAGAAAGAAACAGACCTGTGGCGTGAAGTGAGTCTTTATTTTTGTCGTATGTTCATTGATTTTACTAGCATTTAGCAAATAGCAATTAGCATGTCGCCCGGCATTCAAACGATTGTTTCGAAGAGTACTAATGTCACTAATAGAGTACTTGTTTACATTTCCGAGGATACATGTAGGTTGACGGTGTCGAATCTTGGCTAGTAGTGCGTTGGTATTGCGAAAACTTGCCCATGCAATTTACAGAGATTTGTTCAGCTGAAAAAAAAATGAAAATTTTCAATTGAAAAATTTTGATATTTTTAATATTTTTTTCTCCAAACTTTGCTTGTGGGTACACGTTAGAACTCTAATGAGTACCCACAATCTATTGTTAGAGCAAAAATATGAAAATACGTATACCCCTGCATACCCCAGTTTTGCTATATAAAAGTGGGGTATACGTGTTTACACGGTCATGTTTTCCCAATTGTATTTATGAAGATCATTTGCTCATATTCAGGAGATAACTAATTGATCTTAAAAATGTATGCTCTCTCACAGTGTCGATTGATTATGCCACTCCCTTAATCTGCGGATCCTTCTTTATGAGCCTGTGCGTGAGAAAACCAACAATTTGGGTTCCGACCAGGTCTGACACAAACCGGGCTGTACAGTCACAGAAACAGGCTAGAAGATTGAAATTTCGGATTTAAGAAGAAGAAGGATTGTACTATCGGTGTAGCAAAAACAAAGGCGCTGATCTGCGTCTTTGTTTTCGCATATGCAGATTGTTGGTTTTCCCATGCGGCGGCTCATATTACATTTTCCAACATGATTAAGAAAAGATCAATGCAGTTTTGAAATAATTTTGTTGCTCTATTGAGCACGAATAGCAAGATTATTCCCCAACCAGATTTAAGCGGATTGTACCCCCCTAACTTTCGTAATGGTGTTTTTATAAGTAGCCTAATATATGTCAAATATTTTCTTTTTGCATATATTATGGCTCCCTTAAAGACAGGGCTGGGGTATAAAATGCCTCACATGTATACTTGTGTCATTCTTCCTCTGACTGTTGAAGGGTTAACATCAATTCTGTGATTCTGATTGGTTTCAAATGAGGGCTACCTGTTCTCTGATAATTGGAAACAGCCCCCCTCCCCCACCCTCTCGTTATGAAGACCCTGTCTTTAAAGACTTTACTGCCGCCTACGCTGAGATCACTGAAGGGTTTTGCACATCTGAAATAAACCACAAAATGAAATGCTTTTCTTGCAATTATGTTTGTTGCATGTGAATTGAAAATAGTTGGTGTTGTACTAAATTCAATCCCTGCCAGTCTCGTAGTGATACAAATTGTGTATATGTCACATCATTTTACTACCTCTTAACATCCTAAACAGTATCGGTTTTGCCACTGGCATATGAAACACAAAACTGCCTCGTTGGCCTTTTATTCAACTTGCGATAATGCTGGGTCTAATGGTTTTAAATGTGTTGAATCAATTACGGACCACCAAAATTGAAAATTGGATAAAAACTGTAATTTTGTCAATTTTGCATTTCAACGTGTCTGTGTCAATTAGCCAGAGGCATTGACACCACATTTTGTGTATTGGCTATAGGCTCGTCAGTTTCTGGTTACGAGTGCGGGGAGCATTCTGGGCACTTTCCTTCACACTGAAATTGGCCCGAAGATCAACCGAGGTACCCTACCATACGCAGTGTTTGGTCAGTTGATACGTATCGTTTAACTGAAGTTGTATAGATTCGAGGGCAGAACTTAAGAATCCCTTCTGATGTATATCTAGCGTCTGGGCTCCCCGTGTCCTTAGTGGTCTTCGGGTTTATTGTTTGTTTGTTCGGGTTTAACGTCGCTTTCAACATTATCTGTCATATCACGACGGTATCTGGTCGTGACAGGGAGCTCAATGCTCACTTTTATAGTGCTGCCTCACTGTGGTATCAGATCCCAGACACTTTTACCTGATACCACCTCCAGTCACATTATACTGACACCGGAGCGACCAGTCCTAGCCCTACCCCGAAAATCCGAGTGCCAAGCAGGGAGCAACTAGTACCATTGTTAGCGACTTTGGTATGTCGCGGCCCGGGATCGAACCCGGTACCTGGTTTTCGGGTTTAAATTGATTTGTTGTTACCATCTAAACTATGATCAACTAGAGATTTATGATGATGATATTATTTGGGATCTCTCTGTTCTCTCTAGTCTATTTCTATGTCTATTGATTGATCAGTTGTATTTTGATCGATTTCAATTCGATCATCATTATCAAAAGAGGTTTCAATTAGGCTTACTGCATATTTCATTAGCTTTGTAGAGCCGAACAAATTTATCAATGAATAATAAAAACATGATATTCCAAGCAAAATCTTGGAAAAACTGCATTATGTTATTGCATTGCCCACCCCTTTCAGCTTCTAGTACAGATTTGTACAAATTTATCCTTCATGAAAAATAATACAAACGAGGAATATATTCTACGTAGTGGTCTATGTTCTAGTGGCACCTTGAGTGCTAGTAATATGCAAATTAGAAACTCGAAACATCGTGGATCGTGTAAGTGTAGAGTATATAGCACAGTAGACTACCCTTGGTGGATGAGCATGGTTTTCCATCAACGGGGTTTAGCTGTGGCTTTGGTCGGTTGTACGTTACATTTGGTAGCAGCGGTGGGATTCGAACCCACGCCTCCGAAGAGACTGGTGCCTAAAACCAGCGAGTAAGTGTATATAGCGCAGTAAACCACCCTTGGTAGACGAGTATGCTTTTCCACTGACGGGATTCAGCTGTTGCTGTGGTCGTCTCGCCTTACAATTGGTGACAGCGGTGGGACGATGACAGAACGGAGTTGCCTTACCCGTGAAGTCCCAAGGCCAAGACCCGGGGCGAGTCTTCTCGGAAAGGGGAGTAATGTGACGGGATAGCCTCCCTTGATAGAATACGGTTGCTTCACCTGAAGTGCTGATAATATGCAAATCAGAAACTCGAAACTTTGTGAAACAGTAAGTGTTGACTATATAGCGTAGTATACCTGCTTTTCCACTGACGGGGTTTGCTGTGGTTTGGCTCGGCTGTTCGTTACATACATATATTTTGTATATGTACAAAATGTACACAATTTTATCGCATAAAAGCCTTTGACCATTACACATGCCCGCTCTTCGAAATGACCATATATGAGCCGAAGGCAGTAACTGTTATGGTTTACATCAGATAAGATGCGTATCGGGATGTACAGTAGTGGCCTCCATTGGCTTTCTACATCAGACAAACATGTCCGTGTAATGTATACCCCCCGTAAACCCCACTTTTATATAGCAAAACTGGGGTATGCAGGGGTATACCTATTTTTCTTATTTTTGCTCCAAAACATAGATTGTGGGTACTCGTTAGAACCGCCTCGCCGAGGCGGTTCTAACGTGTACCCACAATCTATGTTTAGAGCAAAAATAAGAAAAATATATAAGAAATTCTTCTGAAATTTTTAACTTTTTTACAAACTTTAAAAAATCTCTGTATATTACATGGTCATGTTTTCGTAATGTACCACGACTCGGATCGGTCCTGATCGGTCCATTGCTGTTGAGTGTTTTCAAGAAATGCTTATCCTGCACTACACACCCAAAAAAGCGTAGTTTGCATTGAAATCTGAGATAAGTGAAAAGATGTGTTCAGTTCTTTGTTGATAAGCGCATTGCGTGCCCCTGAAAGATGCATATTTGAAAGATCGTCGTAAACGTACTGAAGATCTGTTAAGGCGATTAAAAAAAAAGATTGTTATATAGTGCACCCAATATTAAATTTTATTTCATCAAAATTTGCTCGCACATTAAGGATACCATTCAGTTAATGTTTCATAAAATAATTAATGGCTCAAAAAGTTAGCTGGTATAACCCCTGGGTCAATCAGATAAAAGACATTATACACATTTAATACACATTTGTGAAAACTTTATTTCTCATTATGGTAGCTAACAGGCTTAAGGTTCGGTAACTGATATGCACCCATTGTCGCAGTGCATAACCTTTGTGCATTTATGTGTATCACACAAGGTGTACAATAAAAGAAATTTCATCGCGATCCTATGGTATGCCGAATGTCTATGATCTCGACTTCAAGGTGACATGCTTAATGTGTACACATTTACCACAAATATCCTTATGTGTCTATAAAAAGAATACCATGTTTCAACCTCTTGGTGATTTAGCCATGCGACAGCGTTTTCAGCGGCCCATTCCTAGCCGCATTTGGTAGCCTCTATAATACCATAGTGTGGCGCATCATATCTTCAATGTGCTCTCCATCCCTGTGATTGTCTATGAACCGCTCATCATAAACATATGCGTGTGAAGTCAACTTAACCTAACCACTAAAGTTGTTATGACATACAATTACAATACCCTGGTGGCAAAGTTGTCGCCATAGATCATTATCAAAAACGTATTGAACTTGATTCATATATAACTCAATTTTCACTATATAACTTGGCTTGTAACTTAATTCTGATGATGTAATAATTATGCAGGAATGAAAGCGCTTCATTTGTTCGTACATTCCTGGAAATTGTCTGAACTTACGACGAGCTTCGTGTCTAACCTGAGACGTCTCTGCAGTTCTCAGTTTCGTTAAAGCATACTAGACAAAATTTAATGTTAATCCTATACATGTTACATTAATAATATTGACAGAGATAAGATTTAGGAAGCTCCTAGGACAATATCGTTTGGTGAAAGTGGGTCCTGGCTGATCTGATTATCGCCATTGCATGTTCGGTTGGCTATGGTTGATATAACATAGGATTCGGCTTCGGTTTTCGTCATGATAAATGGGTGGGTATATGTACTGTATATATGTCCTACAGAAGCATTTTTACAATTTAAAACAAACAAAATATCATGTATTCATTTTAGATCGTTTCACAAAACATGTCACATAACCCTGGGTATTTATCCTCAGGTAAAGTTCACCTCAATGGGCACTACCCTATTATTAACATAGCTTCTGTACAGAGCAAGGCAAGTACAATGTAAAGTTGATACATTGTTACAAATCATGCAAAAAGATTTATTATACAGAGGTTTAAATCTAAAGTAATGCTTAAACATTCAAAACACTACTTATTTAACATTTGAGAAGGCCAGAAGAGACAGTACACAATAATTATTTTCCAAGACCGTGGGTACTCAATATTGAAACCGAACACGGAAGTAATGGTAACTACTCGTGCATTTATAGAGAAAAGGTGCATGTACCGGCTAAATGCATCATCACGTAAACATGTCCGTGTAATGTATACCCACTGGGACCCTGTAACATGCATGCGGACTGCGTTATGTTGCAAACCCCACTTCAAAATAGCAAACCTGGGGTATGGAGGGATATACCTATTTTTTTCTTATTTTTGCGCCAAAACATATTGGGGGTACTCGTTAGAACCGCCTCAGCGAGGCGGTTCTAACGAGTATCCACAATCTATGTTTTGAGCAAAAATAAGGAAATATATATATATTTTTTTAAATGTAATGAAATTTTAGATTCTTTATGTACAACCGAAAAATTTCTGTATATTGCATGGGCAAGTTTTCGTAATGTATATAAAGCCTCATCCAACTGACACGCGATCCCTCAACACCAAGTTTACAACGGCAGTGGCTTAACCCCTGTCCCGGGGAGCCTTCCGTGCGTCATTTGTGGCTTCATTTTACATGCTTATCAAATAAAAGAATTGATTGCCAGTTTCAATAAAATTGATCGCACAATTACTATAAACGAATAAAAGACTTGTCACCATTGGCAAAGCTATGGTTCCTTAGCAGATATTGATGTGTCAATACTATCCTAACAGTACAGGTACCCAAATCAATGATTGGAATTCTAGAACTATAGATTTCTACTTGAATGTTCAGTATAGGGTTCATCAAAACTATTAAATTGTCACCGTCCCAATAAAATATCAATAAGAGAATTCGGTAAAGTACTATCGAAATGGCATTTTGGTAAAATGAAAAATGGACAAACAATATGACGATTTTGACTACTAGGCTTCATGCAGCATGACCGCCCATCATTAACTCAGGTGACTAAAGCGGACGTATAAAATTACATTTTCCTATGCCATCGTCCTTGAACAGTTTACCAACACAGTTGCTCGCTAACTGCTCACCGTTTTCTCCAGCACTTCAGAAATGAGTGCTATATAATCATCGGATTTTTTAATTTCTTCCGTGCGTGACCGTGATGTTCATTCTGAGGATCGATGCTTTGCAAAGACAGACTGCAATCGAGTCCAAAAACGCCGGTTTCGGATGCTTGCTTTGACAAGCATACTGAACACTCTTTAAATTTTGTTCAGTAAAAAGGTAAATATTTGAGAATGTATGCCTACAGAATGAAAATTGAAATGCAAACATTTGCTATTTCTTGTACAATATCGGAGTCAAACATTGATTGCGTTTGTTGATATTAAAAATATGGAGTATAATCCCACTTTGTAAACATGTCGTGGCAAAGGTCACATTGGTTCCTTGTTCCGTTAAATTAACATGTAAACGGGATAAAGGCGGTCGCGAGGATGCGACAATAACAATGCGAGGATTATATACCCTTAACATTCTGAATCCTGTGCCGCTCTTCTGTTATTTATACTGTGTCAGAAAAGTTGTTATTCTATGCTACTCATCAAAACGCCGTTTGAAATGTATTGTACTCCATAACTGTATTCAGTTAAAACTGATGAAAATTGTATCTGAAGCTACTGCTTATGTAAGCTTTGTGCAGTGCCAAATCGTCAAAAATCTGAAAATTAAAATAAAATTTACATTGTACTAATGGTACACTTTGTAGTAAGTTGAAACGAAATGCAATTTGCATAATGAGCTGCGCCATGAGAAAACCGGAGTTTTGCCTATGCGAAAACAAAGGCGCAGATCAGCTGTGCAGTAACTGCACAGCTGATCAGCGCCTTTGTTTTCGCCACTCGGATAGTACAAATTATCTTCTTCCTAAATTTCAAGCTGATTTACTTGATGGAAAATCATTATGTTTGTGTAGCAAATTATATTGTTGCAGCTATGAACAAACGCAAATTGAGTCTATATAGGTAGAAATGAATATAATTATGTTTAATTCAGTCATATTCAAGCAATCTAATACCTCTACTGTGCAGCATATATTTAATCCGAATTTATATATAACTAAAGTGACTTATAGGCCCAGCGCGGCCGGATGTTGTTATAAAAATATTTATTTTGTTTGTATACATACATAATGTCACTATAATAAAATTTACTTACTTACTTACTTTAGCCTTTTTCAGAGGCTGTACAGACCGGTTTGTGTCGGACCTGGTCGGGAACCCCGAAGACCGGTTTTCTCCCGTCGTGGCTCATTATGATGTTGTGAACTCATTAAAATTATGACAATGTCATTACATATACACAAAGTCTTACATAAATTTCATGCTTACGAGTTTTCATGTAAAAGGACATTGACTGCCAATGGATAAAGAAACAACGATGGTGTTTCGTGCATCAGTCATCAATCTTTCGAGTTCTATTTGAGTTGGTGTACGAAATATCGAAATGTCATGCACGCGCGTCTCACATTCGATTCTTGTACAGTCAACCTCCTCAGGTTTTCTTCTTCTTCTTTTTCTTCTTCTTCGTGCGTATTGTTTTCCTGGATATCATTTCGATTTTGCGGTTGCAACTGTTGTGTCAGTTATACAATGCTAATGGGTTTTTGCCTCTAATGAACGACTAACAAACTGACAAATTGCTCATGCAAAATTTGTCATTCAAAATGCATTTTGCATATCAAATGAGCCACAATGTGAGAAAACCAACAGCGTGATTTCCAAACAGGGTTGACACAAACTGGCCTGTAAAGTCACAGAAGCAGGCTAGAATCTTGAGATTTTGGATTGAAAAAGAAGAGATTGTGCTACCCAAGTTGCGAAATAAAGGCGCTGATCAGCTTCGCAGTTACTGGAGGGTTGATCTGCGTCTTTGCTTTCGCATATGCAGATTGTTGGTTTTCTCATGATGCGGCTAAAATATAACAGTCGTCGCATGATAATGCAAGCATGAAACATGACTGACGTGCGAAGCAAGGATACACTAGGGCACCCATTTGATCTGTACGTTCTTGACATTAAAAATGCACTCTGTATCAATGAAGTTTAAAGGCTTGACATTGAATGCATTCTGATGCGTATACCATCTCTGACTTTACATACGTTCTTAACCCATATTTGACGAATGGATTTTCCCATCATAATCATTAGGGTGAGTCCACTTTCATTTTTAGGGGCGTCAGGAGTGATTTTTATATTTTATTCAAGTTTTTGATGAAAATTCTCTATGCAAACAGAATAGCCCCAGATGGGACGCCGCGTTCTGCGGCGTCACATCTGGGGCTATTCTGTTTGCCTATGTCCCATAAAAGGGACGCCAGGCTGAAATGAGTTAATGTCTCTAGATCCTACAACAAATGTAGATGATTTTTTAACATTTTCTTTATATTTTTGTTTTAAGAAGATGGTGTACATCGAATAGATTGTGTTTTATAATGAATGAAATATTTTATACGATTTTCTTCTTTGAAGTTTGAAACGGATAATGATGAATCGCCTAAGTTTTGAATTATTGCTTTGGCCACTGTTAGCATTAACAAAGAAACAAATAACTAAAATCTCTCTCTCTCTCTCTCTCTCTCTCTCATCGATTTTATCAGAAAATTGCTCACCCTTTTCACAAATATTCTTTCTCACACAGCTTAAAATGGTCATTCAAGTGTGGAAAACTGTTTACGGTTTTTGACGCATAAGAAAATTTTAAGCCACCCCATACAAAAACAGACAGAGTAACACAAGTTCGATTCGAATCAAATGACCAGGCGGTGTTGACACATACACTGTTTTATTGCTAACTAATGCCCGAATCCATTATGGCATTAACCGTTTCTGCTTTATATTAGATTTTTGACACATCTGGACAGAGTTTTCGGTTGTCAATTTTAAACCTTCCGTGCCACGGCTCAATACTGTTTATACAAGGTTAAAATGAAAACTGTATGGTTTACTGTCGATCAGTGGAGAAAATGGCAAGAAATAAGAATAATGGATTGGAAAACACATTAACTGCCACCAAAATAAATTGTGTTCAAATGACAATGGATAAAAAACAAAACAAGTAAGTGACAGTATTCATATAAAATTTAATATTTTCATTTTAGAAGACTTAAATAACATAAAGGTCGTTTGACTGAAATATTAAATGAGCCGCCGTATAAGAAAAACAACAATATGCATAGACGAAAACAAAGAGGCAGATCACCTGTGCAGTAACTGCACAGCTGTTCATCAGCGTCTTTGTTTTCGCTACACAAATAGTGCAATAACTCTTCTTCTTAAGTCTGAAATTTCAAGCTTCTAGCCTGCGTTTGTGGATGTACAGGCCGGTTTATATCGGACCTGGTCGGGAACACATTTTTCTAGCGGTTCGTTTTAAAGTTGGAATAACTTAAATCTGACGTCTACTATCTGCAAGAGCAACAGGGTTAAGAAGTCGCTAAACATCTTAACCCATATATATGACAAATGAATTTTTCTGTCATTTTCAAATGGGAGAGTCCACTTTCATTTTAAGGCAATCAGATGTGATTTTGAAATGTTATTCCATTTTAGATGACATTTATATGAGCCAACAGGATAGTCCCAGATGAGATGCCGCGTTTCGTCTGCCCCGTTAAAATGACACCAGGCTTATACGAGTAATAAGGGACGTGTTCCCTTTTCGAATTGCAATGTACACATCTCCGCCCATCCACATCGTCATGGTTTTGACCATTATCTTTCATTTTCCATTATCATATGTTGGAAATGTCTATGATCAGTTCAGAAATCAAACGTCGATCAGTGAACTTTATTTTTGTGTACAAGCAGCAATACAATAAATGACATACATTGATCATACAAATGGGATTGGTCGGTGAAACCAATATAATATCATAGAGATACTACATGTAACTGTTACTGATTCCATACTCCACTATCATACCATGACAGCCTGTTTAGAACCCAGCAAGATAGAGAAGCCCATTTGGCGACATGAGATTCAACAACCACCCCGAATAAATAAAGATTCAACCGCTTTGAAGGGGCCTTGGCTAAAACCTCAATCTAGCATAATAGGAGGCTAGTAAACGACAAAAGCAGAAGCAGAAGAAGCTGAAACCAGTACTTTAAAAGTGGTATATGAGTATGGCAATTCATAACGCAAACTAAACCATTCAAGGTTACTGTAAGAAAAGGGGCTTTAGGCTGTATGTTGTTAGCATCATATCAGGTCTTATAAGGAAACGATCTAATGATTTTCATGCTCGTAAGACAGCAGCAAAGGCTGTATAGACCAAGATTCATAAACCCAACGAATCCGTTCTCATTGTACTCATTTTAAACAGAAAATATTTTGTATTTTCCAGAGAAGAATTAAAGACAGCTGGCAGTAACAATGGCAAACCTGAGAAAGTTAAGAGCACAGAGGACGGACCCCCGGACGACATCCGTGCATTCTACGGGCACCCCCTCACCGCGGCCACCACCGCCGTCAGCGAGGAAGATAAACACGCCTCGGCAGTGGCGCTGCTCCACGAATATATCAACCTACCGGCACTGGATAAAAGTGGGATGAGGATTGGGGACAAGATTAACTCCATCTATGATATTATGAGGTAAGAATTCGATAAAATAATAAAATCAGGTGGACTGGGCCCAGTTGTTCAAAATTAACAATGTCGTTAGTCAACGATTTGTTAAAATTTTAAATGACCATATTACAAATACACTGTTATTTTTTGTTCAGAAAATGTGAGAATCCTTTGCAATGCAAAGGATTCTCATATTTTATCAACAAAAAATAAAAGTATTTGCTTATGTAGTCGGCATTTACTTAACGAGTTGAGGTCTTAACGATGATGTTAAGCTAACGAAGTTTTGAACAACTGGGCCCTGGAATATATCGACAACAAGCAGCACTGGTCAAAGATGGGTTTGGAGCAGGCGACACGATTAACTCCACCTATAAAGCCTAACGACACTAAAGTTATAGAACTCGGTGCCTCTAGGTTTCGTAGATGGAGCAGCTGATGTTGAAAATGATAAAATACACCCCCTTTCACTCGAGTTTGCCGTTTCAGCATTTAAGTCAATCAAGTTTTTTCACTCAAGTTTGCCGTTTCAGCATTTAGGTCAATCAAGTTTTTGTATAAATCAGGTAACTTTTTATTCTATTGTAGAACAGGTGCCAGGTGTTCTTAAAATCTATTCAACTTACTTATATTTAGGTAATGATGTCACCTCTTCTGATAAAACATTGTAATTGTTTGGTTAAAGCACATTTTTATTTCAAAATTCTCTGCACAACCTATACAATGCATATTAAGAGCACACATTTGAAATAGGATAGGGACAAAAGCAGAATTTTATAAATTTTAGCAGCTACCTATCGGTATCGACATGGCCAAAATTCCACACAGTAAGATAAAAGTTTCACTTGAGTTTGTCGTTTTAAAGGTCATTTAGTTTGAAACTTTCACTCAAATCAGCAGATCAGTCAATCCAGAAGTCTTTGTGGACAACATGAAAAGAAACTCAGATCTTCAGAGCACTTGGTCTTCTTGTGTAATACAAATGCTGAAACGGCAAACTCGAGTGAAAGGGGGTGTAAGGTGTAATGACAAATATATCAATCTACCTTCCGCAGCGGCACTGGATAAAAATGTGATTGGAAAAGGCGACACGAAAAAACCCGACACTGATTTCTATAAACATGATGAGGCGAAATCATATCAGCATACTGATGTTGGGTAAAAGTTCGTTGAGAATACGAGACAAGATAAACTCCAATCGAAGATATTATAAAAAAAAGTGAATCCTTTGGAAGCAGTAAAACATTCAAAGGGAGATAGTGTGGACTATATTGCGCAGTTTCGGTTAATGAACCCTCATCAGTAGCCCTTTTAAAACCGGCAACGAAAGCCAGACTATAATTGTACTGCAATTTCGAAAATTTTACGTGAGAAGTCTAAATCAAAGACATTCCCAAAGTATTTCTTACCCATGGTAAAACATAGGATTTCCCTATCTGACATAGTTACGAGAAAAACGCATTGACATACAGCATGCTAGACAGGCACTGGATAAACATAGGGGCGTAATGATATCGTAGATGGAGTTATTCTTGTCTCATCTACGATAAGGTAAGATACGGTAAATGAGCCGCCTCATGGAAAAACCAACAATCTGCAAAGGCGAAAACAAAGGCGCAGATCAGCTTCGCAGTAACTGCGAAGCTGATCAGCGCTTTTGTTTTCGCTACACGGATAGTACAATTCGTCTACTTTCTAAATCCAAAATTTCAAGCTTCTAGCCACCTTTTGTGCTTGTACAGCCCTGTTTGTGTCGGACCTGTTCGGAAACCACATTGTTGGTTTTCCCACGAGGCGGCTCAAATGTAGCGGCAATGGGTAGCTTTGGTGTGAGGTATCGTGAACAAGGCTTAAAGGATGAGGTAAGATGGCCGATGGTTATTGCACCAACCTACCGGTACTGTTTAAATGCTGGATGAATAGGAAACTTCATAAAATTGTACTAAATTCGAGAAAAATGATGATAATATTGCATAATACTCGGAAGGATCGAACTGTGTGCATAATACTAATAATTGTAAACAAAACACGATACTGACCATCTGAGTATAGTGTTTCGTTTCATCTAAAGTACCTTTCGTAACTTCTTGTGTATCTTGCAAACAATATGCTTATTAATTATATTTACTGGTGAACCGGTTAAATAATTCCTTAAATATTGGTATAAAGGCTATTCATTCTCATGAACTTTTGACCATATTTGACATTGGCTATTCAGTGTAAGTTCAGGTTGCAGTGCGGCTTGTCTGACCCTCGCAATTACAGTGTTCAGAGTTCTCATCGGGTTAAGCCAGACCATATTGCCCCATGCTTTTAACACATTCATTATTACCGGGTGACGCTAGAGAGAACATTGATCCCAGTCCGATTATTGTCCCGTCTTAACTGAACTCAGTTGCAATAAAATCTGGGTCGTCAATTTGTGGTGTAAAACTGTATTATATAGTGTGTCACATTGAAAATCTTCTGAATAGAGCTTCTACGGGTGATCCCCATTTGAGCTGCCTCGTGGGAAAACCAACAATGTGGTTTTTGAACAGGTCCGACACAAATCGAGCTGCACAAGCACAGAAAAGAGCTAATAGCTTGAAAATTCGGATTTAAGTAGAAGAGGAATTGTACTATCCGAGTAGCGAAAACAAAGGCGCTGATCAGCTTCGCGGTTACCGCGAAGCTGATCTGCGCCTTTGTTTTCGCCTATGCAGGTTGTCACACTGGTAAATGTAAAAGTACTGGAGCTGGTTGCAACGCACTGGTGCCGTCTAAATTACGCACTGGAGTAAGATTAAAATGGCGGAAAAGGTAAATAAATCTTACGCCTCTTTTCATTACCATTCCCTTATAAACTTGTGTGTATTTTATTTGTTATGTCACCTAGCGCAGAGAAGGACGGATTCATTGCAGTTTATGATTTTATCACGCAATATGCGATTTATTTCATGGGTTAGATGCCAAATCCGATACAGTTTTACCAGTATGACCGGTGGCATGTGTTTTCGTGCCAAAATTGAGTGGAAAATGCATGTTTGAGCTTTGTTTTTGTTATATTGTGATATATTTATGAATAAACATTCAAGAAACACGATTTCCGATCGCCAATTCTTTTCTTGGTATCGAAGCAAATGTTTTATTGAGGATTTTCTATTACAACGCACTGGGAGCATTTTTTGAATCATTAGTACAACGCACTGGTGATTGCACAAACTTGCTTCAGGGTTGCTGATTTCACATAGGCAAAGCATCTAACTCGCCCAATCATTAAGCAATCTTATATGAACATCAACGTGACAAATGTACCTTTGGACATTCTGACGTTTCTAGTAGAAAACTGCCAAAAAGCAGGACAATCATGTAATATATGTTTTAGAAACAGAAATAAACTGTATTTGTAATAATCGAACACTGGGCTATCGAATAAATGAGTTTTAAAACATATTTATATTCAATATTTGGAGTTAGCTGCCCTTGTTTTAGCCCAAAATATACTTACTTTTCCTATATTTATATTGTCAAACTGTAACCATAGCAACCAGGATGTCACACTAATAGACAAAATAATTCCGACATATTGCTTGTAATGATTAAAGGTTTCCATCCACAGTGCAGATTATATTTTCCTTTTGGTCCTTTGAGATCAGCGAGGGTAAATTGGATTGTAGCACTATTCGTATCGTAAAGAATCTGTATAAATAAAAGTAAAACGATCAGAGCATCAGCAGACAAACCGAAATCCCCAAAATAAAAGAGCTAGTTATAACTTGTAACAATTAAAACAAGGCACAGTCTTCGCCATATCAAGCTAAACAAACTCATTGAAAACATAGATGGACCCATTTTTAAAAAATAGGTCATAATTGCATTTGTACGTACTCGTACCTTTCTTTTCTGATTGATCGGGTGCACGGATTGGTGAGATAATAAGCGGGATATAGGTCTGACAACATGGAAAGTAATGAAAAAAATGCCTCATAAAATTATGTCCGTGAACCTTACACCCCATGTTATATGTAGCAAAACGGGTGGTACATGGGTAGAAGTTGTTGTTGTTGTTGTTGTTGTTTTCTTTCTTATTTTTGCTCGACACATAGAGTGGCTGTACTATAAGAATCGACTCAACATATAACCACCATCTATCTTTCCTAAGAAAAATAGAACAAAAATCAAATTTTCGTCTAACAACTATCATTTTTACAGTCTTATAAATCTTTGCATATCGGCCACAACGCGAAAAAATGTACCTTCGGGCAATATTTTGGGCATTAGAAAAAATAATTTTACTTTGAATGTATATTGTTTCTCGAGTCTAATACCCTTTATTTGACAAGATTACTCAAGTTAGTTTTTTAGTTATGACACATTTAGTAAATGACCCATGCGTAATGCATTTCTGCATGTTTGACACGCCTACAAAACTCAAGACATTCGCTTAAAATTAATCAATTACTATCCGGAAACATTTGGTAAGTTTGAATAATAATAATAATAATAATAATAATAATAATAATAATAATAATAATAATAATAATAAAAACTGAGATTCTTTAAGAGCAGTGAGTATGTTAATGAGAAAAGGGATGGGCCCTACCACGGTTTCGGCTACTTAAGCCTCTTCAGTGACCCATTGAATTTGGCAAAATTGAGCCAAAGACAAGTACTGCAATTTTCAACAGGAAAGTCGATACAAACAATGGTATTATCCAAATAGACCAAATGGTTAAAACGTTGGTTAGAAAATTAATCTAAACTGATAATGAATTTTTGATTCCTGAATCCTCAGAATACCCTCGCTGATCGCATAGGACCAAAAGGAAACTATAATCTGCACTATGGATGGAAAGGTACAAGTAGGCAATGATCAGGAAATGGTGCAGTCAGAAAGAAATTCCCACTCCATAAACCGAGGATTGGGAAAAAAACCAAAATGACACTAAGGTACTTATACCAAGAAAACATATCGTAAGCCGAGTGAGCAGCTATTCCCCAATAGGCGGCCACTCAGTTACCCGAACTGAACTTAAAATATGAAAATGTACATAAGGCTCAAACAGCACAAAGATTTCATCATTACAAGCAATCTGTCGGAATTATTTTGTCTATTATTGTGACATCCTGGTTGCTATGGTTACTGTTTGGTGATGCATATAGGAAAATTATGTATATTATATACTAAAAAAAGGGCAGATAACTTCAAATAAATATTGAAAATAAATGTTTTAAACCCCATTTATTCGATAGCCCAGTGTTCAATGATTACAAATACAGTTTTATTTCTAAAACATATATTACATGATTGTCCTGCTTTTTGGCAGTTTTCTACTAGAAAAGTCAGAATATCCGAAGGTACATTTTGTCACGTTGATGTTCATATAAGATTGCATAATGATTGGGCGAGTTAGATGCTTTGCCTATGTGAAATCAGCAACCCTGAAGCAAGTTTGTGCAATCACCAGTGCGTTGTACTAATGATTCAAAAAATGCTCCCAGTGCGTTGTAATAGAAAATCCTCAATAAAACATTTGCTTCGATACCAAGAAAAGAATTGGCGATCGGAAATCGTGTTTCTTGAACGTTTATTCATAAATATATGGCAATATTACAAAAACTATGCTCAAACATGCATTTTCCTCTCAATTTTGGCACGACAACACATGCCAACGGTCATGCTGGTAGAACTGTATCGGATTTGGCATCTAACCCATGAAATAAATCGCATATTGCGTGATAAAATCATAAACTGCAATGTTTCCGCCCTTCTCTGCGCTAGGTGACATGACAAATTAAATACACACAAGTTTATAAGGGAATGGTAATGAAAAGAGGTATACGATTTATTTACCTTTTTCGCCATTTTAATCTTACTCCAGTGCGTAATTTAGACTGCACCAGTTCGTTGCAACCAGCTCCAGTACTTTTACATTTACCAGTGTGGTTGTTGGTTTTCCCATGGAACGGCTCATTTCTTTTGTAGGCGAAGTAAAATAAAGCGTACATGGGCTTAGCAATTGCAAACCATATATGGGACATTGGTCTCATTGTATGCCTATTTTGAATTTCTTTTATCAATACATATTTGTGCAATGTTTTGGTTAAGTAACACCGGTTCTATGTGCCAAATTTCTCTCTGATTGTGCTGTTTCCTGGTCATTGCCTATTTTTACCTTTATATATGTATCCGTGTTTCAGACACAACCATTCTACAGAAATTATTTTACTGTTCTTATGCAGTAAGTGAAGTAAAGGGTCGTAAAACATCACTGGATCTTTAAAGCGTTTATAGTTTGGTTGTGGTCGGTTTGAATTTCACTATTTTAATGGAAAATTGCACATTACAGTCAGTATTATCATTTTATAGACTTTTCTTGCGGGTCAATTTTCAAAATAAACGTCGCACACTGAACTGCAACAAAATAATGTTTTAAGCAGATCTACCTTACCACGTCGTCTCCTTTGGCATTAACCCTTATTGATTATGATCCTTGGGACAAACGATCAATTGAAAATTGATTTCTTATCATTTTCCAAAGGTGAAAATCATTACGCCACAATGAGTATCTGAATATCGTCCCAGGCGAAGGGAATCGTTATATCTGACAATTCCAATAAAACATGTCTAAAGACGCACGAAATGTCGGACCAATCATCTTTCATTAACTCCAATAACAAAAATTATGGTGCTTATCTAAGCGCAAAGCCTCAAAATCCTAATTTCATTCAAAGCAGTTCATTTTAATGAGTAAATAATAAAATTGATTGCAGAATACTAAGCTGATATCCTAACCATCTTTATTCGGTTAAAAAGGTGGGTCACTATAAAAGGTTTAGCAGATAAGGTATACCCTAAAAATCTTGTCAGATAACGGGTCTTCCTTCGTTTCTCGATCATAGTTTATAATTGTTCCAGAATCATGTTCCGTACAGCGGCAATCCAAACTCTTCCATAAGTCAACGCTATATATATAGGGTCCTTGCATAAATGGATGTATTAGGTGTTGGAAAACACCATTTGAAAGTTTTGCAGGATTTGCTTCCACTTGACTACCGATTGGCCTTCATTGATCCATTGCAAAATAGCAGCAGAAAGGTTCCTTGTATCTACAACATGAAAAAGTCCGTCCGTCTATGCAGTATTTAAGACAGATCTTGGTAGATCGTAAACCTCAATTTTTTAGTTGTACTTGATACTATTCTCTTGCTCGATAACAATAGGGCTTAGCATATTATGTTACCTTTGATTTCATGTTGTTTTTATTGGTATCGTCTTCAGCAGTGGTTTTGTCAACTGCACTAACGTCATATGAGCCTGCGCATGAGAAAACCAACAATCTGGGTTTCCGACCAGCTCAAACACAAACCGGGCTGAACAGTCACAGAAGATAGTAAGAGGCTGGAATTTTTGGAAAGTAAGATGAACTCAGAAAGTAGATGAATTGTACTATCCGTGTAGCGAAAACAAAGTCGCTGATCAGCTTCGCAGTTACTGCGAAGCTGATCTGCGTCTGTGTTTTCGCCTATGCAGATTGTTGGTTTTCCCATGCGGCGGCTCATTATTATAACCAATTAAAAGATTAACGATAAAGTTGTTCGGCAACATTTTAAATCATAGGTGTCTATTTATAGCTATCCTGTGTTAACCTGATGCTGGATTTACAATAATGCATGTATTATAGCCTTTCTTTTAACGAGAAAAAAAAATTGTTTTATCATTACCGTTGCAAACAGTAGATTTTTCTTCTAAGGAAATAGATCTGGACGTAAATGGCCGGTTAAGCATGCGACAGGTCATGAATCTATATTTCATGACCTTAAAACCTTAAGCAATATATATCTGTGGCATCCCTGTTGGACATCTACATAAACTAAGCTTATGTTTCAGAATAGTTTTCGTTTGAATATTACGAGTTGATACGCAACGCATATGTTAGGTAGGCTTTCGTGTTTAAAAATAATAGATCAGTAACCATGGAGCCGATCACTAGCGGAGATAGGGGACAGAGGTAAGCCAATAGCTTTGTTTACTTCTATCTTCTTATTGCTATTTCATCTTGCTTGTTTTGTAGTTTAACATGCCTCTGTATCTAATCCTCGTTCATCAGTATTTGAGCCGCCACGTGGAAAAACCAACAATGTGGTTTCCGAACAAGTCCGACACAAACCGACCTGTACAGCTACAGAAGACAGCTAGAAGCTTGAAATTTTGGAGTTAAGTAGAGGAGGAATTGTACTATCCGAGTAGCGAAAACAAAGGCGCTGATCAGCTTCGCGGTTACCGCGAAGCTGATCTGCGCCTTTGTTTTCGCCTGGGTAGATTGTTGGTTTTCCCATGTGGCGGCTCATTTGTATATACCAATCAGCTGTTTGATTGATAAAGCTCAATGATTCCATATCTCGTTCTGCCTGCAGATTCCCCATTCCTTTTTCGCCCCTCATTTTTGTTTCGTTTTCCTATTTTGGATCTTGCACCGTATCTTTAATCATAATCATTTCATTCTCCATCTTAACAAATATATCCTTGTTCTGAGATGTGCATTACTTCTTGCATTTGATATTTTCCTCATTCTAAACTTAACACACGCAATTGTACTTTTCCTGCCTCCGAACGTAGACATAAGATTGAATCTTCAAGTGACCATATGTGGTATCGAAAAATCAACCCTTGTCCCATCCATGATATGGTATTTCAGATATTCAGGCAAAGTCATTGAATCTCTGCATCAGGAAAACATGTCCGTGACATGTATACCCCCTTGAACCCTACTTTTATATAGCAAAACTGGGGTATGCAGGGGTATACCTATTTTTCTTATTTTTTATTCAAAACATACATTGTGGGTACTCGTTAGAACCGCCTCGCCGAGGCGGTTCTAACGTGTACCCACAATCTATGTTTTGAGCAAAAATAAGAAAAATATCAAACTTTTTCAGCTTAAAATTTTCAATTTTTAAAGCACAAAAAATCTCTGTATATTGCATGGGCAAGTCTTCAGGCAAAGTTATGAATCTGTTTTTTTTCCTCAGAGATGACGGTTCTAGTGCTAAGGCTGACCAGGACACCACGATGATAGTTCACAACGGCGATGTAGGCGAGTACATAGAGTTGCTACAGACAACTCTGTCCTCCGAGGTGGACAAGTTCTTCAACAATGGAGAGATTACCACTGCCGTTCTACCTGTAGCTGAAGACACGGTCAGCTTAGGAGGGGAGGTTATTCAAGAGGTAAACAAACCGCGTATTTATTTTGTCATCTTAAATTCTATTCAAGTTAAAATGCCAGGATGCTTCCTTAGTACCCCATTGTATTCTTACTTTCCTTATTCACCAGTGTAGTTTGGCCGATTGAATACATGTATATACTTCTTGACAGGGCACGAACGGATATATTCTCTCAATTAGAATAAAAAAATGCCTTCAGAATAATAGCTGACCATTTGCGGACTCTGATTGCCTCCCAAAACCTTCTCCAGATTAAGTCCTGATAGTGATTGAAATCTCTGTTGGTTTTTGTCGGTGACATTAGGGTGACAACAATGAAGTAAGGGAAATAACATCATGCAGCACATAGTGAGTTGAAGGGAGGCAATCTCAACTCTCATATGGAAATGTATCTCTATGCTACAGTTCTCTCCTTTCATTATTTTAATTACCATGGCATCATATTGCGCGACATCATTTTTCTGATGAAATACGCACGATAAAGGTAGTAAAGAATAGACGCGGTATCCAGTTTCTAGAGTCTGACACTTCCATAAATCATTCCCCCATCTAAACACCTGTAATCTTTTCTAACATCTTGCGATCATGATTTTCTATTGAGGTCGACAACCTATAGCTACAGTCGAGGTCAATAGGGCTTGTCTTGTCCATCATGATACTGTACTTCTTACTTGGTAATTGTAGGGTACATTCAGCTTCAGTCAGTTGTCTTTTATTTTTGTAACATTTTCTACATTCTCTTCATTATGGTCTTTGGGTTTACCTTCTCACAGGGAGCTATCAACATTTGAAATCCTTTTTGTACCTGCACTGTTGGGGAGCATACAGCTATCTTTTTCATATTGAAAGCCGTCATTGTTTGGATGCTGAAACAGTATGAAAGCAAGACAGATTTTTGTCAATGGCTACTTTTTTGACATCTTGGTCATTACAATTTAGTACCACGCTGGGCTACAATTCTAAAGTAAGGAAGTTAAAATCTCAACCAATGACAACCTGTAGTCCTGCTTGTGCAAGAGTGCTGATTATGAGCGCGTTTTTTTTCAGTGTATGTTGTATTGAAACCCCTGAGACCCTCGTTGGTGTCAAGGTTGTCATTCATTTAAAGTGTCTGTTAGTACTTGTTAAGTTCTTTAGGACATAATTATAGGACATACCGCAGCGTGAACTATACATGTGATACCTTATGGACAATAAAAGGAAAATATATTTTTGAAATCTTATCCGCGTGCTACTCTATAGGAAGAAATAAACTTTAACTCTGAAGTCTCTTCATGGGCCATTTATTTCATTCTTTATGTGTTGGGCCTATAGGAATTTATGTAAAAGAGGATCAAGTTTTAAACATAGTGAACAGATAACGATTCATTGTTTTTGCCTGTTGGTTGGCTTATTATGTCTTAATTCAACAATAGCTACATTTCTGTAGTTTCTTTAATCACTGACACGAGTATTGCATAAAAAACGTTTTGGACGCATTTTATTGTATCTGTTATTGTGTTAAAGTTTCAACAGTCACGGAAATATGACATCTGTATGAAAGGGGTTTTGATTGATAATGGAGTATTAGCTATTGAAAGCCTTGAAAAGGAAGCGTTTTACTAAAAATGGGGTAAAGGGTATTTTGCAAACCGCATAAATTTATTCAAAGGACATGCAGAAAGTTGTTTTAATGAGCTAGTTGTTAGCAAACTGTATGCTTGGATACTAAAATAAACTACAATTTTGCGCGTTGTTCTATATGCTGCAAATGACAGTCAGTTTGTTGTTGTAAGTAGCACCCTTGTTTAAAGCGAAACAAAGCGTTCTTTTAAATGCAATAAGTATGTTTATGTAAAATTATTTAAGCATTTCACAAACGTTCGCACTCGAAGGTCATCATATTTTCAAAATTAGCTGTATCCGTATTCGTTCGATACTTTAATCACTAACATGAAGGTATTTGTTTGCAGATTTGTGTTCAAACAAGCCCAGAGGAGGAAAGAAATGTGACGGAGGAATTCTTCACAACCATAAGTGATGCCAGTATAATAGCACATGGACTAGATGCAGTAATAGATACAGTTGTGTCACAAGCAGACTCAATCAATATGACGGTACCTGTGTCTGTAGCGGAGTATCCCGCGGATCTTACTAGGTCACAAAGTTCTGAGATACTTGAAAGTTCAGTGAAGCCAGAAGGGAAAAGATCACCGGTGCTACAGGACATATCACAACAGAAACCTACCAAGATGAGGCAGAAACCTGAGCCGAAGCATCAACAGACGCAGGAGATATCAAAAAAGTTAGTGAAGGCTTTAAGTGAGAAAATTCTGAAGAGACAAATGAGTCAGCAGGCTGAGTCAAATCTGCAGAAGAGTAGTGCTAGTGAAAGCGAATTGTGTCAGATAAACAATATCCCTTCGCAATCTAGCGGCACATTAAACCAGGGTGCTCAAAATAATGCAATAGACTCTAGAACTAAATATGTTCAGAATCCAATTTACACCGCTCAGACACAAAACGCGCCAACTAAAGAAACGTTAATTGTAAACAGTAAGGAAACTCCTGCTGGTGCAAAAGACAGTTTTCCTGTGGCTACTGAACCTGTGGCATCAGACACTCACTGCCATACTCAAAACTATGTCCCCGCTTCATGCACGCATGCGCAGACACCAGTGACTCCCGAAGAAGTGCAATACGTGCTGCCACCAACACCGATTCAGTGTATTCCGAACATTCACGGCACTGCCACGGAGAACTCTGAAGATCCAGTGAAATTCCAACAGTATTTAACCAATTGTGGTTCAAACCCAATGACACATCCCAATCAAAATACCCCCATGACAAACAGTGATGCTAGTGTTACAGCGTCCGTGCCCGTTCATGACTATTATCCCGCCACGACGAACCAGTATGTGTATCAACTCACTCCGCCACTGGACTCTAGTGTAGACCGGGATATTTTGTTAGAGCGGTATATTCAGCAGCAACAGCAGTACTTCCAGGAGCAAATGGGGATGCAATACCAGACTCAGCAGATGAAGGATAATTACGGTATAAAGTCCCCGGATAGTGGATACCACGAGTCGTGTTCTGTGTCGCCTCACGAGCAAGCAAACATGGTGAGTACAATTTTCTCCTTCAGTAGGATACTTGATTTATTTCAAGCTTTAAAAGTTTTAAAAGAAAAGTCTGTTAAGGCAATCAACACAATTTGGCAAATAGAATAGTTGTCAAGTAAATTTCCATATACTATCAAACTTGCTGCCGTCATTATGCAAGAATGACATTAACAGCGAAATTGAACATACATATTGCAACACAATTGAAGAGTTTAATACATTTGGTGCGAAACATATGTTGGTATATTCCAAATAAATTGTAATTGCAATTTTGATAGACCTACAAGCCTTCAGAAGCTGCTAGAGCAACCAAGACTGCCGCTAAACGAGCAGAAAGAGCAGGCAAGATAGCACAGCGGCGGAAGTCAGCCCCAACCATGTATGTGAAGCAGTACTGGCACCCGGCTGACAAGAATCTCATTCCACTTATACCTAAACTGTAAGTTGAAATTCGTGCAAAGGAACCAATGTGTACATGATGCAACTTGTTTAATATTCGCGTTTGGAGAGGATAATTAGAGATACCAGATATGTTGAGCGCGAAACAGTAGACTTAGCCATTTAAATAAAATTTATTATTACAACATGATTTATCCAAAAAGTGCGATTTTTTTCTTCTTCATTTCTTCATTCTACATAGTCTACAAAGTACCATATTTTATGAATTTCATGAAAAGAAAAATAAAATAGTTTCAAGTGGTTTATAAATATAAATGATTAATAATTATAAAAGTATAATGGTGAGATTATATTCTGCATTAGAATTAACATTTTAGTAATGATGTATCCTGTTACAGGGAAGTAGACCCAACCGGATACAAGTATTTCTTGGAAACTCCTATATCAACTACTCAAAGAATAGAGGAAGATAGAATAACTTATGTAAATAAAGGTAAAATGCAACTCTGTCTGAATTGCTTAAGCCTATCTGTTTACATAGGCAAACAGGATAGCTCCAGATGTGACGCCGCAGAACGAGGCGTCACATCTGGGGCTATTCTGTTTGCACTCAGAAATTTCATCGAAAAATGATATAAAAAAAATAAAAATCACTCCTAACACCCCTAAAAATGAAAATGGACTCATCCAAATGATAATGATGGGAAACTCCACTGTGAAATATGGGTTAAACATATAAAACATAATTGCATTCAATATTCATGATTCCATTTAACTCTAAATACACAATTAGATAAGATATTTTAAAGTTCGAGATACCGTTATATTCCGAGATACCGTGACCAGAGAGCTGATTTTAATTGAAAGAGATATGTTGAGAATCAAGTATAAAATAGCAACAATAACACATTATTGGTCGAAAGAAGGGGCAACGTTATAATTCTAAAACAATTTTACTTTTCAGGTCAGTATTATGGACTCACACTTGAGCATCATGGAGACAGACAGATTAAAAGCCAAATGGTCAAGGTATGCATTAGTTTTTGACATTTCAGAACATTTCTGGCATTATTTTGTATTCTTATAAAGCACATTGACCAATACGTTTGAAGTTGTTAGTCGCATTCTTTATTTACATATGAGCTTAAACGTTGTCTGTACATGTCTTACAGCAGAGGAAGAGAAAGTTTGGCCAAACAACTAATGTAATTCTTCCTGGATATTTGTATGTGACTGTACTTCCCTTTTTGCTCATGGCTGTCACGGATTTCTTGCAGTCTATGATAATGGTTGTGTTCAGAGAAGACAAACACTTAGAAGATGAAAAGAAAGCCTGGGAGTTCTGGCATTCCAGACAACACAGCTACAAACAGAGGGTGCTTGATATTGGTGGGTTCCAGGAATTCAGTTTTCCTGTCCTTGTCCTAAAACAAAAAAAAGAAAATCATTAAAACAATGTTTCACATCTTGAAATAACAATTGATGAAAGTATTATCTAGATTAAATGGTAAATGTAGCTGCTTGCTTCTACTGGAAAACTATGGATGCAAATTCTCTACGTAATCTTAATGGTCTTGTTGACGAGTATACTCTTGCGTGTAATCATATACTTTAAGATTCATACATGTACCTTGTAAATGATTGGCTGATACTATTTCAGACACTAAGAACAGTATTGGAGTGGGTCCCAGCAATGTAGAGGAAGTGGCACACAATGCTGTTGTTGTCAAGTGGAACCCAAGAAATTCTCCTGTCAGGGTAAGCCTACTACCTTGATTCAGCCAAGTACCTCTCCACTCATTGAACATTGGCTGCATTTTCTGGATCAGTTTATTCTCCAGTAGTCTTATTTAGACACTGAGATCATTACTATGGTTACTTCTTTCAGCCTTGGAAAGGATAAAGCAACAGGACAGTTACTCTAAATGGCTTCGTGGTGTCGGACGCAAAAGCAATTTAACGCATGAATTTGTTCTCAACAACCGATTTGTACGTCAGATATACTAACAGGTTTTAAACTGTTAGCCTATTATGCATGTAGGACATGTAAAAAGAGCTGACCTTTGCCGTTTAACTATACATTATACAAAATATACAAATTTTAAAGGAAACTAAATTTACTTCACAAGGAAAACAAATATGATGCATTGTGCTCGTAAAGGACAACATAAATGATGACAATTGAAATAAGTAAATGGTTACCTTGTCTTACAAGTGACAATGACTTTCGTAATTTGTCTTTATTGTTTAATATAACTAGTGTAGGTTAATGTAGCTGTTATTGCCTTATTAAATGAGCCGCCTCGTGGGAAAACCAACAATGTGGTTTGCGAACAGGTCCGACACAAACCGACCTGTATAGTCACAGAAAAGAGCTGGAAGCTTGAAATTTTGGAGTTAAGTAGAGGAGGAATTGTACTATCCGAGTAGCGAAAACAAAGGCGCTGATTAGCTTCGCGGTTACCGCGAAGCTGATCTGCGCCTTTGTTTTCGCATATGCAAATTGTTGGTTTTCCCACGAGGCGGCTCAAATACCGTTTTCAAGGCTGCAAACGAGAGCAATGCTGATCAGGCAGTTTCGCAACTGATACAATTTAAGCGTTTGTTACAAAAATGTTCTTTTTTTTTCACTGCGAGATTAAGAAATAATATCAAATGACAGCAACACTTTATCTTAATCATTAGTGTTAATATATTAAATGATTACAGGTTAATGTGGCTGTTCATTGTCTCAGCACAGACTTCAGTAATCAAAAAGGTGTAAAGGTGAGTGACCTATGTTTTTAAATAAAAATGTGACAGACGCACTGTAGTGTTGTTTGACTATATTATCGTCATAATATTATAGCAAGTATGTATATGTTAGTACGCTTTTCTAGAATCAAGAAAGAATCCAAACGAACTCGATTGTTCAGAAAAAAATCACAATGAAAGTTCCTTAGCCAATATAACGTACAACGAAGCAGGTCCAATCAAAATTTCGTTCGAAAACAACACAAATATTTATCTTGCACTCTTATATGCAATTATTTGTCAGTATGTATTTGAGTACCATGTATTATAACAGCTCAGCATGGTCAATATTTTATTCATATTTCCAGGGTTTGCCACTGCATATTCAAATTGATACATTTGAAAACATGAAAGATACACTGCCTGTCAGCAGAGCCTTCTGTCAGATCAAAGCATTTTGTGATAAGGTAATTTAAACTTCCTATTGTAGCCTGTGTTTTCTCTATAAACTTTATTAATTGTGTGTTGTGTTCACACAAATGCATCATAGCACAGACGAATCTTCGAGTTACACTGTTCCTGTCCAGGATATGAATGGATCTTGCCAAATTTCTTCTGAAAAATAAAAGAAGCAATTGAGTGCTATGGCGATTATATTCCAGAACGTCTTAGACGCTCTTATTACATTAAACACTTACGACGCGTATATGCCAATATGAAAATGATAATGTTACATTTCAGGGTGCAGAGAGAAAGACAAGAGATGAAGAAAGGCGGAAAACATCGAAGGTGAAATCAGAAGCCCAGACAAAAGGTGAGTTCTCACATATAAGCATAAAAAATCCAAAACATTATGCAGCTTACGAAACAATTGAGTTAACATCGCTTTCCAATTAGGCAGCCACTAATCTAAACAATATCATCTACACCTATAACTGAATCATCTACACCTAGAACTGAATCATCTACACCTAGAACTGAATCATCTTCACCTATAACTGAATCATCTACACCTATAACTGAATCATCTACGCCTATAACTGAATCATCTACACCTATAAATGAATCATCTACACATATAACTGAATAATCTACGCCTATATCTGAATCATCTACGCCTATAACTGAATCATCTACGCCTATAACTGAATCATCTACGTCTATAACTGAATCATCTACACCTATAACTGAATCAGCTACATCTATAACTGAATCATCTACACCTATAACTGAATCATCTACACCTATAACTGAATCATCTACACCTATATCTGAAACATCTACGCCTATAACTAAATCAGCTTCATCTATAACTGAATCATCTACACCTATAACTGAATCATCTACACCTATAACTGAATCATCTACACCTATATCTGAAACATCTACGCCTATAACTAAATCAGCTACATCTATAACTGAATCATCTACACCTATAACTGAATCATCTACACCTATATCTAAATCTCTACACCTATATCTGAATCATCTACACCTGTATCTGAATCATCTACACCTATAACTGAATCATCTACACCTATAACTGAATCATCTACACCTCTATCTGAATTATCTACGCCTATAACTGAATCATCTACGCCTATAAAATGAATCATCAACGCCTATAACTGAATCAATTCATCTACACCTATAACTGGATCATCTACACCTATAACTGAATTATCCACACCTATAACTGAATCATCTACATCTATATCTGAATCATCTACACCTATAACTGAATCATTTACACCTATAACTGAATCATCTACACCTATAACTGAATTATCTACACCTATAACTGAATCATATACATCTATATCTGAATCATCGACACCTATAACTGAATCATCTACACCTATAACTGAATCATCTACACATATAATTGAATCATCTACACCTATAACTGAATCATCTACACCTATAATTGAATCATCTACACCTATAACTGAATCATCTACGTCTATAACTGAATCATCTACACCTATAACTGAATCATCTACACCTATAACTGAATAATGCATATCAGCAGACACGTAACATGGTTGCACAGAGATTCAAAGGAATTCAGTTGACACAATAACACGATAAATTTGGAATACTCATTTTCGTCTTTTCTTAAAAAAAACACTTCCTCGACATGTATCAAACATCATCTTTCAGCTCGAAAACGCCACGAAGAAGCATTTCATTCAGCTCTGGACCGGTCTGAGTTTTATGCCATGGCAGACCTCACGACACAGCCAGTACTGTTCAGTCCAACATACGAGGGCGAGGAATCCAGTAACAGGGTAAGATTATCACTGTGGCTATATGCGTGTATGGTGGAGTATGGCATAATTATGATTCTGGCAACGTTAAAACAAAATGTAAAAACTGGTTCATTATTATAAGCGCTGGTTAATTCAATACATGCAGTTTTAAAAATACATTATGTGACAGTATGTAGAAGGTAAAACAAGTGTACGTTTGTCAGTAGTGCTACAGGTATGTCTGAAAGAACTTTAAGAAGGCATTTTGATATTGCATCCCATAAACGCATGTTCAGATATTGACTTTTAATCGATATTACAATTAAACTTAAGTTTTATGCGACGTTTTCTACATTTTTCAGGTCAGTCCCGTCAATTTAACCAATGACGAAGACAGTTCCAGGTAAATTTTGATTTCCTACGAATCAAACTTCCTGTCAAATGATTCTGCAAATGACCCTCAGCGCAGAAAACAATATTTTACATGGCTGTGCAAACGAATCTGCCCAAAGGTCATCCTTATGCAGTATTAACTAATACCAGTTTTGCTTTAGCTGTTTGATTGCTTCTTTACAAATTAACAAAATGACTAGAAAAAAGATTATTAAAACTTTAATTAAAAACACCAAGTTCGACTTGGCATTGTAAAATTGAAGTTCTGAATGGAATCACTGTATTCGGATAAAGAATTTGTTCTGTTATGCTAATAAAATGTTTACTGCTTTTCAGGATATCAAGTAGTGAAGATGATGGCTTCTTCCCGTCTTCTGCAAAGAGGTCAAGAACAGAATCATGGAACCCCAACCCACCAAATAGTAAGCATCCTCTACAATTATATGGTAGTTAATGGAACTTTCACATCAGATCTAGCATCCAGCAAATCCTGGAAATATAAAAAAAGAAGTTAACAACAAGGGATATATCAAATACATGTAGCTTAATATTTAATAGGTTGCACAAAGTCGTATGGACACAGAAACGTTTCTCCTGAAATGCAATTCTATCTTATGCGCAAGTAATTAAAGCTTTTTTTACTATTTTCAGTTTTACTATATGTTCGAGAGAAGCATGAGAGTGTGTTCACAGCATTGATGTTGAGGATGCCAACACTGCATGGCCTCTTGATGGCAGTAAGTGATTCACCACTTAATCATGCTTTTGGAGTACCTGCAAGTGTTAATGTTGTACGAAAAAAATTCAGATGAAAATGTATTGTAGTTTTCATTTTTACCATTTTTAAAATTGACTGAAACATAATCAAACTCTATTAATAAAACGCAGACCTAATGGTC
Source organism: Rugalucina vietnamica (assembly GCA_964017185.1). NCBI lineage: Eukaryota > Metazoa > Mollusca > Bivalvia > Lucinida > Lucinidae > Rugalucina > Rugalucina vietnamica. The sequence continues at coordinate 6,018,696 of OZ024873.1, forward strand.
TTTGTTTTAAGCCTGTTGTATCAAAACAAATACTTCTGACTTCCCAGAATGAAAAGAAAATTGTTATCTCTTATTTCGATTTAGTTAAGTCTGCAATTAGTCAGTCATATTTCTTTTCTGTTTTCAGATAGAAGAAAAATACAAAATCCCAGTGCTAAAAATCAAAAACACTTACAAAAGATCGAAGAAAGGGTATGTAATTTTCTCAATTATTCTAGTTTTAAGGTAATTTAAATCAGTTTTTAACATTTTGCAAGCATATGGACTCACTGTGTTGATGCATCCTTCCACCTTTCATTTCTGCAAAATAACACGTAAGCATACTTCAATGGACACAATACGGCAGGGCTTGCGGGTGTGCCAGGTGATTTTTTACGGGGTTCTCCCGTTTTCGCCCCACCTACCGATTGGCCCGTCTCATATGAGCTGAAATAATCTTGAAAGGGACGTAAAACTGAATAAAAAATACGGCAGGCTACATATGTCATTTGTATGCCTTACGAACAAAGCTTTTAAGTAACATTTTAATTGTTTGAATATGTTTGAATATCATTAGATATATATACGTAGTTTCATAAATGACTTTAGGTCATCAATGAATAAGTAAAAAAGATAGCTGTATTATATCCTTTCTCAAATACTTATCACAATTGATTTGAGCCACCTCGTGGGAAAACCAACAATGTGGTTTCCTAACAGGTCTGACACAAACCGGCCTGTACAAGCACAGAAAAGACCTAGAAGTTTGAAATTTCGGATTTAAGTAGAAGATGAATTGTACTATCCGAGTAGCGAAAACAAAGGCGCTGATCAGCTTCGCGGTTACCGCGAAGCTGATCTGCGTCTTTGTTTTCGCCTATGCAGATTGTTGGTTTTCCCACGAGGCGGCTCATTTATAATTTCAGAATCCTAATACGGTTGGATGATAACATAATTAGACATTATTCTCATGAAGCGACATTTGTGATAGAGTTGAACTGTGTTAGTGAAGGAAAAGACTTCGAAGTCATACTGACTGAAATAGATGTGAACTGAATGAAATCCAGTGTGAAATAGTTCTCGACGAAAAATGTGCTACAGACGAGATACGGAAGAATGTTCAGGGCTGCTATACAGCTGTTTATTCAATTGACGTTGACACTTTTGCACGGCCAACCATGCATATGTTTACTAAATAGGCAATATTAGTCATAGGTATGGCAGTCCATCCAGAGTAATGGCAAAATAAGCTTGTCCTTGTTTCAAAACGATACTGAATTTCTATCAGGAAAGACAAGCATTTAAAATAAACTCGGGAATAGTTTTACTTGACAATTAGGGCCCCTAATTCAAAATTAACAATGACGTTAGTTAACGATTAGTTGAAATTTCTAACATGAATATTACAAATACAGTTGTTTTTTTGTTGATAAAATGTGAGAATCCAATGCAAAGAATTCTCAGATTTTATCAACAAAAATGACAGTTTATTTGCTTATGTTTAACAAGTTGAGGTCTCAACGATGACGTTACGCTAACAAAGTTTTGAACAACTGGCCCTAGGTATGTTTTTGGTACACAATAATTATAGTTATAACGCTAGGGCATTTGAAAACAATGCCAACATTCTATGGTTTGACATATTCATAAAAAGTAAAACAAAACATTTCTCGGAACCTTGTCAAATACGTAAGGTAAAGATTGTTTTTTTATTACAAAAGTTTATCCCAAAACATTTTATTCTTCATTTCATAATCGTACTGCATTTATTATATTCCATCCAATAAAATACAACGAAAATTTTGACGCAAAATAAAAAAAAAATATCCGGCGTCTTTTATCTGCTTTGCATAATATTTTAGCTTACACTGCTGACTAAAACGCAAACGGTATTGTGTATAGCAGCCAAAGTTTGTGTACATACCATTTTGCTATTGCAATTTCACATTCCAGTAGAATAATCGTATTATTGTTTAACTTGGCAAACAGAGGTAAGCCATTGCATAATTTTTGAAATTCTAGTCTTTTTTGTATTTCATTGTGCACTATGTTATCACGACAACACGTTTCATTATTTTTGATGATTTTGATTCTAAAAATTTGTAAACGGACAGATTTGTTGCATTTGCGAATACAACATTTTGAAAATCATAATTTGCTTCCGTAAAAAAATGACAAAAATTATTGGCGGCTGACTTATATGTAATGATCTCAATGACTACCACAGATAATGTTGGTTCATTTCCCCACATTGAAAGTTGACGTTTTATTTTTCGGAATGAAGTCGATGATTTATTTTTATTGACATACATCCATATTTTGACACAAAACCATGACATGTTATGTTTATGATGAATGCTCAGCTTTACACCATGTTGTACATGGTGTATAAATTATTTTGATACTCACTATCGTACACAAGAGGCAATAACCATGACATTGTGTTTACATATTTTTCTTATTTTACGATCATCTTTAAGATTGGCATATCAGTCACATTTTCTAACACTGAGAACAAGACTGTACTGACTATTAGATGGTGGTATATATTACAGGACATTATCAATGGGATGTCAATCCATTCAAAATTTACAGATGCTGCGTTGAAGTCTTGCTTAAAATTAATAGCAAAGATGTTGTCGTTTAGAAAACTACGAAAACGTTTTGTCAGCTGAGAAAAATTGAAATTTTCATTGGGAAAACTTTGATATTTTTAACATTTTTGCTCAAAACACATTGATTGTGTGAACACGTTAGAACCCACAATCAATGTTTTGGATCCAAAATAACAAAAATGGATATACCCATGTATACCCCAGTTGTACCATATAAAAATGGTAGATATTTCATGGACATGCTGTCCTGATGCCACGTAACACAAGCACAACATACTACGAGTATGCCAGTCTCAAAGTTCTGTAGAAAAAGCTTTAATATTAGATGGAAATTCTCCCGTACTTTTATATGTCAACTTTTTATTTACAATGCCACAATATACATTCCTTTTGTTATTATACTCAAATTCTAAAAGACTTATTTTTATAGTGCTGTATATACAACTTGGATACACATACAACTTTACTCTATGGTCTTTTCGTGATATTATCGTTTTGATAAACAGAATCTCCTCAGTGATTATAGAACATATCAAACTGTTTTTGTTATGAAATAAATTGTTAATTCTGTAGGATATTTTATACAACAGTTTCTGTTAAATATTGCTTAATGTCCTTGGCATATGATCATACCATATCATTTTCATTTCTCTATTGAAAGAAATACTGAAAAAAACTGTACTCTGCATTGCAACAGAGTAATGCCCTGATACCGTCTTAATGAGCATAATAGTGATCGCTGTGTAGCATTAAATGAGCCACATCATGAGAAAACAAAATATTTTGTACTGATATGCGAAAACAAAGGCGCAGATCAGCTTCGCAGTCACTGCGAGGCTGATCAGTGCCTTTGTTTTCGCTACATGGATACTTTCTAAATCCAAAATTTCCAGCCTCTAGCCATCTTCTGTGCTTGTACAGCCCGGTTTGAATCGGACATGGTCGGAAACCACATTGTTTGTTTTCTTATGTCGCGGCTCAAATTAATTGTCTACATGATTTACTGGCCTAGACAGGGCCAAGATGTGAAACTGACCTAGGCAGTGTCATATGTCCAACAACCACTTTAACTACTACTGAAAATTATAATGCATGATTTAGTAGGATATTTGTCCATAAATAAACCATTGCTCTGTTATATTACTGAGTCTTCATTAACAGAAGTTTTGGTTCTTATTAGAAATGTCCCCAGCTGGTGTTTTAGGTAAATACCCAGAAATCAATTTTGCTGAGAATTGACAAATAAATCTACATGTATGGGCATATATCCTATTTGATTAAGCAGTAAATATGATCAGTGTTACTGCTGAATATACTGTTCTATTTTGGTATTTTGGTATTTGTTCAAACATTTAAAAGACAAATAACCCTTGTTGTCTCAAATTATTTTGGTTGTTTTGTGAATAGAAAGAAGAAAACTTGTGTTTATGGTCGTATTTATTTATTTTCCACGTATGTAATAGCTATCTTGAAAGTCCAGAAGATTATTCGACAGTTAGTAGTGACAGAAGTTTGCCCCAAGGACTGGTAAACAGCATCCTGGAGGTTTTCCCATGAACATTGATGTACGTTTATTCCTAATATGGCCTAAATTACCATTGCAAGTCAAAGGCCATCTGGAGCCCGTAGTGACCATATATAATACAATTACTGACCCAAATAAAACTTGATATTTAAAGATCAATTTGGGTCCATAGTAACAACATAATGATTTTCACTACTAGCGTGTTTAGGATACCTTACCACCAAGACATGGCTTGACCGTAAACGTAAAGCCGATGATCATGAAATGGCGCAATCAGAAAAAATTACCATTCCAAAAACCAAGGTGGGGACAAAACTTAATTGACAATCAGGAAGTTTAACGCAGAGTGAGCAATAGGTGGCCACTTAGTTACACTGACTTAACTAAATATATGAAAACGTACATAAGATGCAACAGTACAAAATCAACACCAAACCATTAGACAATCAGAACCACAACAGAAGTTTCGCCTTGGAACTGTCGGTAATATAAACTTCTTCGGGCTTAAATCTATTTTACTGCTACTTAATATCGCCCTCTGCTTAAAACACTGCAATAAAAAGGTAAAAGTTGGCAATGATCTCCAAAACCCGAGATGAGAAAACTTAAATTGACAATCAGAGCCCAGAATTAAAATGCTTCCTTGAAGTTAAAGCCCACCTTAGTTGAGGTGACAAATTTTGACTTGAACAGTAAAGGTAAAAGTAGGCAATGATCAGGAAATGGCGCAATCAGAAAGAAATTCCTACCCCAAAAACACGAGGCGGAAAAAAACTGAACAATCAGGGGTTGATAACTCAGTCTTTTTAAGCTTAAGATCAACATACGACCAACTTAAGCATCTTGAATAACTGAAAATGACCTAGGAACATACACAAAGCAACCAGCGCAACGCGAAGAGTTTCACTAAATTAGATTATGTTACCGGTTACAAACTAGAAATACACGGCAGGCGAACTGGTGCCGTAAGGGGATGGAGGAGCGGCAAAAAAAACTTAACATGCTTAAAACTTAACAGCATTGTAGCTTTGCGGTCAACTCAAGCCGAGCTTAGCGTCGTCTTATCATACGACGTACCACTTTTCATTACAAAAAAGTTACGACAGCTTAAGAGTAACTGGAATCGAAAGAGCGTAAATTTTAAGGTGGTCATCGTAAGACCAGTATGTCCTGTGTAGGGGAACTTGTGATGACCCCAGGTACTTATACTAAGAAAACATATCGTAAGCCGAGTGAGCAGCTATTTTCCCAATAGGCGGCAACTCAGTAACCCAAACTTAACCTGAAAATATGAAAACGTACATAAGGTGCTAACAGCACAAAAATTCAACACCAAGACATAAAACAATAAGAACCGCCACAGAAGAATCGCCTTGGAACGATCAGTAATATAAAATTACTGGCGGGCTTAAACTTGTTTTACAGGTACCTAAACCTTACCCTCAACTTCTATAGTGGTTAACAACATAAAGCTAGTTGTTCGGTCAACATGGTGAACCTCTGACTAGTCAATGAATCATCAAGGACAAACAAATAAATCACGATAACCACCATGATGAATAAAAAACGAGGACTCACAGATTCAGTAAGCTGCCAGACGATGGAGATCCCTGGGCGCCAAATAACTTAATAAAATCCGGAGTAAAAAGAAAAACACCAGTTAAATCCCGGTGGGCCAAGCAACAGACAAGTAGCTCCAGCCCCAACCAACTAAACTAAATAGCTTTAAGTTTAGGCCATCATAGCCTGACGCCCGGCCCACCGGCATACAATTAAAGAAGGCAGCATAGTCAACAACCACGATTGGGTAAAAAACAACAACTAAGCATGCAGACTGTCGCATAACATTTAAGTTATATCCTATACGTATGTAACGTATAATGATTTTTCTGAACTGAAAAGAAAAATCGTTCCTTCCTATTAGTTTCTTAAATCTGTAGACAAAATTACCATAAAATTCCGGTTCCGAAGGGCCCTCACGTAAAAGCGTCTTTAATCCAACATTAAATTCGGGAATCAGTTCGTAGTGTCTACGATAAATTTCGAAGTTTATGATAGCGATAGCCTGTTGGAGAAGTTTGGCCGTTAAACATTTATTTTGTGATTGCAGACTCTAGCTATCTTCTGATACTGAGTCGATCAATTTCTGATCATCACCTCAGGTGTGGGGTGGGTGGCTAAATTTAGAATTTAGTCCAAAATAAGTTCCTGAACACAGGGAGCGACACGAACGTGCGCATGCGCACCGACTCCCACTATTAGCTGACTTAACAAGTTGCGAAATGTATACACCATAAGAAGCACGGCGCGGAACGTCACCATCCAAAAACGGAAAATTTACTATATCAAAAGTCATCGCGCTTATCATAAATTTTAGAATGCAATAGAAAAATGTAAATATAAAATTGGGATTGTTATTTAAGTTCGGACTGAGGGGCCGCCTAGAGGGAAGCAGCTGCTCACTCGGCTTACGTATAAGTACCTAACTGTAAATTTAGTTTTACCAACCTCGGATTTTTTGGAGTGGGAATCATAAATTTTAGAATGCAATAGAAAAATGTAAATATAAAATGGGGATTGTTATTTAAGTTCGGGTAACTGAGGGGCCGCCTATTGGGAAGCAGCTGCTCACTTGGCTTACGTATAAGTACCTAACTGCAAATTTAGTTTTACCAACCTCGTTTTTTTTTTTTGGAGTGGGAATTTCTCTCTGACTGCGCCCTTTCCTGACCATTGCCTACTTGTACCTTTCGGTTCTGAGATATTGGCTTTGTTCAACTGCTCCACAAACGGAAATATACAAATATGTAAAGTAAATGTAATTACATAATGAAACAAAAGCATATGAAATACATCTTTTATGCTGATATTCTTCACCTTAACTAAGGTCTTCCTTAACTATAAGGGACGATTGTAATTCTGGGCCAACCGAGTGAGCATATATTTCCCAATAGGAGACCACTCAGTTACCCGAACTTAACTAAAATATGAAATCGCACATCAGGTGAAAACAGCATTAAAATTCAACGCCAATAAAACAACGAAATTGCTGTTGTTTCGTATAAAATCTCGGATCAAAATATTTATTGGATCTAATCCGAGCCAAAATTGAACCATTGTACACGCGAATAATGATTCCTGTTCATCATGCATAAGCATACACTTCAAGAGGCGTGTGGAACCACCTTATTGCGATTATATATGTATACCAGAGGACCATTGGTCCGGAGAACGCTCACCTGAAGCCGGATCTCGGAGCATTTAATCATCATAAAATGACCTTGAACTTGAATACTCACATACATTCACATACATTTTTAATTCAGTTTTACGTCCCTTTCAAGATAATTTCAGCTCACATGAGACGGGCCAATCAAAGGTGGGGCGAAAACGGGAGAACCCCGAGAAAAACCACCTGGCACACTCGCAAGCAGAACTTGGCTTGTCTCACATGTGGCCAGAGCGGGGTTCGAACCCACACCAGACACAGCGGTGAGATGATCGAGTGATTAAGAAACAGCGCTCTTATCCGCTCGGCCACGGGGGGCACCCATACATTTATTGACTTCATTAGCCAAGTTTCAGGTCCCAGGCTGCAATAGTTTCAAAAACAATTCATGTAAAAGACAAAGTTTCCAAAATTGACCTTGCCGTAAAATAGGTCAAGGTCATCCTTGGGTCATCATTTGAACAAATAATGATGGGCTAAGGTCCCTGATGCTACATACCAAGCTTCAGGAATATCGGCCCACCGGTTCTGGGGGACAAGAATTTTGATATAAACATTAACTGAGATCCTTTAAGAGCAGTGAACATATCTATGAGAAAGGGGATGGACCATACCGCGGTTTCGGCTATTTAAGCCTCTTCAGTGATCCTATAGATTTGGCAACACTTTCTTTAATTTTGCATCTTTTAACAGTGTAGTCGATACAAAGAATAGTTAAATCCAAATGGGGACAAATATATTAAAACGTTGGTTAGAAAACGAATCTTAACCGATCAAAATTTTCTGATTTCTCAGAATATCCTCCCTGATCTCAAAGCACCAAAAGGAAAATATAATCGGCACTATGGATGATGTACGGGGAGGCTTTTAGGGCCGCCACACGACACAGCACAAGCTGCAGTAATAGGAAATAAAAATAAACTGAGATCTTTTAAGAGCAGTGAACATATTAATGAGAAAGGGGATGGGCCATACCGCGGTTTCGGCTACTTAAGCCTCTTCAGTGACCCATTTACAAGTTTCGTGAAAATCGGCCCACCGATTCTGCCGAAGAAGAAGAGTTTTGAGCATTTGGGTCATCATTTGAACGAACTATGATGGCCTAAGGTCCCTGATGCTACAAACCAAGTTTCAGGAATATCGGCCCACCGGTTCTGGGGGAGAAGATTTTTTATATAAAAATTAACTGAAAACATTTAAGAGCAGTGAACATATCTATGAGAAAGGGGATGGAACATACCGCGGTTTCGGCTATTTAAGCCTCTTAAGTGACCCCATAGATTTGGCAACACTTTCTTTAATTTTGCATCTTTTAACAGTGTAGTCGATACAATGACTAGATAAATCCAAATGGGGCCAAATATATTAAAACGTTGGTTAGAAAATGAATCTTAACCGATCAAAATTTTCTGATTTCTCAGAATATCCTCCCTGATCTCAAAGGACCAAAAGGAAAATATAATCGGCACTATGGATGATATACGAGGAGACATTTTAGGGCCGCCACACGGCACAATATCAGCTGCAGTAATAGGAAATAAAAATAAATTGAGATCCTTTAAGAGCAGTGGACATATTAATGAGAAAGGGGATGGGCCATACCGCGGTTTCGGCTACTTAAGCCTCTTCAGTGACCCTATAGATTTGAGCATTTGTGAACACGGAAGCCATTTTGAGCTTGCAACCAGGATTTCAAGAATAAATTTGTATTACATTCTCCCTATGCATAAATATATATCCACAGGCTGGCTGAGAGGTTACTGAGGAAAACAAGTCTTTATTTTCGATATTTCAATGACATTGGACGCAGGCTACGAACTTAGCTTGACCTTAATTAATCGCATACCTTCATAAGTTGTTTGCTTCTGTCAACTTTCATGTCTAAGGCTGCAATAGTTTCCAAATTATCCATTGTTTTTACTTTTTCCCATGTACAAGTTTCGTGAAAATCGGCCCACCGATTCTGCCAAAGAAGATTTTTGAGCATTTGTGAGCATGGCGGCCATGTTGAGCATTCGACCAGATTTTGCGCGCAAACTTTTGTACCCCCTAAGCATGGAGGCTACACATAAAATTTCTCTTTCATATGCCCAGTGATTTCTGAGAAAACCATAATCTTAATGTTTGATATTCAAATGACCTTGTGTCAAGGTCAAGAAAAGACCTTGACCATAATTAATTATATACATGTATATCCATTGACTCCATTAGTTGTCTGTATCTTGCAACTTTCAAGTCTCAGGTTGCAATAGTTTCCAAAATATCCATGGATTTGATAGAGTGGACCTTCAAAAGGGCATTAAAAACTATGGTTCACTTTATTTGGCCTGTAATGACAGAAATGCCTTTTACCAAAGTCGGTATACACTTTGGTCATGTCAAAATGTGTGCGACGCCTTATCCTATCTCCTGGATAATATTTATATTAGATTTGGGACCAAGTTATACAGACAAATTGTTGGAATTCCGATGGGTACAAATTGCGCACCTCTCGTAGCTGATTTATTTTTAGACTGCTACGAAAGAGATTTCATGGATTCTCTTAACCAGGATAATCAAGCTGATGTTATCGAGGCTTTTAATTCGACTTCTGTTGAACATTGACAACCCTTATTTGAAGGTATGGTCAATCAAATTTATCCACCTGAACTACAGTTGAACAAAGCCAATATCTCAGATACCGAAGCCCCCTTTTTAGATTTACATCTTTCTGTTGCAAATGGATTTGTTTCTTCTAAAATTTATGATAAGCGCGATGACTTTGATTTTGATGTAGTAAATTTTCCGTTTTTGGATGGTGACGTTCCTCGTTGTGCTTCTTATGGTGTATACATTTCTCAACTTATTAGGTTTGCTAGAGTCTGCAATCATGTTACGGACTTCAACGCTCGAAATAAATGTTTAACGGCCAAACTTCTCCAACAGGGTTATCGGTATCATAAACTTCGAAAAGCATTTTCTAAATTTTATCGTAGACACTATAAATTGATTTCCAAATATAATGTTGGGTTAAAGACGCTTTTAGGTGAGGGCCTTTCGGAACCAGAGTTTTATGGTGACTTGGTTTACAAATTTAAGAAACTAATAGGAATGAATGATTTTTCTTTTCAGTTCAGAAAAATCATTACACGTTACAGACGTATGGATTATAACTTGAATGTTATGCGACAGTCTGCATGCTTAGTTTTTAACCCAATCATGGTTGATAACTATTCTGCCTTCTTTATTTGCACGCCGGTGGGTCGGGCGTCAGACTCTATGATGGTCCCAACTTAAAGCTATTCATTTTAGTTGGTTGGGGCCGGAGCTTCTTGTCTGTTGCTTGGCCCACCGGGATCCAACAGGTGTTTTTCTTTTGCTCCAGACTTAGCGAGTTATTCGGCGCCCAGGGATCTCCATCGTCGGGCAGCTTACTGAATCTGTTGAGTCCTCGTTTTTGATTCATCATGATGTTTATCATGATTTATCTGTTTGTTCTTGATGATTCATTGACTAGTTAGAGATTCGCCACGAGGACCGAAGAACTAACTAAATGTTATGAACCACTGCAGAAGCTGAGGGTGAGGTTAGGTACCTGTAAAATCGATTTAAGCCCGCCAGTAATTTTATATTACTGATCGTTCCAAGACGATACTTCTGTGGTGGTTCTTTCGTTTTATGTCTTGGTGTTTAAAATTTTTGTGCTGTTGGCGCCGTATGTATGTTTACATATTTTAGTTAAGTTTAGGTAACTGAGTGGCCACCTATTGGGAAAATAGCTGCCCATTCGGCTTATGGTATGTTTTCATGGTATAAGTATCTGATTGCAAATTTAGTTTTTTCCTATCTCGGTTTTTGGAGTGGGAATCTTTTTCTGATTGCGCCTTTTCCTGATCTTTGCCTACTTGTACCTTTTTTCGCCGTTTCCCATGTAAAAGCCTATGTTTCCAAAATTGACCTTGACGTAAAATAGGTAAAGGTCATCGCAGGGTCATCACTGGGGCAAATTTTAATGGACTGGCGTCCCCGATGCTACATACCAAGCTTCGTGAAAGAAAATTTTTGAAGGGTTTTTATTTTCCTTATTAATGGCGTGACGGCCATCTTGGTCATGTGACCAAATATCGCGAACAATCATTTCAATGCCACTACCCAAGGAGGGTCTACATAAAATTCCAACTCGATAAGCCACGTAGTTTCAGAGAAGAAGATCTTTGAAATTATGGAGGACGGAGCTAATATAGTGGTCAATGTATTTCACTGAAGACAACTCGGAAAACAAAAAATTAAAGCTACGCAATCATCAGGAACTGACAAAAACAAACCAAAACGTAATTAATGGTGACTTGGTTTACAAATTTAAGAAAATTATAGGAAGGAATGATTTTTCTTTTCAGTTCAGAAAATTCATAACACGTTACAGACTTATAGGTTATAACTTCTATGTTATGCGACAGTCTGCATGCTTAGTTTTTAACCCAATCATGGTTGATAACTATGCTGCCTTCTTTAATTGCACGCCGGTGGGTCGGACGTCAAGACTCTATGATGGCCCCGACATAAAGCTATTCATTTTAGTTGGTTGGGGCCGGAGCTTCTTGCCTGTTGCTTGGCCAACCGGGTTTCAACTGGTGTTTTTCTTTTGCTCCGGGTTTCAGTATGTTATTCGGTGCCCAGAGATCTTCATCGTCGGGCAGCTTACTGAGTCTGTTGAGTCCTCTTTTTTATTCATCAGGGTGGTTGTCGTGATTTATTTGTTTGTCCTTGACGATTCATTGGCTAGTTAGAGATTCGCCACGAGGACCAAACAACTAACTAAATGTTGTGAACCATTGCAGAAGATGAGGGTGAGGTTAGGCGCCTGTAAAATCGATTTAAGCCCCCCCCCACCCCACCCCGCCCCCACCCCCGTTATTTTATATTACTAATCGTCCCACGTTCCAAGGCGATACGTCTCTTGTGGTTCCACATGGTTTATATTGTGGAGTCGAATCTTTGTGCTGTTTGAACCTTATGTACGTTTTCATATTTTATTTAAGTTGTGGGTGGCTGCTAGCTCAAATTACGGTGTGTTTTCTGTGTGTAAGAACCTAAATGTCAATTTAGTTTTTCCCACCTCGGTTTTTGGAGTGGGAATTTTTCTGATTGCGCCTTTTCCTGATCGTTGCCTACTTGCACCCTTTTAATGATTCACAGGGCATTTCCGCTGTATCATTATACAGCCATCGAAAACATATTTTAATCATATCTGTTACTTTATTGCACAGTTCTTTAGCGTTGATGACTGAGAGCAGATCGAATTGATGGCGACTCCCCTCAGATGTTTTCCTGTAGATAACCCCGATAAAACCAGGTCAATCTTGTCATGTTTGAGCCTGGTGATAAGTTCACTGTTTTTCTTCGTGGCGTCATCTACCAGACTGAGTGTATTACCATAGATCACCATACTTACCAAATTTAATGTTTTTCAAAATGTCGAATTTGTAGTATTGACGCTGAATATATATACGAGTATAACTCTTTACTTCCGACACAATTAACTGATTAAGTGGCATTTCTCTAAGTAAAGGCTTGCAATGACGAATTCAGCCCTATACTAGAGTGTGTTTGTAAAACACTATGCCCCCAAATGTACGCTTGCCCCTAACCTGGCACGGTATATACGATGCATTTATTTCATGAAGTGTATTTGAATGAAGTGAAATTTTCATTTCCTGATGTAGCTGCTAGGTTGCCTCTGTTCTGACCTTGTTCCAGAAACAGATTACAGACGTTTTGAAGAAAAGGTATAAATTTCAATATTCCGCAATTCTGTCAAAATTTGACTGAAACTTCTCAAAAGTTAATCAGGTGATCTCAGTCCTAATCAGTAAGCTAGATATGAAGACTGTAGCTAAAGTACATATGCTGATATCTTGCACACAAAGTTTTCAAATTTTGTTTTCAAAGGGACTTAACTCAGAAAAATAGCGGGCATGAAAAAATACAGGTCAACTATTTTTTCATGAGGAATACACGTTCAAAAGTTTCAAATTTCATCGAATAATGGAATAAACAATCAATAAACGCACACACACACACATACACACACACACACACACACACACACACACACACAAACCGAAAGCAACATGCACTTCCAACCTTTTCAAAGTTGGGGCATAACAAACTCACTGTCTAAACAACAAAACGTATTTAGAAAGGGAAAGTATCAGTGAAACACAATACGTTTGCTAAAACAAAAAAAAATTCTTTCGTTTATCAGAGACGATCGCTTGAGAAAAAGTCATTAGAATATTCCATTGATTTTCTGTTTGCGCTTTAATGGGATTCAATACAAAATCGTCTTTTATGAGGCGTCGCTTCAGTTCATTAATCCATGATCTTATTACAATGTAGATTATTGTGGATTAAAATAGAAATTCATAAAATGTACCCGGTATGTATATTTTATTGCACCCTTTCTACTATTACCGAATAGCGTTGATATTAAACCCGAGATTAATGTTTTCTACAATCCATAGTAAATGCCCATTATGGGTCATTATGTCATATAAAGTTGATCTAAAAGGTGATCCATATGATTCGAGCTGCCAAAAGTGTTTAAAATATTCTGGTAGTAAGAGATTGTTTTGACAACACCATTTTACATAAAATTCGAAGAAAAATAGAGAGAAAAGTTTACCTCAAACCATGGAATAGAAAAACAAATCTTAGGAATTCTTATGATCATCCATGACAAAACAATATCATACAAGAAATATTTCAGGAAAATGTTTCAGGACCTTACTAGAATAATTAATGTTTGATCAGGAATCTGTGAAATATAGGTTTATGGTTCTTTCGAAATTAAAGTGGATAGGTGTTTACCATTTTATTACTTGGAAAACTATAAGATTTTAACAAATTACAAAGTAACAGAAAATTGACAAAGCCTGTACGGCTACAAATACTTGAAAACAAGGGAACTAGTTTCGTTTCTGGAAGTAATCAAAACAAGATAAAACAATACAAAACATGGAAAAACATTGTATAAATTGTCTTATGGTATCATAACCAAAACAATTTGTTTTAACAACGCACATTATTAAGCAATCGAAGACATTATGAGCAGCACGACAACGCACGCCGTTTACGTCAAATCAACGTCGTTAACGACGTCAAATCCTAACTTGGTCCCAGTTGGCAGGGTAAGTTCTGTTTTTAATCTATTCAGTAGCCGTATCATTTTATTTTGATTTTCAAACTATTGGTTAGCACATAAAGTTCAACAGAAAAAGGGCGTGATTGATGCTTTCAAACATTTTATCAAAACCCGTAAATGTGCATATTAAAGGAAGTGCATTAACGCATGACCAGTTTCTACATTTTAGCATGTAAACCAGTGACTTGGCGAAGCGTCGACATCATTCCATACAACAAAGCAATTATAATGTAAAAATATCAATATTAAACCCTGTGTTTGCTGCTAAGACAGTTTATTACCATACTTCGTTATGCAATATTTTATCATCGTTTTCGATTATTTAGTATCAATCTGTTTTATTGATTGCAAACCGGAAATAACAGCTTCAGATTCTCGCAACATCCGCTTTAGCGAGTCGCGTCACAATCGATTCGCCATTGCTTTGGTTACATTGTGCTATAATATAAAACAAAAACAAGAACGAAACACATCTTAATTTCAAAGCATAAAATCATGTGAATTACAACACAAAACGTAAATTTCGAAACAAAACACCATGTGAATTTCAAAACAGAATATTATGTGAATTTTAAAACATTTAAAACAAAGCACTCTTTGAATTTCAAAACAGGGTATCAAGTGAATTTCAGAAGACAGCACAATGTGATTTCCAAAACAAAACACCGTGTGAATTTCAAAACATTTCAAAATAAAGCACCATGTGCTTTTCAAAACAAAGCATAATGTGAATTTCAAACTGACAAAACACCATGTGAATTTCAAAACAAAATATCATTACAGCCTGTGAATTATAGAATAAAGCAACACGCTAATTTACAAACAAATTGGCATGTGAAATGCGACATTGAACATTATTTTCATCATTTAAAAACATTTCAAATCAAAACACCACACTAATTTCAAAACAAAATATCACATGAATTTCAAAATTTAGTCAGGCTATACTGTATAATTTTAAAAAACAACCTCAAGTTGTGTTTATATTTTTAATATTCAAAACAAGGGCATATTATGTCCTCTGACTTCGTGACGCCAGCTTTGGTGTTGCCGGGGAGGGGGAGCGGGCTTTGGTCACATCGCCTCATACCGGGTGTCTAAACAAAAAGCAATGTCACACGCTTTTGCCAAAGGTCGGCATGTTAGGATAAAAGAAAACCTTTAAACTTTCTGACTTGTGTTGATTCTAACATGTGGATCAAAATGGTTCCTGAATAAACACCAAAATACACAGAAAAACGTTGTTTAAAACATTTGAACATGTGCATGGGAAAACCAACAATTTGGGTTTATTACCAGGTCCGACACAAACCAGGCTGTACAGTCACTGAATAAAACTAGAAGCTTGAAACTTTGGATATAAGTAAAAGAGGAATTGTACTATCCGAGTGGCGAAAACAAAGGCGCTGATCAGCTATGCAGTTACTGCACAGCTGATCTGCGTCTTTGTTTTCGCATATGCAAATTGTTGGTTTTCTCACGCACAGGCTCATTTATTAATTTAATGAAAGTGAGAAATATGATTTCAAAAATATTTATACAGGTTTCACAGTTCAAATAACCCTTAATTATTGGTGTTGCCAGTAGGCAAAAATCATAATGAAAAGAAAGACATGAAGTGTTAATATAAAAAGAATATTCATTTTGAGTTGTGATGCCATAAAATCTAGAAACATTCTTTTTCGACGTCACATATTTGGCTATTGCTTGAATATATTCGAAATCGATATATTTATTAATATTTACATTGATTTTCGTTATTTCAGAAAATGGAATAAACCTCGTATCATCCTTACTGTCCAAGCACCAATTAAATCTATTGATTTTACTCGAGATGATTTTAATAATGCTATAAATAAAAAGTTATTGCTCATCGAGCTTTTAATTGATCACTGGTTCTTATAATGTGAGAATCTCTGCAAACATTTTGATACCACTTAAGGTATTGGCATATATATTGTTAAACGAAGAAGTACCTACCAAAGGTCTGTGATAAAACGATACATCATCACGAAAATTTGTCTGCAATATACGGAGATCTTAGTTACTACTGTGAAAATTGAAAAAAAAATCATGTTTTCTAATATTTTTACTCTAAACATTGATTGTGCGGTTCTAACAAGATTCTACAATCTATGTTTTGGATCAAAATTAAGAAGAAAAAGGTCTACCCCTGCACACACCAGTTCTACTATATGAATATATAAAGGGGTAAACATTTCACGGACATGATATCTACAAATGGAACATCATCACCTTCAAGGCTTTTTAAAATAACAGTAGTTTGCATTTGAGAGGTCAGAAAAACATTTTTTTTTAATATTTGAAACATTTTGCAAATCAACTAGGTCTCAGTAAGACTAAGTAAAGACATTTTTACACATTTTTAAAGCCCAGTCGATTTTTGTTCAATTTGCTACTTCCATGTCTTCAGTTCAGAGATGGGTGGTTGAGTGGTCATCATTGAGGAAATAGCTGCAACTCGGATAACCATGTTTTCCTGTTTGCTTGATTCGATATATTTGTATTCTTTGCTGTTACTACCATAGATTTTACATGGCAAAACTTTGTTTCGGATTGCATCAGTACCTTGTCAGTGTTTACCTTTTACTTTTCTATAAAATGAAAGCAGTAAATTTATCTGTAATCTTACCAAAAGTCTTGAACTTGCCCCATGATTTCCAGTGATTCTAGTGAGTCCATCGGCTGTTGTTGACTCCGTCCAAACCATGTGTACAGCTTCATAATCTTCTAAATCATAATGTTTACGTTCACTTTTCCTCTTTTTAAGGCACAGTCTGGGCGTTTGAGTGGGGCCGGAAGTAAAACCAAGTCACGCGATGGTCACCGTGGATCACACGCCTATCTCACACCGTCCCAGCAGTCAATACACAAGGTTCTTGCGGGCTTCACACAACAGGCCAAGGAGGAAGACCTAGAAACTGTCTTAGACCTAGAAAGTAAGATAAAAAAACATTTGAATGCTCCTGTATTAATGGTTGTTTGAAATTCTTTTGTTTAAAATAAAAAAATCTTTACTGTCCAGTGTACAGGTCTGATAGCTTGCACATGAATATGAATGCTCTGTTTTGTTTTCGAAAATAATTTAAAGATAATTGTAGGCTATATTCAGAATTCAGGGAGAATGATTAAATAATACTCACCAAGAATCATCCACCGGCTTTATTAAATTTTATTGACATATGACTTGCAAATGCACAGGCCTTTAACCGACTCTTCTTGCCTTTCAAAATTCCTTTACAGTTATTTGCCCTTTTTCAAAATCTAAAACTGTCTTAAAATATTTCTTTCCAGCTGAGTTATTGCCCTATGATGAGACAGGTAAGAGAACGTACGCCAAGGCGTGTGAGAAGCTCGGTGTTGTGCCATCCTCTAGTATCCTCTCCAAACTGGGCAACTCTAAGATGATAGACTGTAAACATTATGGGCTAGGACCTAAAGGGACAATGGCCCTGGCGATAGCATTAGTTGTAAGTGGTGTCCATTGATACACGTAGATGCAAACTTGAGCCACCTCGTGGGAAAACCAACAATGTGGTTTCCGACCAGGTCTGACACAAACCGACCTGTACAGTAACAGAAAGAGCTAGAGGCTTGAAATTTCGGATTTAAGTAGAAGAGGAATTGTACTATCCAAGTAGCGAAACCAAAGGCTCTGATCAGCTTCGCGGTTACCGCGAAGCTGATCTGCGCCTTTGTTTTCGCCTATGCAGGTTGTTGGTTTTCCCATGAGGCGGCTCACTTGATGAAAAATAACAAACTAAGTAGGTATATGAAAAAGCAAGGAACACTTCACCATTGAATGAGACATTTAATATCAAGGCGCCAAAACAAACACAATTTTTCCACAATCTCTGGAAAGTAACTATACAATGATTCACGCGATCCAAATTCAACTGAGAAACTTTTAAAAGAATGGACAATTCAAATAAATAAAGAACATCTGCGTTATTTAATATAAAGCAAGAGCTGGACCAAAACCATCACCATAAAATTGAACGTAGAAATAATGCCGCTTACAAGAATCCAGTGATTTGTCGAGGCATAACACTTTTGAGGGCGCCAGTACAGGTGCAGTAACTAACTTTTGGTTGGATTGTTTTGAATAAACTTTATATTCTGTGGACATCAATTCAAGAAGTTAAGGATGCCATATGTGTATTTGTCCTATATCCAACTGTTTCAGGTGAACTCCAAAGTGAACTCTCTGAACCTACAAGGCAATGATATAGGAACAGTAGGGATATCATATCTACAGAAAATGATCAACGAAACTTATACAATTGCTGAGCTGGTAAGAATTGAGCCGCCTCGTGGGAAAACCAACAATGTGGTTTCCATCAGTTCCGACACAAATAAGGCTTTATAGTCGCAGAAAAGAGCTAGAAGCTTGAAATTTTGGATTCAAGTAAAAGAGGAACTGTACTATCCGCGTAGCGAAAACAAAGGCGCTGATCAGCTTCGCAGTTACTGCGAAGCTGATCTGCGCCTTTGTTTTCGCATATGCAGATTGTTGGTTTCCTCATGAGGCGGCTCATTTCATGCGCAATGGTGACATTGGAACTGAAATATGTTTATTGCCCCCACAACTCTTTATACTAGGTATATACCTTTCCGAGTGTTCTGGTTGCTTACCATGAGACAAATGAAGACATTTTAGCTCACCTGAGCCGAAGGCTCACAGGTGAGCTTATAGTATAGTAGTCGAGCCGGCGTCCGTGCGTCCGTCCGTCCGTCCGTGCTTGCGTGCGTTCACATTTTCAAACTTGAATATCTCTAAGACAACAAGGCTAATCGCAATCAAATTTTATCTAAAGCATCATTGAGGAAGGGGAAAGGTTGCATTGGGTTTTGGACCAAGTCGGATCAGAACTCTGGTTTCCATGGCAACAGATAGCTCCCATTGAGTTATAATGGGGAAAATGTTGTGGCCACTCTAGCAACTTCATTTTTGCTTGGATCTTCTTCATTCTTAAAAAATAACAAGGACAACCATAAAATCTAGGATGAGTTCGAATTTCGGCTAGGTTCGACCTCAGATTGCGGAGTTAGCTGCCCTTGAGCGTCTGGAAAAATCCCCATAGACTTATAATGGGAAAAATGTTGTGGCCACTCTAGCGCCATTATTTTTCAGTGCATCTTCTTCATTCTTGCAAGTAACAAGGACAACCATAATATCTCGAATGACTTCGAATTTCGACCAGATCCGACCTCTGACTGCGGAGTTATCTGCCCTTGAGTGTTTGAAAAATCAATATTTTTTGTTGTTGCCACTCTAGCGCCTTCAATTTTTATCGGATCTTCTTCATACTTGGAAGTTACAAGGGTAGCCATAACATCTCGGATGAGTTCGAATTTCAGCCAGATCCGACCCTTGACTGCAGAGTTATCTGCCCTTGACTGTGTGAAAAATCAATATTTAGTGTTGTGGCCACTCTAGCACCTTCATTTGTATTCGGATCTTCTTTATTCTTGGAAGTAACAAGGACAACAATATCATCTCGAATGAGTTCGAATTTCGTCCAGATCCGACCTCTGACTGCGGAGTGATCTGCCCTTGAGTGTTTGAAAAATCAATATTTTGTGTTGTGGCCACTCTAGCGCCTTCAATTTTAATCGGATCTTCTCCATTCTTGGAAGAAATAAGGATAACCATAACATCTTGGATGAGTTCGAATTTGAGCCAGATACGACCCTGGATTGCGGAGTTAGCTGCCCTTGGATGTTTGGAAAAAAAAAAACAGTTTTTAGTGTTGTGGCCACTCCAGCATCTTCAATTTTGATCAGATCTTTAAAAAAAAATTACTTTGTCCAGTGACTTTACTTGTTGACTCTTAGGTGAGCGATCGTTGCCCTTGGGCTACTTGTTTGTAGTTTTTGCTTATACAATCCATGTGCACCTCAGTCATGTCAAAAAAGTTGGATCAACTACCCGTAACAGATATGTAAGAATCGTAATCTACCATTTATTTCAATTCACAGAATCTATCAGACAACAAGCTTGGCAGTGAAGGGGCAGTGGCAATAAAGAAAATGTTGACGGGGAATAGTTCTATACGAAAATTAGAGATTGCAGGTATGAACTTTTTTGTACTTTAAATTGCAAGTAAAAATGTTAATGTAAAGCTATAATAAACATTGAAGATATACGACATAAGAACAGTAACTGTCAATGTCAGTTGGGATCAATATTAAATATCTATTAGAAAATAAAAAATAAAATTGGTTCCATATAAGAGCAAGTGAAATACTAATGAGGGAAAGGGACATACCGCGGTTTCGGTTACTAAAGTTTCATCAGTGACCCTATTAACCAGGCAAAATGAAGCCAAAGTGACATGTCGTTATTTTGCAAAATTCAACCAGATTGTCTATACAAAAAGACTGGTATTATCACGAACACAAATCCAGCTCTTTCATAGCAAAATGCAATGATAAAAAAGTTCATTTGCGGTACTTCCCACTATGCAGCTGCGGAGTTCGAAACGTGTAAGCGACTTCGTGTTCTCTAGTTTTATTATCAATTACTCCTTTTTTAAGACATCTTTCAAAAAAGGGAGAATGACATGATGTGGGTAATTTATCTTGCGTCTTTCATCTCCAGTCGATCTGCTAAATTAAACAGCACGTGGTTTGGAATCACTTTTGAGGTGAGTGCAACACATGCGTTTTAGGTTATGTGCTAGATTTTCAACACAAACACGCCGCATAACTTCGTTTTCCAACTTATGCAATGCGTCCATTTTATTTGGAAGACATTATTTTGACTAATGATGAAGATTAGTGACCATAAACGTCATTTGTATGCCTCTGATTTGAAAATAATCGATATGCTATGAAGCTGCGTGATAAGCGATGAAGAAAGGGGTCTAGCTATGAAGAAAACGTGTTATGTTTGGAGGATGAGCAGTCCAGTTGATTTTGCTATAACGAATTACGCTGGTCAGCCTTGTATTGTCAAGAGGCGTATTTAATAGCATCCTCAGCTTCGACAGCAACTAAGCAAATCTGGTAAATGTCATTCTTGTTTTGAAAAAGCATGATTCTTCCTTTACAAGTACATGTTTTGTCTTACAGTATGTATTTATGTATTACAGGTTTTTTTTTTCGATATGTATGCTTACTTATATTTATCTACTGTATATAATGTAGTTCGCGTCTTATTGGAGGAAAAAAAAGCTATATGCATTACAGAAAATGATCAGTTTACTTTTTCTTGTACATGGAGCTATAAGGGTTCATACAGTAACCAGCATGACTACATTATAAAAAGAGTTTAAAAAGAGTGCAGCGGTCTCAGATTTAAAATCCAACAACTGATTGAACGACCCGATGTAAGCGCAAGAGTGATTGATAATGAGCTAGAAAAAGTGCAGAGGTCTATCTATGTGCAATGAATACTTACTTTTTCCATACTATTTCAAAACAAGAAAGACATTTATCAGCTTTTCTTAGTTGCCGAATAAGCTAAGTAAGTAAGTAACTTCTTTATTTCATAGGTGAGGAGGCTATTAAATACGCCTCTTGACAATACAAGGCTGACCAGTGCATTTCATTACAGTACAATCAACTGGACTGCTCTAGCTCATAGTATAACAAGTTTTCTTCATAGCTAGTCTCCTTTCTTCATCGCTTATCACGCCGCTTCATAGCATATCGATTATTTTCAAATCAGAGGCATACAAATGACATTTATGGTCACTAATCTTCATCATTAGTCAAAATAAAATCTTCCAAATAAAATGGAAGCATTGCATAAGTTGGAAAACGAAGTTATTCAGTGGGTTTGTGTTGAAAATCTAGCATACAACCTAAAACGCATGTTGCACTCACTTCAAGAGTGATTCCAGACCACGTGCTATGTTTTCAGCAGATCGGCTGGAGGTGAAAAAAGCTAGATAAATTACCCACATCATGTCATTCTCCGATTTTTGAAAGATGTCTTAAAAAAGGAGTAATTGATAATAAAACTAGAGAACACGAAGTCGCTTACACGTTTCGAACTCCGCAGCTGCATAGTGGGAAGTACCGCAAATGAATTTTATTATCATTGCATTTGCTATGAAAGAGCTGGATTGGTGGCCGTATATTATCCAAATGAATCCCAACCGTTGATGAATTTCTGATTTGTCAGAACAGAGTCGTTGGTCATGACGTTGGAAAAGAAATAAATGCTTGCATATGTCCATCAAAGTGATTGTCCCCTAGTGAATTTTGACTATTTAAGGCAATGGTTTCACAGACAATGATGCAGAACACCTTACCAAAGTTATTCAGGAACATCCTGAAATCACAACAGTTGATCTCAGCCATAACGAATTCGGGGACCTCTCAGCAAAGCTTTTTGAAGAGTTAATTGGTAAGTCCACAATCTATAAATCTTCGGACACGTTCTATAGTGACTTAAAATTATGACAGATGGGTAATCATTATCTTGAATAACACAATATTGTTTCGTCGCGAAACTGACTCGGGTTTTCAGCAAGCGAGTCTTGTCGGTTTTAAATGGATCAACACCATCGATTGAACGAACAATACATGTATATGCACGAAAAATGTTTTATCTGTTTTAGCGGAAAACGCCTCCATACAAACCCTTGATTTAAGCTGGAACCAGTTCAGGAATAAAGGAGCCAAGTATATTGCCAGAGGACTAAAGGTAAGCATATTTTGACAAATGCTTAACGCAAATAAACTACATAAATTTCTTCGTTTTTCGCGATGTCCATTTTAAAGTCCTTTGTCACATTATTTGATAATGAAATTATGAAAATCGGGCACATATTACGTCATGAATAATCTTCTGTTGCAGGAAAATGTTTACATGAAGAATTTCAACTTTTCTTGGAATGGCTGTGGCGACCAAGGTGCCAAGGAGTTCTCTAAAACTTTGAAAGTGAACACGATCCTGACCTCCATAGATCTAACAGCCTGTAGGATCAGTCATGATGGCTTCATCAACCTCATTACAGCACTTAGTCTCAACGAATCACTGCTCCATTTAAAGGTATTAGGCATGGTTTATTCACTAGGTACATTGTGTCTATTTTATTTCTTGGCATTGCTACAATGGCAGAATGCAAGAGGAAATATGTATAAATGAAAGTGTGCCACAGAACTTCTTTACCTTTACTTTAGAATACAAGACGAGATCTTGAACACGAAGTACATTGATTATATAAATCAAAAAAAAATTGTCAGATAAAATACCACCTTACTTTCCTGACTTTCAAACAGCGTAGTAACCAAAAGATATTGTGACTGATTCATAAACATAAATCCATATTCTTAAACAATTTACGGACATGTACATTCATCGATCTGGATGAATAAAACTAGAGTAAATAACTAAGAAGACTGAATAAACATCAATCAAAAATGATATTGTATAATTTATTATCCGAAGGTTGGTAAGAACAATATTCCCGAGGAGTTTGCCGAGGCAGCACTATCATTACTACGATCATATCCTACACTGAAGCTGGAAACATTAGATATGACGGTATGACGGTTATTAGTGTAAAAGACTGGATTTTTATTTGACTTTCCATTTAAAATAGCTTTTGTTTTAAAACCCCCGACTTGTTTAACCTTCCTTTGAAAATAGGATCACTGTTTTGCCATTGTCAGTTCCATCTTACGGAAGCCAGTCAACTGAAATCCTCGGTTTACAATAATAAAGAAAAAGAAGGAATGATATAACCATAGAGACATTTTCCAGAAACAAATTTCCACAGAACCTTTGGCCAAATGGAGGTGGCGATATTTGGTCCTCTCTCATGTTAAGGTCCGTTTATTATATTTTTTTCTGTATTCTCAAAATATTATCATCATATTAACAGATTAAATAGGTTAAAGAAAAGTTGAATACATCGCATATGTTTGGCCACTATGAAGACACTTATCACTTCTATCTTACAGGATTGCACATTCAGTCCGAAGTTCGAAGAGCATGTGAAAAATCTAAACGATATGCACCGACATTTGACAGTTCACTACGGTTATGCCGAAAATTATGGCAAAAATAAGACGGACAATTCTACAGACATTCTGAGAGAAGGATTTGAGTGTTTGAAAGAATATTGTAGAGACAATAATACATCATTAGTTGAACTGTTTGAAAAGTTTGATGCAGATGGTTCTATGAGTGTGTCACTTCAGGAATTCCAGGATGGATTAAAAGTAAGTTTTAGCGTAGTAGACAAAATGTCAATCAACCCAACATATAATTGTTTAATTAAGTACAAGATTGTTGGTTTTATTTTTCCACTGTAAGACCAGGATTTTTATTTTCTAGTAAAATACCTGAATGAAATTGAAGGGTACACACATTTAGGAATTGACACAATTGCGCGTAAGTTAGAATTAAAACCAGACACTAGGTTATAAAGAGCTAGATGACCAGCTCTTGGTCAGTAAGGTAATCATCCTGCCAGTCCTAACCAAAGAAACAAAGGTGTCGAAGGTTTAAATTAAAGAATCTTCGTATATACAAAATATTTGTTACATTTATTAATAAAGTTAACCTGAACATACCATTTCAGGAAGCCGGTGTTCCCCTATCCCTGTATAAAATGGAGATGTTTGCTGCAGCACTTGACCAAGACGGCGACGAAGAAATTGATTACAGGTAAGGTTTGAAACATTACTAAAACTGAGATCAAAGTGCCACCGGAAGAGCCACAAGTCTTTTCAAAAAATCGTTTGGCAAGCTCTCCCAAATTCATTTTGCAAGTAAGAGCTCCCGGTAAAGCAAAGAGATCTGGAGTCAAGTTTTCATCAGGAAAATAAGTCCGTGCAATATACATATATACCCCCCTTAAACCCCCTTTTATACAGTAAAACTGGCGTTTGCAGGGGTATACCTATTTTTCTTATTTTTTCTCAAAAACATAGATTGTGGGTACTCGTTTTGAGCAAAAATAAGAAAAATATCAAAACATTTTCTATTGAAATTTTTAATTTTTACAGCTGAAAAAAATCTCTGCCTACATATTGCATGGGCAAGTTTTTATAATGTTCTCTATCAAGCCGGTGTCGTCTTTAAGCCAAAATACCCACTCAGTACGCACGTATTTACAGAACAACAGTATTTTAATTTGAAACTTACATTTTATGCATTCAGATGCATTTAATCAATACATACTTTAATTGTTCTTAAATATTCTAAAGTGAACTTGTCAGAATGATAAAGGTGAAACCTAAACTCAAGCCACAGGTATATATTTGCACATCTTCAGGTTTAGGGCTTTTAAAGGAACAGTATTTTACCTTCACTGTGCACTTTAGATAAATTCTTTTACAACAAATTGCTCTTTATGATAATCTTGACACCCATAGTGTTGCACAAGGAATGGTTGACGAGTTCTGTGTTAGGTACGTTATAGCCACGGTTTTAGGAGGAATTTATTTCAAAAGAATGTGAGAATCAATATCTGCTTTGCACCTTGGCTAAGCACCAGATAATTCGTCTATACATCTAGCACAATTTCTACGCATTTTGCACCGGTTCTCTAAATATTTGCTAGTTTTACTCTTAGCTATGGCCATACACACGGTTACGTTGATACTTTTAGAGCTATGTGATTTCCGAGTTGTCTGTAAGGAACAGTACATATTTTGGATTACTTAATTTAATGATAATTTTGTCTCACATATTTTGCACTCATGTTCGTTGTCTAAAATGACAAAGCTCTGAACTGTTCCATTTCAGTTTGTGTCTTGCATAAAACCTTTTATGATAATGGAAATCTTCGAAATGGTCTTTCTTCATTAAAATGTTTAATTGTATTAACACATCGGTTTTTGTTTCAGTGAAACTATCATCTATGACCTAAGTTGTCCTTTCAGTGAAAGTATCACCTTTGAAATGATGTTATCTTTTTTCAGTGAAATGGTCCTGAAGATGAAATCTGTGTTGTCAGAGGATTAACTCTAATCAACGCTGCCAAAATAACTCGACAGTATCCTGCTTTTTTATTACCTCCAATCAACGCTGCCAAAACAACATGAATATTCTTGCCTCGTAATAAAATGTTGTTGCCAATTGTTTCTGTGGATTCAGTTAGAAACTATAAATACTTTTCATGAAGTGTGTGTTGCTTATCCGAATATAAACATCGTGTGTGGAAAAGCGTTGAAGACTGGTGAATGCATGGCATAACGTTTAAACCATCTATACCATAGTGAATCCCATCCGAGATGGCATAACAGGACAACAGGCTACTTCATCCCCACATCTTATTTCATTATTTGAGCAAAGTTTTGCTTTGTTGTAGTTTTTGTTTCAATCTGAGGAAGGACTTGTTCCACTATGTTGATATGTACATGATGATGAAAATATGCCACTTTCAAGTAAACTGAAATTTGAAAGAAAAAAAAAACAAAATACTCCTTACCAAATTATATATTAAACAGAAAACATGCTTTTTGCATCAAATTGATATAGTTATTAATCAAAATAGATATACAGAAATGTCAAAGTGTTGATCAGTACTGTTTCAATAAATTTCAAGCCCTCCTCTTTTCTTTAACTGACTGGTTAGAATTGTAGCTGATTATGCTAAAATTTCCTTTTACATCGCATGCAACAAAAACCAGAACAGAAAAAAGAACCCTACTTACGCTCCACCTATACCCACAGTTATAGCACAGTAGGAAAGTTGTCATGGGTTCATCAGAGCATAGCAGCTGAACCTGAAGAGGGAGTGACTAATGAGTTCGGTATCAAACAATAAAGGTAAAATTGTAAACAATGACAAATCAGAACTCATACAAATTGTGGTACATCGTGTGCCAAATACATGATTGAGTCGCCAAATTTGTGCATTTGTTGCTTTAAAACCAATTTTACCAACAGTGATTTTCAACTGTTTATATTTTATGATCTACTAATAATATACTTTATTAGTTAAAGATTCATCACGAGGACCGAAGAACTAACTAAATGTTATGAACCACTGCAGAAGCGGAGGGTGAGGTTAGGTACCTGTAAAATCGATTTAAGCCCGCCAGTAATTTTATATTACTGATCGTTCCAAGGCGATACTTCTGTGGTGGTTCTTTTGTTTTATGTCTTGGTGTTTAAAAAATGTTTTGTGCTGTTGGCGCCTTATGTGTGTTTTCATAATTTTAGTTAAGTTTAGGTAACTGAGTGACCACCTATTGGGAAAATAGCTGCCCATTCGGCTTACGATATGTCTTCATGGTATAAGTACCTGATTGTTAATTTAGTTTTTTCCCATCTCGGTTGTTGGAGTGGGAATCTTTTTCTGATTGCGCCTTTTCCTGATCTTTGCCTACTTGTACCTTTTTGTATATATTTTAGATAGATATTGTATTTGGTAACAGCCTCTTGTAATTCTGTAAGGAAT
This sequence comes from Rugalucina vietnamica, assembly GCA_964017185.1. Classification (NCBI taxonomy): domain Eukaryota; kingdom Metazoa; phylum Mollusca; class Bivalvia; order Lucinida; family Lucinidae; genus Rugalucina; species Rugalucina vietnamica. The sequence continues at coordinate 6,046,621 of OZ024873.1, forward strand.
GGGTTGATATACATTTTATATGGTTGTATGTAAGCTAAACTACATGAAAATATGACCCTTGTCAAGAGTTGCGTTTGGTTAAATTGCTTTTCTGTACATGATTGCGTGTTCTAATGACAGCGGATTCGGGAAAGTCTAAATATCGTCCACTGAATCAGGGGCCAGTTGTTCAAAACTTTGTTAGCTTAACGTCATCGTTAAGACCCTAACTCGTTAAGTAAATCCCCACTACATAAGCAAATACACTGTCATTTTGTGTTGATAAAATGTGGATTCTCACAATTTTTTCAACAAAAAGACAGTGTATTTGTAATATTGCCATTTGAAATTTTAACGAATCGTTAACAACTGGGCCCAGAATGCCACCTTCAATGACCGCAGCTTTCTACCGGCGATTGGTAGCATTAGAGTTACCGTTTATTTCTGGTTCTATAAGTGACGACCCTTCAACTGTGTTCCTGAAGTGATCGAAGGCAATTACAATGACGAAATTAAGCCTGGCCAAAGCAAAGCACGTTTACCTGTTTATACGTGCACTTGTTACTACCACATTTTTCACAAGAATAAAGGTCAGAAGCTGTTCCATCTATCATGCCTAGTTGGTGGTCATGGATGGCTTCTTGTGTGAACTTGGCCCGCAAATCTTTCATTTCATCGCTCGCCATTTCCTACACAGAGTAAAACGACAGTAATTTCGAAGATATGTGCATACTATGATTTCGCATATACCATGGAAATTTACTGCAAGTTTTAATAACTACATTGCCACTCTCTTTACTACAATTTCTATGACCATCTTAGGCTCTACCATATTGCAAAGGCATACTAATCTTTAAGAGCTGCATACCCCATCGTGCAGCTACTAAAATGTTAACTATAAATCAATTCACAGTTTTTGATCTCTCTTTCTTTTTACTCATATTCACAAAAACAAAGATACTACCTCTGCTGTCATTTTAGCAAATCTTTCAGGTTGAATCACACCTTTAAGAACGTTGTCTCTCAGGTCCGGGTGTTTGACGTCCTTCAAGTTAGCCACCCGACTACGAACTCTGTTCCTGTATTTTGATCCTGTATCTTGGATCTCTTTGAATATATCTGTTTAGAGTGGTTAAGGTCGTCTCTGACTGTTTAAATCTTCTCGTTCTTGATTTCTGATTTTGGTTTGTATGTTGTTTTTTTTTCATTTGTATTTATCCCGACTATTGTATCAGATTCTAGCTACATGTTTAAAGTTTTAATCACTGTGGTTTTACATATAGCGTATTAGCACAATACACAAAGATCTTAAATGTTTATAAAACTTTTAGATCAATCTACTTTTGTCGCTAGCGTTAGAAAAGGATACGTTCTTCTATTGACTCTGCCAAAACTGCTGATTTGGAAAGATTTTGATCGTCAGCATCTGCAAATAGGAACTTTCGGGAAATCGGTTGAAATATTGTACACAATAATTTAACAGAGATTTTGTAGGCCCAAAATATTATGAACCCACGTAATTTTAACTTCGTAGTCGGTCATTGATTATGTTCGTCTGAGATAAGATTTCGTTCTTCCTTTTTAATAAAATTGCGAATATTCGTAAGTCTGTTTTATAGTTGGCCTCATTTGGATCATACTAGTCTTTTATTGACTTAGTACTATCTTGAAAGTTTCACAAATCAAATTTACTGTAATTCTCTTTGGCTCCATGTTGTCAAATCTAAAGGGTCACTGAAAACGCTCGAGTAACCGAAACCGCGGTATGGTCCATCACTTTTCTCATTAATATGCTTGAACTACTCTAAAAGGATCTGTTTTATTTTTATTCCTTAAACTGTCTTAAACACAATCATGTAACTGCTGTTGCATACTTACCGTCAGCTCTTAAAGCATCAGCCAACATTCCTCTACATTTAAGTCGTACACGCTCTTGCTCTCTCAGTCGTTCTTCTTCTTTTCTCTTTCTTTTGGCAGCACGTCTGTTTCGATGTTTGCGTTTTCTTTTTTGTTTTTTTCTTTTGCTCACTTTTGTGTTCTCAGCAATATGTCCATCTGTACTAGGATAAGCGTTTATTTCTGTTGCTTCCATTTTACTCTCGTCATTTCTAATATCGTCTCTGTGCGAGTCCATGGCAGTTTCTGGTGGTTCGATTTTCGAACTGCTTTCTTTCGCTGCCTTATCGTTGACTTTACCTATTCCACTTGAATCTCATAAGAACGGATTAAAGACATTATAAGTTGACCCTATATTTGCAAGAGAAAATCCGTCTGCTTGAAACTTATTAAAAAGTCAAGGTACCTTGACAAACTGATGGCTGAAGAATTAAGACATACACACCATTTCTAGGCACAATTTTGCAGTTGGCGAGAATTACTGACTTGGTTCAAAATTAATGGAAAAAAATAGAGACAATCACTAAATTGCATCGTTTTTTATTTTTAAATCGATCAAATATTTTATAATTTGATGATATTTTATGGTTTTGGAACATCTGTGCAAGGCTTCTACACCTTAACTATACAACATGCAAAACCAGTGATTTTACCTGACAGCAATTTCTTCCAAGCTTTAATCATATTTTTACAGCGCATCGTAACCTCTTCATTTGATGATTCTTTCCTCAGGGAATTCACAGTCAAACCGATCTTGGTCTCCTGAAATAGGGTAATGAAACACAAGGTCTTTTCAGTTGCTTCCCTGTTGATCAAATAAAATGAAAAGGGTCGGTTTTGTGGATTTTATGTCATATTTATGTCATGCGTAAAAGCTTGCTAGATCTAGTCATTAGCAATGCTGCATAAAGTCTTGTGGTGCACGTACATAATTAATTATTTCAATCGCGTCTGACAACATCATAAACATATTAGAAAGAAAAAAAAACAGCAGATGAATCCTAAATTTTAAGAATTGGGTTTAAAAGATATAGGGATTGAAAACAGTTATATGTTATATTGAAAATCCTAACTCTAACACCAGGCAAAAGAGAAATAGACATGTTACTTGGTGTTTTTGATGTCTTAATTATTGTCTTTTGTCTGAGATGGAATTTTGATTTAGCAATTCCTGTACCATCTATTCTTACGCCATGACAGAAGAAAAATAAAATGAAAATGTATATAAAAGATTGAAGACGAAACATCTCACAAACCTTTAGCTGTTCCAATGTGATAGAGGATTTCTGTAGAGCTTCCAATAGTTCCATAACTGAGGCATGGTTCTGAAAAAAATTGGTTACTTATTGCACCTTGTACATTGAGTACCACAAGTATATAATTTGATAGCGCTACCTTAAGGCGAAAGCTAACAAGAAAAGTTTTGTTTATTGTTTGATATTGTTGGCCATCATCTAATTTATTTTAGTGTTTTACCAAACAAGAAAGTCATGGATATTTATCTTTTTTGACTATATTGGGAAAATAACCACATGATATGCGATGCAGATCAAAGGCACATGTTGTTAAGGACAAACATCATCATGGTCGGGTGTGTTGAAGAGAAGGTCTATGTTGGGTTTCACAACCAGAACTAACAGAACTTCATTGATTGTCTTTATTTTAAATTTGGGTCATTTAGGTGTCAAATTATACTTATTTTTAAATGTTGACTGAAGTAAGACTGAAAAACATCCACCGCCCCTCCCCCTCCCAGAAAATTATAAAACATGGTAACCAGATGCAGATCCACTTACCCTTGTCTTGGTCCTGATAATTTTCTCTAGCTTTTTTCTAATGATAAGTACTTCCTCGGCGGACATCTTCGCAATATCACTACTCATTTTCTTCAGAAAATGAAAGTGAAAGTAGCTGACCTCTTTTTTAAACTCTCTGAAATTGAGTTTTACTTTCAGTTTATATATACCTTGGGTAGGGAGTGTTGTTTTTCAGAAAACTTTGAAATAAAGTTTCTGAAATGCTTGACAGTACCCGAAATATATGCCAGCTTGATAAATTATAACTACATTGTATATCGCAGACACTATGAGTTGATTACCAATTAATGTTTGGCTGAAGACGCTTTTACGTGACGGCCTTTCGGAACCAGAATATTTTATTCGGTGACTTGGTTTACAATTTTAAGTTCAGTTCAGAAAAACAATAACACGTTACAGACGAATAGGTTATAACTTGAATGTTATGCGACAGTCTGCATGCAATGGTGACATTGGAATTGAAATATTTTATTGCTCTCATAACTCACTATACTAGGTATATACCTTTGCGAGTGTTCTGGTTGCTTACCATGAGACAAATGAAGACATTTTGTCGTTTTCCTTATTTACAATTCGTGTGTACCTCAATCATGTCAATAAAGTTGGGTATTCGCCCACCCAAAACAGATATGGAAGAATCATAATCTACCATTTATTTCAATTCACAGAATCTATCAGACAACAAGCTTGGCAGTGAAGGGGCAGTGGCAATAAAGAAAATGTTGACGGGGAATAGTTCTATACGAAAATTAGAGATTGCAGGTTTGAACGTTTTTGTACTTTAAATTGCAAGTAAAAATATTAATGTAAAGCTATATAAAACATTGCAGATATACGGCATAAGAACAGGAACTATCAATGCCAATAATCATCTATTAGTAAATATCTGGTAGAAAATAAAAATGGTTTCATATCAGAGCAGTGAAATACTTAAGAGGGAAAGGGACATACCGCGGTTTTTGGTTGTTTCATAAGTGACCCTATTTCGAGTCGTTAGTCATGACGTTGGAAAAGAAATGAGCCACCCAATGGGAAAACCAACAATCTGCATTGGCGAAAACAAAGGCGCAGATCAGCTTCGCGGTAACTGCGAAGCTGATCAGCGCCTTTGTTTTCGCTACTCAGATAGTATAAATCCTCCTCTACATAACTCCAAAATTTCAAGCTTCTAGTTTGTGTCGGACCTGTTTGGAAACCACTTTGTTGGTTTTCCCACGAGACGGCTTAAATATATAAATGCTTGCATATTTCCATCAAAGTGAGTGTGTTTTAATGAATTTTCACTATTTAAGGCAATGGTTTCACAGACAATGATGCCGAACACCTTACCAAAGTTATTCAGGAACATCCTGAAATCACGACAGTTGATCTCAGCCATAACGAATTCGGAGATCTCTCAGCAAAGCTTTTTGAAGAGTTAATTGGTAAGTCCACAATCTATAAATGTTCGGACACGGTCTATAGTGACATAAAATTATGACAGATGGGTGATCATTATCTTGAATAACACAATATTGTTTCGTCGCGAAACTGACTCGTGTTTTCAGCAAGCGAGTCTGTCAGTTTTAAATGGATCAACACCATGCCATTGAATGAGCAATATACTAGTATGCGCGAAAAATATATTATCTATTTTAGCGGAAAACGCCTTTATACAAACCCTTGATTTAAGCTGGAACCAGTTCAGGAATAAAGGAGCCAAATATATTGCCAGAGGATTAAAGGTAAGCATATTTTGACAAATGCGTAACGCAAATAACTATATGAAATTACTTCTTTTTTCGCCTTGTCCATTTTATAGTCCTTTGTCATATTATTTGATAATAAAAAAGATGATGAAACTCGGGCACATATTACGTCATGAATAATCTTCTCTTGCAGGAAAATGTTTACATGAAGAATTTCAACTTTTCTCGGAATGGTTGTGGCGACCAAGGTGCCAAGGCAGTTCACTAAAACATTGAAAGTGAACACGATCCTGACCACCATAGACCTAACAGCCTGTAGGAAAAAGGTACAAGTAGGCAAAGATCAGGAAAAGGCGCAATCAGAAAGATATTCCCACTCCAAAAACCGAGGTGGGAAAAACAGGCACTTATAGTCATGTAGGCTTCATCAATCTCATTACAGCACTCAGTCTCAACGAATCACTGCTCCATTTAAAGGTATGGCCAGGTTAACATGTACTCTCGTACTGGTTTCATTCACTGGGTAAGGCGGCCCCCGTGGCCGAGCGGTTAAGAGCGCTGTTTCTTAATCACTCAATCATCTCACCGCTGTGTCTGGTGCGGGTTCCAGCCCCGCTCTGGCCACATGTGAGACGAGCCAGTTCTGCTTGCGGGTGTGCCAGGTGGTTTTTCTCGGGGTTCTCCACCTACTGGTTGGTCCGTCTCATATGAGCTGAAATAATCTTGAAAAGAGACGTAAAACTGAATTAAAAAATTCACTGGGTAAATGCTACATCTGTTTTATTTCTTGACATTGGTAGAATGCAACAATTAAATATGGAAGGTGTCCATTTTCGATTTCAGGATACAAAGACATGTTAACAAAACTCCAAAGTACATTTTTGTATTGACATGAAAGCAGCCTATAATAAATTGATTAGATACCGCCTTACTTTCCTGACTTTCAAAGTAGATGTTATAATGGATCAATGATAAATGAGCCGCCTCATGAGAAAACCAACAATCTGCATATGCGAAAACAAAGACGCAGATCAGCTTCGCAGTACTGATCAGCGCCTTTGTTTTCACTACTCGGATAGTACAATTCCTCTTCTACTTAAATACGAAATTTCAAGCCTCTAGCCATCTTCTTTGCTTGTACAGACTGGTTTGTGTCAGACCTGTTTGGAAACCGAATTGTTGGTTTTCCCACGATATGGCTCAAATATTAATACATATTCAAGAATAATACACGTACTTGCACATTCCCCGATCTGGGTGAGTAAAACTTGTTGTACAAAGCTCTTATAATCACCGCGTATTATTTAAGAAGTAATTTTACTTTACGGTGAATTATCGTGATTAACGCGGGATGTTGGAGGGCAGATTGCGATGTATTAATTCACGACGGCGCAGCCGGAGTGAATAAAATATCGCATCTGCCCGACAACATCACGCGTTAATCAAAGATAATTCACCGTACAGTAAAATTATTTCGATTCTAACACGACTCATAAATAAATTCTCACATTTCAAAATGTTTTTCAGTGGACTCATTCTCGGCGGACATTAATGTTTATGTGCGACGTCACAAAAACGCCACGACGCCACGACGTTATCGTCTTTCCCATTGAACCTAATGTGTGTGTATGAATGTGTTTGTGTGAAAGTCATATCGTATTTGTACATTGTATTTGTTCATTGATATATGCCTTTAACCCAAACATTGGGTATAGTTGTGCATTATAATAAATTCTATTCTATTCTATTCTATTCTAATTCCTAATGGAAACGTCACCGTTTGCAAATAAACAATAATTCACCGTAAACGAAATAACGCGCGTATGGTGGCGTTTTTGTGACGTCGCACATAAACATTAATGTCCGCCGAGAATGAATCCACTGGAAAACATTTTGAAATGTAAGATTTTATTTATTAGTCGTGTAAGAATCGAAATAATTTTACTCTACGGTGAATTATCTTTGATTAACGCGTGATGTTGTCGGGCAGATGCGATATTTAATTCACTCCGGCTGCGCCGTCGTGAATTAATACATCGCAATCTGCCCTCCAACATCCCGCGTTAATCACGATAATTCACCGTAAAGTAAAATTATTTCTTAAATTTTATACTTTCTGAAGGTTGGTAAGAACAATATTCCCGAGGAGTTCGCCGAGGCAGCACTATCACTACGACGATCATATCCTACACTCAAACTGGAAACATTAGATATGACGGTATGTCGGATATCAGTGAAGTAGTTTGAAATTCATTTTTTTTTTTTTTTTTTTTTTTTCAAAATTATATTTGATTTATCTATTTTCGAAACAATTTATTTAATGCCACTCTAGCTAAAAGTTTCCTGAATGCTTCTAAGAGGTACTCACTTAAATCATTTGCAATAAAGAAACAGGAAGAAAGGCATGACCATAGATACCAAAGAATGTACTAAAACCTATCCTCTGTCATGCTAAGGAGTCAGTTTATTATTCGTTTAATATGTCTATTGTTGAGTCGACAGAAGTGACCAGACTTATCAGTATGTCTGACATTTATCAGCCCTCAGTTTTGATTGTGATTTCTTTCTTATTCACAGGATTGTGCGTTCAGTCCAAAGTTCGAAGAGCATGTGAAAAATCTTAATGACATGCACCGACATTTGACAGTTCACTACGGTTATGCCGAAAATTATGGCAAAAATAAGACGGACAATTCAACAGACATCCTGAGAGAAGGATTTGAGTGTTTGAGAGTATTGTAGAGACAATAATACATCATTAGTTGCACTGTTTGAAAAGTTTGATGCAGATGGTTCTATGAGTGTATCACTACAGGAATTCCAGGATGGATTAAAAGTAAGTTTTAAAATAGTAGAAATAATGTCAATCAACCAAACATATAATTGTTCAATTAAGTACAAGATTGTTGGTTTTATTTTTTCCACTGTAATACCAGGGTTTTTATTTTCTAGTAAAATACTTAAATTGAATTGAAGGGTACACACATTTAGGAATTGACAATATTGCGAGTATTTTAGAATTAAAACCAGACACTAGGATATAAAGAGCTAGATGACCAGCTCTTGGTCAGTTATGTAATCATCCTGCCAGTCCTAACCAAAAACAAAGGTGTCGAAGGTCTAAACCAAAGAATCTTCGTATATAGCAAATAAATGTTACATTTATTTGAAGTAATTCACTCAAAATAATAATATTAAAGTTAACCTGAACATACCATTTCAGGAAGCGTGTGTTCCCCTATCCCTGTATAAAATGGAGATGTTTGCTGCAGCACTTAACCAAGATGGCGACGAAGAAATTGATTACAGGTAAGGTTTGATTACTAAAACTGAGATCAAAGTGCCACTCGAAGAGCCACATCTCTTTTCAAAAAATCGTTCGGCAAGCTCTCCGGTAAAGCAAAGAGATCTGGAGTCAAGTTTTTACATAGAAGTTTTTCTCTATTAGGCCCTTGTCGTCTTTATGCCAAAATACCCACTCAGTACGCACGTATTTACAGAACAGAAGTTGTTGTTTTTTATTTGAAACTTACCTTTTGTGCATTCAGATACATGTAATCAATTCATTATTTAATTGTTCTTAAATATTCTGAAGTGAACTTGTCAGAATGATAAAGGTGAAACCTAAACTCAAGCCACAGGTATAAATTTGCACAGCCTCAGGTTATGGGCTTTAAAGGATTAGTACTCCTTCGCTATGAACCTTAGATAATACGTATTTTATTATCAATTTAGTTTTGGAATGAGAATTATTTTCTGATTGCTCCGTTTCCCGATCATTGCCTACTTTTACCTCTATACAACAGATTGCTCTTTATAATATTCTTGTTTAATGAGCTTTACGATGACATCCATAGTGTTGCACAAGGCATGATTATCGAGTTCTGTGTTAGGTATGGTACAACCAAGGGATCAGGAATTTCAAATGAACGTGGGAATCAATATCTGCATTGCACCTATGCTAAGCACTTCAGATTACTATTCTATACATCTTGCACAATTTCTACGCATTTCGCATCGGTTCTCTACATATTGGCTAGTTTTGCTCTTAGCTATGGTCAAACACGCGGTTACGTTGATGTTTTTAGAGTTATGTGATTTCCGAGTTGTATGTTAGGAACAGTACATACATATACTGGATCACTTTATATAGTAGAAGAAATATTGCAGTCATGAATTTGTTATTTTAAGCCAGAGTCAGGGTATAGATGATAAAAAAAAAATGACCGAAACTTCCAATTTTAATTTCCCCTGGATGCCTCTGTTAATGATAACACATTTCGTACTCATGTTCGTTGTCTAAACGAACTGTTCGTTTGTATTAACAAATCGATTTTTGTTTCAGTGAAATTATAATCTATGACCTGAAGTTGTCCTTTCAGTGAAACTACCACCTTTGAAATGATGTTATCTATTTTCAGTGAAATGGTCCTGAAGATGAAGTCTGTATTGTCAGAGGATTAACTCTCATCAACGCTGCCAAAATAACTCGATAATATCCTGCTGTTTGATTGCCTCATATGAACGCTACCAAAATAACTCGATAATATCCTGCTGTTTGATTACCTCCTAAGAACGCTGCCAAAATAACTCGACAATTTCCTGCTGTTTGATTACCTCCAATCAACGCTGCCAAAACAACATGAATATTCTTGCCTCGTGATAAAATGTTGTTGCCAATTGCTGCTGTGGATTCAGTTAGAAACGATGATACTTTTTTATATGAAATGAATGTTGTTAATCCGAATATAACATAAAACATCATGTGTGGAAAAGCGTCGAACACTGTTAAATACAACATAACATTTAAATCATCTATGCCATAGTGAATCCTATCCATGTGACAGGACAACAGGCTTCTTCATACCCATATCTTATTTGAGCCTGTGCATGAGAAAACCAACAATTTAGGTTTCCGACCAGGTCCGCCACAAACCAGGCTGTACAGTCAAAGCATAAAGCTAGCAGCTTGAAACTTTGGATATAAGTAAAAGAGGAAATAGTACTATCCGTGTGGCGAAAACAAAGGCGCTGATCAGCTGTGCAGTTACTGTACAGCTGATCTGCGTCTTTGGTTTTCGCGTATACGCAAATCGTTGGTTTTCTCATGCGAAGGCTTATTTCATTATTTGAGCAACAATTTACTTTGTTGTAGTTTTTGTTTCAATGTGATCCATTATCTTGATAGGTCCGTGAAGATGAATATATGCCCCTTTCAAGTAAACTGAAATTGGGAAAAAAACGAAAATACTCTTTTGCAAAATTATGTATCAAATAACAGAAAACATTCTTTTTGATCCTTTTTGTTTCATGCATCAAATCGGTATAATTATTAATCAAAATAGATATACAGAAATGCCAAAGTGTTGATCAGTACTGTTTAAATTATTTTCAAACCGGAACCTTACCCTTTTCTTTAAAAGATCCGATAGAATTGTAGCCGATTACGCTAAAATTTATTTTTACATCGTATGCAACAAAAACCAGAACAGAACCCTACTTACGCTCCACCTATACCCACAGTTATAGCACAGTAGGAAAGTCGTCATGGGTTCATCAGAGCATAGCAGCTGAACCTGAAGAGGGAATGAGTAATGAGCTCGATATCAAACAAGAAAGGTAAAATTGTAAACAATGACAAATCAGAGCCCATACAAATTGTGGTACATGGTGTGCCAAATACATGATTGAGTCGCCAAATTTGTGTATTTGATGCTTTAAAACCAATTTTACAAACAGTGATTTTCAACTGTTTATATTTTATGATCTACTCATAATATACTTTGTATATATTTTAGATAGATATTGTATTTGGTAACAGCCTCTTGTAATTCTGTAAGGAATGGGTTGATATACATTTTATATGGTTGTATGTAAGCTAAACTACATGAAAATATGACCCTTATCAAGTACGAGCAGTGAACATATCAATGAGAAATGGGATGGGCCATACCGCGGTTTCGGCTACTCAAGCCTCTTCAGTGACCCCAAAGATTTGGCAACATGGAGCCAAACAGAATTATTGTATTTTTTTTTTTTTTTGCAATTTTCAACAGGGTAGTCAATACAAAGACTAGTATTATCCAAATGGGGCCAAATATATTAAACGTTGGTTAGAAAATGGTTGGAGTTGCGTTTGAGTTGCGTTTGAGTTGCGTTTGGTTAAATTGCTTTTCTGTAACATTATTGCGTGTTCTAATGGCAGCGGAGTCGGGAAGCCAACATTATGAAAACACGCCCATGCAATATACAGACAATTTTTTAGTTGTAAAAATGAAAAATTTCACTGGAAAAAAATTGATATTTTTCTTATTTTTGCAAAAATAAGAAAAATAGGTATACCCCTGCAAACCCCAGTTTTTCTATATAAAAGTGGGGTTTAAGGGGGTATTCATTGCAAGGACATGTTTTCCTGATGTATCGTCCACTGAATCAGAATGCCGCCTTCAATGACCACAGCTATCTACCGGCGATTGGTAGCATTAGAGTTACCGTTTATTTCTGGTTCTATAAGTGACGACCCTTCAACCGTGATCCTGAAGTGACGGAAGCCGATTGCAATGACGAGATGAAGCTTTGCCAAAGCAAAGCACGTTTACCTGTTTATACGTGCACTTGTTACTACCAGGCTTGGGCAATGCATTAAACTAATGCCAATGCATTAGCAATGCATTAGCTATTTCTCGTCATCTAATGCTAATGCCAATGCTAATATTAATTTTGGCATTAGAACAATGCTAATTAGTTTAAACATATTTTATTCAGATTCTCAAATAACATATCTACATACATTGGTTAAAGGTACATGACGAAAAGGATTAAAACGAAAGCAGGGCTAATAGAGTTCTTCGCCATGCAAACGTGAACTGTGCTAAGAAGGCGGACTTTTACAGAATAACTTGGTATTAAGATTTGTCAATGAAAGTTCAGTCTTGACAACAAAGTAGAAATAAATGACATAGAAAAAAAACCAATTAAGAATGAGAATACAAGAAAAACATACAAAAATAAAGGGATGACGAAATGAGGAAGACTTGGGGAAGAGAGAGGGGTCATGGTCACAGTGTGAAGATTCAACTCCGCTTGTACGTAACGTCGTAACAGTGCTAGGCTAATTTTAATATAAATATTAAAATGATTAATTATGAATATCAATAGACTTTAGTTTAAAGGAATTTGTTTATTTCAGTATTTTGGGTAGTTTCAGTATTTAGGGATACTTACTGTTTATTTCGGTATCTCGTAGTACTTCAAATTTATTTTACTAATTACCGTGATCTATCAGTAGTACCATGACAACACCAACTATACAAGATTTTGATTGGATGATTATGCTTAGTGCATTTTTTAATATTGCCATCTCGTCACAGCTTGTGGAAACGTCCTACTGGAAGGACCACTTTGAAGAATTTAGAAATTCATCTAAAGGGAAGTGTCCTATTCTTTTGATGTTAACTTTTTCTGGTTCAGCACTGGCTGTTGCTGTGTAGTAATTTAATATAACCAGAATTGAACTATATTTATTCTACTTGACATTTTAAATTTTCAAGAATGTATTCTACTAGTTATTACTAAGAAGATTGTGACTTTCGCCTGTTGGCAGCAAACTTTTGTGTGCTTACAGCTGTTGTTCCAGTGTTTTGTGTAAAAACACAGCAGTTGTCCCTGTGAATTTTGAATCAAGTTGCTTGACTTTCGCTGAAAAGCAGCAAACTTTTATTCCCATTGTCCCTTTACTATTTGTTGCTACATACTCTCCATTCCTCCCCTTTTTGGTAATTCACTTTCTGTGAAAATGGCATCTGGCGACGATAGTGTAAGGCCTAAAGATGCAGCGGTAACAAGATCCACTACGGGGAAAGCCAAAGTTGTGGATTATAAGCAACTGGCCATGGGAAATTATGAAGAGGCACGTTGGCGAGGCGATGAATTCGATTCGGGCCGAAGTGACCAGGATTCTGATACCGGGCTTTATCAGGATCGACAACCGGAAGCTGGTGCGTTTTGGAATTCCGGAAAACCCCTTTCCTTTCCGCATGGTGATTTAGACTACCAGTTAGCTGCTGAAGAAGAAGAACTGGTAATTTTACAGAGGCAGCTTGAAGCAGCTAAGAAGGAGCAAGAATTGTTGAAGAAGCGTGGCGAAGCTGATGAGTTGAGACGTCAGATTGCGGCACAACACAGTGCCAATGCCAAGTTGCGAGGTATGCCGAATGACATTTTTGACAATAAACAGTTTTCTAAATCTAAAAGTAAAGACAAAAAACTGTCTCATGTTCCTCAGATTGATGAATTAAATGAGGAAGATATAACCTTAGATAATCTTAGAAAAAGTAAGAAACTACGTAAGTCGGTTAAAGGTGAAATAAAGAAACTTGGTCTTGACTGTGGGTCTGGCAATTCTGACAACTCTGATGTAGATAGTAAATCTGATTCTGTAGATGATTTGAGCAAATTAAATAAAAAGCAAAGTCACTATGCAGCTCGAAAGTTCTCAGACTCGGATATTTCTATCTCATATGACAGCTCTGATTCTTCATCTAGTGCTGGCTCAGAGAAGAAGAAGAAGAAGAAAAGTAATAAGAAAAAATCTGGAATCAGAGCAAAGGCGTCTGACACTGTTCATTTTCCCCAGAAATATCCCCAAGCCTATTTGAAGTATGAATTCGCAAGTTCAAATCTATCTTTCCAGTCATTGGAGATGAATCTCTTTTGTGCTGGAGAGTTAGAAATTATTGTCATTTCTAAAATAAAGGAAACTGAGAGGTCAGGTCGAATCAATTTACTGAAGAAGATAATGTATCGTAACACTTCATATGATTTTAAGACTTTAAAGTCTTATTATGCTGCTTGTTTAAATGAAATTGAGATGGGCCATAAGACATGGCGAGATGTTTTTCAACATATTGAGTCAGCCATTCTTTCAAAGCATGTGCCAAAACAAAGTCAGTTTTCCAAGAAGCAGCAATCAAAATCTAAAGAAGAGGCTACCACTAAGAAATCTGAAGATAAAACTTGGTTTTGTGCTTTATACAATAGGAATAAATGCTCTCAGAAAAGCAGTCATACTGAAACAAAGTTTGGCAAATTTCGTTTTGCACATCATATTTGTGCAACTTGTTTGCAGAAAGATGGCAAAAAGCTAGAGCATCCTGAGTGCTCGACCGCTTGTCCATATGCAAAAAATTGACATGTCAACTCTGTATCAGAAGAGAGGAAAGAATTTTTAGTCAATTTGTTTTTTCCTTCTTTTTGTTCAGATATTCACAAGACAGTTGAAGCAAATAGTTCAGAATCAGTTAAGGTCTCAAGGTCTTCAGATTCTAAAATTAATAAAAATTCTCAATTTAAGAACAATTCTAATAGTAACACAAACTGTTGTGTTAATAATTCAATTTACTATAGTTTTCCTATTTGTGATCATAAACGTTCTTGTAAAGTTTGTGAAGCTGCTAAAGCCTTGACTTCGGCTGACATTCAAAATAAGTTGAAAATTCATGAAATAGTTCAGAATTCAGGGAAATACAATTATATTGGTTCTCGCATTAGAGTAAATAATAAAATAAATGTTGATTTCATGAGAACTATGTTAAGAAATTATAATGATCAACAAGTTTGTGATTTGTTAGAGTTTGGTTTTCCTATTGGCTTTCAAGGTTCTTCACAAAATTTGCATATAAAAGATGAAATTTGGAAGTATAAGAACCATACAGGTGCTACGGAATTTCCAGAGCATATTAATAGTTATATTAAGAAGGAAAGTCAGCATGGGGCCATTTTAGGACCATTTAAGTTTAATCCTTTTCAGGACAATCTTATTGTATCTCCTCTGAATTCTGTTCCAAAGAAAGAGTCTATAGAAAGAAGAATCATTATGGATCTCAGTTTTCCTAAGGGTAATGCTGTGAATGATTATATTGAGAAAAATGAATATTTAGGAGAAATTTCTCAGTTAGTTTTCCCAAAGGTAGATGATTTCGTAGATCTAATTAGATCAAAAGGCCGAGGATGCCTACTCTATAAGAAGGACTTAAAACGAGCTTATAGGCAAATCAGTATAGATCCAAAAGATTACAATTTAGTCTCGTTTGTTTGGAAAAAGCACATTTTTTGTGATACTGTATTAAGCATGGGATTAAGGTCTGCCGCAAATATTTGTCAGAGAGTCACTAATGCTATTTCATTTATATTATTGCAAGTTGGAATAGCCATTTTGAACTATTTGGATGATTTTGCTGGAGCAGAGAGAAAAGAAAATGCAGAATTTGCCTATCTTTGTGTTGGCTCAGTGTTGAAAAAATGTGGTTTTGACGAAGCTGTAGAGAAAGCCTCTCCTCCTTCAAAAGTTATGTCCTTCTTATGGGTTTTATTTAATACGGCAACTATGACCATGGAAATTACTCCTGAAAGATTATCAGAAATTAGAAACTTAATTAAATCATGGCTGACTAAAGAAACTGCAACTCTGAAGCAATTACAATCTTTGCTTGGAAAATTAAACTTTGTTGCAGCTTGTGTTAAGCCCAGTAGAATTTTTATATCTAGATTACTGATATGGCTGAGATCCATATATATATGGTTCTTCTGAATTCTTACATCACATTCCTGAAATTGTCAAAAAAGATCTGATATGGTGGGATAAATTTTTACCCAAGTACAATGGTATTTCTATGATGGAACATGAAAACTGGAGCTTGCCAGATTCAGTTTTTTCATCAGATAGTTGTTTATCAGGATGTGGTGGTTTCTGGAATGGTTGCTATTTTCATGCAACGTTTCCTGAAAGTATTATGTTGCAAAATTTGCATATCAGTATTCTGGAAACTTTATCAATAATTATCTGCCTTAAATTGTGGGGTAAACATTTTAAAGGACAGAGAATAATAGTGTTCTGTGACAACTTAAATGTATGTCATTTGTTAAACCAAGGAAATTCCAGGTCTGAAATATTGCAAAACTGTTTAAGAGAAGTGTGTTATTTAGCAGCTTGTAATGAGTTTGAAATCAGAGCTCAGCATCTGTCTTCAACAGAAAATAGAATTTCTGCTATTTTATCAAGGTACCATTTGAATGATAAGAATGAGGATAGATTTAGAGATTTGACTGATGGTTATAGTTTACAGCAATTTGAAGTTACAGAAGATATGTTTCAATTTATTAACGACTGGTAGTTAATCTACTTTCAGATGATCATTTGTCTAGATTGAAGATGGATCTGCGCCATTCAAATAGAGCAGCTTATGCGGACGGCACCAGAAAAAATTTACGAACACAGTGGGAAGCTTATTTGCTTTTTTGTACTTTTTGTAACTTTGTGGCAATTCCAACTTGTACAAATACATGTACTTTGCAATTATTTGCTCAATTTCTTAGAAGAACATTCAAGTCTGTTGATTCAATCAGAAATTATATTGCTGGAGTTAAAACTATGCATCTTTTGCTTGGATATTCAGTAGACAATTTAGATAAATTCATTTTGAATCTTACGTTAAAGGGCATAGCTAAATTACATCCTTATTGCAAAAAGCAGGCAGAACCTATGACACCTGAAATATTACTGAAAATTTCTGATATTTTAAATTTTTCGAATGTCAATGATTTGGTTTATTGGTGTCTTTTTCTGTTTGGCTTCTTTTTATTAGCTCGCAAGTCTAATTTAGTACCTACTACACGAAAAGATTTATCAGAAAGAAAGTTTTTATTAAGACGAGATGTTTTGGATAAAGGAGATTTTCTGATTGTCAAGTTCAGATGGACTAAAACTATACAAAAAGGGGAAAGCATTTTGGAGATACCTTTGGTTCAGAATTCTGATAGTGTTTTATGTCCAGTTAAGGCTTACAGATTAATGTGTAAGGCTATTCCTGCTACTGCTGATTCTCCGTTATTCATGATGAGGGATAATAAAGTAGTTTATTATAGACATTTTCAAGCTAAACTGAAACTTTGCATACAAAGCATAGGTTTAAATCCTACTAATTTCACAACTCATTCATTTCGTCGAGGTTTTGCTACCTTATTGTTTAAAGCGAAAACTCCAGCAGACAAAATTCAATTGATGGAAGATTGGAAATCGGACGCTTATAAAAAGTATTTAGCTTTTACTTTAGAAGATAAAATTCAGGTGGCCGAAAACATGAGATGTTTTATTGCAAATCTTCAGTCAAATCGTAAGTCCTGACCTCTCTAAAGGCATTCAAAATATGCTAAGCATGTGGTACAGGTTCAGAATTGTCAGACTCTTAATAGTAGTTTGTAATGTTTTCAAATTATTGTATACAGGTCTTCTTTCATGAAAGGTTTTTCTCCTTTGTTTCAGATATACTCGACCAGACAAGTGAGTTGCATTACTGCAATGCGATGTAGATTATGCATTGACTAATGGCTTTAATAACCTTGAAAGAGGGAAGAATTTCGTTTCAGATAGAATGCTTCATAATTTTTTATTCTTGTATATATACATGACAGGTTATTACTTTCATGAAAAGTTTTTCTTCTTTGTTACAGGTACACTTTACCAGACAAGTGAGATTTTATTACTGCAATGCGATGCAGATTATGCATTGAGTAATATGTTGTATTTCTGGAATAGGGAAGAAATTCTTTTCATTTAGTTTTGTTTACCTTCATTTAGAATTAACACTTTGTCATTTAAAGTCTGATGTAGGTTTCTGGGATATTCATTGACAATTATTAATAAGGTTTCTGATTATTATGAAACTAGGATATTTTTCAACGAAATGCCTTTAATATCGTTGGAGAATTCCTTGTTTTATTTATATGAAGCGGTGTGGTCTTGTAGTAAAATTCTGTTTTCCGTATTGAAAGTTTTAAACAATCCAATTCTTTTCATAAAGTAATTTTGTTTTGGTTTATTTCATTGGATTGGTCACAACATTGCAAAATATTGTTGAGCAGTAAGGTTAGTAATTTCTCTTTGAAAATTTTCAATTTTGTTTTTGTATATTATTTGCAGAAAATAGACGTGTAATTATAGTTGGAGACTCAATTATCAAGCATATGCCGCCAATTGATGGTGTGACCATTAAATCGTTTCGAGGTGATACCATTTCTGATCTGACTAGGAGATTTGATAATGGACAAATAGATTTGTCTAATTTTGAGTACATCATCGTACATGTAGGTACAAACAATATAGACAGAGGAGATAAATATAGTGATATGATTGCAGATTATGGAAATTTGATTCCTATTATTAAGAAAAAGAAACGTTCAATTAGAATAGTTATGTCGTCTATATTGCCTAGACCAGTGGATCATTTGGATACTGATCAGATGATAAAAGATGTTAATAAATGCCTTAGATTAGAGATGTCTCCTGATCTTGGTTTCCGTTTCGTGGAATCCTGGAAAGCAGTATCAGGTTTTGGTACATATAAAAGATGGTTATTTGCAAAAAGAGATAACGGTTTGCATTTAAATACAGAAGGGTCAAGGCGATTAAGACACTTCTTTTTAAGAGTTATTTCCACCATTGATTAAATAGGGCTATTTGTTTATCATTTTCAGAATAGCATTATATGAAATCTGTGGTAAGCTGCAAGACAATGTGAGTAATGCTGTTGTTTATTTGACAATTATGTCATAGTTTTATGCGATGGGGTTTAGTTTGAAATTTGATCTTAGATCAGTATTGCTTTGTAAGATATATAGTTTGTATCTTGCAGTAATTTGTGGTTTGTTTCTTATAGTACTATTGGATGATGAAACCTCACGCATAGACTATGATTATTTTCTTATAGTTTGATTTGTCATGTTTGCTGTGGTGTTTATTTTCTTGAAAGCCTTGGAAATTCGAAATTTCTTTGACACAATTTTTTTTATATATTGAATTTTTCATTTTGATTACTGTAGAAAGAATTTTTATTATAAGGTCTTAAAGGTTAATACTGTGTTTCATGCATACTTCAAAATTCACCATGATAGTCTGATTTTCTATTTCGTGTTTTCAAGGCCTCAAGTTTGTCCTTATTTATTTATTTATTTATTTATTTTTTGTATAGTGTTTATTTTTTGTCTTTTGGCCTTCGGTTTGGGGGTTATTGAATAATGTCTATAATTGGATACAATTATACTTATTTTCCCCAATATTGAATGGTTTACTTGTAGACAAATTATTGAAAAGATGAATTTATTTGATACATACAGCTATTTCTGCCTAATTAAATGTTTTCAAGTCTCATCTGGCTAGTCAATTACGCTCCTGTTTAAGGCTAAGATACAGAATAATTGGCTAATTTTAATATAAATATTAAAATGATTAATTTTGAATATCAATAGACTTTAGTTTAAAGGAGTAAGTAGGCAAATATCAGGAAAAGGCGCAATCAGAAAAAGATTCCCACTCCAAAAACCGAGGTGGGAAAAAACCAAACTAACAATCAGGTACTCATACCATGAAACATATCGTAAGCCGAATGAGCAGCTATTTTCCCAATAGGTGGCCACTCAGTTACCTTAACTTAACTAAAAATATGAAAATATACATAAGGCGCCAACAGCACAAAAATTTTAAACACCAAGACATAAAACAAAAAGAACCACTACAGACGTATCGACTTGGAACGATCAGTAACACAAAGTTACTGGCGGGCTTAAACCGGTTTTACAGGTACCTAACCTCACCCTCAGCTTCTGCAGTGGCTCATAACATTTAGTTAGTTATTTGGTCCTTGAGGTGAATCTCTAACTAGTCAATGAATCATCAAGAACAAACAAATAAATCATGATAAACACCCTGATGAATCAAAACCCAGGACTCACAGATTGAGTAAGCTGCCCGACGATGGAGATCCCTGGGCGCCGAATAACCTACTAATTCCGGAGCAAAAGTAAAACACCAGTTGGATTAGCTAATGCCAATGCTAATGCCAATGCTAATGCCAATGCTCAAAATCAGTTTTAATGCTAATGACAATGCATTACTTTGCTAACTAATGCTGCCTTAGCCTGGTTACTACCACATTTTTCACAAGAATAAAGGTCAGAAGCTGGTCCATCTATCATGCCTAGTTGGTGGTCATGGATGGCTTCTTGTGTGAACTTGGCCCGCAAATCTTTCATTTCATCGCTCGCCATTTCCTACACAGAGTAAAACGACAGTAATTTCGAAGATATGTGCATACTGTGATTTTTGTTGCTATATCGCATATACCACGGAAATTTACTGCAAGTTTTTATAACTACATTGCCACTCTCTGTACTACAATTTCTATGACCATCTTAGGCTCTACCATAACGCAAAGGCATAATAATCTTTAAGAGCTGCATACCTCATCGTGCAGCTACTAAAATGTTAACGATAAATCAATTCACAGTTTTTGATCTCTCTTTCTTTTTACTCATATTCACAAAAACAAAGATACTACCTCTGCTGTCATTTTTACGGAAGCGTATTAGGCTCAAGTAGATTTTTTTTCATCTCGTAATAACGAGATCACAAGTCAAAAATACGACTTGACAAGTTGAAATTACGAGATAGCAAGTCAAAAATTCAACTTAACAAGTTGAAATTTTGACTTGTCAACTTGATATAACGCATTTTTAAGTCAAAATTACGACTTGGTAAGTTGAAAATACGACTTCGCATGTTGAAATTTCGACTTGTTAAGTTGAAATTTCGACTTGTTAACTTGAAATTTCAACTTATTAATTTGAAATTTCGACTTGTTAAGTTGAAATTTCAACTTAACAAGTTGAATTTACGACTTGTTAAGTTGAAATTTCGACTTGTTAAGTTGAAATTTCAACTTATTAACTTGAAATTTCGACTTGTTAAGTTGAAATTTCAACTTATTAACTTGAAATTTCGACTTGTTAAGTTGAAATTTCAACTTATTAGTTTGTAATTTCAACTTAACAAGTTGAAATGTCGACTTCTTAAGTTGAAATTTCAACTTATTAACTTGAAATTTCGACTTGTTAACTTGAAATTTCAACTTATTAATTTGAAATTTCGACTTGTTAAGTTGAAATTTCGACTTGTTAACTTGAAATTTCGACTTGTTAAGTTGAAATTTCAACTTATTAATTTATTATTACATGTTGTGAAGTCGAACGTTTCAGTGTACGGAAGCGGAAATTTCAACTTATTAATTTGAAATTTCGACTTGTTAAGTTGAAATTTCAACTTATTAATTTGAAATTTCGACTTAACAAGTTGAATTTACGACTTGTTAAGTTGAAATTTCGACTTGTTAAGTTGAAATTTCAACTTATTAACTTGAAATTTCGACTTGTTAAGTTGAAATTTCAACTTATTAACTTAAAATTTCGACTTGTTAAGTTGAAATTTCAACTTATTAGTTTGTAATTTCAACTTAACAAGTCGAAATTACGACTTGTTATGTTGAAATGTCGACTTCTTAAGTTGAAATTTCAGTTTATTAACTTGAAATTTCGACTTGTTAACTTGAAATTTCAACTTATTAATTTGAAATTTCGACTTGTTAAGTTGAAATTTCGACTTGTTAACTTGAAATTTCGACTTGTTAAGTTGAAATTTCAACTTATTAATTTATTATTACATGTTGTGAAGTCGAACGTTTCAGTGTAGTACGGAAGCGTATATGTGCACCGTGTTGTTGCGTTAGTTTGCATCATCTCGACATAGTGCTTGTCGATTTGTTTAGATAATTTCCCAAATCTCGACAAATTAATGTCTAGATGTCTTGTTAAAATGATACAAATCGTCATATTTCCTTTTTGGTAGGATTTAAAGTTGCAATACTGTTGTCGGATAATCGAATTGGTTATGTTTATCGTCTAGAATTATCTTGTGAAACATAATCATAGTGATATCTTTATTTAAATAATGCAACTTCTAAAGATGATTATGTCGAAATAACACATTGTAACGAAACAGTTTAAAATAGATTTCACACCGATTAGAGTTATATTGCAATATACTTCTTGACTTACAGTCGGTCGGTAACTATGGGCGGTAGCTGTATTCTATTATTTTTGTGCTTCCGCGATTTGGGACTATATTTTGTCTTTGAAAAATCTACAAAATCGTCATTCTATTTCCGGTGTTTTAAACTCACTTTATTTGAGTATAAAACTATTAAAACTACAGACATGCGTATGCAGTGGATAATTTGGTTTCTCATCTTCAACTTGAACCTTATTTGCATTCTGACGAATCAGATATGTCCTAGAAATTAGCGCTCGAATTTGACCACCAAAATCGAATCGGTGGTCCATTTCAGGAGAGTGCCTCCACAAAATTGTGGCAGAAATTTAGGGCCTATAAAAAGTTTTCAAAGATATTTTTATAACGTGTTCTAGAGATGTCAATCTAACCTTGGGCCGAATGTGTGATTTCCAGTTTACTCGGTTTTAGAGAAAATTGACCATAAATGAAGACAAGATTTTGACACTCGAAACCCCTTTGCGCAGCCGCAGTAAACATCATCAACACGTGTTTACAAAACAAGGGACGACTAAAGACGCTTAAATAACCAGGCTTCATAGCAAGTTTTCTTTTAAGGACGTTGAAACAAATTCGGGCAATTGCTTAATGATTTCATGGGGGGACTGTTGGCCTAGAATGATCAGTTGTCATTATTCCTTTTTTGAATGCAATCGATCAAATAATGGTACTCACCGATTTTTACAGTGTGTATCTCGGCATGTCTTCTCAGATTTGTAACCACATGAAGCATGATAAACTTCCCAAAAGCAAGAAAAAAGCTTGAAAATACAAGCACATACAACTCTCATGCCTTTTTCTTTTTTGCTTCATAATGATGTCGTCATAACAAAGTGACATCATGCGTCATGTGACTACTACAGAATGTGGCCAAAAGTATTCGATTTTCATTGATTTTTCGAATTTGGTTTCACACCACAACTAAACATGCTAAATGCATACGCATATCCTCGTTTTTATATATCCATTATTTTTTCAGTTTGTGATTGCTTTCCTGCTATCAAACCACGTAATAATGATTTCATTTTTATTGAATTTACGCCATGATTTCGAAAGTGTTAGAGTGGCCTGAGATGGGGCACGGTGCCCCCACCCCCTCCACCGGCACTGTAGGCCTTCTTTGCAAATAGCAATTACAATGATATATCCAGAAAACAAACCTTGGTTCTAAAGCCTAGGTTGCATTTGGCCTACGATTAGCGATGATTTTTGCATTTCGCGCGATCTCCGCAAGGTGACCCTACGATACCCCTACGATTTTACGGCTTACTACGATCTCCATAGCTTCTACGATTTTGTAGTAGGCCTAGTCTGCACTTTTACAAGTTTCTAAAAATCGCAAGACCGTAGCCCGTAGACATATCGCAGTTAACATCGTACGGGCGCCGTACGGAACACCTACGCTGATCGTGTGGTCACCGCACGGTTTTATGATAATTTTGGGACTAAAATCGTAAGATATTCGTAAACCTTTAGGGTGATCGTAAAGGTTATTAAAATCGTTCGCATATCGTTCGGTCGTTATACGGACATACCACGGCGTCCGCGAGTTTACCGTGTGGCCGCCATATGATTGTTGTGCATTTTTGACGGGATATGGTTCCTTACGATTTCCACTTAAAGTGTGCGGAGACCCTACGACTTCCCTACGATCTCCGTACTGTTTTGACTCGGAACATAAAAGAAAGTCAGAACAAAAAATCATAAGATGCCCGCATGAATTGTAAACACATACCGTCGTAGCCCATTATCGCCTACGATGTCTAAAATATCGTAGGGAAAATCGCAGACCGAAAAGTCGTACAATGATCGGGGAAAATGTAACCTACTAGGCATGACCCCTTGCGGACTCCCTACGATCACTGCACGATTTTTGTCCCCAAACTATCATACAAAAATCACGAGGTGACCGCTTGATCAGCGCAGGGTCTCCGTACGGCGCCCGTATGATGAAAATGTAAAAATTGTACGATCATCGCAAGCTAATTGTAGCCAAGGCATCAGTCAGAAGTCCAAGGGACTCCGTACTTAGTCCACTAAAAGTCTTCGAAGACCCTACGACTATCGCACGACCGCCTTGCGTTTTGTATCAGAACATATAGTGACTCCGTACGGACATCGCACGGGACGGGTTCCGTACGATATCCACTTATCCCTAGCTTAATGGAGATAGTATCGTTGCAAAGATTGTACAGAATTAGCAAACGTTCATAAAGTTGGTTTATGAAAGAAAAAATGTTTCCAGGGGTTGTATTTTAAAACATTTTCTCTGAAACTGCTTATTAATCGCAGGCCTTTTGTTTTGGTTCTAGTGATATTTAAAGGATCTTGTTATTTATAATCTATCTTTGTAATCACAACCTGGATTCTCGATTAACGAGTTTTTATGAGATACGGTAAATGGCGAGGGTTGTTCGGAATTAGTCGCCCTGTCAATTTAGATCAGTATATTTGAGAACGCTTGATGATAAGAAAAAGTAAAGATCAGAATAAGTTAAAAAAAATCATATATGCGCGCACATTGCATTACTAAATTTAGTTAAATCATAGTAACTGAGTGGCAATCTATTGGGAAATAGAAGCTCACTCGGCTTACGATGTATTCTAAGTATAATAAGATTGTACCTAAATGTCAATTTAGTTTTTTCCCACCTCGGGTTTTGCAGTGGGAATTTCTTTGATTGTGCCTTTTCTCTATCATTACTTACTCTTACTTTTTAGGGCATGTGCATATTAAAGGGCACTGTGTTGTCATCGGACCTTTATATATATAGCTCTCGTTATTTATTCTATGAAAACGTACAATAAGTTATACATCACCGACATTAGATCCATGGGCGCCGAATAACTAACTGAAATCCGGAGAAAAAGAAAAACACAAGTTGAACCGCGGTGGTATGCCCAGCGAGTGCATAGGCGTGACTAACAATGTTAATTAAAGTAAAATCTATAGGATATCCACTCTCTGTATCGGTACCCAACGCTACCCATAGAGAAAGGAAAATATTTTTAAAAACATAATTTGCAAATAAAAGTTTGGATGGCCAAACGCTGAGCTAGGACAAGACTGAGTTGATAAAATCGTTCGGAAACTGCCGGAGTTCGGGAATTCATGAATAGACATGCCCACTCTGGTATTTAGCCGTCGGTTCAGGGATTACATGTTCAATTATCTTATATCCGTCTCGACGTGACTTTTACCTTGTTGACTGTGGCGCGCTAACATGGCTAAACCACATTTAAACATACTAAAAAAGCAATGGCTTATATCTCCCATAAGGTCGTACGAGTTACCTTTCTTGACTATTTCGAGGTTTGAAGTTGCTTCCCTTTTACCATCAGCGGCTTGTATTGAGCAATTGGCTAACAAGAAGTGAGAGCCAATGTTTCGACATTATGTGTTTAAACATAATCCTAGACAAATGACCAAGATGCCTGCCATGCCCACACACTTCTTCCAAAATTTTACTCTCGGGAACTGCTGAATCTATTGCAATGAAACTTGACATGTTCCAGATAACCACTATGTGTTATTCTGGCCCTGCCCTAGGGCTATCTATATGACCATTATAGTCAACCGAATTATATGTACATGTATCTCACACCTCAGGTGAGCGTTAACGGTACCATAGATCCTCTGTTTTAACACCATGCTGTTCAATACCCGGTTTGGGTCGGTGAAGTATGACCCCATGTCGCAGAACTGTACATGTAGAAATAAACTGGGCCGCGGTAAAACTATGGCGCTATCATAGAAAATTTGGTAAAAGTGGTACTTTTGCTGTCGGGTGGCGAGAATTTTATTACCTGGGATTACCTGTTGAAATTTAATTGGACGTGGATTGACAACTAGCCCAGGTAACATTAAACCATATTATTGCATAAATACCGGTGTCACACGATATTAACAGCCGTTTATTAATGGAAAAAAAAAAAAAAAAAAAAAAAAAAAAAAAAAACATGCATTAATATTGCAATTCACACGCGCTCGTGCTGTTTATACATGGCTTTTACTTATGTTCGTTACCGGGCGCCAGCAAAGCACGTGCTAGTAATGAGAAACTGAAGTCCGCCCGGAACGAGCAAAAAAAAAAAAAAACGAAAGACTTTACGCGTATGAAAATGTGATTGAGGTTGTAAAATATAGTGCACCATATTTTTTTCGTTTCTGCACCTTATTTCTTTCGTTTTTACAGAATTTATGGATCAAAAATGTTTTTGTCATCCATTTACATTCGCTAGGTCCCTTGGGGAGTGTTGAAAACCGAGTGCTACAGCGCCCTCGGTTTTCAACACTCCCCGAGGGACCTAGCATGAACCGTGATAATTTGGCGTAACTGTAACCGTTTGTATCAGGCTAGGTGGGGGGGGGACACCGGGATATACCGGCAGAAACATGGGCTTAAACCTGCTTAAACCTGGATGCTTCGGCGAAGTTTGACCGATGCCACAGTACAACTTTTACTACAGCGTAAATGAAAACATGCCCATGTAATATCAGTATACAGCTTAGTGTGTTTCTCCTCTTCTTTTTCCTTTTTTCTTCAAGTATTGCATGGATGTTTATAGTTTGTGTCACAGTGATTCAAATACGATGATTTCGTCGCGAGCTGGCTTTTCGTTAAGGTTCGTCCTCGTGCTCGGCGCGTTAGACCAAAAGCTTTAGCCGGCTACCTTACACACAGATGAACCATTTGCTCTATTTTTAAAGCGATTAAGATCTACCATCTCCGATTATATATATGACTTTTTAACGTCTTGGAATTGCCTCCCTGTCTCGCTTCTGGTAGAAAACGCGCACAACATGTAACATAACTGTTTTCAGAAATCTAAGTTCTGCTTGCACACTGATGTGGCGGTTGGCTTTTAATCATGGGATTCGTCTGGACTCAATCATTATTCTTGAATTGACGGTGAAATTGATTATTGAAATAACAGCAAAACTGTGCTTTTATGTTACCAAAACTGTGCTTTTATGTCAGCAAAACTGTGTTTTTATGATTGCAATGACAAGGACAAAGTTTTCGGGTGTGCCGAGTGTTAAAATGCTATGTAACGTTCTTTTTATTTTATCCTGCATCCACGCGCGCGCGCGCGCGCGTGCGTGCGTACGTGCGTGTGTGTGTGTGTGTGTGTGTGTGTGTAAGTGTGTGTCCAATTAATGGGTCTAATTAGGAATAGCACTTACAACATTAAAATAGAAACTCAGCACGTGCAAATATTTATTGGCACACACATGTCGTATAGATTACAGATACCTTCATGTGTTGTGCATTCAATCAAAACGAACCGAAACACGCCTATCATCAAATTATAGTGGTGTGCTACCTTCCAGTGTCAGTGCAGTGGGGTGACGACAGCTGATTATTGTTACGTCACAGATTACTTCACAGACCTGCGAAATTTGCAGATTCCTCCTGCATTTTGCTGTCGTTATTTTTTAGACGATTCTTTTGAAAATAAATGAAATTGGACATTGTATGGAATATGAATTTGATCATAGTGCTACTAGAATTACTAAAATGACGGGATCAAAGACCAATGGTAAGATAAAACATTTGCTTTTGTTCACATTTTATGTCAACAACAAGCCAAACACTGTTCCAGAAATGTCGCCATTTTCTCCGGTTTTACCATTTTGAAACCGAAAGTAGATTTTAGATTGTGGCAGAAATTTAGGGCCTATAAAAAGTTTTTGATGAAAATTGGCACACAGACAGAAAATTTTATGCTCTGTTTGGTTGTCAAGATGAAAAATTTCCAGTTTATTCGCAAATTACTGCTTTTTTCGTTTTTCTGAGGGCACTGTCAAACGGCAAAAAACTCGCAACTTAAACGCGGTTCTTCAGCGACACCGGGATAAATTCACGCATACGGCAATTCTTTTTGAACCGAATGATGTTCGCTTTTTCTATTTTCATCGCTGACAGATCGCAAATCTGAAGTATAAACGAGAACTTTGATGATAAACGCATCAACTGAAATGGGGCTTCAAAAATTGGAAGTAGTTCCCGGGAACGAACGCACGTGAATTTTGTTTTTAAAATCCTACGCTAGGCCCATCTCCGTTCCCGACTGTTATACAACTGATTTTATTAATCGATATAAGTTAAGTCGTGTAAAATAACAGAAAAATGTACTATGTCAAAGATACCTGTTTGTACTAGAAGATTTAAGGTAGAGGTACCTGCTGGTATCTTACTATAAGTAGAGGTAGATAAGATGGTATCTGCTTGCACTTTTCATTCAGTAGAGGCAGGTTAGAGGTGCATACCTAGCTAACTATCAGTAGACGTAAGTTAAAGGTACCTGGTACTTTACTGTCACTAGATGCTGGTAAGAGTAAGATGCTGGTACCTTACTATAGGTATCGGTAGAGTAGAGGTACCTGCTGTTATATGAATGCCAGCAGAGATAAGTTAGAGGTACATGCTGGTACCTTACACTCAGTGGAGGTAAGTATGAGGTACCTGCTAGTACCTAACCGTCAGCAGAGGTAGGATTGAGGTACCTGTTGGTACGTTTATGCATATCCGTAGATTAGAGCTACTGCTGGTATCTAACGATCACTAGAATAAGATTAAAGGTATATGCTTGTTATTTGCCTTGATGTAGACTACGCTTGTCCTTATATGTAGGTTAGAGGTACCTGCTGGTGCCTTACGTTCGGTAAAGGTAGGTTTGAAGTACCTGCTGGTACCTTACTACCGGTATAGGTAAGTCAGAGGTACCTGTTGGTATCCTACTGGCTGTGTAGGTAGGTTAAAGGCACCTGCTGGTAGTTTACTGTCGGCAGAGTTAGGTTAGAGGTACTTGATAGCACCTTACTGTCATAAGAGGTAGTTTTAAAGTTACCTTCTTATACCTTACTGTCTGTAGAGGTGTTTAGAGGAACCTACTCGTATCGTACCAGCAAGCCTCTACCTCTGCTAAGTAAGCTACTAGCAGCTACATATATCCCGTCTCTACTGACACACGCAAGAATCCCTAACCTAGCTCTACTGACAATAAGGTACCTTACTGTCTTTAGAAGTGTTTTAGAGGAGCACACTCATATCGTACCAGCAAGTCTCGACCTCTACTAAGTAAGCTTTCAGCAGCTACCTATTTCATAACTCTACTGGCGGTAAGGTACCAACAAGAACCCCTAACCTAGTTCTACTGACAATAAGGTACCTGCAGGAACTTCTAATCTGCCACTACTGACTGTAAGGAACCAGTAGGTAATTCTAACCTATCACTGCTGACAGTAAGGCACATGTACCAGTAGGTACCTCTTACGTAACTCCCCTGACAGTAAGGTACCACCACGTACCTCTAATCTACAATCAGTTACCTCAAACCTAACTCTACGGACTGTAAGGTACCAGCAGGTACCTCTACTTCATCTCAAATGGCAGCAAGGTTCCATCAGACACATCATAGCTCTACTGATAGTTTGGTACCAGGAGGTACCTCTAACCTACAACTCCCGACAGTAAAGATACAAGCAGGTACCTCAAACTATCAAACTATCGAGCAAATAATGTCAACCAGAATGAATATTTATCGATTTGTATCATTTGTAAATCCACATCTAGACATTAATTTGTGGCAATGTGGCGATCTAACTGACCAATTCGACAAAGAGTAAGTCGAGATGATGCTACTTATAAAAAATTGTCGCATAAGTCGAGAAATGTACTGCGATATAACATATGTCGTTGCGAAAATATGTCGTATTTGTATGATTACAACCTATTATTACGATATAATCATCTAGAGAAATTGCATAATGTAAATAAAGAAAATAGTATAATTTTGTTTCGCAAATTAATTCTAGTCGACTAACGTTATCAATTCGATAAGCTGAGAAGATTATCTATTAGAATGAATATTTATTGCATTGTATCATTTAACTTGACACCTAGACATTATTTTATTGCAATGTGGCGATCTAACTGAACAAATCGACAAAGGCTAAGTCGAGATGATGCAGACTAAAGCAACAACAGGGTGCACATATACGCTTCCGTACTACAGACTGACCATTTTCAAAGGACTTATTATATCTCGTATTTCATGTCGTATAATCGACTAGTTATCTTATTAATACCATCTTGAAATGTTGACATGCAAACACGTATTTATCTCTTCATATCTTGAAATTTCAACATCTCATCTCGTAATTTTGACTTGTTGTTCAAATAATTCATATTTACATATTGTAATTTTGACTTGTTCTCGCGTATTTTCGAGTTATTATGTTGACATTTCGACTTCACAACATGTAATAATAAATTAATAAGTTGAAATTTCAACTTAACAAGTCGAAATTTCAAGTTAACAAGTCGAAATTTCAACTTAACAAGTCGAAATTTCAAATTAATAAGTTGAAATTTCAAGTTAACAAGTCGAAATTTCAAATTAATAAGTTGAAATTTCAACTTAAGAAGTCGACATTTCAACATAACAAGTCGTAATTTCGACTTGTTAAGTTGAAATTACAAACTAATAAGTTGAAATTTCAACTTAACAAGTCGAAATTTCAAGTTAATAAGTTGAAATTTCAACTTAACAAGTCGAAATTTCAAGTTAATAAGTTGAAATTTCAACTTAACAAGTCGAAATTTCAACTTAACAAGTCGTAAATTCAACTTGTTAAATTGAAATTTCAACTTAACAAGTTGAAATTTCAACTTAACAAGTCGAAATTTCAAATTAATAAGTTGAAATTTCAACTTAATAAGTCAAAATTTCAACTTAACAAGTCGAAATTTCAAATTAATAAGTTGAAATTTCAACTTAACAAGTCGAAATTTCAACTTAACAAGTCGAAATTTCAAATTAATAAGTTGAAATTTCAACTTAACAAGTCGAAATTTCAACTTAACAAGTCGAAATTTCAACTTAACAAGTCGAAATTTCAACATGCGAAGTCGTATTTTCAACTTACCAAGTCGTAATTTTGACTTAAAAATGCGTTATATCAAGTTGACAAGTCAAAATTTCAACTTGTTAAGTTGAATTTTTGACTTGCTATCTCGTAATTTCAACTTGTCAAGTCGTATTTTTGACTTCTGATCTCGTTATTACGAGATGAAAAAAAAAATCTACTTGAGCCTAATACGCTTCCGTACATTTTAGCAAATCTTTCAGGTTGAATCACACCTTTAAGAACGTTGTCTCTCAGGTCCAGGTGTTTTACGTCCTTCAAGTTAGCCACCCGACTACGAACTCTGTGCCTGTATTTTGATCCCGTATCTTGGATCTCTTTGAATATATCTGTTTAGAGTGTTAAGGTCGTCCCTGACTGTTTAAATCTTCTTGTTCTCGATTTCTGATTTTGGTTTGTATGTTATTGTTTGATCTGTATTTATCCCGACTATTGCATCAGATTCTAGCTACAGGTTTAAAGTTTTAATCACTGTGGTTTTACATATAGCGTATTAGCACAATACACAAAGATCTTAAATGTTTATAAAACTTTTAGGTCAATCTACTTTTGTCGCTAGCGTTAGAAAAGGATACGTTCTTCTATTGACTCTGCCAAAACTTTTTGTTCGTCAGCATCTGCAAATAGGAATTCGGGAAATCGGTTGAAATACTGTACACAATAATTTAACAGAGATTTTGTAGGCCCAAAATATTATAAACCCACGTAATTTTAACTTCGTAGTCGGTCATTGATTATGTTCGTCTGAGATAAGATTTCGTACATTCGTAAGTCTGTTTTCAAGGCATTAATATAACGGTAAAACGTATTCTGAGAAATCAGAAATTTATCATCGGTTTAGATTCATTTTCTAGCCTACGTTTAATATATTTGGTCTCATTTGGATCATACTAGTCTTTGTATTGACTTAGTACTATCTTGAAAGTTTCACAAATCAAATTTATTGTAATTCTCTTTGGCTACATGTTGTCAAATCTAAAGGGTCACTGAAAACGCTTGAGTAGCCGAAACCGCGGTATGGTCCATCACTTTTCTCATTAATATGCTTGAACTACTCTAAAAGGATCTCAGTTTTATTATTATTCCTTAAACTGTCTTAAACACAATCATGTAGCTTCTGTTGCATACTTACCGTCAGCTCTTAAAGCATCAGCCAACATTCCTCTACATTTAAGTCGTACACGCTCTTGTTCTCTCAGTCGTTCTTCTTCCTTTCTCTTTCTTTTGGCAGCACGTCTGTTTCGATGTTTGCGTTTTCTTTTTCGTTTTCTTCTTTTTCTCACTTTTGTGTTCGCAGCAATATGTCCATCTGTACTAGGATAAGCGTTTATTTCTGTTGCTTCCATTTTACTCTCGTCATTTCTAATATCGTCTCTGTGTGAGTCCATGGCAGTTTCTGGTGGTTCGATTTTCGAACTGCTTTCTTTCGCTGCCTTATCGTTGACTTTACCTATTCCACTTGAATCTCATAAGAACGGATTAAAGACATTATTAGTCGACCCTATTTGCAAGAGAAAATCCGCCTGCTTGAAACTTATTAAAAAATTAAGGTACCTTAACTTGACAAACTGATGGCTTAAGAATTAAGACATATACACCATTTCTAGGCACAATTCTGCAGTTGGCGAGAATTACTGACTTGGTTCAAAATTAATGGAAAAAATAGAAACAATCACTAAATTGCATCGTTTTTTATTTTTAAATCGATCAAATATTTTATAATTTGATGACATTTTATGGTTTTGGAACATCTGTCCAAGGTTTCTACACCTCAACTATACAATATGCAGAACCAGGGATTTTACCTGACAGTAATTTCTTCCAAGCTTTAATCATATTTTTACAGCGCATCGTAACCTCTTCATTTGATGATTCTTTCCTCAGGGAATTCACAGTCAAACCGATCTTGGTCTCCTGAAATTGGGTAATGAATCACAAGGTCTTTTCAGTTGCTTCCCTGTTGATCAAATAAAATGAAAAGGGTCGGTTTTGCGGATTTTATGTCATGTTTATGCCATGCGTAAAAGCTTGCTAAATCTAGCCATTAGCAATGCTGCATAAAGTCTTGTGGTGCACGTACGTAATAAATTATTTCAATCGCGTCTGACAACATCAAAAAAAATTTAGAAAGAAAAATAAAACAGCAGATGAATCCTAAATTTTAAGACTTGGGTTTAAAAAATATAGGGATTGAAACAGTTATATTGAAAATCCTAACTCTAACACCAGGCAAAAGAGAAATAGACAAGTTACTTGGAGATTTTGGTGTCTTAATTATTGTCTTTGTTTCTGAGATGGAATTTTGATTGTATCAATTCCTGTACCATCTATTCTTACGCCATGACAGAAGAAAAATAAAATGTATATAAAAGATTGAAGACGAAACATCTCACAAACCTTTAGCTGTTCCAATGTGATAGAGGATTTCTGTAGAGCTTCCAATAGTTCCATAACTGAGGCATGGTTCTGAAAAAAATGGTTACTTATTGCACCTTGTACATTGAGTACCACAAGTATATAATTTGATAGCGCTACCTTAAGGCGAATTCTAACAAGAAAAGCTTTGTTTATTGTTCGATATTGTTGGCCATCATTTAATTTATTTTAGTGTTTTACCAAACAAGAAAGTCATGGATATCTATCTTTATTGAGGGTCTGGATGGGGTATAATGATTAAAGAATAATGGCCTAAAAATTTTAATGAGAGTGAATAAAGAGCCAAAAATTTAATGATTAGTGAATAAGTAGGTCCTAAAAAATAATGAATAAATGAAAAATTTTAATGAATAGCAGAATAATATAATGAATAGTGAATAATAGCATTTTAAAGAATAATGAATATGCTAAATTTGGCTATGGAATTGTCTTAGATGGCCTCCCTGACATTCCAGAATTTCTTTTTTTTTCGCCCCCGCCCAGACCCGATTTAGCTCAAATGTTATAGTCATATTTCTGAAATCTTTGAATGTTTGGAAAGACATAGCATGTAGGGACTCACTTCATGAATCTTTTAAAAAATGTGTCATTTCTTGAGCCAGATACTTTGTTTGCTTATGTATATGTATTTTCTTTTTATTATGTTACCCCACTTTGTCCTTATTATGTATGTTCCAATCCTATAATGATACATCTTTTCTGTGGGCGGACATCACTTTGCTTTTTTATATGACAGAGCATAATTATGGTGACTTTTGCAATCAGAAACAAGCCAGTACTAAGAACGTTAATGCAAATCTAACTGGTAGTTTATATGGCGCTACATAATGTTTTCCTCGCACGCTTCGCTCGCTCGGTATTTAAGACATTTATAAAATGTTTTGTACAATCAGGCACAAGCACAAAATCATACTTCACATAGTACTCCTATGCTTACTAGTTAACTAAATAAAACAACAGCTTTTTATTATAACTTTTACCCCTGAAGTTACAATTTTTCTAAAATTAACCTTTGATATGCATAATTGAAGAGAAAGATTCAGGGTGAAACTCAGGGCATATTCAGTATACAGTTTGGAGGGGATTATATTCCCAACAGATTTAAAAGAGGATTTGCTAAAAAATCAGTTAACTATTTTGGAAAGTTTCTATGAGGCTTTGTGGTCTAGCAGATAATATATGCTTCTCTCAAGATGTTAAAATCAAGGTTGCACTCAGCAGTCTACAATTAAGTATCATAGAACTAGTCTTTGTGGCTTTAGATAAGGGATGCCTTAGGTGGGGAATACCTATATTTGCTATTAGAAATTAGCTGGGTGAAGAAGGTGGTTCTAGTAATTATCATATTTTAATGAATAATCGAGCTAATTTTAATGAATAAGCCAAATTTTTAATGACAGTGAATAAATGGCTAAATTTTTAGTGATTAGTGAATACCAGGACCCCCCATCCAGACCCTCTTTATTGACTATATTGGGAAAATAACCACATGTACAATATGCGATGCAGATTAAGGGCACATGTTTGACAGTGTGTTAAGGACAAACATCATCATGGTCGGGTGTGTTGAAGAGAAGGTCTATGTTGGGTTTCACAACCAGAACTAACAGAACTTCGTTGATTGTCTTTATTTTAAATTTGGGTCATATAGGTGTCAAATTATACTTTTTTTTGAATGTTGACTGAAGTAAGACTGAAAAGCATCCACCGCCCCTCCCCCTCCCAGAAGATTATAAAACATGGCAACCAGATGCCGATCCACTTACCCTTGTCTTGGTCCTGATAATTTTCTCTAGCTTTTTTCTAATGACAAGTACCTCCTCGGCGGACATCTTCGCAATATCACTACTCATTTTCTTCAGAAAATGAAAGTGAAAGCAGCTTGCTATCTGACCTCTTTTTCAAATTCTCTGAAATGGAGTTTTACTTTCAGTTTATATGATACCTTGGATTAAGGTAGCAAGAGATAGTAAATTTGGTCCCTATGCTGGCTGCGGCCAGTTTCAATATTTGATTGTTAATAAAAAGCTCATGTGTCAGCATGCAATTACTTTCTCTGTTCAAAAGTGTTCTAGATAGGATTAAAATCTGATTTAGACAACAAACATTCAACTGCAACTGTTCTCAGGCTGACGGTTTCAGTTTGATTTTTACCCCACCCACTAATTTTTGTATAGAAAAATGCAAGAAAACTCTGAACTGTCAAACGGTACTGCAAATTACTTGCAAACACAAGAAATCCAGTGCATGTCTGGTTTAATTCATCAGTCAAATAGAATAAAGAAAATGAATACCAAAGTACCTCACAACCAGTAAACTTTTTCAGTAATCGTCTCCGAAAAATACCCACTTTTTAAACCCGGAAGCACACACTGCAGATTTCAAAAGCCGCAATGACCTTGACCTTTCATCATGCATACAGAGCTAGCATTTGGATCAAGAATTTTAGCCATTTTTGACAAAAACAATTGTTCTAAAAATGAAAATGGACCAATCTTATTTATTCATTGCATTTTAGAGGAACAATGATGGCTTTTTCAACCCCTATGCTAAAATATCTTTAAAATCCTCCGGGACCAGTACGAAACTATCCCTAGCCACCTTAATATGTGTATACACATGGTAAAAGTTTTCAAAGTGTTTTTCTTAAGAAAACCTTGAAATAAAGTATCGAGTTTCGAAATGCTTGACAATACCCGAAATATTTAGTATGAGTTGATTTCAAAATTTAATGTTGGGCTGAAGACGCTTTTACTTGAGGGCCTTTCGGAACCAGAATTTTATAGTGATTTGGTTTACAAATTTAAGAAACTTATAAGCGGAATGAATGATTTTTCTTTTCGGTTCAGAAAAATCATTACACGTTACAGGCGTGTAGGTTTTATATCTTGAATATTATGCGACAGTCTTCAGGCTTAGTTTTTAAACCAGAATAGGCTAATAACTATGCTGCCTTCTTTAATTGCACGCCGGTGGGTCAGGCATAAAACTCTATGATGGCCCCGACATAAAGCTATTCATTTTAGTTGGTTGGGCCCGGAGCTTCTTGTCTGTCGCTTGGCCCAGCGGGGTTCAACTGTTGTTTTTCTTTTGCTCCGGGTTTCAGTAGGTTATTCGGCGCCCAGAGTTCTCCATCGTCGGGCAGCTTATAGAATCTGTTGAGTCCTCGTTTTAATATGACTTTAATTTGTTAGTCCTTGATGATTCATTGACTAGTTAAAGATTCACCACGAGGACCGAACAACTAACTAAATGTGAACCACTGCTGAAGATGAGGGTGAGGTTAGGCGCCTGTAAAACCGGTTTAAGCCCCCGAGGAAGTTTATATTACTGATCGTTCCAAGGCGATACTTTTGTTGTGGTTCCATTTGTTTTGTGTTTTGGAGTCATATTTTTGTGCTGTTTGAACCTTATGTACGTTTTCATATTGGAAAGGTCTAGTACCAGTTGACTGGCAGCAGCGATTTTATGTATCGCTGCTGCCAGTTGACTGGTAATAGCGATTTTACGTTAAATTGGCTGCTGCCAGTTGACTGTCACCAGCCATTTTTACGATAAATCGCTGCTGCCAGTCGACTTGTTATGGCAATTTTAACATAAAATAGCTGCTGCCAGTTGAATTTCATATCATTTACAAATTGTTATATTAGTTAATTGAAGTATAGACAGTGTAAGAATTGTCAAAATATGAGTAGAAAATGTATCAAATGAAAGGGTGTGTTTGGTTTCCGTTACTTTTTCAGTTATCTATTTTGTTGGGATTGTGTCTAAACTTCGGTTAATAGAAATAAATGAATGCAAAGAAGTTTGTTTCGTGAATTTAAATTGTTTGTTTATATTGAGGCTTAACGTCCCAGTCAACAATTCTTCAGTCATGTCGGGACGGAGCCAACGCTTCCTGGGTTTAACCAGTACTGTAGGGTGTTAATGTGGGATCGAACCCAGGACCTCTCGATTGTAAAGCATTTTATATCAACCAGTTTATGTGTAGAATAGTTCATAACATGTTATTTTGCACGTACTGCGTATGTTCCTACGGCCAAAAATGCCTAGATAATCTCGATGGTCCAAACGTTAATGACGCATGGATGACGAAAAGCATGGATGTTGTGCGGATGGGCATTGGTACATGGGACATATTAAAATGTCGAAATATTCTAAGTTTTTTTTAAACTTAAAACGCAATCCTGTCAATGAATTAAACCAAGTGGAAAAGTCTTTTATCGGTCGTGCAACCCAACATGTTGCAGTTTCATTTACAAATTTCATAGTTTACACATTCCACAATAATACAATTTGTTCAGATAATTATTAAGCGCTTCTTTGACGAAGATTCTTTGTCATGGAAACTTTGGCAATGAGTTTGTGCTCACACACACAAAAGATTATTTATACTACATGTACTTAGCTCGCTAACCTTTGTCACAGATCTTTGACGACGAAACTTCGCCACAGAATTGAGTATACACGAGCATATTTTTCTGCGACAAACTTACTTTGTCAAAGAAAAATTGTCCGTGGGAACGAGGCCTAACTGTGTTTGTCCTGTCCGGCTTTAGAGCTGATCAGAAATCCCAAAGGCATTTTAATGACGCGGCTCTACAGTTTGACCGTGTGATCGAATAATACTTATAAGGCTTGAAAGGTTTCATTTAATTGGGATATGCCCAACAAAATGAAGACTTTCGACATACCATGTTTCTTAAAATGATAACATAATTGACACACATCAGTCTACTTAAAATGTTCTAGGCCGCATCCTGGTTTAGTAGAATAGAGCAGCCACAAAAAAGCAATATATAAGAGAAGCACACTGTAGCTTGAAACGCTCTGAGAAAAAAATGATATTCCACCTACTTTTCGCAAGGAAATCTGTCCCGATTCCTGCTTTACATGTACGTGCACTAGATAGACCAGCGCTCAATGTTGTTGTACCATACTAAAGGTATACTTTTACAAACAAGAATGACAAAAATGTGACACTTTTTTAAACAACACTGTAAGTAAGGTAAATAGTGTAGATACCCTTTCATTTGATACATAGTCAACTCATATTCTGACAACAATTACATTGTCTTTACTTCATCTATGTACAAATAAAAATTTGTAAAATATGCCAAAAGTCAACTGGCAGCAGCTATTTTGTGTTTAAATTACTATAACTAGTTGACTGGCAGCAGCGATTTATCGTAAAAATGGCTGGTGACAGTCAACTGGCAGCATCCAATTTAACGTAAAATCGCTATCACCAGTCAACTGGTAATAGCCACTCCGTTTCATATTTTCATTTATGTCAGGTAACTGAGTGACCGCCTATTGAGAAATAGGTGCTCACTCGGCTTACGATATGTTTTCTAAGTGTAAAAAAGGTACAAGTAGGCAAAGATCAGGAAAAGGCGCAATCAGAAAGAGATTCCCACTCCAAAGTACCTAAATGTCACTGACTTTTTCCCACCTCAGTTTTTGGAGTGGGAATTTCTTTCTGATTGCGCCATTTCCTGATCATTGCCTACTAATTTTAGTAAAATACCATTATAAGCAATAACGGAGATCAGTACATTTTGACCCTGGTTTACAAGGTAAATAGCTGAACAACTGCACCAGAGGCTTAGAATGACTTTGGATAAGAACCTGCATGTCATTAGCTGATTGTTTCATGATAGTGCTTCACGAAAACATGTCCGTGTAATGTATACCCCTTGAATTCCACTTTTATATAGCAAAACTGGGGTATGCAGGGGTACTATACCCATTTTTCTTATTTTTGCTATAAAACATAGATTGTGGGTAATCGTTAGAACCGCCTCATTTTTACAACCAAAAAATCTCAATATATTACATGAGCAAGTTTTCGTAACGTTTGTTTTCTTAACCATACCTTCATGTTAAGATGTCGCTTCCATAGGACAAAAATGTGTAATCATAACATCCAAAATGTACTAAAATATAACACCACCCAAGTAAGCAACGAAGGCTTAAATGACTATTGTCGTGAACACGATGAATATGATTATGATAACTTAACCTTGAAAATATCTTAATGTATCGTTGTAAGGAAATTTACATATTGTCAGTAAATATACGCTTGTTTTATTTCACGCATTGATAGCCCAGTGGGTCGGGCGTCAGACTCTATGATGGCCCCGACTTAAAGCTATTCATTTTAGTTGGTTGGGACCGGAGCTTCTTGTATGTTACTTGGCCCACCGGGGTCCAACTGGTGTTTTTCTTTGCTCCGGAGTTAGTAGGTTATTCGGCGCCCAGGGATCTCCATCGTCGGGCAGCTTACTCAATCTGTGAGTCCTTGTTTTTGATTCATCAGGATGTTTATCATGATTTATTTGTTTGTTCTTGATGATTCATTGACTAGTTAGAGATTCACCACGCGGACCGAAGAACTTACTAAATGTTATGAACCACTGCAGAAGCTGAGGGTGAGGTTAGGATCCTGTAAAACCGGTTTACGCCCGCCAGTAACTTTGTGTTACTGATCGTTCCAAGGCGATACTTCTGTGGTGGTTCTTTTTTGTTTTATGTCTTGGTGTTTAAAATTTTTGTGCTGTTGGCGCCTTATGTATGTTTTCATATTTTTAATTAAGTTAAGGTAACTGAGTGGCCACCTATTGGGAAAATAGCTGCTCATTCGGCTTACGATATGTTTCATGGTATAAGTGCCTGATTGTTAGTTTGGTTTTTTCCCACCTCGGTTGTTGGAGTGGGAATCTCTTTCTGATTGCGCCTTTTCCTGATCTTTGCCTACTTGTACCTTTTGATTATAGTTCATTACGTAACTTGTACTTTAAAGCTTTACTCCACCGGAGCTAATGATAAGGCGGGATTTGTCTGATATATCATTGCTCCTCTTGTGCTCCGCTCTCGCATTCCACGTGCTTTGTGTGCATACTGAGTTCACACGTGAAGCTTGAACTGAGTATAAATACCGCAACGTGGGCTGTTTGAGTAGAGCTAAAACAAAGCAGAAAAAGATACGAAGTAATGCCGAAATAGTGCAGTAAAAGTAAAGGTGTGTTAAAGTAAAGTTGTAAAGTGATATAAAATATATTGTGGATATATGAAAGTTAAAGTGGTTGTTTAAAAGTAAAATAAAATTGTGAAAACTGGAATTTGTATTTATTCCAAAATCTCCGATGTGGCAGAAAGTAAAGGTGTTGGGATCACTGCTACATTGTATGGTGCCGGAACCCGGGAGGTAAGCGTTTGAACTTTTATTTAAAATATAACGGAGTTCATCTGCTGTGCATAAAAGTGAGAACTGAAAAGGGGGCATAGAAAGATCTGACTTAAAGTATGGGTTCTTCATTAAAATATTTGAAAGGTGTTCGTACCAGATATGTGAATGATTTAAAGGAGCAAATAAATGAAGCCTCTGTGATTTTGAATACAGAGGTGTTCAGTGGCAAATATGAAAAATTTATTGAAAGAACTGACTACACTGTTGATGCATTGACTGAACGCTGCCATAAAGTGGAACATCAGTCTGAAAAGGTCATTTCTGAAATAAAGGATGGTGATGATCCTTATACTGATGAAATATTAAACGGCGATGCTGACGTATTGTTCACAGCAAATACCATGATAACAAAGCTCAGAAAGTTTGAGATAGAATTGAAAGATAGAATGAAAAAGGAAGAGTCATTAATGATGCAAACAAAACACGATGAAAGTAAAAGTGATATGCAAAAGCTAATTGGAATGCAGCTAGAATTTCAGAAGGATTTTCTAAAAAGCACTAAGCCTGGTCCATTACCTGTACAATCATCAGTGAAACTCCCCAAGTTGGAACTTTGCTCCTTCAACGCA
Source organism: Rugalucina vietnamica (assembly GCA_964017185.1). NCBI lineage: Eukaryota > Metazoa > Mollusca > Bivalvia > Lucinida > Lucinidae > Rugalucina > Rugalucina vietnamica. The sequence goes on from OZ024873.1 coordinate 6,088,147, forward strand.
GATAAGCTTAAATGGGTTGAATTTTGGCAGTCATTTGAATCTTCTGTCCACAAAAACGACAGCCTTTCCGACATTGAGAAATTCAATTACCTAAGAAATAAGCTGACCGGAGATGCCAAAAGTGCCATAACAGGGTTGTCTCTCTCAAATAAGAATTACAGCGTAGCATTAAAGATATTAACAGACAGATTCGGGAATGTGCAAGACACAGTAGATTTGCATTACACAGCAATAATTAATTTGAAATCAGCTAGTGATTCTGTTGATAGTCTAAGATCTTTGCTTGATGCTGTCGATAAACACCTCAGAAGTTTAGATGTTCTAGGACAAAATATCAACCAAGATGTGTTTGTGTCAATAATAAAATCAAAGTTACCTAACAGTGTTATAAGGCATTTAGAAATTAAGAAAGGAGTTGAAAAGAAATGGACAGTGTTTCTTCTGAAAGAATTATTGACAGAATATGTTGTGGCTTGTGAAAAGGCAAAGGTAGATAGTGAGAAAGCATTCGGAGCAAAACCTTAATACGGAGCAAGAACTAAGAACAGTAACAGACCGGAATACTCCGTCCATCATTCAAAAGGAGGAGCTCATAGACAGCCAAATGAGGCTCTTACAGTTCAGGAAAAACAAAAGGCTGAGTCAGCTTACAAATTCGAAAGGAGCAATGTGTAGATACTGTAGCCGCAATCACTGGAGTGATGAGTTCCAAAAATACAGATCTATTGAAAAAAGAAAAAGACAACTAAAGGGGAGTTGTTTCAAGTGTTTAAAGGAGGGGCACTACACTCGTGATTGCAAATCCGCGAAAAGGTGTGTGTATTGTTCACCATCGGAGTTTGTGCCCATCAAAATTCGAGAGAACCCGCGTCACAGAAAGTGTACATGTAGCTGAAGGAGCTGAAGCTGAACTTGCTCCGTCTGTATCGGCGCAACACGAAAGTACATGTCTCTCTGTAGGAGAATCCGTGCTAATGCAAACAGCACTCACAGAGGTCCATAACACTCACAACACTAAGGCGGAGCAAATACGTGTGCTACTGGACTCCGGCTCACAGAGGACGTACATTACTGAAGAGTTGGCCAAGAAGTTGATGCTTCAAGGAGACGATGAACAAGAGATCCACTTAGTCACATTTGGGAGTACCTCTCCAAAGATAATAAAGACTAAGTCCGCTCAGCTTCTACTGAAACAAAGAGACGGAACACTGATGAAGATAACAGCAAACATTGTACCAAGTATTACCGGGACTGTTCAAAGACAACCTGTTACTTTCGAATCACAGGAAAGTTTTGAAAAGATGATAAAAGGTCTGCATCTTGCTGATACCATTCCACATGAAAAGGAATCCGACAGTGTTCAAATATTGATGGGAAGTGATTACTATCTAGACGTTATTCTTCCTGATAGGATTGAAGTTCAAAGTGTGCTATATTTGCTAAATTCTAGATTTGGATGGATTCTGACAGGTCGTACAAATCAATACAACTGTGATAATGTAGAATCAAGTATGATCATTCTTACACATGGAAACACAATTAATGATTCAAGTGTATTCTCGTGCATGGATAGTGTTGTGCCAGTGAAGCCAGATTTAGAAGACTTCTGGAAGTTGGAAACTTTAGGAATTTCAAACTCAGTGAGCTCTTGTGATTCAGAGGATAATAGAGCATTGGAAAAATTTAAAGAAACACTTCAATACGAAAATGGAAGATATGCTGTGAAATGGCCATGGAAAGAAGAGGTGCCAGATATCAAAGAAAATATAGGATTAGCTATTGGTCGTCTCAGGTCATTAGTATCTAGGATGCAGAAGCAGCCTGGCATGCTACCGAAGTATGACTCAATCATACAAGATCAACTGGCGAAAGGAATCATTGAAAAGGTTGACCGGTTCAAATGTGATGGTATAAAACACTACATACCCCACCATGTAGTCATTACACCACAGAAAGCAACAACTAAGCTCCGAGTAGTGTATGACGCATCAGCCGAGTCTAAGTATGTGAGCAAAAGCTTAAACGAGTGCTTATATCGTGGTTCAGTGTTACTACAAAACATATGTGGGGCCTCACTTGCTACCACAAATTCGTTTGGCCTTCTTTACCCCCAAAATATCATGATTTTTATATCAAGTATGCAACATCAGGCTAACCTGAACATGGGATTTACCTAAGTTTAGCAATGTTCATGCCACATGCTGTTTCTTCTGTTCAACAATTCAGTACCATGTCTGAGAACTGCAATCAGGAGTCGAGCCTATTACGAGCAAGCATTACGATATAAGTGTGAATGTCCTATTCATGCCTGTTCAGACTTCAGATAACTCCATTATGTGCCTTGTTCTTAGGCTTGGAAATACCGATTTTCATGGGCCGTTTTCATGCTTGCTGCAGCCTTGAAGAATGATTCACTTATGCTCAACTGCAGTAACAGTATTATCAGTCCGAATATTGGGTTGATCCCCAGGTTAGCCAAGAAACATAAGATAGTAGAAGTGAGCTGCCCCGAAGAAAGAGCCAAAGTTTTATTTTTAATTTTGTGTAATTGTGAATTTATGTACATTAGTGTATTTTTAGTTATGTGTTTAGCATTAGAAATAATGATCATGATTATGTTATGTATCTTTTTTCTAGTTTATCAACTTGTTTATTGTGTATAAAATGAGAATAATTTTATTTACAGTTTATACACAATTTTATGTTTATCAGTCTGTCTACAACTGATTTTATTCGCAACACCTGCATCATCTGGAGAGCTACAGAAGGGGTTATGCAATTCTGACATTACTTCAAACAGTTGCTGTTATGTCATTATATGTAATTGTCTGGCTCACACAGGGATGCCTTATCTACTTCTGTGACTGTACTGTCTATGGACCAATCAGATTATTTCTTATGCACAGAGGTTCCTGATACAGTCCTAGGTTCAGTGTCCTAATTGAATTAAGTTGTCTGTTATGCTATCCCGCCTGCCATCCCCAGCACCACCATTACTTGTTAGTACAGGTAATAGAGTGTTCCTAATTTTGCTAAAATTACAAAACTTAATATAGGTCGAGAAATCCTTAGTTTTTGCTTATTATTATGTATAGCAAACTCTGATTCAGTCTTTGGGTTGGTTTTCTTCTACTGTCAGCGGCCTTCTTTACCCCCAAAATATCATGATTTTTATATCAAGTATGCAACGTCAGGCTAACCTGAATATGGGATTTACCTAAGTTTAGCAATGTTCATGCCACATGCTGTTTCTTCTGTTCAACAATTCAGTACCATGTCTGAGAACTGCAATCAGGAGTCGAGCCTATATGTTGGACAGGCAAGCAAGCATTACGATATATAAGTGTGAATGTCCTATTCATGCCTGTTCAGACTTCAGATAACTCCATTATGTGCCTTGTTCTTAGGCTTGGAAATACCGATTTTCATGGGCCGTTTTCATGCTTGCTGCAGCCTTGAAGAATGATTCACTGTAACAGTTTTATCAGTCCGAATATTGGGTTGATCCCCAGGTTAGCCAAGAAACATAAGATAGTAGAAGTAAGCTGCCCCGAAGAAAGAGCCAAAGTTTTATTTTTAATTTTGTGTAATTGTGAATTTATGTACATTAGTGTATTTTAAGTTATGTGTTAAGCATTAGAAATAATGATCATGATTATGTTAGGTATCTGTGAATAAACTTTTTTCTAATTTATCAACTTGTTTATTGTGTATAAATGTGGCATTCTTCTCAGATTCAGGCTATACACAATAGGGATCATTTCTGACACTGAAAAGGCATTCCTTCAAGTCGGACTTCAGGAAAGTGATAGGGATGTGACACGATTCGTTTGGTTGAAGGACCTTTCCCAACCGATAGTGAATGAGGATACCATTCAGGAATTTCGATTCTGTCGTGTCCCCTTTGCGATAATCTCAAGTCCCTTTCTCCTTGGAGCAACAGTAGAAGCACATCTGGATTCGTATGGTTCTGAAGTCTCTGATGAAATCAAAAGTGATATATACATGGATAGTGTGATCACTGGAGCAAATTCTGTGAAAGAATCAACAGACCTGTATAGTCAATCAAAGACTATATTCAATGCAGCCATTATGAATCTCCGGGAATGGATGACAAGTAGTGATGAAGTAAATAGTGTGATATCTGAAAATTCAACTGTTGTTTTTCTTTTGCTCTGGGTTTCAGTAGGTTATTCGGCGCCCTGAGTTCTCCATCGTCGGGCAGCTTATAGAAATATATTCAATGCAGCCATTATGAATCTCCGGGAATGGATGACAAGTAGTGATGAAGTAAATAGTGTGATATCTGAAAATTCAACTGTTGTTTTTCTTTTGCTCTGGGTTTCAGTAGGTTATTCGGCGCCCTGAGTTCTCCATCGTCGGACAGCTTATAGAAATATGTTAGTCCTTGATGATTCATTGACTAATTAAAGATTCACCACGAGGACCGAACAACTAACTAAATGTGAACCACTGCTGAAGATGAGGGTGAGGTTAGGCGCCTGTAAAACCGGTTTAAGCTCCCGAGGAAGTTTATATTACTGGTCGTTCCAAGGCGATACTTTTGTTGTGGTTCCATTTGTTTTGTGTTTTGGAGTCATATTTTTGTGCTGTTTGAACCTTATGTACGTTTTCATATTGGAAAGGTCTAGTACCAGTTGACTGGCAGCAGCGATTTTATGTATCGCTGCTGCCAGTTGACTGGTAATAGCGATTTTACGTTAAATTGGCTGCTGCCAGTTGATTGTCACCAGCCATTTTTACGATAAATCGCTGCTGCCAGTCAACTTGCTATGGCAATTTTAACATAAAATAGCAGCTGCCAGTTGAATTTCATATCATTTACATATTGTTATATTTCGTTAATTGAAGTATAGACAGTGTAAGAATTGTCAAAATATGAGTAGAAAATGTATCAAATGAAAGGGTGTTTTTGGTTTCCGTTACTTTTTCAGTTATCTATTTTGTTGGGATTGTGTCTAAACTTCGGTTAATAGAAATAAATGAATGCAAAGAAGTTTGTTTCGTGAATTTAAATTGTTTGTTTATATTGATGCTTAACGTCCCAGTCAACAATTTTTCAGTCATGTCGGGACGGAGCCAACGCTTCCTGGGTTTAACCAGTACTGTAGGGTGTTAATGTGGGATCGAACCCAGGACCTCTCGATTGTAAAGCATTTTATATCAACCAGTTTATGTGTAGAATAGTTCATAGCATGTTATTTTGTACATACTGCGTACGTTCCTATGGCCAAAAATGCCTAGATAATCTCGATGGTCCAAACGTTAATGACGCATGGATGACGAAAAGCATGGATGTTGTGCGGATGGGCATTGGTACATGGGACATATTAAAATGTCGATTTCAAAACATTCCAAAATATTCTAAGTTTTTTTAAACTTAAAACGCAATCCTGTCAACGAATTAAACCAAGTGGAAAAGTCTGTTATCGGTCGTGCACTTTCCATCTACCCAACATGTTGCAGTTTCATTTACAAATTTCATAGTTTACACATTCCACAATAATACAATTTGTTCAGATAAACATTAAACGCTTCTTTGACGAAGATTCTTTGTCATGGAAACTTTGGCAATGAGTTTGTGTTCACACACACCAAAGATTACTTATACTACTTAGCTCGCTAACCTTTGTCACAGATCTTTGACGACGAAACTTCGCCACAGAATTGAGTATACACGAGCATATTTTTCTGCGACAAACCTACTTTGTCAAAGAAAAATTGTCCGTGGGAACGAGGCCTAACTGTGTTTGTCCTGTCCGGCTTTAGAGCTGATCAGAAATCCCATAGGCATTTTTAATGACGCGGCTCTACAGTTTGACCGTGTGATCGAATAATACTTATAAGGCTTGAAAGGTTTCATTGAATTGGGATAGGCCCAACAAAATGAAGACTTTCGACATACCATGTTTCTTAAAATGATAACATAATTGACACACATCAGTCTACTTAAAATGTTCTAGGCCGTATGTTAGGCGGCTAAGTCGGAAATGCGCTTAAGTAGGAAAAAGTTACGACTATCTAGGAAAACGTCCGTCAGGCGCTAAAGTGGGAAATGCGACTAAGTGGGAAATGCGACTAAGTGGGAAAACAACTAACCAACTTGGAAAAGTTAATACGAGTCAGACTTATAATTGCAACTTGTTAATTGCATAAAATAGGATATCAATACGCCGTGTCGTGAGAAAACCTGTCCTAAAGATTTTCCAACACAAACCTGCGCATAATACTCAGTAATGACGGTGACGCAGTATCAATAGCTAGATAGATAAGCCCTGAGTGTACAGCTTAAGCTAGTATCTCACTGGCATGCAAATTTCTCGCGACTGTTTTGCGAATCGAGTCGCACGAGTGTCGTGAGAATTTTCATGTGTTGCGAACTAGTCGCGAACTGATCGCGAAGGTTTTAAACATGTTTAAAAACTTTACGCGATTTTTTTTTTTTTTTTTTTTTTTTGACAACACATGTCGCAAGACTGTCGCGTGACTGTCGTGCGACAGTCGTACGACGTTCATGCGAGTGTCGAGAACATGTCGCCGCGAAATTTTGGCGAATTTACAATGCGGGTCCATTAAAAATGATTATTTGTGATACAGAAGAGGAACCGGTAAAACAGGGTCCAGTACTTGTGATATAACGGATATACCGGTAGGATAGGGACCAGTACTTGTGATATAGGGGAGGTTTCTGTGGGACAGTACTTGTGATTTAGGGGATGTACCGGTAGGGCAGAGTCCAGTACTTGTGATATAGGGGATGTACGGACAGGACAGGTTACAGTACATGTGATTTACGATGAATAGCGGTAGGGCAGTACCCAGTGCTTGTGATATAGGGAATTTACCGGTACGGCAAACCGGTACTTGTGATATGGGGGGAGGAAACTGTAGGGCAGAATCCAGTGCTTGTGATATAGGTGAGGTAACTATAGGACAGGGAGCAGTAGTAGTACTTGTGCTAAAGAGGATGTACCTGTAGGATTGGGGCCAGTACTTAGATATAGGGGAGGTAACTGTATGACAGGTTCCAGTATTTGTGATATATGTGATGAACCCGTCCACAAGGGACAAGTACTTGTGATATAGAAAAGGTAACTGTAGGAAAGGATCCAGCTCTTGTGATATAGTGGAGGCAACTGTTGGATAGGGTCCAGTACTTGTGATATAGGGAATATATCGGTAGGGCAGGGTTCAGTGATATAGAGGATGTGATATAGGGGAGGTAACTGTAGGACAGGGTCCACTACTTGTGATATAGTGGAGGTAACTGTTGGGCAGAGACCAGTACATGTGATGTATGGGAGGTAGCTGTAGGACAGGGGCCAGTACTTGTGATATAGGGGAATCAACTGTAGGACAGGGTCCAGTACTTGTGGTTTAGCGGAGGTAACTCTAGGACAGGGACCACTACATGTGATATAGTGGAGGTAACTGTTGGACAGGGACCAGTACTTGTGATATAGGGGAGGTAACTGTAGGACAGGGACCAGTACTTGTAGTATAGGGGAGGTAACTGTAGGACAGTCCAGTACTTGTACTACACCTTCATTACTTTCTCCCACACACAAAACTTGAACTGTATAAACGCAAAACAACAGAAGAAAAAGAAAGGAAAAATGCGCCATGTTGTATCTTTGGGCAGATAACAGAAAGAGAAAGTCAAAATGGATGGTGATGGGATTTATGTGACATGATAAGCAGTTCTGCTTTTCCGACTGTTTACATCAATAAACTATCATCTAAAATTGTAATTAAAACTCCGATTATCTGCTAACCACTAGCTTATCGCGTGTGAATTGTGTGTAACCAACAAAAACCTGTATTCGGGGTTAATTTTAAAGGAAGTTTCGCTGTTGCAATGGCTTTCGAAATTTCGACGATTGCTTTTTGCCATAGTACCACACGAGCGAAATGCGCAACCTGCACAGTTACCACGCTACTCTAGCAGCAAACACATTTGATGCTGCACAAGCTGATCTTTTTTTTTTTTACTTTTCATCATGAAAACGCCCGTGTAAAGCGTACCCCCAAATACCTTACCTATATAGCAAAACAGGGGTATGCAGGAGTATACTTATTTTTCTTATTTTTACTCCAAAACATAGGTTGCCCTGGTACTCGTTAGAACCGCCTCGCGGTTCTGGTTCTAACGTGCACCCACAAAAAAAAAAAAAAAAAAAAAAAAAAAAATCCGACAAAACTTTCAATTTTCAAAAAATCTCTGTATATTGCATGGGCAAGTTTTCGTAGTGTATTTATTTCTTAATAATACACATGATTTTATTAAATATGAACCATTTGTTACCACGGGCCACGACGGACGATGAAAATAATATTTATTCTCGTGTTGCATCCCCCATGCTAGGTGTTTATTTAGGCATTTCATGGTAATAAACTGTTTGGTGTATGTGTGAGGTAGTTGCTACTATCCATGAAGCTTAGGTTCCGGCCAAAAATGTTGAGTGGGATATCAATAAGTCGTTGAACACGAAGAAACGAAAATGACTGCGGCTTCTGGGGTCATAACTTGGTCATCAAACCACATCTTTAGCGTTATGTTTAAAACCATGCGGTATGTCGACGACTATGCACAGACTGCATTGGTAGATGAACAGACATTCTTTATGACAAATGTTTGTGTGTGTGTTTATGTATCTAGTTTTGGAATAATCTAAAACTTCGACGAAACAATTGCCAGCATTTAATATTATATGCAACCAAGAACGAGAGACGAAATATTATAGAGGCCTGAGTATAGATTTGATCGAACTTTAAACTAGCAAAGCAGGCATAGAAGATCAGCAAAATTATGTGGTTCTGTCTGTAACTGAAAACATACAAACAATCACCCATGACATGAATGAAAGGGGGCAACACATTTTCTGCATTATAACAAGTAAGACTATTATTTTGATTTAAGCCGCGAGCGTTAAAAGATGCCTTCGTGGTATCAGGTCAGGTAAGACCCACAATATGTTGCACAGCCACAGAAATCAACCAAGCACTCTTGATACTTTGGGTTCAGAAAACAGAGGGATTGTAGACGGGCTACTATTGTTGTACTGTAACACAAGCACTGCTCAGCTGCTCAGCTGATCTATGCTAATATTATCGCATATACAAATGTCGGTTTTACCATGATGCTGCTGATATGAAACATTGGAAGGAATTTTAAGTTTGCTAACGTTTCCTACTTAAGCGCAGTGAACGAATTTCCTAGATAAGCGCAATTTTCTTTCTTCACCTGGACGAGTTTTCCCTATTTAAGCGCATTTCCTACTTAGTCGCCTCACAGCCGTATCCTGGTTTAGTAGAATAGAGCAGCCACAAAAAAGCAATATATAAGAGAAGCACACTGTAGCTTGAAACGCTCTGAGAAAAAAATGATATTCCACCTACTTTTCGCAAGGAAATCTGTCCCGATTCCTGCTTTACATGTACGTGCACTAGATAGACCAGCGCTCAATGTTGTTGTACCATACTAAAGGTATACTTTTACAAACAAGAATGACAAAAATGTGACACTTTTAACAACACTGTAAGTAAGGTAAATAGTGTAGATACCCTTTCATTTGATACATAGTCAACTCATATTCTGACAACAATTACATTGTCTTTACTTCATCTATGTACAAATAAAAATTTGGAAAATATGCGAAAAGTCAACTGGCAGCAGCTATTTTGTGTTTAAATTACTATAACCAGTTGACTGGCAGCAGCGATTTATCGTAAAAATGGCTGGTGACAGTGAATTGGCAGCAGCCAATTTAACGTAAAATCGCTATCACCAGTCAACTGGTAATAGCCACTCTGTTTCATATTTTTATTTATGTCGGGTAACTGAGTGACCGCTTATTGAGAAATAGGTGCTCACTCGGCTTACGATATGTTTTCTAAGTGTAAGTACCTAAATGTCACTGACTTTTTCCCACCTCAGTTTTTGGAGTGGGAATTTCTTTCTGATCGCACTATTTCCTGATCATTGCCTACTAATTTTAGTAAAATACCATTATAAGCAATCACAGAGATCAGTACATTTTGACCCTGGTTTACAAGGTAAATAGCTGAACAACTGCAGAGGCTTAGAATGACTTTGGGTAAGAACCTGCATGACATTAGCAGATTGTTTCCTGATAGTGCTTCACGAAAACATGTCCGTGTAAAGTATACCCCTTGAATTCAACTTTTATATAGCAAAACTGGGGTATGCAGGGGTACTATACCCATTTTTCTTATTTTTGCTTTAAAACATAGATTGTGGGTACTTGTTAGAACCGCCTCATTTTTACAACCAAAAAATCTCAATATATTACATGAGCAAGTTTTTGTAATGTTTGTTTTCTTAACCATACATGTACCTTCATGTTAAGATGTCGCTTCCATAGGACAAAAATGTGTAATCATGACATCCAAAATGTACTAAAATATATCACCACCCAAGTAAGCAACGAAGGCTTATATGACTATCGTTTGATGACCATCTTTCTTTGACAGGCTAAGACCTTATAAATGCTTTAGGTGACCATTACTTAGGTGGATAGCAGTCAATAAGCTTTACCTGAGATCTAATATTTTCTTGAATACATGCCCATGTGCATAGCCCTAGGTCAACCTTGGGCAGAGAATATAAAAACATTTCTTTGTCCCCTTGCCCATTTTTCTGTAATGTTTCCCTATTAAATGACATTTTCACAATTTCCCCATTTAAATCCACAGACAACCTAGGTTGAACCTGCCATCAACTAGGTCAATGACATCCACATTATGAAAACACGCCCATGCAATATAGACATTTTTTGGTTGTAAAAATGAAAATTTTCCCTGGAAAATTTTTGATATTTTTCTTATTTTTGCTCAAAACATAGATTGTGGGTACACGTTAGAACCGCCTCGCCAAGGCGGTTCTAACGAGTACCCACAATCTATGTTTTGGAGCAAAAATAAAAAAATAGCTATACCCCTGCAAACCCCAGTTTTTCTATATAAAAGTGGGGTATGAGGGGCATACATTTCACGGACATGTTTTCCTGATGATAGAGCTCAATACCTTGATGCTTCAAAGGCTTTCTGATTTTGGAGAAGATTTTTAATTAAACTATAGGTCATGTGACCTAGATGATCATTTAAATAAATGTTCACTTCCCCTTTGCAAGGAGGCTACATATGAAATTTGGCTTTGATTTGCCAAGCAGTTTCAGAGAAAAAGATGCTTGAATATTACAGAAATATACATGTACGGGAGGGCAGACGACCCAAAGGGGCAAAATGTATTTGTAAACAAAGTTTGTCCATTTGCATATTCCAAGCAAGTTTTCCCCATTTAATAGCATTTCACCAAATGCATAGGCAACCTAAGTTGACCTTGCCATAAAAAGGTCAAGATCATCCCAGGGTCATAATTTTTATATAACCTTCTTCAATGCTTCACGCCAAGTTTCAAAATCACAGGCTAATTCTGGAGAAGATGATTTTTTAAGGTTTTGCTATTTATTTGTTCATGTGGCCTTGATCATTTATATAAAATTTTGTTCCCCAATGATCGACATAATTTGGCTTAGATTGGCCAAGGGGTTTCAGAAATGTTTGAACAGTGTGATTGACGACAACAATGACGGACGCCAGAGCACGATTCACCTATGCTCAGGTGATCTAAAAACATATAAACCAAAAGAAACCTCCATGATTGCAGAAAGAATAAAAAAGATTTCATTAACATGTCATTTTCATTTATTTCTTGTTATGAGGTATACGACAATGTACAATGATGAAGAAATGACAGTCTTGTGGTTTAACGTCCTAGACAACAATTTTCAATGAAGTTGGTACAGAGCCACTGCTGCTTATGTATTAACCAGTGCAATAGTGAATTGGTGGCTCTTGCTCAAAGCCGCATACCTGTGTCAGTGAGGTTCCAAACCATGACCTCTTGATATATGAGCTGTGACGCCAGCCTGTACAGTCTCAGAAGAAAATTAGAATCTTGAATTTTTGGGTAGAGGTAGAGGAGGAATTGTACTATCCGAGAAGCAAAAACAAGGGCGCTGATCAGCTTCTCAGTTACTGCGAAGCTGATCTGTGTCTTTGTTTTCGCATAGGCAAATATCCAGTTTTCTCATGAAGTGGCTCATATTGCCTGATGCTCTACCACAAGGACACAACACTCTCCATAAACTAAACAGTAACGCCTTTATCTAGACGCTTTATCTATACACAAACAAATCTACAATTACATACAAAACAAATACAGTATATACAATAAACGATAGCATATTTTCATCTTACATGTCCTCCTTTTATGTTCCTAGTTGTTCCAGTCATGATAAAAATTCAATGATTTCATAACAGATAAGCCTGGAAGAAATAGAATTTAACATGGTCCAAAGGGTGCAAATTAAATGACAAAAATCTCAATTATAGGCATGACGATTTGGACCCAGTTGTTCAAAACTTCGTTAGCTTAACGTCATCGTTAAGACCTCAACTCGTTAAGTAAATGCTGACTTCATTTACACTGTTATTTTTTGTTGATAAAATGTGAGAATCCTTTGCAATGCAAAGGATTCTCACATTTTTTTTCAACAAAAAATAACAGTGTATTTGTAATATGTTTGAAATTTTAACGAATCTTTATCTAACTACATTGTTAATTTTGAACAACTGGGCCTTGATGTTTTGTTGTGTGCTTGTTTTGTTGTTAAATATCCCAGTCAACAATTTGTCAATCATGTTGGGATAAAGCCTCTGCATCCAGAGTATTAACAATCACTATAGAGTTCATGTGCCTTGTTCAAGAAAACAACCATGTGCCTCAGTTGGGATTAAACCAGGCAGTCTCGATTCTACCACTAGGCAACTGCGCTCTCTGATTTGTTTGATCTAGAATTGCACCCACAGCCAACACCTTATTAATAGAAAACCTACACGTCTTTAGTTATGCATTCATCAAAAAAATGACCTTTGTATTGTAGGCATTGTACAAAAATAAATGCTTAATAAATACATTTACATAATGACAAATGAAAAACATGTACAAATGAGGGTGAAGGCATAACAGTACATACTGTAAATAGAGATGTGAAGCAAATACAGTATATGCCCCCCCCCCCAATGATTAAGTCTGTAATTTTGGCAAATATGAAAAAATAATGAAACCAGGTGTGACCAAACTGCCTTACTGTGCAGAATGACAATTCACTACATGTACCTAGATAATATATTTCTCTTGTTACGTGCCAGGCGTAACTAGAAGATTAAGGAAACCAACAAGTTGGTTAGCCAGCAACAAGCTTTGTTTAAAATTTAACAAATCTATTTAGAAGTGATTTAACCAGTAATTACATGTGAAACAATCAAAAGCATATATACAATCAAACAAAAATGAATGTACAATACCTTTCAAGATGTTAATTCCCTTAAAGAATGTCTGAATGTCCCTCAGAATTTTTTAACACAAGTCTGTATCAGTTTCTGATCCCAAGAATTAAAGTTTGTTTCAAAATAGCACTATGTCCCAATCCAGAATCGAATATCACAAAGTAATCCAAGAATAAGTTTAAATTCCAGTAAGATAGATTTTGACTTCTTAATAGTAACAGTACCCAAAGATTGTCCTTATGAAAATTTGTAGCCCTTATATAGCACTGAGGAACATTCAGGATTCTTCCAGCAAATTCTATGATATCATATACTAAAAATAACAAGTTGTTTACCAAAATTTAATGTTTTGGAATATTCTAGAGAGGCCATTATCCTTCCAGAAAATTCCACAATATTCTTTTGACATAAAAAAAGATTCTTCTAGAAGATTCTACATCTTTGGTTCTTCCAGATTTTTCCGGACTTTTCCGTCAAAGAACAATTTGAAATTTCTAGAAAATTCTGAAGTAAACAACCTGTTTATGTCCAATATCTGGGACACTAAAAGTAAATAATTGCTAAGGACAACAAGTAAACATCATATGTATAACATCATACTTTCCTGGGCATACTCCCTTGGGAAGTTTACCAGTACTGAATGCACATCTTTCAACAAGTAACTGTCATACATAACACTCTGTTACTAAAATCTGAGATACAGTCTTGTGTGTCCTAGCTGAATTGAATGTTTTGTGTCTAAGCAGGCCGAACACCTAAAAGACAACATTTTTTTGTAGTTTTGCTCTGACATCAACGACAGCATCTAGGCCATTTACAATAAGATTAATAACTGGGAATGTCTCAAACAATGGTTCCTCTGGTTAATAGATGACTCCAATCAGTGTTTGAAACAGTATTTACCATTGGGTAGCTTGCCGGACTGCAGCTTGCAGTTTGTGTTGGACTTGGTCAAAAAACCAAGAGGACTCACAATCTTGTGACGAGATTCATATGAGCCACATCATGAGATAACCGAATTTTCGCTTATGTGAAAACAAAGGCACAGATCAGCTTCGCAGTAACTGCGAAGCTGATCAGCGCCTTTGTTTTCGCTACTCAGATAGTACAATTTCTATTCTTTCTAAATCCAAAATTTCCAGTCTCTAGTCATCTTCTGTGCTTGCTCAGCTCGGTTTGTGTCGGACCTGGTCGGAAACCCCGAAGACCGGTTTTCTCACGTCGCCGCTCATATGGTAGCAAGAGGCAGGGCTTTCACCACTAGAGCAATGAGTAAACTACTGATACTGCGTCTTATCTCACTGGAGAAAGACACTTATACCATGATCTGTTCAATTTATCATTGCCATGGAATACTTAAATATGAGCCTATGCATCAGAAAACCAAAGACCAACACAAACCAGCCTGTACAGTCCCATAATCAGGCTAGAAGCTTGAGATTTTGGATCTAAGAAGAAGAGGGATTGTACTATCCGTGTAGCGAAAACAAAGGCGTTGATCAGCTGTGCATTTACTGCACAGCTGAACTGCGCCTTTGTTTTCGCATATGCAGATTGTTGGTTTTCTGATTCGGCGGCTCATAATCAGTATTAGCATTGTCTGAGGTCCAGACCAGATATCTGAACCAATTCAGTTGGGTTTACAATCATCTGTGTCGTGTCAGCTCAGATGGGTTATACACGTATACAGTAGAACACACTCCAAGCATATCCATTGGTGAGTACTGCACAGGTTAACAGAACTGAAAGAAATAGGGAAACATCAAATTAGAATGCATTTCCATGTGTGCAAATAAAATGAAAATCTGCAGGACACTAATTCTAATACACTTAAGAAGCTTTTATCTGGGCTACTGCATATCAAAAACAATGGGCAGCAGACCATTTGAGCCACGTCATGAGATAACCAATAATGTGGTTTTTAAACAGCCTTTTCAGGTCCGAAAGCTGTACAAGCACTGAAGATGGCTAGAGGCTGGAAATTACTGCGAAGCTGATCTGCGGCTTTGTTTTTCGCACATGCAAATTGTTGGTTTTCTCATGATGCAGCTCATTTAATTAGGCAAGGCATGCATCTACATGTATTCTTATGATGTTCTTTTCTTGTTTTAAAAGCAAAATTTGAATTCATAATATTAGTTCTCCTGGCTCGTTCTAAAAGATTTTTGTTTTTAAACACGGCTCTTACTTATTCATGTCCACTTCGCCATCAAATGAAAATCGGAAGAAATTTGATTATTTACCGAGACTATTTCTAAGTCCTGCAGCAGATTTTCTGAATCATTATTGTTCTAAACGCATTAGTATCTGACTTACCTTCCATCTATTGCCACATTCATTACACAGTACAAAAGTCGTCATAGGTTCATCAGCACTTCTTGTCTGAACCTGGGAAAAAAAAGAGAAAAACATAAAACTTGATGTCATTTTTTTCCTAGAGTAAAAATTATGCTGTTGCACAATTTGGCTTTGAAAGAAAATATAGCTGTTAAAGACCTATTTCCATGTCTATTGAGAGTCATTAGCTAAGGGACAGGGCATTAGAAAACCTAGTGCCCTGACAATGACTCAGAATACAGGTAGGGGCCAAAACAGGAAAAATCAATATTGATTGCAGAGGGAGGCAGTTTTATTGCACAGGTGATCAGGGACCATAAAATCAATAAACAGTTGAACTACAGGTATTCTTTAGGGGCCTCTTTATGGGCCCCTGCAGAGTTGTGATAATCACCTCATTATGAAAGTCCTTTGATCTAAGGACCATATTGCACCATTAGGGTCATTAACCGAATAAACAGTGGTGCCACTTTTAGCTTCTTCAGAAGTAGGTCTTTAAGCTTTTTAATAGTATTATTTATAACACTGGTAGCTTTTATTTCTGCTGCAGTAGATGATTATTTTATTTCAATAGCTAATTTCTCAATACAGAGTAAAATTTAGTTTCTGATTCAAAACTACTGCTCCTGCCAAGGCAGTGGTAGACAGTTAAATTTAGTCTACATCTACTGAGACCTCCTCTATACAAGGCCAAAATGACGATGACAAGATTTTATCAAAATTTCCGTTTAACTTTCACAACTAAAGTAATATTCAACAAGATATGAGCTGCCGCATGGGAAATCCAACAATCTGCATAGGCAAAAACAAAGACGCAGATCAGCTTCGCGGTAACCGCGAAGCTGATCAGCGCCTTTGTTTTCGCTACATGGATACCAGTAGTACAATTCCTCTACTTTCTAAATCCAAAATTTCCAGCCTCTAACCATCTTCTGTGACTGTACAGCCTGGTTTGTGTCAGACCTGGTCGGAAACCCAAATTGTTGGTTTTCTCACACACAGGCTCATATGTGATTAACTTACTTGATTATATGTACAATTATTTTTGCCACATTTCCCACATTTGAAGAGATCTGTGTTTGTGCCTCCTGTCTTAGCCATCTGATGGTCGTCTATACCCTCCTTAGTATACCGGGCGCGTAGATCTTTCATAGCATCGCTAGCCATCTCCTACAAATTCAATAAATCAAATAAAAAAAACATTTTAGCTGACACAAAAATAATATAAGGAAAACTTATTTTTAATCCCAGCTATTGAATTTTGTGTTTTTGGCCAAAAGCATATTTTCAGACAGTGTTTTTTTTTTTTTGTTTTTTTTTGGGGGGGGGGGGAGGGGGTGATTGAAGAACTGCTCTATGCAAGAATGATGTGCAGCCAAAATGGAAAGTTATGAGGCAATTTCATTCATTTTCCTGATTTTGTTTTCACACACTAAAAGACCACAAGACATTAAATTGGTTTTGCATAACTATGAAGGGAGGGCAGTAGCCTTGTAATAGACTGTCACACTCAGAATCAAGAATAACTAGAAATAAGTGTTTGTAAAACACTATGCCCCCAACTATATGTTTGCCTCTATCCTGGCAGTTTATATGATTCATTTATTTCATTATTCTTTTATGAAAATCATGTAAGCAAACAGGGTAGACCTGGGCACAAATAGCAAACTTGAGGACTAACAGTGATAACAGATGCACACTTAAAAAAGGAGTTAAAATTTCACAATTCCGTAATTCTGTCAAAATTTGACCTAAAGTCGTCTAAAGTTAATCAGGTGCTCTTCTTCTCCACCGCAAACGGTATACCAAATATGAAGGCTCTAACTAAAATCCTTTTTGAGACATCTTGCACACAAGATTTTCAAATTTTGCTTCCAAAGGGACATATCTCAATAAGGGGGCATAACTCGGACATAAAAAAAAATTATGGGTCAACTATTTTCTCATGAGGAATCTGTAAATGAAATTTCAAAACCCTAGCATTCACCCTTGAAAAATTTCAAACTTAATCGAAAATTGGAAAAAATCATTCAAAATTTCAAAATTGCGTACTTTTGTCAAAATATGAGGTGAAGTTCTCAAAAGTTAATCAGATGATCCACTCCTCAGCCAAAATCTGTATACCAAATATGAAGGCTCTAGCTCAAATACTTTTTGAGATATCTTGCACACAATATTTTCAAATTTTGTTTTCAAAGGGACATAACTCAGAAAAGGGGCTTAATTCGGACATGAAAAAAAATATGGGTCAACTATTTTTTCATGAGGAATGTGCATATGAAATTTCAAAACCCTAGCATTCACCGTTAAAAAGTTTCAAATTTCACTGAAAAGTTGAAAAAATAATCAAAATTTCAAAATTCCGCAATTTTGTCAAAATTTGCAGTAAAGTTCTGAAAAGTTAATCAGGTGAACTGGTCCTCAGCCCCAACCAATATACCAAATATGAAGGCTCTAGCTCAAATACTTCTTGAGATATCTTGCACACAAGATTTTCAAATTTTGTTTTCAAAGGGACATAACTCAGAAAAGGGGCATAACTCTGAAATGAAAAAAAAAAAACAAAACGGGTCAACTATTTTTTTCATGAGGAATGTGCATATGAAATTTCAAAACCCTAGCATTCACCGTTCAAAAGTTAACAGACGCACACACAGACACACAGACAAGCCGAAAGCAATATGCCCTTCCAACTTTTTCAAAGTTGGGGGCATAAAAATGAATGCTGGCATAGTTGAGCATGAAAACTAGATTAACTAGAAATGCGTGTTTGTAAAACACTATGCCCCCAACTGTATGCTTGTCCCTAAACTGGCAGCTTGTATGATTCAATTTGAATGAAGTGAAATTTTATTTCCTAAAGAAGCTGTTCGGTTGCCTCTGTTTTTTACCTCGATCCAGAAACAGAATGTAAGCTTTTTGCATACACGTTAGAAATGGAGTAAAAATTTCAAAATGGAGTTATTTTGTCAAAATTTGATGGAAAGCCCTCAAAAGTTAATCAGGTGATCTTCTTCTCAGCCCCAACCAGTATACCAAATATGAAGGCTCAAGCTTAAATACTTTTTCAGATATCTTGCACACAAGATTTTCAAATTTTGTTTTAAAAGGGGCATAACTCCAAAAAGGCGCATAACTTGAAAATGAAAAAAAAATATGTGTCAACTATTTTTTCATGAGGAATTTATATATGAAATTTCAAAACCCTAACATTCACCGTTCAAAAAGTTCAAATTTCACCGAAAAGTGGAAAAATTAATCAAAATTTCAAAATTCCGCATTTTTGTCAAAATTTGACAGAAAGTTCTCAAAAGTTAATCAGGTCATAATACATATACTCATCAGCCCCAACCAGTATACCAAATATGAAGACTCTAGCTCAAATACTTTTTGAGATATCTTGCGCACAATATTTTCAAATTTTGTTTTCAAAGGGACATAACTCAGAAAAGGGGCATAACTTGGACATGAAAAAAATACAGGTCAACTATTTTTTCATGAGGAATCTGTATATGAAATTTCAAAACCCTAGCATTCACCATTCAAAAGTTTCAAATTTCACTGAAAAGTGGAAAAATCAATCCAAATTTCAAAATTCCGTAGTTTTGTCAAAATTTGACGGAAAGTTCTCAAAAGTTGATCAGGTCATCTACTCATCAGCCCCAACCAGTATACCAAATATGAAGGCCCTAGCTTAAATACTTTTCGAGATATCTTGCACACAAGATTTTCAAATTTTGTTTTCAAAGGGAAATAACTCAGAAAAGGGGCATAACTCGGACAAGAAAAAAAAACGGGTCAACTATTTTTTCATGAGGAATACACACATGAAATTTCAAATCCCTAACATTCACCATTCAAAAGTTAACGGACGTACACACGCACACACACACACGCACAGACAGACAAGCCAAAAGCAATATGCCCTTCCAACTTTTTCAAAGTTGGTGGTATAAAAAAATTTTTAGAACAAAATCTCAAATATAGAGCGAGACTTACCTCCGCAGTCATCCGAGCTATTCTGTCAGGAGGAATTAGACCTCGTAAAACATTTTCTCTCAAACTAGGGTTCTTTACATCTTTCAAATTTGCAACCCGACTTCTCACTCTATTCTTATATTTTGAGTCTGTATTTTTAAATTCTTCATAAATATCTGCATGAAGTCAAGGATACAATAGAGAAAATTCAGTATGTAAGAAATCAAATAGACTGCCCCAGTGCCCCTGACAATCAATGAAATGAAAAGAATTGAAAATAATCCTTCAAACTGGTGAGAGTTTCTACTGTTCTAGAACTTACCGCTATATTTAATACATTTTACTTCAAATAAATCTGGGCCCAGTTTAGCTTAACACTGTCATTTAGTCCTCAATTTGTTAACTATATATCAACTTCAAAAGCAAATATTTATTTTTGGTTGAAAAAATGTGAGAATCCAAAGAATGCAAAGGATTCTCACATTTTTTCAACAAAAAATAATATGTATTTGTAATATTGCCATTTGAAATTTTGACGAATCGTTAACTAACAATATCGTTAATCTTGAACAACTGGGACCTGATCTTTTATTACATACACAAGTGCTCAATTTTAGAGAAAAAAATGCAACAGAAGACCAATGGTCCTCAGACCTGTAAATGCTTTTTTTAATATCTGAGATCTAGCACATTTTCATATAAGTCCGTATGCTTAGCCCTGGGGCAAAGTCATATACCATGAGAAAAGTTTCTCCACCTTCTGTAGACATTAAAGGATACTTTGTTCTATTAAACCCGCTAATTCTCCTGGGTCATTTACACTAGTAGTGGACTCATCTGAAAATAAAATTACCTCATGTATTCATGTTCATGAGTTGAAAGGCGAGATACCCAGGAGACAAACTTGGCAGTAAAGTCTATGATACGAACGACCATGATGCTTCTATGTTTATGTCATTCAACTTACTAGTTGGTATAATTTATGATTTTTATCATTTATGGTATGAAACTGTAGTATCATTTTTTTTTTTATTCAGTTTTACGTCCCTTTCAAGATTATTTCAGCTCCTATAAAACGGGCCAATCAGTAGGATGGGCGAAAACAGAAAAACCACCTGGCACACCCACAAGCAGAACTTGGCTTGTCTCACATGTGGCCAGAGAGGGGCTCGAACCCACACCAGACACAGCGGTGAGAATCAAAAATGTATAGAATATGCATACACAAATCAGAAATCTAATGATGCTTATCCAGGGCCTAGAATTATAATGCTTCCTTTATTCTCAATAGAGTGCTCAGTTTATTCAAAGGGTTCTAACAATTTGTTTATACACATTATGTGACCACCCATGTAATTGTATCAATAAAGTTACTTACCATCCCCAGCTTTCAAAGCATTAGTCAGTAACTCTCGACATTTCAGTCGTATGGGATCACTGGTATCCGGCGCTGACATCGATGTCCGTCGCTTTTCTGTCTTCTCAGGGTCGGCCTGGCTCTCTTCTGTTTCTTGTTCTCCATTTCTGTCGTCCATTTTCTCTTCCTTCCTTCCATTGTTTTTGGACTCTTTCTTTGAATCAGATTTACTGTTGGAGTCTGCAACAAGACTGAGTCTTGAGAAATGTTTTTCTGCATATACTAAAACAGAGAAGTTTCACTACTTGACTATTACACCTGGACCTCAATAAAACATGCGTCGTTAGAGCACGAAAACGCTTATAATGGGTATACTATAAGCTCACCTGACAGCCTTCGGCCATCTACATGTATTTTTTTCCAATCTGAACTTTTCAAATTAAAGACCAAGCAGCCACAAGTCTGTGACAGGGCCCTGGGGAGTCTTCAAGATTGTTGAAACTGCCTTTGGCATTGACTTTGTCAGTCAGTCCCAATGAAATCTGTTGTTTTAGCCATGCCAGCATGATTGTGCTGACTTTGTTCTATACTAAAGTCATGACATCATAAAACTTAATATTTGAATATGCAAGATCAGCTGCGCAGTGAACCAAGCCTTCAGCCATCTTCCGTGCTTCAGCCTAGCCTGACTACACTAGATAAGATTCTCTCACTTCACAATCTACACGATCTATATGTACGTGTCAGTAATGTTAGACCTTACCTGGCAGCAACTTTTTCCAACTTTTGATAAGACTTTTTGACAAGTTAATGACTTCCTCACTGGTGGTTGCTTTTCTGAAATTGTTGACTGTCATTCCAATCCTAGTTTTCTGTAACAGAAATTTAAATTCAATGATCACACATTGCAGCTTTTGTTTTAGATGTAAGCTTTAAGTTTGTTTAGTTTTTCTACTGTGTAGCCATGTTAACATTAAAATGAAACAGTGATAAAACAGTAAATGATTCTATAATTATTCAAAATCAGCCGTGCCATTGCTGATCAGCACCTTTGTTTTGTCATGGATAGTGCAACCCCACTTCTTTTTAAATTGCAAACTTCAAACTTCCAGCCTTCTTTGGCTGTACAGGGCAGTCTGTATTGGACCCAGTCAATAAGTCCCGGACTTTTCTTGCATCGCAGTACATATTGTAAAGTACCTGCAGTGCCTCTAGATTCATAGGAATATCTTGTAGAGCCTTCAACAGATCAGCTGCTGAGCTGTGGTCCTAGAAAAAAAAAAACCCTATACATTGTAAGATATTTCTCACAATTATGAGCAGTGATCGAAATTAGCTGAGCACTAGACCGGTAGCCCGACACTAGCCAAAGGGTTGTCGGGCTAGTAGTTTTGCTCAGTTTAACCCACTTCCTACATAGGTTGGGTTAATGGAAAATTTTGGCAAACGATTAAAGATATAAGGGTTCGGGCTCGTGAGGAAAAATCCTAATTTCGACCACTCAGCGCTGTATAAGACAGGAACTTGGGAATCATCCACCATCACTTTTCCATCTAAAAATACTGCAAGGTGTGAATGGGTCAGGTATGAAAGACTGAGCCTGCGGTGAGACTCTATTCTACATCTACCTTCAGACAACAAGTCGCTCACACACTATTCTAAAGTATAATCCCTGGGTAGTTGCAGTCAGAGTTCTTTCAGCCTTCACTTATCACCCTTGTTTCACACATGACTACAGTCGACCACTGATATCAATGCTGATAGAATGCAAGCTTTTGGAAAAGCTTAAACTTGTAGACAAAAAAAAAATCTGTTGATATGACCTTTTCAAACTGAGGCCACAACTTTCTTCATTCATGTAAACAAGTCTGTTCAATGATATACACATCATCTTATACAGATCGTATGTTAACACATAAAACTAAGGCTTAAAAACTGCGTAAAACACCAAATTTCAATAAAGTCCGCGAAAACCGATGATATACTCACAGTGGTTTTGCTTGCAATCATTTTCTCCAGCTTTTTGCCGATTTTCAGCACTTCCTCTTCTGCAGGCATGTTGAGTTTGATATATGTAAGTGCTTGCTATATAATGTTGGTGGTGATATAGGTGGGATATGGGTTTAATTGATTGATTTTCTAGGATTGTTTGGGGAATATGTCTGCGGAGAGAAATTTTTCATAGCTGTGAAAATGGACCGTGACGGGAAATCTGACGAAAACGACTGAAATGGACCGCATGTAGTTGTGTAAATTCTGCCCGTCTCGACACACCTCCATATGTAGTAGTTCTAAACACACTGTTTGTATACTGAACATGCATTTACCAACAATCAGAAACACCTGTATGCCAAGTACCATATATAGTACGGACCGTGTTGGAAGCAGCTATATACATACACGAGTTTTGAAAATAAGATAAAGATTCCTAACCTAAAGAGAGACCTTTGCATGACAGACTTGACCACCGACACTGAGTGGTCCAATATTTTGGACCCGAGATATTTGTAAACAACCTTGGGTGTGGCACTTTGTGCATGTATGACTAACGGTAACGGGTCGTTTCGGCCGTGAGTCGTTTCGGCCTTGAGTCGTTTCGGCCGTGGGTCGTTTCGGCCTGGGTCGTTTCGGCCTGAGTCGATTCGGCCCTGGGTCGTTTCGGCCAATTTTGGGGGTGAGTCGTTTCGGCCTGATTTTATTTAATCCTTATATACTTTATAATATACTTTATGCTAGATGTGTATGTTATACAAGGCTAGTTTACCATGCAGCCAGTCTTGCAAGGGTACTTGGGTCTATTACAGGGTGAAAAATTTGCATCTTTATTCCATTAAAACAATAGAGAAACTGCAATGGTCATTTCTATGGCGTCATGGATAATCATTATAAAACAAAAAAAGCACAAACGGTTTAATTTCATAAGATTCCTTATATTTTCTCATCTCGAACTCATCAAGACTCTGGCCTGCTTTTGTGACTGTACAGGCTGGTTTGTGATGAACCTGGTCGGATTCCAAAACTGTTGGTTTTCTCGTGTGTAGACTTAAATCAAATTGACAAGCACACGTTTTCACACTTTAATTGAGTACATTGATAATCAATCACTATGGATTAGCATTGCTGATTACAGACACAAGTATTCACATCTATCTATCTATCTATCTATCTATCTATCTATCTATCTATCTATCTATCTATCTATCTATCTATCTATCTATCTATCTATCCCTCAACCCTATCAATCCTTTCTATCGCCAGTACTAATCATTAAATGTCAATGGGATTTTTTTCCGAGACACTAAGAAGATGTGAGGCTGGAACTGTGACAACAATACTTTCAAAACATCTCACATGCATACATCATGACATGTTTATGTCCAAGAAAACGCATGTACTCCAGAGGATCAATTTATCTTTGAGTTGTTACTTACCAGAAGATTTCCATAAACTTTGGCCGAAACGACTCAGGGCCGAATCGACACCCAGAAAATTGGCCGAAACGACCCACCTACCAAGGCCGAAACGACCCATCCCCAAAATTGGCCGAAACGACCCAGGCCGAAACGACCCAGGGCCGAAACGACCCGGATTCATGACTAACTGGTGTATGCATCTTAGACTACGTATTACTGCGTCCACTTCGTTCTTAAGGGCGTGTTTACTAATTGCTGTCAAAGTAGTCCCCACGAAAACATGTCCGTGCAATGTATACTCCATTGAACCCAACTTTTATATTGCAAAACTGGGGCAGGGGTATACCTATTTTTCTTATTTTTGCTCCAAAACATAGATTGTGGGTACTCGTTAGAACCGCCTCTGCGTAGCCTGGGTTCCAGTCTGATCATTTTTTCTCATCTTTATTTTTTCGTTTCTTGGTCAATTTCTACGGAAATCAATTACGGCTACCAATACCTTCGACTTGTACTTTCATAACGTACTCATTGTCGAAATAAAACACCATTAATACAGTATTTGGAGAAATAATTATATTGACGACTGGACCCAGGCTACCTCTGCGAGGTGATTCTTACGAGTACTCACAATCTCTGTTTTGGAGCAAAAATAAAAAATAAAAAAAAAATCTACTGAAAACTTTCAATGTTTACAACTTAAAATCCTGTATGACCCTGTATATTGCATGGGCATGTTTTCGTAATGGTTACACAGTTTCTTGGGTAATAGCAAGGTCGCAACAGCAACATAGACAGCTTACACACAGCGTAGACTTGAGCCTACAACACGTGCCGTAGTGAGAGAGCACTAGAACGCGTTTGGAGAGTCCCAAAGCGTACTAGAACCATAGTGAGAACGCAACAAGATGATTGTCGGCGTAGCTAGATCGTCAACGAAGCAAACAAGAAGCGAAATGAAAGCGTTGATGTCCAAACGTCGGCGCATCTACGGCGACTCTGAAAATGTTAAAGAATCGCCTTGGTCGCCATGAGGGTAGTAGAATCACAGCTCATGTGCATTAATGAGGTATTACAAAAGCGTCGAGATGATAGTTGTCCGCGATCTTTCTTCTTCTGCTCATTCTGCGTTAATACATTTGAGTGCCTGTGCGGCCTAATATTCACCTTTTTTGCATTATCCGCTGGCTCCCAGCTTTAAAAAAATCAATATTGGAAATACAGGTAACCAGAACCCCCTGAGGGGGGTTTCTGGTTACCTGTTTTTCCAATATTGATTTTCGTCAGCAGGTAACCAGCCGATAATGCAAAAATGGTGAATAATACACTAGAGAGAGAGAGAGAGAGAGAGAGAGAGAGAGAGAGAGATTAGTCGCATGATTAGAGGACTTGTTTGAACTTCTTTGGGATTATGAGTCTTTGATTTAGACTACACAGATGTAAATTCTTGAAATTGCAGCAATAATGTCTGGCTTTCGCTGCCAGTTTTGTAAAGGGTCACTGATGAAGGTTCATTACCCGAAATTGTACAATATGGCCCATCTTCTTGCTTTAAATGTTTTACTGCTTCCAAAGGATCTAACAATTATTATTATTTGAAGCCCTCAACTATCTCTGTAGCTAGATGATTCCATTCCACCACTGTTTTTTACGCAGAATGGATTTTTAAGCTGCTCAGTCTTCCACGCTGGTACTATAAATCCTCTATTGTTGTTTATAATGTGCCGGTCAATAATATTTTGAGATAAGTGGGTCTTTGAACTGTCTTTCTTTGATCTGTCTTTTGATTTTAGCTGGTTTTAAGAATTCATCCTGGGGGAAAGCTGGCACTAACCCCTCGACCACCGTATACATGAAGCTAAGCCTGTTTATGCTGTGGTATTTTTTTTTCTAATGAAGAAAGTTCCAGCGACTGTAGCATCCCTGTAACACATCCTTCTACACGCGATTTATAGGCATTTGTGATAAATCCTAATACGTTCTTCCTCTCTGTGCGCCCTGTAGGCTCTAGGCACGACCGAATTGTCTTTACTATGATTCGAGCATTTATAGATCAACGGCGCTTAGAACTACTGCGCTTCAACTACGATTCTTCCACGCTCAAAGCGCTTTCATTACGATTCAAGCATTTATGAAACATCAACTTTGCGACCGAGTTGCGCTCGTTGCGATGTAGGCCTACATCACGCTCTTGTCGACGAGGGTATAAAAACGCCACCATTTCAACATGAATTTCATCATTAACTTGTACAATGTACTTATCAAGTACAAAGCTGCATTTAAACCGGAATTTCCAACTGCTACCCATGTAGCCTCAATTTATTTGCCGACTTTTTAAAGTGCACAACGCAGTGAAGCGCTGTTCTGTGCTTAGGTCACAACATCATCGTAGAAAGCGCAAACATAGCGTAGGCTAAGCAATGCCTGGTATGGTAGTGAAAGTGCATTAAAAACGGCTCAGAGGTTTCTAAAACTTGGTAGAAACGCATTAACATCGAGACAAGATCTTGGCCGGCGCAGCGAGATGATTACCGAAGCGTGCTGGGAAGTAGGCTACTGAAGTGATGGAATGCTCTGGGATTGCCTAATGGAATGAGGCTCTGGTCTAATTCTCAAAATTTTAATTACATACTGAAACTGAAGTCTTGCACTTAAAAATGAAATTACATTACCAAAATTAGAACTGAAGTACAAAAGTAATAACAGAACAGAATAGTACAAAAGACAAAAACAGAACCAGACTCGAGTCTCGTAATTTACAGACCAAGTAGAAAAGTGATGATTCAACGTCGATCGCTTGTCAAATAATTGATACTAATCAGTACTTCAAGGTTGGTCGAGAGGCTCTGATTTTTGCACCTTTATGCTCCATGGGCGGATCCAGAGGGAGGGGGGACAGGGGGTCCGGATCCCCCCTGGAATTGCCAGATTATTAATTGTTTGTTTGTTTTCTTGTTACTCCCATCAATCAATTTCTGATTATTCTTGGGAGGTGTACATTGTACACTCCGGTGTGTTTGCAGGATGAGCCTTTATACATGAGGATAGAACCTGTGTAGAGATCTTTAACCTGCACAGGGGATGAGTGTCCCTGCACAGGGGGCCTCCAGTTAACGTCCCGATCAGAAGGACGGCGCATTGTATCATGTCATTCCTGCAAATGACACGAAGGGAAGCAAGTTTGGACCAACAAATTTTACTCGCCGCCGGCGGGTACCGAACCCGGGACCTCTAGCGCAAGAAGCCAGTGCGCTAATTTCCACTCAGCGGCTATCTCACTTCTCGTTTGGCGTGTCACCAGTAAACTATTCAGATTCAGATTCCTAATTGCCATGTTGAAATTTTCCATCAGACCCCTTTTTGGGAATTTGGACCCAACTGAGAAAAATTTCTGGTTCCACGCATGTGCTCTCTTTAAGAAATAACTTAAATTCAAAATTGGTGTTAGCAAAATTATTGAATGCCCCTTAAAAATCTATTTTTTGTGACCCCCATGAAAATAAAAGGAAAAAAATGAATAATAGAAATAATAGAAGAAACAATAATGACAAAAGTGATGACCCCAGCTTAAAATTTTAGTGTGGGATTCTAGTGTTTGAAACTAGATTTTCTGAAGGAAAAAAAAATCAGTGACTATTTCTTCAGTTCAATGGACTTTCGGGTCATTAGTGGTTGTTTTGGATCATGAGTGGCCATTCGATTTAAAAAAGGTCAAGGTCGTTTATTCGGGCGCTTTACGCAGATGTTCCGCATCAAATTTCCGTAGAAACAAGCGTTTCATGATCAAATCTTAAGATTCGATTTTGTTTACACGTTTTTTGTTTTTCTTTGCTTAAAACGACTTCCCAAAATCACTGTTGCAATTATGCACACATCAAAAATACTTCTGGCTGTTTTACTTGGTATTTTGATCCGCTGGACTGTATCGTTTGCCGGATATTCGGGTATCTAATAATTGTCATTAGTTTTCGTGGCCTATTAGAATCAGAATAGTTTACTGGTGAAACGTCAAATTGACAATGCCACACCAGCCTGTATAAAAATTGGTTGTTGTTAAATAGAAAGCAGAATGGCAGCTTCTTTGAATTAAGCATGAATGCCCATGTTTTAACTTTTAGGTTTTGCGAACAAGTGACAGACTTCCCTCCTGCGAAAAGCAATGGTGTCTGGCACTGATGAGACACTTGTCATTTGGGGTGTCCTGAATATAGACAATTCAGATTGTACAATTGGGAGATCAATGGCCTAGTATGAATCTGAATAGTTTACTGGTGACACGCCAAATGACATTATTTCACCAGGGGTTCGGTTGGGGGGGGCATACATGTGATATCTTCTTTCTTCACGGTCGGGAGATTTCCAATTTGAAATTGTAATATTTGCTCTCATATCGGTAGGTTTATTTTCTCGTGGTCATGACCGATATTACATCGTCAATTTGTACTGAGGCTGATCAAGCTTATTTTTTTTTTTTTTTTTTTTTTTTGTAGATGATTTTGAAGCTGAAGAATGAGGAATAAAAATGAATAGCTTGTAAATTCATACCATTCTATTATAACAAAATAAAAATTGTACATACAAACATTCAAATTCTGAAGCGCTTAAATCCAATGTCAGTACTACAATGGGATTTTCTTTGGACTCACTGCGGTACACTCCATGATAAGTTTTTTGTCATTCCGTTACAATTATTTTAACATAGGGTCTATTTTCATTACACTTGAATGCACATGTTGATCAGCAATTAAATAGCTGACACCAGACTTGTTAAACCAATTAATCAGATTTAATCCCTCTTGTAAAAACATCAAGTATTGATAATCCAATTATTCACACGTTATGACACATCCGAAAATAGCCACAGGTAATATACACATAATCTGGGTCAAGATATCACGCAGCGTCTTCAAGTCAACTACCGTATTTACCATCCTATAAGTTAAAAATTGGACTGTTGGATAAAAAACAACTGCAAACAGCTCAAATAGGGGACTTCGGCAGATCGGGGGACCGTCGGGAGTGGGCCCTTGAAATCCCTAAAATACGCCGAGATCGGGAGATATCACATGTATGGGGGGGGGGGATTAGTCCCTAGAATGCACGAGTGAAGCAAACTCGGACACACGATCATCTGAGATCTCAGCAGTAGATAACAGAGGGTCAAGGAGGTAATTCCAGTCCCTGATAGTCTGGGGAAAGAAACTACATTTACATACATGTGATAAGTAAGTTTGAAAGTGGCATCAGGGAGATTTTTCTTTCATTTCAGGGAGGCTTTTGAAAAATGTATAGATTATATAGGAAAATTCTTGGTTCATTTCAAGGAGGTTTTGAAATTTTCTTGAAAAAGGGGGGTATTTTAGAGAAATTTTAGATCATTTTATCGCTCATTTCCTGGAGTCTCCCTGATGATGAGGGAGGTATCACATGTATGCATTTAAATGCCTTTATACTAGCAGATGGAAGCTGAAATGCATTGGAGTGGCTATTTCTACTGTAACGGGATAGTCTCCCTTGTAGAATACGTTGGTGCAACGTATTAGCAGCATATTAGCGGGTAGTAATATGCAAATTAGAAACTCGAAACTTTGTGATTAGAGTAAGTGTTAGGTATATAGCGCAGTAAACCACCCTTGGTGGATGAGCATGCTTTTCCACCGACGGGGTTTGCTGTGGCTTGTTTCTGCCGCACGTTACATATGGTGGCAGCGGTGGGATGATGACAACTGCCAGAACGGAGTTGCCTTACCCATGTAGTCCCCAGGCCAAGACTCTGGGCAAGTCTTCTCGGAGGGGGAAGTAATGTAAAGGGATAGTCTCCCTTGTAGGATACGTTGGTGCAACGTATTAGCGGCATATTAGCGGGTAGTAATATGCAAATTAGAAACTCGAAACTTTGTGATTAGAGTAAGTGTTAGGTATATAGCGCAGTAAACCACCCTTGGTGGATGAGCATGCTTTTCCACCGACGGGGTTTGCTGTGGCTTGTTTCTGCCGCACGTTACACTACAATGCCTAGTCTTTGGGATAAGGTCATCTGTAGGTATTCTGGCTTTACCCTTCAGACCTTTGTATAGCAATATAAACTTGTCGATTATCCATCCTCCTTTTCTTGAGAGATTCCCATTTGAGTTGTTCAAGAATGCCAGTCATACTTCCTTCCTCGAAAGTATAATTCCTAGTACAAATCTAGCGGCACGCTTCTGTACCTTCTCTCCAATTCCTCCTGGAGGCTTTTAGTATGAGGATCCCAAACAGAACTTCCATATTCTAGGACTGGGCGCACCAGTCCTGTATAAGCTGCTTCTTTAACATCTTGGGGGCAAGAATATAAGTTTCTCCTCAAGAATCCAAGTGCTCTGTTGGCTTTAGTACAGATATTGGTGATATGGGTGTTCCACTTCAAGTCATTTGTAATTGTTACACCTAGATATTTAATGCTATCAACATTTTCCAATACTGTACCCTCGAGGATGCATGAGGCCTCAATTTTATTTATCCGCTTATTTGTCAGCTGCATCATGTTGCATTTGACAGGTTGAAATCTCATGCCTGATTTTCGGGCCCTGCTCCCTAAAAGGTCAATGTCTTTCTGAAGTTTCAATGTATCTTCTACTGTTTTAATTTCACGATAACAAACACAGTCATCAGCAAAAAGCCTGATTTGAGAGTCAATGCCAACGGGTATGTCATTTATGTACAAGGAGAACAACAATGGACCAAGAACAGTGCCCTGTGGGACACCAGACACAACAGGGGCAGAATTCTCCTTAACTCCAATATTGGAGTTTTAAACTCCAACTGTTTGATTCCGACTCCAACTTTTTGAAAAGCCCCAATAGTAAAGTATAGGAAGAATCCAACATTTTAGGAAATACCTCATTTTTACTCCAATTTTCAAAATTCTAGTGAGAACTCTGCAGGGGCCCAGTCAGATTTAACACCATTAACTACTACCCTTTGCTACCTGAAGCACAAAAAAGCAGAAATTTATCCATTCCAATGTTTTTCCACCTATACCGTAACTAAACAATTTGCTTTTAAGAAGTTTGTGTGGAGGGTGTCAAAAGCTTTTTCAAAATCCAAAATGAAAGTGTCAACCTGACCCTTTTTGTCCAATATTTTTGCCCAGTCATTTATTACTGTAATCAACTGAGTTTCACAACTATGCCAGTTCCTGAATGCATGCTGTTTGTCCAACAAAAGATTATATTGGTCAAGATGTGTCAGACTCCAGATTACAAGATAAAATATTTTTTATTGAATGTCAGTGTCAGTTCAGCAAGCAACATTTTAAATTATGGATACATAATATTGAAGTCAGTTAAGAAGTAGAGATTTGAACCCCTATTAGGAATTTGAGCTGAGTTTTGTCCTTCAGGTCAGCCTTCCAGTACATTGTCAGCTTTCACAGCGGTCTGGCTTAGTGCAGGCCTAACATGTTAAGAAGCCCCTGGTTTGACCCTCAGCGAGGGGCAAAGATGATAAGAATATTGCACCAGCCCTAAGCAATTGTAAAGAGCCCCACAAGTTCACAACTACATAGGTTCAAAGTAAATTAGAATTCTTAGAAACACTATACTGAGTGATGCCCTGAAGAATTCATTCTTCCCAAGGACTATTCCATTGTGGAATAGTCTGCCTTCTTCAGTGGTCGCGTCTAAAACCACGGAAGAATTCAAGGCTTTTATTTAAACCAAGGGTCCAGAGGTATACCTTTTAGTATGCCTCTGCGTAGCTTCTTGTAAATAGTTTTAATGGCCCATCCCGAATGTTTCCCCCTATTTTGCTAAATTCAAAATTTAGCCACCCACCCCACACCTAAGGTGATGATCAGAAATTGATTGACTCAGTATCTGAAGAAAGAAAACACTATTTGAGCTGTGTCATGAGAAAACCAACAATGTGGTTTCTGAACAGGTCCAAAACAAACTAAGCTGTACAAGCACAGACTATGGCTAGAGGCTGAATATTTTAGATGTAGAAAAAAAGAGGAATTGTACTTTCTGTGTAGCAAAAACAAAGATGCTATCAGCTTCGCAGTTACTGCGAAGCTGATCTTCACCTTTGTTTTCGCATATGCTAAATGTTAGTTTTCTAAGAACCACTATTTATGTTTATCTAGGTGAAGGTAAAGCTCCTATGTTTGGTGACTATGAGGCACAGAGACACTGGATGGAGATAACAGTTAACTTACCATTACAGGAATGGTAAATCATATGAGCCATGTCATGAGAAAGCCAACATTGTAGTTTCCAAACAGGTTTGATACAAACCAGCCTGTACAGTCACAGAAAAACGCTAGAAGCTGGAGACTTTGGATATAAGTAGCAGAGGAACGGTACTATCCGAGTAGGGAAAACAAAGGCACTGATCAGCTGTGCAGTTACTAAAAGGCATTTTGTTTAGTAAACAGTATAAAATAACCATGAAACAGAAAACATTCGAAATAATTTAGTCGAGGTAAAGCACCATTACAGAAAGTAACCTTTTCAAGATAATGAATCGTCTTTTCTTTAAAGGTCATTAGGTTGATTTTTAAAATTCCATAATATGAGCCGCCTCATGGGAAAACCAACAATCTGCATAGGCGAAAACAAAGACGCAGATCAGCTTCGCGGTAACCGCGAAGCTGATCAGCGCCTTTGTTTTCGCTACTTGGATAGTACAATTCCCCTTCTACTTAAATCCGAAATTTCAAGCTTCTAGCTCTTTTGTGTGACTGCCCAGGCCGGTTTGTGTCAGACCTGGTCGAAAACCACATTGTTGGTTTTCCCACGAGGCGGCTCATATGTAGAATGTGTCCAACTGTCAAGAAGTTCAAAAGATTGTTTTGTTTGTATCTCCAGGTACCATAACAGCAGTAGAAATGACCTGATGTACTGGGGACTGGACTATCCCCCTCTCACAGCTTACCACAGCTGGCTGTGTGGAAAAATGTAAGATAAATAAATGTTTTAAAGCATACACTGGCGTGCCTAAAACACATGCCAAACGCATTCAAAGCGTAGTTTGTGTTAAATCGAAAAGCAAAGGACTTCAATTTTTACAGCTTTTGGTAGAAAAAAAATCATTTATTTGTGATTGCATGAAATTATCATTAGTCTCAAAAAAAATGCCAGCCTGCTAAACATGAAATCAAATGAGACATCATGAGAAAATCAGATTTTTGCATATGTGCGAAAACAGGCGCAGATCAACTGGGCAGTTACCCTGTCAGCTTCTCTGTTTTCGCTACACAGATAGTACATTGTTAAATCCAAACTTTGAAGCGTCTAGCTTTTTAGCTCACCTGAGCCGTTGGGCTCACAAGGTGAGCTTATAGGATGGCCATGATCCGGCGTCCGTCGTCCTTCCACAATTTCAAAGATCTTCTCCTCTGAAACCGCTTGGCCAATCAAAGCCAAATTTTATATGAAGCATCTATAGGAAGGGAGAACCAATGTGTATATAAGAAATCCAGGTCACATGACCAAAATGGCCACCATGCCCATATATGGTAAAAACCCTTCAAAAATCTTCTCCCGAACCAGTGGACCAATTTCAACGAAACTTGGCATGAAGCATCAATGGCTCAAGCACTACAATGTGTATATAAATTATGACCCTGTGATGACCTTGACCTATTTTACAGCAAGGTCAACATAGGTCACCAATGCATTTGAATGGGGAAAACTTTTAAAATGTCATTTAAAGTGAAAGTCTTGCAGGAAATTGGCAGTAGGACTGAATATTAATGATTCTGAAAAAAATTGGACCCCAGGGGCTCATGTGCCCCCACCCCGGGGCAATATACATGTATATCTTCACTATATTCAAATGTCTTCTCCTCTGAAACCGCTTGACCAATCAAAGCCAAATTTTATGTAAAGCATCAATAGGAAGGGATAACCAATGTATATATAAATTATCCAGGTCACATGACCAAGATGGCCGCCATGCCCATATATGGTAAAAACCCTTCAAAAATCTTTTTCTCTGGAACCGGTGGACCATTTTCAATGAAACTTGGCAAGAAACATTGATGGCTAAAGCACTACAATGTATATATAAATCATGATCCTGTGATGACCTTGACCTATTTTATGGCAAGGTCAACATAGGTCGCCAATGCATTTGAATGGGGAAAACTTTTAAAATGACATTTAAAGTGAAAGTCTTGCAGGAAATGGGCAGTAGGACTGAATATTAATGATTCTGAAAAAAATGGACCCCAGGGGCTCATGTGCCCCCACCCCGGGGCAATATACAAGTATATCTTCACTATATTCAAACGTCTGCTCCTCTGAAACCGCTTGACTAATCAAAGCCAAATTGTATGTAAAGCATCAATAGGAAGGGATAACCAATGTGTATATAAATAATCCAGGTCACATGACCAAGATGGCCGCCATGCCCATATATGGTAAAAACCCTTCAAAAATCTTTTTCTCTGGAACCGTTGGACCAATTTCAATGAAACTTAGCATGAAACATTGATGGCTAAAGCACTACAACATGTATATAAATCATGACCCTGTGATGACCTTGACCTATTTTATGGCAAGGTCAACATAGGTCGCCAATACATTTGAATGGGGAAAACTTTTAAAATGTCATTTAAAGTGAAAGTCTTGCAGGAAATGGGCAATGGGACTGACTATTAATGATTCTGACAAAAAATGGACCACAGGGGCTCATATGCCCCCACCCCAGGGCAATATACATGTATATCTCCATAATATTCAAACATCTGCTCCTCTGAAACCACTTGGCCAATCAAAGCCAAATTTTATGTGAAGCATCTAAAGGATGGGGTAATCATTGTGTATATAAATAAAGGAAACTTAGCTTGAAGCATCGGTGGCTCAAGTAATACAATGTATATATAAATCATGACCCTGTGATGACCTTGACCCAGTTTATGGCAAGGTCTACATGGGTTGCCAATGCATTTGAATGGGAATAACTGTTAAAATGTCATTTGAAGGAAAAAGCCAGCAGGAAATTGGCAAATGGACAAAATATTGATTATTCTGAAAAAGAAAATGGCCCAAGGGCTTCATCTGCCCCTGCACTGGGAGGATCCATGACATTTCGTCTAAAACCATTTCGTCTAAAAACCATTTCGTCTAAAGGACATTTCGTCTAAAGGACATTTCGTCTAAAAGACATTTCATTTAAAGGACATTTCGTCTAAAGGACATTTCATCTAAATGTCATTTCTTCTAATGGACATTTCGTCTAATACGACTTTTTGTCTAAAATTCGTCTAAAATGTCTAAACTCGTCTAAAATTCGTCTAAAACTCGTCTAAAACATAAATGGTAAGAAAAATATTTTTGGACAATTTTTTTTATTGGATATCAAATCCAAGATATCAATTTCATGACATTTCATAGCTCAAATTGTAGCCAATCCTGTACATAATCTATGTATTTCATATTTAAAATATTATACTGATAAAATTGAACAGTCACAGGCAGATAGTATGAGTCATATTGTGCATATTCCATGCATATTGTGCAAGGTCAAATATTAAAAACATTGTTAAGAATATGTTTCCACATGTGTGTGTTTTAAATACATGGAATGTCCTTACTGTACATGTGTATGTTTTAAATACATGGAATGTCCTTACTGATCTAAAAGGACCGAAAGGAGAATATGATCTGCACTTATGTCTGTGTAAAAAGAACTGATAAACAAAGATAGACCCACCACATAGATTAGTATTGATTTAAAGTAGGGTGAGACATTTGGTCTAAAAACTCTTAATTTTTCTTAACATTTTTTTAGACCAAATGTCGCACCTGCTTGATATTTTAGACAAATTGTCCATTAGACGAAATGTCCTTTAGACGAAATGTCATTTAGACGAAATGTCCTTTAGACCAAATGTCCTTTAGACGAAGTGTCCTTTAGACGAAATGGCATTTAGACGAAATGGTTTTAGACGAAATGTCCTGCACCCGCACTGGGATTAAATACCATAATATTCAAACATGTTTATTGGTATAGTCTGTCAGCTGTCTATAAAAACTGATATTTTGCTAAATATCTTCAAAACAACAAAACCAATTGCTTTGAGGTTTAGTGCATCTTGAATTGGTATCTTATACGTAACTAATCTATATTTTTAAC
The DNA here is from genome assembly GCA_964017185.1 of Rugalucina vietnamica. Lineage (NCBI taxonomy): Eukaryota > Metazoa > Mollusca > Bivalvia > Lucinida > Lucinidae > Rugalucina > Rugalucina vietnamica. The sequence continues at coordinate 6,124,747 of OZ024873.1, forward strand.
AATTTTTACAATATGCGGTTAAAAAGTTTCTTTTGAAAACTGCCCATTTTATTAGGGCATTTTGGCTGTAATGAACATGGGAGTGGATTTGTTTATGTAATAGCCTAGGAATATGCTTCTTTGTATAGCTCTATCCTTTGTAAGAATTAAAGTGCCCATGGAAAAGTACACTACTGTCTGAACACCATCTTTCAGAAACTGCATTTTTCAAAATCTCACTTTTGTGAAACACTAAAAGAAAAATATGACCATGTCATCTTTTTGCAACCCAAAAGTCGTAAAAAGTGCTGCAAAATTTTTGAAAATCGGTTCACTAGTAAAACAATTATGCCCAAAAATTATTTTGAATAGGCCTTTTGCATGTCTAAGGGAGGTAATCCATACACCTGAAAATTGAAATTCAAGTGAATCTGTGGAATAATTTTATGAGTTTGGTGCTCAACTATGCATACCATACAATTTTGTTTTGGTTTGGTGCATTTTAAATGAAAAATAATCAATTTAGATTTTTTCCGGGAAAAAAGTTACTTCCCTTGCTGACATTTTTACAATAGAAAAAGCCCTATCCAAAATTACTTTCTGGCATAAAATGTTTATTTGTTAGCCGATTTTCAAAATTTTTGTGGCACTTTTTAGGACTTATGGAATGCAAAATGGTGACAAGGTCATATTTTTCTTGAGGGTTTTCAGAAAAGTGAGATTTTGAAAAATGCAGTTTCTGGAAGATGGTGTTAAGACAGTAGGTAAAACCAAAGAACCGGCCTGTGTTCCAAGGTAAGACTCTGAGTTGTCTGTTTTGTTCATAAACTATGCATGTGGGAACAGCAAGGTCCCAAACTGACCAACCGATGGTAAGTAGAGACTGGTAAGCCTAGTAGAATGCAGTTTACGTTGGAAACAGATAGCATAATGTAGGTTTTAAAATGTCATGGCTATAATGCGCAAAATGCATTTATAATACCTGTATGTACAGTTATCTTTGCCTGAGTAAAACGGTCTATTTTTATTCACCAAGAAAAAAGAAATGCCACCTAAAACTTTGACAGAAAAATTGGATGTGATTGTGAATATCTTTAAATATTTTGCAACATTGACTCTGATATAGTGAGGATAAAGAGGCAGGGGGGTCAATTGAGTCTGATAATGACACTAGAAGCTTAATGAAAGTGGTTACTTAAAGCATTTATATATAATTGAAGTCATTTACATTAGTTAGACCACTCACTTTGTTGAATAGTATACTACTGGATTCACATTGAATGACATAAATCTGCCTATAGAAACTTAACTGAATGGGACGTGAGTATGGGCAGTCCCTATAGCTGTTACAATAACTTAAAGTACTCCCCTTCATTATGTCTTAATTTTTCGTATTAAGTTTAATAGACAAAAGCAAGAAAACAACAAGTAAAAATTCTAAAAATCATTTTCCAGTTATGTATTGGTATACAAATAACATTGGCAAAAGAAATTTAATTGTATCACTATCAATAAGCCTGAAATTCTGCCAAACATCAGTTTTTATAGACAGCTGACAGGCTATATATGCAGCAGATCTCAGGTGAGCGTTTACAGGACCATTGGTCCTCTGGTTTCTATGTCTAAGCAGGCCTGTTTATGTTGGACCTGATGGGGAAAAACTGAAGGCCAGTTTACTTGTGCTGCAGCTCAAATATTCACAATATTGCTTTTGTTTTTCCCAGATCACAGTATATAAACCCAGAGTGGGTAAAGTTGAATCAGTCAAGAGGTCATGAGAGCCCTGAACATAAGTTATTCATGAGATATACAGGTAAACCACGTTTTCTTCTTTTTTGTTGGAAGGGTGACTAGACTTCAGACATTCAAGATTTTGCTGAAAGCTTTTGTTGAAGATAAAAAGAGATTAGCTGTCTTGTAGAAACAGTTTTTCTGATTCTATAATGAAAAAGAAATTATGGAACTATTGAGCAGTTAGTAAAATGGAACATCCAAGAATCATGACAGTCAACTTGTTTTGAAATCTGTTTGAAACATACATGTATTACTTTGCAAATTTACTTGTATTGTATGTGAATCTATTCTTAGATGAAACAGGTATTGTTTGAGCAAAGTACTAGAATGTTATTGGATATTAGACATCAATGCAGTATCTTTTTATTATTACAGTACTGGTCGCAGATATTTTGGTGTATTTTCCTGCTGTATATTGGGTGTTTGCTGCAAGAAAAGTTTCACCATTTGACACCAGTGCTATTGTAAACCTGGTAGGTAACAAGACTCAAATACAGCTTTGCTATTTATTAAGTAAATGTCATAGCTTGGTCAAGATGTAGGCTATTAGGAATGCCTCAGAGCTTGAACTTAAACCTACTGCTGTGTCCAGCTGTCTTCGTTGACTGGTTTGAGGTCAGTTGTAAAGAACTGAGTAAAAACTGTGCACTGAGAAGTGTTAAAATATTAGCCGCCTCATGAGGAAAACCAACAATTTGCATATGCGAAAACAAGCTTCGCGGTAACTGCGAAGCTGATCAGTGCATTTGTTTTCGCTACACAGATAGTACAGTCTCTCTACTTCCTAAATACGTAATTTCATGCTTCTAGCTGTCTCCTGTTACTGTGCAGTCTGGTTTGTGTCGGACCTTGTCCGAAACCATAACGTTGGTTTTCCCACCAGGCGGCTCATATCTTTGGAGAGTGTGACAACAATTACCCTTGTACCATACCAGCTAAACTATGTTGATGTGCAATAAAATCATGTACACAAAAACTGTTTGCTGATAATTCTTCTTATATATTCAGCAAAAAAAGGAGTTTTTGGGACAAGTAAAAAATTTAAAGACTTTTAGATTAAACTATTAGACTTAGTTATTTTTTATGATATATGCATTGATTTAATTGTTTCTTTCTAGGAAAAAGGGTTCTTGCTAATGTTGCTATATCCAGGATTGATTCTTATAGATCATGGTCACTTCCAGTATCCTTTCATGGATTTGATTTTTCACTTTAAAAAGATGGTTCTTTCATAGGAAAAAAATAAGCTACCCAATCAAATAGCTTTCTGACAGAAACAAGCTACATAAACTAAGCAGTTAGCGAAGAGGCTTGGAATTTCTTGTACTTTAAGGACTAGAGGTATATTTGTTTCTGTTAGCAAAACAAAGACATGCATGAAGATAATCTGGATTGCTCTTTTCATTGATAGGAACATTTTTTAAATGACAAGAATTGATTTTCTCAAATTTGTGCAAATAATCCTTGACCCCAAATCTCAGATACAACTGTATCAGTCTAGGTTTGACACTCCTGGCCGCCACTAGCCTACTCACCGGTCGGGAGATTGTGGGCTCAGCTGTGTTCTGTCTGGCCCTGAACTATAAACAGATGGAGCTATACCATGCTATGCCATTCTTTTGTTACCTCCTGGGCTCTTGTATCAAGGCTTTTAAGTCTAATGGGTAAGTCCCTCAGGCTCAGCTATACATCTTTTGTCGTCTCAACTGATCTTGAATCTTTTATTGCTAAAAGATAGTGAAATAGAATAAATTTAAGTTTAAAACATGTAATTTATCTATTTTCTCTCATTTCTTGATTAAAGCTACTGAATTACACATGTACAAATGTACAAATGTACACATCATTCTGTTTATTGAGATTCCTGCTTACAAAGCATATTTGAGCCACCGCATGGGAAAACCAACAATCTGCATAGGCGAAAACAAAGGCGCAGATCAGCTTCGCAGTAACTGCGAAGCTGATCAGCGCCTTTGTTTTCGCTACACAGATAGTACAATTCTTATACTTTCTAAATCCAAAATTTCCAGCCTCTAACCATCTGCGACTGTACAGTCTGGTTTGTGTCGGACCTGGTCTGAAACCCAAATTGTTGGTTTTCTCACGCACAGGCTCATTTATTTTGTATTTTTCCCCATTCAGGTTTTTCAGACTTACCGAGATTGGTATTACAGTAATTCTGACTTTCATAATAAGTTGGCTGCCCTTCCTACACAGTAAAGAGTCAGCATTTCAAGTCTTACACAGGTTATTTCCCTTTGCTAGAGGGGTGTTTGAGGTAAACCTTTATTTTGGAATTTTTTAATTACGAGTTGTTCAAAGTATATTTAAAAAAAAAAAAACAGATGGCAAAGTTTAGGTTGCTTTAAAATTCATTTCGATAGTTTGATATAGGGATCAAACATTGTTATTCCCCCGGCATTTATGCCGACGGGTATACAGCTTTCGCTTTTCCGTTCGTCCGTTCGTATGTTAGTTAGTTAGTTAGTTCGTTTCTTCGTTCATAATTCCGGAACGTTCGTGGAATTTACGTCAAAGTTTTGGTTAAAGTTTCTCTAGAGGTGTATATCTCATGAACCAATGGTCAGAAACCATTCATATTTGGACCATAGGTACCCTATAGGGTTTGCTTTGTTTCCATGAGTTCGGACCCCAGGGCCCATCCCGGGGGGTAGGGCTGGAGGTCAAAATCTAGGTCACCTTTAAAATATGCTGTTTACAATTTTAATGTTTCTTCTATAAGTCCATATCTTAACAAACAATCATAGGGATGTATTCTTATTAAGTTCATAGATACCCTATAGGGTTTGCTTTCATACTCCATACTCGGTACCATCTCCATGGGGTGGGGCTAGAGGTCAAAATCTAGGACTTATTTATAATATGATAAATATCATAATAAATATTTTCTGTAAGTCTGTTTTCTTGACATCCACAAAGTTTTATCAGAAAGCATTCATACTTAGACCATAGGTACCATGTAAGGTTCAGATACTAGGGTCCATGTGCGGGGGGTGGGGCTAGAGGTCAAAATCTAGAACTTCTTTAAAAAAATGTATTTCTTTACTTTTCTTTACCACCATGTTCAGAAATCATATGATTCGTACTTGCACCAAAGGTACACTATAAGGTTTGCCTTGTTCCTAATGACATTAGACTCTAGGGTCCATGCCCTGAGGGTGGGGCTAGAGGTCAAAATATAGGACATCTTATTATTATTATTTTTTTTTTTTTTTAATATTATTGAAGAATGACATTCTACTTTACATCTAGGACCGAGGACCTGACCCTCAATGTCCGCGATCAAGTCCTAGATTGAGTATACAAGTCAGCTCTGTATACTGCTCTAAAATAGACCTGTCATTCTACTACAACCCCCCCCCCCCTCCCCATGGTTTTAGACAGTGTTTTTTGCAAATACAAATTTATAAGATTTACTTGTTGAGGGCGCTCTCTTTCATCAGGAATTGAGGTTTAATGTGTCACTGTCAGTGAGCATGTCTGGATTGGTGGCGGTGGGCTGAGGGGTGGGGGCATTGGAGGGAGCTACCAGCCGGGGGTATACGTGCCTCTCAAGGCACTTTTTCTAGTTTTCTATGCATTGACATCTGTTGGGCCCCGCTAGGTGATGATGTCAGTTTTTGCGAGAGGCCCTATAAAAACCATAAGTATTAGCAGTACACACTCACGAGAATTGCCATATTGATACATGGCTTTCTTTTCATTAATATATGGCTGTTAATATTGTGTGACATGGGTATTTATGCCATAATTGTTGCATCATAAATAAAGTGAGGAAATTCTCTTGATAAAAATGCCTTAGAGTAAAATGATCAGAAAATATGGGAGGACAAACAGCTTGAGAAATATGGTCCATGACCTTCATTTGCTTGCTAAAATACTGATTTTTCAATCAATTGTTTTTAAGTTTGAAAGGACATTCAGTAATGACACTGTGCTCATATACTTAGTCTGGCTTGGCCTTTGCTCAAAACTTGCTGTCAAAATTGAAATATTTTTTTCGTAATTTTTCAGGACAAGGTGTCCAACATCTGGTGTGCCTTATCTGTCGTGATAAAGTGGAAACAAGTTCTCTCTGTAAACCATATAGTTTTGTTATGGTAGGTTTATTACATAGAATGTGCATAATTAAAAAGAGTGAAAGGCTCTTAGGTAGCCTATTATGTCATTTTTAAGGCTGCATATTGAAAGCGTGAAGCTTCATATTACATGTGAACCTCAACGCGACAAAATGTACCTTCGGACATTCTGACATTAATAGTAGAAAGCAGCAAAATGCGGAAAAATGATGTAATGTACGTTTAAGAAATAACACTGTATTTGTAATCTTACAACACTGGGCTACCAAATGAATGAGTTTTAAAACAAATTATTTTTCAATATTTGGAGTTATCTGCCCTTGTTTTAGCACCACATAATACACATAATTTTCCATTATCTATCGTTAAACGGTAACCATAGCAACCGATCATCATAACAATAGACAAAATAATTACGACATATTGCCTGTAAGGATGGTATGCTTCTATCTAAACAATAGGTTCTGGCCAGTGCGTAAACAGTTATAAGTTTTGTAACATCGAGTTTTGTAAGCTTAACTAGTATGCAGAAATGCATTACGCAATTTTGACGTCATTTTTCAGGACAATGACGTCTATAGGGTTCATATAGCAAATTGGTCATAACACACAAAATAACTTGAATAATCTGGTCAAATAAAGACTAATAGACTCTAGAAACATTAAACATTCAAAGTAACTTTGTTTTCCTCATACTCGAAAAATTGTCCGAAGGTACATTTTCTCATGTTGTGGCCCATGTATGAAACTCTGTAAAATTTTTGAAAATTATGGTAAAAAATGCAGGTGGAGGGGTTTTAAGGTTATTAGTAAATGATCTTTCCTGGTATTGTTATGTGCCATTGCACCACTCATTCATTTGAGATTACTCTGCCGTGGTTGGAAGGTCGGTTTGGCAGACCACATGATGCGTAGCTTCTATAAATAGCTCACTTATTCGATACAATGTATCATATAAGTACAATCTCTGACATACTGCATCAGGAAGTCGACTCTTTGGCTCAGTGGTTAGAGCATTGGATTTCTACCCCAGCGGTTCGGGTTCGAATCCCACCAGGGATGTGGTATTTTTTCAAACTATATACATGTATGCATCATTTCTTAGTTACGAATTTTCATATTCGTAAGAGTATGTCTGTAATCACAGTACATGTATTTCTGAATAATAAGAAGTATGAATGGGTCTAAATTGTGTTGGCTTTTAGGCAATCTGTATCTTCATGTATTTCAGTCTAGTGAGCACCCTGTTGTTTTTACTGCCGTCATCCATAGATCTTCTACTCAAACCATCAACAAAGAAATTCAAATTAGCATTAGTAAGTATAGCCTGTGTGACCGGATGCGTGAGAAAACCAACACTTTGGGTTCCGACCAGGTCCGACACAAACTGAGCTGTACAGTAGCAGAAGATGGTTAAAGGCTGGAAATTTTGGATTTAGAAAGTAGAGGAAAACAAAGGCGCGAAGCTGATCTGCGCCTTTGTTTTCGCCTATGCAGGTTGTTGGTATTCCGATGCGGTGGCTCATATTTTAATGCATGCATGCCAAAGCTAGCCGGCAAAGTCCATCTCAGTCTCTCACTCAGTAAATTGCTCGGTGTTCATGTGGCAAGAATTGATAGTTTTTACATTTATTAAAGTAGCACTTCGGGTGAGAGCTATTTTTGCTAAATACATGTAATGCATAGAAAGCTATATATGGCCCAACAGGTCACTATTTCTGATTCAGACTGTATTTCTGATTTCTGATTCAGACTGTAATGAACACATTGAATTTCTGCAAATGCTCACATTATGACTTAAAGATTGTTCATGAGAATTAATGTTTTAATTTGTTTCAGATAAATTCATCTTTAGTATTTTTCCTGTTTTCCTTCCAAGTCCATGAGAAAAGTATTCTTATACCTGCCTTGTAAGTTATGTTTAAAAATTTTTGACCTGTTATATGTAGTTGATGTACACGATTTAAACATGATTAAAACATAACACACATGAATACTATGAAAATATACAGGTTGGTAGTAAAAAGAGACACCATAGAAAAAACAATGATGGACAGTGGGTTTGAAAGTATTTAAAAAAAAAACACACACACACAAAGATTATAAACTTGTTTTATAAAAGAATTTTATCTCTTCATTCTCTTGTCCCTCGAAAAAAAAAAGCAATGAAAATGTAAACATGTAAACAAACAGTCTTTGGGGTTTGGATCAAACATTGAACCCCTTTGACTTATTCTGCAATTTGACCTTAATCTACTATTATCATTTTCAAAGAACTATTTTTAAAATACACTTGCTGTAAAAATGGTGTTGGTTGTTTATCCACATGTATTCACTTGCTAATGAATGTTGTATCTTTTCATTTTCAGAATAGTATGTGTTCTTATTCCTGAAAGGCCATTTTGGTGTTTCTGGTTCTTAATAATTTCTGTTTTCAGGTAAGTTGTCATGGTTATAGAATAGCAGATTTTTTGCCTCACCCATGTCTTTTTATCTGAACTTTAAACATTGTTTGTGGTGCAGTAGCTTGAATGCTAATACATTGTATGTCCAATATATGTTGAAGCTGATCAGAGATAGGTTGTCATGTAAAATATAAGCAATGTCATTGCTAAATCTCGTCCTGTAAAACAAGCAGAAAATTGTAAAATTTTTAAAACAGATTATGAGCAAAGAAAACATGGAGTAAGCCGATTGAGCCACTTCTTCCTTAACACTATTTTCTTGATTCCAGAAGAGAAATTTTTATCGTCTTCATGCATAAAATGTGAAAAGAGCTCCAAAACAGACAAGAAGTTTTCAGAAACACTTTGTGAACAGCATCAGGCATACATGAGATTTCACGCTTTATTTGAATGTTATTTGAGCCTCCGCATCAGAAAACCAACAATGTGCATATGCGAAAACAAAGGCGCAGACCAGCTTCGCAGTAACCGCGAAGCTGATCAGCGCCTTTGTTTTCGCTGCACGGATAGTACAATACCTCTTCTTCTTAAATCCGAAATTTCAAGCTTCTAACCTTCTTCTGTGATTTTACAGTCTGGTTTGTGTCAGACCTGGTTGGAACCCAAATTGTTGGTTTTCTCATGCTCAGGCTTATTTCTGATTGCAGTATGCTACCATTACTGCTGAAGGATGGGCAGCTAGTGACCTATATCTCAATCATGGTGCTATATAGTATATTATACTACAACTTTTATCCAACTACAATGTCTTCATACAAAGAATCTAGTTCTGATGAACCCAGATGGGACAAAATTATTATCAATCTAATGGTAAGAAACAAATTAAGCTGTGTCACATGAAACTCAGAGTTTCCATCCAGGTATGAGGATCTGAGAGCCATTGTACTATCCATTATTATAAAGTGAAAACAAATGCGCTGATCAGCTGCAAAGTTACTGCACCGCTGATATAGGCCTGTTTTTGCATACATATATGTAAAAAAGGCAGGTTTTCTCATCATGTGGCTAAATTTACTATGGAGCATAACCAGCATTGTGATATGCACATTGAGATCGAGTCCAAAGAGTCCTGCCAATTTGCCTAAAAGGCTGCCTTACTGTTTGGGTAGTATTTCAACTACAAAATTGGACATTCCAGCACTACCAAGTGCTTTTCTTGGATAGCCTTGACCCAACTGAAATGGCCAAAAGTGCTTTGGACTTCTATATTTTGAATTACAAAGAACATAATAATATTTATATTTTTTCATTTCAGTTTTGTATCTCTATGGTAGGCGTAGTGATATTGACCTTCACCTCAGTGCTGTTCCCGCCACCGACTCACCTCCCGGATCTATTTCCTCTCATGATCTCAGTGTATTCCTGCGCACACTTCATCATGTTCCTGATCTACTTTCATCATGCTCAGTTCAGCTCAGAGAGACCGGTGCTGAAAGGTGGGGAAAAAATTGCGGAAGTTAAAAAGACTGATGGAGATGTAGCTCCAAAGTCTTCACCTTCAAAGAAACATAAACATCACAAGAAGAAGAAACAGCATTAGATATATTAAAAATATAGGACTTTAGATACATTTATTCATACATTTTGTCCTTTTAAAGGCAGCTGTTCAGATATATGCAATAGAGGATGAATTCCATATTGTTCTGTTTTTGGCTTTTGGCTATACGCTAAGTGCTATGCTCTACATACGAAGGGCGTTCAAAAAGTTCACGGAAAAGTGCCATCATATTCTTATTTTGTAAATCAGCTTTATTAAACTATTACAGTTATATAGACAAACATGATTTGTACTTATACAGCAAGTTTTGCTGCTCTACCATGAATACAATGTTAACAGTGGTTGCTATGGAAACCGTACATCACGATTACCGGCCCACTTTTGTTCATTTTTGCAAAAAGTCAATGTTTAATGATGACGTTGCATTTGATAGTTCACCGTGCTTTTTTCACCAAACTTTGTATGAGCAAAGTTCAATATGTTTGCGGTGTGTGTGACGTCATTCGGGTGTAAAGCGGCCATATTGTTTAGTGGGTATGCCTAAAATGCGAAGGGAACAACGGTATTCGATAAATTGTGTGTTTGGAACAGACTATAGAAGAAAGAAACACTGCTAAGAGCAGAAAGCGCATTTGGCAACAAGGAAATTAAGAAAACGGCAATAACAAAGTAGTATGCATGATTTCTACACGACCAGAAAAGCGTACATGTCGACTCGCGCAGCGTAACGTCAAATAACGTCATACTGTCGAAAATGATTGTCGTGATAGAAAAGAGTAGAATTCGTGAAATACACTACATATCGAATTGTTGTTTCGGCACAATTTGCTGCATAATACACACAGAACTGACAATTAGACGCCTGTATGCCAGGTAGATTCCAAAAATGCTTAAGAGCTAGCCAACAACGGCATGAATGCGCATAGCATGACGTTGTTATGACGTTGGGCCGGTTTTACTGCTGTTACCTTAGAAACGTCCGTGATTAAATGCCTAATTTTCACCCGACTTCATTCAAATTTTGTGCATATGTTAACAATATGTTTATGTACAACATGCAGAGAGATCGTGAATTTCCCATGAAAACTTACAATTTGGCAGCACTTTTCCTCGAACTTTTTGAATCCCCCTCGTATGTTGAGTGGTTGAATAAATTTCTGTATCTACAATACCGGTACTTGCTGAAATATGGATCTTACATGTATGGGTCATTTTACTTTTTGAACCATCATTGAATAGAAATATTGTTGCTTAAGCATGTCTTGGATCCATATGTTGCCACTGTTAAAGTAGTGTTCATTCCCTTTACCCTTAATGATATTTGAGCCGTGTCATGAGAAAACCAGATTTTGCCTTTGCAAATACAAAGGTGCAGATCAGCTGTGCAGTAACTGAATACTATTCCTCTTCTTCCTAAGTCCGAAATTTCAAACTTCAAGCCATCTTCTGTAGCTGTGACGCGGCTCATTTATAATTTTCAGTCTTGGCACCTAGTTGCCACTAGTAGTACATGTATATCTAATTTTTGGTATGTATTACTTTTTTTCTGTTTTGGTTTTGGTGTAAACATTATTTAATAGGCCTTTAAGTGTGACTAGATTGTGCCATAACAACTTATCATGACAAATAAAAATTGAAGAAAAAAAATTGTGCTCTAATATTACAAGCTTTTACTTTGTTATCTTCAAGTTTTTGCTGTTAATACACTATTAATAATCAAGACCTTATTTTTACTCTGAGGCGGACCCAGTGGCCTACTGGTTAGGAGCTCTGATTTCATTAATGTGCCTAATCAGTTGATCATCTCACTACTGCTCCAGGTATGGCTTTGCACATGTGAGACAAGGCAAGTTCTGCTTGCACATGTGCAAGGTGTTTTTTAGCTTGCCTGTACGAAAGTACAGGAACAGCTATTTCAGTCACCCCGGTGTCGGCATTGGTCAATTTTAAGTCTGTATCTCTTGAAAATGCTGATGGATCAAGTTGATGTTTTGCATTTTGATAGATATTGGTCTGAAGTTTTATGCTGTATCATCACAACCTGCCTGGGTGACACTGAGGTCAAGGTCACAGACTTAGAAATTTTGTGTTAAAGTTTTTTATTATTTTTTTTTATATGTCTGTATCTCTTGAATATGTAGATGGATCAAGTTGATACTGCACATGTTGGCACATATTGGTCTGAAGTATTATGCTGTATCATCATGACCCACCTGAGTGACCTTGAGTTCGAGGTCAAAGACTTTAAAATTTTATGTTAAAGGTTTTGCTTAAAGTGTTTTGAACTGTATATTCCTGGAACAGATGGATGGATCTAGCTGATACTCAGCTGTTAGACATTGTTCTTAAGTTTTATGATGTACCATCTTGACTCACCTGAGGTCAAGGTCACAGACTTAGAAATTTTATGTTATAAGTCTATATCGAATATGTAGATGGATAGAGTTGATACTTTGTGTGTTGGTAGATATTGGTCTGAAGTTTTATGCTTTATTACGACCCACCTGAGTGACCTTGAGGTCAATGTCATGGGTCATAGATTTTAATAGATTTCGTGGCAAAGCACAAGTCAGGCCAGCTATGCTGTCCTGCAACAGCTCATATTCTCAGGATTCTCCTGTTTTAGCCCCACCTATCTACTGAATGGTCCATCTCATATGAGTGGAAATAGTCCTGGAAGGGGCTTAAAACTGAATCGAAAGAAGAAGTCTAATATTGTGTGGTTTGAATACATGGCCTTCTGGGCTTGACCTCACAAAGGGTGAATGTTAATGAATGACAGAATCATGATTGATCTCTATTATTGCATCAATTTTGCAAAAACAAAAGAAACCAGAGGACCAATGGTCCTGTAAACGCTCGCCTGAGACATGAGATATATACATGTACCAATAAACTTGTTAGACTAGAATGGTACAATGCATGTATATAACCCTAGGGCAGGGTCAGAATAACTCCTGGAGTCAATGTCTTTTTCAAATCATAAATCTTCTGTCCATTTGCCAATTAACTGCAAGTTTTGTCCTTCAAATGACATTTTAAAAATTTTCTCCATTCAAATGGATAGGCGATCTAAGTTGACCTTGCCGTGAAATAGGTCAAGGTCTTCCCAGTGTCATGATTTATATAAATTTTGTAGACCTCCGTTCCTTAATGCTTCATGCCAAGTTTCAAAATCATAGGCCTTCTGGTTCTGAAGAAGATTTTAAAAACATTTTGCTATTTATAGCCATGGTGGCCATCTTGGTCATGTGACCTTGGCCATTTATATAAACTTTCATTTCCTCTTCCTAAGGATGCTCCACATAAAGTTTGGCTTTGATTGGCTAAGCAGTTTCTGAGAAAAAGCTGTTTGAATATTATGGTCATCTACATGTATATAGCTCCGGGGCAGGGGCAGACAACCCCTGGGCTTAAAATATTTTCATAAGCATAAATCTTCTGTCCATTTGCTCATTCCTAGCAAGTTTTCTGCCATTTAATTACATTTTCCTATTTTTTCCCATTCAAATGCATGGGCGACCTAAGTTGACCTTGCCATAAAATAGGTCACTCAAGATCATCCCAGGGTCATGATTTATATTAACTTTGTAGAGCTCCATTCCCAGATGCTTCATACCAAGTTTCAAAATCATAGGCCTTCTGGTTCTGAAGAAGAAGATTTTTAAACGTTTTTGCTATTTATAGCCATGGCAGCCATCTTGATCATGTGACCTTGACCATTTATACAAACTTTCATTCCCTCTCCCTAAGGATGCTCCGCAAAAAGTTTGGCTTTGATTGGCCTAGCCGTTTCAGAGAAGAAGATGTTTCAATATCATGGTCATATACATGTATATAGCCCTGGGGCAGGGGCAGACAACCCGCTAGGCCCAAAATATTTTCTTAAACATAAATTTTCTGTCCATTTGCTAATTTCTAGCAAGTTTTCTGCCATTTAATTACATTTTCCTATTTTTTCCCATTCCATTGCATGGGAGACCTAAGTTGACCTTGCCGTAAAATAGGTCATGGTCATCTAAGGGTCATGATTTATATAACCTTTGTAGAGCTCCATTCCCAGATGCTTCACACCAAGTTTCAAAATCATAGGCCTTCTGGTTCTTGAGAAGAAGATTTTTAAACGTTTTTGCTATTTATAGCCCTGGCGGCCATCTTGGTCATGTGACCTTGACCATTTATATAAACTTTCATTGCCCCTTCCCAAGGATGCTCCACATGAAGTTTAGCTTTGATTGGCCTAGCAGTTTCAGAGAAGAAGATGTTTGAATATTATGGTCATATACATGTATATAGCCCCTGGGCAGGGGCAGACAACCCCCCAGGGGCTAAAATTTTCCATTAACATTAATCTTCTGTCCATTTGCCTATTCCCAGTAAGTTTTACCCATTAAATAGCATTTTACCATTTTTTCCCATTCAAATGCATTGGCGACCTAAGTTGACCTTGCCGTAAAATAGGTCAAGGTCATCCTAGGGTCATGATTTATATAAAATATGATGGGCCCGCGTCCCCGATGCTACATACCAAGTTTCGTGGAAATCGGCCCACTGGTTCTGGAGAAGAAGATTTTTAAAGGATTTTGCTATTTATAGCCATGGCGGCCATCTTGGTCATGTGGCCTGGACCATTTATATAAACTTTCGTTCCCCCTTCCTAAGGATGCTCCACATGAAGTTTAGCTTTGATTAACCAAGCGGTTTCAGAGGAGAAGATCTTTGAAATTGTGGACAACGGACGGACGCCGGACGACGACGGACGCCGGAGCATGGGTATTCTATAAGCTCACCTGTGAGCCTTCGGCTCAGGTGAGCTAAAAATAATAAAACTGAGATCCTTTAAGAGCCTGGAACATATTAATGAGAAAGAGCATCAGTTATACGGCTATTAAAGCCTTGTCAGTGACCCATTAGTTTTGCAGCATGGAGCCAAAGGGAATTACTGTAATTTTGCAACTTCCAACAGGGTATTCTGAATATATTTACTAAAGTGTGTTTCCTTGTGTCTGAGAATGGCTTATCGCAGATGTTTCGCAACTGTTTAAATCTACATTAAATATTTTCTTGGCACAATTGAGCATTTAGTTTGTCGCAAAATGTGCAGCAAACAATTTGAAAATCGGTTGGCCCATAAAAAAAGTTCTGGTCAAATACATTTTTGAATAGGGATTTTCTGTACAAAACTCATGGACGGGAGGTTAATATTTTCCCGCAAAAATTTATAATTCTTGGTATTCCATTATGATTGTTCAAAATCAATATAAATGACACAAATGACTCATGTAAAAATTTTCCAAACATACCCATTTTTAGCTCACCTGAGCCGAAGGCTCACAGGTGAGCTTATAGGATAGGCAGGCATCCGTCGTCCGTCGTCGTCCGTCCGTCCGTCCGTCCGTCGTCCGTCCGTCGTCCGTCCACAATTTCAAAGAAGAATATTTCTGAAGCTAGTTGGCCGATCTTGATCAAGTTTAATGTGAACCATAATTGGGTTGGGGGATTGATGGCATTAGGTTTTGGAGCAGATTGTATCAAAACTGTGGTTTCCATGGCAACAGATAGGTCCCATAGACTTACAATGGGAAAAACTAAAAAAATCTTCTTCTCTGAAACCACTAGGCCCACAGCTTTGATATTTGGTATGTAGCAATGGCTAATGGTCCTCTACATAAATTGTGCCATTCGTGCCCCTGGGGTCAAATTTGGCCAGGCCCCGGGGGGTCGATAGTCTCCATAGACTTACTATGGGAAAACAATTAAAAAATCTTCTTCTCTGAAACCACAGGGCCCACAGCTTTGATATTTGGTATGTGGCAATGGCTAATGGTCCTCTACATAAATTGTGCCAGCCATGCCCCTGGGGTCAAATTTGTCCACGCCCCGGGGGTCGATAGTCTCCATAGACTTACAATTGGAAAAACTAGAAAAATCTTCTTCTCTGAAACCACTAGGCCCACAGCTTTGATATTTGGTATGTAGCAATGGCTAATGGTCCTCTACATAAATTGTGCCATTCATGCCCCTGGGGTCAAATTTGGCCACGCCCCGGGGGTTGATAGTCTCCATAGACTTACTATGGGAAAAAAAATAAAAAATCTTCTTCTCTGAAACCACAGGGCCCACAGCTTTGATATTTGGTATGTGGCAATGGCTAATGGTCCTCTACATAAATTGTGCCAGCCATGCCCCTTGGGTCAAATTTGGCCACGCCCCGGGGGTCGATAGTCTCCATAGACTCACAATTGGAAAAACTAGAAAAATCTTCTTCTCTGAAACCACTAGGCCCACAGCTTTGATATTTGGTATGTGGCAATGGCTAATGGTCCTCTACATAAATTGTGCCATTCATGCCCCTGGGGTCAAATTTGGCCACGCCCCGGGGGTCGATAGTCTCCATAGACTTACTATGGGAAAAAAATTAAAAAATCTTCTTCTCTGAAACCACAGGGCCCACAGCTTTGATATTTGGTATGTGGCAATGGCTAATGGTTCTCTACATAAATTGTGCCAGCCATGCCCCTGGGGTCAAATTTGGCCACGCCTCGGGGGTCGATAGTCTCCATAGACCTACAATAGGAAAAAAACTAAAAAAATCTTCTTCACTGAAACCACTAGGCCAACAGCTTTGATATTTGGTATGTAGCAATGGCTAATGGTCCTCTACATAAATTGTGCCATTCATGCCCCTGGGGTCAAATTTGGCCACGCCCCGGGGGTTGATAGTCTCCATAGACTTACTATGGGAAAACAATTAAAAAATCTTCTTCTCTGAAACCACAGGGCCCACAGTTTTGATATTTTATACGTGGCAATGGCTAATGGTCCTCTACATAAATTGTGCCAATCATGCCCCTGGGGTCAAATTTGGCCACGCCCCGGGGGTCGATAGTCTCCATAGACCTACAATAGGAAAAAAATTAAAAAATCTTCTTCTCTGAAACCACTAGGCCAACAGCTTTGATATTTGGTATGTAGCAATGGCTAATGGTCCTCTACATAAATTGTGCCATTCATGCCCCTGGGGTCAAATTTGGCCACGCCCCGGGGGTTGATAGTCTCCATAGACTTACTATGGGAAAAAATTCAAAAATCTTCTTCTCTGAAACCACAGGGCCCACAGCTTTGATATTTTGTATGTGGCAATGGCTAATGGTCCTCTACATAAATTATGCCAATCATGTCCCCGGGGTCAAATTTGGCCATGCCCCGAGGGTCGATAGTCTCCATAGACCTACAATAGGAAAAACTAAAAAAATCTTCTTCTCTGAAACCACTAGGCCCACAGCTTTGATATTTGGTATGTAGCAATGGCTAATGGTCCTCTACATAAATTATGCCATTCATGCCCCTGTGGTCAAATTTGGCCAGGTTCCGGAGGTTGATAGTCTCCATAGACTTACTATGGGAAAAAATTCAAAAATCTTCTTCTCTGAAACCACAGGGCCCACAGCTTTGATATTTTGTATGTGGCAATGGCTAATGGTCCTCTACATAAATTGTGCCAATCATGTCCCCGGGGTCAAATTTGGCCATGCCCCGGGGGTCGATAGTCTCCATAGACCTACAATAGGAAAAACTAAAAAAATCTTCTTCTCTGAAACCACTAGGCCCACAGCTTTGATATTTGGTATGTAGCAATGGCTAATGGTCCTCTACATAAATTATGCCATTCATGCCCCTGTGGTCAAATTTGGCCAGGTTCCGGAGGTTGATAGTCTCAATAGACTTGCTATGGGAAAAAAAATCAAAAATCTAATCTTCTCTGAAACCACAGGGCACACAGCTTTGATATTTTGTATGTGGCAATGGCTAATGGTCCTCTACATAAATTGTGCCAGCCATGCCCCTGGGGTCAAATTTGGCCACGCCCCGGGGGTAGATAGTCTCCATAGACTTACAATGGGAAAAACTAAAAAAACTTCTTCTCTGAAACCAAAAGGCCCAGAGCTTCTATATTTTGTATACACTTGTAGCAATGTTTGGTAGTCCCCATTATAAATTGTGCCAGTCATGCCCCTGGGTCAAATTTGGCCATGCCCCGGGGGTCAATAGTGTCCATGCATAGACTTTCATTGGTCGATTCTCAATTAATTTAAATCTCATGAGCTTACAATGTGATAATCTCTCAGGTGAGCTACAGGACCAATGGTCCTCTAGTAATTATCATGGATTAGCTCCCTTGCTCATGCAAAATCCCTATCAAAATTCATTTTGGCCATTAAAACTTTATCTGCTGACCGATTTTCAAAATTTTTGCAGTCATTAAGATTTTGACATGAAAATAAATTTCCCATCATCTTCTACACAAAACCATTATTAAAGGCAAGTTTTTAAACTTTGGTATTATCTAAATGGGGCCAAATAATTATATATTAAACATTGGTTATAAAAATTAATCTTAACCCTTAATAAATTTTTTATGTCTCAGTATATCCTCCCTGATCTGAAAGGACCAAATCATTTTGTGTTTGCAAATGTGTGTGTTTTATTGGGTAAAATATGAAAAAGAAAGAAAATGTACCTTTTCAAAGTTTATTTCTATGTTACGAACAAATTGCACCAAAGTTAACAATGAATGGCATCATATTTTGCACCAAAATACCTTTCTGATAATAACAATATAATTGAAAATTGTAAGAAAATGGACATATTGAGACATCTTAAACCTGCTGTTGAAGCTGATTCAACCACTTACAGATGTTAATACCTGTGCAGCATATGATAACAGTGAATAATGTAGACCTCATCTTCAGAACCAGCAAAGGTATGGTCACCAGAGTTGTCTGATCTGGGATTATTCTGTTTCACTCAGATTTGAGCCGCCTTGTGGGAAAAACCAACAATGTGGTCTTGACCAGGTCTGACACAAACCGGACTGCACGGTAACAGAAGACAGCTAAAAGCATGAAATTTTGCATTTATGAAGTAGAGGGATTGTACTAACCGTGTAGCGAAAACAAAGGCGCTGATCAGCTTCGCGGTTACCGCGAAGCTGATCTGCGCCTTTGTTTTCGCATATGCAAATTGTTGGTTTTCCCATTTATCTCAGTATGGGACTAATGACAATTTCGAGAACTAACAGCTGATTAGCATCCAAAAAACAGCAGACCCTGATCATACAGGAAAAAGAGGTCACATTTCTGGTTCTACTCCTTTATTTGAGATTCTGGATGTTAATTTCGTAACCATTGATTACCTTTATCATTCAAGTTTATAAACTGACAGCTAGGATTGCTAATAAGGTTTATCTTACTAATCTGGCTTATCACTTGTCCTGCTGATGTATTTACATGTCAGCCTGTGCATGTGAAAACAAACAATTTGGGTTCCGACCAGGTCCGACACAAATCAGCCTGTACAGTCACAGAAGGTGGATAGAGGCTGGAAATTTTGGATTTAGGAAGTAGAGGAATTGTACTATATGTGTAGCGAAAACAATGGTGCTGATCAGCTTCGCAGCTACTGCGAAGCTGATCTGCGCCTTTGTTTTCGCCTATGCAGATTGTTGGTTTTCCCATGCGGCGGCTCATGTAGTAATAAATTGTGACATAATTCTAATATACAAAAATCTTAAGATTCAACACACAGCTAACGAGATAAGACAAAATCAGCATATCTGTAAGAGGTTGCTGAATTTTAAAGTAAATTCAGCATAATTCTTATGATATAATTATTCAGGAATTGAAATGACAAACAAACTTTATGGGATGATTGTAAATATCCACAAAGTTTTCTGCATGATTTTGTCCTACCTAGACAGCTGAGTAATGAATTAGCACTTTATACTAGTTTTAAAAGAGCCTTCGCATGAGAAAACCAAAGATTTGCATATGTGAAAACAAAGACACAGATCAGCTTCGCGGTAACAGCGAAGCTGATCAGTGCCTTTGTTTTTGCTACACAGAGTAGACGTCCTCTTCTTCTTAAATCCGAAATTTCAAGCTTCTAGCCTTCTTCTGTGACTGTACAGCCTGGTTTGTGTGAGACCTGGCCCCAAGGTTATAAAACTTTTTTCATGCTCAGCTCAGCTGAGACTAAAATTTATCCTGCTCATAAATGTTAAAATGCCAACAATTGTTGGCATTTTAACATTTATTAGCAGTATAAATTTCTAGCTTTTGAGTTTTGAACTTGAATTTTCCAATAATTTTGATTATTTCAACATTTATGAGCAGTTGAAATTTCATGCTCAGCTGAGCTGAGCTTGAAAAAAGTTTTATAACCTTGGGGCCTGGTGGGAACCCAAATTGTTGGTTTTCTCAGTTACTGCGAAGCTGATTTGTGCCTGTTTTCGACTATGCAGATTGTTGGTTTTCTCATGTGGCAGCTCATTTGTTTCAATGTCCATAGTCAGTTGCCTACTTGCTGCTTATCAGACTATGTTCTTTCACACCGTGGCCACATGGTTAGCCCTGTCCTTGAGAAGCTTGTTATGCTTTCTCATATGCACTGATTTGTTCAGTCACATGCTCACTTCACCAAAGGTTCACTTCACCAAAGGTTCACTTCAGCAAGGGTTCTTGTTTTGAAGTGGAACTGTAGTATGGTACCTAGTAACACCATCATTGGATACTACTTCAAGACACCAGTCCTAAGCACCTAAGAGATACAACCAAGACCCAAAACACCCAGTACACGAGACCATTCACTGCCATTGCTCCACTTGTAGAGGCAGTTTCGTAGTCATCGTAGAACTTGTCGTATTCTTCAAACTGTTTCTCAATGCCACCATTATAGTCAGGGTCTGTCTCATGGCCCTCAGCAATTGTGTCACCTAAAGATAATCAAATAAACGATTATTCAGAGATACAGTGTCATAAAAGTCAATCTTTAATTGATTTTCCATTACGAAAACATGCCCATGCAATAAACAGATATTTTTTTAGCTTTAAAAATTGAAAATTTTCAGTGGAAAAATGTTGATATTTTTCTTATTTTTGCTCAAAACATAGATTGTGGGTACCCACAATCTATGTTTTGGAGCAAAAATAAGAAAAATAGGTATACCCTTGCAGACCCCGGTTTTACTATATAAAAGTGGGGTATAAAGGGGTATTCATTGCACGGACATGTTTTCCTGATGCTATGCTTTTTCTGTAGAAAATACTTGAAAAGGGATTGAGCAAAATACCTAATATGCTGGCTATAATACTTTTGTTTCATGCTTATCTTAACTGAGCATGAGAATTTCCATGCTCAGTGTATCTGAGCACTAAACATCCTTAAAATATCTATGAGATTAGATATTTAAACTTATATAAATGCTTAAAATATTTCTGAACCTAAAGGAAGATATTGAGGTGTGTAGGGGCACTTAAGCATGAATCATCTTGAACTATATGTGCGTAATTATTTTAACAGAACTTTCTGACAACTTACCACAGTTTGGGAAGTCAGCATCCTTACAGACCATTCTTCCATCGTAGCAGTGACAGATATTACAGGCGGCGGTCAGCCAGGTACCGTGGGCTATAGTACCACAGGGGCGGTGCTTCACTCGGTGCTGGCAGTAACGACCATAGTAATTCCTGGAAATATGGATGATTTGAATTATAAAATTGGCATAAACAAGTAAATTTGTGTTTAACTGCAGTCAAATTTAAGCTTCTGTGTTGCATTTGCATTGCTTAACCAGGGGTTATGATTCAAATACAGGCCTTCTCAGCCTATAAAGGTTGTTGGTAACATTATGTGCATTTTTCTCATTGAATTCTCAGTTCCAATAAACCGGCTATTTTGTATCCGAGTTGAATGCATTTGCTTGGTAAAGACATTGCTTTGAGCTTATTTGAATGTGTGTGCTACATAGAATGAATATGTAATATTAGTATTGTCATGAACCAGATACATGTACTTACTTCTTACAATGACAGAATGAATTCATGATACAGATTCCACCATTTTTACAGCAGCGTTTCGGTTTCTTGGCGTTGATCAGGTTACTGCCATAATCCTCTGAAAAGAAAAAGGTATACATTTAAAATAATTGCAATACATACAAGAGAAGAACCACCTCAATTAAGTCCACTGGGTATATACCTCTCGAATGCTTGGGGGGGGGGGGGAGGGGCTGCTGGTCTGAGTTTTTTACTTCATAGACTGTGGACAAGGGCTTGAAAAACCTGCGTTTGTGCACTTTTCATTTATTGTATTGTTAATTTTCCATTTTAATTTATTTATTTTCCCCTCATTCTTTGCATTTAGTTTTGATGAAGCAACATCGGAAGATAAAGTATATGTAAATGTAATGCAATGCCGTATATATGTGATAGCCTGTATAATTTGCAAGTCTGGTCAAACTATTTGACACTTGCCACCTCGTGCCTATTGTATATTCCCTCCCCCACCTAGCGACACGCGGTGACTGACGCCCCTGTGTATTGCCCGCCCTGTGTTTATTGCGCCTCAGAGGTGACACGGGCAGAGTGACACGTTCCAGTCGGTAATTAAATTATGCCATTTATGACAGCATTGAAACTGCATATTTTACTGGAAAATGATTTTTTAACTAAGACGAACCATTTTTGTCTGGAAAAAAAAAAAAAAAAAAAAAAAAAAAAAAAAACTTTGATATGGATTTTTTTTAACAAAATACTCCTTTGAATATCAATTCAAATCGTATTTGGGTTCGATACGAAAGACATACATAGGCCGTGGTCAGACTGTGCAAACGCGCGGGCTGATTTGCGTCTTTAGGGGGGGGGGGGGCCTATTGTTCGCACATTTAAAATGCTGTTTCTACACAAAACATTTACTTGTGAAACAAACTGTGCAAAACGAAGGGCTTTTAATAATAAACTTGACAAACAGAAAGTGATAACTGGCTTTGATTTATCATGTATTACACGGGCCCTAAGCATTCTTAAATCCCTTATCATACTCAAAATGACAAATAACTGGAGATTTTACAAGCAGAGAGATTATCCTCGCACTATCTGTAATCATTTTCAAACAGGTGTAAATCCTCATGATTTTAAAATTTACTACCATCTTTTAAACCACTCAGAGCAGCATTGAAACAAACCGTGTTCGTAAACGGTCTGAAAACTGGTTGCTGCACAGCTGATCAGCGCCTTTGTTTTCGCTACTCGGATAGTACAATTCCTCTTCTACTTTAATACAAAATTTCAAGCGTCTAGCTTTCTTCCGTGACTGTACAGGCCGGTTTGTGTCGGACCTGGTCGGAAACACCGAAGACCGTTTTTCTCGCGTCGCGACTAGGATAATTTTCAAACTCTTTGCAGGTACACTGCATGCTGTGATGTATAAACAAATTTATTAGAATAATTTGTGCCAATCTTTCTATCTACATGGTGCAATCGTCGAGAAATAAATCATTGTAATAACTAATATTGTAATTTTGCCTTTGATACTGGATGGTTCTTGAATGCTAGCTTATCCCCAGAGCTGTATACTCTTCAAATTGTTATAAGCCTACATTATGTCATTTGTGGACACCAAAGGCAGACGTTTGCTTACACTGCATCAGAACTGAAACGCCATATCTGAAATGCAGCTGAATATGCATGGGCAGTCTGGTCAGCATATATACTGATAGCTACGTGCATCATTTGTTGTGTGGTTACCGTTAAACGAACATACCCGGCAAGTCGTTCTGTTCTTGCTTTCGTCGTTCTCTCCTCTCAGCACGGCTCGACATTTTCAACCATTCTGAAAAGGTAGGTAATCAGGGAATAAGAAAATAATACAGCGCCACAAGCAATACATAACACTTTATTCCCTTAGCCGACAAACAATGGAACATAGCAACATGGGGATAAATGTTGGAAACATCAATGGGCCACGATTTGAGCCACCACATGGGAAAACCAACAATCTGCATATGCGAAAACAAAGGCGCAGATCAGCTTCGCAGTTAACTGCGAAGCTGATCAGCGCCTTTGTTTTCGCTACTCGGATAGTACAATTCCTCCTCTACTTAAATCCGAAATTTCAAGCTTCTAGCTCTTTTCTGTGCTTGTACAGGCCGGTTTTTGTCGGACCTGTTCATAAACCACATTGTTGGTTTTCCCACGAGACGGCTCATTTGATGTGACGTGAAATCTGGTTTTCACTAAGTATGTATGCGGTCCAGAGGATCAGGTTGGTGATTGCGCGTTTTACGTCCCTCTCAACAGTTAAGTTTGATATGAAGACTGAATCACGGTTTAAGACTGGATCACGGTTTAAATTTTCATCCCAAAGACAGGTCGGTCAACGTTGGCACCGAAATGGTCTAGTAAAAACGTTAGTTCACGTCTTTATCAAACTTCTCATGATTCAAGCCACCTCTTCGCGTCGGGTCAACCACAGGTTAACGGCATGCCTTGGTCGACAAGGAATGAAAACAGTAAATGAAAACTATGTGAAAAAGATTGAAATTTTAATCGGTACTTCAAACGTTTTCCGACGATGAGTGTGCGTTTCTCGGCGATAAATTAGTATTCTTGTTGACAAATAATTCAAGATTATTTTAGATTAAAATTTAATGTAGCTGGCCATAAAGTGTTGTATCATGGAAACCGGGCAATCCTGTGCATTCATTTCGCGATTTGAGACACGCGAATTGGATTTGGGACCGCGTATGTCTCCGCGCACTGGTTAACCATAGCATATCAGGGTGAATTTTGTGACTTATCAGTCGATTCCCACAGATAAAGGAGCTCTATTTGACCACAAATGTTTGCAACGCTTGCAATATGCATTATTCAAGCAATAAATACATTTCAATATGAATTTCAAGTTGACATGTAAGCTTTATTAACCGTGTTATGGCTTTCAGCAAAACTGACCATAGCTGACATTTCAAAGACGTTGCGGCGCAATCCCGTTGCAGCAGATGCTTGACAATCGAGAACGCTTGACTTTGAGCGCGGACCTACAATCGTTAGAAGCAACTCGAAGAGCTTTTTCGTTCGCGATATTAGTATATGATTATACAAGACTTTAAAGCAATGCCTCGGTAAAGGTGTTTCGTAAAATTTTACATTTCTGTTCTTTTGTCAGTTCATTGCATTCAATACCATAGCTTTCAGTGGGTTGAAAACTTGTAAAAATCCTCTCTCTGTCCTAATGTAGGCGTCATACCTAGCCGATTTTAACACGCGATGGACACACGATTATGAAAAGTTTCAATTTCGGCGGGGATCGTGAAGACATCGGGCCATTCGTGAGTGCATCGTTACCCATCGTATGTCCATCGGGAGACTTTTTAAGCCATCGGCATCACCATCGCGAGCGGCATCAAAATCTTTGGCATGCCAAAAAAATGCAGGAAGGACACACGATGGTTCAATTTCGTGTTGAATTCGCGAGTGCATCGTGGACTTCGCAAAGCCATCGTGAGGCCATCATATGACATCGGGACTACATCGTACTTCTGTCGTGTGGTCATCGGCACCATCGGCTAAGTTTTGCTACACGAAGGCTATACGATGGAGACGCGATGCTGCCCGATTGTGTTACGAAGGCAACACGACATCGTATAGCCCTCGCAACGCCATCGTATAAGCATCGTACTTAACAAAATTATAATACGATGGTATCCCGATGGAAACACGATATTAACTTAAACTGCATTTTCTGCGTTTCCAATATATCCCAAGGTAACGTTGACATACAAAAATCAGCATCCACACACACGTGGCATTTTTCTCAGAAAATTTTAAGTTCAGTACTGTTGATTCTATTCTGACAAAAATCATGGTGTACATGTATTTCGAAGACAAGACAAACAGGAAGAAGAAGACTGCAGCACTGCTTCTTTACACGCAACTGGAACATGATGATATCATCTTGCAGGAGCAACACCATCTCTTACAGGTATTTGGTTTGTTTATTATCATGTTGTCTTTCAAGCAGCACTTATCTGTTTTCTTTCTAGTAGAGCAGTACCCACTGCAGTTTTCGACAAACTATCTACATCTACTATAAACTCAATAACAGTTTTTTTTTGTTTTTTGTTGTTTTTTTTTTTAATTCAGTTTTACGTCCCTTTCAAGATTATTTCAGCTCATATGAGACGGGCCAATCAGTAGGTGGGCGAAAACGGGAGAACCCCGAGAAAAACCACCTGGCACACCCGCAAGCAGAACTTGGCTTGTCTCACATGTGGCCAGTGCGTGGCTCGAACCCACACCAGACACAGCTTGGGTGGAGCTGACAGGCGCAATCTTCTTCCCACGCACTCTTCCTGGTTTCGGTGGCATTTCCAATTTTATTTTGTAAAGAAAGAAACTGAGTTAAATGCGTAACCGCCGGTTAAGAAAAGACATCCGATTCACGTCCTTCCGGTTTTGCGTGTGAGGTGCAACAAAATGTAAACAAAACATACACTACTCGGATCGATCGATAATTATTATATTGAAGAATAGAACGGTATAAAAAATCTAAGAATGCTATTTTGTCACTTATTTATCATCATTGTTAGACAGCACCAAAACAGATTGCAAGATTACTTGATGTTTTTGGGGGTTATTTGTTCCCTCCTACGAAACATGTGTGTTCAACACGGTCAAGAACGGCAAAATACAACTAAAATTGGGCAATTTGCTGTTAAATATCATGTTTTTGTGATGTAGTTATATATTAAATAAATTACATCTGATGTCTGCCACAGTATTCACATTTCTTAGGGTTCAACATTTATTTTTCGAAGGGAAGAAAAAAATGGTTAAGCATTTAATCATTAAAATAAGAAGGATTTATTTCAAGATATGTTTAAAAACCTCTGCCTGTTTTATGATATTTAATATTCTCTGTACAGCGTTTTAGATGAAAGCAAACGAAAAAAAAAGCAAATTACAGTATTCATCAACATCACTTTTTAGTCTCATTAACTGATTTTTACATAACATCGGGAAGTGTCGTTATGCCTTCGGGACACTTTCGGGAATACATTTTACACCTCACGATGGCTTCACGATGGCATCACGACATCGTCAAGCCTTCGCATACCATTCGCATCAACATCGTATGCAAAACTACCACGTCGTGTGTCGTTCGTGACTGCATCGGGTATAATCGTGTGTCCATCGTGTGTCCATCGTGTGCCCATCGGTAGGCTTCGTACATGCTTCGGCTCAACATTGGCTTTTTACCAAATTCGTGACGAAAATCGCCCGAAATTGAAAATTTCATATTCGTGTGGCCATCGTGTGTCAAAATCGGCTAGGTATGACGCCACCTTAAGGTTTTTACACCAATGGATAAATATTTCTTCTCTTTTGAATCCGAAATTATGCAATGTATTGTAATTAATCTTTTAACGAGTAAATGGCGATTTAGGGAACAAAAAGTATTGACTTTTTAACATATAAGTGGCTATGAATTATGATAAGAATATACAATAAGGACATTTCCTCAATTAGGCATTAAATGGGAGAAAAGAAAGAAAATTTGTGTTGTGTGTCTTTCACACTTGGAGAAAAATTGCTAGAATGCACGCCTAGGAAGTTTGTTTTTCATTGTACATTTTCCTTAGAACATATTTCCCAGTGAATATGGCAAGTGGCTTCGAGAAAATCAGTTTCCATGTACACCTGTTTCAGATTTAAGAATTAAGATTTTAATCCTAAAATAGCAGATAAAACATCAATTTTAACCAAAAACATCAAGCAAAACATCAAAGAATCCCTTGATTAATCCTTGCATTTCCCAATCATTTTTTTCTGATGGGTGTTAATCCAGTTAAAGATTTACAAAGTAAACCCATATTTCGTTGGTTTTCACATAGTGTGCAACAAACTGTATATCCAACCACAGGTTTGAAACCCAGCGTCTGTCAAAAAAAATCGCATTCATGCCGTCTGCATGTTTATCTAGAAATTTAAGTCTTCCGAGTACAAAAGACCGTATGGTCCATGAGTACACACATGACAATACATGATACAATACAAATCATCCTTGTAAAGAACAGGTACCTCCAAAGCATAATGTTTTGCCAAGCAATTATTAAGGTATCGTACATGTACAATAGAAAGACATTCAATAATTATTCAACTTACCAGAATAGCTGTCATCAGCCTGCACCATCTGCAGTGTAACACATAGACATAGATATCTGGAAATATAGGGAAAAATCAGGTAAATTGTATTGTCATGTAACTTACACACTTAGAGAACATTTATAAAGCATGGAAAAACACCACTATTACAGTTCCAATTTTGAACGTCTTTAAAAATACAATTTACTTTAAACTTGGATTAAACAGTCAAAATTTTGTTATGAAATGTAATCGACTTTTTTGACTTTTAAGAATATGTAGCTTAAATATTTTTTGAAAAGTCAAAGTTAAATATTAATAAAACATTTTACCTCAATATTACTGATATTTCCATTTTTATATGTTGAAATTTTTAATCCACAAAATCTTGCCAGTTAATCTCAAGATAACACAGGTAGGAGTGTGATAAAGCTTCAACCATTGCAGTGTATATATAGAGAAACACGTGGTTTTGTTGACAAACACTGCCGAAAATAGATGCGACGTTTTCATTGGCTCATGGTGTACAAGGCATTCCTGTGACCTTTGACATGATATTTCGGTGGTAATTAAACTCGGCATCCGCCGTGTGATTATTTAAGTGTGGACAATATTGTTCAATCAGCGACAAATTTATCGCACCAATTAAGAGCGTGGCACGGTAACACGCCGACAAAGTTTTTAACACCTTTGGAAGTTTGACAAAAAATGATGCGCTTGATAATTTACCTGCCCGCAGAAAAACATTTCCTGGCGTAATTTAATAATCATTATCATTTTATACTTTTGTCAAGTGTGAATTTTGATAAATTTAAAATTATGGCATTTTATCAGAAGTTAATAGCTTGTGGCAAACGTGTAGATTTTTTCAATCAATTAATTGAGAAATCATAGATTTTTTTAATCATTAAGAAATAAGAGAAAAGATGAAAGAAGAAAAAAAAATATGAGAAAACCAACAATGTGGTTTCCGAACAGATCCTTCACAAACCGAACTGTTCAAGCACAGAAGAAGGCTAGAGCCTGGAAATTTAAGTTTTAAAAGAAGGCGAATTTTACCATCCGTCTGAGATAAAGATGAATGTATCTGTATATGTCTCTGCATTTTAACCCTCTGCATCCGTGTATAGCGAAAGAAGGTACGTTTTCGTTTTGCAATTTTCCTCGATTCAGTGAAGACCATGATTATCGTACTTATCAGAATGTGGCATTGTAGAAACTCATCTGGGATTTGCTGAATGTGTGCTTACCAAGCAAAATGGTTCAATTCTAAGTATATGACACTCCGGTGACAGGAGAAATGTGTCATGCATTATTGTCACATAGCAGAAGAGCATATTACTTATAGTCATGAGAAAACCAACAATCTTGGTTTCCAATGACGTCTGATACAAACCCAGAAGCCGGCTAGAATCTTGAAAATTTGGGTATAAGTAGTGGAGGAATTGTACTATCCGTATAGCGAAAACAAAGATTTGCGCCTTTGTTTTCGTCTATGCAAATTGTTTGTTTTCCCATGCGGCGGCTCATATGTGAATTGTAATAGTGCTAGTAGTCTTCAGGTACCAGCCGGCTTTCATGACGATGCAGTAGAGTACGTGTTGGCATAACACGCAAGAGGCCCGGCCCTGATTCGATCTTCTACGGGGCAAATGGTGATTAACATTTTTCACCTGTTACATGTATCACACACACATAACAAACATATTTCTTCAGCATTGAGCAAACATTGCTTCTATAGCCTACAAAATAGAATATAGTGAAATTAATAGAAACATAGAGATACGTGTCACATACATTTTATGGTAATATTAGACAACACAATATTAATAAGCTTACGATGATAATCACAATGGCAAGTAAATAGAAAATATCTATTCAATTTGTAGTTCATTTCTTAGTTAATTAGCAAAGTATATATACTTTGAAAGACTTATCAATTCATTTTTATTGGTACTTGACATACATTTGTCAAACTTAGTAAGAGTGGGATATCTACAGTCATGGATACAACCTATGCAGGATAAACTAAAAGAAAATAATATTCATTTTCGTACAAAATTTACATAAACGTTGAACTCTTGGTATATCTTGATATTCTTCCTCTCTCTATTTCTAAATTATTAGATGACAGACGGAATAAAAGTATTTGATATTTTTCTCATTAATTATATCAATATAGGGATCAAACATGATTTTCCATTCATTAACATTTGCTAGGTCCCGAGGGGAGTGTTGAAAACCGAGGGCGTAGCCCTCGGTTTTCAACACTTCCCGAGGGACATAGCGAATGTTAATGAATGACAAAATCATTTTGATCGCTATTATTGCATAAATTCTGAAGAAACGAAAGAAATAAGGCACAGAAACGAAAGAAATATGGTGCACTATATTTTACAGCCTCATAACATTTTCATACGCGTAAAAGCTTTCGTTTTTATGCTCGTTCCGGGCAGACTTCAGTTTCTCATTACTAGCACGTGCTTTTCGTGGCGCCCGGTAACGAGCATAAGTAAAAGCCATGTATTAACAGCACGTGCGCGCGTGAATTACAATATTAATGCATGGCTTTCTCTTCATTAATAAACGGCTGTTAATATCGTGTGTCAGGGGTATTTATGCAATAATACAATACAAAATATATCAAAGTAAAGTTCTAATGTGTGTTTCTATCGACTATAAAACCCGAGTCTTTTTTGAGTTTACTATTGCGCTATACCAACTTTGGTCAAATAATCTTAACACACAAACACACAACGCGGCCTTTCCAAACACAAACACACAACGCGGCCTTTCCAAACACACAGTGCGTGACATTACACGCGCGCGTACGCACACACGCTCGCACACAGCTTTTCATTATGCCAAGAAAAAATAATTAGAGTGCCAAACATAATTTCAACAGTAATTATCGCGGTGTAGCCATGCGCACAGACACGGTGACTGGCAACTCTTCGGCTTGAGTGATTACAGTTCAGTGACAATGATCAAGCGATACACCAAGACCTTGATTGGCAATTATCATTCTTGATTTGTTATTTCCCAACCTATGGAAACGGTGTATTAGAAAAACGGTGAATCAACGGGGGTTAATCGGAAAAATGTGAACCATCGGGCGAGGTGTCGGTGACACATCGGGATTTGCACTAGATAAAAGGTATGTTGTTTGTTTACTTCTATTTTGAAGCGAAAGCTAAAAATACTGCAGTAAATAAAAACAAATCGAACACTTGCAGGAGCTGTAAGGGTCTTTGATGCAGCCCCGGAAACCCTAAAATTGTTGAAAATGTATTTTGTTTAATCGCCACAGTGCGCCCCATTTTACTACTCAAACATTTCAGTTGACTTTCGGTTGTATTTTTTGTTTATTTTTTATGCTTACATCGAATTACGAATGTAAACAACCTTAATTCAGATTGGTAAATATAGAAAAGTAAGCTCCTGATTATCAACCTTCAGAAAATTTGTAAAAAAGACTGGGAAAATCGAGATTCAGCCGGGTGATTGATTATTTGGTGAGTCTCCGGGCAAGTTGTGTGTGTCGCCGGGGAGCAACCAAATTTTGATGGAATAAAACTTTATTTTCTTCATTCTAGACAGTACATGATTGTTGTTTTATAACTTTTAGTTTGAGTGGGATCATATCTATCCCAATTACGGATGCTATAAACACACGTTAATCACCGGCAGTGATGAGAACTCGGACGTTCCTCGTCCGCAGCGTCCGTCATATCGCACTGTTCGCATAAATATAGTTTTTTTTTCGCTGGTTAAATGAAGCTGAAGCAAATGAAAACGTGTAAGAAATAATTGGAAAAGATACTGTCTCCAATTCTTAAATTTCTTTCGTTGCCGATTTGAAGATTATAACAGTAAACGCAGGTCCAATCTTTGGAAATAACATTGTACACTATCTATTGGGATAGCTTCTTTCCTAAAATTATCAGGGCCTGAAATGCCCCCTCTGATGTCTACCGCTGAGGTGCCAGATGATTGCTTAACGTTTCTTGTGAGATCTAGGGACAAAGATGCCAGTCACAGCCCCCGCTAGTAGAGCGCGGTAGCTGAAGCGGTAGAGCGTCGGACTGTCACTCTGGAGCGAGAGGTCCTGGGTTCGATCCCCACGAGCGCCGTGTAGGGTTAGAGCCCCGCACGGGTCACATGTGGGACAAGTCAAGTTCTGCTTGCAGGTGTGTCAGGTGCTTTTTCCTGGAGTACTCCTATTTTCGCCTCACCTACTGATTTGTTAATGAGTGAAATAATTGGCTTTTAAGGCACGTAAAACTTAATCAATAATAATAATAATAATAATAATAATAATAATAATAATAATAATAATAATAATATCAATAATAATAACTGATTCTTAAAACATGACATTTCGACAGGTTTCCAAGTTTGATTAGCTTTACAATATACCGGGACAATGCATACCTGACGGTATTAATTGATGTTAACTTTAGGTTCGGTCTCCTTTTGTTGCTCAGTTCACACGACTGGACATTTATTTTCTCATGGGAAAAATGAGGATTTTCGACATGACTATCCGAGTAACACAAGTATAAGCGTTTCCGAAACGCTTGCGATCTCTCAGCACTAATTTCACTGTATGACCACGTATAAATTCACGGCGATAACCACAGACCGAAAAGACTCTGACAGCTCGGTTCAACGTGAGCTTTCATACCCGAGCCGGCATGCGCTATTTAGTGTGACCCAATCGAAGCTGCCTTGTCCAATCAAGTACGACCGGAAGTGTGGTCGATTTACAACAAGATTCCAGTCCTGTTCAATTATATATGCGCTCTCGCCGTGGCGAGATCGCAAAAAGTAACTCGAGTAACAAGGCCAAACAGCACGAGTTACAGTAATGCGCATACGTATCTACGTCATGTGCTTGCGTATAACTGTAACTCCCACTTATGTTACGTCTACACTGGGCCACGTTCTCACCACGTCCTTACCACGTTCTAAAAATTCCAGAACGTGGCGAGGACGGGGTCAAAATGAAACAATGTCGGATTTCTAAGTTCCCACTACGTCCTTACTACGTCCCCGCCACGTCCTTATAACGTCCGCACCACGTCCTTACTACGTCCTTCACGTTTCCACTACGTCCTCAATACGCGCTCACCAAGTTCATCCCGTTTCTACTACGTCCTAGCTACGTCCTCACAAAGACCAAGCAGTTCATACCACGCGCGAACTACGTTTCCAGCACGTTCTAACTGTAAATACCGTATTCGTTCTAATTATCGCACATGCTCCAATAAGCGCACACCCTGGTCGTTTCTGAAAAACATGCGCATAAGCGCACACTGCTCGACTAGCATATTGGCATTTTATTGACAATTTTACACATTCATACCACATTAAAACTTATCTTCAAAAGATCAAACAATATTTCGCGACGATTGGAACACTTGTATGACATCACCATTGACCATTTAAACAAGGTTATTTCATCAGTCTATAGGTTGTTTACATTCGTAGTGTGCGCTTATTGGAACGATATTTTGTTACCCGAACTTTAAGATATTTTGAAAAGTTAAGCGCACTGTGCGCTAATTAGAACGAATACGGTATATTAATCAGTCGTATATATTATCCTCAACACCGCTAGCAGTCGGTCGTAATGCCCATGCTGAAGCCAACAAGATCTTGTCCTTCTATTTCTCCTTCTGTGAAATAGCACAAGTGCAGCCTGTGCACCAAGTAAGGCATGATGTCATTGAAGGAGAGCAAGTTGCAAGAGTACATCTCTGTTCATGTTTTCGATTTCGATATGATTTAAATAAAAGCGAAAGCAATTGCTTGAGGGTACGGGACAATTGAAACAAAATTAATAAAACGTGGAGGACGTAGTTCGAACCTGGTGTGAACGTGATAAGAACCTACTAAGGACGTGTTAGGAACCGCTAGGACGTGATAAGAACGCAGTGCAGTCTTCTAGGACGCGGTAAGGACGTACAAGAAGCGTGGTATGGTCTTGTCGAGAACTTGATGGACGTAGCGAGGACGTAGAGAAGACGTAGTAGAAGCGTAGCGAGGTCTTGATGGTCTGCAACAAATTTGCATCGCGTTTTACACTAGCTAGCGTTTTACACTTGTCGGTCTAGCACTTTAATTTCCCAACAAGAAAGGGTCGAAGATGATGCGGAATATGAAATTACCGGGTCGAAGATGACACGGAATATGAAATTACCTTGATCAAAAATAGCTCTAGAGTTTTTATAATCGGAAATTAATGCAATAAGTTTTGATTGCCCGATGACTCACAAAATTCGCCCCGTTGTCTCACACAACTTGCCCGATGCCTCACATTATGTAAATGCACCTAGCATTAAATCCCTTTGCAATGCTTGGCGAGATTTTATTTTTTGTGGGAATTTTCCAGTATACTATTATTCATTTGCAAATACCAACGTGACCTTCTTGGTCCATTTCTTTTACTAGAAAATCAAACGAAAATGTGTTTTCGTGACCTTGAAAGGCATGCCCTCTAAAATGGGGCGCACAATCACGCGTTTCTTGGAATATTTATTTACAAACTGTTTACATAATAAAGAACAATAATGATTTCTACAGCTCCTGCAGCAAACAGAATTTTGACATACAACGTCACCCAGCCATGTCGGAACAAAACAAAAAGAAAATTAAAACTACGTACCGTGTCGCCATTGTAAATCCCGATGTGTCACCGACACCTCGCCCGATGGTTCACATTTTTCCGATTAACCCCCGTTGATTCACCGTTTTTCTAATACACCGTTTCCATAGGTTGCACACGAAAGTAATAATATATTTAACAAAATAAATAAGTTTATAGTTATATCTGAAGACAATCTTCAAAAGAATGAATCTCTCTCTCTCTCTCTCTCTCTCTCTCTCTCTCTCTCTCTCTCTCTCTCTCTCTCTCTCTCTCTCTCTCTCTCTCTCTCTCTCTCTCTCTCTCTCTTGTTTTGCTATAGTTTGACATACTCCGCTTTCAAAGATCACTGATCGCTGTAAAAGAGGCTAGCATTATGGAAAAAAAAAATAATATATATATATATATATATATATATATATATATATATATATATATATATATATATATATATATATATATATATATATATATATATATATATATATATATATATATATATATATATATATATATATATATATATATATATATATATATATATATATATATATGTGTGTGTGTGTGTGTGAGGCTAACTATTTCATCATGCATGGACTGATTGAAATGTCCATGGACCGAAATGATCAGAAATATTTTCGCTATTTAGAGCGCCTATGTTCCTAGAGGGGAAGGAGTAAAACCCGGGATCAACGCCCGGGACCCGGGACCAAAATCCGGGACCAATTTTTATTGGCACCAAAAAAGCACTAAGCATGCAAATAATTACATGAAATTTACACCATATATAGTTTAAAGGGTCTTCTCAAAGGTCCATATATACTTAACGACACTTCCAACGCTACCGATAGTGTTTTGAAATTATTTCGAAACCACTCAAGATATTGAAATGAAAATTGCAGGGAAGATAGAAAAAATCATGCGGTGTGTACTGAAGGCAAAATCATGCCAGCGAACCTTTATTATGAATCACCGCGAGCGTTTAGACAAACCACACCTCATTATCAAAAGTCGCAAAACTTGAGGGATAAAATAAAACATTATTTCAGCAATACACCTACAATTTATTGCCATACTGTATGGTTTTATCTTTTATTCATAAAAAAAGACGAAAAAGTAAAACGACGAACACAGCAGTTGAAACTTAACTATCACAGCAAATATTCATCTGATCCAATCAACTTACCTAGTCAAACCGTCATTTACTCGAATGACTACACATCGAAGCCACGTACCGCATGCAAGTACGCTGCGCTATACCCTTCCACCGACCCTTTACAATTAAATTGTTCAACTGTATAACATTAACAGGGTACCGTCTCCTTACTACACAGCTGTGAACGTCCCAGATAAGGGTTAGATATGGTAGATTTGTTTTAGGTCGGTGATATGGATGGCTAAAACATTAAATCTGTTTGCTTGCAGTTCTAATGTTTACAGTCTTGCGTGCTGTAAGAGACGCCGCACCGGCGTCGTGCATCAGACGCATACCCCAGTGAGTCCGTGCATATGATTTGTTTTTCTGAGAAATGTTCTTCCCTCCATGTGCTGTGGCAAAGAGAAAACAAAACGAGAAGGAAATACGGAGGAACTGTTGTAACGATCGCTATACATGGTTTTGTGACTTTTGAAAATGAGGTGTGGTGTGTCCAAACGCCCGGGCGTTTCTTTATTAAAGTCTGCTGGCATAATTTTGCATTCAGTACACGTCTCATGAATCTTTCTATCGTCCCTGCAATTTTCATTTCAATATCTTGAGTACTTTTGAAATTATAACAAAAACTCTATCGGTAGCGTTGGAAGTGTCGTTAAGTATATTTGTATTCCAAGCATATTCGAAATATCTGGGAATTTGACCAAAATATAGGACCCCATCGAGGAATTTAGACCCGGGACCAGTTTTTGCGGTATTGACGATGTTAGGGAAATTGCATTTTTTGTCATTGTAATCATTTGGTAAACAATTATTTTCATGTTTTGCTAACTGTACACATATCAAAGAAAGCTAGAATGAAAAAAATCTGCAATAAAATCCCACAGATATTTGAGAAAACCTGTCCGGGACTAACCCGGGACCAAAATTTCCATAATTCATTCTTTGCGCTATTGACGTTGTCATAACATTAACTATTTTCTATCCCATAATTGTTAGCTTAGTCATGTATGCATCTTTAAGCCAACTCTTATGATGTTACTTAAGAAAAAATATCTTAAATGCATCCCATATTGATTAAGAAAATAAGTTTCATAGGCCGGGACCAAACTGGGATTATCGCTATAAATCTAAGCATTTTTGTTATTTTGGTCCCGTGTTGGTCCCGGTCTGATTTCCTCCGTAATTTTAATAAATATCAACGATAATTTTGCATTTTGATCTTCTTTAATAACATACCAGATGACAGCTCATTAAAATAATCGCATGTAAAAGGATTTAAATGGGTAAAATTGAGATTTACTTGACATCGCAAATATGAGGGTCTGGATGGGGGGTCCTGGTATTCACTAATCACTAAAAATTTAGCCATTTATTCACTGTCATTAAAATTTTGGCTTATTCATTAAAATTAGCTCGATTATTCATTAAAATATGATAATTACTAGAACCGCCTTCTTCACCAAGCTAATTTCTAATAGCAAATATAGGTATTCCCCACCTAAGGCATCCCTTATCTAAAGCCACAAAGACTAGTTCTATGATACTTAATTGTAGACTGCTGAGTGCAACCTTGATTTTAACATCTTGAGAGAAGCATATATTATCTGCTAGACCACAAAGCCTCATAGAAACTTTCCAAAATAGTTAACTGATTTTTTAGCAAATCCTCTTTTAAATCTGTTGGGAATATAATCCCCTCCAAACTGTTTACTGAATATGCCCTGAGTTTCACCCTGATTATGCATATCAAAGGTTAATTTAAGAAAAATTGTAACTTCAGGGGTAAAAGTTATAATAAAAAGCTGTTGTTTTTATTTAGATAACTAGTAAGCATAGGAGTACTATGTGAAGTATGATTTTGTGCTTGTGCCTGATTGTACAAAACATTTTATAAATGTCTTAAATACCGAGCGAGCAAAGCGAGCGAGGAAAAAATTATGTAGCGCCATATAAACTGCCAGTTAGATTTGCATTAACGTTCTTAGTACTGGCTTGTTTCTGATTGCAAAAGTCACCATAATTATGCTCTGTCATATAAAAAAGCAAAGTGATGTCCGTCCACAGAAAAGATTATCATTATAGGATTGGAAATACATAATAAGGACAAAGTGGGGTAACAGAATAAAAAGAAAATACATATACATAAGCAAACAAAGTATCTGGCTCAGGAAATGACACATTTTTTTAAAAGATTCATGAAGTGAGTACCTACATGCTATGTCTTTCCAAACATTCAAAGATTTCAGAAATATGATTATAACATTTGAGCTAAATCGGGTCTTGGGGCGAAAAAAATGAAATTCTGGAATGTCAGGGAGACCATCTAAGACAATTCCATAGCCAAATTTAGCATATTCGTTATTCTTTAAAATGTTATTATTCACTATTCATTATATTATTCTGCTATTCATTAAAATTTTTCATTTATTCATTATTTTTTAGGACCTACTTATTCACTAATCATTAAATTTTTGGTTCTTTATTCACTCTCATTAAAATTTATAGGCCATTATTCTTTAATCATTATACCCCATCCAGACCCTCAAATATGGATAATAAAATTTGGTCCCGGATTGGTCTCGGGCTACCTTTCTCCTACATTTATGAAAATTCTAAACGGACTTTTTCATTTTAGTATTCTTTGACATGTTAACAGATGGCAAAACATAAAAATTATTGTATATGAAGCGATTATAATGGCAAAAATCACGAGTTATCGGACATCGTCAATACCGCAAAAATTGGTCCCGGGTCTAAATTCTTGGATGGGGTCCTATATTTTGATCAAAAATTCAAACAGTTCGAGATTTTTGGGAAAACGATGATATACATCATTGAAAAGACCCTATAAACTACACTTAGGCCAATTTTTATTTTTATTGTTGCACGCAAAATGACTTTTTGATGACCGTAAAAATTGGTCCCGGATTTTGGTCCCGGGTCCCGGGCGTTGGTCCCGGGTTTTACTCCTTCCCTTCTAGAGTTAACTTCTCTTTGTTTACAAGAATGGCGGCCAAACAAGATTTGACTTGATGTCTCAAGAAACAAAGCTTGAAAATGCATGTATTTAGTAGAATTAGGTCCACCAAAACTATTTAAATGGTACCTCATGTTACATGCTGCAATATGAACGTAAAATTTTAGCTATCCATGCACTAGAATTCAAATAGGGCAGGTCCAAACAGCATTTTTTCTTTGCAAATTTATCTATCTACTGATCCCGAGTCGATCACCTCAGGTGTGGGGTGGGTGGCTAAATTTAGAATTTAGTCAAGGAAAAAAAAAACATTTGGGGTGGACCATTAAAACTATTTACAAAATACAGATGAGAGGCATATTAAAATGCAATTAGAAATCAAAGCAGTTTTGACTGATTCATTGCATTGATCCAGTTACTCCAATTTTTTGAGTTCGCATTCATTTTTTCTTCATCGGATATTGTCAGTATGAATGCGAACTCAAATTTCTAAACTTCAAAAACCAATAGCATGTTCCGCTCAGTTTTGATTGCAAAGTTCGTGTGGGAAAAAAACATATTTCTGTTGTAAATGGCCAAATCCTACCTTGGTCTATTTAAAGAAGACATATAAAATAGTTTATCTGCTATAATGCTATCAAAATTTTCCAAGCTTAAATACGACAATAATTCCAAAAATGTACACATGACGAGTTTTCCCATTGACCTCCATTACACTCGTTCTCTTGCGCAATAGCAACTGAAAGGTAATGTAAAACTCTGATCGGATTTTTGGACGAAACGAAATAAAAGCCGGGACCAGCCACCGTTACCGGAATCAGAAACCAGTACCATTCCATCCATAAAACTGCAATAATCGACAATGACTATGTAAGATCTCATTTCAGACACCTATCATTGTTGCCATTAAAAGATATTACCAAGAAAAAGAGCATTAATTAGGCATATGTGTCATACAAAATATTTTATATGCACATAAAGTGCCAGCTTCAATCCCCATACCCATAAAAAGAAGCAATTTTCAACACCAGTTTTGGTGGTATTTCTGGCTATATAAAATTATACTGTGAAAAAATTGGAATCTTGACATTCTGCAAGTCAACTTAAGTATATTAGTGTTGAAGTTTTCATTACACAACCGCATAACTCTTAGTAAATTTAAAATTGTCATCTGTACTTAGCTGACCCATAAGTATAGGGATAAAACATTTGGTCTGTTTCATTTAAAGAAAAACGGCATTAGTCATACGTGTCATTTACAGAATATTATATCCTACTTTACAAGGTGAGCGACACATAACCACTTGGCAACGAAGGGTGGAGATCCAAGGCAAAAACACATTAAAACAATATACATATAAAAAAATCTCAGAAAAATAGTAGCTGCATAAAATGCCAATATACATGTTTAAAACATTTTCCTTTATTGTTCTTTAGTTAGGCATGTATGGTACTTTGAGAAAAAGATCGTTTGCCAGGCGTTCGCCAAGGAGCAGTTTTCTTACAGTTTCTCTTTATGATACTACGAGAACAACCAATATGTTTGCACATTAAAGCTAAAAGATTGTTTTTATTCTAATGGAAAGCGTTATGCCTAGTCCTGGAAAAGTGTTTTACATAAACTTTTTGATTAAATTATTATATGAAAATTAATTGCAATCAGATTGTATTTTCCTATCTCTAACTACGGTAGTACCACATTTTATATGAAAATTAAATACGGTTTGGCTGATCTATGGTCTAGTTCATGACAGCGCCCAAGGACATTCGTGTTTAAAGACAAAGAAAAAAGAGTATTTCAGTAGATTGAAAAACATGGGAAAATATAAATTCAAGCATCAAAGACACACACAAAAGTACCAGAAATAGCCTCAAAATGATCGTACATCGATTAATTAGTCAGTTAATGGACCAGGAAATATTGAGGGACATCGATTAATCAGTGGACCAGGAAATATTTTCAACACTGTCGGTCATACTTGTTCCGGTGAAACCCTAGTGGAAGGCTTGGTTGAACTATGGTCTGGGTATGACGTCACTCTGATCAGACTAGACTCAATTCGACCATGTTTACTTGAACCTTAGTTCTACCATAGTTCAGATTGAAGTACCTCATTTTCAACACTGTTAGCCTTACTCATGTCCGGACCCCCCCCCCCCCCCCTGGAATTTGAAAATTTTACCTAAAAAAAGGTAATTTCAGGATTTTTTGGGTGTTGGACCCCCCCTCGTCTGTGACCAAAAATTACCATTTTCGTTGGACCCCCTCTCATGAAAATTTCTGGATCCGCGCATGTTACTTGTTCCGGCGAAACCATAGTAGAAGACTTGGTGGAACTATGGTCTGGGATTGACAGACTAGACTGAATTCGATGTTTGTTTAGCCGAACTGTATAGTTTATGATTTCTCATTGAAATCGCTCATTTTTATTAGAATATCTGATAAGTGAATCCCGAAGATTTTTGTGTATGGAGAAATACGCAAGTGAACGTGCTTTAGAGATAACCAGAAGAAACACTTCAGTACTAAGCCAGCATAAATTCCTGGGTGTTTGATTTTAATATTCCAAAGAGAGTCTTTGCTTCAAGGAGAAGGGCGAATGAGGAATGCCTCGCTTACCCATTATCAGCAGTTACTTTTGTAGAAAAATCCAGGATCGCCGATAATGTCGCTGGAGCTAAGTGCATGAGTACTGTCAATGACAAGGGTCAAGGGTGAATGAGGATTGCCTCGCTTTCCCATTTAAGTTACAAGTCAGTTTCCATTGATTAAGATGTGTAAATAACCAATAGCCATGTTTAACTGTTAAATAAGATGATCTCTTTCCAACCAATACCGGCAAAAATCAGGTAAAGTTAAAGAAAATAATTAGAAGCTTGAAATCTCAGATATAGAAAGAAGAGGTATCACACTATCAGCTATCGATGGTAGAATGCTACACTAGGATGACAGGGTATGATAGTAGGGTATCTTGGTACCCTAGGAGTGCAAGGTATCCTACCACACCATGCCATACCATCCAAGTGTTCTATGGTAGTTGGAAAGTTGGTAATTTCCTTCAATGTGTCGACTGTCTTGTTAGTATTTGTTATGGGCCGAAATGACCAATAAACTTCGCTCAAAAAATATTCAAAACATTCCGGTTTTTGTAATTACCAAAACTTGAGCTGTCAAAATTCCAATATGGCAGACTGTGGAAAAATTATTTTATTGCTCTCAATGTTTTTGTGTATTTCTTAGAAGTATTTAGTACTATTTAGTAAAAGAGGCGTGCATTTTGAACTTTGATGTATTGTACATCTGACGACATAGGTAATTATGCTTATTTTAACAATAAGCATTTGCTACTAAAAGTTAGAAACGCGTATGAGACGTCACAATTCAGCCAGATAACATAAACATAAATATAAAAAGAAAATGACCAATGAAAACGTAAAATAAAAATGTGAATGATAATAATTGGATTGTGAAGTCTCATTTAATGGGACTATGATCCAGTCGGAATGACGTCATTGTTCATTCATATGAGGCGAATGACTCGGTGTTTATTGCTATGGCCTTACTGAATTCAAAGCAGAAGATTCGAAAACAAAACTATTTTTTCTTGAAAGCTTTGAAAATATCTTTAGATCGTAATCATTTCTTCAACTTAAGGTTATGAACCCCGTAATATTTTTGGCAAATTATGACTTTATAAGCGACACAGACTATTTGCACGACGGTCATGCCGATAACGCCGCTTATCGGCACGACCGTCGTGCGGATAAGCGGCATTATCCGCACGACAGGGAAATTGATATCCAAATGTTAAATATGTTAAGAAATTGATACATTTTAAGTTGAAAATATATTACACTGGCTTCAAAACTGAAACAGAATATTACACATGCAGGATTTTTTACTTTTTAATAAACAAAATTGTTATTTTGCTGAAATTGGCTTACCTGCAAATTTACCTGTAAAAATCAGTCATGCGTATGCATAAATGAGAAAGTAATTATCGTTACCTGAATAATAAAATAATGTGGTAATCCAAAGAAAGTGGAGTATGAAAACATTTCAGTAACACAATTAAAAAAATGCAATAATTATACTTTTATCCACTGTTACAAATTTACTGTGATTCAGTTTACATCAGCTGGATGA
This sequence comes from Rugalucina vietnamica, assembly GCA_964017185.1. Lineage (NCBI taxonomy): Eukaryota > Metazoa > Mollusca > Bivalvia > Lucinida > Lucinidae > Rugalucina > Rugalucina vietnamica. The sequence continues at coordinate 6,167,496 of OZ024873.1, forward strand.
ATCAAGTCAAATTAGTCTTCTTATTCATAATTAACAAAAATGTTAATTTTGAATGTATTTCAATAAATAAACACATAATTAATTTATTTACTGACAAATTAAAAGTTTAATGCATACATAAGCATGTTAGAAAATCTTTTACTCTCGTCGTGCCGATAGCCAATACCTGTAGCATTGGCTATCCGCACGACAGTCGATCGGCAAGACCGTTGTGCGGATAACGCCGCTTATCGGCACGACCGTCGTGCAGATAGCCTCAGCCCTTTATATGCATCTAAAAATGATTAAAGTATAGTGATAATGATCGAGTTTAGTTATACCCTCGACCGAATGAGCAAAGAGGCTAGAAAGGAGCAGTTCCAGTAACCAATATTGACTTTTTCTCACGAAAAAGTAACTTGCCGACTGGATCAAGCTGCACATCCAAGAATAGAATAGAGTTTGAGTATCCATATATGGGGCCTAACCGCTTTTCTGCCACAAGAAAGCAGGCAGACGTTTTCAACATTCCTGAAAATATGACGTCATGATTCAGTATGTCTGCAGTGACAGTTTCAACAATCAAGATTGGTTTTAGTAAATAATTCTACTGCAATATTTCACATTCACACTCTGATGGATTAAATGATAATGTAATATTTTATTAGATGTTTGTTTCTAAAATATCTTTTATATATTCTCTGTAAACAATTCACTTTTTTATACGACGAATATACGGCGTTACAGGCAGGCTAGCTTTCTGCTGTACTTATTTTGAGTAAATATTTGACTGAACAAGTTTGAGAGGGTGTTAGCCCACATCTAATTAAAAAAATAATTGAGCCAGTGCATGAGAAAACCAACAATCTGTATAGGAGAAAACAAAGGCGCAGATAAGCTTCGCACTAGCTGCCACTCGGATAGTACAATTCCTCTTCTTAAATCTGAAATTTCCAGCCTCAAGCCATCTTCTGTGACTACAGCCCAGTTTGTGTCAGACCTGGCCGGAACCCAAATTGTTGGTTTTCTCACGCACAGGCTCAATTAACAATCAAATGCTAGACTGGTAAAGTGCAAATGAGCCCAATTCTGCTTGTCAGATGTCCACTGTATTGTGATGAGGGAAACTCAGAGCAGTGTTGATGTTTGATGGGAGAAATAAATCAAATAATCCTTGAAACCACCGTGGTAAATCCTTACTGCATATTGCTGCTGGAACATTACAACAGGTTGTTTAATCTGTTAATTGGCAAAGCAATTCTAATGAGCACTCACAAGTTGCCTCAACATGTTTTTGTAAATGAAGAAACTAACAAAACTATCATGTAGTTTGGGTTATCATCAAGTACTCCCTTTATTCGGCTTTCTGATTATTTGATAGAATGTTTTTGTGACCGCTGTCTGTATGTTTCCAGAGTTATCTGTTCCTGAATCCTGATGCATCAAGATGAAGCTTGACCTTGAGGTCCTAGCATCCACTACAATACAGCGCCATAAACCATGGCCAAGAATTCTCTGGATTGGAGAGGTAAGACCAGACATTAGAATTATTCAGCTGTTATTCACAGATAACTATATGCACTTTGGTCAAGAGGGCCTGATTGGGTGTCAGTTTACAGAACATGTATTTATTAGCTCACCTGAGCCATTAGGCTCACAATGTGAGCTTATAGTATACCGATGCTCCATCCGTCATAGTTGTCGTTGTAGTTGTTGTCGTTGTCCACAATGTTCAAACGTCTTCTCTTCTGAAACCGCTGGGCCAATCAAAAACCAAACTTCATGTGGAGCATCTTTATGAAGGGGGAAGCAAAGTTTATACAAATGGTCCATGTCACATGACCAAGATGTCTGCCATGCCCATATATATATATGGTAAAAACCTAAAAAATCTTCTTCTCTGGAACTTGTGGACCGATTTCAATGAAACTTGGTATGTAGCATTAGGGACTCCGGCCTAAAATATTTTATATAAATCATGACCTTGGGTTGACCTTGACCTATTTTACAGCAAGGTCAATTTTGGTCACATATGCTTTTCAGTGGAAAAAAAGTGAAAACATTGGATTTTTCAGGAAGTTTTGTAACCTGTGACCTAAAAGTTAGTAGATACAGACAACATATTGAGCTAATGAAGTTATGTGAGTATTCAAGGACAAGGTCATGTCTTGACCTTGGCCAAAGGTCATTTTACATATTAAATGTAAAACTTAATTTTCTCAGAAACCACTTGACCAGTCAAAGCCAAATTTTATACGATTATCCTTAAAAAGGGGGAACAAAAATTTATACAAAATGTCCAGGTCACATGACCAAGATGGCCACCACGCCCATATGTGGTAGAAACCTTAAAATCTTCCTCTTCAGAATCAGCAGACCAATTTCAATGAAACTTGGTATGTAGCATCAGTGACTCTGGTCCATCATAGTTTGTATAAAACATGACCTTGATCTATTTTACTGCAAGGTAAAACATAGGCTTACAAAATGTTTTCATGGTATAAGTACCTTATTGTTAGTTTGGTTTTTTCCCGCCTCGGTTTTTGGAGAGGAAATCTTTTTCTGATTGCGAATTTTCCTGATCATTGCCTACTTGTACCTTTTTTTTTTTCAATGGAAAAAAACGAAAACAGTGGATGTTTCAGGAAGTTTTGTAGCCTGTGACCTGAAAGTTGGTAGATTTAGACAACATATTGAGCTAATGAAGTTATGTGAGTATTCAAGGTCAAGGTCATTTCTTGACCTTGGCCAAAGGTCACTTACATATTAAATGTAAAACTTAATTTTCTCACAAACCGCATAACCAATCAAAGCCAAATTTTATTTAATATATTTTTAAAAATGGGGAACAAAAATTTATATAAATAGTCCAGGTCACATGACCAAGATGGCCACCATACCCATATATGGTCAAACCTTAAAAAATTTTCTTCTCTGGAACCAGTGGAACGATTTCAATGAAACTCGGTATGTAGCATCAGTGACTCTGGCCCATTATATTTTGTGTGAATCATCACCTTGGGTTGACCTTTACCTATTAAACAACAAGGTCAAATATTGTTACATAGGCTTTTCATAGGAAAAAGTGGAAACATTGGATTTTCCAGAAAGTTTTTTAGCCTGTGACCTGAAAGTTGGTAGATACAAACAGTTTACAATGTTCATTTATCAAAGACCAAATCTCAGGTGTCAGAGCAATATCAGGACCATTGGTCCTCTGGGTTTAAAAGTAACAGATTTGACATTGATCCTGGCAACTTTCATATTCTTTAATGGAAAACATTTCCGTTTTCAACCAAACAAAAAAGAGCAACTACATGTAATTTTCAGGTGACTGATAGATTAGAAATACTATAACACTGCATCAGATATGTCAGCTTCAAATGAGCCGCATCATGAGAAAACCAACAATGTGGTTTCCAAACAGGTTTGACACAAACCGAGCTGTACAAGCATAGAAGATCGCTAGAGGCTGGAAATTTTGGATTAAGAAAGTAGAAGAACTGTACTATCTGTGTAGCGAAAACAAAGGTGCTGATCTGCGCCTTTGTTTTGGCATATGCAGATTGTTGCTCATGATGCGGCCCAGATGATGTATGTCAACAGAAGCATAGATTAGACAAACATGAATTAATACAATTACATTTTAAATTCCAACCCTGGTGAGTCACAGGTTTTGACTTTTTATTTGCAAAGTAGAGCAAAAGTTGTACTATCAATAAACATGTAGCTGTTATTATAAAGCTTATCTGCATATGCAAAAACTGTTGTTTTTTTTTTCTCAAGAAGTTGCACATATTTTAATGATATCTCTTTGATTATAGGAACAAGAGAGCTTGTTGTTGCTAGATCCTCCCGGCCATAGGACCAGTGTGCTGTATGTTCCATCTGGAAAAACGAAGAGAAAACTGCCAAAGTTGGCTACCATTGTGGAACAAGCCCTCTGCTACAGCCGCACAAAGAATGGTATCTAATTTATGCATTTTCTAAATGCAAAGGGATATTAAACATGTATCTGGTGTTACATAATTTTCATGACTTATAAACATGTACACACATATAGTCAAAGGGTTACCATGCGTATACTTATGTTATGCTACGCTATGCTATGTTACGTTACATTACGTTACGTTATGTTACATTATGTTATGTGTTAAGCTTTTCTGTGTTGTAATATTTTTTTCTCTGATAGAAATAGAGCAGTTGTAATGATTATTTAAATATTGCCTAAATTTTCGATTAAAATGTTTTAAATTGTTTTGACAGACGTAAATGCACATCTACCAAATTAGTTTATGTCCAAGGTGAAGTCAAAGCAAAGGTTTTGTCAAGTTAGAGAATGTATGAATACAGATTCCTTTGCCAATCAGCCACAGCTGAAAAAGTCAGTGAAAAAGCATGCTCAGCTGCCAAAGGTGGTTTACTGAACTTATGTGCTACATTTATTATAACACAAAGTTTTCATTTTGTATTTTTTTACCATGGCTCTAATCATTTCTTTTTCCAGGTCGTTATCTGCTGGGCTTGCTGCAGTCGGGGGAACTATTTGTTTGGCACAAGGATAAAGATGTTATCAAGATTATACCAGGTCTCAGTAAACTAACAAAGAACTACCAAGCAGGTTTGTGATAATTGTTCACTTGCACTGTTGTATGGGTGGCAGTTGTATGCCATGGTCTTCAAAGGAAGAAAAATCGGTTACTGGGGCTCATTGTCACTCTTAAGAACTGATCACTAAAGTTTTGAAAATGATAACTTTAAGATTCTGACATTAATTGCAAGTTTGGTAATGACTCATTGACTGACCTAGTAGGAGACTGAACATAACAAATTGCTTTTGATGAGAGCAGGAGAATATATTTTTGGTCCACTTTTAGGAGGAATAAAGAGTTTTCAATTTTAATAGTCTAACATCTCAAGTTTCTAACCATGCAGTTTAACGGTACAGTTTACCATCAGCTAGTTGTAGTCATACAGCATTAGATACTCTTGAGACATGTTATTAACTCATATAAGCCTGGTGTCCCTTTTATGGGACATAGGCAAACAAAATAGCCCCAGATGTGACGCCGCAGAACGCGGCGTCCCATCTGGGGCTATTCTGTTTGCTTATACTGCGTTTACACTATGTTCCCGGCGGCCCCGGCAGCCCCGTTTGCTAGAAACGTAGCGTGCCGTGGAGGTTTGTAATATATTTCTCTGATTTTCAAGATCTGTTACGTTTTCTTACGTTGTATTACGTTATCCGTAACAAGCCGTGGTAGTGATAAGCCGGCCTGTCACGGAGGCACTAAGGTACGTTACGGTTATCCACGATCTATCACGGTTATTAGCACGTTCTATTACGGCATGTTACGTTCTGTTGCGGTCAGTTGCATTTTGACCAAGGCGTAACTTGTTTTTTTCGGTCTCAAGGTCAGCTACGGACGAAACGTAGACACCATACAATATAAAGCACAGTTTTTCCTTTTGTATACGAATAAGTCCTTTGAAATAATAACAACGGCGCTCCTCAACAACCGACTGCAGAGTTGATTGAGAAAGTTCTGGAATGTAATTCTTCTTCATTTGCGTAGTGCAGCGTATGGTCTGTATTGTTCACTATAGTGACTGCTCCAATATGAAGGAACTTGTCCCCATGATATGACATTTTATACCTATGAACTTCACCCACCGTGATAAACGTAACATAACGTGACATACGTAGTAGAACGGGATGAACACCGTCAAAGACCGTAACGCACTGTAACTTAACGCAACAAAACGTGTTGAGTATTCCGTATGAAACGGGACGAGACGTGAGACGACCGTGATCAAACGCAACAGAACGTGGAAGATCCGTAGCTTGCCGGGCTATTCACTAGCTTCCCGTTGCACTACGGACCGCCTCCAAGTTTCGCAACGTACTGTTACATTCTGTCACGGTGTGTTACGTTTAGCCCATTTCATCACGGCCCATTACGTTTCTCATTTCCGCCGTGACTGCCCTGGCAGATTTTTAAACTGTCAAAAAATTTGTCACGGTGTCCACGGTTATCCCGGCGTGCTACGTTTGCCTATCCCGTTCCCCTACATTGCCTCATGGTTATCCCGTTTTGATCACGGTTGTCTGAAACGTGGCCGCCGGGAACATAGTATAAACGCAGTATTAGAGAATTTTCATCGAAAAATTGAATAAAAATAAAAAATCACACCTGATGTCTCCCAAAATGAAAGTGGACTAACCCAAATGATAATGATGGGAGAATCCATTCGTCAAATATGGGTTAAAATCTTTTTTCAGTGCCATGTTACATCACAGCATCAGACGACTGTGCCCACATTTTCCTGTCTGTTGGAACCAGTCTATTCTTCCTGTGGGAGATGGAGAAGGGAGAGTCCATTTCTAAAGATAGGGATGCCGAGTTGAAAGGAAACTGGCACAAGGTGATGACCCCGTCAGGAATGGAACTGCCCAACACAGAATCAAGGGAGAGCAGTCTGGCTGGAATATTCTACACAAGTCCTGTAAGTTGAGCTATTAGCAGATTTGTCTTACCTTTATTTACAGCATTTCTGCTTCTGAGGTAGATTGTTCCTTCCACATTATGAAAACTTGCCCATGCAATATTCAGATATTTTTTTCAGCATTAAAAATCGAAAATTTCTTTCGATAAATTTGATAATCTATGTTTTGAAACAAAAATAAGAAAAATAGGTATACCCTGTAAACCCCAGTTTTGCTATATAAAAGTGGGGTATGAGGGGTATACTTTTCATGATGCACTTGATACATTTTTTTATGGAACAAACCCTATATCATCCCCTTTTGTACTGATTCAAAAAGAAATAGTTGGCTGTTTATTATACTGGCTCAATAATGAGTAGTAGGCACTGTTAAACTACTTGCATTACACTTGCAAGATACTGTCTTCCATGTTTCTTATCCAAGTGAGACACAAACCGGCATTTACAGAAGAAAGCCGGAAGCTTGAAATTTCTGACTTGAGAAGAGGACACATTAAGTATCCATGTTGCAAATATAAAGGCACTGATCAGCTGTGCCATTGCTGCACAGCCGATATACTTCTTTAATTTCATATTTGCAAAAATCTGGTTTTAATTGTGCAGCTATTATTTTGTTGGTACTTTCTTAGAGGCTCTTCTATTGTATAAAGATTATTAGCTACTTCAAAACCATTGACAAACCCTATCTGAGAGTTTAGGAATATGACAAATTTTATTTTTGGTGCTTCAGGTTCTGGGTACATGTTGTCAGTTTTCTATCATCTACAACAGTACAGACATGTTGAGGATCATCACTTTATTGCTGAAATTTCCTGACCCTGCTGACTCTTTTGGAAAGAGGTAAGACATCACATGAGCCTCATCGTGAGAAAACCGGTCTTCGGGGTTTCCGACCAGGTCCGACACAAACCGGCCTGTACAAGCTCAGAAAAGAGCTAGAAGCTTGAAATTTCGGATTTAAGTAGAAGAGGAAGTGTACTATCCGTGTAGCGAAAACAAAGGCGCTGATCAGCTTCGCGGTTACCGCGAAGCTGATCTGCGCCTTTGTTTTCGCCTAGGCAAAACTCCGGTTTTCTCACGATGCGGCTCACATAGTGAAGGATAGAAAAAGATTTGATTTTCCTTTGGTGATGGTGATGTAAATGTTTTATATCCTGCTCGATAGGTAAGGTAATATTGGTTGTTTTTCTGTCTCGAACAAGCAACAGTTTTTGAGGCGCGATGCGAGAAAACAGGACTTCGGAGTTTCCAACCAGGTCCTACACAAACTGAGCTGCACAAACACAGAAGATGGCTAGAGGCTGGAAATTCCAGATGTAGAAAGTAGAGGAATTGTACTATCCATGTAGTGAAAACAAAGGCAACAATCACTGCGAAGCTGATCTGCACCTTTTGTCTCGCATATGCAGATTGGTTTTCTCACGAGGTGGCTCGTACAATGGCATTATTTTGGCATATAAAATCCTCATGTGATTCAAAATGTGTTTGTCATTTCAGAATGTCAATCTTTATTCATGCTTTTCATTTCGGAATGTCAATCTCTATTCATGTGTTGGTGAAATAAATTCCCAAATCAGTTTCAACATTTGAGCTGCCTCATAAGAAAACCAACAATCTGAATATGCGAAAACAAAGACGCAGATCAGCTTCGCGGTTACTACTACCGCGAAGCTGATCAGCGTCTTTGTTTTCACTACACGGATAGTACAGTTCCCCTTCTTCTTAAATCCAAAATTTCAAGCTTCTAGCCTGCTTCTGTGACTGTACAGCCTGATTTGTGTCAGACCTGTTCGGAAACCACATTGTTGGTTTTCCCACGAGACGGCTCATTTAAGATTTTATTGGTCCTTCAACATCATTGTATTCTTTCTTTTTAGCTTGCCAATATTCAGTGCTGAATGGAGTTTGTTAGAGTACCCATTTGAACAGATGCACCCTAACTTTGAGGCAGTCTGCACGGTCGGTGCCTATGTATCTGGTTACTGTGGCAACGGTCAGGTGCTAGCAGTAGCAGCCAATCAGAGACTGCCATCACAGACGGCCATGTTGTTTGTGTCGCCGTTGACTGATACAGTATTGGTGGCAGGAATGAAAAGTTGTGGGATTGGAGACCCTAACAAGGCAGGAAGGTAACATGGCTTTTGCGTTTGTTTGTCCTGCTGCACCACAACCTCTTTATAACACTTTTGTTGGGATACAAGACAATGTCAAAGCGGTATTTGTACAGGTAAATAAGACTAGGTTCAAAATTGCAAATTTTTAAGGTTTGGCCATTTTGGGTCTAGTCTGTTTATTTAGAGAATTAGAAAATGATAACAACATACCCCGGTATTGGAAAACTCCTTCTACGTATATGAATATCTGCATGCCAATTCAACATTTTCGATCATAAAAGAACTCCCATAAGCTTATTTTGTAAACACAAGTGCCTATTGCGCATTGGAAATAATAAATTTACAAAATATAAGTCATGCAAAATATTCCACGTTTACAGTATACATATTTGTGACTTTTATGCATTTAGCTTTAAGAATGATTTGTACCATTGTAGACACTACTGGGTGGTTGACTTGGCCTGGACATCTGACAGCCTGTTCCTGGCCTGTATCCTGAGGAACGGTTCAGTATGTGTAATGTCAAGACTAGGGGAACCAATGATCATACAGACTGAGGGTTGCTCAGTCAGTATGGGGCCGTCACACTACCTACCTCTTCATCCAGCTATATTTGTCAGGTAAATATGAAAGAAGCTTATGCAGTTTTCCTTAGTTTTAAGCAAACATTCCTTAGTTCTGCAATTATTCTTCCTCCGCTAATGCTAGAGTATGATGAAAAAAATATGCCCTTTGTAATGGTAATCCTTCTTTAGGTGGCTTGCTCAGGAACAGCATAGTTAGCTATTAAAACGCATAGTTGCATAGGAAAAAGTTACTTAAATATTATCAATTATTTTGATTTTCCTAATTTCTTTTTCAACAGTGATAACCATGGCTCCCTGGAACCTTCTGCAGCAGAACAAGATCCTATGAGACAACATTTCTCATTGGCTACTCATCCATCTCTACCCATAATTCTCTTCTCTGATGGTTTCCTGGTAACAGTGATACAGCTTCCTGTCGACGTGAACAGTGCTACAATGATGAGAGATTTGGTGTTGGAGTCAGCAAGATATCTCAAGAAAGTTTATGAACAGGAAAATCTAGACATGACTGTCGCTGATGCTTATAAACTGGCCAAAGGTAACAAAAGGCATGCAAATTGTCCAGATTAATAAAAATGTAAACCAAAAGCATGTGAATGAAATGAAGTTTATGATATAAAGTATCATTATTTCTTTGATTTTAACAGAAATTTTAAAGATGTTCAAGAATAATTTTCATTGAATATAGGTAGTATAGTCTAAAAACTTACCTCTGATAATGGTTTTTCGCAGAAAATTTTTGTATGGGGGACGACAGAAAAATTATTTTAATGTCAAAATCTTGATCTTAGTTTGTCCTAATAGGAAAAAATTTTGAAAATCGGTGAACAAATAAAGTTTTTATGGCCAAAATGAATTTTGCATAGGGATTTTGGGGGATAATCGATGATCGTGAAAATGCATATTTTTAGAGAATTTTTACCTGATCATGAAGATTTTGTCTCAGGTATGTCATTTGTTTCAATTTAAAATAATTTTGAGCAATCATGATTAAATATTGATTGACCAGAACTTTTTTATTTGTCAACCGATTTTCAAAATTTTTGCTGCACATTTTGCGACAAACTAGATGCTATATTGTGCCAAGAAAATATTTCTTCTACATTTGAACAATTGTAAAATATCTGCGAAAAACCATTATCACACACTACGAAACAGACTTTAGGTCTTTTACTATCATGTTCATGTAATAATGTCAAATGATAAGATGAAAAAGCAAGTTATAGAATCCTATAATGCAGTTATATAAGAATAATCTGTTCGGATTCTACTCTGTTTGAAAAGCCAGTTTTTTTCAAAAATTGAGCCGCCTCATGGGAAAACCAACAATTTGCATAGGCGAAAACAAAGACGCAGATCAGCTTCACGGTAACCGCGAAGCTGATCAGCGCCTTTGTTTTTGCTACTCGGATAGTACAATTCCTCTTCTACTTAAATCCGAAATTTCAGGCTTCTGGCTCTTTTCTGTGCTTGTACAGGCCGGTTTGTGTCGGACCTGTTCGGAAACCACATTGTTGGTTTTCCCCACGAGGCAGCTCAATTATGTTCTAATGGCTACTTGTGCCCTCTTCCCTTACCTTCCTTACAGGGCAGAGGAATTCCAAGCCAGCCCAGGACAGAGAAAGACTGAAGAAAGTGTTTGAGTTTGAACTGGCCGAGATCTCCCTGAACTCCACACATGACAGTGAAGTGAGCATGATTGACACGACAAACAAGTTTGGATTTGACCAGTTTGGTGCTATAGGAAATATGGACGCTGGGAAAATAGTGTTTGGTGAACCAGAAATGATCTCAATCGATCCAAATGCTACATTCTCTGGATTGGATGCCTCAGAGTCTTTGCTGAAGTATCTTGAGGAGTCGATGACAGCACTTGTATTGTCATGGAAACTTGCGGCAACTTATTCGGATATGTGGACAGCTGATGTTGACAACATTGCGAAGCAAACGGTGCATAATTTGTCTAAGATATTCAGTATTGTATTAGACTGTCCAGCAGTTGATGCCATAATACCTGTGCTAACACCTCGACAGAGTTCGGCCATACAGAATCCCAGGGTTTACAACATCATTGTGACCTACAGGAATATCCTGCAGTTGTTACGGTTTGACAAGTTTAACCAGCATCTCATACCAGCGGCCCTCAGACTGGTCCACAAGACAATTACCTTGATGCTTGCCAGTAAAGAATTGGAAAACACTGACCCTAGACTGAAAACCTTATTTGGATGCTACAGTCTCTTGAGGCATGCTGAAGCTAGTTTAAATAAGATCTATGACTTAAGCTCAGTTCAAAGTCAGAATAGCTCACCAAGCAGTTCTGGACAGAATAAGTTTGTATCTACCTTAATGGAAAAGTTTGGGAAGCAGTCTACAGCAGAAGGAAGTGGTACCAGTCAACAAGTTCATCAGATGCCACTGCCTGGAAGAAGGTATGAAATTGTGTTTAGTTGCAGTTTATTTAACAGGAAATGTTTGGGAGATAAATTTTGTAAAATTGAATTTAGAGAAAGTTCTGTCTACAAATAGAGCTTGTGTAATCTTTTAAGAATGTAAGAGAAGTCTCTCACAAAGTCTTACAATTCTCTAATAATTTGGAAATAGAAACTTGTGAAATAAACGTCACTTGAAATAATCAAACTTACAGTAATTTAGGTACTCTGTTCAGCCATTTTTATGTTAAATGCAATATGCTTTGGGGTCTTACTTTTCACAGCATTGTGCTGATTAGCCTTCAGCCATCTTCAGCTTTGACAGAGAGCTCAAAACTGACTCCATATGACTTCAAGACCTCATGTTCCATTAATTCTTGTAATTGTGATGGAAACAAATTAAATAAATGTTTAAATTTGTCAACACTGGACTGAGAATCATACTTATTTTGAACTATCCATGTAGGGAAAACAAGGTGCTGATCAGCTGTGCAGTTTCTGTGCAGTTACTGCACAGCTGATCTGCGTCTTTGTTTTCGCCTATGCGTGTTGTTAGTTTTCTTATGCGGCTGCTAATTTACAGACTGGCTATGACCTGGAAGTTACTATTCAAGCATCTAGCCCAGTACCAGTCCCAGTTGTTCAACTCAGGAGACCCCAATGGGGAGTTACAGCACCTAGAGAAGTTGATGTCCACTATACAGCAAACACTGCAGGAGTCCTACAGTGATATTACCCCTAGGAAGGCCTCAGCTAAACTCTCTATAGGTAGGTCATAGATGTGTTCAGACAGTTTCTTGATACTATGTTTAAATTCATTTTTGTTTCTTGAGAATGTTTTCACTTGGATGCATCATCATTCTTTCGTAAAATGTCATATGTTGATAGAATGAGCCGCATCATGAGAAAAACGGATTTTTGCCTTTGTGAAAACAAAGGCGCAGATCAGCTTCGCAGTAACTGCGAAGCTGATCGGCACCTTTGTTTTTGCTACACTGATAGTACAATTTCTCTTCTTCTTAAATCTGAAATTTCAAGCTTCTATGCATCTTCTGTAGCTGAACAGGCTGGTTTGTGTCAGACCTGGTCGGAAACCCCGAAAACAGGTTTTCTTGCATCACGGCTCAAATGATCTTTATTCAATGCTGTAGTCTCAAGAAATCATGAGAGATACCCAGCTTACTACATTATTTCCTGAAATACAGAAGTAAAATTATTGTACATGTATTGATAATTTCTTTTCAGCCTGGTTGAAGCACACATTCCCCTTTGATTTACTGTCAGAGTCTGACAGTTTCCTGTTCAATGATAGTAACCCTGAAACCCCTTCTTCCACTAATTTAGGGACCCCATCAACCACAACCCTCAGGAGCCCTTCAAGTAAAGGGACTGGCTCCTCCCTTAAGAGTCCATCAACTGATAGGGGCTCTTCTCTTGGAAGTCCCTGTTCTGTGACTTTAGGGACACCTTCTTCAGGAGGGTTCAAATCCTCAACTGATTCGAGGACCTCAACTTGGAGGTCCAGCCCTATACTGAGTTCCCCTAAATTTAAAGCAATGAAAATGAATGGCATTGGTAAAGGAGATGAGAATCTGAATGGGCCGGAAGAAAAATTGGGAGATTGCATTAAAGTGCAAGTTGTTCAAACTGATGCTGCACTTGGTAATAGAAACAAAATAAAAGACAAAAATAAAGGTGAAATGATGAACGGAATAAACACTGAAAGTACAGGGCAAAATAAAGCTGAAATTCAGAAGGGTCCTATGGTGAATAGTAGTGTTAATTTGGAAGAAACGAGAAGTTTTAGTGTACATTCATTGCCTGATGGTGATAGGAAGACTTTGCAAGTAAATGGCCACAGAAGAGAAGGGATGAAATCAAAGATTGATAAACTGTTTAGTAAGAAAGTTGCACCATGTGACATTGTATGGATTCAAATATGACAAGGTTGATCTTTGGTGAAGGCGCACAAATCTCTTTGGAATGCACTGCTGGGTATTTTGAGGGAGTTTTAGGGGTGTGAGTTAGCCATGTTGATTGAAAGTTGCCTCTCTTCCTGTAGATAGAAAGTATTTTATTCATCTTGATTTTCAGTTATAAGAACTGAACTCTTCTCTATATTTGCCAATTTTCAAATAGTGTTTTTGTTTGCTTCTGAATAACCACTGTGTGACGTGCGACCAATAGGGTATAGATTCCAATAATGTTGAAATATTCTGGCACTGTTACATCCAGTGACAGTCTGGGTTTTGAGGAGATCAGGGTTTTATTATTTTAAGAAAAGCCAAACAAAAGTTAAGCAACAAAAAAAAATTCTAGAATTTCCAAAGCATAATCTATTTTAAGTTAATGTTGCGAAATATTCTTTCTTTGCCTTTCATTTTGGTCAATAAGTGACAGATTAAATTTATGGTGTGTTTATAAATTTTATTTTATTTTTCTTTATATTTTACTTTTTCGTTTACTACTAACATTGTATGCTCTTTCCACTTAATCTGCTAGCTTGTAGCAAAGAAAAGGTAAAAGTAAACATTGATCAGAACCAGGTCAAGTAGATGTCTAGTACAGTGACTGTATAATTTCAAAATGTATTATTTTGTTCATTTGTTAAGGTGACAAACTAAGTGTGGATGGAGAACATACACTAGCTGTGGAAGCATGGAAGGACCAACTCAAAGCATTAGCAGGTAAATACATCACATACTTTTAATTTGTCAGTTACAGACCATTTAACTGTATGAATAAGTTTTATTGTTAAAGCTTTCTCTGCAACTCTGATAAAACTGGCTGTTGGAAAAACTATATATGTTGAAAAAGAAAACTTCACGCTTTGATGTTAATTTCAAATTTTTGATAGATATAGCAGATGAAATGGTTTCTACAGCTTTTGGTCTCAAAATATCTATTTTTATTTCCTTCATGTACTTAACTCAGTCTTTGTTTATTATTTCAGGTGCAAAAGACAGTCCAAAGACAGCCAAGATGCTCCATGCTATCCTTTACACACACCTGATGAAGGGTGAACTTGGTCAGGCTGTTGACTTTGTTGACGGCCTCATCATGCAGGCTAGTGTTGCCATGGCAACCGGTGGAGAGGAACTTCCTGTCTATGATGATGGTTCCCGGCCTGCCCTGATGACACTAGTCTCACATAGGTCACAGGTAAACTGCAGGTTTAAACAAGATCATAGAATAAACTTTATTGGTCACCTGTCTTTTGGGGGTTCTCTAAGATATTAGACAAAAACACCTTCACAAATAGGCTTAAAAAGACTAAGGCTTTCTAGAAGATTATATATTACAGGAGGTAAATAAATGTTAAAACATGTTTATTTTGGAAGTATGTATCAAAAAAACTGATATGCTTTTCAACCTCGTTGGGCTAAGGATGCTTAAAAACTTGTCCCAAATATGTCATTATTAAAACAAATACTGACTGAATTTCAAGTTATTTTCTAGCAAATTTATTTTTTCAAATACATGTACAACATTAGTAAGACATTGACTAATTTCAGGACTCCAACGAAGAAGAGTTTGTGCCGTGTATCAAGAACAAGTCAATACGTCAGACAGTACAGACAATGGCCAGGTTTATGGCAGCCTACTTCAGTAATGAGCCAATGTTCATCTTCCCACCACATAGTGCACAAGCACTTCCTTCAGTACACATGTCCTCACAGCCAACGAGTAAGTAGTAGATCAAAGTCCAATAATGTCAATGAGCTAATGTCCCATCATTTAGTCAAATAGTCACGACTATGAGTTAATTACACGTAACTTGCTTTTAAAGCACATGTCATGGGTTTATTCCAGGGCTTCTCCAGTCTTTCATATGACCTTAGCTTAGCTGTAGGCAGGACCGTCAACCTCAGCTCGACGAACCGACCAAACATGAAGAAAATTATACTGATTTGCCATTCTATCAATATCTGAGCCGCCTCATGGGAAAACCAACAATGTGGTTTTCGAACCGGTCCGACACAAACCGGCCTGTACAAGCACAGAAAAGAGCTAGAAGCTTGAAATTTCGGATTTAATTAGAAGAGGAATTGTACTATCCGAGTAGCGAAAACAAAGGCACTGATCAGCTTCGCGGTTACCGCGAAGCTGATCTGCGTCTTTGTTTTCGCCTATGCAGATTGTTGGTTTTCCCATGAGGTGGCTCATCTTATTGGACAGCTTTATGGTTTGGTCATATTGTTTGCATGTCAGTATGATCACAACAATGGTCACAGCAAAATTTTGCCTCTCTTTATCATAAGATCATATTTTTAAAAAAAAAAAAAAAATATCTGTTTGTTGACTCATTTTAGAGAGCAGAATCATTCCCAAGTACCATGAAGACATCACCATCATTATTACTCGAGAGAACCTCAGCGCTGTCTGGACGACAGAGCGGACTGTAGAATACCTGTTACTGAGTGGCCTTATCTGTGAGACGGCCTGGTTTGCCAGTAAGATGGGGGACTGGAAAACAGCGTACATGCTGTCAGTGGCACATGTCAGCCACAGGGATATTGCTCCATTCTTATACAAAAAGTGAGTATATGTACAAGTCAATCTTATAATAACATGCTTCACTGTAGCATAGATTTTATCATAACATATTCATGTCATGGCTCCCAAATAGATTTTGTCATGTTTTCCCAACAGGTAGTATTGTATTTTCATTATAATACATTTTCTATAATAAAGTCTGTTTCTGGGAACTTCTATTCTGTGTATGGTAGCAAATACTGTTCGGTTTATTTCTTCGAGAGGTATAAGTCGCATCACAAGCAAGTCTTTGGGATTTCCGACCAGGTCCAACACAAACCAGCCTGTACAGTCATAGTGTAAGGCTAGAAGCTTGAAATTTTGGATTTAAGAAGAAAGTGGATTGCACTGTCCATGTGGTGAAAGCAAAGGCGCTGATCAGCTGCGTAGATAGTGTGCAGCTGATCTGCATATACAAATGCAAAAAGCAGCTTTTCTCATGATGTGTCTCATATATGAGCATGTGCATGAGAAAACCAACAATTTGGGTTTCCGACCAGGTTCAACACAAACCAGCCTGCACAATATCAGGGTCAGGCTATAAGCTTGTAATTTCTGATTTAAGGAGAAGAGGTATTGCACTATCTATGGAGCGAAAACAAAAGTGCTGATCAGCTGTGAAGTTACTGCATGGCTGATCTGTGGCTTTGTTTTTGCATGTGCAGACTGTTGGTTTTCTTATGCAGTGGCTCATATGTCTTTGTTTTCAGGCCAAAGAAGCCCCTTCAGCTACCAGAAAGTTTGGCCCCAGGGTCAGTAATTCAAGAAAAGCTACAGATCATGATTCAGTCTAACACAGCTGATAGTGCCCCTGTCGGGAAGGGCAAGAGACACAGAAGATGTAGGTGGTTTAATCTTAATTCATGCCTTGTGTGGAGGGCATGTTCTCAGTAATACACATTTACTCCCCATAAGCTGGTAGTACTCAGGAAGTGTTGTCTTCATCTTCATCGGGACTTGACTAAAATGTTGGCTGGCTTATGGGATGTTAAGAATCATCAATGCAAACAAAATATTGTTAAATATTGTCCTTGCTACAGAAACATGCTTTCACATTGCCATGATTTTTATCAAAATGATAATAAGTGGGATCTGTTTTTGATACAGACTATAAAATAAATACTATGTTAAAATTTCCAAGCTCTAGTAAGCACACTACAAATGCATATACAAATTATGTGTATATGTGAAATACCAGAATTTCATAATCAAATGAGCCTGTGCATGAGAAAACCAACAATTTGCATATGCGAAAACAAAGGCGCAGACCAGCTTCGCGGTAACCGCGAAGCTGATCAGCGCCTTTGTTTTCGCTACATGGATAGTACAATCCCTCTTCTTCTTAAATCCGAAATTTCACGTTTCTAGCCTGCTTCTGTGACAGTACAGGCTGGTTTGTGTTGGACCTGGTCGGAACCCAAATTGTTGGTTTTCTCATGCACATGCTCAAATATGTTTCAGATTTTATCCCCATTAACCAAGAGACCAACATTCCTCAGCTGACTCGGACCCTACAGGATGTGTTTATGGCTGGAATTATCTGTCATGTTGAGCTAGCCCCCTGGTTCCTATCCCGACTGGTAGAGAAACTGAAGTCGGTGGTCGCCGGTCTGCCTTCACTGGTTCCCGATGATTTCTACCTACCCTCACCCCCTCTGTACTGCCCACAGCCTGGGGAAATTGAAATGGTAGGTGGTTACAGTCAAAGTTGCTTTTAGAGTCGATGAATTCAATGTTAAAAATCAGTTCAAATTTGCAATGTACATTTAATATTGTCAAGAAAAGGAAGAAAGACTAATCAACTTAAATTGATGTACAAAGATCTAAAAAAAGGAGAAAGCCAGAATACCCAAAAATTGTCCCAAAAACTAGGCATTTCAGATACTCTCTGCTAGTATAGATACACTCTGCTAGTATAGAACCCTTTGAATGTTGCTTATTTCCCCAGACTATCCTGTCTTAGTTCTTTTATATGCTGATGTCCAACTTTGCTTTGCTTGTGCGAGCTAGGGACTTAATTCACTCCAGCCACATACCCTGGTGAAATACAAATGAGCCCCTGCAGCAGAAAACCAACAATTTATTATTAGCATATGCGAAAACAAAGACGTACATGTAGATCAGCTGTGCAATAACTACACAACTGATCAACGCCTTTGTTTTCACTACTCGGATAGCACAGTCCCTCTTCTTAAATCTGATACTTTAAGCTTCTAGCCTGTTTCTTTGACTGTACAGGCCGGTTTGTGTCAGACCTGGTCGGAAACACAAATTGTTGATTTTCTCATGTGAAGGCTCAAATGTATTGTCATTTTGATGTGTCACCACGAAATTAGTCAGATTCAAAGGATTACAAATATTGATTTCCTGGTTGTTTGCAGAGCACAGAACGCCCTGATGTTGAGTATGAGAAGGAACTGCGACTAGAAATATCCTCCCTGATACAGCTTATCCTAGTAGCTTTTAACTCAGCCCACCTTTCTCTGCCTGTAGCCAGGTGGTACGTCCAGGAATTGTTCAAAGTTCAAGAGAGAGCAGCTCAATTCAAGGTAATTTCGACTTCATGTCTTTATTTGACTTTAAGTGTTAAAAACAATCATGATGAGATGTAAGGAGAAAGAAAAATGAGCCACCTCTTGGGAAAACCAACAATGTGGTTTCCGAACAGGTCTGACACAAACCGGCCTGTACAGCTATAGAAGCAGGCTAGAAGCTTGAAGTTTTGGAGTTAAGTAGAGGAGGAACTGTACTATCCAAGTAGCGAAAACAAAGGCGCTGATCAGCTTCACGGTTACCACGAAGCTGATCTGTGCCTTTGTTTTCGCATATGCAGATTGTTGGTTTTCCCATGAGGTGGCTCAAATGTTAAGATAACTTTGCATGTATTAAAGTGCATTGTATGTAACAGTGCTTAACCTCAAAGTTGAAAAACGTTTATGCAAACCATTTTCATATATATACATTTTTTCTAAAACCTCCTTAGATGAACCATTAGATGTTCATCTGTGTTCATACTTCCATGAACACATTGTGTCACGCGACGTGACGTAATCCAAACTTGACGTCAAAAACATGAATCTCGCCAAACTGATTGGACGTTGTAAACGTCGACGCCGTTCCGCTGTTTGAACACACACTGTGTGTAGATTCTCTGTTTGCTGGTAAATGTGACCGCCTTGGTGATTTTTCAACAAGCGATAGAGAGAAATGAATGTAAATATAAGCAATGAGTTTAATTTTTCTGTTGTTCATGGAGCTATGAACCGCAGTGGGTCGCTAGCAAAGCTTACATGAACCCCTTCGGGGTTCATTCACTTTGCACGCGACCCACTGCGGTTCATAGCTCCATGAACACCAGAAAAATGAAATTCATTTCTTAAGTAAATAATTATTCCAACAGGCTACAACTGAGGGGCCAAGTTTAGAACTGCCAGAAGTTCTAACACAATACAAGATCCTTCGCTCCAGCATAGTTGACTTCAAGGATGACCCTCATGTTCACGATGTGCTGTGTAGTTTCCGAGACTTCTGTACGATACTCTGGCTGCTACACGTGAGAGATGAATTGTCTATACAACTCAGAAAGAGAGGGAATCAGCTACATAATGAAAGAGCGAACGGAAAGGTAGGTTCTGACATAGATTGTGGGTACACGTTAGAACCACCTCAACGAGGCGGTTCTAACAAGTACCCACAATCTATGTTTTGGAGCAAAAATAAGAAAAATAGGTATACCCCTGCAAACCCGTTTTACTATATTAAAGTGGGCTTTAAGGGGGTATTCATTGCACGGACATGTTTTCCTGATGCAATGTAGTAAATTAACGAATTTGCTCATAATTAATACACTTAAACAAGACCTGTTTAATAATTTTGTGTCTTTTAGTAACTGAGCAAAATCAATAAAAGTTTTTTAGCAGAGTTATGCAATGGTTAAGAGAAAGCAAGCTTAAGGGATGCCATAGAGACAATTGTTGTAAAGGATTACTGTAAATAAAGAAATTTTGTGTGACTTTTTATGTCACAAATTTTCTATTTCCAAATTATGAGGAAGTTCTTGTCATTCTACAATTGGTGGGCATATACTCTTCCAGTCTATTAAGCTTATAGTGAGTCTTTATTAGCAAGAGCATTTAATTTGTTTCATCAAATTGAATATAAGCACAACTTAAATATTCCAAACTTACAATATGTATACATATTAAGTTGCTTGACTTATTATTCTTAATTTCAGGACAGTGCTGAATCGACGCTAGCCCAGAGCTGGGTACAGGAATGTTTCAAGACGATCAAGTGGGCGGTTCAGCTCCTCTCCTTCTCTCAGTACATCACCGACGATGGTTGCATCCACAAGGTCCTACTGTCACTCATCCTAGAATTACGGCCGACAGAAGACATCGCTGACATTCTCGCTGAACATTTCTACATGGCTGAGAATCTTGATCCGGAGGTCCAGGAAAAGTTGGAAAGAGTTTTGTCGAACTGGACAAGTATTGAGATTCACCCGGAGGATGATGGGAAGTCGGCGAGACTCGATGATGTGCAGAATGGAACGGAGAAAACTGAGGAAGATGAGGGGGATGACGTGAGAAAGTCGGTGACGTTTTATGATGCTTCGCCGAGGTCCAAGACGTTGTCAGTATACTATCATAAGCAGTGTGATGTTGTTCAGAAAGTGCTGAAAAAGAAGCGGAAATGTTTTGGTCAATACGAGGAGTTTGTGTTTAGTTCACAGCAGACGGACGAAAATAGCATCAGAAATGGTGGGAGTATTTTTATAGGGTCAAGGCCATTTGAGACAAAGCAGTCATATCTTGAATTCCTGGACAGGTTTTATGCTATTAGTTTCACCAAACTGGTTGAAAAAGAGTCTGAGCAAAGTAGAAATCCAGTTTATCCAAGTCTGATGCCATTTTCAAAACTAATCAGAGATGCTGAATTTGAAACATTTGCTATGAAAAATGAAGAAACATACCAAAAGAAACCTGCATCAATAGTTTTAGCATCTCCAAGAGCTAAATTTATCCGCAGTCAGAGTGAGTCGTATGTTCAAGATGCAGCTGAACCAGACACTGTGGTATCGACCAATCAGAAGAACAGAGGATTGTTCAGGAGCAGCAGATCTGGTGATGTCCAGCCTCCCAGGGGAAGTAACTTGCTCAAATATCGAAGTGAGGGTTCTTTGATGGTGAAAAACTCTCCGAGAAATAGGAGTCAAAGGGCTGGCACTGGCACAGGCATGTCACCTACTAGGGCAGCACCAAATATGACTGGCATGGCATCCAGATTTTTCCAGTCTGAGGATGTTTTGTATAGAGAAATGGGTGAAAGTCAGGAGGCTCACTGGATTCTCGATGTGAACTTTGGTGAGAGTTATCTGTTCTTGCAGAAATTGCTAGACTGGTTACATCATTGGTGCTGCAAGCAACACTCCCTTGGTCTTCATGGGAAAAATGAGAAAGACACTGCATTGAAACCAACTATGCGAATAGAAGTACCAACTCAGCTAGTTGTCCTGTCGCTATGGCTACTAGAGCACAAATACAGCAGATCTAAAAAGAAGAAAGCAACTGAAAATCAGGCGGAAATAATTGAGAAAAATGTAAATGTTGCAGAAGAGAATTTGAACTTAGCAGATGACAGACCAAAACTGTTAAAGCAGAAGGTGTTGGCTACAGTTGAGGAAGTGACAGAGCATGACAGCTTCACCCAGGTGTCAAATATAGGTCAAAGGTCA
Source organism: Rugalucina vietnamica (assembly GCA_964017185.1). Classification (NCBI taxonomy): domain Eukaryota; kingdom Metazoa; phylum Mollusca; class Bivalvia; order Lucinida; family Lucinidae; genus Rugalucina; species Rugalucina vietnamica. Next base: position 6,189,388 of record OZ024873.1, read on the forward strand.
AGGTCACACAGTCCATACCACAATAGAAATAGGAGCTCTGGGAGCCTCAGGTCAAGGTACGTTCAATAGTATTGCTGATTTCTCTTTGGTTATTATGGGACCTATAATGATATATCGCTGAGGTTTGATGCTGCTTCCTTGCAATGTCCAACCATCTGGCATGGTTAAAAGATAGCTGATATACATATAAAGCCCAGTATCACTCGTTTCAATCAAATCGTATTTGAAGAGACTTTAGAATCCAATCATATTTGAAATTACTTACAAAATAATCTTGTCAGCATCAGTTGTGTTTGTATGTAGCAAATTATAACAGTCAATTAGACAAGAAAGGCATTCTTTGAAAGGCATTTTGTTTTAATATCTAAAAATCTAAAAAAAAAAAAATTGCCATGGAGTGATTACGCTGAAAACACAAGTAGATCCAAACAGTAAAGACCTTTATCAGACTGCTCTTTAATTGGGTCTGGGTCTGTATTTGTATTGTTTGATCTAGCTTAAATGTCCAACCAGAAGGTATTGCATGTGCCTGAATTAAGTTTTCGCTGATTGCATGGCTAGTGCTTTAGCTTTGTCATATTGCTTTAGGTCCCATAGTCCAGCAGCAGATTCCAGGGAGGCAACTCTAGATTACTACAGAAGTATAACATCAACTATGGAGGAAACTGAACAAATACACAGTGCGTACAAGAAAGTCCTGAATGAGTAAGTGGAATCAGATTACATTTACTGCAGGTCAAACTTTGTAGTAGGCTTATATATTCTTTCACTGACTAGAATGCTATATGAACACAGTTTCTATACTCAGCTTTTCAGTATCATAACCTTCAATTTTCACTTCATGATATCTATTGAGTACTTTGAAATTAAGTAGTCTAGGAGTCTTTTAAGCCTGTTTTGCCACTTTGAAAATGTCAAACCAGCCTCTGTCACAGATCACTTAGTCATTATTCTTGTACTTGTACTAAAATTTGCATATTATTTTCTCAATATGACATTAATTATATACATTTTCAACTTCAAAGCACCATGTCATTATTTCATCCTTGCAGTCATCCTGTGAGAGTGTAAGTATTCAACACATCAGACCATTTCTGTTGGCATGTTGTCATTGGCTAATGCTTCATATTCATGGTAGAAATAAGTAGATGTTTGTATGATAGTATACCAAGGGGATGTAGAAACTTGTGTTTTGAGTTCGAGCCTTATAAAATCGATTTAAACCCTTGTGTAGTTAAAATTTCTCTACTGCAATATAAAGATAAATGAGCCGCCTCATGGGAAAACCAACAATCTGCATAGGCGAAAACAAAGACGCAGATCAGCTTCGCGGTAACCGCGAAGCTGATCAGCGCCTTTGTTTTCGCTACTCGAATAGTACAATTCCTCTTCTACTGAAATCCGAAATTTCAAGCTTCTAGCCTGCTTCTGTGACTGTACAGCCTGATTTGTGACGGACCTGTTCGGAAACCACATTGTTGGTTTTCCCATGAGGCGGCTCAAATGATAGCAGAACCTCCTTGGAATGGTTAATAAATAAATTACTGGAGCATAAATTAATGTAACAGAAACCCAACCCAAACAATGGGCAGTTAAAAACTTAAGTTTCTACTTCCTTTCAGTATATACAGAACAAAAGTGAAAAAAACTGCTAACATGTTCTAACATAAATATTTCATTGTAAACATTTTAGAACATATCAGAATTTCATTCTTTAGCTATAATTATGTTCATTTCTGTCAAAGCGAGCAGAGCTGTGCAACAAGCATTTGAAGAAGTGAAAAATCACAAAAAAAGACCTTGTCAATTCAGTTGCTAGTGTAACTAACACGAACGGAACAACTGTGCTTGGTTTCAAGAGCTGTCAGTGTCATTTTGATGAGTTAGGTACATGTGGTACTGAATTGATGTGGTAATTTTTGTGACCCCATAGTTGCTAAAGTGCTTGTGGTTTGGCTCTGCTTGTTCTTACAGAAAATAAATTTAGTGCAAGTTAAAGGAATAAGAATTATATTCTGATTATGAACTCTTTGAAATAAATGAAAAATGGGGCAAAACTTAGTGAGACTATGTGCAGCATTTTCACTTATGTTCATAATACAATGTAGTTAACACACTGAGTTGATACCAAGCATGCAAAATAAAAGTCAACAAGATTTGGTAGCAACATTGCCTGGACATAAACATAATGATAAATCTACTTACTACAAATTAAATCAATTGAAATTTGCATTCTTATATGAATGTGTATGTTTAAAAGCATGTGTAAATATTAATAATCAACAAATGAGATGTACCGAAATCCCTAGATGTGCAAGTCAGAGTGTCTAGATTATGCAAAATGGTTCAGTTATGAGTTAGTGGGAGAAAAACAAGACATTGCATCACCATACAATAAATATTTTGAGTTTTGTTTTGTTTTTGTGGCATTTGGTAGAGTAGAACGTAAAAGAGCAGTCACACATTAGCGTATAACCTAAACGCATGCTGGGTGTATGAGAAATCTCAACATGCTGAAGATTTTGGATGTTTCAAAAATTATTTGTTTCTTAAACTCGTTGAAGTAGTCACACACTAGCGGCGTAACTGAAGCGTATCCAGACGTATGAAAAAATCTTAAAACGCTGAACAATTTGGAGTACTGTTTGTGTTACATCCCAGACACGCTAAGCACATGCTATAGGCACGTGTGTATGTAGCATACATTGGCATGTCTAAAATGTACACCAAACATGTTCAAAGTGCATTAAATGTGCCTGTAATGCGCATGGAACTTATTCGAAACATATAAGACACACACCGAAGACACGCTGAGCTTCAAGAAAATTTTTAAGCATGATTAAAAATTTTTTTGAGCCCAAAAGTGTGTGGAGCAAGCACCGACCTACAGGGACGTACATCAATGTACACCAAGCGTACAAAATGTGCATGTAATGCGTTTCTAACGTGTCTCTGGCGTGCTGCTGATGTATGTTGAATTTTACATTTTTGTCAACTCGGCCAGTGCGTGTTTAGCTTATATGCTAATGTGTGACTGCTTTAAGATATTGTTGTGTGAGATTTTATTTAATTGTTCCCATATGCTGTTTCTTCTTTTATTACAAATTTTACTTTTGGTTGTTTATTAAAGAGCATATCAGAAATGAAAAGAACATATAATACAAATTAAGCTCAAATTCCCATTCCATGAAAAATTTCATGAAAAAGAAAAAGCTTTGTGTACAAATCACACACACAACAATGTGATGATATTCCTTTGCTTGATTATGTTAATGTTCTGCTGTATAATGCTATTGTTCTGTGTATGACCCCAAGAATATTACATTCATGGCTTAAAAATGACATTTTAACATTCACAATGTTTATTGTTGTCTCCCTGTTGTCATATTAACCTGTTTAGATTGCAGAACACACAGCCAAATGTGACCTCATTTACAAAATTGTATTTTAGATATTAGACATAAATGTGTTTTGTCAAAACAGATCATTACTCAGACATTAAAAATTATTAAGTCAGAAGATGCATGCACAATACTAGGTACATGTACATCATATTTTTTTTACATAAAGAAGAGCTTGCACTTCTATATTTCCCATCTATTTTCAGTGACGAAAGCAGTTCTCTAGAGGTTAGCTCCCTTGATCCTGATGATTATGAAGATGATATGAAACACACCTTGTCTATGATTGGGTGAGTAAGATGTAAACCTGGTTTTGATTGGTTGTGTTTACTTTGAACAAAAAGATTTTGGTTGAACTGAAAAATTTTGCAGTATTTGTGTATTATGAACTTATCATGTTTGATCAAATCAATTCTCACTAAGAGAAAGTCGACCTTGTACATATACCCAAATACCCTTATCAAACATATATAGAAGTTGGATAAACGTAGATCGGCAATTTTCTGCTCTCATGTTTAAAACACCAAAAGTTCATTGTCGCCACCAGGTAGCGCTCAAGCACTGACCTGTCGCCTTTGACCAATGGAATCTGGGATTGACCGCCATTGCGGCCATGTTTTCCGCCATAATGGGAGTACAGATTTTCATTTTAAAATCAGGAATTGAAGGTATTTTGTAAGTTTCTCTTTCGATATATATTACTTTTACCAAGATAAATATAAACATAAGTTTTGGAAAAAACTTTATTGATTTTATTGTTAATTTAGACAAGGTATCGTCTGATCTCATGAACACGGGATTAGCCGATTTTGGCTCAATCCCATAATTCAAAGCGTCACATGCGAGAGATCTAGATGAGGTCTCGTCAGATCTCGCGAGAATGACCAAAAGTTATTTCATCCTTCATATTAAACTGAATGTAAATATTTGTAGCTCAGAGCACCAGAGTCGCAGCAGAACCCCAAAGAAGAGAAAGTCTGGTAGAAGGCAGGCTGAAAACAGCCCGACCACCCGTAACAGTTCTACGCTCAACAACACCCTCCATTTTGAAGTTTCCCCTGAGAGAGCTAACACTACCCAGAATGCACCACAGACAAGTACTCCATTGAGGAATAGCAGACGACATAATCAGGATGAAATTCAGGCAGACTTGTCTCACATCTCAGTGCCACCTAGTGGGCAACTTGGACTGTACACAGCACCCCCACCTAGGGGGGATAATAATAATGCTCCACCTAGTGGTGGTTTAGGGGGACATAACACTGCCCCACCAGAGCATTACAGGTAAATACTGCTTAATATTGCAAAATTTGCTTAGGGTTGTTCATGTAAGAGACATCTTAAATATCTCCATTGAGAAATAGCAGACAACATATTCAGGATGAGATTCAGGCAGAATTGTCTCACATCTCAGTGACATGCCATCTAGTGGGCAATCTGGACTGTACATCACCACCTATGGGGAAATAACAATGCTCCACCTAGTGGTGGACTAGGGGGACATAACACTGCTCTGCTAGAGAATGACAGGTAAATATTAGTCCTGCCATAACAAAACATGTCTGTTTGGATTTGGACCTGGCCCCGAGGTTATAAAACTTTTTTCAAGCTCAGCTCAGCTGAGACTAAAATTTATCCTGCTCATAAATGTTGGCATTTTAACATTTATTAGCAGGATAAATTACAGACTTTGGAATACTAAACCTTCAATTCTAATATATATGAGCTGTTTTGGTATTTATGAACAGTTTAAATTTTATGCTCAGCTGAGTTGAGCATGAAAAAAGTTTTATAACTTCAGGACCTGGTCTTACACCCCAAGCCTGTGTACAGCCACAGCTATATAGAGCTTCTAACATTTGATTAAGAAAATTAACAAATTGCACTAGATATGCAAATAATACGTACAAAGGCATAGATAGGATTTTTCACTAAAATGCTCTTATGGCTTGTTTCAAAATGTTTATTTTAATCTCATTCGAACTCTGAAAAGAAGTGTTTCTGTTGAGAAACTTTTTCTAAAAGATGCAGGTTGAATGTAGAGAAACAAACCAAACACAGCCATTAATTATATAAGAGGTTGTCCAAAACAAAAATTAGGAGAACCCTTAGCCATGTGTTCATCTGCATGTGTACTAAGTAATAAATCTTGTTTTCCAGGGGTGGGCTGCTAGGTGGGGACCCAGGTCACACTGTGTTGGGTGTAGAGAACCAGGCTGGTCAAGATCTAGGTCAACAGCTGCAGCATATCATCAGAGGAGAACTCAGGAGAATGCTGGAGGTTGGTAATGTAGGCCAGAATGGCTATAAATCCTACTGTTTGAAATTTAGGTTGTCAAGGGATATACTGATTTGTAATTTTTGGAATTATTAACAATTAAAGAATTTTAAAGGACAATTTAACTGGTTAAAGAATTTGAATGCCAAATATTTACAGCATACTGCTTTTTGCCTTAAAAACTTCATGATTTTGCCAAAGTTTTGCTGTTTCCTGGAAGGTGCCAACCATTAAAAATCTATTAAAAGATTCTTGTACTTTACACATTTTCTGAGAATTAAGATGCCTGCCTTTTCATGGCGGTCATCTCAACAGATTAAGAAAAAGTCAATTTTGATAGGTTCAACATCAGAGTATGATGGCAATGATGGGAGCTCTTGATGGACAGGTTCCTCAGGTTCCTATTGCCTGGCAACCAACACAGTCCACCAATCAGAGACCAGTTCAGCCTTCATCTCGGTCCTTGTCTCCTCCCAGAAGAGGCCAGCAAGAGGAAGACAGACAGAGGTCACCAAAGGTTAAAAAACAATACAGGGGAATACTGGGTGAATTGCATAACCTTCAAATCAGTGAAGGCAAAGAAGATTCCAGACGAAAATCAAGATCACCTGGGGGTACATTAAGGGATGGAAAGGAAAACATTGGGAGATCAGCTCTTCATTTGTCAGATTTAAGAGATCCTAGTCATCAACAAGAAGACATACAATTGTTCAGAGTGGAGCATGGTGATCCATCCAATATCAACTTTGCGCCAAGGTTTTTACGCATGCCTGCAGAAAGGGATACTGATGCACCATTGAGATTTCCACACATTCCTTCACAAGCTTGGGGCCAAAGACATGAAATCAGAGAAAAAGAAAACATTCCAGACATGCCATTGTTACATGTAGACAGAACTGTCCCAGGTCATGTGTTTCCTGGCAGCCAAAGATCAAGGTCGTTGCCAAGGTATATTCCCCAACAGGGTTATTTCACACCACCTCAAGGTCATTTCCAACCATCTCAAGGTCAAGCATTTCTACCAGCCCCAGTTGCACCTAGATCAGCGACTGAAGGAATTGAGAGCCCTGACAGTGGGATAGGTATCCCACTGCTACGGATACCAACTGAGGATGAGAGAGCGAGGAGGCAGCCGAGGTTTGGAGAGTTACTTCCCCCAGATGTTGTCATAGAAACAGAGTTGGAGAGACAGAAGAAAGAATTCTTGAGGGAAAGATATGCCAGAGAATTTCATGAGCTTCATGTAAGTACAGAAAAAGTCTCAAATTAACTCATTTAAGTCTTGCGTCCTTTTTATGGGACATAGGCAAACAATATAGCCCCAGATGTAACACCGCAGAACCCGGCATCCCATCTGGGGCTATTCTGTTTGCAAAGAGGAATTTTATCGAAAATTGAGATAGAAATTAAAAATCACTCCTAACGCCCCTAAAAACTAAAATGGACTCTCCCATTTGATACTGACAGGAAATTCCATTCGTCAAATATGGGTTAAATGTCATTTGTAAAAAATCAGAACATGGTTGCCTGTGTCTGTGAGCCTTGCCCAGGAACTTGATATGACCTTAACTACTGACTACAGACATAAAGCCCCAACACAGACAAAGAAAATCAACTCAAGAAAGTCTTATAGAATATGCCTTCATAGAATGCATAAGTGGAGTGATGAACAGGGTAGATTTTGATCATATCTTCCTTGTCTGATATGGGTATACACTGCAGAGCTGAGCCTGTCATTTCAAAGTGTAGGAAGAAACAGCCACAGTGCAGAATTATTGTACTATACAGACAGAAAGTTGTTGATGAAATAGCCTTCCATATGTCCTTTTAAAAAAGTTTAGAATAGTTTCTTCAAATGCTTATCAATAGACAGCTATTGGAAATGTTTGAGCATATTAAATGCTGCCAGAGATGTATTATATGTCAAGAAAAGGTTTTTATTTTTAAAGGCCAAACAATCAGAGGAGAGAGACAAACAGAGGTTTGGTGAAAATCTTCTCCATCTCGACTTTAAGACAGAAGAGGAAGAGAAAATTGAGAGACAAGTTAAACAGATGATGAAGAAACAAAAGTCACCCAGGAAAGGTCATGAACCTGTCTCAGAAGAGGTAAATCATAGTTGAGCCTGTGGATGAGAAAACCAACGATTTGGGTTTACGAGCAGGTCAGACACAAAGTGACGTGCAGTCAAAGAAGAAAGTTAGAAGCTTGATACTTTGGATTTAAGTTGAAGAGGAATTATAGTATCCATGTAGCGAAAACAAAGGTGCTGATCAGCTTTGCAATTACTGTACTGTGAAGCTGATCTGCACCTTTGTTTTTCGCCCATGCAGATTGTTTGTTTTCCCATGCAGCGGCTCAATTATCACATCGGATAAAAAGACTATTTGATATTGAGATGTAAAAAAAATATTTAAGACTCTTAAGTGTTTTAATTTATAATCGTTTTTCAGCTATAGATAAAACATGTATGCATGTAAGAAGAATCAAACTAGAAATGTTGAAAATGAAATGTTTTGAATTGGATAAATGAACATCAATTTGCTTATTGTCAATCATATGAACTCCTTTTGTAGATTTCTTCAAGAAGAGAAGTATCAAAGAGATCTTCAGCTCGTCCAAAGACACCAGACTCTGTCAGATCTAAATCAAAGTCAGTCAGTGTGTCTCGCAAGAGCAAATCCAAGTCAGTTCATGACCAGGAAGGTGGAGAAAAGGCAGAGTCTGGAGAGGAGGCGGAGTCAGAGGCGGAGTCAGAAGATGGAACTGAGGCTGAGAGTATGGAAGAGGATGAGGAGGCAGAGCTTAATGATGGCTACGCCTTCAGAGAAGGTAGGTATCCAATCAGAGCAAGGTATAGAGAGGAGGCAAGGTCAAAGGATGAGAGTATGGAGGATGAGGAGGCAGAGTTTAATGATGACTATGCCATCAGACAAGGTAGGTATCCAGTCAGAGCAGAGGAAGATGTAGCTTAATGATGGTTATGCCCCGTGACAAGGTAAGTAGCCAATAAGATCATAGGAAGGTGGAGCTTAATGCTGGCTTAGCCTTCAGACAAGATAGGCATCCAATCAGAGTAGTGGAAGGCAGAGCTTAATGATGGCTTAGCCTTCAGACACGGTAGGCATCCAATCAGAGTACAGGAAGGCAGAGCTTAATGATGGCTACAGCTTCAGGCAAAGTGAGTCCTAGAGAGAAAATATACACTTTAGAGATATGAAATCACTAAGTAAGAGCTAAGCTGGCATCTTTCAAATAGACATCTTTCAAATTTGTCAAAATGGCAGAGATGATGACTTCCCACTGTGTTTAGATTAACTAAAATAGATTTCGCAAAAGATAGCAGCCCAAATGTGGGAGCATGTGGTCAGAAGTGTGGCTGTTATAGCAGAATCTGAAACATTTGCATAGCCAGGATTATTATTTATTTCCATTGTAGGAGAGTTTGAAGCCTATCTTGCCCTGGAGAAGCAGCTGGCTCAGACCAAGGATACCAATGCCAGAATACAGCTGATGACAGCTCTCAAACTACAGCAGAGGAGAATGGTAGAAAACTGGAAGAGACCCAGTCGTAGACCTAAGGTAATTTGGTGTCTTACGTCAACAGCTAAGGTCATATGGAGACGAGACCTCAGTTTAAAGTTCTTCTGAAAGACTGGAGAAGCCTGGAATCAAACTAACAACCCATGGTTTATAAGGCATGGCTTATCCATAGTGCCTGAGTGCTTTTGAAGTGAATAGCAACCAGTTAAGATCCTGATTAGACCACTCTGCTTGTGACAGTAATTATGTCTCCCCCGACAGGGTCGGGAGACATATTGTTTTTCCCCGTGTGTCTGTCCGTCCGTCCGTCTGTCTGTCCGTCACAAATCGTGTCCGCTCTATAACTTGAAAACCGTTATAGATTTTTCAATGAAACTTGGTACGCTTGTAGACCACGACGAGACGATGTGTCATGCACAAGAACCATAACTCTGGCTTGAGTATTTTTGGAGTTATTTCCCTTTGATTATTTTCGATACAATTTCGTGTCCGCTGTATAACTTGAAAACCGTTTAAGATTTTTCAATAAAACTTGGTACACTTATTGAGCATGATCAGACGATGTGTCATGCACAAGAACCATAACTCTGGCTTGAGTATTTTATGAGTTATTTCCCTTTGATTATTTTCGATACAATTATTTGTCCGCTTTATAACTCGAAAATCGTAAGAGTTATTTCAATGAAACTTGGTACACTTATAAAGCACGATGAGATTACGTGTCGTGCTAAAGAATCGTAACTCTTACTTGCATATCTTTGGAGTAATTTATTATTTTCCATACAATTTCGTGTCCACCCTATAACTTGAAAACCGTAAGAGAAATTTCAGTGAAACTTGGTACACTTATAAAGCATGAAGAGACGATGTGTCATGCACAAGAATTATAACTCTTGCTTTCATATCTTTGGAGTTATTATACCCCCCGCAAAACGAAGTTTTAGTGGGGTATACTGTTTATACCCCCCGCAAAACGAAGTTTTAGGGGGGTATACTGTTTTCAGTCTGTCTGTGATTCCGTGATTCCGTCATTCCGTCATTCCGTCAACATTTTGACATCTTTGCTAAATAACTTAAGTAGTTTTTGCCCGATGTTCTTCAAATTTTCAACACACCTGCACCATTAGACAACACATGTGTGATATGAATTTAGGGGCCAAAGGGTCAGTTTTGCAAGAGTTATGGGACTTTTTAAACCTATACATAGAATGTTTGCCATTGTGCTAATAGTGCATACTTTGTGAAATCAACTCCTCCTACAGCTTTCAATATTATCTTTTGATACTTTGCAGATATGTGCCAGAGATATTGAAGATATGCATGAAGAAGTATTATGCTGAAAAATTGAATTTTGACAAATTAACAGCATTTTGAACTTAGCCAATTTTCGATAATTGCCATATTCAACAATGGTTGGTAGTGCATAGTTTGTGAAATCAACTCCTCCTAGGGCTTTTAGTATTTCTTTTCAATACTTTGCAGACATGTCCCACACATATTGAAGATGTGCATGAAGAATTATAATGATGAAAAAATAATTTTTGACAAATTTACAGCATTTTTCAACATAGCCATTTTTTGACCATTGCTTATCAACAATAATGGTTGGTAGTTCATAGTTTGTGAAATCAACTCCTCCTAGGGCTTTCAGTATTTCTTTTCAATACTTTGCAGATATGTTCCACACATATTGAAGATGTGCATGAAGAATTATAATGATGAAAAAATATTTTTGACAAATTTACAGCATTTTTCAACATAGCCATTTTTTTACCATTGCTCATTTACAATAATGGTTGGTAGTTCATAGTTTGTGAAATCAACTTCTCCTAGGGCTTTCAGTATTTCTTTTCAATTCTTTGCAGATATGTTTCACACATATTGAAGATGTGCATGAAGAATTATAATGATGAAAAAATAATTTTTGACAAATTTACAGCATTTTTTAACATAGCCAATTTTTGACCATTGCTTATACAATAATGGTTGGTAGTGCATATTTTGTGAAATCAACTTCTCCTAGGGCTTTCAGTATTTCTTTTCAATACTTTGCAGACATGTTCCACTCATATTGAAGATGTGCATGAAGAATTATGGTACTGAAAAATTAATTTCTGACAAATTTACAGCATTTTTAACATAGCCATTTCTTGACCATTGCTTATATAAAATAATAATTTTGCGGGGGGTATACTGAAAGCCTTGCTTGCAGCCAATTTCTAGTTTCAGCCTGTCCGTGATTCCGTGATTCCGTCATTCCGTCATTCCGTCAACATTTTGACATCTTTGCTGAATAACTTAAGTAGTTTTTGCCCGATGTTCTTCAAATTTTCAACACACCTGCACCATTAGACAACACATGTGTGATATGAATTTAGGGGCCAAAGGGTCAGTTTTGCAAGAGTTATGGGACTTTTTAAACCTATACATAGAATGTTTGCCATAGTGCTAATAGTGCATACTTTGTGAAATCAACTCCTCCTACAGCTTTCAATATTCTCTTTTGATACTTTGCAGATATGTGCTAGACATGTTGAAGATGTGCATGAAGAAGTATTATGCTGAAAAAATTAATTTTGACAAATTTACAGCATTTTGAACTTAGCCAATTTTCGATAATTGCCATATTCAACAATGGTTGGTAGTGCATAGTTTGTGAAATCAACTCCTCCTAGGGCTTTCAGTATTTCTTTCCAATACTTTGCAGACATGTTCCACACATATTGAAGATGTGCATGAAGAATTATAATGATGAAAAAATAATTTTTGACAAATTGACAGCATTTTTTAAAATAGCCATTTTTTGACCATTGCTTATATACAATAATGGTTGGTAGTGCATAGTTTGTGAAATCAACTTCTCCTAGGGCTTTCAGTATTTCTTTTCAATACTTTGCAGACATGTTCCACACATATTGAAGATGTGCATGAAGAATTATAATGATCAAAAAATAATTTTTGACAAATTTACAGCAATTTTTAACATAGCCATTTTTTGACCATTGCTTATACAATAATGGTTGGTAGTGCATATTTTGTGAAATCAACTTCTCCTAGGGCTTTCAGTATTTCTTTTCAATACTTTGCAGACATGTTCCACACATATTGAAGATGTGCATGAAGAAGTAGAATGATGAAAAAAAATTTTTTGACAAATTTACAGCATTTTTCAACATAGTCATTTTTGACCATTGCTTATATACAATAATGTTTGGTAGTGCATAGTTTGTGAAATCAACTCCTCCAAGGGCTTTCAGTATTTCTTTTCAGTACGTTGCAGACATGTTCCACACATATTGAAGATGTGCATGAAGAAGTATAATACTGAAAAATTAATTTTTGACAAATTTACAGCATTTTTAACATAGCCATTTTTTGACCATTGCTTAAATACAATAATGGTTGGTAGTGCATAGTTTGTGAAATCAACTCCTCCTAGGGCTTTCAGTATTTCTTTTCAATACTTTGCAGACATGTTCCACACATATTGAAGATGTGCATGAAGAATTATAATACTGAAAAAATGAATTTTGACAAATTTACATCATTTTCCAACATAGCCATTTCTCGACTATTTCTTATATACAATAATGGTTGGTAGTGCATACTTTGTGAAATCCACTCCTCTTAGAGCTTTCAGTGCTTCTTTTAAATTCTTTGTAGATTTGTTCCAGATATATTTTAGATGTGCAGCCATAGATAATTTTCATGCTGAAAAAATAATTTTTGACAAATTTTCAGCTTTTCTTTAACTTAGTCAATTTTTTACCATTTCTCATGATAAACAATAATGATCATAGTGCATACAGTGAAATCAACCTCAAGCTTTCAATACATTCTTTGAATATCTTGTAGATGTGACTTGCATACTGAGGATGTACATGAAGAATTATAATGCTAAGAAGATATCTTTGACAAATTTTCTGCGTGTTTGACTTAGGAAGTTATTGGCCAGCTTCGGATAATTTTGCGGGGGGTATACTGAAAGCCTTGCTTGCAGCCAATTTCTAGTTTCCCTTTGATTATTTTTCCATACAATTTCATGTCCACTCTATAACTTGAAAAACCATAAGAAATATTTCAATGAAACTTGGTACACTTATAAAGCATGATGAGATGATGTGTCATGCTAAAGAACCATAACTCTTGCTTGCATATCTTTGGAGTTATTTCCCTTTGATTATTTTCCAAACACTTTCGTGCCCCCTCTATAACTTGAAAACCGTAAGAGATATTTCAATGAAACTTGGTACACTTATAAAACTGAATGACAGGATATGTGATGCACAAGAACTATAACTCTTGCTTGCATATTTTGGACATGCACGTAGAAAGGGGGGAGACATCAGTTTTCACATAGAAAACAAATTCTAGTTTAGTAATGGAAAAAGTCTTTGATATTGGCCTGCGATAGGCCATGACCTGCTTGTCAGATATCAAGGATAGTATTCTGAGCAGTCAAGAATACAGTTTCTTTCAAATTAAATCTATTTTCTTGGTAGGAAAACATTTGAATTTTGCACTATCTTGCATCTGCTGTAATCAAAGCCAGTCTCATATTAGTAGCGACACTAGGAAGCCTATTTTCAGGTTTTCCATCCATGTCTGGCACAAACCAGCATGTACAGTCAAACATGAAGGCTAGAAGCTTGAAATTTATAGATTTAAGCAGAAGAGGGATTGTACTATTGATGGCGGGGAAAAATAAAAATACATCATTGTTGTAAAAAGCAGGTTTTCTCATGATGTGGCTTGTATGAAGTTGATCTCGTGAAAGTGCAGCTTATGTGTTTTGATTTCTATTACATTATCTTTGTTTTCCATAGGTTGACTTTGCCACAATGACACAGGAACATGTAGATGCTGAAATGGCGACAGATATTGCCATGGAAACGGAGAGTGTGAGAACAGCTGAGAAATTCACCTCCATCACTAAAGATACTGGTACTGTTGATTTTCTTCCTTTCAATCCAACGTTTGGCAGCCTCAGTAGCCGAATGGTTAAGAGTGCTGATTTCATTATCTGTTAAGCTTCAAACACTGCATGGGACACATGTACATATAGGACAAGACAATTTCCGCTTTAGGGTGTGCCATGTTCTCCTGTTTTTGACACACCTACTGATTGGTCCATCTCATATCGGCTGAAAATCTTGAAAGAGATGTAAAACTGAATCAAAAGTAAATGAAAGAATTCAATGTTATTTAAAGAAAAGCACTAATATAAACATAAGAAAGACCAAGTTTTACAAACTTTGCTTGTTATGCAATATGATCTGAGTGTTCATTTTACCTTATTGATGTTGATGTATAAGTTATTAGAAGGGAAACAGATATGGTGAATATTTGACTGATAATTTTTTGCTGGTCTTTTATTGAAAAAGAGGTGTGTGTAATTTTTGTAAAAGAACAAGCTCAGTGATTCATGATCAGTTTGTATGAAAGAGTATAGAAGCAAAAACTTCCCACATATATCAGTTTTGCAGCTTGTTTGTTATGTTGCAGTATTGTATATCTCTATTCACAGGTGTTGACCCTATCCAGGAAGCAGTGATAGAATACAACAAGAGCCGACAGCCAGCCGTATTACCACCTGATATCTATATGGGTCTGAGGTTTGCAGATGCCTCACAGCAGCCATCATCTGACATCACAGGACAACAGGTATCAGATGAATATTTTTACAGCTAAATACTCTTTTATCACAATTGTTAAATTTATTTTATTGTTATTGTTCATATTACTTTCAAGAGACATTTAAAATCTTGATTTTGACAAAAATAAGAAATTTAAAAGTTTGACATTGGCAAAATGTTTAACAGGTTTTGAACAAGAGCAGTTAGTGTAGGGTTTATCATGTTAAACATTGTAGTTCAGTTGTGGCTTTCATTATCAGGAACCTTCAAGAGGGCGAGCCTATCTGAATGTGGTAGATGTTGATGCCTCTGCCATTCTACGAGATCTGCATGAAAAACCAGAAAAAGACATAGAATCAAGGCTAGATGCTAGTATACCAGCTACACAGACACATCTCAGAGATAGAATAGGTATGTTTATGCTAGTTTCAGTAAGTGCAGAGAGCACTCTATTTTATATGTTTCACATAGATTTTAAGTGTGTTTGTGAGGCATGTGAAATATTGCTGTACACATGTATATACCTTTGATCTAGACAAAAATTGGCCTTACAGTGGAGAAATTGCCCATAATAAATATGGTGAATACGGAAATGTTGAGAACAGTTTTCATGAATATTCGCAAATTTGTTGCCTGGCGAATTCTAGATTCTCATTATGAAAATTTGCAAAATAAAAGTCACACGAAAATGTACAGTACCTTAATACAAAAAGCAATATAATAATAATGACGTAACATGGGTTCTGACAATTGGCTGTTTCAAGAGTACAAATTATACCATAGTGTGTATTTAAAGCTATTTGAGCCGCTGCGTAAGAAAACCAACAATCTGCATATGCGAAAACAAAGACGCAGATCAGCTGTGCAGCACAGCTGATCAGCGCCTTTGTTTTTTTGCTACACGGACAGTACAATCCCTCTTCTACTTAATCCAAAACTTCAAGCTTCTAGCCTGCTTCTCTGACTCTATAGTCTGGTTTGCATTGGACCTGGTCGGAATCCCAATTTGTTGGTTTTGTCATGCAGCGGCTCATTTCTGTGTGCCTTTTGCTCAAGCATCAGGAAAACATGTCCGTGTAATGTATACCCCCTTAAACCCCACTTTTATATAGTAAAACTGGGGTATGCAGGGGTATACCTATTTTTCTTATTTTTGCTCCAAAACATAGATTGTGGGTACTCGTTAGAACCGCCTCGGTGAGGCGGTTCTAATGTGTACCCACAATCTATGTTTTGAGCAAAAATAAGAAAAATATCAAAATTTTCCTACTGAAATTTTTCAATTTTCACAAATTAAAAAATCTCTGTATATTATATGGGCATGTTTTCGTAATGATCTGTTACAAGATCCACTAGAGCCATTGATAGAGAGAAAAACAAGAGCAGATCAATTTATTGTCAAGTCATTTGAGCCGCCTCGTGGGAAAACCAACAATGTGGTTTCTGAACAGGTCCAAGACAAACCGGCCTGTACAAGCACAGAAAAGAGCTAGAAGCTTGAAATTTTGGATTTAAGAAGAAGAGGGATTGTACTATCCAAGTAGCGAAAACAAAGGCGCTGATCAGCTTCGCGGTTACCGTGAAGCTGATCTGCGTCTTTGTTTTCGCATATGCAGATTGTTGGTTTTCTCACGAGGCGGCTCAATTTTAATTTATGTTAAAAATGTGTTTAACTGTAAGGTATTTAATGTTTGCTCCTTTCTGTAGCTCAAGAACCAGGGATGCGAGAATCACTAGAGCCTGTTATACAGAGACCAACCAGAGCTGATGAACTGACGGTTAAAATGTTTGAGACAAGAGCAATGGGAGAAGATAGGTAACTTCATGTTCACCTATAATGTCCTTGACAATTCTTTCTATTTCCTTCTTAAAATGATAAAAAGTACAGAAAAGAAATTTAATACAATTGTAACAGAATTACCTTTATAGATATCATTTCATTTCCCTTGGAATTTTGATTCCAACACTTCAAATTAAACACACAAATTAATGCATACTACAGATATTGCTTAGATATTATGGACAATACAAAATTGATGACTAATTAGGGTAATATTCATTGAAGTCTGACCGATCAAATTTTAAGCAATTTAGTTCTTTGATATTTTTGGTCACTGAATGATCTATGGCATTGTTTTCAGACTGTCTGTTGCCATTATGCCACGAGACAGCATGCCAGAGTCTAAAGCTGCCATAATGTCACGCCTACGAGATATGAACCAACAGTTAGCTGCCATAGACAAGATGTCAAACAATATGGAGAGAGAGTTTAAGAATACTAGACTGGTAGGAATACTTTTGTTTTGTAAATTAACTGTTTTGACTGGTTTGTATAAACATTGACCTATAAATAAGATAGATTTAAACAATATAAAATTGGCCTATTTTAAGTGTCTTAATTATATTTATCTTCATGATTTTGTTAATCTAATGACTTATACAAAGCTGGATAAGGACTTCCTTGTCATTCTGTTTGTCAAAATAGTGCTTATTTGTTGTTGTTGTTGTTGTTGTTTTTTTTAGCTCATCTGAGCCCAAGTCTCACAGGTGAGCTTATAATATATTCATGCTCCTGCGTCCGTCGGCGTCCGTCGTCCGTCCGTCGTCCACTATTTCAAAGATCTTCTCCTCTGAAACCGCTAGGCCAATCAAAGCCAAACTTCATGTGGAGCATCCTTAGAAAGGGGGAAAGAAAGTTTGTATAAATGGTCTAGGTCACATGACCAAGATGGCCGCCATGGCTATAAATAGCAAAAACCTTTAAAAATCTTCTTCTCCAGAAGGCCTATGATTTTGAAACTTGGCATGAAGCATCAGGCAATGGAGGTCTACAAAGTTTATATAAATCATGACCCTGGGATGACCTTGACCTAATTTTACCGCAAGGTCAATGTAGGTCATCCATGCATTTGAATGGGAAAAATAGGAAAATGTCATTTAATGGCAAAAAACTTGCTAGGAATGAGCAAATGGACAGAAGATTTATGTTTATGAAAATATTTTGGGCCCAGGGGGTTGTCTGCCCCTGCCCCAAGATGAATGAAAGTTTATATAAATGCATGTATATGACCATAATATTCAAACATCTTCTCCGAGACGGCTTGGCCAAACAAAGCCAAACTTTATGTGGAGCATCCTTAGGAAAAGTGAATGAAAGTTTGTATAAATGGTCAAGGTCACATGACCAAGATGGCCGCCATGGCTGTAAATAGTAGAAACCTTAAAATCTTCTTCTTCAGAACCATAAGGCCTGTGATTTTGAAACTTGGCATGAAGCATCTGGGAATGGAGCTCTACAAAGTTTGTATAAATCATGACCCCGAGATGACCATGACCTTTTTTTACGGCAAGGTCAACTTAGGTTGCCCATGCATTTGAATGGGGAAAAATAGGAAAATGCCTTTTAATGGCAGAATACTTACTAGGAATAGGCAAATGACAGAAGATTTATGTTTTGAAAATATTTTGGGCCCATGTGGTTGTCTGTCCCTTCCCTTGGGCTACATACATGTATATGAAAATAATATTTAAACATCTTCTCCTCTGAAACCGCATGGCCAATCAAAGCCAAACTTTATGTGGAGCATATTTAGGAAGAGTGAATGAAAGATTATATAAATGGTCATGGTCACATGACCAAGATGGCCACCATGGCTTTAAATAGCAAAACCTTTAAAAATCTTCTTCATTAGAACCAGAAGGCCTATGATTTTGAAACTTGGCATGAAGCATCAAGGAATGAAGCTCTACAAAGTTTGCATAAATCATGATACTGCAATGACCGTGACCTATTTTACGGCAAGGTCAACTTTGGTCGCCCATGCATTTGAATGGGGAAAATTGTTAAAATTCATTTGAAGGGCAAAACTTGCAGTAAATTGGCAAATGGACTGAGTTTTTATGATTTGAAAAAATATTGACTCCAGGGGTTATTCTGACCCTGCCCTAGGGTTTTATACATGCATATTACCATTCTAGTCAAGCAAGTTTATTAGTATATATCTCAGGTCTCAGGTGAGCGTTAATAGGACCATAGGTCCTCTGGGTTTTTTTTTTTTGTCAGCTAAAGTTTAGTCTTTGTTTTTGCTGCCTTTGAAAAGATTAGCTTGACATCGGTGTCAAATCCATAACACAAAAGTATTAAGCTAGTTTGAATGGCTGTACAAACAGGGTGTTTCTGGACTGTTTTAAAAATCCCTGTGACCAGGTTTTCTTGTCACTGAGATATTTATCTTTTCTATTGAGATTTTAGAAAAAGTTGGAGTCAAAGTAAAAAGTTGCAGTAAAATACATGTACTTAAAATTTGTAGTTAACAAGAACTCTGACTGTTCATGACAGGCAATTGGTACCTTAGAACAAATGACAGCTGCAATGGAGCCACCAGCCAGGGACAGACAAGAGGCCGTGTTGGAGGAGGAGGATATGGGCCCCTCCCCTTCAGGGTCAAGGTCACTGACCCCTCAGCACTCGGCAAAGTCACCAACCCTCAGTGCCAGGGCAACAGCTAGGTCAGCTATGTCAGCAAGAACAGATAGATCAAAGAAATCTACTGTGGAGGATAAACAAGTCTTGTGAGTAATAGAAAATAGATATTTCTGAATAGATGCCTCTGTGACGTAGCAGTTAACTAAGCCACTAGCCTTGTAAACCAGTGTTCAAGGTTCTTATCCCAGGCTTCTCCAGTCTTTCAGGTGAGACTTTAAACCAAGATCCTAATGACCAAGGTCTTCATATGACCTTAGCTGTTTAATAGGATGTAAAACCAACCAAGATATTTCTAGAAATATGGTTCTTCTATATATAGGGGACTGTGAAAAATTTGATGGCTAGTGGGCTGGATGGAGGGAATGTAGCTGATGCATACTTGACAACCCAAAAAATCATAGACTATGTCATAAAAAACCCTGATTTTTGCAGATCAATGTCTTTGGTTTTCCTTCAAGGATAGTATAATTCCCCTTCTTCCTTGATCAGAAATTTCAAGCTTGTAGCAATCTTCCTGGAATGTATAGGCCCAGGTCAGATTTTCTCATTGAATGGAAAAATCTGTTTTACTTCAGGTCAACTGAGCTAGCCAAGATGTCTGGTCTAAGTGGTATCAGTGATATTATTGGTGATATGGTGGCTAAAGGAGAGATAGACCTTGAAGATGCTGGTCTCACCCAGAGAGAAGCTGATCATCTGGTCAAGAGAGGAGCTATCAGGTAATGTACCATAATTTACCCCCCTGAGTTAGCCAAGATGTCTGGTCTAAGTGGTATCAGTGATATTATTGGTGATATGGTTGCTAAAGGAGAGATAGACCTTGAAGATGCTGGTCTCACCCAGAGAGAAGCTGATCATCTGGTCAAGAGAGGAGCTATCAGGTAATGTACCATAATTTACCCCCTGAGTCAGCCAAGATGCCAGTTAATGTACCATAATTTACCCCCTGAGTCAGCCAAGATATCTGGTCTGAGTGGTATCAGTGATATTATTGGTGATATGGTTGCTAAAGGAGAGATAGACCTTGAAGATGCTGGTCTCACCCAGAGAGAAGCTAATCATCTGGTCAAGAGAGGAGCTATCAGGTAATGTACCATAATTTACCCCCTGAGTCAGCCAAGATGTCAGTTAATGTACCATAATTTACCCCCTGAGTCAGCCAAGATATCTGGTCTGAGTGGTATCAGTGATATTATTGGTGATATGGTGGCTAAAGGAGAGATAGACCTTGAAGATGCTGGTCTCACTCAGAGAGAAGCTGATCATCTGGTCAAGAGAGGAGCAATCAAGTAATTTACCATAATTTACCCCCTGAGTTAGCCAAGATATTGGGTAATGTACCATAATTTACCCCCTGAGTTAGCCAAGATATTGGGTAATGTACCATAATTTACCCCCCTGAGTTAGCCAAGATGTCAGGTCTAAGTGGAATCAGTGATATTATTGGTGATATGGTGGCTAAAGGAGAGATAGACCTTGAAGATGCTGGTCTCACTCTGACAGAGGAAAGCTGATCATCTGGTTAAGAGAAGAGCTATCAGGTACTAGAACTCAGCTCTAGTTTACAATAAATATCATTTAGCTCACTTTACATGGAATCAGTAAACATGGCATCTTCTCTAATCTGCTTCGGGCCCCAGCCCATTGGGGCCTAGGAGAAATAGAGAATGGGCTGCTTGTGCCTCCAGGCAAAGCTTTTAATCTACTGACCATTGGAATTTCAAATTTTCCCTATATAACTTATACATCTCCCTATGAAAAATTAAGAATTTCCTTCTTTGTTTAATCATTCTCCCTATTTTGAAAAGTAAACCTCCCTATTTGGCTTCTCAGATGTATCACATGTATGCTGACCGACTATCCGATTACTGGTTAACCGTCTGAGCCTGCCCAGGAAAAGTGGTCTAGTCAAACCATCCATACATATAAGCATTATTTGGCTTAGTTGGGTGGTTATATTTATGAAGCACATTTTGAGTGTCATGACATCCTAATGTTGGGTAAAAGTCCCATAAAATGGAGGCAGTGTCCCGACTTGACCATTGCTGTTGACTGGGACGTAAAGCATCAATTCAAACAAATTAATCTGCTTCAAATGAAAACCGAATTTGTTCTGGAAATACCATCCTTACAAACTGACTCTTGGTGCTTCATCCCTGATCTAAACCAAGGGACTATTGCTACAAGAATGCACCTTCAAAGGCCGCTAGCCTGTCATGATGTTAAGGTCATGTAAGATGAGCTTATCACGAAGCAACGGTGCAGTATCCATACATCATTGTCATGCATCATTTTCAAAGATCTTCTCTGAAACTGCTTGGCAATTCAAAGCCAAATTTTAGGTGGATCTTTCTTGGGTAGGAGGAACAAAGTTTGTATAAGTGGTCCTGGTCACTTGGCCAAGGTGGCTGCCAGGTGGAAAGGCCTATGATTTTGAAACTTGGCATGAAACATTGTGAAATAGACCTCTACAAGTTTGTATAAATCATGACCCTCCTGTGACCTTGGCCTATTTTAGGACATAACAGCTAAGGTTGCCAATGCATTTCAATGGGGAAAATTGGTAAAGTGCCATTTAAGAGTGAAACTTGCTGGAATAGGCATGAATAAAAGATCTATGATCATGTAAAAAGATTGCCATATGGGGTCGTCTGCCCCTGCCCCGGTGCTGTATACCATACAAGCCTATTTGAATTAGGTATTATGAAAGTTTCATCACGATAACATGTCGATATAATGTATACCCCCGTATACCCCACTTTCATATAGTAAAACTGGGGTATACAGGGGTATACCTATTTTTCTTATGTTCCAAAACATAGATTGTGGGTACTTGTTTGTCACATGGTTCTAACATGTACTTCAAACCATGTTTTGAGCAAAAATAATAAGATATAAAAACAATTCTACTGCAAATTTTAATTTTTTACAACTTTAAGAATCACTGTATATTACATGGGCAAGTTTTTATGTATGACCTCAGCTGCATGCATCCCAGTTATGAGACTTACTATCATTATTCATTTCCTTCACAGGCATGAAGAAATAGAAGAAGCCAGAATAAGCCTAGATGAGATTAAGAAGATGGCAAAAACAGCTTCAAAAGCTCCCGATTTCTCCAGGGACAATCTGCAGGAGTGGATGACGGCTAGACGTCACAAACAGATGGCGGAGTATAAGAAACATTTAGATGAGCTGAGAGAGAAGGAACCAAATCCATTCAAACATAAACCTGGGGAGCTTGACCATGTGAGTATTATTATATTACTCCCTTTTGTTTCAAGCATCAGTGTTTGCACTCAGCCTTCCTCAGGGATGAAGATTTCAGATTTCTTCAACTAAATGACATCCAGATTAATAAAGAATAAAGTAGTCTGGTTGGAGTAACTATTAACACAGAAATTAAGAAGAAACAAGATTCTTTGAAGGTGTTACTTCTAAATGATGCAAATGGAATTATGAAGGGTGGTCGGGTGGGAATTCGGGGCCGAAAGAAATAGTTGGGCTGCTTGTGCCTCCAGGCAAAGCTTATTACTTACTGCCTGACCATCTGTTCACTGGTTAACCACTCAGAAGATCTGAGCCTGCGCAGGAAAAGTGGTTCAAGTCAAACCATCCATACATATTAGCCTTAGCTGCTTACCTGGGGGTTATATTTTCAAGGGCATTTTGAGTGTCATGACATCTTATATTGGGTAAAAGTCTAATGAAATGGAGGCAATGTCTCGACATGACCATAGCTGTTGACTGGGATGTGAAGCATCAATTAACACAAACGGAATGGAAACTACAAAAGTTACTACAACAAACAATGATCAGTACATGTAATTGCCACAAGCATAAACAAACACAAGTTCATAAAACACAATAATGAGAAATTTATCTGTGAAGGTGAAAACAAAGATGCAGATCAGCAC
This sequence comes from Rugalucina vietnamica, assembly GCA_964017185.1. NCBI lineage: Eukaryota > Metazoa > Mollusca > Bivalvia > Lucinida > Lucinidae > Rugalucina > Rugalucina vietnamica. The sequence continues at coordinate 6,212,649 of OZ024873.1, forward strand.
CTTTGTTTTCGCTACTCGGAAAGTACAATCTCTCTTCTTCTTAAATCCAAAATTTCAAGCGTTAAAGAAAAAACAAATCGTTGTTCTTCTCATTAGGCAGCTCAATTTTCTGTTTCTGTATTTCAGTCTGTGACAACTAGAGAACTTCATGAATCAGAAACAGCTAGGCAAGACCACAGAAAGTACAAAAATCGAGAATTCATGTCCAAACGCCTGGCAGAAGCTCAACACTTACTGGGTAACATTCTCACAGACAAGCCAGAACTCCCTAAGGAGCCTCCTAAATCACCTCAGAAACACAAACTGCAGAGGAAGGATACATCACCTGCTGCTAAAGAAAGAAAAGGAAAACCCTACGCCAAAGAATATAGTCCCTCAGCAAAACAAGTTCAAGGTATTCTGAAGACCAGGGATATTAGTCCACAGCCCCAATTCACAGATTACTCAGAATACCCAGAGTATGAAGAATACTCAGAATACCCTGAATACTATGAGGAGGAAATGTTGTATAGGGAACAAATTCAGCCCCCACGAGAGACAGAACCGGCCCCTGGGAGGGTCTACAAGGTTTCAGTTGCCCCTGCCCCAGAGGTTCAGAGGAAGGGGCCCCCTGTAAAGCCCCACCCTGGGGTTCCCAGACTGAAACTGAGCTTGGAAGATGTAGATGAGGAGCCAAGACTACAACAGACAGTGGAAACTACTGGTAGGTATTCAGAAGAGTTTTGCTGATACAAATAAATGAAAGATAAATTTTGGCTATTAAGGCATATTTTTGGAAGTTGTGGGTACTCATAAGCTTTGCCAGGCAAAGATACATAAAATTCATTTGTGCTTATGTCTTGAAAACTAAAGGAATAGAAGGCCCAGCACTTGTACAATTGGACGAAACAAAAAAATTCACCACAGACACCAGATCAGAAAGTACAGCACAAAACATCACAAAATATAACAACATGCATGAAGTGCAAGAGGGGTAGCTCTTTCCCAACAAGGTAGCCATCTGACTAGTATCTACCAAATGCGAAGGTGATGAGTACAACAAAGAGGTAAACAGAATAAACAGAAAACCTGAAGATAAATCATAGCAGAGCCAACTTTGAATTTTCTCAAATATGCTTTTCAATGTACTACCTGGTGCTTTTAAAATATTAACTGTACTGAATGTGGGGTATAGAATTCAATTTTTAGCTCGCCTGTACGAAAGTACAGGAAGAGCTATTGCAGTCACCCCGGCGTCGGCGTCGGCGTCGGTGTCGGCGTCGGCGTTGGCGTCGGCGTTGCTCAAATGTTAAAGTTTTTGGTTAAAGTTTTTAGAAGTCTATATCTCTTGAAGTTGTAGATGGATCAAGTTGATACTTTGCATGTTGGTAGATATTGGTCTAAAGTTTTATGCTGTAACATCACGACCCACCTGGGTGACCTTGAGGTCAAGGTCACGGACTTTGAAATTTTGTGTTAAAGTTTTTGGTTAAAGTTTTTAGAAGTCTATATCTCTTGAAGTTGTAGATGGATCAAGTTGATACTTTGCATGTTGGTAGATATTGGTCTGAAGTTTTATGCGGTACCATCATGACCCACCTGGGTGACCTTGATGTCAAGGTCACAGACTTCAAAATTTTGTGTTAAAGTTTTTGGTTAAAGTTTTTAGAAGTCTATATCTCTTGAACATGTTGATGGATAAAGTTGATACTTTGCATGTTGGTAGATGTTGGTCTGAAGTTTTATGCGGTACCATCACGACCCACCTGGGTGACCATGAGGTCAAGGTCACGGACTTAGAAATTTTGTGTTAAAGTTTTTGGTTAAAGTTTTTAGAAGTCTATATCTTTTGAACATGTTGATGGATCAAGTTCATACTTTGCATGTTGGTAGATATTGGTCTGAAGTTTTATGCTGTACCATCACGACCCACCTGAGTGACCTTGAGATCAATGTCATGGGTCATAGATTTTAATAGATTTAGTGGCAAAGCACAAGTCAGGCGAGCTACGCTGTCCTGCGACAGCTCTTATTCATCTGCATTTTACTCAAGAAACGGCATGTATAAGTAAGAAATCTATTTTTGCATCTCCATTTTACTCGAGAAACAGCTATATAAGTACTTGTTTACTTCAGATAGAAGAATCGATCATATGCGGGTGTTCAGTATTCATTAATACATTATATAACAAAAGACCACTTAACTGTAACTGTTTCCTAGGTGATTTGTCAGAGTATGCCAGAGCTATGGAGGCCATGGATGAGAGCCAAGAACATCCTAAAGATGTTGCTAGGCAACCACAACAACAACAAGAAACACCAGCCGCTCCAGGGAAGCCTTACAAGATGAAGCCATATACCGAGATAGTGAAAGTTCAGCGACCAGAAATCACCAGGAAGAAGCCTTCGAAGATCGGTAGCGCCACCTATGTTGGTCGTCTGCAGACGGTGAGCCAGAGTGAGGTTGGAACAGCGAGGACAGAAACTACACAGAGGGAGAGGGAGATGATCTATGGTTAGTTCTTGCTTTTATGTTTGCCACATAGAATATCTCAGACTGTAAAGTTCAAGAGAATGGTCTTATCAAGAGAAATTAAATTATTGAAGAGTATCATTATATGAAAGCATGTTTTGACTACACGCAGTATCCTTCCTTCTCATAAATATCAGAAAGAAAAGTAAATTAGAATCTTACGTTTATGCATTTATTTTATTAGGTTCTAAGCGACTGCCAGGCAAGAAGCCTACTGAGACTGGACCAAGAAGAGTAAAGACATATGCTGAAAGACTACAGGAGATGAAGTCAGATCAGAAATTCTCGACACCAGTAGCTCCTAGATCACAGTATGGCTCCTCGAGTAAGTCAAGATATTACACTTTCCTTAAATCTAAGGTTTTATGGAACATTATCCGCAAAGGTATTTGGTATGTTTGTCAGTACCTAGTTGTATGCTGAGAGGCTACATGGCAAGATGAAATCAGATCAGAAATGCTCTACTCCAGTAACTTATAGTCACAATATGAGCCGCCTCGTGAGAAAACCAACAATGTGGTTTCTGACAGGTCCGACACAAATCAGGATGTACAGTCACAGATGCAGGCTAGAAGCTTGTAATTTCGGATGTAAGAAGAAGAGAAAGTGTACTATCCGTGTAGTGGGTTACCACAAAGCTGATCAGCGTCTTTGTTTTCGCAAATGCAGATTGTTGGTTTTCTCATTAGGCGGCTCATATGTCTCCTTAAATAAGTAAATGTCTTGATGTACACTCTGTGTCTCCATGTGAATCAAGAGACATGAATTTGACATTTAAACTGCTCATTTTGAAATTGATCCATTAAAGTAATCTCTTTACACAGGCAATACTCTGGTCAGCTTTGGTATTTCCTATTTCTTCAGCTACATACAATTCTGTTAAACATATCACATGCACAGTTTTATAATGCTGTGCTTTGAATATACATTATGTTGTTTTCTTAAATGTGCCTGTGTATGAGAAAACCAACAATTCTGGTTCTGACCAGGTCCGACACAAACCAGCCTGTGCTGTTACAGAAGCAGCCTGGAAGCTTGAAATTTTGGATTTAAGAAGAAGTGAAATTTTACTATCCGTTTAGTGAAAACAAAGGCACTGATCAGCTTCGCAGTTACTGCGAAGCTGATCTACGTCTTTGTTTTCGCATATGCAGTTTGTTGGTTTTTCTCTTGCAGTGGCTCAAATATTATGCTGTGACAAGTATGATGATGATCTTTTCATTGCAGTTGCTGCTAGCTCAGCACGAGACATGAGGTCCGTTACAAGGGTAGTCAAACCTAAACACAAGCCTATGACGTATGTTGAACAGCTACAGAAATTGAATGAGGGCACACACAAACCTAGAAGTAAGTTTGTCAAGAAGTTTTTCTCGATATTAGAGATTACAAGACATATAAAACAGCAGGTGTTCATCCATGCAGTAATGGTCTTTAGAATTATAATTTTTGGGCTAATAATAATATAGTACCTCAAAACATTCAGACCAAACAGCAAAACGTATAGGACCCTTCATGGTCAGATCTGTGCTACATACAGTGAGAGTATTTGTAAAACATTTTAAGAAAATGGCATTACAAGAATAACTTTAGCTTTGAAAGAAAAGTGTACTTTTGAAGCTCAAACATGTTAATACAAATTGCTGCCTTTCCTTTTCTTCATTAATAAATTGTATTTGAGCCACATCATGAGAAAACTGGATTTTTGCCTATGCGAAAGGGGCAGATGAGCTTCGCAGTAACTGCGAAGCTGATCAGAGCCTTTGTTTCTGCTATACGGATAGTACAGTTCCTCTTCTGCCTAAATTCGAAATTTCAAGTTTCTAGCCACCTTCTGTAGCTGCACAGACCGGTTTGTGTCGGACCTGGTCGGAAACCCTGAAGAACATTTTTCTCGCGTCGCCTCTCATTTTATAGTCACGAACACCACTTTAACCTATGGTAATGATGCTGAAGTTTTTTCTACTGAATAGGCGGGTGGCAGTATTTGATAAATCTTATTGTTTTCTTCAGTGGGCCAGACCACAGTTGTGCCCAGAACGATGGTGAAGTCCCACAAACCAGCTCACAGACCAAAGACATATGCTCAACAGCTACAGGAACTACAGCCGGCCAAAACTTTCACAGGTCAGTTTACTAAACTGCAGATACTTGGCAAGCTTATTATACCCCCCGCAAAACGAAGTTTTAGGGGGGTATACTGTTTTCAGCCTGTCCGTCATTCCGTCACTCCGTCATTCCGTCATTCCGTGATTCCGTCATTCCGTCAACATTTTAACATCTTTGCTGAATAACTTGAATAGCTTTTGCCTGATTCATTTCAAATTTTCAACACACTTGCACCATCACACTATACATATGTGGTATGAATTTAGGGGTCAAAGGGTCAGTTTTGCAAGAGTTATGGGACTTTTTAAACCTATACATAGAATGTTTGCCATAGTGCTAATAGTGCATACTTTGTGAAATCAACTCCTCCTACAGTTTTCAATATTCTCTTTTGATACTTTGCAGATGTGTTCTACACATATTGAAGATGTGCATGAAGAAGTATTATGCTGAAAAAATGAATTTTGACAATTTTACAGCATTTTGAACTTAGCCAATTTTCGATGATTGCCATATTCAATAATGGTTGGTAGTGCATAGTTTGTGAAATCAAATTCTCCTAGGGCTTTCAGTATTTCTTTTCAATACTTTGCAGACATGTTCCACACATACTGAAGATGTGCATGAAGAATTATAATGCTGAAAAAATGATTTTTGACAAATTTACAGCATTTTTCAACATAGCCATTTTTTGACCATTGCTTATATACAATAATGGTTGGTAGTGTATAGTTTGTGAAATCAACTTCTAGGGCTTTCAGTATTTCTTTTCAATACTTTGCAGACATGTTCCACACATATTGAAGATGTGCATGAAGAGTTATAATGATGAAAAAATAATTTTTGACAAATTTACAGCATTTTTCAACATAGTCATTTTTGACCATTGCTTATATACGATAATGGTTAAAGTGCGTACTTTGTGAAATCAACTCCTCCTAGGGCTTTCATTTTTTCTTTTCAATACTTTGCAGACATGTTCCACACATATTGAAGATGTGCATGAGGAATTATAATACTGAAAATTTGATTTCTGACAAATTTACAGCATTTTTTAACATAGCCATTTTTGACTATTGCTTATATACAATAATGGTTGGTAGTGTATAGTTTGTGAAATCAACTCCTCCTAGGGCTTTCAGTATTTCTTTTCAATACTTTGTAGACATGTTCCACACATATTGAAGATGTGCATGAATAATTATAATACAGAAAAAGTGATTTTTGACAAATTAACATCTTTTTTCAATATAGCCATTTCTTGACCATTGCTTATATACAATAATGGTTGGTATTGCATACTTTGTGAAATCAACTCCTCCTAGGGCTTTCAGTGTTTCTTTTAAATTCTTTGTAGATTTGTTCCAGATATATTTTAGATGTGCATGAATAATTTTCATGCTGAAAAGTTAATTTTTGACAAATTTACAGCTTTTATTTAACTTAGCCAATTTTTATCATTTCTCGTGATAAACAATGATCATAGTGCATACAGTGAAATCAACCTCAAGCTTTCAATATTAATATCTTGAGGATGTACATGAAGGATTTTAATGCTGAAAAGATAACTTTAACAAATTTTCTGCATGTTTGACTTAGGAAGTTATTGGCTAGCTTCAGATAATTTTGCGGGGGGTATACTGAAAGCCTTGCTTGCAGCCAATTTCTAGTTGCCTTATGGATGTTCTTGTTGCCAACTTGAGTAAGGCCTGGGTAGCACCTTGATGAAAACACTGTGGTGTTAGTTCAAATCTGGGAAATGTTCGCGAAAATGATGCCTCATGAATTTCAAGTTTTCCCGAATGAAGACTTTCTGTAAGCTTAATAGACTTCAAGAGTACTAGTATATATCACTAATTTTTGAACTCTAATAATAATTAAATTTGGAAATAGCAATTCTCAAAAAATAAATTACAGAAATGTAACAAAAATTTGTGAACTTACTACAGGTCCACCAAGCAAGAGAACATACAAGCCACCAGCAGGACACACAGTATCTAGACAGAGACCCTACAAAGATCCCTACGCCCCAGTTACCCAGGCAGACTATGACCAGTGGGACAGAGACTCAGTGGTCAGTGCCTGGTCTATGGATGATAATGTCAGACATTTACTGTATGATGATGTGGCTAGCTCTATTGTAAGTACCCCAATGCCCCTCCCTCAATCCCCCCACACACACACACTGCCCCAGTTACCCAGGCAGACTACAACCAGTGGGAGAGAGACTCGGTGGTCAGTGCCTGGTCTATGGATGATAATGTCCGACATTTACTGTATGATGATGTGGCTAGCTTTATTGTAAGTACCTCAATGCCCCTCCCTCAATCCCCCCCCCCCCACACACACACACTGCCCCAGTTACCCAGGCAGACTACAACCAGTGGGAGAGAGACTCTGTGGTCAGTGCCTGGACTATGGATGATAATGTCCGACATTTACTGTATGATGATGTGGCTACCTCTATTGTAAGTACCCCAATGCCCCTCCCTCAATCCCCCCCCACCCCACACACACTGCCCCAGTTACCCAGGCAGACTACAACCAGTGAGAGACTGTGGTCAGTGCCTGAACTATGGATGATTATGTCCGACATTTACTGTATGGTGATGTGGCTACCTCTATTGTAAGTACCTCAATGCCCCTCCCTCAATCCCCCCACACACACTGCCCCAGTTACCCAGGCAGACTACAACCAGTGAGAGACTGTGGTCAGTGCCTGGACTATGGATGATAATGTCCGACATTTACTGTATGATGATGTGGCTACCTCTATTGTAAGTACCTCAATTCCCCTCCCTCAATCCCCCCCCCCCCCACACACACACAAACTGCCCCAGTTACCCAGGCAGACTACAACCAGTGGGAGAGAGACTCGGTGGTCAGTGCCTGGTCTATGGATGATAATGTCCGACATTTACTGTATGATGATGTGGCTAGCTCTATTGTAAGTACCCCCATTCCACCATCTTCCCCAAACCACTACGCACTGGGTACCCTGGCAGACTATGACCAGTGGGTGAGAGACTTAGTGGTCACTGCCTGGTGGATGATGATGAGATGTAGGTAGCTCTACTGTTAGTACCCCAATGCCCACTCCCTCTCCCAACCCCTACGCCAGGGACACCCAAATTGAAAAAATTGAATTTGAGAAGAAGAGGGATTGTACTATCTGTGTAGGGAAAACAAAGGTGCTAGTCAGCTCTGCAGTTTGTTGATCTGCATCATTGTTCTCTAATGATGTGGTTCGTATAGAAGCAACTTTAAATGAGCCGATCGTGAGAAAACCAGATTTTTCCTATACGAAAACAAAAGCGCAGATCAGCTGTGCAGTAACTGCATAGCTGATCAGCGCCTTTGTTTTCACTACTCAGATAGTACAATTCTTTTTCTATTTAAATCTGAAATTTCAAGCTATCCTATTTCTGAGACTGATAATAATGGGAAAATCCATTCGTCAAATATGGGTTAATTATGACATTATGTATATTCCAGGCAGTTGGTCAGTCAGCATCATACGCACCTTCGGAACAGATCTCTGACTACTATGATGTTGTCATGGCAGACGTGGCAGACGATGCTTATCCAACTTCTTTTGACTTTGAGGAACTTGTCAGGATCGCCGACAGTGGATCTGATATCATCAGCCAGATTGACTGGGACGAAGTTGAGAACTTGATTGCAGATGAATCATAGAATTTAATCAAGCAAATGAGTTGAAATAACCACGAACCCTATACATGTACAACATGTGATACCTCTGAGAACTTCCCCTTTATAAATAGGGAGAGAATGATTAAACAAAGAAGGATTTTTTTTTATATTTGGTAGTCAGAAATTCCAAATAAAATGTATGTATGGAAATTATGAAACTCCAGATAGGGAGATCCTTCCAAGATAGGGAGAGATTACATGTATGAGGAATAGAATAGTGTGGCTCCGTAAAGAACAATGTATTCAATGACAAGATGTAGGCAATCACACATTAGTTCAAATTGAAAAAAAATGCTGTCTTTGACTATACCAAGCAAGGTAGTTGTTGTATAAAATTATCAAGGCCATTTTATTAATTACATATGAGCCGCCTTGTGGGAAAACCAACAATGTGGTTTCCGAACAGGTCCGACACAAACCAGCCTGCACAGTCACAGAAGCAGGCTAGTAGCTTGAAATTTTGGAGTTAAGTAGAGGAGGAATTGTACTATCCGAGTAGCGAAAACAAAGGCGCTGATCAGCTTCGCGGTTACCGCGAAGCTGATCTGCGTCTTTGTTTTCGCATATGCAGATTGTTGGTTTTTCCCATGAGGCGGCTCATATCAACAATTCATGTGGCCTTTAATAGCATATCTGTGATACGTTTCTTTTGAGCATGAATTTTGAGCTCTGAGAAATATGAGCCGCCTCGTGGGAAAACCAACAATGTGGTTTTTGAACAGGTTTGACACAAACCGACCTGTACAGTCACCGAAAAGAGCTAGAAGCTTGAAATTTCGGATTTAGGAAGAAGAGGAAGTGTACTATCCGTGTAGCGAAAACAAAGGCGCTGATCAGCTTCGCGGTTACCGCGAAGCTGATCTGCGTCTTTGTTTTCGCCTAGGCATATTGTTGGTTTTCCCATGAGGCGGCTCATGTAATCTTGTGTTGTTTGTTCAGTTTTATTACTTTAATATGTACTTATGTGAATTACGTTTTACTTTGATATTTATTTCTCATCTTTTAGTTGCAGATAAATATGACTTTTGTAAGATATCTATACTTCTAAGAATTTCAACTAAGTTTCTTTAAGATTTTACCAAATATAGGATAAAATATATTTTTGACTTTCAATGGTCAACTATAAATGACTTTCACAAATAAACATTGAGAAACAATCATTTCAGTGCACTGACACATCTGTGAGTTGTTCATAATTGTAAAGAACACATTTACAAAGTTTGTGACTAGCTGGTATTTTGGTCATCAATTTAAATATCAGTATATTTCATTGTCAAGGTCTGTGAAGCTGAAGCTTGTCAATTGTTCTGATGATTTTTATTATACTATCTTGAGATACCAGATTTGAAATATATTAACCAAAAATCATGTTATCCAAGTTGTATGATATATTAAAATGATAACTTTAAAATGAAAGTACAGCCCTAATAATAGATAACAATTCTAGTTACTGGTTTCCATTTAACTTTATTCATAAGGGTTATTTTATAGAAGAAATGGTCTACTTGATTGAAGTTTCACATTAACAGCATCAATCAAGATTTTAGAGTATACATGTACATGTAGTTCTTTAAAGCTTTGTTTCATCAGTTCCGTCCAACTGTTGCTGTGTATTTTGTTGTATTAGTATGTTTAGGTGTACTAATGGAGAAGAAATAAAAAGAATAAAATAATATTTTTCAGAGATAAAGTGTTGTCTTTATAAGCCAAAGATCTAGTTATAAGTGAAACCATGTTATAATATATTTGAGCCGCCCCGTGGGAAAACCAACAATGTGGTTTCCGACCAGGCCAGACACAAACCGACCTGTACAGTTACAGAAAAGAGCTAGAATCTTGAAATTTCGGATTTAAGTACAAGAGGAACTGTACTATCCGAGTAGCGAAAACAAAGGTGCTGATCAGCTTCGTGGTTACCGCGAAGCTGATCTGCGCCTTTGTTTTCGCATATGCAGATTGTTGGTTTTCTCACAAGGCAGCTCATTTATGATAGACATACAGGTAAATAATTGTTTTCTGAGCCATGACATGGTCGTGTTGTATTGAAAACTGCATTGTAATGAGGCATGTTATAACGAGGTTGAACTGAAGCCTGGAAAATTCGGCAAAATGATGGAAAGGATAGCAATGATTATTATATTGGACAATTCCTCATATGACAATGGGGGATCTTAACTACATATGATTTACATAGACGACTTGGGTCATTGTCATAGGACACCACACAACTGCTTTCCTTAAACTCGAGTTGCACATACATGAACTGAAGATGGCAACAACTGTTTTAAAAATATTCATAATAGTCAATTATTATTTACTATGGCTATCGAAGTAATATTGTTAACAGCAGAATGCAAAAGAAGAACTAGACTTTGTTTTCTAAGTGAAAACTGATGTCTAAATGTCCAAAATATGCAAGAAAGAGTTATAGTTCTTGTGCATCACATATCCTGTCATTCTGTTTTATAAGTGTATCAGGTTTCATTGAAATATCTCTTACCAATTTTAACTCACCTGAGCCGTTAGGTTCACAAGGACTTAGGTGAGCTTATAGTATACCCATGCCCTTCATAGTTTATATAATTCATGACCTTGGGTTGACCTTGACCTATTAAACTGTTAATTTAAACAGAAAGGTAGAATATTGCCAGAAAGATCTGAAAGTTAGTAGATACAGACAGTTTATAGTACTTATGTGAGTATTTGAGGTCAAGTTTACATTTTACGTTGGCCAACATGGCCTTAGCCAAAGGTCATTCATCAAAGACAAAATCTCAGGTGAGTGATATCAGGACCATTGGTCCTCTGGTTTTGTTACAGAGCAAACACGAAATTGTATGGAAAATAATCAAAGGGAAATATACTAGAGGACTTTGAAAACGCCTCACTATACATCGGTTATCATTTTGCTTAAAATTGGTTAAAATTAATCTGAAGTATTAAATTCACATAATAGTGTGTATCTTAACATAATAAACAATATTTATTCTTAAAAATTTGTTTGCTTAATTGTTTGCTAATACTGTTTTCTTGAAACGTTACATCCTTCTTGTTTTGTCAAAGAAAACCTCAGGACGGCTACAAAAAAAGGCTTTTTGTGAAAACAAACCATCTCCGCTGATAGCGTACAGCCTTAACCACACTAAAAAGCAAAATAAAAAAAACGGGACATTCATTCAATGCCGTTTAAGGAGCTAGCGTTTTTCGCTGACGTCAAGCGTAAGGTTGCCAAAACACACAAGCATATGATTACAGCGGCAAAAGTTATGGTAATTATAACACTAGTCCGTGCCTATTTATTGTGTTTGAAAACTTTCGAATTTGTTTCATATTACACGCAAAAATTAAAGTTTTCTTCATAAACGTAAAAGTGACGTAATTAACTTAGTTTTAGTGCAATTGAAGTACAACAGCATTTGCTTTGCTTTTGGTGTTTCTTTCCAGAAATCATGTCGGACCTGATGAAAATCTTGTGTCCGAATAGTTTGATTTTGCTGAATTTTGGTAACGTTTGAAATGATACTGTATGACGTGAATCACTGGCGTTGACGTTTCAGTTTTGGTTTGACATTTAAGCAGATGGATTGCATTTTTCTGTTCAAGGCATTTTTGCCAAAATATCCTGTATTCTAAAGGAAATAATCATCATTGTGGCCAATTAATGGTAAAGCGTTTTCAAAGTCCTCTAGCATGTCTAGTATAACTGCAAGCAAGAGTTATGGTACATCAGCACGACACATCATCTCATCTTGCTTTATAAGTGTACCAAGTTTCATTGAAATATCTCATACAATTTTCGAATTAAAACAATGTTTTCTGAGGAAAACTATGTCCCCCCAACCGTTTAGTAATTGAAGTGTAGTTACCTTGTGATATGAAGTTTTTCTAGGGAAGACACCATGTAAGGTGTGATAGTTTAAACTTGTTTTGGACCCTGTCTAAAATTGGGTCACAATCACCAAATTCTTATAAACTCTGAACCTCCTCACAACAATGCTTCTGAGCAAGTTTGGTCAAAATCCATCAATTAGTTTACAAGATATCGTATCGGAAAAACTAATTTCAACAGTTTTTATGGACCCGTGACCTTGGAAATTAGGTCAAGGTCATCAAAATCTAATCAACTTTGAGCCTCCTCCAAACAATGCTTCTGTGCAAGTTTGGTCAAAATCCATCAACTGGTTTACAAGATATTGCAGTGAAAAGACTAATTTCAACATTTTTTTATGGACTCGTGACCTTGAAAATTAGGTCAAGGTCACCGAAATCTAATCAACTCTGAGCCTTCTCGCAACAATGCTTCTGTGCAAGTTTGGTCAAAATCCATCAATTGGTTTACAAGTTATCGAGTTGGAAAGATTAATTTCAACATTTTTTATGGACTCGTGACCTTGAAAATTAGGTCAAGATCACCAAAATCTAATCAACTCTGAGCCTCCTCCCAACAATGCTTCTGTGCAAGTTTGGTCAAAATCTGTCAATTGATTTACAAGATACTGCGTTGGAAAGACTAATTTCAACATTTTTTATGGACTTGTGACCTTGAAAATTAGGTCAAGGTCACCAAAATCTAGCCGACTCTGCGCCTTCTCGCAACAATGCTTCTGTACAAGTTTGGTCAAAATCCATCCATTCGTTTACAAGTTATCGCGTTGGAAAGACTAATTTTAACATTTTTTATGGACTCGTGACCTTGATTATTAGGTCAAGGTCACCAAAATATAATCAACTCTGAGCCTCCTCCCAACAATGCTTCTGTGCAAGTTTGGTCAAAATCCATCGATTGGTTTACAAGATACTGCATTGGAAAGACTAATTTCAACATTTTTTATGGACTCGTGACCTTGAAAATTAGATCAAGGTCACCAAAATCTAATCAACTCTGAGCCTTCTTGCAACAATGCTTCTGTGCAAGTTTGGTCAAAATCCATCTATTGGTTTTCAAGATATTGAGTTGGAAAGACTAATTTCAACAGTTTTTATGGACTCGTGACCTTGAAAATTCTGTCAAGGTCACCAAAATCTAATCAACTCTGAGCCTCCTCCCAACAATGCTTCTGTGCAAGTTTGGTCAAAAACCATCATTTGGTTCACAAGATATTGCATTGGAAAGACTAATTTCAACAGTTTTTATGGACTCGTGACCTTGAAAATTAGGTCAAGGTCACCAAAATCTAATCAACTCTGAGCCTCCTCCCAACAATGCTTTTGTGCAAGTTTGGTCAAAGTCCATCAATTAGTTTACAAGATATCGTATCGGAAAAACTAATTTCAACAGTTTTATAGACTCGTGACCTTCAGAATTAGGTCAAGGTCATCAAAATCTAACCAACTCTGAGCCTTCTCCCAACAATGCTTCTGTGCAAGTTTGGTCAAAATCCATCAATTGGTTTATAAGATATTGCGTTGGAAAGACTAATTTCAACATTTTTTATGGACTCGTGACCTTGAAAATTAGGTCAAGGTCACCAAAATCTAATCAACTCTGAGCCTTCTCGCAACAATGCTTCTGTGCAAGTTTAGTCAAAATCCATCAATCGGTTTACAAGATATTGCATTGGAAAGACTAATTTCAACATTCTTTATGGACTTGTGACCTTGAAAATTAGGTCAAGGTCACCAAAATCTTATCAACTCTGAGCCTCCTCCCAACAATGCTTCTGTGCAAGTTTGGTCAAAATCCATCAATTGGTTTTCAAGATATTGAGTTGGAAAGACTAATTTCAACAGTTTTTATGGACTCGTGACCTTGAAAATTAGGTCAAGGTCACCAAAATCTAATCAACTCTGAGCCTCCTCCCAACAATGCTCTTGTGCAAGTTTGCTCAAAATCCATTCATTTGTTCAGAAGATATCGCGTCAGAAAACCTAATTTGATCAGTTTTCATGGGCTGGTGACCTTGAAAATGAGGTCAAGGTCACCAAAATCTAATCAACTCTTTCCCCCCTCCCAACCATGTATCTATGCAAGTTTGGTCAAAATCCATCCACTGGTTCAAAAGATATCGCGTAAGAAAGAAGCTACGCGGACGCGGACGCCGACGCGGACGCGGACGCCGACGCCGACGCCGACGGGAACCGCACCAAAAACAATATGTCCCCCACCTTCGGTTGGGGGGACATAATTATAGAGCGAACACGAAATTGTATGGAAAATAATCAAAGGGAAATAACTCCAAAGATATGAAAGCAAGAGTTATGGTTCTTGTGCATGACACATCACCTCATCATACTTTATAAGTGTATCAAGTTTTTCAAGTTATGGAGCGGACACGATTTGTGATGAACAGACAGACGGACGAACAGACTGACGCACGGGGAAAAACAATATGTTTCCCGACCCTTCGACATAATGAAAATGTATGTGTATGCTGATTGCCTCTTATGACAGACAGAATTAAAGTTTTCTCATGTCTTCATTCCCTTTAGTTTTTTCATGTATGAAAACACGCCCATGCAATATACAGAGATTTTTGCTGCTGTAAAAATTGAAAATTTTATCAGAAGACATTTTATATTTTTCTTATTTTTTGCTCAAAACATAGATGTGGGTACACGTTAGAAGAGGCAGAGGTGGTTCTAACGTGTACCCCAATCTATGTTTGGAGCAAAAATAAGGAAAATAGGTATACCCCTGCATAGGTCAGTTTTGCTATAAAAGTGGGGTTCAAGGGGGCATACATTAAACGGACATGTTTTCGTGGTGTTAGCTTGTCTTTCAACTTTGGCCTTGTAGGATACCGGTACCACATTTCAGCTGCGTCATGAGAAAACCAACACTCTGCATATGCGAAAACAAAGGTTCAGATCAGCTTCGCAGTAACTTCAAAGCTGATCAGCACTATTGTTTATGCTACATAGCGGATAGTACAATTCCTCTTCTTTCTAAATCTAAAATTTCAGACTTCTAGCCATCTTCTGTGCTTGTATAGCTTATTTTGTGATGGACCTGTTCAAAAACCACATTGTTGGTTTTCTCATGATGCGACTCATTTAGAGATAATGTGGCCAAACTAAGTTATTTATAAAGCTTGAAACTACTGCTTTAATTTGAGCATTGAACATCATCATGAGAAAAACGGGTTTTTGCCTATGCGAAAACAAAGATGCAGATCAGCTGTGCAGTACTGTAACTGCACATCTGATCAGCACCTGTTTTCGCTACACGGTTAGTACAATCCCTCTTCTTCTTAAATCTGAAATCAAGATTACTGCTACTGAGCCTGTACAGGCTGGTTTGTATCTGACCTGGTTGGAAACCTCGACCTGTTTTCTCACGTAGCAGCTCTAAAGATTTTACCAGTTTAAACCAGAGTGATTTTACACTACTGACCATTTCAAGGTGTTATAGTGCAGTGAGCCGTAAATGTACTTTAAAGGTTTAGCCCATTCCTTATCTAAGGTAAATCATCTTACTGGTTATTACTTGATAATGAATCATAATAACACTCTTCCATTACAAGACTCTATGGTTGTGATTGTTAGGCTCTTGCCAACGAATGTAGCGGGTTTGAATCCCATCGTTGCCACTTTTTTAATTATTTTTATTTACAAAGTTTATTTATATTTTAAGAATTATACAACTCATAACAAGGTCTGATAATTTCATTGCCAGGCCAAACCTTCAAACATCAGAGACCTGACCAGCGAAGGCATGCAGTCTATAACAGCAGCCAAGAGGGAAAACTGCGTGCGTCATGTCCTTGGTATTGAATAGCAGTTCTGGCAGATCGACATTGCCGTCCATGAAGAACAGGAACCAGTTGTCCCACTTCGAGGCCGAATCCAGCGATTCAGACACTGCAAAGGGCAACTAAGTTTCACTGATTTGAAACTGCCGAAATGAAATGAAATGAATAAAATATAGTAATGATATGATAATCATAATATATTTTAATCAATTTTTTGCTCAAAACTTAGATTGTTGGTACATGTAAGAACTGACTTACCGAGACAGTTCTAACAAGCACCCATGATCTATGTTTTGAGGCAAAAAATAAGAAAAAATGTAAACCCATGTACATCCAAGTTTTACTAGATCTAGGAGTCACGACGCGAGAAAACCAGATTTTTGCCTATGCGAAAACAAAGGTGCAGATCAGCTGTGCAGTAACTGCACAGTTGATCAGCACCTTTGTTTTCACATCATGGATAGTACAAGAACTCCGCGGAGGTCAATATCGCACCTGCATCAGGCAAAGTCAACAGACCATGAAATATAGTTCAAGGGCACCGGGTCAAGGTGCGTGCTTGAAGGGCATGTCAAGGACAATTATTATGTAAGGTTTCGCAGCTATCTCTGATGTTGAGAAAACCAAACTTCGACGTAAAAATTTTCCAAGTCAGTGGACTGTGAAATATAGGTCAAGGGCACGGGGTTAAGGTGTGTGCTTGAAGGGTATGTCAAGGACAATAACTATGCAAGGTTTCAGACTTGCAGCTATCTCTGATGTCGAGAAAACCAAACTTCGACGTAAAAATTAACAAAGTCAGTGGACCGTGAAATATAGGTCAAGGGCACTGGGTTAAGGTGCATACTTGAGGGGTATGTCAAGGACAATTACTATGCAAGGTTTCAGACTCGCAGCTATCTCTGATGTCGAGAAAACCAAACTTGACGTAAAAATTTTCAAAGTCAGTGGACCGTGAAATATAGGTCAAGCGCACCGGGTTAAGGTGCATGCTTGAATGGTATGTCAAGGACAATTACTATGCAAGGTTTCAGACTCGCAGCTATCTCTGATGTCGAGAAAACCAAACTTCGACGAAACTTTGACATAAAAATTTTCAAAGTCAGTGGACCGTGAAATATAGGTCAAAGCCACCGGGTTAAAGTGCGTGCTTGAAGGGTATGTCAGGGACAATTATTATGCAAGGATTAAGACTTGCAGCTATCTCTGATGTCGAGAAAACCAAACTTCGACGTAAATGTTGACGGACGGATGGATGGATGGATGGATGAACGAACGAACGGACGGAAGGACAGAAATTTGGACTCTATATCGCACCCTGCTATAAGCAGGTGCGATAAAAATTCATCTTCTTCTTAAATCCGAAATTTCAAGCTTTTAGCTGTTTTCTGTAGCTGTATAGGCTGGTTCGTGTCGGACATGGTTGGAAACCTGGAAGACCGTTTTTCTCCCGTCATGGCTCATATGAGCCGCATCGTGAGAAAACCAGATTTTTGCCTATGCGAAAACAAAGGCACAGATCAGCTTCGCGGTAACCGCAAAGCTGATCAGCGCCTTTGTTTTCGCTACACGGATAGTACAATTTCTCTTCTTCTTAAATCCGAAATTTCAAGCTTCTAGCCTGCTTCTGAGACTGTACAGCCCGGTTTGTGTCGGACCTGGTCGGAAATCCCGAAGACCGTTTTTCTCCCATCATGGCTCATATAGAAGTGGAGTATATATCACATTATGATCAGCCAGTCAGGTAGTCTGAGGACTGACACGTACACTGGTGTGCAATTAAAGAGGTAAACATGTCTGGTTTAAAATCTAAGCATGTCATATGGAATTGATTATCTTTTTAAAGCAGTCTCTGTTTTTTTTTCTCTTCTTCTTCTTTTTTTCTTTTTTTTCTCTGAGTCTGAAACATCATTTAATGCACCTTTATCATTGCATATTTCACTATCTATAGTACTCTCAGGTACGTTGTAGCCTTTATAAAGCTTATCAAATGATTTCATTTTATTGATATTTTCCTTGAAGACCACTTCGAGAGTTGGTATGAGCCTTGCCAGCACATGAAGATCAGCTAATGTAACCTGTAAATAAATAAACCAGAGGACCAATGGTCCTGTAAACGCTCACCTGAGATCTGCAGCATATACCAATAAACATGTTTGAATATTATGGTATTTAATCCCAGTGCAGGGGCAGATGAAGCCCTTGGGCCATTTTCTTTTTCAGAATAATCAATATTTTGTCCATTTGCCAATTTCCTGCTGGCTTTTTCCTTCAAATGACATTTTAACAGTTATTCCCATTCAAATGCATTGGCAACCCATGTTGACCTTGCCATAAACTGGGTCAAGGTCATCACAGGGTCATGATTTATATATACATTGTAGTACTTGAGCCATCGATGCTTCAAGCCAAGTTTCCTTGAAATCTGTCCACTGGTTCGGGAGAAGAAGATTTTTGAGAGATTTTTACCATATATGGGCCTGGCGGCCATCTTGGTCATGTGACCTGGATTATTTATATACACATTGATTACCCCATCCTTTATATGCTTCACATAAAATTTGGCTTTGATTGGCCAAGTGGTTTCAGAGGAGCACATGTTTGAATATTATGGAGATATACAAGTATATTGCCCCGGGGTGGGGGCATATGAGCCCCTGTGGTCCATTTTTTGTCAGAATCATTAATAGTCAGTCCTTTAGCCCATTTCCTGCAAGACTTTCACTTTAAATGACATTTTAAAAGTTTTCCCCATTCAAATGCATTGGTGACCTATGTTGACCTTGCCATAAAATAGGTCAAGGTCATCACAGGGTCATGATTTATATATACATTGAAGTGCTTTAGCCATCAATGTTTCATGCCAAGTTTCATTGAAATTGGTCCAACAGTTCCAGAGAAAAAGATTTTTGAAGGGTTTTTACCATATTTGGGCATGGCGGCCATCTTGGTCATGTGACCTGGATTATTTATACATACATTGGTTATCCCTTCCTATTGATGCATTACATAAAATTTGGCTTTGATTGGTCAAGTGGTTTCAGAGGAGCAGACGTTTGAATATAGTGAAGATATACATGTATATTGCCCCGGGGTGGGGGTACATGAGCCCCTGGGGTCCATTTTTTTTCAGAATCATTAATATTCAGTCCTATTGCCCATTTCCTGCAAGACATTCACTTTAAATGTCATTTTAAAAGTTTTCCCCATTCAAATGCATTGGCGACCTATGTTGACCTTGCCGTAAAATAGGTCAAGGTCATCACAGGGTCATGATTTATATATATATTGTAGTGCTAAAGCCATCGATGCTTCATGCCAAGTTTCATTCAAATTGGTCCACCGGTTCCAGAGAAAAGGATTTTTGAAGGGTTTTTACCATATATGGGCATGGCGGCCATCTTGGTCATGTGACCTGGATTATTTATATATACATTGGTTCCCCTTTCCCATAGATGCTTCATGTAAAATTTGGCTTTGATTGGCCAAGCAGTTTCAGAGAAGAAGATGTTTGAATATTATGATAATATACATGTATATTGCCCCGGGGTGGGGGCGGATGAGCCCCTGGTGCCCAATTTTTTTCAGAATCATTAATATTCAGTCCTACTGCTCATTTTCTGCATGATTTTTCCTTTAAATGACAACTTAACAATTTTTCCCATTCAAATGCAAAGGCGACCTATGTTGACCTTGCCGTAAAATAGGTCAAGGTCACCGCAAGGTCATGATTTATATACACATTGTAGTACTTGAGTCATCCATGCTTCATGCCAAGTTTGGTTGAAATCGGTCCAGTGGTTCCGGAGAAGAAGATTTTTGAAGGGTTTTTACCATATATGGGCATGGCGGCAATCTTGGTCATGTGACCTGGATTATTTATATACACATTGGTTCCCCCTTCCCATAGATGCTTCATGTAAAATTTGGCTTTGATTGGCCATGCTGTTTCAGAGGAGAAGATCTTTGAAAATGGTGGACGACGGACGGACGGACGGACGGACGGACGACGGAACATGGGTATACTATAAGCTCACCTTGTGAGCCTGACGGCTCAGGTGAGCTAATAAACAACATTACAAAAACACGCCCAAGTAATATACAGATTTTTCTCTAAGATGTAAGATTTTGCCACGCTCAGGCAGAAACAAATTTCCCCGACATTTCTCTGACAATTCCCTGATGGAATTTCGAATTTCCCTCACGACAAAATCTTGGCACTCAGTCTATAAGGGCAGCTTAATAAGATAATTCTTAAATTTTGGAAAATTTAAAATGCACTGGCGACCTATGTTGACCTTGCCATAAAATAGGTCAAGGTCATCACAGGGTCATGATTTATATATAAATTGTAGTACTCTAGTCATCAATGCTTCATGCCATGTTTCGTTGAAATCAGTCCACAAGTTCTGGAGAAAAATTTTATTAAAGGGTTTTTACTATATATTGACATGGCGGCCATCTTGGTCATGTGACCAAGACTATTTATATACACATTCATTCCCGCTTCCTATAGATGCTTCATATAAAATTTGGATTTGATTGGCCAAGCATTTTTACAGAAGAAGAACTTTGAAAATGAGGACCGATGCAAAGGCAAAGGCATGGACGCCAGCTAGAGTACCAACCTAACTGAATAATAGAGCCACCCCACAAGAAAACCAACAATCTGTATATTCGAAAACAATGACGCAAATCAGCAGTGCAGTAACTGCACAGCTGATCAGCATCTTTGCTTTTGCTACACTGATAGTACAATACCTCTTCTTCTTAAATCCAAAATTTCAAGCTTCTAGCCTGCTTCTGTGACTCTACAGGTAGGTTTGCGTCGGACCTGTTCTGAAATCACATTGTTGGTTTTCTCATGCGAAGGCTCAATTACTGGCAGTGAGAGGTAATACTGTAAACATTGATCTCTACATCAACTTTTTATGTTTAAAAATCTAATTTAACAGAAGGAAAAGAAAACAGACCAAAAATGTATCATAACGTAAATTACCGTATTCGTTCTAATTAGCACACAGTGCACTTAACTTTTCAAAATAGCTTGAAGTTAAAGTATCAAGATATGTTTCTAATAAGCGCAAACTACAAACGAAAACAACACATAAACTGCTGAATTAACCATGTCAAATATATCAACGATGATGTCATTTAAAAGTTAAAATCATTGCAAACCTAAACAGTGTTTAATCATGACACTGTAAATTTTTATAACAGCTATTATGATATTTATATGTTCAACCGGTCTAAAATACAAATATGATAGTCCAGCAAGTTGCGGGAATGTACAAAATTTTCGGAAATGAAAAGAGTGTGCACTTATTGCAGCATTGGCTCTAATTAGAACAAATATGGTAATCCATACCCTCATGAGATCAAAAGCAACGGCTACATTCACTGGCATTTTCCTTGGGAAGACAGGAGTTGTTCTATATCTCAGACTGAAGTGGGTCAAAACTGTAAATTTAGCTCCCATGTCTCTGCCTACCCTGATTGCTTCAGACATTGTGCTGTAAAACATTGAAAAAATAGAAATGTGAGCCTGTGCGTGAGAAAACCAACAATTTGGGTTCAAACCAGGTCCAACACAAACCGGCCTGCACAAACACAGAAGATGGCTAGAGGCTAGAAATTTTGGATTTAGAAAATAGAGGAATTGTACTATCCCAGTAGCAAAAACAAAGGCGCTGATCAGCTTCGCGGTTACCGCGAAGCTGATATGCGCCTTTGTTTTCGCCTATGCAGCTTGTTGGTTTTCCCATGCGGCGGCTCATATGTTTTTGTAAGACACTATGCCCCCAACCTGGTTACATATGCTTGCCCCTAACCTGGTACAGTTTTTTCTGAGGAATATGTTTATGACATTTCAAAACCCTAGCATTCATGTTAAATTAAAGTCTCAAATTTCACAGAAAAATGAAACCAGAGGACCAACGGTCCTGTAAATGCTCACCAATAAACATGTTTGAACATTAAGGCATTACTGGTTAACCCCAGTGCAGGGGCAGATGAAGCCCTTGGGCCATTTTCTTTTTTCAGAATAATCAATATTCTGTCCATCTGGCTTTTCTCTTCAAATGACATTTTAACAATTTTCTCCATTCAAATGCATAGACAACCCATGTTGACCTTGCCATAAACTTGGTAAAGGTCATTGTAGTACTTTAGACATCGATGCTTCATGCCAAGTTTCGTTGAAATCAGTCTATTGGTTTCAGAGAAGAAGATTTTTGAAGGGTTTTTACCATATATGGGCATGGCGGCCATCTTGGTCATGTGACCTAAATTATTAATATAATAATAAGCGGTTTCATAGGAGATGTTTGAATATTATGGTAATATACATGTATATTGCCCCCGGGTGGGACCATATAAGCCCTTGGGTCCAACTTTTTTCAGAATCATTAATATTGTCCTACTACCCATGTCCTGCAATATTTTCACCTCAAATGACTTTTTAAAAGTTTTCCCCATTCAAATGCATATACGACCTATGTTGACCTTGTCGTAAAATAGGTCAAGGTCACCACAGGAACTTTAACCAGCAATGCTTCATACCAAGTTTCTTTGAAATCGATCCACCAGATCTGGAGATGAAGATATTTGAAGGGTTTTAACCGTATATGGGCATGGCGGCCATCTTGGTCATGTGACCTATATTATTTATATATACATTGATTCCCCCACTCTATAGATGCTTCACATAAAATTTGGCTTTGATTGGCCAAGTGGTTTCAGAGGAGAAGATGTTTGAATATTATGGTAATATACATATACTAGAAATGCGTGTTTGTAAAACACTATGCCCCCAACTGTATGCTTGTCCCTAAACTGGCAGCTTGTATGATTCATTTATTTCATTTGAATGAAGTGAAATTTAATTTCCTAAAGAAGCTGTTCGGTTGCCTCTGTTTTTGACCTCGATCCAGAAACGGAACTTTTTGCAGACAAGTTAGAAATAGAGGAAAAAATTTAAAATGGAGTTATTTTGACAAAATTTGACGGAAAGTCCTCAAAAGTTGATCAGGTGATCTTCTTCTCAGCCCCAACCAGTATACCAAATCTGAAGGCTCTAGCTTAAATACTTTTTCAGATATCTTGCACAAAAGATTTTCAAATTTTGTTTTAAAAGGGGCATAACTCCAAAAAGGCCCATAACTTGAACATGAAAAAAATACGGGTCAACTATTTTTTCATGAGGAATTTGTATATGAAATTTCAAAACCCTAACATTCACCGTTCAAAAGTTTCAAATTTCACTGAAAAGTGTAAAAATTAATCAATATTTCAAAATTCCGTATTTTTGTCAAAATTTGACAGAAAGTTCTCAAAAGTTAATCAGGTCATCTACTTATCAGCCCCAACCAGTATACCAAATATGAAGGCTCTAGCTCAAACACTTTTTGAGATATCTTGCACACAATATTTTCAAATTTTGTTTTCAAAGGGACATAACTCAGAAAAGGGGCATAACTTGGACATGAAAAAAATATGGGTCAACTATTTTTACATGAGGAATCTGTATATGAAATTTCAAAACCCTAACATTCACCGTTCAAAAGTTTCAAATTTCACCAAAAAGTGGAAAATCAATAAAAATTTCAAAATTCCATATTTTTATCAAAATTTGACGGAAAGTTCTCAAAAGTTGATCAGGTCATCTACTAATCAGCCCCAACCAGTATACCAAATATGAAGGCTCTAGCTTAAATACTTTTCGAGATATCTTGCACACAAGATTTTCAAATTTTGTTTTCAAAGGGAAATAACTCAGAAAAGGGGCATAACTCGGACAAGAAAAAAAATACGGGTCAACTATTTTTTCATGAGGAATACACACATGAAATTTCAAATCCCTAACATTCACCATTCAAAAGTTAACAGACGTACACACGCACACACAGACAGACAGACAGACAGACAGACAGACAAGCCGAAAGCAATATGCCCTTCCAACTTTTTCAAAGTTGGGGGCATAATAATGCCACGGGTTGGGGGAAGATGAACCCGTTGGGTCCAATTATTTTCAGAATCATTAATATTCAGTCCTCTGCCCTTTCACTTTAAATGACTTTTTAAAAGTTTTCTCCATTCAAATGCATTGGCGACCTATGTTGACCTTGCCATAAAATAGGTCAAGGTCATCACAGGGTCATGATTTATATATACATTGTAGTACTTGAGCCATCAATACTTCATGCCATGTTTCATAGAAATCAGTCCATCGGTTCATTAATATTCAGTCCTCTGCCCATTTCCTGCAGAACTTTCACTTTAAATGACTTTTTAAAAGTTTTCTCCATTCAAATGCATTGGCGACCTATGTTGACCTTGCCATAAAATAGGTCAAGGTCATCACAGGGTCATGATTTATATATACATTGTAGTACTTGGGCCATCAATACTTCATGCCATGTTTCATAGAAATCAGTCCATCGGTTCCTGAGAAGAAGATTTTTGAAAGGTTTTTACCATATATGGGCATGGCGGCCATCTTGGTCATGTGACCTGGATTTTTAAATACACATTGGTTACCCCTTCCTATTGATGCTTCACATAAAATTTGGCTTTGATTGGCCAAGCAGTTTCAGAGGAGAAAACGTTTGAATATTATGGAGATATACATGTATATTGGGGACACATGAACCCCTGGGGTCTAATTTTTTCAGAATCATTAATATTCAGTCCTACTGCCCTTTTCCTGCAAGACTTTCACTTTAAATGACATTTTAAAAGTTTTCCCCTTCCAAATGCATTGGCGACCTATGTTGACCTTGCTGTAAAATAGGTCAAGGTCATCACAGGGTCATGATTTATATACACATTGTAGTACTTTAGCCATCGATGCTTCATGCCAAGTTTTGTTGAAATTGGTTCACCGGTTCTGGAGAAGAAGATTTTTAAAGGTTTTTACCATATATGGAAATGGCGGCCATCTTGGTCATGTGACCTGGATTATTTATAGAATCTTTGAAATCGTGGACGGATGGACGCCGGATCATGGCCATCCTATAAGCTCACCTTGTGAGCCTAACGGCTCAGGTGAGATAAAAATCAATCAAAATATCAAAATTATGCAATTCTGTCAAAATTTGTTACAAACTTCTCAAAAGTTAGTCAGGTAATTTACTCTTCAGTCCCAAGCAGTATACCAAATACGAAGGCTCCATCTCAAATACTTTTTTTTACTCAAATACTTTTTTTTTAGATATCTTGCACTCAAGATTTTCAAATTTAATTTTCAATGGGGAATAATTCAGAAAAACTGAAAAGGGGCATAACTCGGACATGAGAAAAATACAGGTTAAATATTTTTTCATAAGGAACATGTATATGAAATTTCAAAACCCTAGCATGAACCATTCAAAAGTTTCAAAAAAGTGGCACACACATCAACACAGAGGCAGACAAGCCCAAAGCAATATGCCTCCCCAACTTTTCAAAAGTTGGGGGCATAATTAAATGTCTTGAAACAAGAAAACCAGTCTTCAAATTTCCCATCAGGTCTGACACAAACCGACCTGTACTGTCACAGAAGCAGGCTAGAAGCCTGAAATTTCAGATTTATGAAGAGGAATTGCACTATCTGTGTAGCAAAAACAAAAGGGCACTGAGATGTGCAGTTACCGATAAACCAATGAAAATTGCATATTTGAGCTACATCATGAGAAAACCAACAATCTGCATATGTGAAAACAAAGATGCAGATCAGCTTCACGGTAACCGTGAAGCTGATCAGTGCCTATGTTTTCGCTACACGAACAGTACAATTCCTCTATTTTCTGAATCCAAAATTCCATACTTCTAGCCATCTTCTGTGCATGTACAGCTTGGTTTGAGTTGTATCTGTTTGGAAACCACATTGTTGGTTTTCTCATGATGCGGCTCATTTGTAATAAAGATTGCCAAGATAAATGAGGTCTTGGTATGTTGAATGAATGTCTTAATTGCACTGAAAACTAGTGCTATTTTGGCAACAAACTAGAACCAAGGGTAGCTAGGTAATGTTACTGAGGCATTGTCAGTGTTTCACATCCCAATTAACAGGTAAGGTCATATGCAGCTCACAATATATATTCAAGTATGTACTGTATTGTATTGAGGCTTAACATCCCAGTGGACAATTTTTCAGTCATATCAGGACGGAGCCAACTCTTCCTGGGTTTAACCAGTATTGTAGGAGTTAATGTGTCTTGCTCAAGGACATAACATGGTGCCGCCTGTCGGGATCAAACCCAGGACCTTTCCATTCAGAGTCTGATGCTCTACCACTATGCCACCTCGCTTCCTTGTATTCAAGTACGTACCTGTGATTTGTTGACAAAGCTCTTTCCTTCAAATCATCAGAAAATGTAGCTTCATGAATAAGTAGGTCACATCCCATACCTAGAAATAATAAGCATTATGATACCTACATTTCCAGCGATAACCACAAGTTTGCATATGTGATAATGTGTTTCCAGCCCTCTGGTTATCAACACAGGAGAGCTGATAATCGGAAATCATGCATTTTGAATGGAGAGAGGTTATCATGCCCACATGCAACGTTGTCACGCGGCGGAATGTGACGTCAAATGAAAAGTCGTTCATTTTAATTGTGCCATTTTCTTTTTCTAAACAGAAATCAACAATTTTTTCACATTTCTATACAAAACTTCTTTGCATAGAAGATTTTTAAGATGTGATTAACAGATTATAACATGGACATTTTGGTTATCACCCTTAGTATCAACCCTCAACCATTATCAGCCCTCGAGCTAAAGCTCTGGGATTTGATAATGGAGTCTGGGGTTGATACTGTGGGCAATAACCAAAATGCCCATGTGATAATCTCTAATTATCATATCTCTATTAACATTGAATAATATTGAATAACTCACTCTTGTGGATAGAGGTCAGTGTGGATATCACTAAATATTAGCCTCATACTTAACAGTGCACCTTTACTTTGATGCTTTCACAATCTCAAAATCAAGGGGAATGGTTCGAGTTTTCCGAAGTTCCAGATAAACAAATTGAGACCAAGGTTAAAGAAAATCGCAACTCTTTCAGATTCGCGGACTGAGTGTTACTCCTTTTGTTTTCCACCATGCTTACCCCATCGATAGTGATTTCAAACGTATATTCCCTGACCTGACACATGTCAAAACTTTCTTTAACAATTCCACTGATAAAAGGTTGTGCATAGATATCAAATCGGCAAGACCGATTTTTGACTTCAAAGTTCCACACAGGAAGGGTGAAACTAATGTTCTTTTTTATGTGGGGAGCGAATTATCACTTCGACACAGTAACCGAGTTTGACACAAGCAATGTTCTAACACAATAACATATAGGGAGAGATGCTCGGGAGTGAAGGATCAATTCCACATAAGTGGGGATTTCGAGACAACCAAGTTTGAGATAGTGCAGGTGGCCTGTATTTGCTTTTGGCATAAAAATACACATATGTATAATGCGAAAGTTACTTATTTATTTTATTTTATTTTTTTTTCAATTTTTAAGTGTTTTGTAGCCAGTTTGGATGGATGGTATGAAAGGATTGTTTTCAAAACACATTAAACAAAAAGTTCAAATTACATTTTCATAATTAAGAACTAGAATTTGTTTTCTATGTGAAAACTGATGTCTCCCCCCTTTCTAGATGCATGTCCAAAATATGCAAGCAAGAGTTTTAGTTCTTGTGCATCAAATATCCTGTCATTCTGTTTCATAAGTGTATCAGGTTTCATTGTAATATCTCTTACCATTTTTTAGTTATAGAGCAGACACGAAATTGTATGGAAAATGAAAAAAGAGACAATAAGCAATGCTTATTAAATACCCCCCGCAGGGTTAACTGTTTACCACAAAAATTATTTTTTCACAATAACAATTCTTTATGCAAATGTCCAATGTGTGTACATCATGTAGGCATGATATCAAATTTTTCCATCAAAAACTGTGATAGGAGTTGATCGGCCCGTGAAAGCCCTTACCTGTAAAAAAAACTAAGAAAAATTGTCTAAGTTCTCATTGCTGTAATTTTAACAAAAATTATTTTTTCACAATAACATTTCTTCATGCAAATGTCCAATGGGTGTACATCATGTAGGCATGATATCAAATTTTTCCATCAAAAACTGTGGTAGGAGTTGATCGGCCTGTGAAAGCCCTTACCTATCAAAAAACTAAGAAAAATTGTCTAAGTTCTCATTGCTGTAATTTTAACAAAAATTATTTTTTCACAATAACATTTCTTCATGCAAATGTCAAATGGGTGTACATCATGTAGGCATGATATCAAATTGTTCCATCAAAAACTGTGGTAGGAGTTGATCGGCCCGTGAAAGCCCTTACCTGTAAAAAAAAGTAAGAAAATTGCCTAAGTTCTCATAGCTGTCATTTTGTCAAAAATTATTTTTTCGCAACAACATTTCTTCATGCAAATGTCCAATGGGTGTATATCATGTAGGCATGATAACAAATTGTTCCATCAAAAACTGTGGTAGGAGTTGATCGGCCCGTGAAAACCCTTACCTGTAAAAAAAGTAAGAAAATTGCCTAAGTTCTCATAGCTGTCATTTTGTCAAAAATTATTCTTTCGCGATAACATTTCTTCATGCAAATGTCCAATGGGCCTACATCATTTAGGCATAATATCAAAAAGTTCCAACAAAAACTGTTGTAGGAGTTGATCGGCCCATAAATGCACTATCTTCACTGTATACAAAAGCCATCAAGAACTATAAAGGGAAGTAACTCAAAAGGGACTGGCCCCTAGCCCTTAATTTTTGCATGTACATATTTGCCCCATAGATATACAGATGCCTGCAAAGTTTCATGAAATTCCATCAATGGGTCTTCAAGATATCAAAGAAACAAAACGTTACGGACGGACGGACGGACGCACGGACGGACACACGGACGGACGGACGGACAACGTGAAAACAGTATACCCCCCTTAAAACTTCGTTTTGGCGGGGGGTATAATAATCAAAGGGATCAAAGGGAAATAACTCCAAAATCACACAAGCAAGAGTTATAATTCTTGTGCATGATACATTGTCTCATTGTACTTTTTTAGTGTACTAAGTTTCATTGAAATATCTCTTATGGTTTTTGAGTTATAGTGCAGACACGAAATTGTATGGAAAATAATCAAAGGGAAATAACTCCAAAGATATGCGAGCAAGAGTTATGGTTCTTGAAAATGACACGTCACCTCATTGTGCTTTATAAGTGTACCAAGTTTCATTGAAGTATCTCTTTCCATTTTTGAGTTGTAGAGCGGACACAAAATTGTATATTTAAATAATCAAAGGGAAATAACTCTAAAGATATGAAAGCAAGAGTTATGGTTCTTTTGCATGGCACATCGCCTCATTGTGCTTTATAAGTGTACCAAGTTTCATTGAAATATCTCTTACGGTTTTTGAGTCATAAAGCGGACACGAAATTGTATGGAAAACTAGAAAAAGTGCCTTGAGAGGCACGTATAATCCCGCCTGATAGCCACCAAGCCCCCTTCCCTACCCCCTACCTAAGCAACCCGGCACATGCTCACCCCTGACATTGAACCTCACATCACCAACGAAAAACAGTACCCTTATCAAGTACATTTTAGAAACCACCAAGCCCCCTTCCCTACCGGTATACAGAGCTGACGTGTATACCCAATCTAGGACATAAGCGCGGACATTTTGGGTCAGGTCCTCAGTCCTAGATTGAAATGAAATTAGAATGTCATTCTTAAAAAAAAAAAAAAAAAAAAAAAAAAAAAAAAATAAGATGTCCTAGATTTTGACTTCTAGCCTACCCCCAGCATGTACCCTAGTGTCTAATGTCATAAGAAACAAGGCAAACCTTATAGAGTACCTATGGGGCAAGTATGAATGATTTCTTAACATGATAGTAAAAAAAGTACATAAAATACAATTATTAAAGAAGTTCTAGATTTTGAACTCTAGCCCCACCCCCTGCACATAGACCCTAGAGTCTGAATCTTACATGGTACCTATGGTCTAAGTATGAATACGTTCTGGCAAGACATAGTGGATGTCAAGAAAACAGACTTACAGAAAGTTTATCATGGTATATATCATATAAAAATGTGTCCTAGATTTTGACCTCTAGCCCCACCCCTTGGGACGGTAACCAGGATTTGGTGACATTGAATATGAAAGCAAACCCTAAAGGGTATCTATGAACTATATAAGAATACATTCCTATGATTGTTTGTTAAGATATGAACTTAAGAGAAGAAACACTAGAAAAAGTGCCTTGAGAGGCACATATACCCCCGGCTGGTGGTCACCCAGTCCTCCTTCTCCCTCCCACAACCACCCAGCACATGTACACCCCTGACATTGAATCACAAATCCCGAACAAAAGACAGTACCCTTATCAAATACTTTATAGAAGTGTGCATTCTAAAGCACTTTGACCACAGACAT
The DNA here is from genome assembly GCA_964017185.1 of Rugalucina vietnamica. Classification (NCBI taxonomy): domain Eukaryota; kingdom Metazoa; phylum Mollusca; class Bivalvia; order Lucinida; family Lucinidae; genus Rugalucina; species Rugalucina vietnamica. Next base: position 6,243,110 of record OZ024873.1, read on the forward strand.
GAGGGAGTGCAGTTTTTAGAGTGACATATCTTCTTTAGAGCAGTACACAGAGCTGACTTGTGTACTCCATCTAGGACTTAATCACGGACATTGAGGGTCAGGTCCTCAGTCCTAGATGGAAAATGAAAATAGAATGTCAGTCTAAATTAAAAAAAAAATAATAGTAATAATAAAAGTATTGATGTCCTAGATCTTGAACTCAAGCGCCCCCCCCCCCCCCCACGACATGGACCCAACCCTATACCCTATAGGGGTACCTATAGTCCAAATATGAATGGCTTCTGATGATTGGCTCATGAGATATACCCCACTAGAGAAACTTTAACCAAAACTTTGACGCAAATTAAAGGTGACCTAGATTTTGAACTCTAGCCCCACCCCCGGGCATGGACCTTGGGGTCCAAACTCATAGAAACAAAGCCAACCCTATAGGGTACCTATAGTCCAAATATGAATGGTTTCTGATATTTAGTTCATGAGATATACACCAGCAGAGAAACTTTAACCAAAACTTTGACTTTTTAACTGAACTAACGAACCAACGAACTAACGAACATACGAACGGACGAACAGAAAAGCGAAAACTATATACCCGTCAGCATAAATGCCGGGGGTATAATTAACATTGTAAACAGCACATTTTAAAGGTGACCTAGATTTTGACCTCCAGCCCCACCCCCGGGCATGGACCCTGGGGTCCGAACTCAGGGAAGCAAAGCAAACCCTATAGGGTACCTATGGTCCAAATATGAATAGTTTCTGACCATTGGTTCATGAGATATACACCTCTAGAGAAACTTTAACCAAAACTTTGACATAAATTCTACGAACGTTCCGGAATTACGAACGAAGAAGCAAACTAACGAACGAACAAACGAACATACGAACGGACGAAAGGAAAAGCGAAAACTATATACCCGTCGGCATAAATGCCGGGGGTATAATGATCAAAGGGAAATAACTCCAAAGATATAAAAGCAAGAGTTATGATTCTTGTCCATAACACATCGTCTCATCGTGCTCTATAAGTGTACTAAGTTTCATTGAAATATCTCTTACGGTTTTAGAGTTACTAAGCGGACACAAAATTGTATGGAAAATAATCAAAGGGAAATAACTCCAAAGATATGAAAGCAAGAGTTATGGTTGTTGTGCATGACACATCATCTTATCATGCTTTGTAAGTGTATCAAGTTTCATTGAAATATCTTTAACGGTTTTTTAGTTATAGAGCGGACACGATTTGTGACGGACAGACGCACGGGGGAAAAACAATATGTCTCCCGACCCTTCGGGGGGAGGCATAATGAAGAAAGGTCAATAAGCAATGCTTATTAACCCCCCCCCCCCCCTTCCCCCGCAGGGTAACTGTTTACCACAAAAATTATTTTGGCAATAAAATTTCTTCAAGCAAATATCCAATGGATCTGCATCATGTAGACATGATATCAAATTGTTCCATCAAAAACTGTGGTAGGAGCTGATCGGCCTGTGAGAACCCTTACCTGTAAATAACTAAGAAAAATTGTCTATGTTCTCATAGCTGTCATTTTGTCAAAAATTATTTTTTCGTAATAATATTTCTTCATGCAAATGTCCAATGGTACCACATTATGTAGACATAATATCAAATTGTTCCATCAAAAACTGTGGTAGGAGTTGATCGGCCCGTGAAATCAATTTTTTTGCAATAAAATTTCTTCATGTAAATGTCAAATGGGTGTACATCATGTAGGCATGATATCAAATTGTTCCATCAAAAACTGTGGTAGAAGTTGATCGGCCCGTGAATGCAATTCTCTTTAAAAAAAAAAAAAAAAAAAATGTCTAAGTTCTCATAGCTGTCATTTTGTCAAAAAAAAAATTTTCATGAAAATATTTTTTTCATGCAAATGTCCAATGGGTCTACATTATGTAGGCATAACATCAAAAAGTTCCAACAAAACTGTGGTGGGCCCTTAAATGCATAATTTTCTCTGTATACAAAAGCCATACAGAACTCTAAAATGCTTGGCCCCTAGTCCTTAATTTTTACCAGTAAGTTTCATTGATAACATGATGCATGCAAAATTTCCTGAAATTCCATCAATGTGACTTCAAGATATTAAAGAAACAAAACGTTATAGATGCACAGACAGACGGATGGACAACGTAAAAACAGTATACCCCCCTTAAAACTTCCTTTTGGTGGGGGGTATAAATAGGTTGAAGTGTACATACCTGCGGTAATGATTTCCTGACATGGACGTGTGTCGCCTGTGTAGACTAGCTTCCAGCCCGATTCATGAGACATACATATGGCACGTGAATTTTTAATGTGGTGAGATTTGGGAAGTCTCAACTGAAAGGAATGGAGACACATATAGTGAGAAATTGTACGGCCTTTAACGACATTGCAAAAGTCTGTGAAATGTGATACCCCCTTGAACCCTTTTTTTTCTTTAGTAAAGCTGGGGTTCACAGGGGTATACCTATTTTCCTTACCTTTGATCCAAAACATAGATTTTGGGTACTCTTTTCTCTTCTACTCATTAGGAAAACATGTCCGTGAAATGTATACCCCCTTGAACCCCACTTTTATATAGGAAAACTGGGGTATGGAGGGGTATACCTATTTTTCTTATTTTTGCTCCAAAACATAGATTGTGGGTACTCGTTAGAACCGCCTCGGCGAGGCGGTTCTACATGTACCCACAATCTATGTTTTGAGCAAAAATAAGAAAAATATTGAAAATTTTCTACTGAAAGTTTTTATTTTTTACAACTTTGAAAATCTCTGTATATTGCACGGGCAAGTTTTCGTAATGTTATATCCAAAATTTCAAACCTGTAGCCTGCTTCTGTGACTGTACAGCCCAGTTTGAGTCAGACCTGGTCGGGATCCAAATTGTTGTATTTCTCACGCACAGGCTCAATTATGAAAATGTTACCTTCTTCAGATTCAGCTGCTGCAATATTGTCCGATCTTTATACTGCCTGGAATAAGTATCAGTCATAATCCATATATACTTCCTCCTAAAACAAAAACGTGCATTCATCTAATCTAATTAGATTATTAAAGGCCTCGTCACATACGCGAAAATCCTTCGACATAGACTTGCATTTTAATGTGAAAAAGAATTTTTGTTTGTTTGATTTATTGTTTTACATCCCTTTTAACAGCTAATGTCCCAACATGACCATAGCTGTTGACTGGTGAGTAAGGCAATAAATCAAACAAACAAAAACTAGTTTTCGCAATTAAACTCTGCGAGGAGATATTTTTTTGCTTTCAAATGTTACCAGGCCTTAATATATGAGCCAAACTGGCAAATAAGTGATTTTTTCTTTTATGATTTATTAATATTAAATCTATTACTGTTTTTGTGACAGATTTCATAAGAAGATGGCTAGATGCTTGAATTTTCAACTTTCAGAAAGAAGAGAAAATAAAATGTATAAAGAGTACAACGACATGATCAACTTGCCAAATTATGGCACAGGCCCAAGTCCTTTGGAGTTGTGAGAAATGGAGGGATACTTGCTACCACACAAAGCTGCTATCAAACACACCACCAATGTAATCTATCCTTATGAATGGCTACCTTTTGATGAAAAGTTGCTCTAACCATATGAGCCTCCTCATGAGAAAACCAACAATCTGCATATGCGAAAACAAAGAGGCAGATCATCTTCGTGGTAACCGCGAAGCTGATCAGCGCCTTTGTTTTCGCTGCACGGATAGTACACTTCCTCTTCTTCCTAAATCCAAAATTTCAAGCTTTTAGCCTGCTTCTGTTCTTGTACAGCTTGGTTTGTGTCAGATCTGTTCGGAAACCATATTGTTGGTTTTCCAACAAGACGGCTCATGTATCATGTGTTGCTAATGTATCTTGTCTATTTGTTGTTGGGCTCAGTTCCTGGTTACTGCTTATTTTTCACTTTAACCAAATACTAGACCTATACCACATAAATTTAACACACAAATAACTTAAAATAACCAGAATAAATGAGCCGTCTCGTGAGAAAACCAACAATCTGTATATGCTAAAACAAAGACGCAGTCGCGGTAATCGCGAAGCTGATCCGCGCCTTTGTTTTCGCTATACGAATAGTACACTTCCTCTTCTTCCTAAATCCGAAATTTCAAGCTTCTAGCCTGCTTCTGTGACAGTGCAGCCTGATTTGTGTAAGACCTGTTCGGAAACCATATTGTTGGTTTTCCCACAAGGTGGCTCAAATTTTGAATCAAACACCAACCTCCCTCCATTCCAGAATTCTGGCATTATAGCGTTCATTTGCTGGTGTAGCCATTGCTCCACCTCGGGAGGACACAATAAGAGTAGCCGTGTATCTGACCAGCTCTGTCCCGTCTCTGGCATGCCCCGTCTAAGTAGGGCATCCTGTCGTGCCTTTATCACTCCACATAAACCCTACAAAATATAAATCCTACAAAATGAGCTGCAATGTGATATAAAACAATCATCCGACCAGGTCAGACACAAACCGTCCTGTCCAGTCTCAGAAAAAGGTAGATGCTTGAAATATTGGATTTGACAAGAAGAGAGATTGTACAATCTGTGTAGCAAAAACAAAGGCGCTGATCAGATGTGCAGTTACTGCACAGCTGATCTGCGTCTTTGCTTTGTCTATGCGTGTTGTTGATATACTCATATCTAAACCCAACAAAATAAGCAGACACCTTTGCCTTGGATTCTCCAGTCTTCTAGATGGCACTTTAACCCATATTTGACGAATGGATTTTCCCATCATTATCATTTGGGCGTGTCCACTTTCATTTTAAGGGACATCAGGAGTGATTTTGAATTTTTATTCAAATTCCTTAAAGCAAACAGGATAGCCTCAGATGGGACGCTGCGTTCTGCTATGCTGTTTGCATATGTCCCATTAAAGGCAAACAGCCTTATACGAGTTAAACATGACTTATTTTGCTTCAACACAGAAAGCTCATGGAACTTATTTTAATACATGAGCCGCCTCATGGAAAAACCAACAATCTGCATAGGCGAAAACATAGGCACAGATCAGCTTCGCGGTAACCGCGAAGCTGATCAGCGCCTTTGTTTTCGCTATTCTGATAGTACAATTCCTCTTCTACTTAAATCCGAAATTTCAAGCTTCTAGCTCTTTTCTGTGCTTGTACAGCCTGATTTGTGTCGGACCTGTTCGGAAACCACATTGTTGGTTTTCCCACGAGGCGGCTCATATATTCTTGAGGGGCCCAATCTGCAGGACCCATTAAGTTAATTTGTTTCCTATTTACACATAAGGAAAAGGATGAGTCTGTTCGGATGCTGTATAAGTGAGTAGACAAATTGCAAAATCTATAAGGCAAGAAGCCATGTCGTTGATCTGCTGTGAAATTTATTTGCATTTGATTTTCATAGATTACATGTATTATTCATTTTTTCATTTTTGATTTTCAAAACATAACAAGAGGCAGGCTTGGGGTCAATTATTTTGAAAAGTAATTAATTGAATTACAATTACATTGACATTTGTTCAATTAAATTACAATTACTAGGCATTTTAGGTAAGTAATTCATTACATACAATTACTTAGCCTCATGTAAGTAATTACATACAATTACTTTGCATCGAGTGTTGAGACGCATGAAGTCCAAAAATATTCATAAATGGAATAAAACTCTTGTTGTGACAATGACTGAGAATTGTCTGACAGGAACCTTTTGTACTGCATGTCTCCTTTTACTTTTTGCCCTCACTAAACAGGGATGTTTGAATCCACTGGTGTATTCAGAATTAATCATCAAATGATATGGTTGTCAGTTTAACATATGTATCACATCAAATGTCAAAAGAATATTTGCAAATATAATAACTCTTCATATCATCAGTTAATAACAAGGAAGCAGTATATCTGTTCTCACATGACTGAAAAGTTGTTGACTCTCACACTAAATTCTACCAAGATAAGTTTGCTGACTGTGACCTTGGCTTATTGATAAAAGATGGGTGGAACGATCTGAGCTGGTTTCTATGAATGGCAAATCGAGAAGAAAAAAAACACCATAAAAACATGTCATGTCTACAGGGTCAAATGTCTACATGTGCTGTACTACAACTGCAAAATGTCATTTGTGCCATAATTAAACAAGTGCTAACATGGGCTATATATACTGTCTGACTGTACATGTATCTTACAATTATAGAAAGATGATAAAGAATTTTTGACCAAAAATTTCCATCAGTTTCCTATTTTGAAAACATGATACAAGTGTTTATGTTCACTCTATCTTTCATAAATCAGAAATACAAGATGACATTGAAAAGAAGCAGTTGAATTTTGTGACCAGTTAAATAATGAACCTGTCAGTGAGGTGTGAAAAACTAACAACAGGGAATTCAGTTGGCAATACACCAATCAAGGACCAAAAAAGAAAATATAATGATTGTTGAGTTTTCACACTTCCTTTGATCAATCATTGCTTAATGCCACATTGTGTGTATAAGATGATAAATAGCTCTAAGGTCATCAGTTTAAGGGAAGGATTAAACATCTTAAAAGTGCCCAAACTTAATTGTATCAGTAGATGAAGAAACATATTTAACAGATGAAGAGACAAAATTTGACTACTGTTGTGACATAACTTATCTCAATGGGAAATATTTAACTTATCTCAATGGGAAAATTGACCACATACTTCAATGATGTACATGCTAGGAATTAAGATTCAACAGGATAATCTGCAGCACACTCTTACAATAAAAATCTCTAAATATACAATGTATATGTAAGAGATGTTTTCTTTAAAGTAATTCAAAGTAATTAAAAGTAATTGTTAATTACACCCCTTTTTGACACTGTAATTCATTACATTTCAATTACTGTAATTAAAGTAAAGGCTGAATTACAATTATTTTCAATTATTTTGAAAAATGTAATTAAATTGCAATTAATTACAATTACAATTTTAATTACCCCAACCCTGACAAGAGGACAATTGGTCTTGTAAACGCTCACCTGAGACCTGAGATATATACTTATTCACGTTTGACTACAATGGTAATACAATGGTAATATGCATGTATATAACCCCAGGGCACATACATGTGATATTTTCTTTCTCCATGGTCGGGAGATTTTCAGTTTGAAATCATATTATTTGCTCTCATATCGGGAGGTTTATTTTCTTGTAGTCATGACCGATATTACAGCTCCGTTTCAAAAGTTTAGTACATACCAATTTGTTTCATAAGTAATGGCATAGCAGTACCCGTATTTGAAGTTTGGCCAAATTTTATTGGGTGTTTGCAGATTTGAAAGGATTTTGCTAAGTCAATCCTTATACATAGAATTATTCACTGATTGTAACGATTTTGATTTTGAATGATTTATAAATAGATAATAACACATAAAATATGATAAACGAAATAACATAACTTCTGTGACACAAATATCAATGCTAACATTGGTTTCTCACATTACAGGAAAGTTTGAACTAAGAATTTATTATTCCAATAAAATGACAGAGCGTCCAGCAGACTACATCTTACACAATCTTTGGTCTACCCTATGTACAGTCGAGGTTATTGAAGCTTGAAATCTTGCATCCTACTACGGTAGACTGCCTTACCTTGTTTGGACTGTCGTTTCACCATTTTGTGTACCGGTACCTTTTCGAGCGGCTTTCTTCGGATTAAATATTATATTCAAGTGTTTGACCAGTATCATTTGAAAATACAAACGATTGTATGTGGAATTATGTATCAAAGGCTGACTGATTGTATAATTTGGTGTACCAAGGCTATGAGGGTGCAACATTTCAGGCTTCAATAAACTGGAATATACACAGGGTAGACCAAATATTATGTTAGGTGTAGTATGCCGGGTGATATGCCAATTTAACGATATAAACTGTTTTTGGTTATAACTTTCCAGGAGTGTATGAAATCAATGTTAAAGTTGATACTTGTATCCCAGAAGTTATGATATTTTGCTTGTCATTTTAATGTGTTACTATTCATAAATCAATCAATTAAAATCTAAAATGTAACAATCAGTGAATAGTTTTATGTATTGCGTTTGACATAGCGAAATCCGTTCAAATCTGCAGACACTCAATAACATTTGGCCAAGCCTCAAGTACTCGTACTGCTATGCCATCACTTATGAAACAAATCGCTATATACTAAACTTTTGAAACGGAGCTGTACATGTCAAATTGTACTGAGGCGGATCAAGTTTATTCTCTTTTTTTGTAGATGCTTTTGAAGCCGAAGAATGAAGAATAAAAATGAATAGCTTGTAAATTCATACCATATTATCATAACAAATTAAAAATTGTACATGCAGACATCCGAATACTGAAGCGCTTAAATCCAATGTCAGTACTACTATAAGGTTTTCTTTGGACTCACTGCGGTACACACACTCCTTGATAGTTTTTGGTCATTCCGTTATTGATTACAATCATTTTAGTACATGATCTATTTTCATTACACTTGAATGCACATGTTGATAAGCAATTAAATAGCTGACACCAGACTTGTTAAACCAATTAATCAGATTTAATCCCTCTTGTAAAAACATCAAGTATTGATAATCCAATTATTCACATGTTATGACACAGTATCCAAAAATAGCCACAGGTAATATACACATAATCTGGGTCAAGATATCACGCAGCGTCTTCAAGTCAACTACCGTATTTACCATCCTATAAGTTAAAAATTGGACTGTTGGATAAAAAAAAACAACTGCAAACAGTGCAATTAGGGGGATCGGCAGATCGGGAGACCGTCGGGAGTGGGCCCTTGAAATCCATAAAATACGCCGAGATCGGGAGATATCACATGTATGCCAGGGCAGGGCCAGAATAACCCCTGGAGTCAATGTCTTTTCAAATCATGAAAATTCAGTCAATTTGCCAATTACTGCAAGAGTTGCCCTTCAAATGACATTTTAACAATTTTCCCCATTCAAATGCATGGGCAACCTAAGTTGACCTTGCCATAAAATAGGTCAAGGTCATCCCAGTGTCATGATTTATATAAATTTTGTAGATCTCCATTCCCTGATGCTTCATGCCAAGGTTCAAAATCATGGGCCTCCTGGTTTTGAAGAAGATTTTTTAAGAGTTTTGTTATTTATAGCTATGGTGGCCATCTTGGTCATGTATCAGGTACCGTTTTGATGGCAATATATTCAACCTTAGAAGGTTGCAAGCCAAAACTAAGGTGCAGACCGATGTGCTAGATGAGCTCCTCTATGCAGATGATATGGATAAGAATGCCAGCTCAGAGGCAAAAATGCAAAGAGCCATGGATCAAGTCTCACAGTCATGTGATAACTATGATCTCACAATCAGCACAAAAAAAGACAGAGGTTGTACACCAGCCAGCACCTGGAAAACCGTACAATGAACCAACCATCACTAAGAATGGAGAAAAACTGAAAGTTGTTGATAAATTCACCTACCTGGGAAGCACTCTTTCCAGAGCAGTGCACATTGATGATGAGGTCACTGCAAGAATTGCAAAAGCCAGTGTGGCATTCGGAAGACTCTGTGCAAATGTCTGGGAGCGAAATGGAATCAAGCTTGACACCAAGCTGAAAGTCTACAAGGCTGTGGTACTTCCAACCCTCTTGTATGCATGTGAGACCTGGACAGTATACCAGCGTCATGCAAAGAGACTTAACCATTTCCACTTAAGCTGTTTGAGAAAGCTGTTAAAAATCAAGTGGCAAGACAAGATCCCAGACACAGAGGTCCTGAAGAAAGCAGGGATGCAAAGCATGCATACTGTCTTAAAGCTAGCACAGCTAAGGTGGACCGGCCATGTTATAAGAATGCCTGATGAGCGACTTCCAAAGAAAGTCTTCTATGGAGAACTACAAGAGGGAAAGCGCTCTCAAGGTGGCCAGAAGAAACGCTACAAAGACACCCTGAAAGCCTCTCTGAAGGATTTTGACATACCAATTGGGTCTTGGGAACAGACTGCACAGGAGCGATCAAAGTGGCGAGGTCTCATCAACAAAGGAGCAGCTCTCCATGAAAAAAAGAGAATCTGTGAAGCTGAAAGAAAGCGCAGAGAACGCAAAGCCAATACCAATGGGCCACCAGCTGATTCAATGACATTGACTTGCTCTACTTGCAACCGACAGTTTAGAGCTAGAATTGGCCTAGTCAGCCATCAAAGAACTCACCAACACACACGAACCTATTCAAGAAATAATGATGGTCTTTCTCATTAGTGAGAGACGAACGACCAGTTATACAAACTTTCATTCAAATAAAGTTGGACTTTGATTGGCCAAGTGGTTTTAGAGAAGATGATTGAATATTTTGATCATATACATGTATATAACCCCGAGGCGAGGCAGACAACCCCCTGGGCCTAAAATATTTTCACAAGCATAAATATTCTGTCCATTTGCTCATTTCTAGCAAGTTTTCTGCCATTTTAAAAATGACATTTTCCTATTTTTCTCCATTCAAAAGCATGGTCGACCTAAGTTGACCTTGCCGTAAAATAAGTCAAGGCCATCCCAGGATCATGATTTATACAAACTTTGTAGAGCTGCATTCCCGGATGTTTCATACCAAGTTTCAAAATCATAGGCCTTCTGGTTCTGAAGAAGAAGATTTTTAAACGTTTTTGTTATTTATAGCCATGGCGGCCAACTTGATCATGTGATCTTGACCATTTATACAAACTTCCTAAGGATGCTTCACATAAAGTTTGGCTTTAATTGGCTAAGCGGTTTCAGAGAAGAAGATGTTTTAATATTTTGGTCATATACATGTATATAGCCCCGGGGCAGGGGCAGACAACCCCCTGGGCCCAAAATATTTTCATAAACATAAATATTCTGTCCATTTCCTCATTCCTAGCAAGTTTTCTGCCATTAAATGACATTTTCCTATTTTTTCCCTTTCAAATGCATGGGCGACCTAAGTTGACCTTGCCATAGAAATGCCCATAGATGCCCAGGGTCATGATTTATATAAACTTTGTAGAGCTCCACTGCCTGATGCTTCATGCCAAGTTTCAAAATCATAGGCCTTCTGGTTCTGGAGAAGATGATTTTTTAAGGTTTTTGCTATTTATAGCCCTGGTGGCCATCTTGGTCATGTGACATGGACCATTTATACAAACTTTAGTTCTCCCTTCCTAAGGATGCTCCACAGGAAATTTGAATTTGATTGGCCAAGCGGTTTCAGAGAAGAAGATGATTGAAAAGTGTGAACAACAACGACGACAACAACAACGACGACGGATGACGGAGCATGAGTATACTAGTTCACCTTGTAGTGACTACAGCCGCTGCAAAAGAAAACCATCTACATGCATAGGTGAAAACAAACAGTCTTCTTCTTAAATCCAAAATTTCAAGCTTCTAGCCTCCTTCTGAGACTGAACAGGATGGTATGTGTCGGACCTGGTCCGAAACCCAGATTGGTGGTTTCCTCATGTGAAAGCTTACCAGATGATGGTCATGGTGATTATGAGATATAAAGATGGCCTGGAGTTTTGTCAGCACGTTGTCCGTTTCTTCTCCACCATAGAACGTCCTCAACTGATCCAGGGTACCCTCACCACAGTCCAGCAACATACATTTCTCTGCACTGCAGGAATATAGCAGGGCCCATTTGTTCAAAACTTTGTTAGCTTAATGCTGTCGTTAAGCCCTCAATTTGTTAACTATATATTGACTTCAAAAGCAAATACACTGTTATTTTTTGTTGAAAAGATGTGAGAATCCTTTGCAATGCAAAGGATTCTCACATTTTTTCAACAAAAAATAACAGTGTATTTGTATTATTGCCATTTGAAATTTTAACAAATCGTTAACGAACGGCATCGTTAATTTTGAACAACAGGCTACAGGAACTTGTGGTGAATAGACTTTCCAATTTTTATCAACTGGGTAAGCCCACTTTCATTTTAGGTCCATCAGGAGTGATTTTAAATCTTTATTTCTTTTTTTACTAAATTTCTCAAAGCATAACTCAAGATGGGACCCCACGTTCTGCGGTGTCACATCTAGGGGCCTGAGGGACAGATTTGTTAATACATACCTTACAATTATGATAGATTCTTTCTCTTGCACTACAGTAGGTGGAAAAACTTGATTTTAATTAAGATTAACTTGTAGAATGATGCCATCTTAAAATAAAATATTTTTGACTGGTAGTGTTCGAGCAACCATGTTGTAAAGACATCAAGTGGAGTAATACTCTACAGTTAGAGCCCAATAAACGTATGATTTTGACATGACAATATTTAGGGGATAACAGTATTCTAATTTTTCATTTAGGGCGGTATATCGTCGGACATATGGTCAGGAAATTTGTTTTATGGTGCCGCATTAGCAGAGCCGTAAAACATGATTTCTGACCATACATACATCAATATACCATCCCAAATTAAAAATTTGAATATTTTTAACCCCATTCTAATGTACTTTTTTAGCTATAATCATCGAAAATACATTTTTCCCCCGAAATGTTAGCGTCAGCAAGAGCAACATATAACCATAACATAAACCAATCACAAGCATTGTTGACCATGACATTGGGTTTATCGCAGAATATACCGGCGCAAATTTTGGACGTGTTCCAATCAGATGTCGCGTCACATTATCAAGTGCATTAGAGTTTGACATTGAGAAATTGAGAACCTTTAAGTAAGTCTGTATAAATTATGTGTGGGACAACATTTAGCACAAACATAAGTAAATATGTAAGAACTAATCTTCCATGGGACCCTCAATGTCACCTGCCTCCTGCCTATATTGCGACTCACCTGAGGTGAAGAAGGATAGCACTGACTGTTCTTTTTGTAGAGGGCTCCGTGGAGCCTGTGCCTAGGAACACCACCTCAGGATACTTTGGTCCATCTAATTACATAATAATAAACAGTTAGGGAACTCCTGAAAAACCATCACATTTGGTTGTCACAACCTGAGAAAAATGACCTTTGACCAAAATGACCTTGACATTAAATGCTCACATAACTTCATTAACTCTATCCATTGTCTGTATCTCCTACTTACAGGTCACATGCTATAAATCATTCTGACAAATGAGCCGCCTTGTGGGAAAACCAACAATGTGGTTCCCCAACAGGTCCGACACAAATCAGGATGTACAGTCACAGAAGAGGGCTAGAGACTTGAAATTTCGGATTTAAGAAGAAGAGGAAGCGTACTATCCGTGTAGCAAAAACAAAGGCACTGATCAGCTGTGCAGTGTGCAGTTGCTCCACAGCTGATCTGCTTATTTTTTTCGCATAGGCAAAAAGGGATTTCTCATGACACGACTCCATTATGCAATTCGCCATTTTTGCATTATCCGCTGGTTTCCAGCTTTAAAGAAATCAATATTGGAAACACAGGTAACCAGAACCCCCCTCAGGGGGGTTCTGGTTACCTGTTTTTCCAATATTGATTTTTGTCAGCAGGAAACCAGCCGATAATGCAAAAATGGTGAATACCTTTCATTGGTAACTGTTTCAGGTATGTTTTCCAATCTTCCACTGCACCTTGGCAGTCAGTCTGATATTGCTTCTTAACAGCCCTGTCTTTGTCTGACACAAAACACCAACCCCTAAAACAAAAGGAGCAGATCATCACCCAAACCTGTCCCTCATTGAACTTAAACCTTAATTACGCAAAGTCATTGCCTAAATTCAAAGTACATGTACATGCCCATAAAGATTTAATATGCTTTAAATGAGAGATGTTCAATAAATGCATGGAAAAGTGCAGCCAAATTATTAAAACTCATGAAAAAATAGCATTCCCATTACATGTTGTAAATAATCACAGGGTTCACATTTTCTCAAAACTTCCATATAGTGAAAATTAAAGTATTTATTAAGTTACCATAATGAAAACATGTCCATGCTATATATAAACAAATTTTTAAAGTTCAAAAAATGAAAAATTTTAGCTGAAAGATTTTGATATCTTTAATTTTTTTGCTCAAAAACATAGACTGTGGGTACACGTTAGAACTGCCTCGCCATTACGAATGATGGAAAAACTCACCAAAACCATGGAATCCATGGATCGTATATCAGACCAGTCTCTGCCTGTGTAACACCATTTATATAAGTTTTTGGTGGTTCAGTATGTGTTTTATAGCTTGGAAGCTCAGGGAAGATCCGTGGGTGGAGGTTATTTAGACACTGATGAAAATAGACTGACCCTCCGACTACTGAGTGTTTAGATCGCTTATTGAGCATTAGGTGATCTGTTGTTCTAAATCTGAAATTTTGACAAAAGGATTTCACATTTTGCTAGGATTTTCTTTTTTATAAGTGTCGATATACTAAATCAACACAATTTCCATTTATCACTATCACTTATTATTACTGATTTGATTTAACATCAGAGGACCAATGGTCTCGCTCACCTGAGATCTGCTATATATACCAATAAACAAGTGCAGGGGTAGATGAAGACCTGGGGTTATTTTTCTTTCTCAGAATAATCAATATCCTGTCCATCTGCCAATTTCCCAAAACTTTTTCCCTTCAAATGACATTTTAACAGTTTTCCCCATTCAAATGTATAGGAAACCCATGTTGACCTTGCCATAAAATAGGTCAAGGTCATCAAAGGGCAGGGATATTGTTGGCTTAAAAATGTGGGTTATTTCTAGGAAAAAGCTCCCCCAGTATCATTATCTCCTACCCCTTTACATTATAAAATTAGCACATGCTGTCCAAATGAAAGGGCCACTTGAAAATGGAATGTCAATTTTGCCCAAAGCCCTTTCCAAATTTTTTCCCACAGAATCATGATTTATAAACAAATTGTTGTACTCTATTCCCTGATACTACATGCCAAGATTCCTTGAAAAATGTTCACCAGAGAAATTAAGAGGGCTTTTACCTGGGCATGAAAGCCATCTTGGTCATGCACCCTGTATTATTTACAAAAACAGTGGTTCCCTATTCCTATCTAGAAGCTTCATAATTTTTATTAAATTTGGCTGTGATTGGCCCAGAAGTTTCAGAGAAGAAAATCTTTGAATATTATGGTAATTTTATGGTACATAGCCCAAGTGCATGGGTAGATGAAGCCCTGGGATTACATGTATTTATTTTTCTCAGAATAATCATTATGTCCATTTGCCAATTTCTGGCAACTTTTTCCCTAACAGTTTTCTCATTTCAAATGTATAGGAGACCCATGTTGACCTTGCCATAAAACAGATCAATGGGTCATGATTTACAAGCACATTGTTGTACTCTATTCCCTCATGCCACATGCCAAGTTTCCTTGAAAACTGTACAACAGAGATTTTTGAAGAGTTCATATATGGGCATGGTGGCCATGTTGGTCATGTGACCTGGATTATTTATGTACATATTGGTTCACACTCCCTAAAGATGCTTCATATAAAACTTGGCTTTGATTTGCCAAGTGGTTACAGAGAAGATCTTTTAAAATGGTGGATGACAACGACTGACAGACGATGGGTACCTGCCTATCCTATAAGCTCACCTTGTGAGCTATGGCTCAGGTGAGCTAAAAAGTGGAGGTTTTGTTCAAACAGTCTGGCCCCAAAATTGAAACTTTTTTCATGCTCAGTTCTGCTAAGTTGACAATTGTTGGCATTCTAACATTTATTATATTAGCAGGATAA
This sequence comes from Rugalucina vietnamica, assembly GCA_964017185.1. NCBI lineage: Eukaryota > Metazoa > Mollusca > Bivalvia > Lucinida > Lucinidae > Rugalucina > Rugalucina vietnamica. The sequence continues at coordinate 6,258,736 of OZ024873.1, forward strand.
AATACTGGCTTTGGTGATCTGTACCTGAAATTTCAATTAATTTGGGCTATTTCTGTATTAATGAGCAGTTTAAATTTTAGTCTAACCCGAGTTAAGCATGAGATTTTAAAAATGCTCATGAACACTGAAATAACCAAAATTGGCAGAAATTTCAGGTTTAGATTTTTAGATTACCAAAGCTTGTCATTTATCCTACCAATATATGAGCCGCCTTATGGGAAAACCAACAATCTGCTTAGGCGAAAACAAAGACGCAGATCAGCTTCGCGGTAACCGCGAAGCTGATCAGCGCCTTTGTTTTCGCTCCTCGGATAGTACAATGCCTACTCTACTTAACTCCAAAATTTCCAGCTTCTAGCCTGCTTATGTAGCTTTACAGGCCGGTTTGTGTCAGACCTGTTCGGAAACCACATTGTTGGTTTTCCCACGAGGTGGCTCATATGTTTAAATGCCATCAAGTTTTGATAGTTTAACATTTATGAGCAGTATAAATTGGATAAAAATCAGTCTCAGCTGAGTTGAGCATGAAAGAAGTTTCCATCAGGAAAACATGTCCATGTAAACGTGTACCCACAATCTATGTTTTGACCAACAATATTAAAAATATAAAAAAATTTCTTCTGTAACTTTTCAATTTTTACAACTTAGGAAAAGTCTGTATATTACATGAGCCGCGTCGTGAGAAAACTGGATTATTGCCTGTTCACAGCTGATCAGTGCCTTTGTTTTCGCTACACTGATAGTACTGTTCCTCCTCTAGCATTTTTCTGAGGCTGTACAGGCCAATTTGTGTTGGACATAGTCGGAAACCCCTAAACCCGGTTTTCTTGCATTGAAGCTCGCATGGGTGTGTTTTCACAATGCAGAGACCCACCTGTCAAGAAACATCCTGTACTCCTCTCTATCTACCACATCTGCCGGACTCATATGTATCATCAGCTGAGGTTGACAATCTTCATGCTCTGACAGATCCTTCAGCTTGTTAGAGGAGATCACTGACTCCAAGTAATCTTCATTTGGACACTCTAAAACTACCACAGGGGGTACATGTTCCAACAGATTGTTAGTTTCTTCTCTGCCATTATTAACAGTATCAGGTTTTTTCCATAATGATGCTGATTCCCTCTGACCATTTGCACCCATACCAAGAGCATTTACCTTTGAATTGTCTATTGATGACATTGGTTTTGTTTTCACAATATATGCTACTGAAAAGTCTATGTCTGTTTCTTCAGCATCTGTCCGAAGGCTTGCAGACTTTGGAATTTTAACATATTCTATTTCAAACTGTGAATCACTGTATGAACCATCACTTATCTCATGTTTCTGAGTATAAGCTCGTGCATCAATAAAATCAGAATTATCCAGATTTAGATTGTATGCCTGCAACAATACATCCTCCACATCTGCAGGCCCATGAATGTGTACTTTGCTATTCACATCCAATAATATAGTGCCTTTTCTTTTAAGATTACCGATTCTTGAGACGAGCATCCCATACAGGCCGCCAAGATTTTCCCATGATTTATGAGTAATCATTATATCTTTTATCTTCAATTGTTCAATAAAATTAATTCTACAGTCTTGAAGACATCTGTATGTTCCCTCTCCACAATTAAAAAGGTATTTCCTCACATGTGTTTCTAAAACAACTGATCTCGAGTCATCAAAGGCCCCACTTTTAAGCACTCTTATCACAAAACCTCTTGTTCTAGAGTTGAAAATTTTTTCTATCATGTCCTTCTAACATATTTCTTTCTATCTTTTTTTTGTACATGTGTGTTGAAGAAGATCTTAGATGCTCCAAAATATATCAAGGCTCTTTTCCCTGTTCAATAAGTCAAATTGAAGTATAATTGAGCAGCATCATGAGAAAACCAACATTTTGCATATATGCGAAAACAAAGGCGCAGATCAGCTTTGCAATAACTGTGAAGTTGATCAGCGCCTTTGTTTTCGCTACAAGGATGGTACCATCTCTCTACTTTCTAAATCCAAAATTTCAAGTCTCTAGCCATCTACTGTGCTTGTACAGCTGGTTTGTGGCGGACCTGGTTGGAAACTACATTGTTGGTTTTCTCATGATATATGTCCTTCAAGCATAAAAGCTGTCCAAATGTGCTTCTGAACTGACTCTGAAAAATGAAAAAAGGCATTGTAGACTGGTACACCTTCAGCTCAGGTGAGCTTAAAAGATACAAAACCCAAAAAATCTACAGCTATCATCAGCTGTAGAAACAAAATCATTCACTGTTATTGTATGGTGCACACACACACACTTATGTTGTTTTTAGTCATAATTTTGATCAATCATGTGATCAAAAAGCCAAACGAAATTACGAATTTGTTCTAATTAGTGTGCTCCAATAAGTGGGTGCGTTCCTTTACCGGAATGGACATAATTACCGGAATGGACTACCGGAATGGACATTATGCTGTGGTTTTGGGTACTTTAATTTTTTTTTTTTTTTTCTGCATAAAATGTACTTCTGGAGTCATATAAATAGTTTGTATAAAATAAATTTCATCTTAGTATAGCAAAATTGACTTCCCATGGTGGTTAGGGTAACCCAGTGGTGGGGTCCCGCATGGGACCACTGCTCAGAGGTTTCTATGATTAAATTATATAGAGAAATCACCAGTGGATGTTTTACAGCAAAAACAGGGGTGAATAGAAGTAGAAATGTGTACAATGTGTGCTGGCACCGTGACAGTGACCTATAAGCATATGTAAGTCTCTGATCTATAATCCCGATAGTGTAATACCGGTCCTGATAGCGTAATACCGGTCCCGATAGCGTAATACCGGTCCCGATAGCGTAATGGTTAGAGCGTTCGCTTCGGAAGCGGGAGGCGCGGGTTCTAATCCGGGCCGCGTCATACCAGACGTGAAAAGTGGTACCCCTGGCTACCTTGCTTGGCGCTCAGCATTAATAAGGCAAGCACTGGCTTCTCTTCTCTCAAAAAGATAACTTCAATGATGGGAGCTCCATGTAATACTCTGTTTATGAGGTGTTTGGAGTACTTGGCAGATTCAAATCTAGGCCACCCCATCGTACAGAACTCAATTTAACTGTACTTAAACTACATGATTCTCGAACTATTGTCTGTTTCGTAGTGTGTGATAATGGTTTTCCGCAGATATTTTAAAACTGTTCAAATGTAGAAGAAATATTTTCTTAGCACAATTAAGCATCTAGTTTGTCGCAATATGTGCAGCGAAAATTTTGAAAATCGGTTGACAAATAAAAAAGTTATGGTCAAAAACATTTTTGAATAGGGATTTCCTGTACAAAAATCTCATGGAAGGGAGGTAAATATTTTCCCGCAAAAATTTTAAATTCTAGCTATTTAATCATGATTGCTCAAAATTATTATAAATTGACACAAATGTCATACCTGAGACAAAATCTTCATGACCAGGTATTTTTTTTGAAAACTATGCATTTCCAGGATCATTGATTATCTCCCTTGCCAATGGAAAATCCCTATGCAAAATTCATTTTGGCCATAAAAACTTTATTTGTTCACCGATTTTCATTTTTTTTTTGTAGGTCCTATTAGGACAAACTAAGATCAAGATTTTGACATAAAATATTTTTTTCTGTCGTCCCCCATACAAAAATTTTCTGCGAAAAAACATTATCAGAGGCAAGTTTTTAGACAGTAATCACTGTCTGTGTACATTCTAGGCAAATCTGTACCAAAAAACCAAATTGAAAATACTCAATGACACATATAAATGTCCATTCCGGTAGTCCATTCCGGTAATCGGGTCCATTCCGGTAAAGGAACGCACCGCCAATAAGTAGTACGCGCCCACCTGCACATAATCCTCGCGAGATTATATATATAGCAAGAAAGTGTCCATTGAATTAAAAAAAAAAAAAATAACATTGGGCATTATATCATTCACTTTGTCAAAGAAGGGTTTTCTACAGGCCTCTAGCTTTGAAAAATACATCACAAAATGTTTTTCATCTTCTACCTCTACTTTACAGAGCTGACATACAGCAAAAAAGATAAAAAAAAATCAAACAACTTTCCCAGGTTTCATTGGCACCCATTTGCTGGGCAGAGACCTCTAATTATCGTTCCCATAGACTCCCATTGTAATTTGCCCCAAAACAATACTCATTCTTAGGCTTCACAGCTTATAGTGGACCCCGACACATTCAGCAGACGAGAGATCGCCCCAGGCCGTGTACAAGTGCAGCAAAAAAATAGGGCGTTAGCCAGCATTCAAGGACGGTACTTTTCGCTGTTTAGGGACACCCCAAAATCGCTCAACAATGAAAAAATAATTATTCAAAAATAACTACATCCGCAATTTGGCCATAGCATGGCAAAACAGCAGCCGATTAAATAGAAATATATAGCAAAATATTCAAGAACGACCATACTATCATGTGACAAAAGACATTTGATAGATACGCATTTATGACCAATGGTAGGTAGCGTTACATCTTAAATTTGCCGCGGTAGATCTGCCCACACTTCGGGCCAATCACAGGCAACGTTACATTTACTGGTCTCTGTCCTAGAGACACCCATTATTTCGTTTATTTTGACGAGATATTGCAATTATACACTGAAGGGAGCTCTTACAATAACAACGATGCTGTTTGATGCTTGGTTAAACGTATCATAGTCTTGGAGCTATTCAAAAAGTCAACAGACCCCCTACTTCAATATGTCCAAAATAAGACAAATTTGCCTCTCTACATGGTAAAGATACAGCCACTGAATTAATTCAAAGCATTGGCGCATCACCAATTCTGGTATCGTTTTGTTAAGGACTATGACAGGAAAGGTTAGATAAGGCAATTCAGTGACCTTGACCTTTGACCCTTGACCTTTATGATAGTCACAATTCTACACTTAAAATTGGATTTTTGCACCAAAATTACCTATTCTTCACAAAATAACGGGTAAAAGCTGTGACCTTGACCTTCAATTTGTCTGTTTTGTATATTGTTCTTTTCATTTTAACATTATGATGCACTATCATGGTGAGTTTAACATTATTACACCAGAGAACGTGAAAAACTTGAAAATCATTAATGATTACATTATACATTATAGGGGTCATAACTGCACCTTGTTGACTTCTCAGAGGTGTTTGGAACCACTACTGATGCAATGGGTGAGGTTTGGTCCAGTAGATTTCGTTAAAGCACCCAGGTCATTTCTTAGATAACAGTTCCAGTGCTGTTCTGTTGTGAAAAATCTTTATGTTGTCTGTTTATTGATCTGTTTGTATGTGCATTTTTATGTGAATTTTTCTATTTTAAAATTCGAGGATGGCCAGTTTCTGTCTGTTCCGCCTTGGGCTTCAGATGTGAAATCATGAAGAGATACAAAGGGGGTATTGGTTCCTGAAAACACACTTTCATTTCAGTGTCGAAACAGGGAGCACGCCTGAAGGTGATATTCTCTTTAGGGCAGAGACCTCTAATTATCGTTCCCATAGACTCCCATTGTAATTTGCCCCAAAACAATACTCATTCTTAGGCTTCACAGCTTATAGTGGACCCCGACACATTCAGCAGACGAGAGATCGCCCCAGGCCGTGTACAAGTGCAGCAAAAAAATAGGGCGTTAGCCAGCATTCAAGGACGGTACTTTTCGCTGTTTAGGGACACCCCAAAATCGCTCAACAATGAAAAAATAATTATTCAAAAATAACTACATCCGCAATTTGGCCATAGCATGGCAAAACAGCAGCCGATTAAATAGAAATATATAGCAAAATATTCAAGAACGACCATACTATCATGTGACAAAAGACATTTGATAGATACGCATTTATGACCAATGGTAGGTAGCGTTACATCTTAAATTTGCCGCGGTAGATCTGCCCACACTTCGGGCCAATCACAGGCAACGTTACATTTACTGGTCTCTGTCCTGCTTCATGGATCTAGTTGCATAATAATCGTGCTGAAATCACCGTGCTATGATTCAGAGACATCTCAGTCCATACCATAACAAACTGCCCATGACAAACTCGGCACATGACAACTGTCCGTAAAAGTTTTGGAGATATGCCCAAGTTTGATTACACTAGTACTAGTTAGATGAATTGTTTTTAAATCTCAGAAGTCTGTGGGTGAATATTGTGGCCAGGTAAAATCAACTTAAAAAGGTACAAGTAGGCAATTATCAGGAAATGGTGCAATCATAAAGAAATTCCCTCTCCATAAACCGAAGGGTGGGAAAAAATTAAAAAGGCACTTAGGTACTTATACAAGGAAAACATATAGTAAGCCGAGTGGGCAGCTATTCCCAAATGGGGGCCACTCAGTTACCTGAACTGAACTAAAATATGAAAACGTACATAAGGCTCAAACAGCACAAAAATTCGACTCCAAAACACAAAACATTAAGAACCACAGCAGAAGTATCGCCTTGGAACGATCAGTAATATAAAATTACCGGCGGGGGGGGGGGGGGGGGGGGGCTTAAACCGGTTTTATAGGGCCCTAACCTCACCCTCATCTTCTGCAGTGGTTCACAACATTTAGTTAGTTGTTCGGTCCTGAATTAAGGTGAATCTCTAACTAGTCAATGAATCATCAAGGACAAACGAATAAATCATGATAATCACCTTGATGAATCAAAAACCAGGACTCAACAGATTCAGTAAGCTGCCAGACGATGGAGATCCCTGGGCGCCGAATAACTTACTGAAGCCCGGAGCAAAAGAAAAACACCAGTTGAACCCCGGTGGGCCAAACAGTCATAAAACAGATCAAGGTCATCAATTAAACCTTCCAGTATTCATTTATTGACCCTTCCATTGCGATTTTGCTGTGATTTTCTTCATGTTTCTGACTATTCTGTTTTACTCGTCACTTTTGTATTTTGTTGATGTTAGCCAGATGACTACCTTGTTGTAAAAGAGCTAATCATCCTGCTATTTATGCGTGTTGTAATATTATTTGGTGTCCGGGTTGGGATTTTAGATTTAATTGTACAATCCATGTGTCTTCTATTCATACTTTAATCTAGAACGGTGACCATTTTTGCCATTTGGTATAACCGAATCACCAATGACGTTACAATGCATGATGCAACAGATGTTGGAAGAAGTAAATGAGGTTCTGATCTATAAAAATTGAAAATTAGCAAACTAAGTCTTGTATAGACCAGCAGATACATACTCGGTTTGGATTGAAAAAAAAGAATAAGCTTTGAATTTCCATATTCTCCAAAAGTTTACATGCAGTCTAAATCTTGGTTGCTATTCGACTTAGGTGAATATGGAGCTGGAGCTGATTGAGGATAGAGACTAATTGGTCTAACTGGATTGATCAGACTAGTTTACAGCCTTGTCAACTCAAACCGCGGTATGACCCATCCGTTTTTCCCATTTATGTGCCCGCTCCTCTTAAAGGATCTGTTTATTCTTATATCCTCATTACATTAAAAATGCACCAGTAGGTAATGATCAGGAAAAGGCGCAATCAGAAAGAAATTCCGACTCCAAAAACCAAAGTGGGGGGAAAACTTAATTGACAATTAGATACGTGTACTAAGAACATACACTGTAAGCCGAATATGAGCACCTATTCCCCCAATAGGCGGCCACTCAGTTACCTAATTCTAACTAAAATATGAAAACGCACATAACGGGCAAACAGCACAAAAATTCAACACCAAGACATAAAACATCATGAATCACAACACAAGTATCGCCTTGGAACGATCAGTAATACAAAATTACTGGCTGGCTTAAACAAGTTTTACATGGCCATAACCTCACCGTCAGCTTCTCCTGTGGTTCACAACACATAGTTAGTTGTTCGGCCCTCGTGGTGAATCTCCAACTAGTCAATGAATCAACGTTAATAAGGACAAACAAATAAATCATGATAACCACCATGATGAATAAAAAACGGGGACTCTCAGATTAGTAAGCTGCCCGACGATGGAGATACCTGGGCGCCCAATAACTTATTGAAAGTCCGGAGCAAAAGAGAAACACCAGTTAAAAGATACAAGTAGGCAAAGATCAGGAAAAGGCGCAATCAGAAAAAGATTCCCACTCCAAAAACCGAGGTGGGAAAAAAACCAAACTAACAATCAGGTACTTATACCATGAAAACATATCGTAAGCCGAATGAGCAGCTATTTTCCCAATAGGTGGCCACTCAGTTACCTAAACTTAACTAAAAATATGAAAACATACATAAGGCGCCAACAGCACAAAAATGTTTTAAACACCAAGACATAAAACACAAAGAACCATCACAGAAGTATCGCCTTGGAACGATCAGTAACACAAAGTTACTGGCGGGCTTAAACCGGTTTTACATGGCCATAACCTCACCCTCAGCTTCTGCAGTGGTTCATAACATTTAGTTAGTTCTTCGGTCCCCGGTTGCAATTGAACACAAGCAACAAACAAGAAGCTTCGGCCCCAACCAACTAAAATGAACAGCTTCAAGTCGAGGCCATCATAGAGTCTGACGCCCGACCCACCGACGTGCAATCAAAGAAGGCAGCGTAATTATCAACCATGACTGATCATGACTGGTTTAAAAACTAAGCAGGCAGAGTGTCATTGATTGTCAATTCAGAGTGTACCTGGTTGTTTTTGGAGTGGGAATCTTTTTCTGATCGCGCATTTTCCTGATCGTTGCCTCCTTGTACCTTCACATAACATTTAAGGTATACCCTATACGTCTGTAACGTGTAATATTTTATCTGTACTGAAAAGAAAATCTTCTTACACTGTTGATCCAAAGTGAAACTTTTTAGGGATCTAATAATAGCAAAATCCGCTGTTTTCCAACGTTTTCCCACGTTTCAGCCATCTAGTGGCCTTTTTCAAGAACATAGTCACATATAATTTTACATGCACTTAGAATCACAGAGAATTAATTAATTTCTTAAAATGGTACTTCTTTGTTATGAGCAACTTCCTATTGACTAAGTCACTTCTTGCTATAAGTTTCTTAAATATAAACCAAGGCACCATAAAATTCTGGTTCCGAAAACGACCATTACGTAGAAGTGTCTTTAGCCCAACATTAAATTTGGAAATCAATTCATAGTGTCTGCGATAAAATTTAGAAAAAGTTTCTCGAAGTTTCATACCGATAGCCTTGCTGGAGAAGTCCGGCTGTTAAACATTTATTTCACGCGTTCATGATTGCAGACTCTAGAGAACGTAATAAGTTGCGAAACGTCACCATCCAAAAAGGGAAAATTTACTATATCAAAGTCATCGCGTTTATCATAAATTTTAAAGGAAAAAAGGACAAGATAATTCAATGCAGACACAAGTTCGTTCTCTTCAAAGGTAGAACAAACCGCCCAGCTCTTTATGAGTTAGTAAGGTCCAAAGCCTGTCGACAGAAGAAAGTAGTTTATGCCAAAGTTTGTCCCAATTTTTCATCCTACTCTGGGAAAAAGTTCTCCTAAAGTCGAAATGTTTAATTAAGCAAATTGAGAATGTGATTCAGAAGCAAGGTGGAGACTTGTGCAAAGGTTGATTCTAAAGAAATACAGAAGATACGAAAATATTCTGGACAATATAAGAAACTATGACTACGTGTGGTCCCCTGATGAAGACAAGAAGAAATACAGGGAGTTAAATAGGGGCTCTTATGTTATCTCAGAACCAACGGACGTAGACTAAACATTACGAAAACTTGCCTATGTAATGTATGGGCATTTTTTCAGCTGTAACAATTATTGAAAATTTCATCAGAAACAAAATATTTAAATATATTTGCTCAAAGTTTTGATTGTTGGTACGTTAGAACTTGGATTAATGTGTTTTGATGGATTAGAATCACCATTAGATTTGTCTATAATTTTTGCTTATTCGTGGTCCAGTCAAAACCCAGGTAATGTGGTCAGAAAAAATCAATATTGGCAGAAATTAGTGGAAACTAGACCTGAAAATACTTAAAACCTTGTGTTTTGAAATACAGAAATTAAGATTTCTATTTATAAGTTAACCCTGAAAATTAGTTCAGAGTCTGCACAATTTAATTAGCTTTACCCCGGGAGCTAATTTGACCTACCTTGCACCCCCCAGGACAATTTTTCATGGGTGCCAAATCGTTCATTGGGACACCAGAAATGCAAAGAATTTTTGTCCTCAAAGATAAACTCAATTGCACTCTGAAAAAATGCATGGTTTCCATGGCAACCATTAAAGCGATTCTTGAGCTTGGAGGTGTACATAGAAAATTGACCACATCTCCATTGTTACTTATCCTAGACCACTGAAATCGGTCTCAATTTAAAGCTTAGATATAGCCCTTTCATCCTACAGTGAGTAATGCAAATTTTTGAATTTGCATATTCATGAATTTTAATGAAAACTTTAAAAATGACAGAAAAAGCGTTAAAAATCCATAAATAAACTAATTTCAGGTCCAAACTGTCATTCTTACACTTTATTATTAAACCAGTAATATTATATGACAAATGTATTGATGATCTGGGCGTATATGAAAATTATCTCATTTGCATATTCATGAATATTAATAAAAATGTCAAAAAATGAGGAAAACAAGGGAAAAACTATATCCATTGCAAGGAATTGGATAGGTTATAAGGTCTATCTTGCATCCATTTAAAAATTCCCATGGCTGCCAGTGTGGTCAGAGGGACCACCTTAATGGCATAAAATATTGTCCTCAATGATGAACACATTTGCATGACGTAAAATGACAGTCTTCACCCACCCCTCGTGCGATTCTAAAGAATAGGAGGTACTTACAAAAACACCCACATCCCACCAATAGCATGCTCTAGGATACTATAATTGGTCTGATAGTGATGAACCTAACAATTTAACCTTGCTACCTTATATTTATATCATAGAATTTGCTTATTCATGAAAATTAATAAAAAAAAAAACAAAAAAAAAACATTCTAAATTGGAGAAAAATCGTGGAAAAAATAGGGGTGTACATGCAAAATCGCTTGTACAAGAGCTATTGATAAACCCAGAATACTGAAAGAGGTTTCAAATGAAGGCTATTGCAATGTACTATGACCCTCAAGTACGATATAAGAATAATCTGAATTTCAATTTCATTAATTTTAATGAAAACTGAAGAAATTTGAGAGAAAAAGTTAAAAACTTATATGGGTAAACCTACAAAATGACTTGCATCTCAGTAATAAAAAGCCCTATAGTGCTCAAAATGGTATCAAATGGTGGCTATGGCAATATCATACCATCCTGTACTACAGTATTTAAGTCATTTGATTTTTTGTTTGAAGAATATTAACAAAACCTTTTGAATTTAGTGAAAAATAAGGAAAAATGATAGGGGCATACGTAGAAAAACGGATATATCTTGGCTACTGAAAGCCCTAGAGAGCTATATTTGGTATCAAATGATTGCTAGAACAATGTTCTATAACCATGTAATCTGCAATATAAACATCAACTATTGTTGGTGTATGTATATTCAAGAGATTGTCATAAATAAGAGAAAAATCGACGATAAATGAAGGGGTACACCAACAAAATTGCTTATATCTCAACTGCTAATATCCGTAGAGTGCTGAAAATGGTACCAATAGATAGCTAGGAGAATGCACTACAGCCATGTAGTCTGATAGTTTAACAAAATGTTATAAAATTTTCTGAATGTTACATAAAGTTTTGAAAAATTGTGAAAATAACAGAAAATTGAAGGCTGTGCTTAAACAAAATTTATTAAATCTCGCTTGCCAGCGAAGATGATTCAAATATCTGAGTACCTGGCAATAATAAATTGTCCAAGCAATAATTTAATGTCATTTTGAGTTCTCTATGGCTATTGGTAAATGAGATATTAGCGATTTGGTTGGTGTACCCCGTCATTTTTCATTGATTTTTCTCTTATTTATGACAATCTCATTAATATCCATACAACAACAATAGCTGATGTTATATATTGCTGATTACATGGTCATAGAACATTGTCCTAGCAATCATTTGATGCCAATTATAGCTCTCTAGGTCTTTCAGTAGCCAAGATATGTGCGTTTTTCTACGTATACCCCCCATTATTTTTCTGTATTTTTTCATTAAATTAAAAAAGCTGTGTTAATTTTCTTCAAACAAAATATCTAATAACTCAAATATTGTAGTACAGGATGGTTTAATATTGCCATAGAAACCATTTGATACCATTTTTAGCACTATAGGGCTTTTGACTGCTGAGATGCAAGTCATTTTGTAGGTTAACCCATATAAGTTTTTAACTTGTTTCCTTAAATTTCTTAAGTTTTTATGAAAATCCATGAAACTGAAAAACAGATTATTCTTAAATCATACTTCAGGGTCAAAGTACATTGCAATAGCATTCATTTGAAACCTATTTCAGCATCTTGAGTTTTTTTAATAGCTCTTGTACAAGCGATTTTGTATGTATAGCCCCTATTTTTCTTCGATATTTCTCCATTTTTAATGTCTTTTTTTATTAATTTTCATGAATAAGCTAATTCAATGATTAAAATATAAGGTATCAAGGTTAAATTGTTAGGTTCATGCATCACTATCAGACCAATTATAGTATCCTAGAGCACGCTATTGGTGTGATGTATTTTTGTAGGTACACCCTATTCTGTAGAATCACACTAGGGGTTGGTGTGGAGACTAGGTCATTTTACATCATGCAAACATGTTTATCATTGAGGACAATATTTTATGGCATTAAGGCGGTCCCTCTGACCACACTGGCAGCATTCAGAATTTGTCCCAGGGATGAAAGATAGACCTTATAACCTATCCAATACCTTGCAATGGAGATATTCTTTCCCTCGTTTTTCCTCAATTTCTATCAATTTCATTAATATTCATGAATATGCAAATGAGATAATGATCATATAGGCCCAGGTCATCAATAAATGTCCCATATGATATTACTGGTTCAATAATAAAGTGTCAGAATGACAGTTTGGGTCTGAAATTAGTTTATTTATGGGTTTTTAACGATTTTTCTGTCATTTTTAATGTTTTCATTAAAATTCATGAATATGCCAATTCGAAAATTTGCATTACTTACTATAGGATAAAAGGGCTATGTCTAAGCTTTAAAATGAGACCAATTTCAGTGGTCTAGGATAAGTAACAGTCGGGATTTGATCAATTTTCTATGACCACCCCCATGCTTAAGAATCGTGTTAATGGTTGCCATGGAAACCATGCATTTTTTCATAGTGCAATTGAGTTTATCTTTGAGGACAAAAATTCTTTGCATTTCTGGGGTCCCAATGAACGATTTGGCACCCATGAAAAATTGTCCTGGGGGGTGCAAGGTAGGTCAAATTAGCTCCCGGGGTATAAGGTGCAAGCAGCACAAACAATCAACACCAAAACACAAAACAGTTAAAACCACAACAGAGGTTGGAATTTCAATCGAAATATTTTGATTCATTTTAGTTCAAAACATTGATTGTGGGTACACGTTAGAACCGCCTCGCTAGAACCGCCTCGGCGAGGCGATTCAAACGATTACGCACTATCTATGTTTTGAGTCAAAAATAAAAAAAATGAGCCGCCTTGTGGGAAAACCAATAATGTGGTTTCCGAACAAGCCCGACACAAACCAGCCTGTACAAGCACAGAAAAGAGCTAGAAGCTTGAAATTTCGGATTTAAGTAGAAGAGGAATTGTACTATCCGAGTAGCGAAAACAAAGGCGCTGACGTAACCGCGAAGCTGATCTGCGCATTTGTTTTCGCCTATCATGCAGATTGTTGGTTTTCTCATGAGACGGCTAAAATGTATACCCCAGTATACCCAACGTTTACTATATAAAAATTGGAGTGTAAGGGGTATATATTACACAAACATGTTGTGCTAATGGCCGCAAACGCAAAACATTCACGGTCTCGGGTCGTGTTTCCAATACACTGATTTCGCTATCTAGAGCGCATTGATTCACATGTGACATGACAAAGTAGCATACACCGTGACAAAATCAAACCTACAAACGGCGAACTTGAGTTTTTTTGTAGCTTTATACGTGTAATATAGGTTGTATAAAAATATAGATCGAAATGAAGCGTTGCACAATTATCATTGGGTTTACATCAAGGCATTGTACAAATGTTTAAAGAGGCACTTGCTTGTGAATTTTTCAAATAGTGATTTCAATTTGATAGAGGAACTTGAAAATTCTTGTCAATATTCTTTGTAGGACGTAGCGGAAATGTTGCATATTTAAGTAAGCCTTATATGTACCCCTGTAGGTCTTTACAGCTTCAATTTTGTAAAATAATTCTTGATAATGCTATCAATAAACAAGCCTATTAGTTAAGCCAAAAAGGTTGAAGTAAGAAACAAATTAAGCTCTGTCCCTTATATATGGAAGCGGGTTTTTGTACGAGAGGACAAACAGTTTTAGTAGTTTACCTCTAAGTCTTTACATCACAGAATAGTACACAGACACCAAATAGCACAGAAGTATTGCCTTTGGATCTCTCTTCCTTTACTCTTAACCACCGGAGAGGACTTCAGATGGTCTTTTTGGAAAGGGTTGGTCGAGGGGTAGTCGAAATAAAAGCAAAGATAAGTGGATGGCAAAATTTTGTACAGTCTGAACCATGGTGTTACAGTGTAGTTAAGTAAGAGTTTTTATAATGGCATCGAAAATTTTAAACTAGGTATGAAGCTCTCAAATATGCGCTTGTTGGAAAGATATATTGTTACCTTATTTTTTTTAATTTTTTTTTATTTTATTTTTTTTTTTTTATTTTTATTTATTTATTTATTTTTTTTTTTTTTTTTTTTTTTTGTTATTTTGCAAAATCACTAATAATTTTAGAACGAATACTGTACGGTATATCGATTTGAAAACAGTTCCGGTAAGTCGTTGCACCGTGATGATTCCGGTTCGGTTTTCCCGGCTCACCAATCATTATCCAATCAAATCCTTCGTTTCTTTTCACAACACAAACAAATATGTCTGCCTTCAAGTTCGAGAGAACCAGCTCGGCAAGTTCTGATCCAGATAGGTAATTTATTTCGCAGTGTTTACTGCTGAATTTTGGTCAAACGTAAACGTAAGTGATGCATTAAATTGTCTGCGTAAATTATGTTTTTGCTGACGTATTGATGCCTTGCAAATGCAATTTTATTTTGGTCGTAAACAACACGTGTTTATGCACAAAAATAAACGTCATGCGTGCATTTAAACACGTGCTGTGGTTTTCCTCTCGGGATCACTTGTGATCAGTGTTGCTGAGCCAGTATTTATCTATCTTCTGATACTGAGTCGATCAATTTCTGATCAGCACCTCAGGTGTGGGGTAAATGGCTAAATTAATAATTGTTGTGTATTGAGGCAATGTCAAGGCAACAATTTTTCATTCAGGCCTAAATGATTTGTATCATGTGTGGTTCCGGTTTCCAAACCTACCCTAGTCCAAAACATAGAGCTTTCTGAATGTCTTTGTTGTTAGACAGCCCTAACGCAATTATTTCCCTAATCATGACATCATTTCCCAGCAGAATTTATTTTCAGATCACGAATTTCTGTGCGTCGCCCTTCAAAATTATTTGGCCGTTACATTAAAAACATACAATGCCACAGATGTACCTGGAAAAGAATCCTTGAATCCCTTTGGATTGAGAATTGTTGCTGGTTTATTGTCATTTGCGCAGTTGTCAAGTTTTGTGCTGCCATCTTGTTTCTAACGCAGGAGAAGGTTGTTTTCTTGTTGTAAACAAAAAATGACGCAGTAAATGATGCCGGAAGCAACAAATTACGTCATGGCGCTTGTTTACAACAACATGGTGCGTGATTGATGTAAAGGGCTTTTTGATTGGTTGATCGATCTGAGCGGTAATATTAATTGACCAATGACAACAACGAACTCAAATTGACCAAAACAAACATGGCGGCGCCCGACGAGTCAAAGCATTAAAAACGGGCCTTGAAATTTAGCGATTTTAGGAGTCTTCAATTGCTCTTTGTCCCGAAAATATATGGTGAGTTGCCATAGGGAAAACAAGGAATTAAACTGCTAAGTAAAATCACTGTAGTGCATACAATGAAATGATTTTATGATTACTTTTTTTCGGCTTTATGGCGATGTTCTTACACTCGCCATTAGACTCGCACACTCAGCTGATGAGTACAATCTTCATGGAGCGAAACGTCTCTTCACCATTCCGAATGTACTTTCAGCCTCGCGTCCATCCGTAAATTAAGATGGCGAGAATAAGCCGTTTTTACACATCGATTGTTTCACCTAGGATTCCATCGTTAATACAAAGAAATGCTCACCGACACTTTGCCATTGGATGAAACACACATTCAACTTTCTAACAATCAAATTTTCTCCTCAAAATTCTGCATCTTCTTTTTTAACAGATTCATTTTTCAGCAATTTGTCAATCGTTTTCACTCGTGTGGGGCCGTTTCCGGAACGAGCCGAACACATATGCCGACGTTACGGAAACTGACGTTGAACATTAATTTATTCCAGTTGAAAGGTCAAGATTTGGCCTTGTCCAATGATATGCACGTATTTCTACAAATGACGTCAATCAGGTCAGCCATTTTGATTTCGGCGCACGGCATTTGACGTCATCGTGACGTTGCACACGCGCCGCATTATACTAATTGATCAATTAAATATTAATTGAACAATTAACTTTCCATATAAGGAAATGGTCGGAAGTCAATTTTCGGCGTAAACCTACGAACATATACGGACGATTTAGTGCACTAAAAGGATGACAGCCAGAAGTTTTTAAACGAGAATAAAACCGCTGAAAATGGACAAAAATAGGTTGGATTTTTTTTAAAAGCACAATAAACATGTTAGTAACGCATCGGTGACGTGTATTCTTCTTGGTTTATCTTGAAAAGGTTGCAATTATTGACACTACGTTTTACCATTGAACAACCAACTGGGATCGCAACGAAGAGATATGGAACATATGTGTAATATAGCGGAGTGAGATCTCGCAACTAACTCGCCATATCCTATTGCTATACCTACCCTAATTTTTTTCACCCTACCCTAAACATTAAAATTGTCTTTGGAGAGATAAACAACTAAAAATAGCCATATTTTCCTTAAATGTTTTGACTAAATTAAATAATACTCCATACCTACCTACCCTAATTTTTGGGAAGCGGGTCAACTCGGCCTGGTACCAAATCGGCCCCTGAGTCAACTCTGCCTCGGGTCAAGTCTTTTTTTTTTTAGCTCACCTGAGCCGAAGGCTCACAAGGTGAGCTTAAAGTATAGTAGTCGAGCCGGCGTAGGTGCGTCCGTGCATCCGTCCACATTTTCAAACTTGAATATCTCTAACACAACAAGGCCAATCATGACCAAATTTTATCTAAAGCATCATTGAGGAGGGGGAAAGGTTGTATTAATTAGGTTTTGGGCCAGGTCGGATCAGAACTCTGGTTTCCATGGCAACGGATAGCTCCCATAGACTTACAATGGGAAAAACATATAAAAATCTTCTTCTCTGAAACCACAAGGCCAAGAGCTTTCATATTTTGTGTGTAGCAATGTCTAGTGGTCCTCTTCATAAATCCTGCCATACGTGCCCCTGGGCTCCATACGGGCCCGCCCCTGGGGCGTCATGGGAAAAACATAAAAAAATCTTCTTCTCTGAAACCACAAGGCCCAGAGCTTTCATATTTTGTGTGTAGCAGTGTATAGTGGTCCTCTTTATAAATCCTGCCAACCATGGCCCTGGGGTCAAAAATGGCCCCACCCCGGGGGATATTAGCTCCCATAGACTTACAATCGGAAAAACATAAAAAACTTCTTCTCTGAAACCACAAGGCCAAGAGCTTTCATATTTTGTATGTAGCAATGTATAGTGGTCCTCTTTATAAATCCTGCCAACCGTGCCCCTGGGGTCCATACGGGCCCCGCCCCAGGGGCGTCATGGGAAAAACATAAAAAAATCTTCTTCTCCGAAACCACAAGGCCCGAAGCTTTCATATTTTGTGTGTAGCAATGTATAGTGGTCCTCTTTATAAATCCTGCCAATCATGCCCCTGGAGTCAAAAATGGCCCCGCCCCGGGGGTTATTAGCTCCCATAGACTTACAATGGGAAAAACATAAAAAATCTTCTTCACCGAAATCACAAGGCCCAGAGCTTTCATATTTAGTGTGTAGCAATTTATAGTGGTCCTCTTTATAAATCCTACCAATCGTGCCCCTGGGGTCCATACGGGGCCCGCCGCGGGGGTGGGGTGGAGGGGTCATGGGTAAAACATAAAAAAATCTTCTTCTCGGAAACCACAAGGCCCAGAGCTTTCATATTTTGTGTGTAGCAATGTATAGTGGTCCTCTTTATAAATCCTGCCAACCGTGTCCCTGGGGTCCATAAGGGCCCTGCCCCGGGGGCGTCATGGGAAAAACTTTAAAAAATCTTCTCCGAAACCACAAGACCCAGAGCTTTCATATTTTGTCAGTAGCAATGTATAGTGGTCCTCTTTATAAATCCTGCCAACCGTGCCCCTTGGGTCCATGTGGGCCCCACCCCGGGGGTGTCATGGGAAAAACATAAAAAAATCTTCTTCTCCGAAACCACAAGACCCAAAGCTTTCATATTTTGTGTGTAGCAATGTATAGTGGTCCTCTTTATTAATCCTGTCAATCATGCCCCTGGGGTCAAAAATGGCCCCGCCCAGGGGGTTATTAGCTCCCATAGACTTACAATGGGAAAAACATAAAAAATCTTCTTCTCCGACAAAAATCTTCTTCCCAGGGGCGTCAAGGGAAAAACTTTAAAAAATCTTCTTCTCCGAAACCACAAGACCCAGAGCTTTCATACTGTAAATTTCCAATGAGCATGGACTATCATTGTAAAAATTTTCATTGAAAAGACTTCACTTGTAAGATACTGACCAATCAATTTACACAAAGTGGCTTAAATTAGAACATTTACCCTTTGTGATTCAGCATGGTCAAGGCAAAGAAAAAAAAAGAAGTAAACAACATGAAATTATTATATCAATTTTATTTGCATATTTTCACTTTCTTTAGGTATGTATAAAGTTTATTTGAGGAAGTTTGTTTTGATTTGGATTTCTAGTGTTCGCTGGTTATCATATTTCCATGTATAGAGTTATAATTATGAAGACAAACAATAGATTTTTCTGTGCACTGATACTGTAAGTATCCAAGTGACAGTATTGATTTTTCTTCTACACTGACTGACTGACTGACTACAGTTTGAAAAAACAGGTAAATTCGTTTGTCCACGCTCATTGGAAATTAACAGTATTTTGTCAATAGCAATGTATAGTGGTCCTCTTTATAAATCCTGCCAACCGTGCCCCTGAGGTCCATACGGGCCCCACCCCGGGGGTGTCATGAGAAAAACATAAAAAAATCTTCTTCTCCGAAATCACAAGGCCCATAGCTTTCATATTTTGTGTGTAGCAATGTATAGTGGTCCTCTTTATAAATCCTGCCAACCGTGCCCCTGAGGTCCATACGGGCCCCGCCCCGGGGGGGGGGGGGGTCATGGGTAAAACATAAAAAAAATCTTCTTCTCCGAAACCACAAGGCCCAGAGTTTTCATATTTTGTATGTAGCAATGTATAGTGGTCCTCTTTATAAATTCTGCCAACCATGTCCCTGGGGTCCATACTGGCCCCGCCCCGGGGGCGTCATGGGAAAAACTTTAAAAAATCTTCTTCTCCGAAACCACAAGACCCAAAGCTTTCATATTTTGTCAGTATCGTAGTATAGTGGTCCTCTTTATCCGGGCCCCGACCCGGGGGCGTCATGGGAAAAACTTTAAAAAATCTTCTTCTCCGAAACCACAAGACCCAAAGCTTTCATATTTGTTTGTAGCAATGTATAGTGGTCCTCTTTATAAATTCTGCAATAAATTCTGCCAACCGTGCCCCTGAGGCCCATACGGGCCCTGCCCCGGGGGCGTCATGGGAAAAACATAAAAAAATCTTCTTCTCCGAAACCATACAGCCCAGAGCTTTCATATGTTGTGTGGACCAATGTATAATACTCTCCTTTATAAGTGCTGCCAACGGTACCCCTGGGGTCCATACAGGCCACGCCCCAGGCATATTATCTACCATAGACATAATGGAAATAAATGAAAAAATCTTCTCTGCAACAGCGTGACACAAAGCTGGTATATTTGATATACAACATTGTCATGTGGAGCTCTACATAAATCCTGTCAATCTTGCCCCCTGGGGGTCATTATAGGACCCTGACCTTGTTAGATGATTTTTTCAAGTGAACCAAAATGGCAGAAAAGAGGATACACAATCCAGACAAGAGCTTAATCTGTTGATGTAAGTAGGGGTTCAAGGTCACATGACCAAGATGGCCACCATACCCATATATGGTAAAAACCCAAATTACTTTGTCCAGTGTCTGTACTTGTTGACTCTCAGGTGAGCGATCGTTGCCCTTGGGCTACTTGTTTGTTTTTTTTCCTCAAAGGAGTATAGAGTAATTGTCTATTTAATGTCAATTGTTGGTTTTAGGCACAGGCGCTTGAAGTTATATATAATTTATTAAAAATCATGGTATATGTCAAATATATATATAAACTAGTGACAAATAGGTACATATACTTAGAAAACATATCGTAAGTCAAGTGAGCAGCTATTTCCCAATAGGTGGCAGCTCAGTTACCGGAACTAAAATAAAAATACGAAAACACACATAAGGTTCAAACAACACAAAAATGCTACTCCAAAACAGGAAACAAATACAACCACAACAGAAGTATGGCCTTGGAACGATCAGTAATATAAAATTACCTACCAGCAACCATATACCCATATACCAAATATAGCAGGCCGAGCTGACCCGGCTGACTTGACCCAAGACCGACTTGACCCGGATTCAATTTTGGGGGGCATGAAACAGGAACCACATATATATTTCATTTAGGCCTAGATTTAGTGGCAAAGCACAGGTAAGGCGAGCTACGCTGTCCTGCAACAGCTCTTATCTGTAGACGGTGAAAGGTAGTTTGAGTGCAATTACAAACATAATAATTATACCCACATTACAGTTAAACACCTGGCAGAATTTCTACAGTGCAATGGTGGACAGCTGATTGATATTTATCATGGTTTCAGCAATTTTTATTCCATTTATTAGCTCACCTGAGCCGAAGGCTCACAGGTGAGCTTATAGGATAGGCAGGCATCCGTCGTCCGTCGTCGTCCGTCCGTCGTCCGTCCGTCGTCCGTCCACAATTTCAAAGAAGAATATTTCTGAAGCTAGTAGGCCGATCTTGATCAAATTTAATGTGAACCATAATTGGGTTTGGGGATTGATGGCTTTAGGTTTTGGAGCAGATTGTATCAAAATTGTGGTTTTTATGGCAACAGATAGGTCCCATAGACTTACAATGGGAAAAACTAAAAAAATCTTCTTCTCTATAACCACTAGGCCCACAGCTTTGATATTTGATATGTAGCAATGGCTAATGGTCCTCTACATAAATTGTGCCATTCATGCCCCTGGGGTCAAATTTGGCCACGCCCCGGGGGTGGATAGTCTCCATAGACTTACTATGGGAAAAAAATTAAAAAATCTTCTTCTCTGAAACCACAGGGCCCACAGCTTTGATATTTGGTATGTGGCAATGGCTAATGGTCCTCTACATAAATTATGCCAGCCATGCCCCTGGGGTCAAATTTGGCCACGCCCCGGGGGTCGATAGTCTCCATAGACTTACAATTGGAAAAACTAAAAAAATCTTCTTCTCTGAAACCACTAGGCCCACAGCTTTGATATTTGGTATGTAGCAATGGCTAATGGTCCTCTACATAAATTGTGCCATTCATGCCCCTGGGGTCAAATTTGGCCACACCCCGGGAGTTGATAGTCTCCATAGACTTACTTTGGGAAAAAAATTCAAAAATCTTCTTCTCTGAAACCACAGGGCACACAGCTTTGATATTTTGTATGTGGCAATGGCTAATGGTCCTCTACATAAATTGTGCCAATCATGTCCCCGGGGTCAAATTTGGCCACGCCCAGGGGGTCGATAGTCTCCATAGACCTACAATAGGAAAAACTAAAAAAATCTTCTTCTCTGAAACCACTAGGCCAACAGCTTTGATATTTGGTATGTAACAATGGCTAATGGTCCTCTACATAAGTTGTGCCATTCATGCCCCTGGGGTCAAATTTGGCCAGGCCCCGGAGGTTGATAGTCTCAATAGACTTGCTATGGGAAAAAAATTCAAAAATCTTCTTCTCTGAAACCACAGGGCACACAGCTTTGATATTTTGTATGTGGCAATGGCTAATGGTCCTCTACATAAATTGTGCCAGCCATACCCCTTGGGTCAAATTTGGCCACGCCCAGGGGGTAGATAGTCTCCATAGACTTACAATGGGAAAAACTAAAAAAATCTTCTTCTCTGAAACCAAAAGGCCCAGAGCTTCTATATTTTGTATGTAGCAATGTTTGGTAGTCCCCATTATAAATTGTGCCATTCATGCCCCTGGGTCAAATTTGGCCATACCCCGGGGGTCAATAGTGTCCATGCATAGACTTTCATTGGTCGATTCTCAATTAATTTAAATCTCATGAGCTTACAATGTGATAATCTCTCAGGTGAGCTACAGGACCAATGGTCCTCTAGTTGTGTGTTAGAATCTAAATTGATAAGCTCAAGTGTGTGATTTGTCAAGTTATAATTTGATTTACTGTTTGTTGGACAGTAACTTCTCCCCCATCCAAACCCCCTGGTGAAATAATGTCATTTGGCGTGTCACCAGTAAACTATTCAGATTCAGTTGGAAGAATACAAGTCTTCTTTGCATCCTCTCAACAGAGAATTATTACTCGACGAATCAGTGCTAGAATTGATTTATTTTTTCACAGAAAATGTTGTCATTTTCTAATTACTGCTCATAAATTATGATAGAATCAGCTGTGGCCAGTGTGGGTTCAAAGTTGAAGGGAAAATACTCATGTTCTGCCATGCCTACAGATCTCATGAGTAAAATAAGTAAACACACCATGCCAGCTCATCAGATTATAATAATACCTGAGAGAAGGTTTAGAAATACATACCCAGAATTTAGACTCTTCAAGTAGGACAGAGATCGCATACCGTCAGCAATACGTGAGCTGTTGATCAGAAAGTAATTGACTAAGTAACAGAAGATGTTACCACAAAGCACACACTGATCCTCCAGAGCCAACCACTGCAGCTGAGAACAACCACGACACAGCCACTGCATATGAAATCAATAACTGACAATAGGGAGCTAATGCCTGTCTGGGAATAAATTTGAGATGGATCAGTCTGATCTGGCCCCAAGGTTATAAAATTTTTTTCATGCTCAGCTCAGCTGAGTGTAAAATTTATCCTGCTCACTAATGTTAAAATGCCAACAATTGTTGGCATTTTAACATTTATAAGCAGGATAAGTTACTGGCTTTGGTGATATAAACCTGAAATTTCAACTGATATTTATGAGTAGTTAAATTTTATGCTCAGCTGAGTTGAGCATGAAAATAGTTTTACAACCTCGGGACCTGTTGTGCCCAGATAGGTGTTTGCATCCTACCGCCTTATATTGATCACACTGGTATGTTGATTTCGTCTGTATTTGAGCCACGACGTTAAAAAACCGGTCTTCGGGATTTCCGACCAGGTCTGACACAAACAGGCCTGTACAGTCACAGAAGCAGGCTAGATGCTTGAAATTTCGGATTTAGGAAGCAGAGAAATTGTACTATCCGTGTAGCAAAAACAAAGGCGCTGATCAGCTTCGCAGTTACTGCGAAGCTGATCTGCGCCTTTGTTTTCGCATAGGCAAAAATCCGGTTTTCTCAAGACGCGGCTCATTTGTTGTTCTCAATCAAGGTTGACCCTGGATATGCACTGAGTGTGATCACAGAGACTATGCAATCTGTTGCATAGACTGATTTTAGCTTTCGCTATTCAAAAGTGCAGAATGTAATTAACCTCATGCTGTGTTTCATTTCTAGTGACAGACTGGCAGTAGGGGAAAAGGCTTCAAGAAGCTGTTTTGAGCATATGCTACATTTCTTTTTTTGGAAATATTATTTGAGCAGAGTATTAAGAAAACTGTTTTTTGCATATGTGTAAATAAAGACACAGATCAGCTATGCAGGAACATTACGGCTGATTGTTTTTGCATCATGGATAGTATAATTGCTCTTCCCTATTAAATCTGAAATTGGAATTGACACAAACTTCTTGCCTTCTGCTGTGACTGTACATGTTCACTTGTGTCAGACCAGGTCCCAAACCCCAATTTTCTCTTACGCCAAAATTTCATCAGGAAAATATGTCTGTGTAATGTATACCCCCTTATACCCCACTTTTATATTGAAAAACTGGGGTTTGCAGGAGTATAACTAATTTCCTTACAATTTTTTTTATCCAAAACAAAGATTGTGGGTACTCGCTGAGGCGGTTCTAACGTGTACTCACAATCTATGTTTTGAACAAAACTATCAAAAATGTCAAAATCTTTCCAATGAACTTTTAAATTTTTGCACGTGAAAAAATCTTTGTATCGCATGGGCAAGTTTTCATAATGTGAGCCGCCTGGTGGGAAAACCAACAATGTGGTTTCCGACTAAGTCTGACATAAACCAAGCTGTACAAACACAGAAACAGGCTAGAAGCTTGAAATTTCAGATTTAGGAAGAAGAGGAATTGTACTATCCATGTAGCGAAAACAAAGGCGCTGATCAGCTTCGCGGTTACCGCGAAGCTGATCTGCGTCTTTGTTTTCGCCTATGCAGATTGTTGGTTTTCCCATGAGGCGGCTCATGTTTCTGTATTTCTAGCGGCAGTGGAGAAGAAGCCGTAATGGGAGATCAAATCATCACAGACAACAACATAGACAGCCTCACTATACAGATTCCATCTCCGACAAAGAAGTCACCCAAGATCTCACCCATGTATCCACTGAGTCCAACTAAAGCCGGGAACAAGAAGAAATCACGGGCCACCAGCACTGCTGGGAACCAGAAGTCGGGCCGAGTTTATCATGCGGGTATGAGAACAGTTTACACATCGGGACGACCACCATGGTACAACTCACACGGGGAACTGAAGGATGCCTTTGTGATTGGTTGGTATCAGTTTGGAATTTGAAAATCTGTTGTTTTTTTGTATGCTTAGAATTAAAAAAGAAAGCAATATGAGCCTCCACACCAGAAAATCAACAATCTGCATAAGCGAAACCAAAGGCGCAGATCAGCTGTACTGCACGGATAGTACAATTCCTCTACCACTTACATCCAAAATTTCAAGCTTCTAGCCTGCTACCATGACTGTACAGGCCGGTTCATGTCAGACCTGGTCGGAAACTTTAAGTTGTTGGTTTTATGATGCACAGACTCGTATATGTTAATAATTTTAAATGATGTACAGGTAATTAGAATGATACTGTTGACTTGGTCATATGAGCCACCTCGTGGGAAAACCAACAGGTCTGACACAAACCGGCCTGTACAAGCACAGAAAAGAGCTAGAAGCTAGAAATTTCGGATTTAAGTAGAAGAGGAATTGTACTATCCGAGTAGCGAAAACAAAGGCGTGATCAGCTTCGCGGTTACCGCTAAGCTGATCTGCGTCTTTGTTTTCGCCTATGCAGATTGTTGGTTTTCCCATGAGGCGGCTCATATCACAGCAAAATTTTAGAACCGTTGTAGAATTCTTTGAATATAAATAGGACATAGCAGTTTACCATCTGTCTATTTAATTCTAATATTAGACTGAATAGATAATTTATCGGCTCGACTTCATAAAACCTTGACAACAGATTGATTAATCTAAACACTGATCAAAATGAACTTTTCAGATATAGCTGAAAGATATCTTTCAACAGATATAGCTGAAAGATAATTCATGTTTTAAATCTGTACCTATCATATTTGTAGGTCTGTGTGGGGGTAGTGCTTCAGGAAAGACCACTGTAGCCAGAAGAATCATAGAACAGTTAGATGTCCCCTGGGTCAGCTTACTTAGTATGGACTCATTCTACAAGGTTAGCTCCCTTTGCACACCTTGGCATTGACAAATGAGCCATCACATGAGAAAAACAACAATCTGGGTTTCTGACCAGGTCTGACATAAACTAGGCTATACAACCTCAGAAAATAGTTTGAAGCTTGAAATTTGGGGATTAAGAAGAAGAGGGATTGTACTATCCGTGTAGCGTAAAAAAGGTGCTGATCAGCTATGCAGTTTCTACACAGTTGATCTGCATCTTTGTTTTCGCTTATGCAGATTGTTGGTTTTCTTGTTTGGCAACTTTGAATGTCGGTTTTCTTGTTTGGCAACTCAAAGCAGTTTATTTTGTTTATAGCCGTTTCACAATAGCTGTAGACAGCTCAACTGTCAACATGATTGCAACCTGAGCAACTTGCTAATGAAATTCATAACATTTTGGTCAAGTTCATTCTCATCTCAATTGCTTCTTAACAATTCATAGTGTAATCTTTTACCTGGTGTTAGAGTCAAAGCTGATAATGTCCCATATTAAGGTATTATGGGTCACACCATGAGAAAACTTGTCTTCAGGTTTTACCATAAGGTCCAAAACAAAACTGAATGTGCAACAACAGAAGATTGCTACAAGTTTGAAATTTTAGAATCATTAACGAGAGGACATGCACGCTGGTTATCTAGGGACAACCAACACGAATGAGAACCAACACAGATGAAATCAATTTATGGGTAGTATTCCAACAGCTGTTGGGAATGATCTTTGGAAGGAAGTTGTTCCCGGACGTAACCTATTGTTGCACATTGATTTCATCTGGGTTGGTTGGTCTCAGTCGCGTTGGTTGTCTCTGGATAACCAGTTTGACTTTTGTAATCTATGAAGCAGCATCAAATGTGATGATTACGTTGAATAACAAATTTCATATTCCCCTTGGATGAACACCTATGTGAAAAATTGGTACCAATATGTCACATTTAGGAATTGTGACATATTTGTGTATGTTTAGTTTTCTGAAGGTGAAATTTATGCAGTCATTTGTATCCAATCACTATGGGGCTGGGGAATAGTGTGGCTTTCAATTTTTCTATTTTCGGAATTGTGACATTTATGTATGCTCAATTCATTGTTTTTACGAAGGTGTAATTTATGCACCAGTCATTTGTATCCACTGTCACTATAGGTCCCGGGAATAGCAGGGCTTTTAAAAATTGTATTCTAAAAACTCTGCTAAAAGCCTGGCATGGCGGGGTCAAATTTGTGGTAAAATCCCTGCTAAAAGCCCCACCACCAGGTGCTAACAATAATGAGGAACAACAGTGGGAAGTTGTTCTGATGAAAAACAAATATGAAGGGGGGGGGGGGGACTTGAATGTCTGCAGGTAAATGCAGGGACAATAAATTCAATGTGAAAATTTTGTAACAACTAATAGTTAATTTGAATTGATGTGACAATGTACTGGTGGAAAATTAAAACATGGCACATGTTTCAATCTCAAGTCAGGTTAAATCCCGCACTTAGGTAACCTTGAAGTGAAGACTGGTACCAAATTTTTACACATCTGATTACACATTTGATATGTGAATAATTGGTACAAATCCTATCTGTGAAACATTGGTATGAATTGTGTTCGGACAAATTGGAATCGAAGGCAAATACACTTTAGATTGTGTTTCAGATCAATGCTGTGGATAGGCATAAATGCCATGGGCGGATCCAGAAATTTTCATGAGAGGGGTTCCAACGAAAATGGTAATTTTTGGTCACAGACGAGGGGGGGTCCAACCCCCCAAAAATCCCGAAATTACCTTTTTTTAGGTAAAATTTTCAAATTCCAGGGGGGGGGGTGTCCTCCTCTGGATCCGCGCATGAATGCTACAAGTTGTTTCACAAGTTTAAGTAAATTATTCTCAGATCTGAAAAATTGGAACCAAATTTTTACGCATGTAAATTTAGATGTGTGAAAAATTGGTAAAAACACACGAAAATATGAAAAATTGAACCGGAATGGGAAACACTTCAGACGGTGTTTATTTAAATGTGATGGATAGGCATGAATGTAACATAAATTTTGAATGCATGTACATTTCGTGCAGGAATGTGAAATATCTGACTGAAATTTGTCACTGCTACCAATGCATCATGGGTTGTGAGGCTTTGGTACCAATGATTTACAATGTAGGTTTTTTTTTGAGAAAAAAAAAAATGATACCCATACCAATGCATCATGGGTTGTGAGGATTTGGTACCAATAATTTAAGTTTGTTTTTTTTAATGTGAAACATGCAGCTCGACAAAGCAGCATGGTTATATGTACCCTGCAGTTGATGTAACCATGCAGCTCTGAGATCTTTTCTTTTTGTGTAATGCAACTCAAATGCACAGGATGACTATCTGGAACTGGTCTTTCACAGTCATTGTCATCAGTCAACATAAGTCATGATGATGGGTTTCCAATCTAATATCGATTAACATTGTCTAATCAGATATCTCACTTCATTGGCAAATTATACATGGGAATGATGACATGTATTCTTATATATTGTTTCCAGAAAACCTAAGGTTTCATCATGCAACTAGATTTAAGTAATATTCCATAAGCTCATGTTTGCTTCTTCAGCTCAGGTGAGCTAACAAGCATTTGCTCAGGTGAGCGAACATTGACAAAATTGCTGCGTTTCAATATAGTAATAGAAAGTATTACATGGTGTAATATTTTTGATATAAGGCAATTTTCTCCCCTTTGACAATGATCTCTTCACACCTCCTTTTGTAAACTTGTACACTAGGAATATATTATTGGGGAATTATCTCTAGACCAATTCAATTGATTTACCAACTCCTCAGGTCAAGTTGTCAACAGGACACCTGATGTATTTCATGAACTTGACAAGGTAATTGCCAATTATATTGGCTACCCTTATTGTGAAATAGCCATAATCAGACTGCAACAGCTTTTTGACTTCCATGTCACATGGTGTGAAGTCAATCAATGGTATTATAAAAAAAAACAACAACTAAAGTTCATCAAATTAACAGTATGATGTGACATTTAATATCACTGAATTGTCTACTGTTTGTTATTAGACATTTCTTGCCTAACGCGAGATAGATTTGTACACCATACACTGAGATACAAACGTGTTTTAATGGGGATGTCTCAAAATAAAATTCCAATCTTCTATACATCCGTTTCTAGTCGTTGATCAGGCCGACGCTAACCAGGAGCTGAACAGTCAAGTCTGATAGCTGGTCCAATAAAAGAATGTGCGCTAATTGGCTAAGCGATCACACCAATGCTGATCTGTGCACTGACAAAAAAGCAGGTTATCTCATGACATTTCTTGTCTATTCGTACATAGTTTTGTACATTGTATCTTATAATTGGCCGCGATGCAAGAAAAATTTCTTTTGTCAGGTTGCATTTGTCACGACTTTTAAGACGACTTTTAAGACGTACATGGACAACAGCTATGCCATGTAAGTTAGCCGCACTGTTCTCGGACAAGCCTTCCGGAACCAACCTGTGCTCAGTGCACATTTCTTTCACCCAGGAAGCGGTGGTTCTGTTCCGGCATGACAAAAGTGTTGACAGGGATAATAAACCACAATACAAACCGCTGACAGAAACAAACAATCAATCAAACAAACAAACAAACAAAAAATCAGTGGATGATGGAGAATATCTGTTACGTCGAAATGTTCTTATGAATACATCACTCTCGGGCTTGCTTCAATACGAGCCAGACACTCGGCCGATCTCGCAACCGAACTCGGTTTTGGCGTTAAATCATTTAACTCCAAAACCGGGCGCGGTAGCTTGAACGGTCGAGAGAATAAGATGCATAAGCACAGAAAATCATTACACTGGACGCGGATAATTGCCAAGCTGAACACTTTTTAGCTCACCTGAGCCGAAGGCTCACAGGTGAGCTTATAGGATAGGCAGGCATCCGTCGTCCGTCGTCGTCCATCCGTCCGTCCACAATTTCAAAGAAGAATATTTCTGAAGCTAGTAGGCCGATCTTGATCAAATTTAATGTGAACCATAATTTGGTTGGGGGATTGATGGCATTAGGTTTTGGAGCAGATTGTATCAAAATTGTGGTTTCCATGGCAACAGATAGGTCCCATAGACTTACAATGGGAAAAACTAAAAAAATCTTCTTCTCTGAAACCACTAGGCCCACAGCTTTGATATTTGGTATGTAGCAATGGCTAATGGTCCTCTACATAAATTATGCCATTCATGCCCCTGGGGTCAAATTTGGCCACACCCCGGGGGGTCGAGAGTCTCCATAGACTTACTATGGGAAAAACTAAAAAAATCTTCTTCTCTGAAACCACAGGGCCCACAGCTTTGATATTTGGTATGTGACAATGGCTAATGGTCCTCTACATAAATTGTGCCAGCCATGCCCCTGGGGTCAAATTTGGCCACGCCCCGGGGGTGGATAGTTTCCATAGACTTACAATTGGAAAAACTAAAAAAATCTTCTTCTCTGAAACCACTAGGCCCACAGCTTTGATATTTGGTATGTAGCAATGTCTAATGGTCCTCTACATAAATTGTGCCATTCATGCCCCTGGGGTCAAATTTGGCCACGCCCCAGGGGTTGATAGTCTCCATAGACTTACTATGGGAAAAAAATTAAAAAATCTTCTTCTCTGAAACCACAGGGCCCACAGCTTTGATATTTTGTATGTGGCAATGGCTAATGGTCCTCTACATAAATTGTGCCAATCATGCCCCTGGGGTCAAATTTGGCCACGCCCCGGGGGTCGATAGTCTCCATAGACCTACAATAGGAAAAAACTAAAAAAATCTTCTTCTCTGAAACCACTAGGCCAACAGCTTTGATATTTGGTATGTAGCAATGGCTAATGGTCCTCTACATAAATTGTGCCATTCATGCCCCTGGGGTCAAATTTGGCCACGCCCCAGGGGTTGATAGTCTCCATAGACTTACTATGGGAAAAAAATTAAAAAATCTTCTTCTCTGAAACCACAGGGCCCACAGCTTTGATATTTTGTATGTGGCAATGGCTAATGGTCCTCTACATAAATTGTGCCAATCATGTCCCCGGGGTCAAAATTGGCCACGCCCCGGGGGTCGATAGTCTCCATAGACCTACAATAGGAAAAACTAAAAAAAATCTTTTTCTCTGAAACCACTAGGCCCACAGCTTTGTTATTTGGTATGTAGCAATGGCTAATGGTCCTCTACATAAATTGTGCCATTCATGCCCCTGGGGTCAAATTTGGCCAGGCCCCGGAGGTTGATAGTCTCAATAGACTTGCTATGGGAAAAAAATTCAAAAATCTTCTTCTCTGAAACCACAGGGCACACAGCTTTGATATTTTGTATGTGGCAATGGCTAATGGTCCTCTACATAAATTATGCCAGCCATGCCCCTGGGGTCAAATTTGGCCACGCCCCGGGGGTAGATAGTCTCCATAGACTTACAATGGGAAAAACTAAAAAAATCTTCTTCTCTGAAACCAAAAGGCCCAGAGCTTCTATATTTTGTATGTAGCAATGTTTGGTAGTCCCCATTATAAATTGTGCCAGTCATGCCTCTGGGTCAAATTTGGCCATGCCCCGGGGGTCAATAGTGTCCATGCATAGACTTTCATTGGTCGATTCTCAATTGATTTAAATCTCATGAGCTTACAATGTGATAATCTCTCAGGTGAGCTACAGGACCAATGGTCCTCTAGTTGGAGTGTTTTAAACGCGTGCACGGTGGAAAGGACAAATTTTTTTTATTTTAGCACTCCCTGGGCCTTCCATTTAAGGGGTGCTCACACAACAGCGTATAGCGCCAACGTATGCCGACGTATGAGATATTTTGTCCATACGTTCGCATACGTTGTCATACGCCAAAGCCCTCCTGGATGTTTTTAGCGTATGAGAACGCCAAGGAAAACGACTTTATTTGTGGAAATGCCAGCCATGACGTCCTCACCACATCCTCATTGCGCTGCTACGGAGTTCACACTTCGTTCTACCCTGAGTTCTAGCCGGTGATTCAAAACGCTTGCACGACCTTACAATTTTCACTGTGCTTGCGCGGCGCGTTTGGGTGTGTACATTGTTCGTACCGCGCCGCTTCCACGGCGTTCTGGCACCTGGAAACGTAGTCTCTGTCATTTGTACGTTTGGCTTACAAGAATATCTTCTTAGTTCTGGCATCAGTCTGTGAAAATGACTATGCTGAAAACTTCTGGCTGCCTCCAACCATGGCCAGACCCAAAGCATTCTTTACCCCCTGCTCTGTGTCTTTACAGAACTATGCTGGCAGCATCAACAGCAATTTATATCTGCTGCGCCTACATATAAACAAGTAATAAACCAGCTGAGATTTTGAAAGAAATCCTTATACATGTATGTGCATCTGATTTAAATAGTGTTATGTCATTTTTAAAATTTGCATATTTTTTTCATCTATTTTCACCAGAAAAACACCATTGGACGCGGTAAGTGAAAGCCTCGTGCAAGCTCAATAAACGCCGTGACAGCGCCTCGTGAACGCCGTGACAGCGCCTAGCAAACGCCACAGGAAAACAGTAAAATAAATGACACGCCGTGAAACGCCTAATCGGCGGGGTGTAGACGCAGTGACATCGTGATAGACGCCGTGCCATCTCTGTGCAAACGCCATAGGCTACCACGGCGTTTGCACTATGATCTCACAGCGTGCTCGCGGAGCTCACGGCGCGTTGATGAAGTTCTCACCGCGTTGCCACGGCGTCCTCAGGGCGTTCATAGGGCGCCCTTTTTATAACGCAAAGCGACGGCATTTGTTTTGAGTATGTCCAAACGAAACGCCGACCCTTGGTGTTCTAGGATTTCCCACGGCGTTAGCTGGCGATGCAAGGTCGTGTGCTACGGCGTTGGTGGCGTTCATATCGCGCTCACCTCGGCGTTCTGCATTTTTCTAGAACGCCGTGATAGCGCCGCCCTGGTGTGACAGGATTTCAGGGTAAGGATAACTGACAGGTCGGACATGATCTTCGCTGTACGTCGTGGTCGTAAGCAAGAAAAGAAACAAACGAACCGAGCGCACAGGCAAACATTTAATTTACAAATGATTAGTTGGATAAAAAGTGCGTCAATGCAATGAAATATCTTGAGATAATCCCTGACTTTTTGACAATGTATGGTGTATTTACATCTCAGAGTACATCTCAGGTTAGGCAAGAAATGTCTAACAGCAAATATAGCAACAATGAAGTGGCATATTTTATCTATTTGTAAACAGTGGATAAAAGAGTGTGTATGTAAAGGTCATCAAGTTTGATTTTATGATTATACAGATATCATATGGCTCATAATTTAATAGACTAATCATTTAACCTGGTCACAAGTTCACAGGAGGTGACAAGTATATTTATGATGATTCTTAACTTAAAAAACACATTGTGCTGGCATTCTATTTTTTAGAATTTTTGCAGTTAGGACTAAATGTCAATTAGTACATATCAATGCAAAAGGAATATTGAACTGTACTTTGATTTAGATAGTGAAGTCATCTCCTCTTGGTAGAGTTATTATATATTTTGAAAGAAATTAATAATGCACTCCAGCTCATTTACATTTGAGCCTGTGCATGGGAAAACAAACAATCTGCATAGGCGAAAACAAAGGCGCAGATCAGCTTCGCGGTAACCGCGAAGCTGATCAGCGCCTTTGTTTTCGCTACTCGGATAGTACAATTCCTCTTCTACTTAAATCCGAAATTTCAAGCTTCTAGCTCTTTTCTGTTACTATGCAGGCCGGTTTGTGTCGTACCTGGTCGAAACCCAAATTGTTGGTTTTCTCATGCACAGGCTCATTTATAATAATAATTATATGAGTCACGTCATGAGGAAACCAACAATTTGCATAGGCAAATCAAAGGCACAGATCAGCTTGACAGTAACAGCGAAGCTAATCAGGGCTTTTGTTTTTGCTCCATAGTTAGTACAATATCTCTTCCTCTTATTAAACAAACAATTCAATCTTCTTGCTTGCTCCTGTATAGGCCACTTTGTGTCGGACCTGGTCATAACGCGGCTCATATATCTATTCCCAGGTATTAGGTGAGAAGGAGCATGAGTTGGCTGGCAAGAATGAGTATAACTTTGACCACCCAGATGCCTTCGACTTTAACCTTCTAGTCAACACATTACATCGATTGAGACATGGGAAGAAGGTGGAGGTGCCGATATACAACTTTGTCACACACGCACGGGAGAAAAGAACTGTAAGTTGTGTCATTGGTGTGCTGTAGATTTTTGAATTGTATTTATAGTCTTTATAATGTAATTCTATATAGTTGGTATAATTGCATGCTGTCCGTTTTGCCTAAGAGTGACCAATAAATTTTGAAACTTGGAAAAATTGTTTAGGACAATTTAAAGCAATTGTAATCATAATCATATTAGTATTGAGTGGTTTGAATATGGATTGTAACATTTGATAATCACATCTTTATTTATTTATTCATTTTCAGAAAACCATATATGGGGCCAATGTCGTCATTTTTGAAGGGATCATGAGTTTTGTAAACAAAGAATTATTACAGGTAGATATGACTGAAACTTTAACATAAGGGTTCTACCAGAGTTTTATTTAAAGATCTCTTGTTTATTAGCTCACCTGAGCCGAAGGCTCACAGGTGAGCTTATAGGATAGGCAGGCATCCGTCGTCCGTCGTCGTCCGTCCACAATTTCAAAGAAGAATATTTCTGAAGCTAGTAGGCCGATCTTGATCAAATTTAATGTGAACCATAATTGGGTTGGGGGATTGATGGCATTAGGTTTTGGAGCAGATTGTATCAAAATTGTGGTTTCCATGGCAACAGATAGGTCCCATAGACTTACAATGGGAAAAACTAAAAAAATCTTCTTCTCTGAAACCACTAGGCCCACAGCTTTGATATTTGGTATGTAGCAATGGCTAATGGTCCTCTACATAAATTGTGCCATTCATGCCCCTGGGGTCAAATTTGGCCACGCCCCGGGGGTCGATAGTCTCCATAGACTTACTATGGGAAAAAATTTCAAAAATCTTCTTCTCTGAAACCACAGGGCCCACAGCTTTGATATTTTGTATGTGGCAATGGCTAATGGTCCTCTACATAAATTGTGCCAGCCATGGCCCTGGGGTCAAATTTGGCCACGCCCCGGGGGGTCGATAGTCTCCTTAGACTTACAATTGGAAAAACTAAAAAAATCTTCTTCTCTGAAACCACTAGGCCCACAGCTTTGATATTTGGTATGTAGCAATGGCTAATGGTCCTCTACATAAATTGTGCCATTCATGCCCCTGGGGTCAAATTTGGCCAAGCCCCGGGGGTTGATAGTCTCCATAGACTTACTATGGGAAAAAAATTCAAAAATCTTCTTCTCTGAAACCACAGGGCTCATAGCTTTGATATTTTGTAGGTGGCAATGGCTAATGGTCCTCTACATAAATTGTGCCAATCATGCCCCTGGGGTCAAATTTGGCCACGCCCCGGGGGTCGATAGTCTCCATAGACCTACAAGAGGAAAAAAACTAATAAAATCTTCTTCTCTGAAACCACTAGGCCAACAGCTTTGATATTTGGTATGTAGCAATGGCTAATGGTCCTCTACATAAATTGTGCCATTCATGCCCCTGGGGTCAAATTTGGCCACGCCCCGGGGGTTGATAGTCTCCATAGACTTACTATGGGAAAAAAAATTAAAAAATCTTCTTCTCTGAAACCACAGGGCACACAGCTTTGATATTTTGTATGTGGCAATGGCTAATGGTCCTCTACATAAATTGTGCCAATCATGTCCCCGGGGTCAAATTTGGCCACGCCCCGGGGGTCGATAGTCTCCATAGACCTACAATAAGAAAAAACTTAAAAAATCTTCTACTCTGAAACCACTAGGCCAACAGCTTTGATATTTGGTATGTAGCAATGGCTAATGGTCCTCTACATAAATTATGCCATTCATGCCCCTGGGATCAAATTTGGCCACGCCCCGGGGGTTGATAGTCTCCATAGACTTACTATGGGAAAAAAATTAAAAAATCTTCTTCTCTGAAACCACAGGACCCACAGCTTTGATATTTTGTATGTGGCAATGGCTAATGGTCCTCTACATAAATTGTGCCAATCATGTCCCCGGGGTCAAATTTGGCCACGCCCCGGGTGTCGATAGTCTCCATAGACCTACAATAGGAAAAACTAAAAAAATCTTCTTCTCTGAAACCACTAGGCCCACAGCTTTGATATTTGGTATGTAGCAATGGCTAATGGTCCTCTACATAAATTGTGCCATTCATGCCCCTGGGGTCAAATTTGGCCACGCCCCGGGGGTTGATAGTCTCCATAGACTTACTATGGGAAAAAAATTAAAAAATCTTCTTCTCTGAAACCACTAGGCCCACAGCTTTGATATTTGGTATGTAGCAATGGCTAATGGTCCTCTACATAAATTGTGCCATTCATGCCCCTGGGGTCAAATTTGGCCAGGCCTCGGAGGTTGATAGTCTCAATAGACTTGCTATGGGAAAAAAATTCAAAAATCTTCTTCTCTGAAACCACAGGGCACACAGCTTTGATAGTTTGTATGTGGCAATGGCTAATGGTCCTCTACATAAATTGTGCCAGCCCTGCCCCTGGGGTCAAATTTGGCCACGCCCCGGGGGTAGATAGTCTCCATAGACTTACAATGGGAAAAACTAACAAAAATCTTCCTCTCTGAAACCAAAAGGCCCAGAGCTTCTATATTTTGTATGTAGCGATGTTTGGTAGTCCCTATTATAAATTGTGCCAGTCATGCCCCTGGGTCAAATTTGGCCATGCCCCGGGGGTCAATAGTGTCCATGCATAGACTTTCATTGGTCGATTCTCAATTAATTTAAATCTCATGAGCTTACAATGTGATAATCTCTCAGGTGAGCTACAGGACCAATGGTCCTCTAGTTTGAGCTACCTCTTGAGAAAACCAACAATCTGCATATGCGAAAACAAAGATGCAGATCAGCTTTGCGGTCACCGCGAAGCTGATCAGCGCCTTTGTTTTCGCTACACAGATAGTACGATTCCTCTTCTTTCTTAATCCAAAATTTCAAGCTTCAAGCCATCTTCTGTGACGATACAGACCAGTTTGTGACCGACTGGATCAAAAACCACATTGTTGGTTTTCTCTTGATGCAGCTCATTTGTAAATGAGCCGCGACGCGAGGAAACCGGTCTTCAGGGTTTCCGACCAGGTCCGACACAAACCGGCCTGTACAAGCTCAGAAAAGAGCTAGAAGCTTGAAATTTCGGATTTAAGTAGAAGAGGAATTGTACTATCCGAGTAGCGAAAACAAAGGCGCTGATCAGCTTCGCGGTTACCGCGAAGCTGATCTGCGCCTTTGTTTTCGCCTAGGCAAAAATCCGGTTTTCTCACGATGCGGCTCAAATAGGTTACTGTGCACCAAAAGTGAAATTCTTTGCTTGTTTTTAATGTCAGTTATCCACTACCACAGTGTGAAATTCATGCAATCTGTGTCAGGTGATTTAGTGCAAACTTAGACCAGTTATATTTTCTCTGAAGTAAAGGTCAGATTTGAAAAATGTTGTCTTTAAAATGTATAACGTCAAACAAGCAAATGCCAGATGAAATAGATACCTGCAGTTCAGAAGAAAAGTTATTCATGTGAATAGTACATGTATATTGGAGTGATTAATGAACATTTTGTAGTAGCTGAAATTATCAGAATAGATGGAACAAAGATTATACAATGAGTGCATGAGCTGCGATGTGAGAAAACCGGTCTTGGGGGTTCTGACAAGGTCCGACACAAACCGGCCTGTACAGTCTCAGAGAAGGCTAGAATCTTGAAATTTCGGACTTAAGCAGAAGAGGGATTGTTCTATTGGAGAAGCGAAAAGGCACTGATCAGCTGTGCAGTGCAGTTACTGCACAGCTGATCTGCGCCTTTGTTTTCGCAAAAGCGAAAGTCCGGATTTTCTCATGACGCCGCTCATATCAAATATGAGTTTTCATTTGTAAACCCAGCTGTCCGACCATTTTCCCAGCATAGTCTCTTGTTTATATGCTGTTTCAAGAGGCAAGATTTAGTTAGAGGCAAGACAAAAGAATGGCTACTGCCTCCTGATAAACAGTCTTTATCTGTCTTTAAATGGGCTTGCTCAGGAACGTTAGGGCTAAGTATTTGGCGATCACGACATCTCAGTTACTGTCATCATTGTAGGAAACAACCATATAGCAGCTTGCACATATGAGCCGCGTCATGAGAAAACTGGATTTTTGCCTATGCGAAAACAAAGAGGCAGATCAATTTTTGCAGTAAATGTACAACTGGTCAGTGATTTTGTTTTCCCTACACGAATAGTGAAATTAGTCTTCTTCCTAAATCTGAAATTTCAAGCTTCTAGCCATCTGCTGTAGCTGCACAGGCTGGTTTGTGTCACTGTGCTGGTTTGTGTCAGACCAGGTCGGAAACCCCGAAGACACCGTTTTTCTCACATCACAGCTCATTATCAATGATGACCACTATAATCATAGTCCTGTGCACTGATTAGTTAGCCCAAACCTTAGCTTTCTTTATGGTTACAAGCCAGAATTGGCAGTTTCTCCAAAAAAAAAAAACATGCTTGGGCTCTTGTTCTATGCCTTTTCCTTAATTTTCCCATATGCAAAAGGAAGCCCGCTTTCTTTTTCAGTTAATGGATTTAAAAGTATTTGTAGACACAGATTCCGACATACGACTAGCTCGCCGGATGAACCGTGACATATCAGAGCGGGGTCGTGACCTTGAGGGCGTGCTCAAACAGTATAATAAGTTTGTTAAACCTGCCTTTGAACACTACATTGCTCCCACAATGCAGTGTGCAGATATCATAGTCCCAAGAGGTGAGCTTTTTAAGCCTTGGAAAATATTAGAATTTTTTTCCACAATCATCTTTTTCATTAAAAAAAATACTTTGACAACCTATAATGTTACCAGTGATATACATGTGTAATCAACACTATGGACGTGAACCAAACTTTCATATGCAATTTGCTCTTAAGATTTAAAGATTTAAGCCCGATCTTTGCATGCAAACAATCTGAAAATGTTAAAAAACCCTTATGATATGCTCCTTCATGTATAACTTCAGTTTAGGATTATTGATGATTTGTATTAGTGCTGATGAGGTAAATGTCTGAATGTTTTCTAGGAGGTCAGAACACAGTTGCCATAGATTTAATAGTCAGACACGCCCATTCTCAACTTGTTAAGGTATGCTAGTTTTAGATTTGTTTTTTACATTTCATGTTATTTGCTTGTATACATACTTATTGTGTGGCTGCTATATCTTAATTCAGTGCAGAATCATACTGTAATACAAAGTGTCACTTTTGCTCACAGCTTTGCATTATACTTGGTCGAATATGCAATGAATTCGGATTTAAGTGCATGAACTATTGTCTTGGCATACTGTATATGTGGTGTTAATGCATATTGTATTTTATTACTTAATTTGCTTGGCAAAGTAAGGCATTGCTTGTGTGAAAGTCCGACCATTTACATGTACCAGTTTATAGATTTGATGTTTGACTGTTCCCTGATTTGCAGAGAGGATTCCAGTTCAGAACCAAGCTAGCTCATCAAGGGAACAACGGCCACCCACCACCAGACTCATTGTATGTCCTAGAACAAACTCCACAAATCAAAGGACTTCACACATTCATCAGGTGAGAGACCATAGAAATTTAACAATAAATGACAAAAATGGGGGCAAGTGGTCTATAGTTTGTTAATGTTACAATCAAATTTAAAACAAAAATACATTACAATTAATGTGATTTTTTTTTCAAGAGAAAAAACAAACAATAGTGTTATGTATTTTTAATCACAGCATTGCTTTATAATAATAAAGGTAATAATCTTTATTTATTGTCGCATCATATTTCAACAACATAATCTCTATAGACATTTATTGTGATTACTTAAGAACCTGTACATTATATACATAGAGATGTGGAAATGTGACTTGCTCAAGGCCACAACAGAGGACACCCTGGACCGGGATCGAACCATGGTGCATTAAATGACACCATATGTTTTATGGAAGTCTTCTTAAAGAGAAATAAGGTTTATTAGCTCACCTTCACGAAGTGCACAGAGCTATTGTTGTCACCTCCGTCGTCCCCGTTTACGTTTACGTGTACGTCCGCGTCACACTTTCGGTTAAAGTTTTTAGAAGTCTATATCTCTTGAACATGTAGATGTATCAAGTTGATACTTTGCATATTGTTAGATATTGGTCTGAAGTTTTATGCAGTACCATCATGACCCATCCTGGGTGACCTTGAGGTCAAGGTCACAGACTTAGAAATTTTATGTTAAAGTTTTTCATTAAAGTTTTTAGAAGTCTATATCTCTTGAACATGTTGATGGATCAAGTTGATAATTTGCATGTTGGTAGATATTGGTCTGAAGTTTTATGTAGTACCATCGTGGTCCACCCTGGGTGACCTTGAGGTCAAGGTCACGGACTTAGAAATTTTATGTTAAAAATTTTCATTAAAGATTTAAGAAGTCTATATCTCTTGAACATGTTGATGGATCAAGTTGATACTTTGCATGTTTGAAGATATTGGTCTGAAGTTTTATGGAGTACCATCATGACCCACCCTGGGTGACCGTGAGGTCAAGGTCACAGTTTAGAAATTTTTTGTTGAAGTTTTTCGTTAAAGTTGTTAGAAGTCTATATCTCTTGAACATGTGCACTTAGCTGCTAACAAGCTGCTCTACATGGCCTTCTTTGATCTGGAGAAAGCATTCGATCGGATTCCCACGGGATGTCATTTGGTGGGCAATGCGAAAACTAGGAATCGACGAGTGGCTAGTGCGTCTTGTCCAGTCCATGTATAAAGACGTGAGAAGCAGGGTAAGAGTTGTCAGTGGATACAGTGAGGAGTTTGGTGTCAAAGTAGGTGTTTATCAAGGATCTGTCCTAAGTCCGCTACTCTTCATCATTGTGCTAGAGGCTTTATCCAGGGAGTTCTGAACAGGCTGCCCTTGGGAGCTGTTGTATGCAGATGACTTGATGATTAGTGCTGAGTCCATGGAGGAACTACTGGTTAAGCTGAAGACATGGAAAGCAGAGTTGGAGAGGAAAGGCCTTCGAGTGAACATGGGGAAGACAAAGATCATGGTCTCTGGCCCCAATCTGGACCTTCTGAAAAAATCTGGAAAGGATCCCTGTGGCGTCTGTCAGACAGGTGTAAGAAGAAATGCTATCTTCTGTGGTGGCTGCTTGTCCTGGATCCACAAGAAATGCAGTGGAATCAAAGGCCCCTTACGCCCTGATCCTGATTTCAGATGTGCTCTATGTCTGGGAAAGGCACGTCCAATAGATGGAAGACTAGTGAAGGAGGTTCAGGTTGATGACGAAACAGTTGAGGCTGTTCCACAGTTCTGTTATCTATGAGACATGCTTTCTGCTGGTGGTGGTTGTGAACTGGCTGCAGTTACGCGTTGCAAATCTGCTTGGGGCAAGTTCCGACAGCTACTCCCCATCCTCACCAACTGCAATCTGCCACTTTTGACCAGAGGTCGAGTGTATTCAACTTGTGTGAGAAGTGTAATGCTGCATGCGGCAGAAACATGGGCCATGACTGTGGCTACACTTAACCGCCTACGGCGCAATGACCGTGCGATGATCCGCTGGATCTGTAATGTCAAAGCGAATGATGAAGTAAGCTCAGACTCCTGGACTCCAGGATATAGATGTGGTGCTTCGCTCTAGCAGAATGAGATGGTATGGACACATAGAGCGCAGCAAAGGCTGGATTGCTCAAGTACACAAGCTAAACATAGTTGCACAGAAAAGATCTGGCAAGCCAAGGAAATCATGGGATGAAGTGTTGTTAGACGACAGAAAAAAGCTAGGAATGGATACTGCTGATCCTCAGAATCGCTCAGAGTGGAGAGGTGGTCTAAGAAGGAGACTTGTCAAACAAGTCCAACCCCCAGTAGAGGACAACAGACTATAAAACGGATATGATGATGATGATGATCAAGTTGATACTTTGCATGTTTGTAGATATTGGTCTGAAATTTTATGCTTTTACGACCCACCTGAGCGACCTTGAGGTCAAGGTCATGGGTCATAGATTTTGATAAATTTAGTGCAAAGCACAAGTCAGGCGAGCTACGCTGTCCTGCGACAGCTCTTATTGGCTTTGCTGTTCTCAATGTGATATTCCAAACGATTTTGAATTTATGATAGTAGAACAGCTTATCTTTTATTCACTATTGGACAATTACTTGGTGAACATGCTTACATGTACACTGAGGTATTTGATGTCAGTTGAATATATGTATCACTTGCTCCACAATGAGAGAGACCATCTTGGCATGTTGATTAATGTATTATTACATGCCTATATTTGCAGAAACAAAGACACACCACGAGATGAGTTCATATTTTATTCCAAGAGAATGATGAGATTGTTGTTTGAATTTGCAATGAACATGCTACCTCATAAGGTAATTCTTCAATATATTCTGTTGTGTTAATGATAGAAAATACACATATTCACATAAGTGTACGAGGGGTGATCGGAAAGTATGTTTAAAAATGTTGTCATTTCTTTATCTTTTGTTACTTCGAGTTGAAATTTCATCTAATAATGTAGCAATAATCTGCAGTTATTCCATTACAATAACGCATGCATAATACACTGAAGAGCTTTAAAAACGCAAAAAAAGAAAATTGGTAATTTTTTGCACCAAGGATATTTTAAGTCTTCCGTAACAGGTGAAAGGGATCAGTAACTGTACTCTGCTTCCATTTTTACACGAAACCGGCATTTGTAAAGTCACTGACCACCCACAGGAATAAAAAGCCATTTTATACTTTTTGCCATGTGGCGTCACGTTGAATTAATGAAGAAAAACATTTGACCATTTCACACGGAGCTTGTAGTAATCCATATCTAAAAAACACTTTATTATTCGTTTTGTTTCATTTTTGACAATTCTACGGGTCTTTGAAAATGAATTATCCAGCACAATTGAATTTGTACTAACTTTATGACGTATATGTGACGCCACGTGACGTCATAATTACCATTTTTCATCTATACGGCACTGCAGCAGTCCCTCCGAGGCTATTGGGACAGTGAAAGGTTGACACCGGTCTGATCAACCGAACTTTTCACGTCAAGGCACTAATGTCTCTAGAGATTTGACGTAAAAACGCTATATAACGTGGATTACGTCGACAATGACCAATCAGACAAGCTAGCATTATTGTCATGCAATCAAGGCAATTGGCAAAACCTGTGCTTTTAATGAAATAGCAATGCTCTTTGTGCCAAGGAACAAATTGTAGTCGTGCTCAATATCTTTTGCAGTTTTGGATT
The DNA here is from genome assembly GCA_964017185.1 of Rugalucina vietnamica. Classification (NCBI taxonomy): domain Eukaryota; kingdom Metazoa; phylum Mollusca; class Bivalvia; order Lucinida; family Lucinidae; genus Rugalucina; species Rugalucina vietnamica. Next base: position 6,302,083 of record OZ024873.1, read on the forward strand.
TTAGGGGTATAGCTATAGCAAGGACTGTAACTCTCACATTTCTCATCATTTTGATACAAAATTCACAGCATAGTTTTGAAACATATCAATGTTTATGTGTGTCAAATTTCATAAAAATCGAATTGCTAGAAGTATGAAAATACAATTGAATTACAACTTTTGCGTTTTTAAAGCTTTTCAGTGTAAGCACATGTGCATTGCAGCTGTCATTATGGAAACACCGCCTAACGTTATGCGGCGCAATGAAACGTTGGAAGTTTTATTCTTATTTCAAAATACTTCTTAGTTCAAAGTATTGTAGCACCGTATGCCCATATTTTATTAAATACTTATTAACTGCAACATACACGGCTTATGTTTATTAAGTTACAAGGTTGTTTATCGAATGGATTTGTCTGTAGAGTCTTGCAAATACCGACTGTTTCAAATAGACAAAACTGTTAAGATTTTCGAAAATGTAGCATTTTCGGGAAGTCATTTTTTAAAAGTATATAAAAATTTCAAGCTCGAAACACATCTATTTCTTGACATTGTCCCTACTAGTTATAGGTTATGCCAGTCTTTTATCATTTCGTTAAACATCGACCAGAAAACAAGGTATTGAATTTAAGTTTACAAAATGAAATTGATGTTCTTGCATATTTTACGCTAACCTGTTAAATTCAATATCACCGTATTAGTAGATAAAGCATCAGAATGCCATATGTTTTCGAAAAATGGTCAGTTAATGTTTTAGAATATTAATTTCCATTAAAAAATGTCGACAAACTTTCCCAACCCCCCCAAATACAGTAACAAAGTCAAACCAGGGGTACAGGTGCGCCGGGTCAGGTAAAGTGTCATTACGCTGTCTCGTGCATGAACGTCTGACAGTTGCATTTAATTACAAAAGGATCAATGTTTATTCGTACAAAATTTCATATCAATCGGTTGACGCAAACTTATTTTACAGCATTTATATATGTACTATCAGATCACCGCTCGTATATACTGGAGCAGTTTTTTACCTAAATCTTGTGATTTCTGGTGTCAGATAAAGATTTGGCTTAAAGATGCTAAAAATGCCAAGTACTAGAGACCCTGATCAGAATGAGGACTATATTAATATTTATTTAAAAACAACCACCTTGTTTTGTCTAATTGAAGAAAATGAGTATTGAAACACCTGCAGCCAAAAGTAAACAGCAGATATGCATGCTGTTCATCAGCAAGATGAATTCTTGATTCTTAAATTATATGTATTTTCAGAAAGTTTCAATAGACACACCACAGGGCATACCATATGAAGGATTAAGGCTTGACACAAAACAGGTATTTCTTTCAGTAGACTTTTTAAATCATCAATCTATGCTGTTATTTACAAGACTTCACATTGCCAACCTGCAGGAGAGCCAGAGACAGTTATATCATAAACCTTTTTCAGGGGTCACCAGTGGTGCAAAACCAAAAAATATGTCTAGTAACCCTTAAGTACAGAGCTCCAAATTAGGCCTATAAAATGTCTTTTTGGCACTACACATTGTTCTGTTTTCAAGGTGAAGGCTAAATGCAATGTCAAAGCCTTCTGGCAATCAAAATAGGTTGATTTTTGTTTCTTTGTTAAATATTCAAATGTTTTATTTTGCATTAAGTTGTTAACTGGTGATGGTTAAGCTGTGAATCACAATTAGTGTTTGAGTGTCACTTGTTAATCTGTTTGCCATAAACTTGACAGCAGATGCATTTTTGTCCAAATTCCAGATAGTGGGTGTGTCAATATTACGAGCCGGTGAGACAATGGAACAAGCTCTGTGTGAAGTTTACAAGAATGTGAGACTGGGGAAAATATTGATACAGACCAATCTAGAAACTGAAGAACCAGAGGTAGGGACTTCTTCATTGTTCATAACTAAGCCTGTGCATGAGAAAACAAACAACCAGGTCCGACACTAACTGGGCTGTACAGTCACAGAAGATGGTTAGAGGCTGGAAATTTTGGATTTAGAAAGTAGAGGAATTGTACTATAGGTGTAGCGAAAACAAAGGCGCTGATCAGCTTTGTAGTTACTGGGTAGCTGATCTGCGCCTTTGTTTTCGTCTGTGCAGATGGTTGGTTTTCCCATGTGGCGGCTCAATTTTAATTAGCCTTTAATTGCTTAATTATTTAGATATTCCTTTCCTAAATTTACTCCCTCAAATCCCTGAATTTGGTTCATTGTTAGGGAGTCTTAGTGACCTAGTGGTAGTATGTTTGGTTGTGTCCTCAACTAAGACTCGTTTATTTCACATAGTACTGAGCCCAATTGTTCAAAACTGTTAGCTAAATGCTATCGTTAAGCCCTCAATTTGTTAATGTATCAACAAGTTCGAAAGCAAATTCACTGTTATTTTTTCTTGAAAAACTGTTCTCATATTTTTCAACCAGAAGTAACAGTGTTTTTGTAATATTGCCATTTGAAATTTTAACGATTCGTTAACTTACGTGATCGTTAATTTTGAACAACAGGCCCCTGGTTACTCAGGAAGTGTTGGCTTCATGTCATTGACCTAAACATTGTTGACTGGCATGTTTAAGACCAAATTACCCAAACAGTCAAATTCTCTCTTTGAAATACACTAATAAGAAGATTATGGTTGGTTAAATATGAACAAAAAGGCACAGATCAGCTGTGTCCAAATTGTTTTGCAGCTTTTTAGTACATGGGCTGAATGATAGACATGCCTTTTGAACCGCCTCATGGGAAAACCAACAATTTGCATATGGGAAAACAAAGGCGCACATCAGCTTTGCAGTAACCGCGAAGCTGATCAGCGCCTTTGTTTTCGCTACACGGATAGCACAATCCCTCTTCTTTCTAAATACAAAATTTCATGCTTCTAGCCATCTGTGACTGTACAGGCCGGTTTGTGTGGGACCTGTTCGGAAACCACATTGTTGGTTTTCCCACGAGGTGGCTCATTTGTCTGTTTCCAGCTCCACTACCTGAGACTGCCAAAAGATATCAAAGATTCGTTTGTGATGTTGATGGACGCCACCGTTGCCACGGGAGCGGCGGCCATGATGGCAATACGAGTGTTACTGGACCACAACGTACCCGAGGAAAATATCACCCTGTGTTCTCTACTCATGGGAGATTCCGGTAAGAGAAGTGTTTTGTTAACTATGCACAAAGTTATGCAACAGTAGTCATTGGAAACCTCAGGCAGTCATGAACCTGCAATAGGGGATGCAAAGCCGGTCTGGAAGGTAAAGCCAGAATACCTACAGATGACCTTATCCCCACGACTAGGCATTGTAGAAATAATCACTCTATGGCATTTCAGATGCTAGTATAGAGGCCTATAAACATATTTTATCATCCCAGACTACTGGTGACTGGAATTGCCCCCTGACTCTCTTCTATTGCTGAAATGTCAGATGATTGTGTGTCCAAGTTCGCTTCTTTTGTGTGTACTAAGGACTGATTTCTCCCCCACACAAACCCTCTGGTGAAATAATGTCACTTGGCATGTCACCAGTAAACTATTCAGATTTTGATTCTTAGCTACCTTGTTGTGACTGTATCTGTTTTTGGGAACCATACTACACAGATTTGGATGGGACTTTTGCAGAACTTTGATAATAAGAAATGTCCAAACTAAAAGAGATTTGGCAAACCAAGAGGACTTTGAGTTTTATAGTGCAGTGACAGATAGGAGCTTTGAATATAGACTGCAGTTCATCCTGGCTGTTTAGAGTAGAAAAGTCTATATCATTGGTAGAGAAAAACAGGATGATGATGATGATGATGATGATGATGATGATGATGATGATGATGATGATGATGATGATGATGATGATGATGTGAAATATTCAGTGTCATGTAAATGTATCATAAAATGTTTCAATACTGACAAATAAAAGTTTAGATGCTGTTGTTTATTGTTGCAATTTCACACGTCCCTTCCAATAAATGATATTTAAGGAAACAATAGAAATCATTGATGGAATATTACCATAATTCTTCTCACAACATGCATGTTGAATAATGCAGTCTGTTCATCATGCTGTCATTATGCATGTATAACTTATCTATGAGATGATATGGATAACTTTAGAGCTAGAATTGTCCTAGTCAGCCATCAAAGAACTCACCAATGTGCATGAATACCATATCTAAATAAATATGGTCATTCTCAGTACTTAGAGACGTTTATCAACTGGCCGATTTGCAAGTGAACATAAATTCTAGACTAAAGGCTCTTTTTCTAAAAATCAACTGAAATTGGCAATATGACATGTCACATTGCACCTAGTCTAGAACTAATGTGTGTGTCTCTGCATAGTAATCTCTTCAATCACACACTTTGATCCATTGCCCAGGTCCTCTTGAGCCGCGTCGTGAGAAAACCGGATTTTTGCCTATGCGAAAACAAAGACGCAGATCAGCTTCGCGGTAACCGCGAAGCTGATCAGCGCCTTTGTTTTCGCTACACGGATAGTATATTTCCTCTTCTTCTTAAATCCGAAATTTCAAGCTTCTAGCCTGCTTCTGAGCTTGTACAGCCCGGTTTGTGTCGGACCTGGTCGGAAACCCCGAAGACCGGTTTTCTCGCGTCGCGGCTCTCTTGTTAATCGTTCATCAGATTTGTAAATTTACACTGTGTTGTATCGTGTTTAGAACTAGTGTATTTCTGTGTAGCATACTTACAACCTTAACCCTCTGCCATTGACATATGAGCCTCGACGCGAGAAAACCGGTCTTCGGGGTTTCCGACCAGGTCCGACACAAACTGGCCTGTACACGCTCAGAAAAGAGCTAGAAGCTTGAAATTTCGGATTTAAGTAGAAGAGGAATTGTACTATCCGAGTAGCGAAAACAAAGGCGCTGATCAGCTTCGCGGTTACCGCGAAGCTGATCTGCGCCTTTGTTTTCGCCTAGGCAAAAATCCGGTTTTCTCATGATGCGGCTCATATATTTCACAGTTCATAGTTTATTCAATAGTTTTGTGTCATTGTGTTGAGTCTCTAACTATAGTTTATTTCTATGTAGCAGTGAGGTAAGCCATGTTCTGATTGCAGGTGTACCAGATGTTTTCTCTCGCTGAACTCCCATTTTCTCCTCACCTAAATTGTCTTAATTAATCTTGAAAGGTATTTTAAACAGAATGATAAATGATTTTTCCATACAGATGTATATTCTTGACCAAGGGATATCTGTTTGATTGTTGGCAGTAGGATTCATTAAACTAGGTGTCAGTGACCTATATCTTTTTAGATTCATTCATACAAGCTTTTGATAGACTGTGTGCTTAAATTGGCAGTGCCCGTGGTCGAATGGTTAAGGGCGCTGATACTGCGCTTAACCATTTGATCATCTCACTGCTGTATCTGTTGTGGGTTCTGGTCCTACCAAGCCATGTTCTGCTTGCGTGTGTGCCAGGTGTTTTTTTCTTGGGGGTTGTCCCGTTTTGATTGACCCTGACTCATATGAGCTGAAATAATCTTGATAGGGACGTAAAACTGAAAACCCTCCCCCCCCCCCCCACAAAAAAAAACAAAACAAAGCAAAACAACAAACAAACATATGCTTAAATTGTTTCCTCTACAAGTGTCTGTGTAAGTCTTTTCTTTCTTAAAGATTGAAAAACTATTATTTAGTACTAAAGAGGAAGGGTGGTAGCCCAGTGGTTTAAGTAGTGCTTCAGACTCCAAATCAAGAGGTCCTGGGTTCTAACCCAATTGGTGCCAAGTTGTAGCCTTGGGCAAGGCACATTAACTCCCATCATGTCTGAACAATTGTTGACTCGAACATGAAACATCAAAACAAACAAGCCAACATGTAATTTAATGAGTTCTGATGGTAATTGAAGCTTAATTGTTTTGATCATAAGTCTTGTGAAAGTTTGAAAATGCCTTATAAGTCTGAAAAGTCTGACTTAGAATTAAATGCATGGAAGAGTGTTTGTAAACACATTTATGGTTAATCGTTTTTAAAATTGTTTAAAGAGCAGCCAGTAATATCATATGAACCTGAACGCGACAAAATGTACCTTCGGACATTATGACATTACTTGTAGAAAGCAGCAAAAAGCGGAAAAATGATGAAATATACGTTTTAGAAATAACACTGTATTTGTAATCTTTGAACACTGGGCTACCAATTGAATGAGTTTTAAAGCATATTTATCTTCAATATTTAGAGTTATCTGCCCTTGCTTTATCCAATAATACACATACTCTTCCCATATCTATCGTTAAACGGTAACCATAGCAACCGCATTATCATAAAAATAGACAAAATAATTACGACAAATTGCCTGTAAGTATGGTATGCTTCTATCTTAACAATAGGTTCCGACCAGTGCTTAAACAGTTTTAAGCAAAGCACTGAGTTCTGCAAGCTCTACTAACATGCAGAAATGCACTACGCAACACTGACGTCAATTTTCAGAGCAATGACGTCTGTAGGGTCCATATAGTAAACTGGTCATAACCCCCAAAATAATTGACATAATCTGCTCAAATAAAGACTAACGGACTCTAGAAACATCATGCATTCAAAGTCACTTCGTATTTCTAATACTTAAAATAATGTTCGAAGGTACATTGTCTCACGTTGTGGCCCATATAAGTATCTTAAATGCAAACTTAAGAACTGCAAGAAGTATAGGTCCTGAGTTTATCAAGCAAGCAGCTGCACTCGATGGTCCTAAATTGTGAAACTTTGGAAAACACTGGTCTTCACTGCAGCAGCCAATCACAGTTTTATCATGGGTTCTTGTATAGCCAGGAACACACAGGGACGGACTGCATCCAAGCGTGTATACATTGTCAGTACCAGTCTTAGTCATCCCTGCTTCACAGCCATAGCTAGGTTTTAGACATAGAGTGTAATTTTCTGATTGAATAGCTTCCTGCAAGCATTTTCTCTCTCCAGTACATGACACAACGTAGCACCGATTAATCTTTGGCTCATCAGTTGATGGCTTGTCTGTTTGTGTAGTGCTTTGTTGCTCGGTGTAATTTACACCATTACATAAGTGTTCCGCACAACACGTAATTGTCACATCATGAGATGTGGTTGGGTTACATGGATAATCTGTCGTAGAACATCCAGTCATGTACTCTTGTTGTGTTGTTACAAACTCAACACCTTGTCCAGTTTCTGTCCCACCCTCTGAGTTGAACACCTTTCTAACTTGAGTATAGCACATGTCTCCATCCTGATCACAGAATGTTCCCAGATTATCCCTATCTATCACTGTTTGTAGCTCATCGAGGCAATTTTCTCCACTACACTGAGCAGCGTAGCAGTATTTCTTACCAATCTCAAACTCTTGTCCTAGATTTATTCCATCATTACACAAATCACCTTGGCAACAGTTTTGAACATGAAGATGAGTTGCATTTGTTTGGTCAGTAACTGTGTTACAGGAGTTGAAATTGGTAGCACAGGAATATTTGCGATGTGAAATTTCACCATTAACTATACTTGTTACAGTGAAGCATGATGTTTTAAGGTCATGACATGTGACAGCATGCTGGAGCTGTGGAATTCCTGGCCCATCTGTTTCTGTATCATAGCTGTAACACCTCAGGGCATGGCCACTTGATGAAACTGAAATATTATAGTGAATGAAAATTTAAACAGGGAGCATGGTTGCCTAGTGTGAGAGAGTGAGACTCTGAACCTAGCGGTTGTGTGTTAGAATTCCTCCTCAACAGACTGTGTCCTTGCTGAAGGCCCCTTTATATGGCACTGCCCAGTAAGCGTAGAAATCATTTCAATCTGAATGAAAAATCGTTGACTGGATGGTGATGCCTTAAGTTAACCCAAACGAACAGCAGAATAGGAAATATAAGAGCCGCCCCATGGGAAAACCAACAATCTGCATATGCGAAAACAAAGGCGCAGATCAGCTTCGCAGTAACTGCGAAGCTGATCAGCGCCTTTGTTTTCGCTACACGTATAGTACAACCCCTCTTCTACTTATATCCAAAATTTCAAGCTTCTAGCCTGCTTCTGTGACTGTACAGGCCGGTTTGTGTCAGACTTGTTTGGATACCACATTGTTGGTTTTCCCACGAGGCGGCTCATAATTTACCAATGTTATCAGAGCCACAATATTATAAAGAAAGACTGATCACAAAGTATGTTTTCGTCTGTTCAGACCTTTTACTGTCAAATGCTTAGGTCCTAATCTTGGATGAGTTTGATTGTGGAATTCCCTGAGCTTTATAAAGAGGACAGTACATGCATTGAATAAAAAGAAAAACAACAACAACAAAAAACAACAACAAAAAAAAAACAAGAGATGTTTACTTCCCCTGTCCTATCAAAACATTTGCTGTCACTACATTAATATATTAATATTTATGTCAATAATATATTGATACATGTACAAGCTCTTTTCATATTCTTCTACCTGTGTAAAAGTTTTTTTTATCACATTTATCAAATTAAATGGATAAACTTTGCAAAGCCATGCTTCATTTATTTATTTTTTTTTTTTTTTAAGTAAAACAAATAATGTATCAAAATGTCTTACAAATAGAAATGAAGAACAGAACACTTTGAATTATACTATCCATTCACCTAATTTTGTATTTAATATTTGTTAAAAATAACAATGATTGTCTGTTCTACTTCTACCTTAACTTTTATATCAAGGCTCAACCAACCATGACGGTGACCAACCTTCTCATTATAAATACCACCATACCACAAAAATTAGTGAAAAACTCATTCATGTGTTCATTGTGTAAACAAGTACTGTATAAAGTTTAAACCACCTGAACATAAAGGCCAGACTGCTTCACTACTCCTGTATTCAGCATCTACTCTGCTTGTATCCATCATAATTTGCATATATTATGGCTAAATGCAGTTTAAATTTTAAATATTTAAGTTTAATAAAATTTTAAGTTTCGACCAGTGAAGGTAATTTGAATCTTCCCACTTACAGGATATGAAAAACACCTATATTAAATTTCATGTAATTGGTCATTTGAATTGGTAAAAGGAGTCCTCATTTGTTAGCATTTCATTGATGCAAATCCTTGGTTTGTGAAAGAATACAGCTGCACCTATTTTGAGAATGATTGAATTATTTAGCTGAAAAAAAAAAATGAGTTGGTCAGTTTTAAATAACCCCAAAAGATATAGAAATTGTCACAAATTGTAAACACTATAAGTACTAAATATGGCTGCACTTCAGCGGTTTGAATTAAACTTGTCATCAGGTTTGTGAGTTTTGCTGGTCGATTGGTAGCACAGCATACAGAGAACGCTTCCATATCTGGCTCAGTTATGTTATTAGCTCACCTGAGCCGAAGGCTCACAAGGTGAGCTAATAGGATGGCCATGATCCGGCGTCCGTCCGTCCGTCCGGCGTCGTCCACAATTTCAAAGATCTTCTTCTCTGAAACCGCTTGGCCGATCTAGTTGAAATTTTATGTGGATCCTCCTTGGGTAGTGGCATTTCAAGTTTAATCGCGAAATCCAGGTCACATGACCAATATGGCCGCCACGCCCATATATGGTAAAAACACTTCAAAAATCTTCTTCTCCAGAACCGGTGGGCCGATTTCCACGAAACTTGGTATGTAGCATCGGGGACTTCAGCCCATCATAGTTTGATAAAATGATGACCATTGGATGACCTTGACCTATTTTACGGCAAGGTCAAATTTGGAAACATAGGCTTTTACATGGGAAAAAGTGAAAACTATGGATTTTTTGAAAACTATTGCAGCCTGAGGCCTGAAAAGTGGTAGATGCAAACAGCTAATGGAGTAGATGAAGGTATGTGATTAATTTAGGTCAAGGTCATCTCTTGACCTTGGCCAGTCTGTCGTCCATACACACTTTTCAAAGCTCTTCTTCTCTGAAACTGCTTGGCCAATCAAAGTGAAATTTTATGTGGAGCATCCATGGGTAGAGGGGACGAAAGTTTGATCGCAAAATCCAGGTCACATGACCAAGATGGCCGCCACGCCCATATATGGTAAAAACCACTCAAAAATCTTCTTCTCCAGAACCGGCTGGCCGATTTTCACGAAACTTGGTATGTAGCATTTGGGACTCCAGCACATCATAGTTTGATCAAATGATGACCTTAGGATGACCTTGACCTATTTTACGGCAATGTCAATTTTGGAAACATAGGCTTTTACATGGGAAAAAGTGAAAACTATGGATTTTTTGAAAACTATTGCAGCCTGAGGCCTGAAAAGTGGTAGATGCAAACAGCTAATGGAGTAGATGAAGGTATGTGATTAATTTAGGTCAAGGTCATCTCTTGACCTTGGCCAGTCTGTCGTCCATACACACTTTTCAAAGATCTTCTTCTCTGAAACTGCTTGGCCAATCAAAGTGAAATTTTATGTGGAGCATCCATGGGTAGAGGGGAGGAAAGTTTGATCGCAAAATCCAGGTCACATGACCAAGATGGCCGCCACGCCCGTATATGGTAAAAACCACTCAAAAATCGTCTTCTCCAGAACCGGCTGGCCGATTTTCATGAAACTTGGTATGTAGCATTTGGGACTCCAGCACATCATAGTTTGATAAAATGATGACCATAGGATGACCTTGACCTATTTTACGCCAATGTCAATTTTGGAAACATAGGCTTTTACATGGGAAAAAGTGAAAACTATGGATTTTTTGAAAACTATTGCAGCCTGAGGCCTGAAAAAAGGTAGATGCAAACAACTAATGGAGTAGATGAAGGTATGTGATTAATTTAGGTCAAGGTCATCTCTTGACCTTGGCCTGTCTGTCGTCCATACACACTTTTCAAAGATCTTCTTCTCTGAAACTGCTTGGCCAATCAAAGTGAAATTTTATGTGGAGCATCCATGGGTAGGGGAGACGAAAGTTTGATCTCGAAAACCAGGTCACATGACCAAGATGGCCACCACGCCCATATATGGTAAAAACCTCTCAAAAATCTTATTCTCCAGAACCGGCCAGCTGATTTTCATGAAGCTTGGTATTTAGCATTTGGGACTCCAGCCCATCATAGTTTGATCAAATGATGACCCTAGGATGACCTTGACCTATTTTACCGCAAGGTCAAAGGCTTTTACATGGGAAAAGTGAAAACTATGGATCTTTTGAAAACTGTTGCAGCCTGAGACCTGAAAAGTGGTAGATGCAAACAACTAATGGAGTAGAAGGAGGTATGTGATTAATTTAGGTCAAGGTCATCTCTTGACCTTGGACAGTCTGTCGTCCATACACACTTTTCAAAGATCTTTTTCTCTGAAACTGCTTGGCCAATCAAAGTGAAATTTTATGTGGAGCGTCCATGGGTAGGGGGAACGAAAGTTTGATCGCGAAATTTGGGTCACATGACCAAGATGGCCGCCATGCACAACTATGGTAAAAACCACTCAAAAATCTTCTTCTCCAGAACCGGTTGGCCGATTTACTTGAAACTTGGTATGTAGTATTTGGGACTCCAGCCCATCATAATTTGTTGAAATGATGACCCTAGGATGACCTTGACCTATTTTACGGCAAGGTCAATTTTGGAAACTTAGGCTTTTACATGGGAAAAGGTGAAAACAATGGGTATTTTGGAAACTGTTGCAGCCTGAGACCTGAAAGTTGCTAGATGCAGACAACTAATGGAGTCAGTGAAGGTAAGTAATTAATGAAGGCCAAGGTCATTTCTTGACCCAAGGTCATTTAAATATCAAAATTAAAATTATTTTTTTCTCAGAAATCACTGGGTTTGGAAACTATTGCAGCCTGAGACCTGAAACTTTGCAGATGCAGACAACTTATGAAGGATTAGAACGGAAGCTTATAGAACTCAATAAGCTATAAGCTTCCGTTCTAATCCTTCCTTATTTGTATCATGTTTACAATATATGTATATGTCTATAATTGTGAATAAAATATGTTTAAACTAACTTATGAAGTCAATAAAGGTGTGTGAGTATTCAAGGTCAAGGTCATTTCATGATGACTTAATACTCCAAGATCAGGCTTCAGGTGAGCGTTCTCAGGACCAATGGTCCTCTGGTATTGTTGGTTGATATTTCGTTACATCCCACTCAAAAGCCAAGGTCAAATTGAATCATTTGAATGGAGATCTTGCCTGTTTAGATCTCCAGAAGCCAGGGATCAAACTCAGTGATTAGAATGTGTGTCCTATTGTGTGGCTATTGATCGGTATTATTATAGTGCCAGTTATCTTATCAATAGTTATAATGATTTCAGCTCAATAACTAAAATTGGGAGAGTGGTGACCTAGCAGTAGAGTGTGAGACTGAGGATCAAGAGGTCCTGGTTTTGATCCCCACTTGGTGCACCCATTTGTGTCCTTGATCTGGACAAGAGTACTGGTAATACCCAGGAACCTGCGGCTCCATCCAGACATGACTGAAAAATTGTTTACTGGGACATAGAAGAACCACATATCAAACAAACAAAGCAAGCAATAACTTGCACAGTCATGACTGTTAAGCTCAAGTTGATCCTGAGCTTACCAACATGATAAGATTTTTTCTCGTATTTTCCAGGAGTCCATTCTGTGGCTTACGCATTCCCGAAGGTGAAGATTGTCACAACAGCCGTAGATAAAGCCATGAATGATAAATTCCACATACTGCCAGGAATTGGTAAGTCATGGTCATCTTGTTACATATGAACATATGAACATATAAGTAACAATCGTCAAATGTAAAGACATATAGGGAGATATTTTAAAGAAAATTCTGGAGGAAATAAATGATAAAAGTCTTGGAATATCTTGCACTCTTTTTATACCCCGCCACTTAAAAAAGTGTGGGGTATTATGTTATACCCTCCAAAAAAATTTGTGTTCGAGTGTCCGTCTGTCCGTCTGTCTGTCCGTCCGTCAGCGTTTCGTTTCCGGGCTCTATCTTGAGCATTTATTGACCGATTTTCTTCAAACTTTGTATAGGAGTTTATATCAGGAAGGAGTGGTTTGGGATTGAAGATGGGTAAATTTCGTCAAATAAGTACAGAGTAATGGCCCTTGATTTATGTTAAAATTTCGTTTCCGGGCTCTATCTTGAGTATTTATTGACCGATTTTCTTCAAACTTTGTATAGGAGTTTATATTATGAAGGAGTGGTCTGGGATTGAAGATGGGTAAATTTCGTCAAATAAGTACAGAGTTATGGCCCTTGATTTACGTTAAAATTTTGTTTCCGGGCTCTATCTTGAGCTTTTATTGACCGATTTTCTTCAAACTTTGTATAGGAGTTCATATCAAGAAGGAGTAGTCTGGGATTGAAGATGGGTAAATTTTGTCAAATATGTACAGAGTTATGGCCCTTGATTTACGTTAAAATTTTGTTTCCGGGCTCTATCTTGAGCATTTATTGACCGATTTTCTTCAAACTTTGTATAGGAGTTCATACCAAGAAGGAGTGGTCTGGGATTGCAGATGGGTAAATTTTGTCAAATAAGTACAGAGTTATGGCCCTTGATTTACGTTAAAATGTTGTTTCCGGGCTCTATCTTGAGCATTTATTGACCGATTTTCTTCAAACTTTGTATAGGAGTTCATACTAGGAATGAGTGATTTGGGATTGAAGATGGGTAAATTTTGTCAAATAAGTACAGAGTTATGGCCCTTGATTTACATTAAAATTTTGTTTCCGAACTCTATCTTGAGCATTTATTGACCGATTTTCTTCAAACTTTGTATAGGAGTTCATATCAGGAAGGAGTGGTTTGGGATTGAAGATGGGTAAATTTTGTCAAATAAGTACAGAGTTATGGCCCTTGATTAACATTAAAATTTTGTTTCCGAACTCTATCTTGAGCATTTAGGGACCAATTTTCTTCAAACTTTGTATAGGAGTTCATATTAGGAAGGAGTGGTTTGGGATTGAAAATGAATAAATTTAGTTAAATAAGTACAGAGTTATGACCCATGATTTACATTAAAGTTTCGTTTCCTGCCTCTGTTTTGTGCATTTATCAACCAATTTTATTCAAAGGGCCTGTTACAGGGTATGGGAAATTAACATGGGAGTTTGCCCACGCATGGAATTTTATGAAATTATGTGCATTAATTTTCTTGGTTATGACTGCTATAATAATGGTGTATTCCCATGTAAATTCAATTCCACTGGCAAATTATGACATAATATATGACGTCACTACGATAGCTAAGGGCACCCCACTTTAAAGGTTTCTATAGTGACCAACAATTCATGAAGCAAATTTTGGAAGCTTTCCAGAAATAAAGTAGTCATTGGTAAGTATACTGATACTATAAATGACTTTGTTGGTATCAAGATAGTGGCGTAGCAGTCATTTTCATGTACATGTAACCCCAATTTTCACCTGCTTATTTTAAAAGAGGTAGAATTTGAATTAAAATTTTTGTGTGTTCCAGTCTTTGTCAAGACACCATTTTAATATAAAAACTGCCCACATATGTTAGGAATATATTCGTGAAATTTCACGAAAATCGTGGACCGGTAACATGGTGTTTTGTTACATTCATTACACATGACCCTTATTCATCAAAATTTTAACTTTTTCACTAATAATTACAAAGTACTTTAATAAATGATTTATGACTGTAGGAGTTTTACTGTATGAGTTGTACTGGCATATTATAAGCAATTTATATTATTATAGCATGCTTTCAATGAAACCCAACACACAGACCTTATACCCTAATACATAAGTTACCGTTTGGACAGACTTAAAATAATTTAAAGATTTCACTAAAGTTTTGTGTTTAAACATCACATTAGTATAACTTCAGGGTTTAAAATTCTATATTATTGATCTTCCTGAATTCAGAAGTTGTCTCTCAATACCCTTTCAATTTGTTACATATTATGTTACATTTAGCGCAAACATGTACTGTGAACAATTTTCATATGATACGATCTTTAAGAGCTGAACGTTTTCTTCTTATTTTAAAAGGATGTTATATGCAACTAGTTAATACACATGCTAACTCATGGGACTGTTCGATTGCATTCACCTTAGCCTTATTTAATTAGCATGTTACAAAATTATAAATTAAGAAAATACATTTAATTGAACATAACAATACATGTACCGTGATATTAATCTCAAGAAAAGATTATAAGCTCATAACCCAATCTGTTTTTCTGACATTTATTTATCATTCAATGTTTTACTTTGATGCAAACCCTATGGTAGTACTTTCGCAGGCTTGTGTAACCGATAAGTACACATAATATGCAAGATTAATGTTTGTATTTGTATGAAAGGAAACTTATTTTGTGTACAAGACGTTTGTCATGATATGACAGAACATACTTTATTAAATCTAATTTTTACCAAGAAAATATTAAGTTTAATATTCAGTTTTGAATGATGTAATGTATGTAACTTGCAATATACGTTTAATAGGCTGTCAGAATAAGATCCATAGGAATGTGGATATAGGAAGTGGACTTGCTTTAATGATGAAACATACTTCATAATCAACCTAAATGCATACATTTTATAGGAGATTTTGGTTTGATGTTTATTTTGCAAGTATTTATGTGGGTAACATATGTAATGCAGTGATGTTGCATTTGACTGAAGGCTAAATGCTCAAAATACTTATGGCATATGACTTTACAGTAAAGATCAAAATCAGATCGTATGTTGAAAATCAAAGTTATAAAATTTGGGTACAGCAAGCGATATAGGACATACTCTATCTTTCTCTCTAAAAAAATAAAACCTGGAATTGGTATGTTAAAGTAATATACAGTGAACATTTGTCTATATTTCCACTTGTGTCTTTTACAATAAAATACTACTGATCCAAGAGTAAGAAATAATAATATTAGATTCAGTTTATCACTACGAGACAATTCCACATGGACCTCCCTGTCTCACTCCTATATGAGCAGCATAACATATGATTATCAGTTAAACAAAGTTAAACATCCTCTATTATTTCCTCATTAGAATAATTCAGAGCTTTCAGCATTGATTCAACTGAAGGCAAACTGTTCGCCATTTGGTCTCAATGCTATTTTAGAATTACTTTATATCTTTCTAAACCTAAAGAAAACAGTCAAGTGTGAAAAACAGATGGTAGAAAACCATCATGAATAACATCTTTTTGGCAAAAGTAAGCAATGGCCAGGAGCTGCTGCAATTAGAACCAAGGTTCAACCTAAAATCCCATGTGGAAAACAAGCGAAATAACAAATAGTTACTTGTACAAGGAGAATGTACAGTTTGCCAAGAGAACGGCTATTTCCCAACAGGTGGCCACTCAGTTAAATATGTTACTACATGTATGCCATTCAGGATTGTCTTAGCACAATGTGTGCCAGAAATGTGCATTATGTTCATAATCAAAAACCTTTTTGCGATGTTTTGTAGCAATTTCAACATTTTGTTAAAATTATGAAAAATGACCTACATGTATACAATGTAAAAATTGACAATGTTACCGGCTTTGAATTATCATGAAATTTTGCTTATATCAAGAGGATATATATGGCATGTTTTTATGCAAATATGGTATCTTGACAAAGACTGGAACATATCTATCTTTTATGTTGAATTTGGTATTTTTTGTGAATTTTCGAGAAAAAATTGAGAAATTTTATAATTATTTAATCAGGAAATCAATATAATACTTCTGTAAAACGATTTTATGGTATAAGTATAATGCCTGTGATGTTCTCGAGCCAATCCACTTGACAAATCTTAGAAAATTATAAAACTTAAATTTTAGGACACACAAAGATGAGGGCAGGTATCATGTCATTGTGGGAGTGAGCCAAGGTTGCCTCCTGAGTCCTAGAATTAATTATTTAATCTAATATATACATTTTCGTAGCTCATATATGATGACCTACTTATGTGTAAAATTTAAAGACAATCCATGCGTGGGCACATTTGTAACACCCCCTTTGTATAAAAGTTCAAATCAGGACGTAGTGGTTTGGGATTGAAGATGGGTAAGAATTCATATGTGAGACAAGCCATGTTCTGCTTGCGGATGTGTCAGGTGGTTTTTCCCCGGGTACTCCGGTTTTCGCCCCACCTACCGATTGATTCGTCTCGATATGAGTGAAAAAGCTTGAAAGGGACGTAAAACTGAATCAAAAAAAAAAAAAAAAGAAGATGGGTAATGTATACAGAGTTATGGTCCTTCATTTATGACAAAATTTTGTTCTGCTCTTTATCTTGAGAATTTATTGAGAAACATTTTTGCTAAATTAAATTTGCGTGGCGGGGTATCATGCATGCCTGCAGCGCTTTTATTTAAATTTTCAGCGCTTGGCCTTTTTCACGAAATAATATGTTGACTGGAATGTTAAGCGACAAGTCAACAAACAGGCATAATCTTTTGCACTTTGGTTCAATCCTGGCACTAAAGCCTCCATGCTCGCTCAACTGCGACCCACGGGCTCGGAATACAATTTACTGGTGCAAATGGAGGTTGACCTGTAATGCGCAAACATGTACTATATTTCAGGTAACTTTGGTGACCGATATTTTGGTACTGATTACTCCACAGCAACAGAGCAAGACTCGCCACAAAAATGATGTTGGTACAGGCTGATCTCATATGTGTCATAGTGCAGAAATCATGATAATGCTGCGTCATGAAAAGAAAACTAAGATTCAAGCCAGGGCAAACTTTAGCTTATATGCTCAGACATTGAAACTTGCATGTCTTAGAATTAAGGATAAAGCAAGGGTTAGGTGTTCTGTCTGACAATATAGGGACTGATCAGGCTGCTTGTCTTGGTAGGTGCTATAAATGAGCCGTGTAGCGAGAAAACCGGTCTTCGGGGTTTCCGACCAGGTCTGACACAAACCGATCTGTGCAGCTACAGAAGATGGCTACATGCTTGAAATTTCGGATTTAAGAAGAAGAGGAATTGTACTATTCGTGTAGCAAAAACAAAGGCGCTGATCAGCTTCGCAGTAACTGCGAAGCTGATCTGCGCCTTTGTTTTCGCATAGGCAAAATTCCTGTTTTGTCACGACGCGGATCAAATCATTTCTCATGACAAAGCTCATGTAAGGTGGGCATTTGGTGAAAAGGGTGATTCTTTACGGAAAACTTCTTCATAATAAAAAATTTGAGCATGTTGGCTGCTGTGGTACACTGCCTTTGGAACGAGATCTCTTTGGTTATAACCCCACCTCCATTGTGTGATATCCTTGAACAAGACATAGAAGTTCCCCAGAGCACAGGAAGCAGTGGCTCTTGTCCCAACATGATTGAACCATTGTTGGTTTGGACTGGGACAATAAACCGCAAACCAAACCAGAAAATCACTATAAGGCGTCCTGTTTTCAGTGCTTAAAATCATTTTGAAATGCAACTACAAGAGGTGGACAGTACCTTGAAATTTTGGATTAAGAAGTGGGACTTATGTTGCAAAAAGGCAGGAGCTGCCCAGCTGTCCAGTTGCTATTTCATTATTGTATAATCACCCTTGCAACTTTCACCTAAATATTTCTAGTCATTTCTTTCACAGCTATTTACATAGAGTTAGAAAGACACCCTTTGTCATCAAATGCCTACCTTTATATGAGCCGCCTCGTGGGAAAACCAACAATGTGGTTTCCGAACAGGTCCGACACAAACCGGCCTGTACAAGCACAGAAAAGAGCTAGAAGCTTGAAATTTTGGGTTTAAGTAGAAGAGGAATTGTACTATCCGAGTAGCGAAAACAAAGGCGCTGATCAGCTTCGCGGTTACCGCGAAGCTGATCTGCGTCTTTGTTTTCGCCTATGCAGATTGTTGGTTTTCCCACGAGGCGGCTCATATTCTGCTATAAGAAAGTGCTTTAAAAGGTTGAAGGTGGGGAAGGGGGCCTGGTTTTATGTCATGACCATACAATTATCATGATGTTACTATCATGCCCTGGCATCAGATTGATGACTTACCAAAGTAACATATAAGCCACATCATGAGAAAACAAACATTTTGCATATGCAAAAACAAAGATGCAGATCAGCTTCGTGGTACCCACGAAGCTGATCAGTGTCTTTGCTTTTGCTGCACAGACAGTACAATTCCTCTACTTTCTAAATCCAAAATTCCTAGCCTATAGCCATCTTCTGCTTGAACAGCCTAGTTTGTGTCAGACCTGTTCAAAAACCATGTTGGTTTTCTCGTGATGCGGCTCAAATGCCAAAGAGGAACATACACCTCATTGGGAAAACTAAAAGACTTCAGCTAAAATCTCAATTAGTTGTCAAGTAAAAAAAAAAATGATTATTAGATTGTAATGTTAAATAAACAAACATGAATTTATTATGTATGACTAATACATCATATGCAGCTTATGTCAGGACATGCTCCATTTCCATTTTAATATCATTTACTCTGACAGCTTTTTTGTGTTCTGCTGAAATAATTGATCATCAACAGTGGCACAGACCTAACAATAGAGCGGCCTCATGAGAAAACCAACAATCTGCAAATGCGAAAACAAAGACGCAGATCAGCTTTGCGGTAACCGCAGATCAGCGCCTTTGTTTTCGCTACATGAATAGTACAGTCCCTCTTCTACTTAAATACAAAATTATCTTCTGTGACTGTACAGCCTGGTTTGTGTCAGACCTGGTTGGAACCCCAAATTGTTGGTTTTCTCACGAGACGGCTCAATAATTAAAATTAACACATTTTGTAACATCTGTTGCTATTCTGTTTCTTGGCAAATTGTTCGAAGAAGTTATGTCAAAATCATGAAATTGGTGAATCCTTCAGTGTCGGATTTAAAGGGGTTCAGATTAAAATGAGCAAAGCTGCGAAGCTGATCAGCGCCTTTGTTTTCGCTACACTGATAGTACAATTCCTTTACTTTCTTGATCCAAAATTTCCAACCTCTGACCATCTTCTGTGACTGTACAGGCTGGTTTGTGTCAGACCTGGTCAGAATCCAAATTGTTGGTTTTCTCACGCACAGGCTCAAATATCCAGATCAGTCACTGTCATTGTGGCCAAAATTTGAAAATCCATACATGGCACAAAAACATGTATTTTGAGATCTTGAATGGAGCCATTTTAAACCTCACGTCATACAATCAGGATTTGAACCATGCATTTGAGCCACCTCGTGGGAAAACCAACAATGTGGTTTCCGAACAGGTCCGGCACAAACCGACTTGTACAAGCACAGAAAAGAGCCAGAAGCTTGAAATTTCGTATTTAAGTAGAAGAGGAATTGTACTATCCGAGTAGCGAAAACAAAGGCGCTGATCAGCTTCGCAGTTACTGCGAAGCTGATCTGCGTCTTTGTTTTCGCCTATGCAGATTGTTGGTTTTCCCATGAGGCGGCTCATTTCATGTTTAGAGCTTAGAATCATAGTTTATGAGCAGCCATTAGTACAATAAATGTATTATGAGAATTCAATATCGTGTTTCAAGTCATTTTTTTGTTGCAAAGTTATTAAACTGTAGGACAAAAAATCTCTGCTTTTAAGATCTCCATTTACTTACAGGGACCTATTTTATTATACTATGTTTATGCTATCCATATGTTTTCATAGAAAGTAGAACTGTTTTTGTAAGATTGTCATATTTTATGGCATCATTTGTATAGCTGATTTTGTTGATGAAGAAATTCTGGAGATTTTGAATCTTTTTCTGACAATATATGTATGTTTGGAAATCAAAGAGAAATTATGTATTTATAAAATTTGATTGAACTGTTAATCTATGTAAATAAATAGATGTCAAAATGTACAGATATATTTTCCTATGAACACACTGGTTACCGTATATTTAGAGACAACCAGTGCGAATGAGAACAACCAACACAGATGAAATCTATGTTAGAAATACATGTTGGTAATAGATACCTGTCGAGAAAACTTTCTACACGTATATCTCAGAATGGTCTGTGAAATGTTGTTCCTAACAGGTAGGTGACTACTACAGTCTTATTATGAGACACTGCATGAGAAAACCAAAAATTTGCATATGCGAAAACAAAGGTACAGACCAGCTTGGTGGTTACAGACCAGCTTCGCAGTAACTGCACAGCTGATCAGCGCCTTTGTTTTTGCTAATCGGATAGTACAATTCCTGTACTTTCAAAATTTCCAGCCTCTAACCATCTTCTGTGACTGTACAGACCGGTTTGTGTCGGACCTGGTCGGAACCCAAATTGCTGGTTTTGTCACGCACAGGCTCATGTAAAAGAAATCAGTGCCTCAGAAGTCATTTCGGGAGTTAGACGTCATTATCATGTCAGTTTCCGTAAATTATTAGTTAAGTACCCTGGAAGTGGAGGCTTAATCCAGACATGACTGAAAAATAACTCACTGATACATTAAGTTTACCCATCAAGTGTGATTTCCATTTTTCCTGGGCCACACAAATGGTACATATATGTGTAAGCTAAAATGAAACTAAAGTTTTAATATGAATTTTATGACATGCTTAATTTTACTATGATATGAAATATGATTTCATTGTGTAAGACTTTTTAAATATAAATTGGTCAAAACCAGTTAAACCCCATGCCGATTTTTCTCCATAGCCATAATGTTAAATTGCCTAAGTTAATTGTTAAGTTCAAAAAATTCAAATGTGGTTGAAAACGCTTACCAAATCTAAGTAAGACAACAGCATCTAAAGCATGATTACACAAAGTTTCAAGTTGAAATGCAGATTGTGTTTCTATGTGTGCTTCATTATCCGAGAGCGTCCAGAATTTGGCCAAATGTACTATAGGAATAATAGGGAGCTTTTCATGACGTTTACTAAAACATGTGTCACTCTATAGAAACCTTTTAGCAATACATGAAAGTCAAACCATCTCTTGAAGAATAATTTAAGCTTCACTTCTGAAAGTTACATGTAAAAATGTTCATTCAGTCAAAAGTTATGATGTAGAAAAATTGGAGGTTTTTGCAGTAAATCTATGGAAAAAATTCAGCTGGGGTTTAATTTATTTTGACGAGTTTATTATTTTCTTGAAACCATAAAGCATTGCTTTTTTACTATTAATAATAACAAATAACAACTATTTATAATGCAAATGCTGAATGCTGCTTCGTTCTATTTCTTAAATATGAGAAAATTGATATCATTATTGTGATTTTGCATACTGATGACAGATAAATCGTACAAATATAGATGTTGTCTCGAGTTGCAAATGTATAATTGACCATTTCATGTTTTATTTTTATTGTGCAATATGGAGAAAAATATAATGAGTTCAGAAGAGTTAATGAGCCGTGTCATGAGAAAACCAACATTTTGCACATGCAAAAACAAAGGCGCAGATCTGCGAAGCTGATCAGTGCCTTTGGTTTCGCTACACTGATAGTAGAATTCCTCTACTTTCTAAATCAATAGTTTCCAGCCTCTAGCCATCTTCTGTGCTTGTACAGCTTGTTTTGTGTCAGAACTAATCAGAAACCACATTGTTGGTTTTCTCATGATGGGGCTCAAATGGATCTTGAATGCTAATGAATCTATTTCATTGTTTCATTTTTTTTGATAGATTTAATTTACAATTATTGACTTTGCTTATAGTATTTCATGTAAATAATTTGTGACTTACTGGTAAAACTCATTATAAAGACTTTGCCTACACATTTTAGCCATCCAGACTTAATCAATTTCATTTCACAAATTCTATGGTACATTTCTTAGACAACATATTAAAAAGAATAGACCAGACCGTCTGCTCATACATACCACATTTCAGGCATAAGAATCTCATAGGATTCAGTCACACTTAGAATTGAATTGACATTCCTGTTATCAGTGCCGAAAGTTCTTTTGCATGTACATGTATCTTCAACTTATTAGCAGTTCATTCATATAACTTGAGTATCAGAAATTCACTATTGTGCACCATTGTAACATTGCTTTCTTTCGCATTATTTGAGCCGCCTCATGGGAAAACCAACAATCTGCATAGGCGAAAACAAAGGCGCAGATCAGCTTCACGGTAACCGCACAGCTGATCAGCGCCTTTGTTTTCGCTACTCAGTACAATTCCTCATCTACTTAAATAGGGAAATTTCAAGCTTTTAGCTCTTTTCTGCTCTTGTACAATTCCTCTTCTACTTAAATCCGAAATTTCAAGCTTCTAGCCTGCTTCTGTGACTGTACAGCTCGGTTTGTGTCGACCTGGTCGGAACCCCAAATTGTTGGTTTTCTCATGCACAGGCTCAAATGATATTTTCCAGACAGCACACTGCAATAACCATCACGCATACAGGGAATATAAATGAGCTGCCTCGTGGGAAAACCAACAATTTGGAGTTCCCACCAGGTCTGACACAAAGCGGCCTGTACAGTCACAGAAGCATGCTACATTCTTGAAATTTTGGATTTGAATAGAAAAGGAATGTTAATATCTGTGTAGCGAAAACAAAGGCGCTGATCAGCTTCGCGGTTACCGCGAAGCTGGTCTGTGCCTTTGTTTTCGCATATGCAGGTTGTTAGTTTTCTCATGCAGCGACTCAATTTGCTTATCAATGCTATCATAATTTTACTATTGTAGCCTTTCAGTGATGATATTGTAATCTTTTCATTGAATATTGTTTAGTTTGAAAGTTGGCTGGTACATGTATTTCTTGTTTTATGTTAATGTTGATTATAAAATGAGCCGCCTCATGGGAAATCCAACAATCTGCATAGGCGAAAACAAATACGCAGACCGAGAAGCTGATCAGCGCCTTTGTTTTCGCTACTCGGATAGTACAATTTCTCTTCTACTTAAATCTGAAATTTCAAGCTGCTAGCTCTTTTCTGCGCTTGTACAGGCTGGTTTGTGTCGGACCTGTTCGGAAACCACATTGTTGGTTTTCTCACGCTCAAGCTCATCAGTCATGTGTCTCATCACCTCATGATTTCACCGTTGGTGTACTGGTACACTGTGTTTAACCATATCAAGTCATTCTCCATTGATTCTTAACAGATGAGCCGCCTCGTGGGAAAACCATTAATGTGGTTTCCGAACAGGTCTGACACAAACCGGTCTGTACCGTCACAGAAGATGGCTAGAGACTGGAAATTTTGGATTTAGAAAGTAGAGGAATTGTACTATCCATGTAGCGAAAACAAAGGCGCTGATCAGTTTCGCTGTTACCGGGAAGCTGATCTGCCCCTTTGGTTTCGCATATGCAAATTGTTGGTTTTCCCATGAGGCGGCTCAGATTATAACCAACAAAATATCTTAATCCATTACAGACTCATACCAACTTTGGCCAGCGTAAAACTAGATGATTTCTTCATGAAAATTGCATAGACTCAGTTTAAATGACGAAGTTAATTTTCATCTTTGCTGGTAACAATGGGCATTATGTATTCTATTTCCACATGTTGTTACTTTTGCATTCATTGTAATACATGTATTAATTTGAAGAACATATTTGATGTATGCTTGAACTATTGCAAAATGGAAGGTCAGGCAGTCATTTGAGTTCAAAAACGCACAAACAGTCATTGTATCCTCAGACATTTGAGCCACCTTGTGGGAAAACCAACAATGTGGTTTCCGAACAGGTCTGACAAAAACCGGCCTGTACAGCTACAGAAAAGAGCTAGAAGCTTGAAATTTCGGATTTAAGTAGAAGAGGAATTGTACTATCCGAGTAGCGAAAACAAAGGCGCTGATCAGCTTCGCGGTTACCGCGAAGCTGATCTGCGCCTTTGTTTTCGCCTATGCAGATTGTTGGTTTTCCCATGAGGCGGCTCATTTGTGAGACCACCATACATGGTATAAGCAATGTCATGAGAAAACCAACATTTTGCATATGTGAAAGCAAAGGCGCAGATCAGCTTTGCAGTAACTGCGAAGCTTATCATTACCTTTGTTTTCGCTACACAGTTCAATGCCTCTTCTAAATCCAAAATTTTCAGCCTCTAGCAATCTTCTGCGCTTGTACAGCTCGGTTTGTGTCAGATCTGTTCAGAAACCATAATTTGGTTTTCTCATGAGGTGGCTCATATACCTTATTGCAATATTTATGTCCATCCTAGATTTTAACAGATACAATCAAAGACCATTCTTTCTCAGAAGAACATGTATATATAAAGCCATTTTTTTTATCAAATGCATAACTTGATATGTAAGGGGAAAATCTAGTCAAATATTTTGTATGGATTTAAGCTATGGCTGTTGGACAGCTTAGAAGCCATGTATTGAGATAAAGAGATTTTATGATAATCGGGAGTCAATATTATGTCTTGAAATTAAGGTTACTGTTACTGTTCATTTTTTTTTTTTGATTACAAGATTTTAATGCATATGAGAAATCCTCTTATAAATAGCTACGCTCCGAGTACACATACATGTACTTCTCTTTCTCTGTTGAATTCATGACATTTTCAGTCATTGTGTAAATACTTCATTTCACCTGTAATCAATCATTGTAAATCCTGCCTGATTTTTTTTGTTCAGTATACATCATCAAAATACAGTTTCGGGTACAATATTGTGCAGTCTTATAGCTGTTTATTCATCATATACTGTAGTCTTTATTTTTCTGGAAAAAATAAAGCAAAGCTTAATGCTTCAATATTGTGGTTGTATTTATTATCAGTTTCCTTTTCTATCCCCACTTATAACATTACGAAAACATGCCCATGCGATATACAGAAATTGTTTTGGTTGTAAAAAATCTAAAATTTCATCAGAATTTTTCTGATATTTTTCTTATTTTTGCTCAAAACATAGATTGTGGTTACACATTAGAACCGCCTCGCCTAGAACTGCCTCGGCGAGTACCCACAATCTACGTTTTGGAGCAAAAATAAGAAAAATAGGTATACCTCTGCATACCCCAGTTTAGCTATATAAAAGTGGGGTTCAGGGGGCTATACATTTCACAGACATGTTTTCGAGATGCGTTTTGAGACCACCATCACCTTGGCTTGTGTTAGATAACCAGACTCTGGATTTTAAGTTTATTGGAGGGAACTTCAATGGCAGCAAATTGTGTCTTTGAGCGAAACACTTTTACTCTCAAAAATAATTAGCACTTTAGGAAGTGATGGCTCTAATCTGACATGACTTAAAATTTTTTGAGTGGGACATTAGAGTACCGTACAAAAGATTTATACCAAGTTCTTGGATACATAACAAACTATGCACTCAGACTAGAATGTTCCTCTTCCTAGTGAAGGTCTGCACTGGTAGCTATTTTATCTGCATGGTTTGGTCGAGAATACTACACAGTGCAAAAGCTGACATGTCCACCCCTGTATCCGACATTCTGTGGTAAAAATTTTGTCCCTGGTGAAAGATCTAATTCTGGACAAGAATTTGCATTAGATATTGGTAAACTTCCTCTGACGCTTGCCCAGGATTCTTTAAGAAACTCTAAACATGATGTTTACAGTGAATGCAAAGAAAAAAAAAATGAACAAATGAATATTGCCTATACATGATACAGCATAATCGTGTGTTGAATTTTGGAGGTCATTATCAGTGACTTTGTAACCATAATGAGCCTTATTTTGTTCCTGCCAGTTGTGACTTTGAGAACAGAATGGTCTATTTTCATAGAGCTGCTGGCCTGCTACTCAACTGATTATCTTAAGACTGGGTAACTTTCAAAAGCCAGCGGGAAAAGTGGATTGGTTTGGTGATGTCCAAAAGAATCCAGGACCACCTGATATGGGGGCCTGTACTATACTACAATGGACAAGGTCACTGACCCCCATCAGGAAAAGTGGTCCACTCAAATATTTAACTTGGTGCGTTATTGCTTAAAATTGGGATATTCTTCCAAATGCTTGGTACATTTATGTCTCACAAAAATTGAGGTAAAGTCCTGCTTTGACCACATGACTACAGCTGTTTACAGAAAAGCACTGTTCTTTGGATAGAAGAAAAGACAAACCTAAGCAATGACAATATAATTTTATATAATCTATGAAGCAACTAATACTGATGTAAATTACATAGGTTCTACCCAATGGCAACGTTATAACAAAAACAGCATCAACAGCCTTTTTCAAAAAAGGGTGCAAAACCATAACTCAGCTGAAGACAGCCAGCCACACAGCTGAATAAGAACTGAAAGATGTATTGCATCATAAAGAATGCAAAGATGAAAAATGATCCAAGCATCCTCAATGAATGTCAGTATTTCAATACTAACAAACAGGATTGTGATATTCACAATGGCACAAAATTGGTATTAAATGGCATTTTACAAATATGAAAACAAAATGATTGCACATTTGGAATGTTCATAACACAATTCTTCATAGAACCAAGACAAATTCTCTATATACAAAGTTGAAGCAAAAACAAAAGTTTTATGGCAAGCTTTTACTAAAATGTTCTCGGATTTTCAGAATATTAGAAGCAGCTAGTATAATGTCTAAACAGGCAATTTTTACACAATTTTTATTTTAAACTGTCCTTGAATTAGACATAAGTTCCAGTTACTATTGGATAATTTGAGCCGTGACGCGAGAAAATCGGTCTTCGGGGTTTCCAACCAGGTCTGACACAAACCGACCTGTACAGTCACAGAAGCAGGCTAGAAGCTTGAAATTTCAGATTTAAGAAGAAGAGAAAATGTACTATCCGTGTAGCGAAAAAAAAAGGCGCTGATCAGCTTTGCGAAGCTGATCTGCGCCTTTGTTTTCGCATAGGCAAAAATCCGGGTTTCTCACGACACGGATAATTTTGTGTGAAGATCTAGTTGTGAAGAATCCTCTCATAGCGGGAGCCAACTACTTCTTGGTTACTATAAATCTCTGCACAGCACTAACAGAAAAATGAAATTGTTCCACATTTGTCCGCAATAACTGCTGCTCATGTGTTATGTTATGATAACCTGAGCTATTGAAATAAGCCGCCTAATGAGAAAACCAACAAACTGTATATGCAAAACCAAAGGCGGAGATCAGCTTTGCAGTAACTGCAAAGCTGATCAGCGCCTTTGTTTTCACTACACGGATAGTACAATTCCTTTATTTCCTAAATCCAAAATTTCCAGTCTCTAGACATCTTCTGTGCTTGTACAGCTCGGTTTGTGGAGGACCTGTTCGGAAACCACATTGTTGGTTTTCTGATAAGGTGGCTCAAATAAACTAAAATTAGGTAAAGGTGAATAAAGTTTCTTTGCCACAGATCACAGTGCATGCAAACACTTGTTAGAGAGTTGATGTTTTGGCGAAATTGAAGACTGAAATGCGTTGTATATAAAGATAAACTGTTATTATGTGAGCCGTGATGCGAGAAAACCGGTCTTTGGGGTTTTTGACCTGGTCTGACACAAACTGGCCTAAGCAGATACAGAAGGTGGCTAGAAGCTTGAAATCTCAGATTTAGAAAGAAGAGAAACTGTACTATCCGAGTAGCAAAAACAAAGACGCTGATCAGCTTTGCAGTTACTGAGAAGCTGATCTGCGCCTTTGTTTTCGCATAGGCCAAAATCCGGTTTTCTCATGACGTGGCTCATATCACGTAAATGGTATATCAAGTAAATGGAAGAAACAGATTACAATAAAGCAAGCAATCTTGGGCAAAGAATTTTTATTTGTGTTAAACTAGGGGTTCAATCTGGATTATTACTGATCAAAGTTCGCGCAGCACTAACAGAATCTACTGTCGACATATAGTGGTTCAACAAGAATTATACTGATGTCTGCATGGTACTAACATGGTCTACATATGGATTCTATGGATCTTTTTGCAGCACTATCTGGCTCTACACATAGTGGTTCAGCATGGATTCATAATGTTCTTGTTCCCCTGAGACAGCTTGTGGGTTACCATTTTCCAGTACATATTTCTGTAACAAACAAGAACATTTCTTCTGAAAACATTGTTGAGTTGTATTTTCATATCCCACCAAAAGTTAAGGTCATGGGGGCCCTGGATAGCATAGTGGATAACGCACTTGCTTGTCACCTCTGCGATCCGGGTTCGAATCCGGGTGAAGGTATGTGGCAGGGTAGTGGTCGCCCGTCCCCGGGTTCTCCGGTTTCCTCCACCACGTTTGACCACATAACGCCAACATCCGCGCCTTCAAGAATGCATATATAAGTTCCATGAGCTTTCTGTGTGATTGAAGTAAAATAAATATAGTTTAAACTTTTTTTTAAGGTCATAAAAAGACTGGATCTCTGCGTAACTCATATAAGCCTGGCGTCCCTTTTGTGGGACATAGGCAAACAGTATAGCCCCAGAATGTGGCGTCCCATCTGGGGCTATTCTGTTTGCACCGAGAAATTTCATAAAAAAAATAGATACAAAAATAGAAATCAATCCTAACACCCCTAAAAATGAAGGTGGACTCACCCAATTGATAATGCTGGGAGAATCCATGCATCAAATATAAGTTAAATTCTCATCTGGAAGACTGGGGAAGCCAGGGATTGAACCGAAGACCCCTGGTTTATAAGGCGATTTGCTTTAAACCACTACACAATAATCTTCTAAAAGCGGGATCGAAAATTATAAATCAATCTGGGAAGAAGGATCTCTGAAAATAGTTCAGCAAATTTGAGCAACAACAACTGGGTATCATAAAACCTCTTTACCTCCAATTCCTCAAAGGAAGTAGTGCCTTGTTCTATCTTCTGGCCTATACCACTTTCATAGCTGCTGTAACGTGTCTGAAAAACGAAGACCATTAGTAACAAATTATCTATTGTCTAGTATGTATTGTAGTATTTTGGTTGGCTGAAATGAAACTTACCTGTAAGATAAATGTGTCTGAACAAAATCATTCAACATGCAATTCAATCTAATTACATTTCCCCAAGAAAGCAGAATATGATCATAGTGATGTTTACAGTGATTATAGTGACTAATAATTGAGCCTGTGCGTGAGAAAACCAACAATTTGGGTTCCGACCAGGTCCGACACAAACCAGCCTGTACAGTCACAGAAGAAACCCAGAATCTTGAAAATTTGGGAATAAGTAGAGGAGGAAATGTACTATCCGTGTAGCGAAAACAAAGACGCTGATCAGCTTCGCGGTTACCGCGAAGCTGCTTCGCGGTTACCGCGAAGCTGATCTGCGTCTTTGTTTTCGCCCATGCAAATTGTTGGTTTCCTCACGCACAGGCTCAATTAGTTTAGTTAAGATTCTAATCTTTATATGTGTGCAATCTTCACTATTTGGCATTTTTGTGAAAATTATTCAAGATACGGTATTTGAAGCCTTTGTTAACCCACTGTAGCTACTCGGGCATATAAAGTCTTGCCTGGTTGGAACTCCGAATAACAGATTTTCTAGCAAAAAGGTTAGTATTACCAGTACCTTAACATGTTTAGCCATTACTCCCTCCTCCTTAATCTTAGCTGCAATCTTCAGACCTCTGGCAAATGAGTCCATGGCACCAATGTGAGAAATAAACATGTCTTTGAGGTTGGTTGACTCTCGCCGGACCTTACAGTCAAAGTTGAGACCTCCTGGCGCCAGTCCACCTTGGTCTAGGACTGTCTGGATATCAAGTACAAGTGACAGATTTTATCCCTTTTCTAAATAATTCAAAGCATATGCCATGACAAACTTTGACAAAGTCTTAGAGTTACAAATAAATGAGCCTGTGCGTGAGAAAACCAACAATTTAGGTTTCTGACCAGGTCCGACACAAACCAGGCTGTACAAGCACAGAAGATGGCTAGAGGCTTGAAATTTTAGATTTAAGAAGAAGAGGGACTGTACTATCCGTGTAGCGAAAACAAAGGCGCTGATCAGCTTCGCGGTTACCGCGAAGCTGATCTGCGTCTTTGTTTTCGCATAGGCAGATTGTTGGTTTTCTCATGCACAGGCTCAAATCACACACTGACTCCTTACTGGCATTTAGTGACATCGATTTGTTGATTTTTTAAGTCTTATCATTAGAGACTTTTAATAAAATCTTGCAAGTGTACATGTCTTACTATTTTAAGAATTGTGCTATAGTACTTGAAATCATTTACAGTGGTGTTATGGCTAAAAACCCAAATTAGCCGTTTTAACGGCTAATTTGTTAACGGCTAATTGTAAAATTTCGCGGCGAAATTGTGTGTAAAATAAAAGTCAGCGCGGAATTTCGCCGCGAAATTCCGCCGCGAAATTCCGCCGCGAAATTCCAGATTTCACGGCGAAATTTCGCGGCGGAACACGGTGAAAAAAGTATACCTGTCATTACGCATAAAATTCAATTGACCGGCGTTTCGCGGTGTTTCGCGGCGAAAAAGACGACAGTCACATTTTTTTTTTTTTTTTTTTTTTTTTTGTTTAAATATAATTTTAAATTGGATGTTTTTATTTCAGTTCTACAGCTGTAGTTGTATCAATATTTTGTTTGCGTCACAATTTTGTATAATTATCGTTTTAGTCCCGACAGTTACAACAGTTTTATTGTTTAAATTTCATTTTAATTTGTATGCATCTATTTTTACTTTTCAAGTCGTATAAATATTTTGTTTTCTTTTCAATTTTGTATAATTATCGTATTTTATTCGTGTCTTAACTAGTTTGAAGTTTCTGAGACCCTGATTATCGGCTTTGTGTTGTTGTTTTTTTTTTTCATGCTTCTTTTTCAGATTAATCAGACTTACCCGATAATATTAGATCCTGTTATCTAGCTTAATTAACAGAAAAAGCTCATAGCGACATAAGCAATTTTCATGGTATGATTGCCCACAGATTTGTTTGTTTGTATTGAGGCTGAACGTCCCAGTCACCAATTTTAGGCATATCTGGACAGAGCTACCGTTTCCTGGGTATTAAGTAGTACTGTGGGTAGTCAATGTGCCTTGCTCAAGGACACAACACGGTGTCGCCAGTGCGGATCGAACTCAGGACCTCTCGATTCAGAGTCTGATGCACTACAACTATGCCACCGCGATCCCAACCCACATATAAATACAGGTCTTTGGATTCAACATGATGAAAAAATCGGCTTCAACTCTGTTTTGGACATTTAAACACCTGTGGATTCCGTTTCGTTGAAATCAATTTAGTCTAAACGACATTTGGTCGCATACGACTTTCACCGGGTCCATACGATATTCGGTCGAATACGAGCAATACAGCAACATACATGTACAAAATTTTGTCGAAACTGTCGATTTTTGCTAACCGTTTTGAGTTAAACAGCGTGTTGTGTTCCTTCCAAAACCCACACGTACGGATGGCTTGGAACACGTACATGCATATCAAATGACAAAATCTCATTGTATACATGGCACAATACACTAGAAAAGGGAGGATACTGTGTTTAAAACAAAGTACTGACGTCAGTATATAAAGTTTTCAGTTTATCTTGGAACACATATATACAGTAAGGGCTGTGTACGCACCGCGGCAATATGAGTGCATGCCGCATTAGATTAATTAGAACAAAGTTGAGCGCAGAAGCCTAGTGGTGGATTAAAGGAATTGACCGGAATCAAAATGTCCTGTGTTCGATTCCTATATTCGTTGGGTTTCGTACTTGAGCAAAACCGGTATACATATATTACCCTGAAAGTGTTGTCAACATGGGACTGTTGACTGTTAAACTGATCTTCGCTAGCTGTACTTCTACAAGGCAAGTATAATGTATAAATCGATATGATTGCGATTAGTCTTGTGCTGGCATTCATAGAGGGACCAGCAAGCCCAAATGTCAATATGCCTCTTTTTGTTTTGTCGTTTTACATGGTTGAGCTCAAATTAAGTTATCGTAGTTCACATCTTAAACGCTATAAAGTGAAGCAATTGAGGAAAATTTACAAAAAAGAAAGCAAGGAATCTAACTGTTTATTTAGCATTACCATTTAGACAATGTTTGTGCTACAACACAAGACACAAAGTTAGATGGCCCCTGCCCATTGGGACCTTAAGAAATATATAGGCTGCTTGTGCCTCCAGGCAAAACTTATACGCTATTGACAGATCATCTGATTACTGGTTTACCGCTCAGGTCTGTGGCTGCCTAGGAAAAATGGTTTCAAGTAACCATCCATACATATAAACAGTATTGGCTTAGAGGGATCGTTATATTTCAAACACTTGTTAGATATCATGACGTCCCATAAAATGGAGGCAGCGTCCTGACATGACCATTGCTGTTGATTACGACGTAAAGCATCTATTCAAACAAAAATCCAACAAAGTTAGATTCAACTAGCTGGCGCATTACGTTATAAATATTTTCGTCTTTCCGTGATTTCGCTATCGTACCACCTTCGTAATACCAATGGAAAAGTCGCGTTATGCACGTTTTTCATTTCTATACATGCATAATCGTACATATTATTATGTGCACGTAAATAACGATCTATACATGGAACAGATGAATCATAGTGTGGTCATTAAATTAAAAATAAATAATTTTATGTTAACATTTACAGGTATTTCGCCGTGTTTCGCGGCGAAATAGGAAATTTTAACTTACCTGTTGTAAACGTTAAAAAACGAATTTCGCCGCGAAACACCGCGAAAAAATTAACCGATTAAACGTTTAAATTTTCCCTTGGCCGGTGAAATTTCGCGGTGGTTTCGCCGCGAAAAATCACAAGTGATCAGCGCGAACTGTGCAAAAGTGGGTTTTTAGCCATAACACCACTGTAAATATATACTCAAACAAATATGTTAGACATTATTTTTGTAAGAACACATCTTAGAAATTCCTTTATATAGTGTACAAAATATCTTTTACTACAGACCTTCATAACCAGTGCACAGTTTTTAATGTCCATCGGGAACTGGTCAGTGTCCCAGCCTAGGTCTGGGGAACCCGTGTTGGAATCTACTGATCCTAGCATACCGAACCTAGAATTGATAAGACAAGACCTCATGCTAACCATGACCTTGAAATATTTCAAAGCAAAATATTTAAACAGCTATCAAATCATATAACCATTACATAAAAATTCAACAAAAATTCCCAAAGAACATCACTATTTTGCTGTTTTGTTTATTTCCCTCGGAATTTTTTTTTACTTTCATTGTATTGATATCATTTTCAGGACTTAGACCTTACTTACGCTGAAGCCATAACAACATCATGTTCATAACCATGGCCAGCCAGGGTGGTGTGATTAGGCTCAATATTCAACTGAAAAACAAAATTAGAAAACACAGTTGATGCTGCATAAACATGTATAATGCATTCATACTTGAAAAAAAAAATGCATTATTTCCTTGAGGAGAAAAAAAGCTTTTATCTGATGAAACAACAACATGGATTCAAATATTGTTTCAGCAATTTTATAAGAACAGTGCTGTTTCAAACTATCCTACCATGATAGTATACAAAATTTGTCTGTAATTCTTTGTAGAAAGTTATCATTATGTTAACATTCCTAAACAGTCCAGTGCAAAATCAAATACACTTTGCAAGTTGAAAGAATTTTATCATACAGGACCATACAGGTTAAATATGTTATTCTTTTGAATAAGAATTACCCTACCTTAAAATCTTTCTCTAGCCCATAGTGTTTCAGGAAGGCAATCACTGTCATAGCATCTGAAGAAAAAAATCAAGTGAACATTTCATGACTTATTGACTTTAATATTCTGTCTGTAGATCTTATCTTTTATTTTTATTTTTTATTTATTTATTTATTTATTTATTTATTTATTTATTTATTTATTTATTTACTTATTTATTTATTTTGTTTTTTTGAGGGGGTGGTGGTTTGAGGTTAAATGTCCTAGCTAATATGCTGGGAAGCTATTTTAACTTTTCGGTACTTAAATGGGGAGTTAATATGCCTTGCTCAAGGACACATGTTGGCCGTTAAGGTTTCAAAAGCATCCTCTTGCTCAAGGATCTGACACTCTATCACTGAGCCACTGTGCTCATCCACGAAGGCCCAATCTTGAACTATGAGAAGGTCATAATTAAAGCTGTCTTTAAGACAGAAACTGAAACGATACAATCTATCTTGTCCAAAATGGCACAAAAATGCCATTCACCATCATAATATTTTTGCAAACTTAATTATGAAATAAGCCACCACATGAGAAAACCAACAATCTGCATATGCAAAACCAAAGGTGCAGATCAGCTTCCCAGTAACTGCAAAGTAGATCAGTGCCTTTGTTTTCGCTAAGAGGATAGTACAATTCCCCTACTTTCTAAATCCAAAATTTCCAACCTCTAGCCATCTTCTGTGTGTGTACAGTTTGGTTTGTGTCAGACCTGTTCGGCAACCACAGTGTTGGTTTTCCCATGAGAAGGCTCAAATGGTCTTATGATGTTTCAACATTTAAAACAGCATCCTACCATAATCATACTGATGTTTGGTTGGCTCCTTAGGTTTGGGTTCTATCAGCAACACACCATTGAATCCTATCTTCTTCTTGTAGGCTGAAATAGAAGCCTACTATCATGATCATCACACAATTAACTCATTATGTCTCCCCCCGACAGGGTCGGGAGACATATTGTTTTTCCCCGTGCGTCTGTCTGTCTGTCCGTCACAAATCGTGTCCGCTCTATAACTTGAAAACCGTTACAGATTTTTCAATGAAACTTGGTACACTTGTAAACCACGATGAGACGATGTGTCATGCACAAGAACCATAACTCTAGCTTGAGTATTTTTGGAGTTATTTCCCTTTGATTATGTTCGATACAATTTCGTGTCCGCTGTATAACTTGAAAACCGTTTAAGATTTTTCAATGAAACTTGGTACACTTGTAGACCACGACGAGACGATGTGTCATGCACAAAAACCATAACTATAGCTTGAGTATTTTTGGAGTTATTTCCCTTTGATTATTTTCGATACAATTTCGTGTCCGCTGTATAACTTGAAAACCGTTAAAGATTTTTCAATGAAACTTAGTACACTTGTAGATCACGACGAGATGATGTGTCATGCACAAGAACCATAACTCTGGCTTGAGTATTTTTGGAGTTATTTCCCTTTGATTATTTTCGATACAATTTCGTGTCCGCTGTACAACTTGAAAACCATTTAAGATTTTTCAATAAAACTTGGTACACTTATTGAGCATGATCAGACGATGTGTCATGCACAAGAACCATAACTCTGGCTTGAGTATTTCATGAGTTATTTCCCTTTGATTATTTTCCATACAATTTCGTGTCCGCTTTATAACTCGAAAATCGTAAGAGTTATTTCAATGAAACTTGGTACACTTATAAAGCACGATGAGATTACGTGTCGTGCTAAAGAACCATAACTCTTGCTTTCATATCTTTGGAGTAATTTCCCTTTGATTATTTTCCATACAATTTCGTGTCCACCCTATAACTTGAAAATCGTAAGAGAAATTTCAGTGAAACTTGGTACACTTATAAAGCATGATGAGACGATGTGTCATGCACAAGAATTATAACTCTTGCTTTCATATCTTTGGAGTTATTTCCCTTTGATTATTTTTCCATACAATTTTATGTCCACTCTACAATTTGAAAACCATAAGAAATATTTCAATGAAACTTGGTACACTTATAAAGCACGATGAGATGATGTGTCATGCTAAAGAACCATAACTCTTGCTTGCATATCTTTGGAGTTATTTCCCTTTGATTATTTTTCATTCAATTTCTTGTCTGCTCTATAACTCAAAAACCATTAGAGATTTTTCAATGAAACATGGTACACTTATAAAGCATGATGCACAAGAATCATTACTCTTGCTTTCATATCTTTGGAGTTATTTCCCTTTGATTATTTTCCAAACACTTTCCTGCCCCTATAACTTGAAAACCGTAAGAGATATTTCAATGAAACTTGGTACACTTATAAAACAGAATGACAGGATATGTGATGCACAAGAACTATAACTCTTGCTTGCATATTTTGGACATGCACATAGAAAGGGGGGAGACATCAGTTTTCACATAGAAAACAAATTCTAATTTAAGTCTGGCGTTCCTTTTATGGAACATAGGCAAACAGCCTAGCCCAAGATGTGACGCCGCAGAACGCGGGTTATCTGGGGCTATTCTGCGGCGTCACATCTGGGGCTTTCTGTATGCACAGAGAAATTTCATCGATAAATGAGATAAAAATTCAAAATCACTCCCAAGATGCTTTCATGATGACTCCAGTTTCTGTACTCTAACACTAGACCACTGTACTCAGAAGCATAAATGAATGTTTCTACTGAAACTAAAAATATGTCTAGGTCACCTGCTGCCATCTTGAAGAAGTTTCCCATGTGGTTCTGTTCCTGTAGTATGTTGGTGTTCAACAGTGTGTGGTAACCCTCTCTACCTCCCCAGAAGACTGGAAATATGAATACATAAAAATATATTGAAAATCTGCAGATATTTTATTGTCATTTTTCATATATATTATGCAAGGAACCCTGATCACAATATGTTTATTATATGAGCCTATGCGTGACAAAACCAACAATTTGGGTTCCGACCAGGTCTGACACAAACCGGCCTGTACAGTCACAGAAGCAGGCTAGAAACTTGCAATTTTGGATTTACGAAGAAGAAGGATTGTATTATCCATGTAGTGAAAACAAAGGTGCTGATCAGCTTCGCAGTTACTGCGAAGCTGATCTGCGCCTTTGTTTTCACCTATGCTGATTGTTGGTTTTCCCATGCACAGGCTCATATGTTATCACTTTGTTTGTTTAGAGACTTACCAGTATTCAGATAAAACCGTCAAGAAGCACCTTTCTGAAGCTAAAAGCTTGCTATGGTGTCGAGTAGTGAGTTCATAGTGAGTTCAATAACATGTAAATTTCAGAACTCTGAAAAACAATCAACATAAAAGTTTATTCAGCTAGGAAAATCCAATGCAAAACCATACCAAAGTTTCTTCATTCTTACCAAAGTTTTCAGCTCCCAGTTTCTTTGCAACCTCCATACATTTCTTAACTTGGGCAGCAGCAAAGGCAAATATATGGGCATTGGGATTGCTGGCAGCTCCATTCATATATCTAAGGATAGGTAATTCATAGTTAAGCATCACAATTTGAAGTGAAAAATTGCTATTTTGTGTGGAGGATAAATTTTTGTCATTTTTCCAAAAATCTTTGTTCTAATCTTTGATTAGAACTGTTGATGTTGAGATAATCCTAATGAAGATCAGTTATTACAATATGCTTTCTAATTATTGCCTCGGATCCAAAATAACCCGGATAAGG
This sequence comes from Rugalucina vietnamica, assembly GCA_964017185.1. NCBI lineage: Eukaryota > Metazoa > Mollusca > Bivalvia > Lucinida > Lucinidae > Rugalucina > Rugalucina vietnamica. Next base: position 6,340,058 of record OZ024873.1, read on the forward strand.
CACTAAAGCGAGTGTCAATTCATGTTGTCTCTGCTTGATTTTAAGTATCACAAAACACATTAGGATTGTCTAAAATGAGTTTAAGTGACAGCTAGGGCTCTAATAAGAGGTTTTTTTTATCATGTTTGATCAAAAATTTTAAGTTACTTTGAATGCAAATGGAGTTTTTCCCTTCATTTTTACCAAAATCTGGTGATTTTCTGTCAAAAAAGCTGAAAACAGTGAAATTTGATACCTAGTTTTCTTGACGATTTGTGCAGAACATGTTGGTTTCTCCAGAAATAAAATGATACTGTCTTAAAGTTAATATATTAGGCTATTGCTTTATGAAAAAATATCATGGATAGTTGCTCAAATAATTAAATTATCAACTTTTAAACTTTATCAATAACAGCTTTGACAATCTAGCCAAGACCACATATTTCCAATAAATACCATAAATATACCGTAGTTACCTATCCGGGATTTATTGGATCCGAGTTATTGCGCATGCTTTAACAAGTGCATACCTTAATCTTGTCAAACAATCTGTGTAAAAGCACATGTTGTCCAGCTAGTATTTTACACCAATAGGTGTACTAAAACTAAGTCTTAGTCTTAAATGAGCCGCGACGCAAGAAAACCGGTCTTCGGGGTTTCCGACCAGGTCCGACACAAACTGACCTGTACAGCCACAGAAGCAGGCTAGAGACTTGAAATTTTGGCTATAAGTAGAAGAGGAATTGTACTATCCGAGTAGCGAAAACAAAGGCGCTGATCAGCTTCGCGGTTACCGCGAAGCTGATCTGCGCCTTTGTTTTCGCATAGGCAAAAATCCGGTTTTCTCACGATGCGGCTCAAATAGTATTAATGTATTGCAGAGGTTTGAATACATAAAATGCATCACCATTTAAATTTTGAACATGTGTTAGTTTCGATTTTAGTGTGAGCTAATTTAGAAAAGGCAATTTGGCATATCACACTCACCTTGGATGAGCAAACAGGTTGGCCGTTGCCCAGAGTAGTTTTACACCAGTCTTTTTCTGTAGTTCCAGAGCCAGGTCTGTGATCTCATCTAGGTTCTTATTGGTCTCCTCCAGCGTCTCACCCTCTGGGGCAATATCTCTAGAAATAAATGAACACTCACCTTTAGAAAAACACACCAAAGCAATATATAGATTTTTCTTGCAGTTAAAAAATTGAAAACTTTCAGTTGAATTTTGATATGATATTTATTGTTGCTCAAGATAAATGTATAAGCTGATACATGTCTGTATAAACATATTGATGTACTTAAAGTATGGAGGATGTAAATAATTATGCACGTTTTGTATGAGAAGATAAAAATCCACAAATACATGTACTATGGGCATGTATAAAAAACTACTTTTTGTGATCAAGTTACATGTTTTAGTTTGTTTACTTCGTTGAATACAAATTTTTCCCAAAATTAAAATGCTCTGAAGCTGCCAATATATAAAATATAAATCAATTTAGAAAAATAACTGTCAATTAAGAAATAAATACTGTACTATTTTCACAAATAAGTTTGTTTATAGTAAATGCCAATCGCTGAACTTACCACAGGCACTTGAAGTTGTAAATTGACTAAAAAATCATCAGATTTATGGTAGTGTCTAAGGTCAATATAATTATATATTCTATACTGACATATTCTATGATTGTAATATGCTATATAAGAAATTTCAGCGCATGTGCACTAACCTGTCATGGAAGCACCAATATTTAACTCCAAGTTTTGTGAAGAATTCAAAAGCTGCTCTCAGTCTTCTCTTGGCATTGGCCATAGAGTTGCTACCATCGTCCCAGGGGCGTACCAGGGTGGGGAATCCAAATGGATCAGCACCTGTCATAAAATATACCATAACATTTTTCGATGAATTGGGGTTCTACAGAAAATGAACATGTAAGTCAGGCTTGAATTTAAACTGCCAACCTTCACATCCTGCTTATTTATCTTAAAATGCTAGCAAAAGTTGGAATTTTTACATTCATGAGCAAAAGGTAAATGTGTTCAACTCAGCAGAGCATAAGAAAATAATACACCATTGCAGCATTAAACTGGTTGTTCCGCTATTTTAAAGCCCTTAAAACCTAAATGGACATGATAGAGACAGATTAGTTTCATAGTACACTGTGATGGAAGTAAATGTGTGTTTTTTTCTCATAACCTGTATATAAATGCATAAAGATTTAGCAGATTAATTATTACCTACCTGTTCCTCTGAATGTATGCCAGAAGCAGACTGAAAATCTCAGCCAGTCTTCCATAGACCTGCCCATCACAACCTATTAAAATGCACAACACAGTCTGATCAGGGTCTCCACTGTTAACAATAAAATAATATTATATCTTTTAAAGCCTGATTGCAGCATTTTTAGAGAAAAATATTTTTATGAAGAAATAAAAATTTTGATGGTAATTAAATCAGTTATCACACTAAATATCAGTGACATTCTCAAAGTAAGTAAAAAAACAATTCTAGATATAGACAACTCAACTCAACTTTATTTTATTTGCAAATCATATAACATTTGACAATGGATACATGAAATGCGCCCATAAAAGGCAGTGAATAACAAAAAGACAAACTATTCCACCCACCCCACAAAAATCACTTCGGAGTGCCGGACTGTGCCCGGAAATATCCGGTCGATTCCGTAAGGAATCGCCGAACTTGTCGAATGCGCCTACTAAAGACCGGGACCAATCGAGCACTCCCATCACATGCAGTCCATGGTCCAGAAAAGCCAGCACAAACAACGAGATGCTGCCTTTAACAGACCATGAACTACATATACCTCACCTAGTGGATACTCCACAACTGAGCAAATAACAAAACTTACTAGTTTATCACATATACTACATGCACAACAAATAAACAGCAATATGGGAGTAGAAAATGTGTGAAGACACACTGAATCAGAGCACCACACATCAACCATCAAAAGTCACCAACTTATAAAATTAAGCCCTTAACTTCAAAATTCTCTCTTCAGAGAGAGATGAAAGTAACTGGTATACCAAGTGAATCAAATTGGAATCTTCAGTGGACATAAGCCAAATTAATTTATCTTTGTCATTCAATCTTTCAGTATTTGGATACAGTTCATGGATCTTTGATAGATTAGTATTCCTGACATCATTTAAAACTGGACATTTTAAGAGAAAATGTATTTCATCTTCTACATTATTTTTACATAATTTGCATAATCTTTTGTCTGCACTGATATTTTTATAACGACCTTGTTCTATTTCAAGTTTGTGATTACTGATTCTGAATTTACAAAGATTTCTTCTTTGATTTCTGCTACCAAATTGCAAATATTTTTCCATTGTAAAATTTTGTTTAAAAAGACTATACGTTCTTAACTTGTTACCTGTGTGTTTATTTTCACCATGAGTAGACTGTGTTTTTTCTTTCCAATTAAGAATAAATTTAGTTATTAAAGCATTTAAAACTTTTCTGTATAAATATTTAGAATTGCTATTTAAATCAGCCTTAATGTTCAAGTAAGATAAGATGCTTTCATGAAATTAACCCATGAATCAATTCCTTTATTACTTAAATCAACAGATAATCTGTATGCTTCAGTTAAGAGATTATTTTTTGATTTTTGTATGTGAGTTAAATATTTAAACATATTAGCTATAATTTGAATAAGGAGGGGGTATCGACCTGTTTCTCCTCGAACAGCAAGATTAGTTGCCTTTGAACTTACCCCAAGTATATATTTACAAAACTTTAAGTGTAACTTTTCTTGAGGTAACTTATCATACATGTTAAGTAAATAATTATCTTGTTTGGATAGAAGTTTACTTGATGAAAAAGTTCCCCATATTTCAGAACCATATGTAAGAATTGGTTTAATTAAGACAAGAGAATACCTGAACATACCTGTGTAGGGTTATAGTGTTTGAAGACCAGTGTCTCTGCTGGGCCAGCATCTGGCTTGAACGGGACCTTACCAATACCTATCGTCAAATTTGTTACTAACTGTAGCACATATACAAAAAGATCTTATTCAAATTGCATCTAAGCAGCATAATCAGAACACTTTTAAAAATTATTATGCAAACAACGACAACAACAACATAAAAAAATGATGCTATATAGATTCAGCTATGCTTTCATCGAACGACCAGCTAATGTCATTATCAGCAGCTTTAATAAATAAAATCTAAATCTTTTATATTAATCGTGCCTCACTATTTTATAAATTGTGGTGGCTTAAATTTGTGGAACAGCCAGTGCATAATATGTATTAGACAATTGGACAAGTTTTTTCATGACATGGCTCAAAGCTCTGAATTAATACAATGTAATACAGTAGCTCTAAATTGCACCTGAAAGTTTCTTGCTAAATTACAGTTAATTTAATTTGTACTGTTTTACCTATATCAAAATAATAAATCAAGTAAAAATAAACATATTTACCACCAAAGAAAACTGCCTCTTCCTCATCATATTGTGCATACAGATTTCCACCCCCAGAGCTCGAACCTTTGGATTCTGGTGCAAACGAAGACATGTCACTCACTGGTTACACCCTAAACTGAAAGAAAAGTTAGTAACAAACCAATTTCAATATGTGTAACTTAAGACAACCCTTGCTGATAAGCAAGATAAAGTGTCAAATTATCAATTGCACAGCACTCAGATGTTGACCTGTCATTCAAAGTTTTGGATTGTTTACAGCAGTTGAAAAAAAAATATATATCACCGTGTTCAATAGAAACTTTGGTTCTGTACTACATACTATACTACTGATTTTTTTTTCTTGATTTTTTTTTTATTCTCTTTCCAAAATAGATTTAAACTCCTAAAATATGTGTTATCTCGGATCACAGTTTTAAAGCTATAAACCCAATAGTTTTGTCCGCATCAGTATCATATTTCCAATTGCTCAGCTGTACCATTTTAGTCCGGCCTTTCTCTATACATGTACCTTGAGCGTAGTAATTCTATGGAATGATTTAGTGCAAGTTTTTCATAAAAATGATACTATTGCCATTCGCAATGAGTAGGCTACCATTAAATCTCAAAAGTGCCAAATGGATCTACAAATCTACATGTATTCGAAAGACAGGCGAATTGCATTTTCTATCAGTATAAAGAGGGTAGGGATTTTCAGTATTTAAAGGGAACTGCATATGGGTGGATATCTACTTGAATTATAATACAATCTGATCCATCTTCTCATCATGCATTGATGCAGGCTATTCATGTTCTTGTCTTTATGAGTGTCCTTCTAATGACGGGTGCTAGACTCTGGTCCAGTCTGTATTTTGTCACCTTAGCATCTTGCTGGAGACTGGCAGTTCTTTCAGAGATCGTCCTTCAGTTTAAGGTGTGATCATTTTTAAACACATGGCTGTGCGTGTGTGTTTTGTCGGGAACCGCGACTTTTCGAAGAGTTTTTGGCTTTCCGTCATTCCGTCCTTCCGTCTGTCCGTCCGTTCTTCCGTCCCCCTATTGGAGTATGTACCTTGTGCGCTCAACTCCTCCTACAGTTTTATTCCGATTCTTTTGAAACTTTACAGATGTCTTGACCATGCTTTGTAGATCTATATGTGATTTGGATATAATCCTCAGATTAATTTTTGACACTTCTTTCCGGCAATTTGAACTTAGTCATTTTTTTCGGACATTTTGACAATGAAAGAGAATGGACGGTGGGTACCTTGTGTGCGCAACTCCTTCTTCAGTTTTATTCTGATTCTTTGGAAACTTTACCGATGTCTTGACCATGCTTTGAAGATATGCATGTGATTTGGATATAATCCTCAGATTAATTTTGACTCTTTTTTTCCCAATTTGAACTAGGTCATTTTTACGGACATTTTGACAATGAAAGTGAATGGACGGTGGGTGCCTTGTATTCGCATCTCCTTTTTCAGTTTTATTCCGATTCTTTTGAAACTTTACCGATGCCGGTCTTGACCATGCTTTGAAGATATGCATGTCACGGTTTTTTATATAATCCTCAGATCAATTTTGTCACTTTTTAGCTCACCTGAGCCGAAGGCTCATGGGGAGCTTATAGTATGGTAGTCGAGCCGGCGTCCGTCCGTGCGTGCGTCCGTGCGTGCGTCCGTTCACATTTTCAAAGATCTTCTTCTCTGAAACCGCTTGGCCGATCAAAGCCAAATTTTATGTGGAACATCCATGGGTAGGGGGAACGAAAGTTTGTGTTTTTTATCTCGATCGGATAAGAACTCTGGTTGCTATGGCAACTTGACTTGTTTCCATTGACTTGTATGGAGAAAAAGTGAAAATTGGCATTTTCCGTTTTCAGGCTGGGGATATTTGAATTTTGTTTTTACATAAATGTTTATTGAGTAGTCCTTCACGTTTAAGGCAACTTTTGTAAAAATCAATTTATTCGTTTGGTTGCTATAGCAACATAAAGGGTAAATTTTCGAAAAAAAAATATTCAAAAATCCTCTTCTCAGAAGCCCGCGTATGGGGGATGAAGCTGAAATTTAGCGTACATGCTTATTACGTTAGTCTGTACAAAGTTTGTGTTTTTTATTGTCTTTGTCCAACTACTTTGGTTGCTATGGTAACTTGAAGTTTCCATTGACTTATAAGGCAAAAAGTGGAAATTTACAATTTCTGCCGTTTCATTGAGGATATTGAAATTTTGTTTTTACATAAATGTTTATTGAGTAGTCCTCCCCTTTTTTGGCAACTTTGGTCAAAATCGCTTTATTCGTTTGCTTGTTATAGCAACGTATTTTTAGGGTAAATTTTCGAAAAAAAAAAAATCAAAAATCTTCTTCTCAGAAGCTGTAAGGCGGATGAAGCTGAAACTTTGCATACATGCTTATAATATTAGCCTCTACAAGGTTTTATTGTCCTTGTCCCACTACTTTGGTTGCTATGGCAACTTAAAGTTTCCATTGACTTATAAGACGAAAAGCGGAAAATTGCATTTTTTTGAAAACTATTGCAGCCTGAGACCTGAAAAGTGGTAGATGCAAACAACTAATGGAGTAGATGAAGGTATGTGATTAATTTAGGCCAAGGTCATCTCTTGACCTTGAAGGGTCTGTCATCCATACACACTTTTCAAAGATCTTCTTCTCTGAAACCGCTTGGCCAATCAAAGTAAAATTTTATGTGGAGCATCCCTTGGTAGTGGGGACGAAAATTTGATCGCGAAATCTGGGTCACATGACCAAGATGGCCGCCACGCCCATATATGGTAAAAACCACTCAAAAATCTTCTCCAGAATGGGCATACCGATTTTCACGAAACTTGGTATGTAGCATTTGGGACTCCAGCCCATGGTAGTTTGATCAAATAATGACCCTAGGATGACCTTGACCTATCTTACATCAAGGTCAATTTTGGAAACATAGGCTTTTACATGGGAAAAGTGAAAAATATGGATTTTTTGAAAACTATTGCAGCCTGAGACCTGAAAAGTGGTAGATGCAAAACAACTAATGGAAGGATGTGATTAATTTAGGTCAAGGTCATCTCTTGACCTCGGCCGATCTGTCGTCTATACACACTTTTCAAAGATCTTTGAATTCTTCTCTGAAACCGCATGACCAATCAAACTGAAATTTTATGTGGAGCATCCCAGGGTAGGGGTAACAAAAGTTTGATCCCAAAATCTAGGTCACATGACCAAGATGGCCGCCACGCCCATATATGGTAAAAAACACTCAAAAATCTTCTTCTCCAGAACCGGCAGGCCAATTTTCACGAAACTTGGTTTGTAGCATTTGGGACTCCAGCCCATCATATTTTGATAAAATGATGACCCTAGGATGACCTTGACCTATTTTAAGGCAAGGTCAATTTTGGAAACTTAGGCTTTTACATGGGAAAAAGTGAAAACAATGGATATTTTGTAAACTAAATGCAGCCTGAGACCTGAAAAGTTGTAGATGCAAACAACTAATAGAGTAGATGAAGGTATGTACTTAGTTTAGGTCAAGGTCAATTTTGGAAACTTAGGCAAACATGGAAACATGGGGAAAAGTGACAACTAGGTCTCAGGTAAGCGTTTACAGGACCAATGATCCTATGGTAACTATTGCAGCCATAGACTTGAAACATTACCAAAATGGCCGTCATACCCATTTAGGGTAAAAAAGAAAAGAAAAATAATCACTTTGTCCAGAGACTGTACTTGTTGACTCTCAGGTGAGCGATCGTTACCCTTGGGCTACTTGTTTCAAAACTTGAACCGTAGTAGTCATTTTTCAGACATTTTGATAATGAAAGTGAATGGATAGTTGGTCTTTGTGTGCACAACTCCTCCTCCTGATTCTTCAGAAACATTACAGATGTTTTGACCATGGTTTGAAGATATTTTTCCGATTCTTTTGAAACTTTACAGATGTCTTGACCATCGGCGGCTTTGAAGATGATTTGAATATAATCCTCAGATCAATGTTGACACTTGTTTTGCAGTTTGAACCTCTTCGTTTTTCGAGCAGTTACACTAAGAAAGTTCATCTTGTTTGGATATATACATTATTCTCAGATTATATTTGTGTAACTAAACAATTAAGGGGACATAAAATGTTAAAGATGCACTGGCTGCGATTTTGATGGATTCTTGTATCTGATTATTTCACAGCGGATTGTATTGTTTTACCACGCTTTTGCTGAATGAAAATTAGTAAAAGCTCCTAATCTGTCGAAAATCTACAGATTTTTAGCATTTATCCAAGATTTAGGGCTTAATTTACACTCTCCGATTAGCGTTATCGCCGGTATGAATTAATATAAATAAGGCATAAAAGACCAATATACATCCAACATCATGCATCAGTAAGCGAAAACAAATGTGCAGATCAGCTGTGCAGTAACTGCACAGCTGATCAGCGCCTTTGTTTTCGCTACACGGATAGTACAATTCCTTCTCTACTTACCCCAAATTTCAAGCTTCTAGTCTGCTTCTGTGACTGTGCAGGTCGGTTTGTGTCGGACCTGGTCAGAAACCCAAATTGTTGGTTTTCTCATGCTAAGACTCATTTTTTCTTAAGGCTGCTAATTTTTTTTTTTTTTTTTTTTTTTTTTTTTTTGACTTTGACTTTGACTTTGTAGGGCACCTTAGTGCTATGGTCTGTGAGTCCTGGTTTTTGATTCATCAGGATGTTTATCATGATTTATTTGTTTGTTCTTGATGATTCATTGACTAGTTAGAGATTCACCACGAGGACCGAAGAACTAACTAAATGTTATGAACCACTGCAGAAGCTGAGGGTGAGGTTATGGCCATGTAAAATCGATTTAAACCCGCCAGTAGCTTTGTGTTACTGATCGTTCCAAGTCGATACTTCTGTGGTGGTTCTTTTTTTTATGTCTTGGTGTTTAAAATATTTTTTGTGCTGTTGGCGCCTTATGTATGTTTTCATATTTTTAGTTAAGTTAAGGTAACTGAGTGGCCACCTATTGGGAAAATAGCTGCTCATTCGGCTTACGAAATGTTTTCATGGTATAAGTACCTGATTGTTAGTTTGGTTTTTTCCCACCTCGGTTTTTGGAGTGGGAATCTTTTTCTGATTGCGCCTTTTCCTGATCTTTGCCTACTTGTACCTTTTTGTATTGATAAACCTTTAGAAACCAATCTGAGCATTATTGTATTGTGTTCAGACTTGTAAATTATAAATAGTAGAAAAAAATTCATATATAATAAAAAAATAAAAAGATAAATAAATAGATAAATTGATTAACCTACGAATATCTTGAATGATCAATTTTTTTTTTATTTTTTTATAAATAAATAAATAAAATAATTCACAAAAATATCAGATAATATTGTGACTACTGCACATTAATTAAAGAAAAATAAATCCCGTAGTGCAAAATAAATAAATAAATAAATAAATAGATAAATAAATAAATAAATAAATAAATAAATAAATAAATAAATAAATAAAAAGTACACCCCATAGCTCTTGTCGCCTACAGTGTTTATTTAGGTTGTTTACAGCATGTAGTATTAGTGATCTCCCTTTGTAAACTTTGACAACGGGCACCTGCTTGTTCAGTTTCTAAATTTGTTGGTGACAATTAGGTGTTAATATGGAGGTATTTTCTTATTTGTATTGAACGAACATTGTTGTGTTTTTGATGTGGATATGAAAATTGATAAATTTCTAATGCAGAGGCATTGATTTCACAGAAAATTATTTTCACCACAAAGCACCAGTATTCGACATGATTCTGGTATCGAATTTAATATAATCAGAGTTTAATTACAGTTCTAAATAAGGATAATTTTGGCTTGTCGCTACTGATATGCAGCAGTTTACGGAGCATGATATCTGGCTCAATCCACACACACAAGGGTCTAGTGTTAAGCTGTTTTGTTTTTTTTTCCTTCTCAAGATAATGCCAAATATTTGGACCTGCTACTTTTTCAACATATAACTGCTTTACTAATCCATAAAAATCACAAATCTTAAATATTTCAGTTGTCCAGAAATGATTATGCTACAGACTGACAAAGTGCTTTTAATTAGGATATTCCCTTGCTTACGCAAACTCTTCTGTTAAACAATGACTTTTACTTGCTATGTAACATAATCAAGGCCAGTGTTTACAATTGGAATTTGTAGATTTGATTCTATGATCAGAATGTTGCACAGTATATCGCTTTGTTTAACAGAAAAAAAAAATCTTTTTATCAGAATGTTATCTACAACGTTCAAAGGCAAACCTCCAAGAAAAAGTTTTCTAGTCCTCTGTGTATATTTTAACTGTTTTCCATTAATTGACAACACTGCTGTTCTTGAATCAGTAGCTGTTAAAATATGTTCATTTTTACGTCTTAAAGATAGAAGGGTGTGGATGTCAATTTGGTGGTCTTGTTTCCCAGTTCTTTGGCAAGTAGCCTAAAGCTACTGAAGTCTGAGCCAACATATCCAGGCAGTAAAATATTGAATTCATCTTGCAGTTCAATCTTTGACTATATACATACAATATTCGGTTGTTTATTATGTTATCCTGACATTTCAGGTTGCCATTGTAAATGCGAAGTCGGGAAAAACCTTAACAGTTTTAAATGTAAGTAAATACATGTACAGATTTTGGAAGCAGATATCATAAAAGATTATTCATTTATGAGGCCATCCTTAATAAACATTTTGTTTGCTGTCACCCGACCCATAGTTTTAGGATTGGTGGGTCGGTTGGTAGGTTTTTTTTTTTTTTTTTTTTTTTTTTTTTGTTTTTTTTTTTTTTTGTTGACAGAACTGAAAGATGATATTTTTTGAATGAATTTTACAGAGGAAAGGTTTCAATTTGTGTTCAGAATCATACAGGCAGCTACTCTTCATACTGTAGGTCTGCACAATATTGCATTCAGACAAATATATATTGAAAAAAAAAAAAAAGTAATTCAGAGACTGAAACTTAAGACATTCAAATAAAAAAAAAAGTTCTTTGTGAATGTCAATAAAATTTTTTGGGTAGGGGCAATTTTGGTGGGTCGGTCGGGTGATGGCAAACAGAGAATTTTTTAAGGTCAGCCTGAGCCGCTGCATCAGAAAGCCAACAATTTGCATATGCTAAAACAAAGGTGAAGACCAGCTTCTCAGTAACCATGAAGCTGATCAGCGCCTTTGTTTTTGCTACACAGATAGTACAATCCCTCTTCTACCTAAATCAAAAAAATCAAGCCTGCCTCTGTGACTGTAAAGACCGGTTAGTGTCAGACCTGTTCAGAATCCCAAATTGTTGGTTTTCCCATGTGCTGGCTCATATATATGTATATATAAGAATGGATGAAGAGTATAACTGCTTTAAGCCTTCAGCGTTGAATTTTTTTATAAAGTGGTTTATTTCCAAACCCACTTCATACATAGTTACAAAGTATTTCACATAAATGATGACAGTAACGGGGCTACTGTCCAAATATAGTTTTGTCTTATTATACAGTTCTAATGTACAGTCTGTATGGTTCCTGTTCTGTCAGGATTTACACACAGCAGCTTTTGTGACAGCCTATTTTTGTTATGTTACTCATGATAATAATGCAGACCTGGACCCAGTTGTTCAAAGCATTGTTAGCATAACGATATCGTTAAGACATAAATTTGTTAAGCAAATATCAGCTAAAGTAACAAATACACTGTTATTTTTGTTGAAAAAATATGAGAATCCTTTGCACTGCAAAGGATTCTCACATTTTTTTCAACAAAAAATAACTGTATTTGTAATATTAATGTTTGAAATTTTAACGAAACGTTAACTAATGACGTCGTTAGTTTTGAACAACTGGGCCCTGATCAGTCTGCAGTACACATAGCATCATTGTAGTTTGATGCAAAGATATATGGCATAAAACTTGATGATCATTAAGCATTTTGGGAAAAAATACTTAAAATGTGAATAAAACATTTTTTGGCCAGGAAAAATATTTAATACATGTATTTGATAAATTTCAAAATCAAAATAGTGATATTACTGTTTTTTTCTTGAGGTATTTAGTTTAGTTTGGTTCATTTGCTTGGATAAATAATAGGATTTTTTTTTTATTTTTCAAAATAATGATGACACTGAAGCCTGAGGCGTTTTAAATAGATAAACAAAATAAGATCAAGTGATTATAGGATGTCAGTGGACAAAATACTTTTTATTTGATTCTTATCACTTCAAAATATTATTGACTATTGTAAATACTACAATACTCTCATACATCATGTACATGCTATGATGTAACTATACTGAAAAAAAAAAATCACAACAAAAGGATAAATTTTCAGGAAACAAAAAATTATAAAAAATTCAGTTCTATACTTTTCAACATTTGTTTGGTCTGCTCTGTCTTGCCAGCTGCAGATATCTACATGTATTTAAAAGGGCCACTTTTTAGCTCACCTGAGCCGAAGGCTCACAGGTGAGCTTATAGTATACCCATGCTCCGGCGTCCGGCGTCCGTCCATCGTCCGTCGTCCACAATTTCAAAGATCTTCTCCTCTGAAACCGCTTGGCCAATCAAAGCCAAACTTCATGTGGAGCATCCTTAGGAAGGGGGAACGAAAGTATATATAAATGGTCCAGGTCACATGACCAAGATGGCCGCCATGGCTATAAATAGCAAAAACCTTTAAAAATCTTCTACTCCAGAACCAGTGGGCCAATTTCCACGAAACTTGGTATGTAGCATCGGGGATGTGGGCCCATCATAGTATGTATAAATCATGACCCTAGGATGACCTTGACCTATTTAACGGCAAGGTCAACTTAGGTCGCCAATGCATTTGAATGGGAAAAAATGGTAAAATGCTATTTAATGGGTAAAACTTACTGGGAATAGGCAAATGGACAGAAGATTAATGTTAATGGAAAATTTTAGCCTTGGGGGTTGTCTGCCCCTGCCCCGGGGCTATATACATGAATATTTCCATAATAATGAAACATCTTCTCCCCTGAAACCGCTTGGCCAATCAAAGCCAAACTTCATATGGAGCATCCTTGGGAAGGGGGAAAGAAAGTTTATATAAATGGTCAAGGTCACATGACCAAGATGGCCACCATGGCTATAAATAGCAAAAACCTTTAAAAGTCTTCTTCTCCAGAACCAGTTGGCCGATTTCCACGAAACTTGGTATGTAGCATCGGGGACGTGGGCCTATCATAGTTTATATAAATCATGACCCTAGGATGACCTTGACCTATTTAACGGCAAGGTCAACTTAGGTCGCCAATGCATTTGAATGGGAAAAAAATGGTAAAATGCTATTTAATGGGTATAACTTACAGCAAATGGACAGAAGATTAATGTTAATGGAAAATTTTAGCCCCTGGGGGGTTGTCTGCCCCTGCCCCGGGGCTATATACATGTATATTTCCATAATAATGAAACATCTTCTCCCCTGAAACCGCTTGGCCAATCAAAGCCAAACGTCATATGGAGCATCCTTGGGAAGGTGGAAAGAAAGTTTATATAAATGGTCAAGGTCACATGACCAAGATGGCCACCATGGCTATAAATAGCAAAAACCTTTTAAAATCTTCTCCAGAACCAGTGGGCCGATTTCCACGAAACTTGGTATGTAGCATCGGGGACGTGGGCCCATCATAATTTATATAAATCTTCAGAGCAACAGATAAGCTGCGTATCTGCGTATTTTACTCATACTGTAAAAGCAAAAACCCAATTATTTTCAAAACTCTGCGTATCACGTACGCTTGACATTTTCTTGATACGCAATTGTGAGTATCTGCCAAGCGTATCCATCAGCTGTTTACAATCGAAACGGTGCATTTATAAAAATGTCCTCGCAGGTAAAACCCAATCCAACGATCATTAAATTATGGGTTTTATCGGGCGTCCGCTATAGCTCAGTAAGGAGCGAGGAGGTTCCTTGCTTTGCTACATACCACTTTCGTACGGGGTTTCGCGGCCCACTGTCGGCCAAATGTTTTTCAGAATAAAAATGAATTAACCCGTCGAAATGTATGTGGTCTGGCTGTCGCCAGGCGGACGCGGTGGTTTCACAGGCATATTCCGGGTATGCCGAGATATGTCCTGGCTTTCCTCCACCTTAGACAGCCCTCGCCATTACTGCATCTGGGAGAGGGACTTTGGGTAGAATGGTGCAGTGGTGGCGAGTAGCAAGTTGTAAATATGTAAAGGGGAGGGACAACCTCAGTGATGGGAATACAGTAAATATGTTAGGGTGATGGTTGGTGGCGGGCAGTGTAGTTCTATCATTGGGGTCTGGTGATGGTAATACCCTTACTCGGGGTTAAAACGAGGTGCGCCGATAAGTCAGCGGCGGAACACTATAACATACATACATACATATGCCTTCCTATACTGGATCACCCCGTTATCGGCTATTAGAATGTGTATTTAGTAAAGTATCCCGTATTACCTTTACGGTTTGATGGTACTGGGTTTTATCAGCTTTTAACCAGAACACCGGCGGTGTGCAAAGCCGTGTGCAAAAATTATTAAAACGAAAGTAGAAAATCGCCACCATTTTAATGTGTCACAGGGACCCTTACGGTTGAAATTCATGTATATCCTCGGTGAAAATTCAATGATCTTTTATATGTGCATGCAGTATGCAGGGAAAAATTACTACATATGTTTTTTTCTGGTCCTCCTTAACCTTCTTCTACAAGATACACTCCGGTACAGTGTCTCTTGATAAAGACAAATACCTGACCCCGGCACCCAATCTAAGGCATACTCGGGCATCACATGAATCACAATACACAAGACCATTTGCCTATAGTGATGCCCTGAAAAATTCCTTTTTCCCCAGAACTATTCCGGTTTGGAATAGTCTCCCTTCCTCAGTGGTCCTATCTAAGACCATTGAGGAATTTAAGGCTTCTATTTAAATCATTAGCCCAGAGGCATGCGTTTTAGTATGCCTCTCATCTATATCTTGTAAATAGTTTTAATGGTCCACCCCAAATGTTTTATTTTCCCTTGACTAAATTCTAAATTTAGCCACCCACCCCACACCTGAGGTGATGATCAGAAATTGATCGACTCAGTATCAGAAGATAGATAGATAGACACGCGTGTCTTGTGCTGGAACATGGTCAACTCGTACCCAAGTCAACTCGTACCCAAGTCATCTCATACCAATTTTGCAATTGAGTAAAATTGTCAAGTCATTGACAAAAGCCTTCTATTCTTATGCAATGACTTGACAATTTTACTCAATTGCATCTTTTTTGTTGGGGTAACGCTACCCAATTTTTGAACAAGAATTCTGATTTCACCCAATTAATCATGATTTTGTGGAGTAAAATACCCAATTGCTTGAAAAATTATCTGTTGCTCTGAATCTTGACCCTAGGATGACCTTTTCCTATTTAACAGCAAGGTCAACTTAGGTCGCCAATGCATTTGAATGGGAAAAAATGGTAAAATGCTATTTAATGGGTAAAACTTACAGCAAATGGACAGAAGATTAATGTTAATGGAAAATTTTAGCCCCTGGGGGGTTGTCTGCCCCTGCCCCGGGCTATATACATGTATAGCCCCGGGGCTATATACATGTATATGAAACATCTTCTCCCCTGAAACCGCTTGGCCAATCAAAGCCAAACTTCATAATATTATGAAGCATCCTTGGGAAGGGGGAAAGAAAGTTTATATAAATGGTCAATGTCACAGGACCAAGATGGCTGCCATGGCTATAAATAGAAAAAAACTTTAAAAATCTTCTTCTCCAGAACCAGAAGGCTAATGATTTTGAAACTTTCTGTGAAGCATCAGTGACTGGAGCTCTACAAAGTTTATATAAATCATGACGCTGGGATGACCTTGACGTATTTTACGGCAAGGTCAACATAGGCCGCTCATGCATTTGAATGGGGAAAAGTGTTAAAATGTCATTTTAAGGGAAAAACTTGCAGGAAATGGGCAAATGGACTTAAGATTGATGATTCTGAAAAAATTTGGACCCCAGGGGTCTGTCTGCCCCCACCCCGGGGCAATATACATGTTTGTTATATGACTGAAGAAAATCCTGTCTCCTCCATATATTTTTTCTGAAACTAGACAAAACTGATGAAAACCAGATCAAACCAGTTCCTGGAGGTTAATTATTTTGACAGGTTTTCTATATTAACTTCCAAAGTCTATAGTTCCCTCCTGAGTACCCAAAAATAGTATCAGCATGAAATTAACATGGGCTTGGTGAAATTGACATGATTTGATGAATCAACATTCAGCAGGTTAACTAAGGACTTTTCATGAGTTTTAACAACAATTTTGTTTTATTTGTTGGCTGAATGGGTATATCTAAAAAGAGTAGCATGTTTTACATTTTCTGTGACACGTCTTTTAAACACAATATAAAACGCATTTATTGGGAAACCGCCTTTTAAAATATTTCAGAAAACGGTTATTAAAACTTGTGAGAAGGACCTTAGTTAGACATTAATTCTGCAATAAGATTTTAGTTTCAAAAATGAAAGTAGAGATTTTGCATTAATAGTCAAAAAGTCATATAACAAAACATTTATTGACTTCAATTTCGGTAGACATAAGGATTTATCTACCCCAAAAATTACCTGACGGCCTCGGTGAATATAATTTTTGTTTGGTAGATAAATCCTTATGTCTACCTCATTGAAGTCAATAATTGTATAATATTACAGTGATATTCAAAGCTCTTCTCTGAAACCGCTAGGCCAATCAAAGCCAAACTTTATGTGGAGCATTCTTAGGAAGAGTGAATAAAAGTCTGTATATCTGGTCAAGGTCACATGACCAAGATGGCCGCCATGGCTATAAATAGCAAAAACCATTAAAAATCTTCTCCAGAACCAGAAGGCCTATGATTTTGAAACTTGGCATGAAGCATCAACAAACTTTGTATAAATCATGACCCTAGGATGACCTTGACCTTTTTACGGCAAGGTCAACTTAGGTTTGCCCACACATTTGAATGGGGAAAATTGTTACAATGTCATTTGAAGGGCAAAACTTGCAGTAATTGGCAAATCGACTGAATCTTTATGATTTAAAAAAGAAATTGACTCCAGAGTTTGCACTGACCCTGCCCTGGGGTTATATGCATGTATATTACCATTCTAGTCAAACAAGTTTATTGGTATATATCTCAGGTCTCAGGTGAGCGTTTACAGGACCATTGGTCCTCTGGTTAACATGTTTAAAAACCAACAATTACAGTAAATATGTTTTATCTCTTAGTGAAATTACATGATTAAAGCATTTGAATAGAGTTTCCTGTTTGTATCATTTTGTTAAGTCCACTTTCATAATTAATATTTTTCATGAAAAAGAGTAGCCTCAGATGAGCAGTATCCGACTAGGCTCTTTTTTGTGTCTTTATACCAGGCTTCTTTAGGTTTTAGGGATTCTTTAGGTTTTAGGGATATATGTAACTCCACTGGAAAGGTCTTCAGCTGGTATTATCATGCGCGGATCCAGAGGGGGGGACCGGGGGTCCGGACCCCCCCCCTGGAATTTGAAAATTTTACCTAAAAAAGGTTATTTCGGTATTTTTGGGGGGTTGGACCCCCCCTCGTCTGTGACCAAAAATTACCATTTTCGTTGGACCCCCTCTCATGAAAATTTCTGGATCCGCGCATGTATTATGGTTTAATGTTCTTTTACAGATATCCAATTCTACCACAGTTGGAGAACTAAAGAAACAGTACTGCAGACAAAGTAATGTATTGTATATATGTGCTGCCACATTATAAAACCAACAATCTGTATAATTATGCGAAAACAAAGGCGCAGATCAGCTGTGCTGTAACTGCACAGCTGATAAGCGCCTTTGTTTTCACTACAGGGATAGTATAATTCATCTTCTACATATAGACAAAATTTCAAGCTTCTTACTTACTTCTGTGGCTGCACAGGCCGGTTTGTGTCAGACTTGGTCGGAAACCCCAAAGACCAGTTTCTCGCATCATGGCTCATATACTTTAGTCCATTTTGAGCAGAGAGAGGTCCTGTATCAAATACCTTCCTCCACTGTGTAGTGTGTAAACTACCCATGCTAATGGTTAATACCCTGAAACAGTCTAGGATGGCTCCATCCCTGCATGACTGAAACAGTGTTGACTATGATGTATAGCCATTTCATAAAAATGATTTTAGCTGTGTGCTTATAATAGTCAGTAAATGTAAAGGTTTATTGTTCAGCTTTGCTTGATGTATCCAAAAATGATTTGTAACTTGTGTTACCTTTCTTCTTCAAAATTAATTACATGTAACTTCTTGTTGGTTTTATAGTAAAAATGGAGCAAGTTTCTTTCCTAGTGTTTTACTGTTACAAATGTTTTTCAGATGCCAAGTATTACCCAGACAGACAATCCTACAGAACAGATCCCAGTAAGTTGTCTCCCTTTGGTCCTTTGTTTTACAAATGAGCCGCCTCATGGGAAAACCAACAATCTGTATAGGCGAAAACAAAGACGCAGATCAGCTTCGCGGTAACCGCGAAGCTGATCAGTGCCTTTGTTTTCGCCACTCGGATAGTACAATTCCTTTTCTACTTAAATCCGAAATTTCAGGCTTCTAGCTCTTTTCTGTGCTTGTACAGCCCGGTTTGTGTCGGACCTGTTCGGAAACCACATTGTTGGTTTTCCCACGAGGCGGCTCAAATTTTAAGACAGACAGAAAGTCAATTCATTTTTTGTAGACCCATATCAGATAGCTCCCTCAGCTTAACAGTAAAAAACCTGGTCTGGAATGGAAGATAACTGAGCTTTTATATTGAGCAGTTGCAAAAAGGAAAATAATGATATCTCATGGAAATCATCATCATGCGTTGCAATTCAAATAGTTTCGAAATCTTAAATTGTTCTTAATACTGTATTTCATTCTCATTTCTACAAGTAGAATCCTATTCTACATTGAAGAGGTACCAAACATATTCTGTCTTTCAATTTCTTGTCCTATTAGTGTAACAACCATATATATATAATTAACAGGAGGGAAGATGCTTAAAGATGAAGAAGTCATAAGTAAACTAGACCTCAACTCTGGGAAACTATATTTCAAAGATCTCGGGCCTCAAGTAGGCTGGTCTACAGTAAGTTCTAGCTTCTGCCCAAACATCTTTTGGTGATAAATGTGATGATTTGATGCCCTTCTTGTGAAAAATGAAAAGAAAGATGCCTAAACTAGATTTCATATCAGGGAAATCATACATCAAAAACTTGAGGCTTCAAGTAAGTTGATCTACAGTAGGTATTGGCCTTTACCAAAAACTGCATCTTTCATAAAATGTCATTTTGTGTCAGCTTTTGCTAAAAATGTCCAAATTACATTGAGTACAATTGAGTGCATCCAACCAGTCTGATAACACAATCAGCATTTACATTATGGAAACAAGGCCATGCAATATATTGAGATTTTTAAAAGCTGTAAAAATTGAATATTTCACCAGAAATATTTTGATATTTTTAACATTTTTGCCCATAATATATAGAGCATGGGTACACATTAGAACCGCTTCGGCAAGGTGGTTCCAACGAGTACTCACAATCTATCTTTTGGATCAAAATTAAGAAAAATAGGTATACCCCTGCATATGCCAGTTTTTCTATATAAAAATTGGGTTGAAGGGGGTATACGTTTCACTGACATGTTTTCTTGATGTCTCATAGATACAAGAGATTAACAGTCATGAAATTGGAATATGTTGAAGCCCTACAATCTGATCTACTGTAGTCAGCTGAGGACACATTGTTTCTATTCTTTCAAATTCTAGCAGTGATGAAAGATCAAAATATAAAAAGAAATAATTTCATTTTATGTTGGGGTCTAATGTTTCTTCCAGGTATTCCTGACAGAGTATGCAGGCCCGTTGTTTATCTATCTGATTTTCTATGCCAGACCATCCTTCATCTATGGTGCAGCTGCAGGGGAGCCTAGGGCACAAGTTGTCAAGTAAGTCTGATTCAACATCCATGTTTATCATATGACGTGGCTGTTTTCCAGTGGATAACGTCATGTCATAAAAATCATATGACCACACGTGTATTAACACTTTTGCAGGAATACGTAAAGTCATTGACGACGTCCGTAACAACAATGTAAATTTTCATTGAAAATATGTCCACTTCAAAGGCGATAAAATCCTATTTTAAAAGTCATATGATAAAACGAATAAGGGCTTGTTTAATAAATTGCATATGAAATGACCACTCGTGTAAGATCCTCTATTTAAGCAGGTGCATGAACAGACATTACACAGCATTAGTTTGAAATGTTTGAAATGATGAATGTGAAAGATCAAAGATGACAAAAGTTAGACAGTAATTACTAAAACAAAAGAGCTAAGATTTGTTGGAAATAATTGAAAGTATAAAAATATCTGCATATAACCATATTCTACATGCTTTTCATCTTGTACTTTAATCTTTATAAAAGCAACTCAGCCTTGATACAGACGACTTTGACTAGAAGTGACAAAATTAAAAAGTGCAATGCAGATCTCAAAGAGCTGATCTGGGTCCACACTTTTGCTTTGATACGAGCCGCCTCATGGGAAAACCAACAATCTGCATATGCAAAAACAAAGACGCAGATCAGCTTCGCAGTAACTGCGAAGCTGATCAGCGCCTTTGTTTTCGCTACTCGGATAGAACACTTCCTCTTCTTTTTAAATCCGAAATTTCAAGCTTCCAGCCTGCTTCTGTGACTGTACAGCCTGATTTGTGTTGGACCTGGTCGGAAACCACATTGTTGGTTTTCCCATGAGGCGGCTCATACGATCATCAGTCCAAATGTCCTAGAAAAGGTGTACAATCAGGTTATTTCTGTAATTACAGTATAGCAGCAGCCTGTTGGAGTGCCCACTATGGCAAGAGATTACTAGAGACAGTGTTTGTTCACAGATTCTCACATGCGACTATGCCTATTATGAACATCTTTAGGGTAAGTTTTTGAAGTTGAATATTTTGACATATAAATAATCAGACTGAATAAACATTGGAATTTGTCTTTGAAAGATACAAAAATAACCATTTGAAATTGAAGAAAGTTAAAGTTGCGATCTTGATTCGGTTTACTGTTTGAGAGATACGTCTGTCTGAAAATTCAATATCATAAGTTTAAACCAAAAAATACAATCTGTGTAATATGTAGTCTGACAGATAACCTGTGACTTACGAACAGAATACATGCAACATTTTAATTGAATATTTTATGAGCATATCCACACTGCTGTTTTTTCATTTTAAAACTTAACATTGCAAAAATCTAGCAAGAAAACAGGTTTTGTCAGCTAACTTTAATGACACAATTACTGGTCTTTATTCAAGGCATATTTGAGAAGATTGTATGATTCAAACAAACTGCTTCACATCGATATGAGTGTAAAGAGATTTGAGCCGCATCGTGAGAAAACCGGATTTATGCCTAGGCGAAAACAAAGGCGCAGATCAGCTTCGCGGTAACCGCGAAGCTGATCAGCGCCTTTGTTTTCGCTACACGGATAGTACAATTTCTCTTCTTCTTAAATCAGAAATTTCAAGCTTCTAGCCTGCTTCTGTAACTGTACAGGCCGATTTATGTCGGACCTGGTCGGAAACCCCGAAGACTAGTTTTCTCGCGTCGAGGCTCATTTTATTTCCCATTTCCAGAATTCAGCATATTACTGGGGCTTTGCAGCACTTGTGGCATATTTTGTCAACCATCCTCTGTACACACCAGCTGCTTATGGATCATTACAAATCTATGGAGGCCTGGCTTTATTCATAGTACGTTTGCTTAAACCAATTTAAATTTTTGTAAAATCACGCTGCATGATTGTATGATTTCATTAAAAAAGAAGACCAACTCTTGATGTTTTGATAAGTGATTATACGTAAAAAGAATCTATACTCCACTTCAAACATAAAATAAGAAGCCTCTGTGGTGCAGTTCATCAGGAAAACATGTCCGTGAAATGTATACCCCCTTGAACCCCACTTTTATATAGTAAAACTGAGGTTTGTAGGGATATACCTATTTTTCTTATTTTTGCTCCAAAACATAGATTGTGGATACTCGTTAGAACCGCCTCGGCGAGGCGGTTCTAACGTGTACCCACAATCTATGTTTTGAGCAAAAATAAGAAAAATATCAAATTTTTTCAGCTGAAAATTTTCAATTTTTAAAGCTAAAAAAAATCTCTGTTTATTGCATGGGCACGTTTTCGTAATGTGTTATGTCGCTCGCCTTGTAAACCAGAGGTGGCAGGTTTGACCCCAGGCTTCTCCAGTCTGTCGGATCAGACTATAAAATGAGGTTTCATCTCAGTGTGACCTTAGCTGTTGGTGGGACTCCAAATCAACCAACCAACCAAACTGCGAATGTTGTTAATAAAAGTTGCCATAGTATAAAAGATGAGAGTACATCTGCTAAGATGTAGACTTTCCATATCTTGATAACTTGCATTGACTAATTTAAGAACTGAATTTTGTTTAATAGTGTTCAGGTGATATAAGCAAAAGATTGATAAAGCGCTTTTTAATTTCCTAATTTCAGATCTCTGAGTTAGGAAACCTCTCCATCCATCTAGCTTTTAAAAACATGAGACCAGCTGGTACGTAGATTTTTTTAATATCTCTATTGAAAGCCTGGTTACCATGGGCTTTTCCTCATTTTTGATAAGCTAAAATTTAAGATCAAAATGCACAATGTAATTGCTACTTAAGATGCAGATGTGATATTAAATGAGCTGCATCATGGGAAAGCCTGAATTTTGCCTATGTGAAAACAAAGGTGCGCTCTTGATTTAACTACACAGATTGTACAGCCCCTCTTCTCAAATCTGAAATTCCAAGCTTCTAGCCTCCATCAGTGACTGCACAGGCTGGTTTGTGTCAGACCTGGTCGGAAACAAGGAAGACCGGTTTTCCCTTGTCACGGCTCAAATAGTATATTCTAATCTGAGTTTCCATTATCTGTTGACACATTCTGACACATTATTTTGTTTGTGAATTACTAGTGAAATGATGAGTATTGAATACTGGTTAAGCGCCTTACCTGAAAAAGTGTGAAGTTAGGGTATATGATAAGATATTTGCATGTCAGGTAAAAGTAACAAAAAACCAAAAACACTCACTGACTGTAAATTTCATAGATATCTTCTCCATTCATTTTCTGAAAAGTTCTTGATTTATTCTAACAGGTTCCAAAGTAAGGAAGATTCCATTCCCTAACAGCAACCCATTCACTACACTATTCAACTTTGTATCCTGTCCTAACTACACATACGAGGCTCTGTCCTGGATTGGGTTCTCTATCATGACACAATGTTTACCAGGTAGGTAATCCAAATATACACAATGTTTAACTTTGTATCCTGTCCTAACTACACATATGAGGCTCTGTCCTGGATTGGGTTCTCTATCATGACACAATGTTTACCAGGTAGGTAATCCAAATATACACAATGTTTAACTTTGTATCCTGTCCTAACTACACATACGAGGCTCTATCCTGGATTGGGTTCTCTATCATGACACAATGTTTACCAGGTATGTAATCCATTCACAACATTGTTTTTGGTATTTGCGGCCATTTATTATGCCTCCAACTTCGAAGAAGTTGAAGGGGCATATTGGTTTGGCTCTGTCCAGTGCGTCCGCTTAGCACTCGGTCAGGAACCTTTTGAGCTAGGATCTTGAAATTTGGTATGAAGTTTGCATCTGAAAATTAAGAGGACCCTTATTTTTTCTTTCAGGTAAATTCAAGGGGCTAGGGGCCCATTCTGTGAGAGTTATGTTCCTTTGTCATTCTTGATAAAGTGAAAAGAAAGTGGGTACCTTGTGTGCGCAACTCCTACAGTTTAATACCGATTCTTTTGAAACTTTACAAATGTTGTGACAATGCTTTGAAGATATGCATGTGGTTTGGATATAATCCTCAAATTAATTTTTGTCACTTTTTTTTCGCAATTTGAACTTAGCCATTTTTCGGGCATTTTGACAATGAAAGTGAATGTACAGTGGGTACCTTGTGTGCGCAACTCCTCCTACAGTTTCATGCCAATTCTTTTAAAACTTTACATGTTATTGGCATGGTCTGAAGATATGCATGTGGTTTGGATATAATCCTCGGATATTTTTTTTCACAATTTGAACTTAGTCATTTTTTCCGGCATTTTAGTGAATGGATAGCGGGTACCTTGTGCGCGCAACTCCTCCTACAGTTTAACACCGATACTTTTGAAACTTTACAGAAATTGTGACCATGCTTTGAAGATATGCATGTGGTTTGGATATAATCCTCAGATTAATTTTTGTCACTTTTTTCACAATTTGAACTTTTTCGGACATTCTCACATCTTGAAAGGGAGGTACCAGTTGGGGGCATAGTATTTAATATACACATTTTCTAGTTTCATGTGCTATAAAGATTGCTAATATAATTGCCTGGAAGAATAAAAGCATCACCTTAACGTTGTCATCCCTAAAGCTGATATATTGGTCTGTCATATTGAAATTCAAGGGGAACCCAGTAGCCTTACTGTTAAGAGCATCAGACTTTGACACTGGGTTGTGACCTTTGAGCAAGAAACTCCCCATAGTACTGCTTAATACCAAGGTAGTGGTGACTCTGTCGTGACATGTATGAAAAATTGTTGACCGTGATGTTAAACTGCGGAAAAAACAGACTTTTCAATATTTCTTTCAGCAGCACTATTCACTATGGTTCTATCAGATAACGTCAGACCCTGTGGGCTATCAAGAAACACCAAAACTACCTCATTGAAACTGTTGAGATACATGTATATTGATAATGATTTTCTGATATCTATATTTCAGCTGCTCTATTCACTATGGCTGGATTCTACCAGATGACTGTGTGGGCTATAGGGAAACACAAGAACTACAAGAAAGAGTTCAGCAACTACCCCAGGGGCAGGAAGAGCATTGTGCCCTTCATTATATAAACTGTTACAGACTGTTTTGTTATAGAGAAATGAAATGGGTTACAGTTTTAACAAGTTTTAATCAGACTTTACAAAATTGACCAATTGTTTGTCGCAGATCATGGTTCAAATTTTAAGACATTCCAGATACAAAAGCAAAGTAGACCTAAACATAAGGGCCCAGTTGTTCAAAATTAACGCTGTCATTAGTTAACGATGCATTAAAATTTCAAATGGCAATATTACGTAATCAGCATTTATTTAACGAGTTTAGGTCTTAACGTTGATGTTAAGCCTTAACGTTGATGTTAAGCTAACAAAGTCTTGAACAACTGGCCGTAGGTTGTCATTTTAAATGATAAAAAAAAGCTTTCGTCTGGCAATCTCATTACTCCAGTGGTGTTTCTGTAAGATGGTAAGTTTTGGGCAGGGTGGGCTTTCTCCTTATAAAGTTAAAAAAAATTGCTTTGTAATGCTTTCTTTTAATTATCTTTGAAAAAATGAATGCGGTTGTAAATTATTTGTTTATAAATTTAACTATTTTAAACTCTTATCTCTGGAGTGGTATGGATGGATGCAAGGAGCAGTCTGATCAAAAGTTAATTTATGCAGTTTGACAGTGGTGTAGAATGACTTGAGCTGCCACATGGGAAAACCAACAATTTGCATAGGCGAAAACAAAGGCACAGATCAGCTTCGCAGTAACTGCGAAGCTGATCAGCGCCTTCGGTTTCGCTACAGGGATAGTGCAATTCCTTTACTTTATAAATCCAAAATTTCAAGCTTCTAGCGTGCTTCTGTGCTTGTACAGGTCGGTTTGTGTCGGACCTTTTCGAAAACCACATTGTTGGTTTTCCCAGGAGGCGGCTCATTTGTTTGTTCATAGGCTTTTATAGTACAGATGTGAAGGTAGACACACACATCCCCATTGAGTTTGACCATCTACTTGCTTACTTCTGTTTGGGAACTTTGTGCATTATAATTCATGACATTAATATTTAGAAGGACTGGTGCATTAATTTTCTTTGATAGCAGTATGAAAGAATTCATTTTACATATGAAATATTGCTCATAATTTTCAAACATTTTATGTTTTTTTTAAGTTATTTGTACTTTTATAGTAAGAATGGTATACGTGCATGTACGTAGACTGTAGAATGCTTGATTGACTAATTGTTCTGCTTGAAATCCAAGTTTTTATGTTATTTATATCTTAAACCAAAACAGGTTTCCTTAGGACCTTTGGACCAAAGGATGAATGTCAATGATAAATTCAGTATTGTGGCAACATTTCAGAATTTTGATGCCTTTTCTAGTTAATTGATTATGTTGAAAATTTCAAGTTGAGAAATATTACGAAAATAGCCTACTTTGTTTTTACTCATTTTTTGCCCTCAAATGTGTGACATGTGAAAATATCTCTGTAAAATTGATACCCCAGATCTAGGGTTCAGCAATTCAACCATCACTGGTGCCAAATCCCGAGATTATAAAACTTTTTTCATGCTCAACTCAGCTGAGCATAAAATTTACACTGATCATTAATATGAAAATAGCCCAAATGTATTGAAATTGAAGGTTTAAATCACCGAAGCCTGTAATTTATCCTGCTTATAAATGCTAAAATGCCAACATTGCATTTTAACATTTATGAGCAAGATAAATTTTAGTCTCAGCTGAGCTGAGCATGAAAAAAGTTTTATAACCTCGTGGGCCAGGTTATGTCCTTGAGCTACACACATTCACCCCATAGTATTGACTAATACCCAAGAAGCTGTGGCTTTGTCCCAACATGACTGACAAATTGATGACTGGGATAGTACACCAGAATTTCAGCAGACTTAATAGGTCACACATTATGATGTGTGATGCAGTGTAAGTGGCACTTATGAAAGTATAGAATGGTCACCTATCATATGAGCCCCGTCATGACAAGACTGGATTTTTGCCTATGCGAAAACAAAGACGCAGATCAGCTTCGCAGAAACTGCGAAGCTGATCAGCGCCTTTGTTCTCGCTACTTTGGATAGTACAATCCCTTTTCTACTTATATAAAGAATTTAAAGCTTCTAGCCATCTTCTGTGACTGAATAGACTGGTTTGTGTCTGACCTGGTCTGAAACCCAGAAGACCGGTTGTCTCGCATCATGGCCCATATAAGCCACAACTGTTTTTCATTTCTGGGTAGGCCTGACATAAACTGGGCTATACTGGATCAGAGGACGGTTTGAAGCTGCAAATTCTTTATTTTAGAAGATGGTGATTTGTACTATCCAAGAAGCTAAAATAGACTGATTCGAGTGTTGGTTTTAGCATATGTTTAAACCGGTTTTCTCATGTTGTGGCTCATATTCAATTTCTATGAATACTGAGCTGGCAGCAATGGCTAGTAACATTTTGAATGTTAGTAGGTCTTAAAACTTGTCCTGTAACAATGTTCCTCGTTGGGGATATGTCATTGAACTAAAATTCTCACATGACATTATCCTCTTCCCCACTGAACCTAATGGAAATGCCACCATTTGCAAATAAACAATAATTCACTGTAAACAAAATTATGCGCATAAGCTAGGGTTTTAATGTCTGCCAAGGATGAGTCCACTGGAAAACATTTCGAAATGTAAGAATTCATTTATTAGTCGTGTTAGTATAGAAATAATTTAACTTTACGGTGAATTATCTTTGATTAACAAGTGATGTTGTCGGACAGATGTGATATTTAATTTACTCCGGCTGCGCTGTCAAGAATTAATAAATTGCAGTCTGCCCTCAAACATCCCGCGTTAATCACAATAATTCTCCGTAAAGTAAGATTATTTCTTAAATAACTGACCCTCTTCTGAGACTGCTACAGATGAGTTGCATATTTTTTTACTGCCCATCGACACAGTAAAGCAGTGTTTCATGTTGAGAGGATCATTTTCCACTTTAGAGGGATTCTAACTGGAATTTTAGATCTAGCCCTGAGGTCATAAAACTTTTTACATGCTCAACTCAGCTGAGCTTGAAATTTCAATAGCTTATAAATACTAAAATAGCCAAAATCAGTTGAAAATTCTGGCATCCTAAAAGACAGTAATTTATCCTGCTGATAAATGTTAAAATGCCAACAATTGTTGGCATTTTAACATTTATCAGGAGGATAAATTTTAGTCTCAGCTGAGCTGAGCATGAAAAAAGGTTTATAACCTCGAGGCCTGAGCTCTGCAATGAAGAACTGCCCCAGTATAGAATTAAACATAAGCTCATGCAATTCAATGTAATTAAGCACGAATGAAAAGGGATCTCAAACCTGTGTTCATTTTCTTCATAAATGTTTTCTGTCTAATACACAACTCAATCTCCAAATTCATATGGAGATGAGTCCGTGGGTTCATAGTCTCAAAAATACTGAGGAGCCAGGCACTGATTAACAAGGCCAGCAGCTCCACCACACCACAGAAACTTCCAAATTCTGTTTCCAACCAGGTAGGCATAATACAGAAGTTAGCTGGAAATTTTAAATACAGGAACTAAAAAGATTCAGTGTGTCCTGTGCCTTGGTTATAATTCACCTGAATACTGAGGCTCACCAGATGAGCTTATAGTATACCCACACTCAATCATTGCTGTCGGTCATCCACCATTTTCAAATGTCTCTACAATCACTTGGCTAATCAAAGCTAATCAATTTGGAGCCTCTAGGAAGGGGGAATTTAAGGTTGAATAAATGGTCCAGCCTCCAGGTCTAATGACCAAGATGGCCCCCATGGCCATGTATGGAAAATAGAAGGATCTTGACACTTGGCATGTAGTGTCATACGTAGGCTGTTACTAAGACATAAGTATTACAAAGTTAACAAATTACATGAATCATGACCCTTTGATGACCTTGATCTATTTACAGCAAGGTAAACTTTGGTCACCTTTGCATTTGTATTATGGCAGATAAATCTAAAACAAAAGATGAATTTTATCACAATCTTTTTCTCATTACATAAAATAATAATGAAATAAAAACAAATATGAAATCCACTTTATAGAACATACAATCAATTTGAATAGGACGGAATGAAAGTAAAATTACTAGCATTCTCAAATGATACGACATTCTTTGCTCTTACAATTTTAACCCATATTTTACTCAAAGGTAAGTATACCTTTATCAATAGGAAAATAGTGTACATGAACCACATCATGAGAAAACTAATAATGTGGTTTCCAAACAGGTCCAACAAGCCAAGCTGTACGAGCACTGAAGAAGGCTAAAGGCTGGAAATTTTGGGTTTAGAAAGTATAGGAATTGTATTATCCCTGTAGCTGTGAAGCTGATCAGTGCCTTTGTTTTCGTAAATGCAAAACATTTTCTCATGAAGTGGATCACATGTAGTTTCAAATTCAAGAAACACTGCATCATACCTCATAGCGCTTGATCAATCAAAATCTACCGGAAATTGAAAATGCCAATGTTGCAAAGTGATAAGTGCAAATATGGGTTAAAATTGGCCTCTCACTGTCATAAGTTACACACAGTTTATACTACTATCATTTAAAAATAACAGTGACTTTTACAAAAAAAAATTGTACAATTTGCACTTCAATTTTATATCACAGAAATTTATATATACAACCATTATAATTTAACAATTTTCCATGGAATGTTAGAAAACATTGGCAGTTCACAGTTAGATGAAAACCTAATATTGCTAACTAGATACATCTTAAATGGACGGCTTTTTATTCTATTTATATATGAAATACAAGATGTATTTCTTGTATAACAACTAATAGCTTGCAATAAAACAATGGAAACTTCAACTTCAAAGTCTTATGCCAATTAACTTCGTAGTTTGCCAGCCAAGTTATCATAAAGTTATAACATAGCAAAGAGCTGCACTTCAGTCTTACTTCCCATTTTCACATACCATAAAATAAACATTCAAATAATTTGCACAGTCAAACTTCATTTTTAAAAGACAATAGCCTTGAACATTCCCTTTGAAAAACTGGTTAGTTCCTTTCAGTAAGCTTGTGAAATTGATGTTTGAATTTACTGTCCAAATTATCGGAACATTTTAACTACAAATCAACTTTCTCTTTGGAATAAAACTTAAGCGGTGGACTCAACAGTATGCATGGGTGGAAGCTTAGAGCCAGAAGGCGGCCGGGAACCAGTATCTATAATGTGCCGGAGTTTTCGAATCTCCATTTTTTGCATGTCTATAATCTTATTCTTTTCCTCCATATCTTTTTCCATAAGTGCACTTGGTGTTTTGATGGTAAATGCCGCCAGGGTCGCAGTGTCACCCTTGTTGTTCTTGCTGTGAAGCCCCAGGGCAGCCTCAAGGTCGTGGATCTGGGTACGGGCAATCTTGAGTTCCTTACGCAGGTCGTTGATTTCTTTGATCAGAGACACATTTTCCTGAAAAGGAATTACAACAAAATCAGTTTACGAGAAATACATGGCTTAGCAACATTATTTCATTCATATGAATAACTTATAAACTGGCAGGCATTGGGATGAACATGTAAGCTTAGTAGTTTGATTCTGGCTTGATGTAGTCTAAAAGTGTCTCATCTCTCTTGCATAGCTAGTGTAATCACTTTTGGGGCTGCCTTACAAACAAAAAAGATACCTGCAGACTTAACAAAGTGGCTCATTCAACCAAAATAACTGAAGTATCTCTTGAACTCATTAGGTAAAATTATCGATCCCATACCTGCATAATTCTGACATTATCAGCTCTGTGGATCTCAGAGTCTTTAGCAAGCTTCTTCCTGAGTGAAGCCACTGATCTCTCCAGATGTTCTCTCTGACGACTGTATTCTTTCTGAATATCAGCATCTACACTAGCTGACTCCGTCTGGAGATACAAAACAACATTTATTATCTTATCATTTCCATTTCTTAGGCAAATAGTAGTCAAAAGTGAGCAGTTTGCCCATTGGATACCATTCAAAATGCAAACAGCAGTGATCCTGACAATCAGATGTTTCTATTATCATCTAGACTGTTTGCCCAGGGCTCAGCTAGTCATAAAATTTAATTAAAAGAGAAGTTTCTTCTTTCCAAGAAAATTTTGGAGAGGTTTGTACTGAATTTCAGTATTACCTGGACATACACAATTTCAATTCTTAGTCAGCTGAAATTCGGTTTGCTTATTTAGGAAGACAATTTCTCCCTAGTCTCCCTGTAGTTTATTCCTTGTTTGCCTCAATAAAAAATTAGATTTATACAATGAAAAGTGTTCTAAGACTTACAATATCTTCTTGAACATGTTTCTGGTAGAGAGCCTTGATGCTTTCCTTCAACATCTTAGGGTCCTGTATATAGCCTACACAGTTGTGTAAGTCAGTCTTGAATCTCTTAACAACAGCCTCTACATCACGAACCTAAAATGGACAGACACACATTTTATATACTATCACCTACATTTCTTCACACAAAGTCAGACAATCTCTGCAATCAATTTTATATTTTTTATACACAAATGCCAATTTCTCCTTGAATCTATTTGCATGTTTCTAAATCCCCTTCCTTCATTTTCTTTTCTAACTTTTCTACGTCTATTTCTTAAGTCTCTCAATCCATACCATCCCTTGCCCATCTCGGAATCTCCCCATTTCCTATCCTTTTGAAGAGTCTCTCTTTCTCTATCCGATTTCACCAAATAACCTTACCCTCTGTCTTTCTTGATGCATCTCCTTATCTGTTGCCTTCAGTTTCTGTCTTAGTTCTGTGATGTTGAGCTCTAGTTGTGTGTTCTGTTTGTTGAATCTCTCCAACTCGCTCTCCATCTAAAAGTCATTAAAAATTAATTTTAGTGTGAGCAAATCTTTGCTGGGTCAAATGCATGCAAAAATGTAACAGCATTACTTTTGATTCTTGATATAACAAATAGCATTTTCACAGACTAAAGGGGAGCATTGTGGATTCCCAACTGAGAGGGCCTTGATTTTAACCATGCTGGGGTGCTTTGTCATGTCCTTGAGCAAGACATATTAACTTCTCTCAGTATTGGCAATTACACCAATGAGAAGTCACTGAAAAACTGTTGACTGGGATGTTAAACCACATAACAAACAAAGGAACAAAAACTTTTAATTCTAACTTGACAGATCAAGGTCATGAAAATCTTTTCAAAAAGCAATACTGAATACTGATTTTTTATCATCAAAAATAGGCTGATTTTTCTCAGCAGGTCCAGCATGTTCACTAACCTCTTGAATTTGTTCCTTCATGTTATTGATGTCCGACTCTCTGGGTTCTATCTGTTTCTTCAGTTCCTTGATCTTATAGTCTAACACAAACTTAAACTTCTCTAACTCTTGGTTCTTCTTCTTTAAATCATAGATACGTTTTTCCTAAAAGAACAATTTTGAAACAAAACTTTCAAATAAGGTCAAGCCAATCTTTTAAGAGCTTAAAAGTTTATTAGGTACTCATCAGAAATTTATGGCATCTGTACCATTAAAATCTAAAAATAAAAGATTGATATACCCACACAAACATACAGCACGGCTAACAAACCTTTAAATGCGTAACCGCGGTTAAGAAAAGAAATCCGATTCACGTCCTTCCTGTTTCGCATCAGATGACCAACAAAAGGTAAACAAACTTTTGCAGCTCGTGTTTCCGAGTAAAATATTTCGATTCGAAGACAGATATTATAATTCTCTCAATGCTATTTTATCAGTTAGACATTACTAAATTTGGACATCAAAGGATTTCCAGGAACTTTTCTTTATAATCATGATTTTTATTCCCTTCCCCCAAAACACATGTTGGGATTGCATTGTACACGATGAAAATGTTTTTCAGTTGCAGGGATATTTTTAGATATCCGCTCATTACGCCCATATTAACGAAAAGCAATACCGCGCGCAGACGATTTTAGCATTGTGTGAGGTATGTTGACAGTTTCGTTGCATCTGGCCACTGCATTCTATGCATATGTGGTTAAAAGCTGTGTCAACATTTCGGTTACGAATTTAATCATTAGAATGATAGCAATATAATCAACATAAAACACATGTATTGAAGTTTTTGTTTTTGTTAATGGTTTTACGCTGAAGTTTTAATTGTCACATTCTCTCGTCCTCTCTTAATAGGTGCTAATTCAAATTGGTGTGTTTGTGATATTTGCAGTGAAAATGTTTGATATAAAATAATACAAACTTTCTATGCAATACATGTAATACAATAATTCATATGCATGATATTCTTGTTCATGAAGACGCTTTTACAGCATTCTGTATACTTTAATTTGCCTGTTTCCTGCTTTTATGTCATTCAAAACGCTTTACAGAGAAAATTAAATACCACAACTTGAACCGGTAAAGGTTTTCAAACGTATCTTGAAATATAGCCTTCATATTTTAATGATTAAATGCGTAACCATCCTTTCCTTCCCTTCAAATCGGTAATGCTAGGCACTAACACAGCGAAATACTGGCACAGATATCAGTTGCAATTTATTTAATATATATTTATAAATTTGTCGTGGAACAATCACTAAAATTTGACATTTACCAGCAAATTGTCCAATTTTTTGTTGTATTTCGCCGACTTTGGCCGTGTTGTAACACCAGGTTCGAAGAAGGGAATAAATAATTCGAAGACCATCAAATTATTTTGCGAGCTATTTCGGTGCTGACTTACAATAGTAAATAAGTGACAAAATAGCATTCATAGATAAGCGATACATTTCTGTACTAAAATATAATCATCAATCGATCCTAGTAATGTATGTTTTGTTTACATTTTCTTGGTCTTCATATGCGGAACCGGAAGGGCGTGAATCGGATTTTCTTTCTTAACCGGCGGTTACGCATTTAAAGGTTTGTTAGCCGTGTACAAGCTAATGTATATCAATCATAACATTTCTTTAACAGTAGGTTTCAAGTAACCATACAATAATTTTGGCAGACATTGAAGTGACAAAAATAAACCAGGCAAAACAGATCTTAGAGCAGCAATCTCATTAGGGTCTGTACCTACTCTTTGCCTTTTTTACTCTCATCTTACTGCCGTCTCTACAGTTTGTACTGATAACTACACTTTTTTTCTTTATCTAAAATTTATGTTAGAGTTAAAGTACTGAGTGGAAAAAAATAAATAAAATAAAGTGAGTTGAAGACGAGCTGTTTTTACTTATTTTTTCTATGAGGTCTAACTAACTTGTAGTTTTGACAGACCACCAGTTGACAGATCCGTGTTGTAACTTCCAATATCAAGAAGTAACAGTATAGTTTTCATTCCTCCTCCTTCCTGTGTATTAATATGTAGCCCGTCTCCTATGATATTCACTTGTATTGGATTTAATGTTACAAAAATTTCAAAGGCAAAACAGAGAGTCATACTACAAACAGTTTTAGAGTAAATCTTACCTTATCTTGAATGGTATCATCTCTCTCCTGAATTTCTTTCTTCAGACCAAGGATATCCTTCTCCAGGTTCCTGATAATGTTCTGTAGTTTGGCCGTCTCTGCCTGGTATTTCTTTATCTCTTCCTTATGGTCATCAATTTCCTTCTGAAGACTTGTGAACTGGGAAAGATAGGGCATGATTTGAATTATATCATTCCATAGAAATCAGTCTTGTATGACATGTTGAATTCCGAAACATAAAGGTTTATGGCATACATGCAGTTATATTTTTACTAAATCGTTCTTGTATTTTATTATGGGATTTCACAGTTTTAAATTCTTGTGCAATAGTTATAGGACATTCATAAATTTATATGATAGTGCCATTCTTTCAAAAACATTAGCAGAGACCAATATAGCACAGTCAAAAGATTGCAACTCAATTTTGACTTTCCTTCATCAGATTCTGCACAAGCTCTATGTAATTTATCTTAATACATTCGAGCCTTCGCATGAGAAAACCAACAATTTGGGTTTCTGACCAGGTCCTACACAAATCAGGTTGTACAGTCACAGAAGATGGCTAGTGGAGATTTTGGATTTAGAAAATATAGGAATTAGGGATGTCAACCGGAGTCCGAACGTTCGGACTTCGGATCCCGTACCGAAGTTCGGATCCAAATTTTAGCGTCCGGACGTTCGCTAAAAAATCAAAATGTCTAATGTTTAGGTAAATTTCCATTCTTATATGACAAAAATACGCAATATCTGCTTAGCAGAATTTAATACAAATTTCTAACCATGTAGTGTCAAAGGTCACGGTTTAACAGGTAAAGAGTAAACGGGACAATGCCGGTCAAGAGGAAGCGACAATAAACAAAGAAAGGATTAAAAGTGATAATTTGCCTCTTTTGTTTTCTTTTGAAAACGATGTGATTGACACTTCTCAAGTTTTAAAAATAATTATTATACAGACCGCCATCCGGCAAAACTACAATACATATGTTTTGGGATTAAAGAAAACAAGTACTATGATCTTAATTTGACAAA
This sequence comes from Rugalucina vietnamica, assembly GCA_964017185.1. NCBI lineage: Eukaryota > Metazoa > Mollusca > Bivalvia > Lucinida > Lucinidae > Rugalucina > Rugalucina vietnamica. Next base: position 6,375,811 of record OZ024873.1, read on the forward strand.
ATCAAAGGCGGATTCTTAAGCTGACCCGTTTATGCAGAGAAGAAAAACATTCAGAATACCATTAAATTTTCTACATGTATGACGACGTCATACAGTTAGTTTCAGCATCATGATGTTTGAATGTCGATAAAATTTCCTAAACTGCATGGCGTTTCGTTTCTGCACCACATCAACGTAAACAACGCCAAGCTCAGTAACTTAAACAAGTACTATGATCTTAATTTGACAAAATCAAAGGCGGATTCTTAAGCTGACCCGTTTATGCAGAGAAGAAAAACATTCAGAATACCATTAAATTTTCTACATGTATGACGACGTCATACATTTAGTTTCAGCATCATGATGTTTGAATGTCGATAAAATTTCCTAAACTGCATGGCGTTTCGTTTCTGCACCACATCAACGTAAACAACGCCAAGCTCAGTAACTCTTGATTATGAATGTACTTTCAAGGGAACACTCGACAAACATACATTTATGTATGTATATATTCATACATAAATGCACATATGATAAGTATGATCTGATCCGATAGAAAAAAAAGATGCGAACGTTCAAACCATCCGGATGTTTGTTTCCGAACGTCCGAACCCTAAATCTGACACCAAATGACATCCCTAATAGGAATTGTACTATCCATATAGCGAAAACAAAGGCGCTGATCAGCTTCACAGTTGCTGCGAAGCTGATCTGCGTCTTTGTTTTTACCTATGCAGACTGTTGGTTTTCCCATGCAGGCAGTAGTTCATTTCAAACTGAAGTGATTTTTCATGTTATTGTTAAGTTCTTATTGTACCAATTCCTGATCATTTTTATCATTCACCATTTTTCTGAATCAACAAACACTACTCACCTTCTTCTTCATAATTCCAGTTTCTCCCTTCAGTCTCATGTTAGATTCCTTTTCGTCCCGGAGTCGCCTCTCATATTTGTTTTTGATGTCGAGAATTTCTCTGTCAGCATCCTCCTCTATCTGTTTCTTAGTTTCATCATACTCGCGGGTCTGCTGTCGGGTCTCGTCATTGCTCTGAAGAAAGCAAATTATTTATGCTTACATATGAGTTTACAAACTTGTAAAATGTTGTTTTTGTTTGTTTGTTTGTTGTTGCTGTTTTTTTTTTTCATTGTAAAATATATCTTTACATGTTGTTGGAAAACGTTTTATAGAGAATGGGACAGGAAGCATTTTGTTTTTTAATTTAGCACTACATGGACCTACCATAAATATACACATATTGTTGATGCGCATTAAGCCGTTCAAATGGTGGGCACTAAAAGCCACATTATTTCACAACTAAAACAGGGAAATGCATACCAACCTGTTCTAGTTTAGTTGTCATTTCCTGTATCTTGGTCTCGTAGTACTCGGTGAGTTCCTCCAGTGCTCGCTGTTTGCTCTCCTCCATCTCCGCGAGTTGCCGGTCATACTCCTCCTGCATCTTCATCATCTTCGCTTGCTGTTCCTGGAACTTCTCATACTCCAACATCAGCTTCTGGTTGTTTGCAGATTCTGTTGGTGGAAAACAAAAACATTTTAGCCAAACTGGGGTAAATATCACCATAATTCCAACTACATTTGTTTCTACAGTCCAATTGGTTGGCTGCATTTTAATCACCTTAGCATGATGTTCCTGAAATGTCTCATACTTCAACATCAGCTTCTGGTTGTTTGCAGATTCTGTTGGTGGAAAGTAGAAGTTAAAACATTGTATGAATATTTTTGGTCTTCAATACGCTGTTTGATAAGCTTTGTTAATCTTAGTGCAAGAAAGACTTAAACTTGACATAAACTTCTAGTGGTTGGCAGAAATAAGCACACTGAACAAATCAAAAATGGGGAAATCCTGTTCAATATTAAGCTATACACTGACTGCTTATGTCTTGGGGGCTCAAGTGCACTGCAAAGGTAAAATCACAAACATTTCTTTGAAATATGTGAAAGATATTTCTTCAAGACCTCACTTTCCAGTTTTAAGCTATGACATACCAAGATCAGTCATTTCTTTGCTGTGTTTCTCCATGACTTCTGCCATCTCTTCTTCATGTTTAGCTTCTTCCTTGTCTTTGTCAGTTTTCAGCACCTATCAATCAATCAATCAAATTCATTTTAAACCACATCTAAACCTCAGTTAAGCTAATCATAGAAATTTTGGTAGAAAAAGTCCATTCCATTTCTGAGCTTTGTGTTGAATCCATACACAGCTTCATTTTCATGACTTTAAACTTTGCCATAAAAATATGGTATCTGCTTATTTTGACTAAATCTATGACAAACATCTTGTCTCTTCCATCACCAAGTGCTTTAACCCTTACCGCGCGTCAAAATATTTTACCGATTGGGTGCTCACCGCTGACAAAGTCGGAGCCATTTTGTGATTTTCTACTGTTTGTGTTTAAACCCATATAACTTCTTTCACAACAAGCTACATTGAAAAACCAAATAAGAGATCGAAAGGCCATTGAATTATCTATCAAATAAACCAAAAATTATAAATGGATGTCTGTGAATAATACTTGTAGCGATGACACAAGTCAACTTCGCCGAAAAAAATCAAAATTTCCATTTCAAATCTGTTACGAAAGCTAATTTCGTACTAAAAAAGATGATGACGGGAGATATTTCCAATTCAATTTACCTTATTCATATCCTCTGACATCCAAAACACAAGAAATCTTTGTCAAAGTCATTATTTTGAAGTAATATTCAACTTTTTATCACCCCCGTATCGGCAATATTTCCTGTGTCCGCCATTGCAAATTCATGAATGAAATCCAAAAGGAAAGTAATATTTTATTGATTTCATTCCGCATAATAAAAAATTCCATTATATGTTCCGTATAAACTTTACATATGCTCAGTACAGGGCCTATTGATGAAGTCTGTATTATAAAATGGGTCCTCCCATTGTATTCCACGGTCAGACTCGATCGAAAACGAAAGTAGGGAGAAAAACGACCTCAGTTGTTTGCCGCGTTGACAGACCTTACATTCGGGTACGACTTTAGTCGTTCACCGCGCGGCAAGGGTTAACAAAGACTTCTGCTCATAAACATAACATATCAACTATACCTGATTCTTAGTTTTCAGTGACTCCATTTCTTGTATGAACTTTTCTGTCAATTCCTTAATCTTCTCATTGTAATTCATATCCTTCAACCTCAGCTGGTACCCGTTCTCCATCTTCAGTTCTTCAACCCGTGTCTTCAACTCACTCATCATCGAGTTTTTCTCCTCAAGATCACTCTTGGTGATCAGGATCTCCTCAGCATAGCCAACATCTTTCTCGCGCTTGACCCCGCGACCTTCTTTGTCTTGGACTTTCCATAACATGATGGAGGCATCTTCGGCAACAGTGATCAGGTATTGGTCATCATAAGTGATTTTCATCTGTATTATGGAAAAGATATGAGCCCCCTCATGGGAAAACCAACAATGTGGTTTCCGACCAGGTCGGACACAAACCGGCCTGTACAGTCAAAGAAGATGGTTAGAGGCTCAAAATTTTGTATTTGAAAATTTAACGCGAAGCTGATCTGCGTCTTTGTTTTCGCATATGCAAATTGTTGGTTTTCCCATGAGGTGGCTCATATTTTCAGTATATGACATTATAAAGGAAAATGAAAATCAATCTGACCATGTTTGATTTGAAATTCCAATTAACTATTTGTTTTGAATGGAAATGCTTAATTTTAAATTGGTGGAAAAGTTTAGGTAACTTCACATCTTGAAGCAATTGGCTAAGTTGATTTTTGACAAGTTTGCTTCAATTTCCTTGGCAAGTGAAACTAATTAGTATCAGTACAAAATGCATACATGAGAAATTATACTACAAGTACATTATTAAACCATCAAACACTGCTATGCTTTCTTTCTCTGTACTATAAAGTAAATGCAAATACAATGTAGTCATTTTTTTTCATAATGTACAAACCTTAGTAATCTGGCTGCCATGACCTTGGTGTTCCTGCCATTCCCCAGGTATAGTGAGAGGGAACTTGAGGGACCACAGAGTTCCTTTGGTCGTACCAGCAAACAACATTCTGCCGGAGTGAGACAGAGCTACACTGCTTAGGGTCATCTCTCCTGCCTCCACTTCACGTAAAATCTACAAATAATTAAAAAGTTTGAAAATCAACATTGATTCAAAGATTCAAAACCTACCTACGGTTACTTGAAAGTAAAAAATTAAACATCTTCAATTTATCAATATTGGTATAAATGATTCCATCTTGAAATATCTTTGAGAAAACTACAAATCATAAAGGCACCGCTACCACTTGGCATAAAAACAAAATATTGTTAGATTTGTTTGTTTCATTTATGATTTGACAACAAAACTGAGAAAGTGTAACTTATACCAATTCTCAAACATACCTGTGAATCTGAGATCTCTTTCAGCGTCTTATCTGACCCTACAGCGAATGTTGTCTTCCCATCTGAAGTAACAGCTACTCCTGTATAACTGCAAGCCTTCAGAACACTCTCCCCTATCCTCTTCCCGGAGGCTGTCTCCCACTCGTACACAGCACCGTCCATACCACAGGAGACTATCTTACTGTCGTCAGCACTCCAGACAATGGACTTCACCTTGCCGTTATGACCTTTGAGATTGGCAACGTTTTCAAAGCTTGATGTAGAGTAGATTTGGATGACATTGCCATGAACAGCAGCGAACAGATGTCCACCATTACTGAAGGAACACTGAAATAAAGATGAAATACGCCAAATTAATGAATTTGAAGATAACAAAATATATCTGCAATATTTGTGAGCATTTTGATATTAAAAATACAACTACAGCACCGATTCCCAGTCATGCTATTAAAAAGCTTAAGAAGAAAGGTGCAGGGTGTGGCAAATGATCTTAGCTATAAATTTGCTACCTGAAATTTCTCTGAAAATTTGACTAACAATGGGCAATAAGTTCATGTTCCCAAAACTGAGTACACCCTATATGGGCTTAAAAAAGGTATAAAACTGTGTGGTTACCTCTCTACACCCTCTAATGGTGAATTCTTTGAATGTCCTGATGTCGTCGATAAGCAGGTTCATCAGTCTGAGTTTATCACTGAACCCTACCAGGATGTAGAGACCCGAGGGGTGTAGGGCAATACTGTACGCTTCCTCGGCAAACTCACGGTATAACTCCAGGTTGCTGGAATAAAGAGAAGGAGTGAGCATTTCAGTTACATTGAAGGATATATACATCACAAAAACATGTCCGTGTAATATATACCCCCTGAACCCCACTTTTATACAGCAAATTGGGGTATGCAGGGGTATACCTATTTTTTCTTATTTTTGCTCCAAAACATAGATTGTGGGTACACCTTAGAACCACCTCAGCGAGGCGGTTCTAACGTGTACCCACAATCTATGTTTTGAGCAAAAAAAAAAAAAAAAAAAAAAAAGAGAGAAAAATATCAAAATTTTTCAGCTGAAAAATTTTCAATTTTTAAAGCTCAAAAATCTCTGATTATTGCATAGCCAAATTTTCATAATGATTGTCAATAGGTTTCTTGAAAATGTATTAAAAATGACAGTTACATTGCTGACACAATACTATATCCTTTGCATGGTGAAAAGTTGTGTATCTCATGTATTGCTACATAAAATTCAAAATAAACCAGATAGGCAGATAATGAGAACACACTGGTGCTTTAATTTCTATATTTCACCATTATTTCAGATAGTTTGGCTCCATATTATAATCCTCTAACATTACAAAAATAAAGCTTAGCCTGGAGGACTGCTGATTTCAGACTTATTTGGGATTTCAGACTTATTTGGGATTTCAGACTTATTTGGGATTTCAGGCTAATTTGGGAAACAAACAGGTCTTATAATCATGCTGTCACTCTTAATGCAGAAACATAACTATACTTTCACAGGGATTGACATAAGCGGGTGCCCGATTGTCCGATTCGGGCTGAATTTGCTACGGGCAAGTTGAAACTACCAGCCGTGCGCCCGCCGGGCAAGTAAAAAAATCTGGGCCGAAATGACCCGTTATCGCCGATTCGGGTAGTTTTTAGACTGTACGGTTTCTTAATCATGGAACCAAAATGAAAAGAAACGGCATTTCTGATTGGTCGATTCGCCTCAAAGCGGAGGTCAATCAGGGTTTTTATCCAATGAAATCGAACGATATTTATGCGTGCGGCGACATCGCCGACAGCTCTTCGAAGCAAAGTTTTTTAAGACGAGTTGAAACATTCTGAAAAAGTGCACATAGTTTTTCCTTAAACGATACTAGCGCATCACCTACAGTAACATTGCGGGTCCTTCGAAATTCGGGGCTCAATAATAATTTCACACTCCATCGGAAGAGGTTTTTTTACGTCTTTCGACCTTTCAAGTTTTTAAAACCCAGATGATTTATAAAAATCGTATCTAAACAACAATTTGAGTCACTCCGGAAGCATTCATATACCCACACTGACACATATTTTCTCAACAACAAGTAATTTACAACAAAGCATGGTCCCATCCCATAAAATAGATGATTATTAATATCAAAATTTTTCATCTGAAAATTTTCATTTTTACATCTGACTTTTCAGAGACCTCTGGCAATTTTTCACATAATATATTGTATTGGCGTGTTTTTGTAATAAAACAGCTAGAAAAATGAGGTTAAGGCATCAATTTTAAAAAGAAACTACATATTGAAGACTAACCCGAATTTTGAAGGTACCCTCGTACATGAATCAGGAAAACATGTCCGTGTAATGTATAACCCCTCGAACCCTACTTTTATATAGTAAAACTGGGGGATACCTATTTTTCTTATTTTTGCTCCAAAACATAGATTGTGGGTATTGGTTAGAACCGCCTCGCCAAGGCGGTTCTAACGTGCCCACAATCTACACGTTAGAAGTGCTGTAAAATATAGATTTGGTACTCGTTAGAATCACCTCACTGAGTTCTATGTTTTAAAGCAAAAATAAGAAAATTTCATTTACAGCTGAAAAATTGCTATAGAACATTGTGTAGACATCATAATGAATTTGGACAGCTGCAACCAACCATGAACTGACAGATTTTTAACAAACTGAGTTGATAAATAACACTAAATAATGAGTACTGGCAAGACATATCCAATTTTCAATTTGAAGTCCAATGCGGCCCCAAGTCACGTTAGTGAGCCTAAGAAAAGAAAAACTGATGATGAAAAGAAAGAGCAAAAAAAGAAATATGAAAGTGAATCAAGAAAAAGACTTTTCCAGACAAACTGGTTGAAAGAATTCACTTTATAAAAGGTGCAGATCATAAACACTTAAACAAGGAATATGATTTGAGCCACTGCATGAGAAAAACAACAATTTGCATAGGCGAAAACAAAGCCGCTGAGCTATGCAGTAATTGCACACCTGACCAGCGCCTTTGTTTTTGCTGCACAGATAGAACAATCCTTCCTCTTCTTAAATCTGAAAGATTAAGCTTCTATCTGGCTTCTGTGACTGTACAGACCAGTTTTGTGTCAGACCTTTTTGGAACCCAAGTTGTTGGTTTTCTCACGCAGAGGCTCATTTAAATTGAAGTTTCAGTTGTCATTGGAGTGCCAGAACAAAATAATGTATCCAAGCTCTGGATGAAGTTGGACCCATCAAATAGAAAATAATAATATAACAAACACTCCTTTGACATGGTTACATGTTGTTATAGGCCTACATTATACAGCAAACAACAAAAGTGCCAGAGGGCTAGACCTATCAATGTTATAATCATCTCTTAAAACAGTACAGCAGTCACTAGCAAGCTGCCTTCCAGGACAAGTTCAAAGCATTGGGGCAAGCTGAAATAAAATCCAACTTGCCCCCTTGGGCAAGTTCAATTGCTGGGGGGCAAGCTGAAATAAAATTCAACTTGCCCCCCGGGCAAGTGCTGCTCAAATCCTTATGTCAATCCCTGCTTTCACAAATTACATACCATGTTTCAAAATTCCATATCCTGACAGATTTATCCATTGAGCATGTGGCAATAAGGGGTTTCCTTGTACACACATCTAGACCCATAATCTGACTGTAGTGAAAGGACTGAGCTAGGATTTCAAAAGTTGCTTGATCACCCTGTATAGATAAGAAATATGTGGTTTCATTATTTTCTTTTATACTTTTACAAGTATGATTAAGCTGAGCACTATGAGTTATTCTAACACACCGCGTCTATATAGTCAATGATTTGAAAACGTGTTATATTGCACAACAATTTCACACTTTGTAAGTGCGGGAGCTATGACGTCAATTTCAAATGCAAATGTGACGTCAGTTACGGCGACAGACGGGCGTAACCTCATTTTTGCTCAAAAGACGTGACAAATACATGTAGACGTTAGTGAAACAGTCTAATTTTTGGCGGGACTTCTGTAATGCAATGGCGTCGAAATGGTAGCAACGGAAGGCTTCATGTGTATTTTCGTCCATGATTGTGTGTTAGAATGGAAATAGATCAGCTCTAGTGCGTGAATTGTTGAGTAATAATTCACTGTTTGTCGGTCAATTGTAAGCAGATAAATCACTCGCGCTACGTGCTCGTGATTTGATCTGCTTTACAACTGACCTCCAAACAGTGAATTATTACTCAACAATTCACTGCTAGAGCTGATATATTTCTTAAATAATATCTATGCGGAATTCAATTTGTTTATTTTGGAAAATAAAGTTAACTCATTTAAGCCTGGTGTCCCTTTTATGGGACATAGGCAAACAGAATAGCCCCAGATGTGACGCCGCAGAACGCGGCGTCCCATCTGAGGCTATTTTGTTTGCTTAGAGAATTTTCATCAAAAAATTGAATAAAATTTAAAAATCGCTCATGACACCCCTAAAAATGTAAGTGAACTAACCCTAATGTTAGTGATGGGAAAATCCATTTGTCAAATATGGGTTAATCTGAAAATTAATTAATTTCGTTTAAAAGATTTGATATCACAAACCTTTCCAATATCAGCACTGGACAGTGTGATAGAGTAGAGCTGACTCAGGTCTGTGCTTGCGACCAGAGTCTCCTCGGACGGACTGACGGTTAGACAGGTGATGATCTGCTGCTGAGCCTTGGATGGGTCTGCACTGTTCAGGTCCTGGGGAATCTGTAATAGAAATCAACAAAACATTTGAGCCGCCTCGTGGGAAAACCAACAATGTGGTTTCTGAACAGGTCCGACACAAACCGGCCTGTACAAGCACAGAAAAGAGCTAGAAGCTGGAAATTTTGGATTTAAGTAGAAAAGGAATTGTACTATCCGAGTAGTGAAAACAAAGGCGCTGATCAGCTTCGCGGTTACCGCGAAGCTGATCTGCGTCTTTGTTTTCGCATATGCACATTGTTGGTTTTCCCATGGGACGGCTCATTTAAGTTAATAAAGTCAATTTGCAATATACAGTAAACAAATAATCTATTTTTGCAATTTTCATGAGAAAGATGACCTGAAAAAAATAAATTGCTGCCAAAAATTGCCCATTTGATATGCTTTTTGTTATTCTTGAAAAGGTTAATTCTACAATCCCTGAAATTAAATTGCCACACACATATGCTTGGAACAATCTGATTTAGACAAAAGATCCAGATTACAATATTTAAGCAGCAACGAACATACACATCTGATTCTTTTTTTCATATGAATTTGGATGAAGTGTATGTACTGAAAAGTAACAAAGTTTAGTGTGTGTGTATTTTTACCTTTTTGTTAGGCTAAAAAAAGTAAAACTCACTTTAATTTCTCTAGCTTTCTTGAAGAAGTCTTTTTCATCTGTTTTCTCAAACAGGTGTACAGTGCCAGGCCCACAAGCACAGGCAAAACCTTTAGAGTAGGCAACAATGGCAGTGATAGACATAGGACCTGACACCTGGTCATCTTCAGATTTCCTGAAAATTTAAACGAGTAGTTCATATGAGCCGACTTGTGGGAAAACCAACAATGTGGTTTCTGACCAGGTCCGACACAAACCGGCCTGTACAGTCTCAGAAAAGAGCTAGAAGCTTGAAATTTCGGACTTAAGTAGAAGAGGAATTGTACTATCCGAGTAGTGAAAACAAAGGCGCTGATCAGCTTCGCGGTTACCACGAAGCTGATCTGCGTCTTTGTTTTCGCCTATGCAGATTGTTGGTTTTCCCATGAGGCGGCTCATATGATGAATGACTTGATTTGGTTATGGCTTAATGTCAGAATCAATAAATTTTCAGTCATTTCGGGATGGAACCATCATCTCCTGAGTATTATAGATCAGTTTGAGAAAGTTTAATGTTCATCAAATTTATTCTGAACTGAAGTGATTGTGATTTTTTTGCTGTGAAGCTAAAACTAGTATTTACTACATACATGTATAATTAAATGAGCTGCCGCATGGCAAAACCAACAATCTGCATAGGCGAAAACAAAGACACAGATCTGCTTCGCAGTAACTGCAAAGCTGATCAGCGCCTTTGTCTTCACTACTCAGTACAATTCCTCTACTTTCTAAATCCAAAATTTCCAGCCTCTAACCACCTTCTGTGATTGTACAGGCTGGCTCTTGTCAGATTGTTGATTTCTCACGCACAGGCTCAAATGCTTTTACTTTCTATGCCAGCAGACCCTGACAGTTTTACTCACTTTTCTTGAGCAGCAACATTGAACTCATTCTTCAGCTCCCCAGCTTCAAACAGCAGCAGTTTTCCTGTATCTGTGCCAACAATGACCCTTTCTTCGCTGACCCAGGCATGACACAGGTAGTTCTGGGGCTCCATCTTCTGGAAGTTGAAGGTTTTGAGGTTGCCCTCGCTGTACCGGAAGTTCTTGAAGATACCATTGCCGGTGACGCATAGTTGGGTGTTGTCTTGGGGGTTGAAACTCACCTAAAGGAAAAATGTAATGATTAATTATAGGATGATTATTTTTGTTTGTGTTGAGGCTTAACGTCCCAGTCAACAATATTTCAGTCATGTCGGGATGGAGCCAATGCTTCCTGTGTTTAACCAGTACTGTAGGGAGTTAATGTGTCTTGCTCAAGGACACAACACGGTGACGCTTGTGGGGATCGAACCCAGGACCTCTCGATTTGTAGTCCGACGCTCTTCCACTACGCCACCGCGCTCCCTTACAGGATAATTATGTCTACATGTAGAAACTGTGCAATTCGAAATCTTTTGAAAAAAAAAATAATGTTCCCTAACATCACCCTAGAGCTGTCATTGATATCGACGATATCGATGTATCAATGCAGATGAGCTGTATCGATATAGAAAATGACATATCGATACATATCGATATTGTAAAGTGAAACTTCTCACAAAAATATGCTGGCTGTTTAGACAGATAACATTGGTTGGTTAGTATCAATATTCAATAACTATTGCAAATTGCACACAGTATGAACATTTTGGATCCCCAGAGAGCAATAAATGACAAAGCATCAGATAAGCACCAATTGATAGTACTCACACATTTTTTTCAAATAGTTTGTCAAGGAATAAAAATTCAGTGGATAATGATCTTGCTTTTAAAAGTGAATTTGCCAAGTAATTTTGAGCCAAACTTGAGCCACAAAAATGCAGTCAAACTCTGTCATAATTTGATGTTAATGTTTTTTCTTCCTGATCTATACTGATTTATGATTGCCAAATTGAATGAAATAAATAGTCATGGTGTAATTATCATCTGTTGACAGCACTTCCTTGAAATTAAGTTGAAACTTTATCTTAAACTTGTCGTTGACCTTAAAAGAACTTTAAGGTGTTTAAAAGTAGCATAAAATGACAATAAGGGTCTATAAAAGTTGCTTTCAAACACCTTTTGAAAAATTAAGTATTATATCGATACATATCAATATATCGGTATATGTCCCATCGATATATCGATATGTCAAATGCCCAACCAATGACAGCTCTACATCACCCATGCTTTTAAATTCTTGAAAGTAAATTTGGAAAATGAATGATTATTCAGAGGTTCAATCTAATTATCACACCAACATTTGAGCCATGTCATGAGAAAACCAACAATGTGGTTTCCAAACCGGTCGGACACAAAATGAGCTGTAGAAGTACAGAAGATGACTAGAGGCTGGAAATTTTGGATTTAGAAAGAAGAGGAATTGTTCTATCTGTGCAGTGAAAATAAAGGTGTTGATCAGCTTCGCAGTTACTGCAAAGATGATCTGCGCTTTTGTTTTCAGACATGCAAAATGTTGGTTTTCTCATGATGCAGCTCCTATAAAATTGGAAGCTTAGTTTCCTCTGATACATCATTGCTCTTATTGAGTTTATTTTGCAAGTACAAATAAACTATACCTGATATACAGGAGCTGTCCCCTGAGGGTTTGATGTCTTGGTGACAGCCATGATCTTTGATTTCTCCCAGGTCCAGTACAACAGTGTGTAATCAGGCTTTCCACCCTGTGCAACCAGATATTTTGAATCTGGGGAGAAAGCCAGACTAACAAACTCTGCTGACTGTACATCTGTTGAGCTCAAAACTTTCCTCTTTCTCAAACTGTGAAGATCATAGATCGTAATGGTAGGCTTCTCTCCTTTTTCGGCAATGGCAACATATCTTCTGTTAGGGCTAACAGCAATAGCTGTCATACCCTCACTCTTGTCCGACCCTGGGATGAATTTCTGGGTTTTCTGGTCAATGTTGTACAATATGCAGTTGGCCCCAGATGGGTAGACAATTGTCTGTTCATCATGATAGCAGATGTTGCCATTCACACCTGATTTGAGGCCAAATATGTGCCTGGCCTGGGCTATTGAGATGGACATTGTTGGTTTTTAATCTTCTACTCTGAAAGAAAATGAAAATAAAAGCGATGAAACGATAATTCTTTAGCATGTTACTGGTTTGTAAGGCTAAGGTAATGATATCGGCAATGTCCTGTTATTCACGTCTACGGAAATTCCGTAACAGAATAAACTGCATCGAAAGTTGTTCCCCTTCACAATTTAATGAGCAAAAAATATGCAAATTAGGTTTATTCCGTGTTTAATATTTCATAACTATAAGTCTGCGAAATCTGCAGGGTGGGTGGGTATGGCAGAAGGTGGTGGAAATATAGAAAAAAATCTAAAAATAGGTGACCCTAAGTGGAAACGCCCCTTATAGGCAGAGGAATGTTGAAACATAAATAACAATCTTTCTTCTTCGAGTCAATACATAGATATTTATGCCTGGGCTTAAACAATTGACATTTAAAATTTTAAGTCCGCTGAATGACACAAGGGACAGTGCAGTTTCTGTTGCCATTTGTTTCTTCTTAAACAATGATCCAAGCATTAAAATCATCCTACAAATGACAGAGGATGTTTTGAAAGAAAAAGTGCTGATACTTGTTTCTCGGGTGGCCAGAAACGGGATTGTTCAGTCGGTAATTAACCTGAAAGTCTTGACGGGTAATCTAGATGAAGCAAGCAGGAGCATCAATAGAGAGCTGAAGAATGCATTCTGAACATTCTTGAGATCAAAGGAACAACTTATAAAATATCAAAAGTAAATTCATATTTTCATGAAAATAAACTCATAGCAAAACACCTTTTGAAGTAAACTAGCTCGAAGATCTAACACTTTGTGAGACAGCAAAAGAATTGAGAAGCACCTACAGGATATAGCCAGTGTTATATTGGCAAAAGAATTAGCACCATCACCACCACGGGCAGTACAAAAATGGCAGCAATAGCTCGTGGATGAAATTGAGTCAGATTAATAGAAGAAAAGTTGGTCTGCATTTTGATACCAAATTTATTATATTATTCCGCCTATAAAGGGCACAATTTTTAGATAGATGTAGCTCAGGGACAATAACGGGACATTTCCGTAATATCATTTCAAGTTTGCATTATGTTATGCATTGCCCACACTGGACCTTGCAAGTAGAATAGATATGACTATTATGTGAAGGAAAGGCCTGCTAAAAGTCCTCTACTGAAAAAGCTGCCTAAATTGTTCAAATCAGCAAACAGACTTATGTGTCACTGAAAACAAAGAGACCGAGAAAGGGTCACCCAGAAAATAAACACTACAGGACATGCAAAGATATAAAGATATGAGCCTTTTGTTTTCGTTGATTTTGTTTCCTGTTTTCCTTTTTTATAACAAAACATCTTTCCAACATCAAAAGTAAATATAAAATGTTGTAACGAGCATAATACCAGTCACAGTTACTTTTAATACTGTCAGGTGACATTGAATTAAATCCGGGTCCAACCAATTTACGTGAACACAGCGTTTCTTTTCTTCATTGTAATATGCGCAGTATTCGCAATAAATTAGAGCACATAATTGATAATTTTTGTGATTTTGATTGTCTAAGTTTTACGGAAACTCATCTTGACGATAATATCGATAATGCGGAAATTTTTCTTACAACCTACTTCTCTGCACCGTATCGCAAAGATAGAACAAATCACGGCGGTGGCATCTTGGTTTATATTAACAATAACTTAATGCATAAAAGAAGACAAGACCTAGAAATATTTTGGGAAGAATCGATTTGGGTCGAACTTAAAATAAATAAACAACCATACCTCTTAGGTACATTTTATAGCCCTAAAACACAGGATCAAACGTTTTTTAATGCTTTAGACCAAAATATTGAAAAGGCAATGGAATTTAGCCAAAACATCATTATTTTAGGTGATCTGAATGAGGACTTATTGAATGTAAACTATAGACATCTCCATGACGTTTTGCTTACGAATTCATTACAAAATGTTATTGATCAGCCAACAAGGGAAAACGCACTTTTGGACCCTATCATTGTTCCTAACGATTTAACTGTTTATGATTCTGGAGTTTTGCCTACGCCGCATCACATATCTGACCATTTTGCTACCTACATAGTCCTTCCTCATGATTATTCTGTTTCGTCTGTGTATACTCGCAGAGTATGGTTTTATAAGAGGGCTGATTTCGCAAAGCTTGATAATAATTTAAGATCATTTGATTGGAAATGTCTTTCAGAAGGATCTGTTAACGATTCTTGTACTTTGTTTACAAATAAATTTATGGACTTTGTTAATGAATGTATACCACATAAAGATGTCACAATAAGGCCTAATGATAAACCGTGGTACGATTCGGAAATTCGTAAATATTCCAGAAAGCGCGATCGTCAAAAATCAAAAGCTACTAAGTCAGGTCTGCAGACCGATTGGACTAAATACAAATTACTTCGTAACAAAGTAAACAATTTGAAAAAACATGCGAAAGAAACGTTTTATAATAACTTGGAATTATCCTCACTTTCAAATTTTAGTAACAATAAAAAAGAATTTTGGAAAATTGTCAAACATTTCACTTCTAAAAAGGATACAGTATCATCAATTCCTCCCCTCAGCACAACTAATACGTCTGGTACACATATTTTACATGTTACTGATGAAGAAAAGGCCAACTGTTTGAATAATTATTTTGCTGCCATCTCAACATTGGACGACTCGAATGCAGATTTACCCCCTTTTTATGAACTTACAGATAAAGTATTAGATAAAATCGACATCACTGAAGATGAAATTAGAGATGTTATTATTAATCTTGATCCCAATAAAGCTTCAGGACCTGACCTGATTAGTAATAAAATGATAAAACAAGTTGCGACTGCTATATCAAAACCACTTAAGATAATATTCAATCGATCTTTATGTGAAAGCGTTTTCCCGGACATGTGGAAGTTAGGTAATCTAGTGCCCCTATTTAAGAAAGGAGACAGGTCCGATGCATCAAATTACCGTCCGGTTTCTCTGCTTAGCAATTTTGGTAAAATTCAAGAGCGAATTGTTTTTAAGCACATATACAATCACTTATTTAGTAATAACCTTTTATTTAAATACCAATCTGGTTTTCGACCCGGTCATTCTACAACATTTCAACTTATTGATATTTTTCATCATATTTGTCAATCTTTTGATCAGAAGCAATACTCCTGTATGATATTCTGTGATATTTCTAAAGCCTTCGACAAAGTCTGGCACAAAGGGTTATTATTTAAACTCCGACAGAATGGAATAAAGGGCAATCTTTTAGCATGGATTTGTAATTATTTATCTTCTCGAAAACAAAGGGTTCAAATTAATTCATCAACTTCATCATTGCTTTCTGTAAATGCTGGAGTACCCCAGGGATCTGTCTTGGGTCCGCTCTTATTTTTAGTATATGTCAACGATATTGCTGAAAATCTTCTGAGTTTAGTCAGATTATTTGCTGACGATAGTTCCTTATTCTTTTCTGCTACAAACCTTAAGGACATTGAAGGAGTCATCAACCACGACCTTGCACTAATATCAATTTGGGCTAAGAAATGGCTAGTAGACTTTAACCCTATCAAAACGGTTGCAATGTTGTTCACTCTCAGGCCCCTTGATTTCATACCCACTTTTTCTTTTAACAACACTCTCATTAACTTTGTTGAAAACCACAAACATTTGGGTTTAACTTTATCATATAATGGACAATGGCACTCTCACATAGAAACTATATTAAGCTCTGCATATAAAATGTTAGGTGTTATGCGAAAATTAAAATACCGTTTTACTCGACAAGCTTTGAACCAAATGTATGTTTCATATGTAAGACCTCTTTTAGAGTATTCTTCTATTGTGTGGGATGGCTGTTCTGATCAGGACAAAAATGCACTAGAAAGATTACAAAACGAAGCCGCCCGTATAGTCACAGGTCTAACTAAATCTACATCTATACCGAATTTATACCAGGAATGTGGTTGGGATTCACTTTCGAAAAGGAGATACTTTCAAAAGATGTGCTTTATGTATAAATGCTCCAACAACCTTGTTCCAGACTACATATCCGATATTGTTCCACCACTTGTTGGAGATGTCACTAACTATCCTTTACGCAATCGACAAAACATTTCAACAATGTATACCCGTACCGAAATATCTCATAAATCCTGTATTCCATCGTCCGTGTCTGATTGGAACAATCTAAACAATGCAATCAGAGAAACTGATACTTTTGTTTCTTTTCGAAGTACATTTAAAAATGAAGTCTTAGGCAACACCCATGTCCCCACATATTTCATGAAAGGTCAAAGGAGATTGGCAGTTTTGCATGCAAGATTACGTAATAATTGTGTAACGAACAGCCGAGCCGAGCCACAGAAACCCCGTCGGTGGAAAAGCATGCTCATCCACCAAGGGTGGTTTACTGCGCTATATACCTAACACTTACTCTAATCACAAAGTTTCGAGTTTCTAATTTGCATATTACTACCCGCTAATATGCCGCTAATACGTTGCACCAACGTATTCTACAAGGGAGACTATCCCGTTACATTACTTCCCCCTCCGAGAAGACTCGCCCCGAGTCTTGGCCTGGGGACTACACTGTGGGTAAGGCAACTCCGTTCTGGCAGTTGTCATCATCCCACCGCTGCCACCAAATGTAACGAACAGCCGAGCCGAGCCACAGAAACCCCGTCGGTGGAAAAGCATGCTCATCCACCAAGGGTGGTTTACTGCGCTATATACCTAACACTTACTCTAATCACAAAGTTTCGAGTTTCTAATTTGCATATTACTACCCGCTAATATGCCGCTAATACGTTGCACCAACGTATTCTACAAGGGAGACTATCCCGTTACAATTGCAGCGACTTAAAATGCGACCTCTTTCACAATCATCTTACTGACTCACTTAGTTGCAGTTGTGGTTATATTATGGAAAATGCTGAACATTATTTCTTTGAATGCGATAACTATAGGGATTCAAGATTGATTATGTTTAGAAATACACGCAATTATCACCCTCTGAGTCTAAATACAATTTTGTATGGAAAATCTACTCTAAATGATGACGATAATTATTTTCTATTTCAGGCTGTCCAACAGTACATAAAGGATACAAGGCGCTTTGTGTAGTCACTGTATGACGAATAAGTCCCATACTTCGTCCAGTTTTGATTTCTCCAAACCGACATCTGACACTGAAACTACACTTCTCTCTCTCTCTCTCTCTCTCTCTCTCTCTCTCTCTCTCTCTCTCTCTCTCTCTCTCTCTATGTTAAAATATTAGAAAATAGGTATATGCATTGTATAACTTTTTGTTTATGTTTGCCATGTACGCTGTTGTTGTAAATATGTTGTAGGGGACGGGCTGTAATTAATGTTGTCAGAACTTGTTGCCCAACCCCTTTGTAAGTTTGACAATAAAATATGTTTAAACACAGGCGCTTGAAGTCATGGCCATAAATCATAAAAATAATGCTTCAAATGAGTGTCTACATCGAGGTCTACACTGCAATACGAAGTA
This sequence comes from Rugalucina vietnamica, assembly GCA_964017185.1. NCBI lineage: Eukaryota > Metazoa > Mollusca > Bivalvia > Lucinida > Lucinidae > Rugalucina > Rugalucina vietnamica. The sequence goes on from OZ024873.1 coordinate 6,394,053, forward strand.
TTGCCAGGTGTGCAAGCCACGTTTTAGGAGCCATTTCGTAGTGGCATTTCCGGCAAGGTTCTTGGAGTCGGAGCAAATGTTGCACGGCAACCTAAAAAGTTCGATTGCAAATCAAAATGGGTTCAATCAGCTCCTAGGCTACCTGACACTTTTTTGTCTGTCTAGACAAAAGAAATCATGGATAATCCTTTAAATGTCCATTTTATAAACGTTTTTCATGATATTTGTCCAGTCGTGTTGTTTTTATTGACAGTATGTTTTCATGTCGTCACAGTGCGTGCGGTGACGCCGTGTTTAGCATTTCCCCATTTAACGCTTCACAGACGTAGCACGTGACGTTTGACGCATTCAAAACAACAAACAAAAGTCGTTTTTCAAGCGCATTGGAATGCAAACAAGTGTTTTGGAAAAAACATTTTAGATGATGAAGAAGTGAGCAAAGAATTTTTTGCTTGGCTACCTTGATTATTACGTAAATAAATTTAAACCACATCTGGCAGCAGTGTTCATTCACTGCGGAAACAGGAGCCAAACCGGAACTTACTGAGCGAATGGCTAGGAAAATTTGGACAGAAATTTTAGTTCCCACTACGTCTGCTAGCGAGCAGATTCGAAAAAGTTATCCATGCCTCCGAGAAGCTCTTGATCTGATTCTTCAGGAAAAAAAAAAGAAAACCTCCGTACAGCGTCAGGTAAGGTCGCAAAAGAACCTCCAATTTTAGCATGTTTTACTTGCATACCTGGCAATACCTACGGTATTGCTATGTAGACACTATTGTTTTAGGGTATATTTTATGATGTATGGCAATAACTTCAAGCGCCTGTGGTTTAAACTAAACCAGTCAGAGTTAATTGAAAAGATGCTAATCTATCTACAAGAACAGTTTCTGGATGCTAATCAGGTGGATTACAGAGGCAATGGGTTGATAAATGAAAATATCCTCACACTGTCAGTAATTTCTGTCCACCATTTGTAATCAATGTTTCTAGTAGCAACAATGCAGCGGATGTTTTCGCGTATTTTTTATCATTCGGAAACTTCCGGTAGGTTTGGAGCGCTTAATTAGCCTAATAAAAATGGTAATACGACTTACCGAAATAATCCGAATTACGGACAACTCGGCCCAAAGACAACTCGGCTATGGACAACTTGGCCCAGGAAAATCTCGGACTAAGACAACTAATATGAAATAAAGGCACACTGCCTTATCTGCAAACACACACTCGGTAAACCTTACGCTAGAAACTTTTGCTGAAAGCTGAAAAACTTAATATAATCGTTTCCGTCTAGCGTGTCCCGTTGGAGAATACCAGACTATGTACCAAAATGGTCTACAAGTCTCATGTAGAGGTATGTAGGTATGTAGGTAGCACATATACTGCCATGATCAGAGACTGAGAAACGCCCCGGTCCGAAACAACCCGGGACTGAAATGAACGATGTGGGATTGAAATGACCCGGGACCAAAATGACCCGGGACCGAAAGGACTAGGTCCGAAACGAACCGGGGCTGAATGAGCCGAGACCGGAACGATCCGGGACCGAAATGACCCGTAACCGAAACCACCCGGGATCGAAACGACCGTGAACCGAAATGACCATGGACCGAAATGACCTGGGACCGAAAACACCCGGGACCGAAACGACCGCAAACCGAAATGACTCTGGATCGTACTGGCCTGGTTCGAAACGACCGGGACAAAAATGACCAGGGACCGAAACGACCCGGAACCGAGACGACCCGGGAACCGAAATGACCCGGGACCGAAACGACCATCCAGCCTCCCCTCCCTCTATGACCCTACCACAACCCCTATCCTACCCACCACTACCCAACCACTCCTATCATATCCACCACTACCCAACCACCCCACCTCTTCCTACCTTACTCCCACTTCATACTGTATCATACCTTAACTCCTACCCTTCCCTAGCCCTACTCCCTACACACCAACACCCACCACAAACGTCCTTCTCCCTACACACCCCATACCACCACCACACAACCCCTTACTCACCCCCATCTGCCCTATCCTACCATACCCGTACTCTCCACCTGCCCTAACCTTCTCCATCCGTTCTCCCCTACACACCCCTATCACTACCACTATTCACTGCCTAACCTTACCCTCACCTCCTTCCCTACCCTGCCCTAACATCTCCCACTCAGTCAAAACCCCTGCCTATTCCTAACACCACCATACACTACACATCCCTTACACATCCCCACCTACTAATCTATCCTGCCTACCCCCTACCTTACTCCTACATCAGTCTAGTTTGCCATACCCTGCAACTGAAGGCTGCTATGATAAGCGAGTTTATTGCCAATTACACGCTGGTCAGCCACCAACTTGTGTCATTGGATCTGAGCATGACACATAAGCAAGGGAGCGGTCTAAAGACCGAAATGATTCACGCGACCGAAACGACCCTTCTCTATCGGGTCCCGGGCGTTGATCCCGGATTTTACTCCTCGGAATTTCGAACCGAGTGTTCCGAAACACAGACTGGTTTTCGAAATATTCCCATAGGCGATCATCATTTGGGATATATACAGTCAGAGATTGTCGTCTGAATTTGTAAATTTTGTTTTTAATATTTTTTACAGTTTCGTAACAAATTTGATCTGAAATGGCACATTTGGAATTACGTTTCACAAAGAAAAAATAAATAGTCAAGAAAAGAAAAATAATGTACAAATTTCCCGACATCTGAAAATGCCCGTCCGCAGCTTTTACCATCCGGTTTGTGCTTCTCGCTTTGTAACAACAACAACAACAACAACAACTATATACACGTGGATACCCTTAAGCAAACACATGTGTGTTTGCTATAACCAAGTTCAAAAAGACAACTCGGACCATTTTAAAAGACAACTCGGCCCAATTGAGGATTGCTTTAGAAATACTCATCAGTCCTTCCATTGGTCTTTTTGTCTTCTTCTTTTACCCCTGTATCTGTTCTTCATTTTATATTTCTTGAGTTTGGCAATGCGTTAAATCTTAAAATATTATCCTAAAAGTAATGAAGCGATATAATAATAAAAATTGCATAATGGCTTGACTTGGAATAATTATTATTAAGTGTCATAATAATGAAATTATAAATTGGTAATCATCAATTAATTAATTAATCCGAATTTATTTCATACATGTATATCTATAACCGCAAATATATGAAGTGAATCTACGACGAAAGAAATTCGCTTACAAATATTTGCAGTCAACATTACGAAAACTTGCCCATACAATATAAAGAGATTTTTTTTCATCAGTAAAAAAAAAAAAAAAAAAAAAAAAAAAAAAAAAATTGAAAAAATGATGTCATAATATTATTGCTCAAAACATTGATTGCGAGTGCCCACAATCTGTATTTTAGATAAAAAATAACAAAAATTGTTTACTCCTGTAAACCCCAGTTTTACTATATAAAAGTGGGGTTAAAGGGTATACCGTAATTACACGGATATGTTTCCCTGATGAATCATGATAATTAAACCGACAAAGGCAATAGTAAGGTATATCATGAGTGTCACCTTTTTAGCTCACCTGAGCCGAAGGCTCACAAGGTGAGCTTATAGGATGGCCATGATCCGGCGTCCGTCCGTCGTCCGTACGTTGTCCGTCCGTTGTCGTCCACAATTTCGAAGATCTTCTTCTCTGAAACCACTCGGCCGATCTTGTTGAAATTTTATGTGGAGCCTTCTTGGGTAGAGGCATTGAAATTTTGTTCACGATATGATGGTCACATGACCAAGATGGCCGCCACGCCCATATATGGTAAAACCCCTTCAAAAATCTTCTTCTCCAGAACCGGTGGGCCGATTTCCATGAAACTTGGTATCTAGCATCGGGGACTCCAGCCCATGATATTTTGATAAAATGATAACCCTGGGATGACCTTGACTTATTTTACAGCAAGGTCAAATTTGGAAACATTGGCTTTTACATGGGAAAAAGTGAAAACTATGGATATTTTGAAAACTATTGCAGCCTGAGACCTGAAAAGTGGTAGATGCAAACAACTAATGGAGTAGATGAAGGAATGTGATAAATTTAGGTCAAGGTCATCTCTTGACCTTGCCCAGTCTGTCTTCCATATACACTTTTCAAAGATCTTCTTCTCTGAAACTGCTTAGCCAATCAAAGTGAAATTAATGTGGAGCATCCATGTATTGGGGGAACGAAAGTTTGATCGCCAAATCTGGGTCACATGATCAAGATGGCCTCCACGCCCATATATGGCAAAAACCACTCAAAAATCTTCTTCTCAAGAACCGGCTTGCCGATTTTCATGAAACTTGGTATGTAGCATTTGGGACTCATTTGATAAAATCATGACCCTAGGATGACATTGACCCATTTTACGGCAATGTCAATTTTGGAAACATAGGCTTTTACATTGGAAAAAGTGAAACTATGGATATTTGGAAAACTGTTACAACCTGAGACCTGAAAAGTGGTAATTGCAAACAACTAATGGAGTAGATGAAGGTATGTGATTCTCCGTACCTTGGCCAGTCTGTCGTCCATACACACTTTTCAAAGATCTTCTTCTCTGAAACCGCTTGGCCAATCAAAGTGAAATTTTATGTGGAGCATCCATGGGTAGGGGGAATGAAAGTTTGATTGAGAAATCCAGGTCACATGACCAAGATGGCCGCTACGCCCGTATATGGTAAAAACCACTTAAAATCGTCTTCTCTAGAACCAGCAGGCCGATTTACTCGAAACTTGGTATGTAGCGTTTGGGACTAGCACATCATAGTTTGTTCAGATGATGACCCTAGGATGATTTTGACCTAATCTACGGCAGGGTTAATTTTGGAAACATATGCCTTTACATGGGAAAACAATGGATATTTTGGAAACTTTAGCAGCCTAAGACCTGAAAGTTGCTAGATGCAGACAGCTAATTGAGCCAATGAAGGTAAGTAATTAATTAAAGCCAAGGTCATATCTTGACCTTGACCCAAGGTTATTTAAATATCAAAACATCCATTGGTTGTTTGCATCTACCACTTTTCAGGCCTCAGGCTGCAATAGTTTTCAAAAAGTCCTTAGTTTTCACTTTTTCCCATGTAAAAGACTATGTTTCCAAAATTGACATTGCCGTAAAATATCTTGGCAGATGCAAACAGCTGATGAAGTCAATAAAAAAGTGTGTGAGTATTCCAGGTCAAGGTCATTTCACGATGACTTAATACTTCAAGATCAGGCTTCAGGCGAGCGTTCTCAGGACCAATGGTCTTCTGGTTGTTTCTCATGTACAGTTCAGAAAGCAGTGATCTATAATACAAGTGATTGGAGTCTAGCCCTATTTAATAGAATATGACTGTCTTGCCACCTGGACTGGGCTGGACAGGTATTCCAATAATTGACTAATAAGTATGCAATTAAATAAGGCAAAATATTCCAAACACTGTCTGTGTTTTACAAAATACTCCTACAAGCATACTGAACATAACTTAAAAAGAAATATACCATTCTAAAGATGAACTGCCCCAGTGTTGTTTTATGTAAAATTCAAATATATTGAGTGAATACTTTTATATAAAAAGGCTGTTACAAAAGAGGTAAAAAACTTCTTCTGGAAAAAAACAATTTTTTCTTAATTTTTTTATACAGATGGCTTAGGGGTATTTTTTGGTGTATACATTCAAACTTGACATAAAACAACAGCCCAATATGTGTTCAAACAGATGACATGTTTTGCTTGAATGAAAATGCAATATAGAAGAAGGAGTAGTTCGTAGAAACTGACCACTATAAACACATATTTTCTTACTTATTCTCCATGTAAATACCTATTGGGCATATTCTAAAACCTGGCCTGACTCCAAGTCACGCATAAATTGGAACATGATAATAGCAGTACTGAAGTTTCATATCCCTGTAAATCTACTGTCCCTGCAGAAAGGCACCAGCAAAACTGACTAAACCAAATCAAATTACTGGGCCGAGTTGTCTTTTGAACTGGACCGAGTTGTCTTTTGAATTGGGTCGAGTTGTCTTAATCCGAGATTTTACTGGACCGAGTTGTCTTATGAATTGGGTCGAGTTGTCTTAATCCGAGATTTTACTGGACCGAGTTGTCCAGGGCCGAGTTGTCTTTAATACTGACAATAAAGTGAAACTAACCTACCATTCCGTTCAACAACCAGTCCATCTCCGGCTTATATATTTTTTCTTTCGGTCTTTTGAGACAAGTTAGAATATTACGAGTTTAATCCGTTCAAGAACTTTCAGAGTCATATTCTTAGCAATGATTTAATTATTTGACCGTGTATAGGAATGTGTCTTTGATTTAGACTTCCCTTCGGTGTGAATTTTCGAAATTGCAGCACCATTGTCTGGCTAACTGATGAGGGTTCATTATCTATTATGAAAATTGGCGCGTGAAAATGCACAGCGTGTCATTGGACTCTTCCTAACTTATCAATGGCGCGGATAATAGTTCCATCTTATGGATCTGTTCAAAGTCCAACACTGAAGAGACTATGAAAATTTATGCTGTCTGTGGGAGACGTTTTTAAGAAAATCGTCTAAGAACTCCAACTGTTGAGCTAGCCTTTTTAACGCACGGAAGCGCGTTTATTTGGTAAGCAGTGTAGATAGACAAGTGAAATAGAATCGTGGTCATATCTGATGTTATGTAGAATTTATTTCACAGATAGGAACACGCATTAATTTTAAACACACTGGCTTTTCAGTAATCTCTCTAAAGATATATCTATGTCTTAATTCAATAATTCAAAAGCTGGACTGCGCCAAGTCTGTTCCAACGCCCCTTCTACATTCGAGGAAGAACGTACATGTACTTTCGAGATAAGAAAGAAGCAATGGTGATTTGTGCACTTTAGCCTTTTCGTGCCTTTCTCTCAATATTCACACAGATGTGTTGAAGATTCTGCTATTCCGCTATTCACGGCCTCTATGGCGCACAGTTCTCTCATGTATGGCTTTTCTCTAATGTAACTTCTCTATTGTACTTGTAAGAGAATCCGGGTCGTTTCGCCCGTGGGTTGTTTCGCTTGGTCGTTTCGCCCTGAGTCGTTTCGCCCTGGTTTTATGGGTGGGTCGTTTCGCCCTTATTAGGTGGGTCGTTTCGCCCGTGAGTTGTTTCGCCCGTGAGTTGTTTTGCCCATTATTACTATTTTTATCATTATTATTATTATTATTATTATAACTACTATTATTGTTATTGTTGTTGATATTGCTATTGTTGATGATGCTGATGCTGAAAGATAGATAGATAGATAGATAGATAGATAGATAGATAGATAGATAGATAGATAGATAGATAGATAGATAGATAGATAGATAAACAGACATATAGATTTTAGCGCTTCCACCTTTGGCTTTTAATGTTGTGGAAAGATAATGGAAGGAAGGAAGGAAGGAAGGAAGGAAGGAAGGAAGGAAGGGAGGAATTGTTCATTGTTGAATTTTGGTAACGTTTGAAATCATACTGTATGACCAAAAGTAGATGAATGGGCGCCTTAATAGGCTTTTGGTATGACGTAAATAACTGGCGTTGACGTTCCGTTGTTGGTATGAAATTTAAGCAGGCTGGTTGTATTTTCTGTTCGAAATTATTTTTGCCGAAATATCGTGTATTCTTAAAGAAATAATCATCGTCGCAGCCAGTTTATAGTGAGGCGTTTTCAACGCCCCTTAGTATATACACTGAAAAAAAGTTATAAGAGGCCACCTCATATTTTTTCTTCTAGTTCCGAAAATAAATTACGATCAATTAAAATTCATGATCAAATTAATAAACCAATGTCTAACAGTGGCTCTGAGAGTGACTGCATTCCAAAATGCGTGATATGTCTCACGCAGTCGAAGCATGAGTAAAGGTACCCTCTTTTCGAAAATCACACTTTTTTATCATCAAATTAAATGTCATATTATGACGTTGTGTTTTACATTTTTATTTATCTGAAAGTGCTACTGACTACCATGATGCAAGATAAAATTAAGTCAGATGTGTTGCTGCAATAAGAATATTCGTTTTTGTTTTGTACATGCAAGAAGACAGCAACATGAATAACATGAATTCAGCTTTTTGTATGCAATCTGCATACAAACTTTGTTCATCTCTGGTTGCATTATTATCAGAAGTATGGAATTGAAATTTTCAGCAAGTATTAAGGTATAATACTAGACTCTGATAAACTTTGAAAATTTAAAAAATCGTCCATAAATTCTGTTATTTTGTTCGTTAAAAATTGGCATTGAAACCGGAAGTGTGCGTCAGCCGTGACCTGTTTGTCCTCGAAAATAGTCTAAAATAGCTCACTCGGGATATATCTCTCATTTCCAGGCTTCATCAAGTGAATTTAATAGCGATTAACATGTTTAAGAGGCACATTGATGAATTTTCAAAAAATCTCAAAAGTAGCGATTTTTAAAAATGCGCAGAAAGTCTACCAGTAGAGAAAATTCGAATGTTTGATGTTTTTCCAAGCCGGAAGGGCCCCTTTGATGACACCCGCTCATAATTTCAATTAATGCTGTGCTTTATCAAATATTTTATTCAAAAACATTGATTTTTGCATTTTTACTCCAAAATCGCGTTTAGTGAAAGAAAATTATTTCTGAACACTTTGGAACTTTACTTACTTGAAAGACACGTCTTAGACTAAAAATGGTGCAATTTTGAACATGGCTTAGTTACAAAAAATGAGTTTGAAAAGTGGCCTCTTATAACTTTTTTTCAGTGTATACCCAAGGATACTCGATAGAGTGTCCTTGATATACCCAAAAGACAGTTATGAATGATCTGCCCAAGATATATCCTTAAGTTACAAATAACAAATAATACACCAGATTATTCATTTGGGCATGACAGTAAAAATAAGGGCGAAACGACTCACTAAATAGTGGCGACTCACGGGCGAAACGATCCGGAACTCTTGTGAGATAGTGCAAATAGCGGTCACGGACTTGAGGGAGTTTTGGGTGGTAATGTGAAGAATACCCATAGTTTTAGTTACTTTACTTGAAATTTCCGCGAGCTGTTAACCAAGTTGCCTACATTCTGTTACATTTCGGTACCTCACATTCCACTTCAGAAAAACGAGAGCTGTCCATTTTTGTCTTGAGATGACCTGAAACCGAGCCAAAACTTTGTCTGGCTTATCTAGTTTTTATAATCGATAAGACCTATAAGTGTCAAATGAAAAATGTAAACACGACGAAACGCACGTAAACCTTTTAATTTTATCCGACGGCGGCTTTGTTTTTCCGGCTAAGAATCTACAAAATGGAAAACATGTCATCTTTTCGTATTGCAGGCCAAAAATTACGGAATGTCATTTCCAAATGGTCTTCCTTGGGGGCTGCCGAAAATTGCCACTGTCTGTGTGGTGCAAAGTCACATATTTGGCCTTCTTACAAGAGGAATCTGTGTTCATATTCCACTATAGTCAGTTGTCTAAGAAGCAACTTCCCACGTTTATTTGTTCCTACATTTTCAGTCTCAATTAATTCTAACTTTGCAAAGTCGCAAAATGTTAACAGAACACAGGACTTTCAAAGAAGAAATTTTACATTTACCTCTCAGAAAATTTTGAGAGCAGCCAATAAAGAAAATGTCTCGGTAAAACCAACCACTACTGACTATATTGACTGTAGTGATAGTAAAATACTAGATTTGATAAAGGATGATTTTCTGGTTTATGAAGACTTTGTGACTGAAGAGGAGGAGAAGAGTATATTACAGGAGATAGAGCCGTATCTGAACAGACTCAAATATGAGCAAAATCACTGGGACGATGTAAGTTGACATGCCTTTACAATGAATTGTCAGTTGTATTTTTGCTCTAATTTATGTATTTGTTTCATGTAACAAAAACCCACAATCTATGTTTTGTAGCAAATAAAAGAAAAAAAAAAAAAAAAAAAACAAAAAAAAAAAAACAGAAAAAAAACACCACCACCAACAACAACAAGAAAAAAAAACAAAAAAAAAAAAACATGCCGATGTACATCCCAGCTTTATTATATAAAAGTGGGGTTTTATGGGGTATAGTATTTCATGGACATGCTATCCTGAATTATCTTTTTGGAAAAACTCCTGTCTCGTAACACATCGAGCATTCTTGATATAGAAATCATCTTGTCTGTGTGTATGTTATTTTTCTCCAGGCAATACATGGATTCAGAGAAACAGAGAGGAAAAAGTGGACTGAGAAAAACAAAGCTATAATACAAAGAGTAAGAGATCTAGCATTTCCACCTGGTGTTCAACAAATGGCGTATGTTCATATCCTTGACATCAAGAAAGCTGGATACATCAAACCACATGTAGATGCTGTTAGGGTAAGTCTGTCATAGCTACTACGAAGGGCAAACTACATGTACAGTTTAACCTTGTTATAACGTACCTCACTATAATGCGGTTTTCAGTATAACATGGGCATTTCATGGCTCCCAAACTTATTGATTTGCTATATGCCTATAGTAAGGAACCTCATTATTAGGTTAACTTGTATTTTAAAGATATTTTGACTGCAAATAACTTTAGTAAACACTACAAAGAGGTTCTGCTGTTCAGTGATGTGTCCAAAAAATTTAAACTGAATAGGGAACAATGCAGACCCTACTCAGACGCTCATAGAAAATATGGGCATTGATCTTCACAGTTTGCCCATTGCAATTTCTTATGGACAAATGATAAAATTATTTGTGCAAACACACTCATTGACAGGAATATGCTAATAGGTAATAGTATAATTCGGTCCAGCAGCATTTATAACTGTTGACAAAATTAAAACAAGAGGACGAGGAAATAAACAATGGTACCATAAACAAATGAAAAGGACAGGATGATTTAAATGTCAATGGGTTTCAGTAATCACAATTACATGTACCTTTTTTAAGAACTCTTCAAAAACTTGTGTTAACCTAAGTTATTGTTTGTTTCCAGTTCTGTGGTGATACAATAGCCGGTATATCATTGTTGTCTCCCGCAGTGATGAGACTGGTCCACACAGAAAACAAAGACTGGTTCGCTGATGCTCTGCTCAAGAGGAGATCACTCTATATCATGAGGTATATCTGTCAAATGGACTTTCTCAAATTACAATGATTCGGATTAGTCCACTTTCATTTTAGGGTTTACAGGAGTACATTTGGCTCATGCCATCTAAATTTTCATTGTTTTATGCCTTTTTCTACTTATGTTTGCCCAGCATTATTTTATAAGTCATATTACCAAACAAACTACACTTCAAGAAAACACTAAATACATGGTATCTGCAGTCATTAAGTAATAACCATAAGGTTTGCATTAATCCATCACGAAGTTCATCATTTCCCAGGTAGTTGCTGGATAATGATGATGCATTAGCATCTTATTAATATGTGTTTCAGGCATACCGCTAGATACCAGTTTAGTCATGAAGTTCTGTGTGAGGAGTGTAGTAAATTCAAGGGAGAGATAGTTCCCAGGGACAGGAGGATATCTGTGATCTGTAGGAATGAACCATCACCAGAGGACAGACAGTGAGGTTGTTCCTAGACAACAGAGGTAGTTCCAGCTGTATCAACAGCAGAAGACTTGACAAAGGGTGTATTCAGTGAGGTTGTTCCTAGACAACCGAGGTAGTTCCAGCTGTATCAACAGCAGAAGACTTGACAAAGGATGTATTTGATGATAACTGATGATTACAATGGGATGCTTTTGCTTATCTTAATAAAAAACTAATGTGTGGGTGTACCGGCATTATAAATAATTGCCTCGTCGTTTCATCACATCAGGAAACATGTCCGTCAAATGTATACCCCCCTATACCCCTCTTATATAGCAAAACTGAGGTATGCAGGGGTATACATATTTTCTTATTTTTGCTCCAAAACATAGATTGTGGGTTCTTGTTAGAACCATTCAGTTATCATCAATTTATCATAAATTATTGCCTTTATCTGGTCTTCTGTAGCGCCTATACGCCAGAGGTAGTTCCCTGTTGATCATCACTGAAGTTGTTCCAAAGGACAGACCTGTAGAAATGAGCCCAGTAGGAGGGCAGGCATTGATCTGAACATATTTGTTGACAGGATCAAGGGATTTTCCTAACTTCTGAAAAGTTGTGGAAGCCTGTTTTGTTAAAGATGACCATCAATTTTTCATGTGCCATTTTGGAAAAAAAAAAATAGCAGAGGAATCCTGGGTGAAATATTTGTTCTTGTATTTTTGATTCTCTGGACAGACCTTGCAAATGGCAATGGTTGTTGGCACATTTTACCATATTTTATAGCCTTAAAACATTTTCTGCATACTTCTGTGATTGTTTGATTTGAGTTATGGATCAAACATAGTTGATATTCAATAGGTACCAATGGAAATGTTGAAAATCATTGCCGACTGACAAAGCTTTGTCCCGTCTTCTCGGCTGTTTGTTAATGAGACGTTTTAAGTGTGCTTTAGGTTTAAAAAGGTGGTTTGGTTGCAATGGCTTACTAAGCTTTACTATTAGAGTACTTGTTAATTGTACAATAAAATGTTGATAAAATTTTTGAGTTTTTCTTTTTATGTGAAGCACAATGTAGATACCCTGCCTAGAATGTACGCGAGGGCGTATGGCAGTATAATATGACTTGAGAGTCCATGGATAAGCCACTGGCCTTAAATACAAGGGATGCTGTGTGTTTGATCTCTAGCTTCTTCAGTCATTCAGACAAGACTTTAAATCGAGTCACATCTCTGAATGACTGTAGCTGAGTTAGCTTTTGAATGGGATATAAACACACAATGTCAACCAACCAACTAGCGAAGTTTGTTTATAAATTACTATGTGACCACATACACCTTTCAATATAGGCAACAACAAAGAATTATTGAGCCGTGTTATGAGAAAACCAGATTTGTGCTGATGCAAAAACAAAGGTGCAGAACAGCTTTGCAGTAACAGCACAGCCGATGAGTGCCTTTGTTTTCACTATACGGATAGCACAATTCCTCCTAAACTTATACCCAAAATTTCAAGATTCTACCTTGCTTCTTTGGATGTATAGGCTGGTTTGTTTTGGACCTAGTTGGAAATCCTGAAGACCGGTTTTCTCACTGCAGTCATGTTGCGGCTCAATTGAGCCGCGTCGTAAGAAAACCGGATTTTTGCCTAGGCGAAAACAAAGGCGCAGATCAGCTTCGCGGTAACCGCGAAGCTGATCAGCGCCTTTGTTTTCGCTACTCGGATAGTACAATTCCTCTTCTACTTAAATCCGAAATTTCAAGCTTCTAGCCTGCTTCTGTGACTGTACAGGTCGGTTTGTGTCAGACCTGGTCGGAAACCCCGAAGACCGGTTTTCTCGCGTCGAGGCTCAATTACAAGCTCACATGTTCATCATCCAATCTCAACTGAGCCTTCACATGAGAAAACCAACAATCTGGGTTTCCGACCAGGTCCGACACAAACTGGCCTGTACTGTTGCAGAAGCACGCCAGAAGCTTGAAATTGTGGAATTAAGAAAAAGAGGAATTATTCTATCTGTATAGCAAAAACAAAGACACTGATCAGCTGTGCTGTAAGCTGTGCAGTTACTGCACAGCTGATTTGTGCCTTTGCATTCGCCTACGCATGTTGTTGGTCTTCTTATGCGGCAGCTAAACTGAGATCAGCAGAAATCATGGATTGGGCTGAGAAAGATTTCAAATAATTCTTCTGTAATATCATTAGTTTATTAATTCTCATATAGAATAAAACATGAATTAAACTGTTTGAAACTATTTTACAGAGACAGTGTCATGAAAATAAATAATGAGACAGTTACTGTGTCACACACATCCGTAAATAATATACATGCAACAACATTTCTTGGACAATGCAGCAAAAGTCTTGTAACACTGAATCAAAATCTTGCTACAGAAGAGAACAGTCTTGTGCAGCAGTATAGCAAATGAGCCACAATGCCAGAAAACCGGTCTTCGGGGTTTTCGACCAGGTCTGACACAGACCGGTCTGTAGGCTAAAAGCTTGAAATTTCGGATTTATGAAGAAGAAGGGTTGTACTATCTGTGTGGCAAAAACAAAGGCGCTGATCAGCTTCGCAGTTACTGCGAAGCTAATCTGTGCCTTTGTTTTCGCATAGGCAAAAATCCTGTTTTCTCATGCAGCAGTATAGCAAATAATTCACCATTGCAGCAAACTGCCAGCCCTGATACAGTATAACATTTTTGTAACAATTTAAATCAATTATATGAAACAGTGTAACAACATCACATATATTATTATTTATTATGCAATTATTAACTCATATTGTTGCATAAGTACCCGTGTCAAAAATGAAATCTTTTACATAAATGAAAATGTGATGAGGCCGTAAAATATAGTGCACCATTATTTCTTTCATTATACCCCCCGCCAAAACGAAGTTTTAAGGGGGTATACTGTTTTCACGTTGTCCGTCCGTCCGTGCGTGTGTCCGTCCGTCCGTGCGTCCGTCCGTCCGTCCGTAACGTTTTGTTTCTTTAATATCTTGAAGACCCATTGATGGAATTTCATGAAACTTTGCAGGCATCTGTATATCTATGGGGCAAATATGTACATGCAAAAATTAAGGGCTAGGGGCCAGTCCCTTTTGAGTTACTTCCCTTTATAGTTCTTGATGGCTGAAGATAGTGCATTTACGGGCCGATCAACTCCTACAACAGTTTTTGTTGGAACTTTTTGATATCATGCCTACATGATGTACACCCATTGGACATTTGCATGAAGAAATGTTATAGCGAAAAAATAATTTTTGACAAAATGACAGCTATGAGAACTTAGGCAATTTTCTTACTTTTTTTTTACAGGTAAGGGCTTTCACGGGCCGATCAACTCCTACCAAAGTTTTTGATGGAACAATTTGATATCATGCCTACATGATGTACACCCATTGGACATTTGCATGAAGAAATGTTATTGTGAAAATTTGTTAAAATTACAGCAATGAGAACTTAGAAAATTTTTCGTAGTTTTTTGGTAGGTAAGGGCTTTCACGGGCCGATCAACTCCTACCACAGTTTTTGATGGAAAAATTTGATATCATGCCTACATGATGTACACCCATTAGACATTTGCATGAAGAAATTTTATTATGAAAAATTAATTTTTGTTAAAATTACAGCAATTAGAACTTAGACAATTTTTCTTAGTTTTTTTACAGGTAAGGGCTTTCACGGGCCGATCAACTCCTACCACAGTTTTTGATGGAAAAATTTTATATCATGCCTACATGATGTACACCTATTGGACATTTGCATAAAGAATTGTTATTGTGAAAAAATAATTTTTTGTGGTAAACAGTTACCCTGCGGGGGGTATTTAATAAGCATTGCTTATTGTCTCTTTTTTCATTTGTCCAAAATTTATGCAATAATAGTGATCAAAATAATTTTGACATTCATTAACATTCGCTAGGTCCCTCAGGAATCCCCTAAGGAATTAGTGAATGTTAATGAATGGAAAATCATATTTGATCCTATATTGAAATGGACATGAAGTGTTACTGAACAGACAGCTTCATATTAATCAATACGAACATGTACTAACTAACACCTTCATCATTATTGAATCATGAAAACTGGGTGTATTCCGCATTTTCTCTAGACATTTCATATAGAATACTATGATATATGATAATAATGATCCAAGATGTTTTTTCTGCATTACGAAAACTTGCCCCTGCAATAAACAGAGATTTTTTGAGCTTTAAAAATTGAAAATTTTCAGCTGAAAATTTTGATATTTTTCTTATTTTTGCTCAAAACATTGATTGTTGGTACACGTTAGAACCCCCTCGCCGAGGCGGTTCTAACGAGTACCCACAATCTATGTTTTGGAGCAAAACTAAGAAAAAAAGGTGTACCCCTGCGTACCCCAATTTTGCTATGTGGGGTTCAAGGGGGTATACACTATACATTACACGGACATGTTTTCCTGATGGATGCATTAGTATCTAGTAGGCCCTTCAAGAGGGATTTGATCCTTTCCCTTTCAGGGCGGGGGTTTTGACTCTGTAATGTAATACATGTATATTGCTCTTGCAATATGTACTGATAGGTGGTTCAGCATACATTTAATTGGTAATTTGGCTTTTGATAAAGATATTGCAATTGCTAACCATAATAATCATGGAAGCATAAAATGAGAATGGCACATTATGGAAGTTAAATGATGTATGATTCATTTAGCACCAAAATTAATTTTTCAGAATTTAACATCATGGAAACCGTTTGATCTTATTTTTTCACATTTCTGCTTTTGATTTTCTTCTGAATATTTTTCTGTGGATAAATAACTAACAGTATTAAAGATACCATTTGAATGCAGGTCATTTTGCTCATTGTCAATTTTAGTCATAAAGTCATTACCGGTGCAGTTGTTTTTAATGTCAGGAGCAATGTTTATTTTATATAATCCATTTGGATGTGCACTTTTTGTGTAGAATGATTCATTTTCAGTGATGATTTCTTTCTTTTCCCCTGCCTGTGTGATGTAGATCTCTGTGTTTGTTATCACTGCATCATCATCTGACTCCGGGAACTGACATGGTCCTAGGCTAGGTGGACGATGTTTAGCACAGGAATTCAGTTTGGCATCCTAGAAAAGTAGAAATGATGTTGTTAATTCAATGGGTTTTATAAATGTTTTGTTGTTCCCATTCCCAAGTTGGTAGACGCGGTAGTAAAATTGTTTTTACCCAGAAATGTGAAATAAGAAGTTTATAATCATGCATGCTTGTAATGACATCATAAAATGAATCTGTGCTTATCATATGATAAATTATTAACTGTCCTCTATAGAAAAAGTAGCAAAGATAACTTGTGTATAATCATCAGTATGATCACTGACATTCTCTGTGCTCAGTTTTACTGTGTTCTTTTTTTTTCTTGGCAATTTGGTTGTGAGATGAAATTATGTTTTGAAAAGAATTTATTTACCTTTTTCCTTGAGTAAAAATTAAGCAGTACACCAAGACAAGCACACAAAGTCACATGACCAAACAGCAGGAGAAATGTGTATTTCCATCCAGTTTCACATATTGTTCCATCAGGGCTGCAGTGTAAATATTTATGATTCAAGTGTCAGACACATTTATTTGCTATAATTCTACATTAATTTTACTTACTTTCTGAAGCATAAAACATATTTTAGCTCAATATTTTCATGATTTATTGAAACTCTTGTATCCATTTCATCAAATGTGTCTTAACTATGAAATCAAGACAGAATTTTGGAAGGTTTTAAGGTCTGATATTATACAAGATAAAGTATCATTGACAGCTGACTATTCATTTTGTTTCAGTGCTCATTTGTGATTATAGTTGCTTTCCTCCTCGGTTTTGGTTTCTAGGCAAGGACTTTGATTCTGATACACTAGTTCCTGGTCATCGCTTACTGATTAGAAAAGCGCTTCTTGCATACTAAGATGAACCAAAACTTCATTACTTTTGCATGACAGTCATGATCTGGCCAGTAGCGAGGCTTGTTAGACCAACTGTTAAGTCCATCATACAAGAAGCAATTCCATTGGCTGTTCCCACTGATGACGTAGGTACTGTGTAGGGAATGGACGACCACAAACTCACCTGCAGTTGTTATGAAACATGTTAAAGACAAGTGAACTATAACTACACATTAAAATACATTATATACAAGTCAATCGCCATTAAAACAAAGAAAGAAAAGTGAGCTACATATTAAAACAGAGAAACAAGTGAACTACACATCAAAACATATTTAAGATAAGTGAATTACACATTAAAGCATATTTTAGACAATTGAGCTACACATTAGAACATACTAAAGACAAGTGAACTACACATTGAAAAAAAAAAGTGTTAACGTCAAGTGAACTGCATATTAAAACATTATAAAAGAGAAGAGAAATACACATTAAAGACAAGTGAACTACACACTTTAAAACAATTAAACACATTAAAGACAAGTGAACTACACACTTTAAAACAATTTAACATATTAAAGACAAGTGAACATAACATATTAAACATTAAAGACAGATTGAATACAAATGAAAACAAAAAAGACAAGTGAACTGAAAATAAAACGCATTGAAGACAAGTGCACTACAAACATATGATCTTCTGTGTTGCCCATCTGAATGGCTATTCTTATAGTTTCAAAAAGGTACAAGTAGGCAATGATCAAGAAATGGCGCAATCAGAAAGAAATTCCCATTCCATAAACCGAGGGAAAAAGCTATTTAGTACAAATAATTTATGAATGCATTGAGTGAATGGGCTCTGTGCTTATGCTACTAAAGTATTGTATCTGTATCAAAACATGATTTAGCAAGGCCACACCTAGAAGTTCAAATTCTGACTTACAGCAGTTACTGTGAAGGTGATGCCAATCCAGATAGTTCCCACCAGTGGAGTCATGTCAGTGAAGAGAAGCAGTGGTCCTACTGGGATAGTGAGTACAGCACCCAGTAGAGCTGCTTGTCCACGGTGGCCTATCTTTTGCTACAAGAAATAGAAAATACAAATAAACACAAAATATACACAGAACCAATAGTATAGTGCAAATACTTTGACCGTGTCACTTGACCTCTGACATAGATATGCATTTGTTGATCACACTGCTTAAATGAGTACAGTCGCTTCACAAAATTTTTATAGATAGCGATTTTTCTCATAATTATTTGCATAACCCAATGTGATAAACGGGACAGTTTGCATATATATCAAAATTTTTATTGAATGGTACGTTTGAACGATCACCATGCCTATTAAACGGAGGAAAAATTCAAATTGGCTAGTTGCCCAAAAATATTTTATGAACCATGCGGGCAATATTATTGTAAGTTTAAACGGTCACCGTGCTTAAACGGAGGAAAAATTCAATTTTGCCAGCTGCCCCAAAATATTTTAGGGACCATGAAAAAAAAAAAAAAAAACAAAAAAAACAACAACAACAAGAAACAATATTATTGTATAAAAGAAACGGCAAGTTCTGATTTCTAATTCTTGTCACGTGATAGGGTGTCCAATATTCATTATAAAATGAACATGTCTGTGTTTTCCTAGGACCCTACTCTTAATTGCACGCAGTATTTGGAACACCTTAAGCTTCTGGAATATCTCCTTGGGTTGAACATGAAGGGGTAGGAATGCAGATGGCAGAAGATCAATGTTGATGTCAGCTAACGTATTGAAATAAATGTGGTAAATGAATGGAATCAAGTTTAAAAAAGGTACAAGTAGGCAATTATCAGGAAAAGGCACAATCAGAAAGAAATTCCCACTCCAAAAACTGAGGTGGGAAAAACTAAATTGACAATAAGGTACTTATACTTAGAAAACATATCGTAAGCCGAGTGGGCAGCCGTTTCCCCAATAGGCAGTCACTCGGTTACCCGAACTTAAATAAAAATATGAAAACGTACATTAGCTTTTAAACAGCACAAAAATTCAACCCCAAAACATAAAACAAATGGAGAACCACAACAGAAGTATCGCCCTGGAACGATCAGCATTGTCGATCATGATATAATATGCAACTGATCTTATCAAAATACCTAGAATTATCTTAAGAGCAGTTGCAGGGATCTCCATCGTCGGGCAGCTTACTCAATCTGTGAGTCCTGGGTTTTGATTCATCAGGATGTTTATCATGATTTATTTGTTTGTTCTTGATGATTCATTGACTAGTTAGAGATTCACCACAAGGACCAAATAACTAACTAAATGTTATGAACCACTGCAGAAGCTGAGGGTGAGGTTAGGTACCTGTAAAACCGGTTTAAGCCCGCCAGTATACTTTAGATTGATCTTCTGCCACCTGCATTTCTATCCCTTTCTTGTTCAACCCCGGGAGATATTCCAGAAACTTAAAGTGCTCCAACCAAGACCTGTAGATCCAGTATCAGGAACACATTAGGTTTCTTTAATTATATCCGCAAAATACCCATTGTTTGTCTTAAATATTCCTGGTGATAGAGTTCATTAAGGGGCGTAGGCTGTAGGCTGTTTTTTAAGTTAACCTCGCAACTGTTGTAAAGATATTTCTAATCATGATCTGATGATAATGCTTTAAAAAAACTTGATTCCATTAATTTACCCATTTATTTTAATACTTTAGATGACATCAAAATTGTTCATCAACCATCTGTATTCCTACCCCCTTCATGTTCAACTCCACAAACTTAAGGGTCCGAGGAAAACACATGCGTTTTATAAGGAATATTGGACATCCTATCACTTGACAAGAATTAGAATTCAGAACGTGCCGTTTGTTTTATGCAATTATATTGTTTTTTTTTTTTTTTTTTTTTTTTTTTTTGTGTGTGTTTTTTCTATCATGGCCCATAAAATATTTTGGGGCAAGTGGCAAAATTGATTTTTTTTCTTCGTTTAAGCATGGTGACCGTTTAAACTTACCATGCAATAAAATTTGTTAATATTTGCGAAATTTAGCGGATGGCTGCCTCGTTTATCACATTGGAGTATGTAAATAATTATGAGAAAAATCGCTACCTATAAAATTTTGTGAAGCACCTGTATATTTCAAAAATTGCAACTCTATGATAGTAATCAATGCTGACCACGTGCTTTCCATGGACTTTGGAAGATGTGTAATAAAGAAGGTGCCCATTTTATAGTGTTTATAAAAAAAAAACTTTATCACGCGAGGACAAGCGGCACGGTCAGAGTATTTGCGCCATGCAAAGAAATATTTCTGGGTAGGCTAGCCGATCAATAAAATGTCTTTCCACTGCCGTTTTGCCTGGTCATGATGTGCGATTTTACCATACCCCATGGTACGCGCCGTTTAACTTTATTTCCCATAGCTGCATTTTGCTGGTTATTTGTAGTATATAAGAATTGTGTGAACGTCATGTATGTATACATATTGTTTCATTTTAGTTCCTTGATGTCTACAGGTAGAGAATTTGTCTGCAATTTTATGGATATAAGAACTTATGTATATAATAACTGACCTGAGAAAAAAGAACATCTTATTAGGTCCATGCGTACGGCTACATGTAAGCATAATGTCATAGAAATAAACCAACCAGGAAAAAAGTTGTTAATTTTTTCAGACTAGAGATGGCAGACTTATGATGTCTTAATTCATCGTAGATTTATAACATTGTTACAAAAGGCCACACCTTTCCTCATTTATAAAATATCATTACATTCCATCGCAATATCTACCATTTGTTGACCTCTATGTTCAGTGACTATTATGCTTGTTAGCATTGGTCATTTTGATAGCAAAGTGTTAGTCACTCAGAACGAACTTTGGAAAACTGAATGATCGGCATCAAACTACAAAGTTGCAGACAAGCCGGCTTCCGCATAACTAGCAAGTGAATGGCCTTTTGTTTATACCCTACAGTGGATTACCGCCGGGGTGCATTTTCAAGTGTGAGGTGGTACATGTAAAATATAGACTTACTAAAACTATTCCAACAATGGGTGAAAGGAAGACAGAAACATCATACACGGCACCGTTGTAGTAAGAGGAAACTGTTTTTGAAGTGTCGTATCTCTCATGTATAAATTTGCTGAAAAATAATTGTTTCTTCAAGTAATTCCTTTGTGTAATTCACAGGACGCATACCCAATGGTCAAAGAGCATTTTTCGTGTTGCACAAAGATTCACAAGGAAGGCCAAAACACGTAGATATTGTGTCTTGTGGATATTGTGTCTTGTAGACAATGTGACTATTTGTTAACGACGATTCTTTTAGGCAAGATGGGTTCAACCAACGATATTATACGATATAAATGAATACACATGTACGTTTATCTTGGGTTTGCATATAAATTTACAATTGGTTACCTTCCATTTGCAGTAAACACAAGTTGGAAGCAGTAGAAAGTTGTTGTCATCAAACATATCAACCAGAATGACAGAGGAAACTTCTTGATGCCGGACAATTTCTGTAATAAATTTTAATTCTGTATCAATATTTAAATTTGAAAAATATCAGTTCTGCTTTCTTGGTAGTAGGATCGCCATTTGGTGGTTCCAGCGTCCATAATTACGTATCCCCAAAACACCAACGCCTACATATTTCCCGTTTCAAAGTACATGTGTCCGAAGATCATAAATAAAGACAAATAGGCTGGATCATTTAGCCTAAATGGACTCGGAGAAGCAATGTCTTTTTGTAATGCTAGAAAAGTATAACAAAGGCTGTCGCGGTCATCAGAACTTATCGGTAAACAATGATTTTAATGCATCTCTATAATCTAATTGTAATTCAGAGTTAGATGTAATACCGTGACAGTTTTCTCTTTCGTAGTCCGTCGTCTTGTGGAGCGTCTGATGGGTTGGTGTGCAGACCCATACCAGTCGAGGAGACAAAGAAATATGGCGGACACAAAGCACGTGCTACAGATTCCTGCGCCTAGAAGCAAAGTGACAGCTATGATAAACTTGAACTTAAAAACGACACGGCATTATTTGAAAGAGATACAGAAAATATCCTCTCTAAAATATTTCTTGTTTAACATGAAGCAATATGGTATACAGTATGAATGGTATACAGTGCGAACTCATTTACAACGCATTGAAAGTAATGGTTATTAAACTGGTTGAATAGTCTAGAAGAAAAAAGACATGAAATAGTGTTAAGAGAAGATGAAATCGCTAGCATACCAACAAAAAGTGTCTCCGTGAGTCCTATCCACTGTGCCATGTTTGATGTAAAGAGAAACGTGAGCACACTCCCTAGCCCCATGGTTGATACTGCGATACCGAAGGCTAGTGCCAACTTGTCACGGAACCAGAAGGCTATCACTCGGTCTCGTACAACTGAAAAAAAAAATGATGACGTTAGTCTATATATATGCATCAAATGTCCACACAAAAACGCCATATTACATGTTGAACTTGTAGTTTCGATCACATGTGCAATTAAATAAACACTCTCAATAACCACTTAATAACCACTTAACTTAATGAAATCGTCACTGTCAACCTGGGCCCAGAAATACTTTACTGAAGGCGTGCAAGCGCATACATGCCGTCTAAACATGACAACTGAATGCACGCTAAAATATGTTTCCCTCTGGTTTGCAAAGCCTTCAGTGCCATAATTTTGGCAGAGTCTGCTATTACAATTTTAGTATTAGTACCATAATTTTGGCAGAGTCTGATATCACAATTTTAGTTTTATCGTGCAAGGCATCAAATGAAGAGTTGTATTTACTTCTAGATGATCCCGTTCCAGCGCCAAGGAGCAAGCGTCCAACCAGCATGAGTGGAAACATGGCGTCCGTGCCGCGATAGTCGGAGAGAGATGCCATGGCAAATATAAAGGTGCCCGTGCTGGCGATTCCCGTGAACAATAGAGCAGAGACTGAAAAAAATAGAGAGACAAAATTACTATTTTATCATTTTATTATTGGGTGAAATGTATATAAATATAACATGTTCTGTAGATATTGCCAGAATAAAGATGATGGTTGCTAAAGAGGCATTGTAAAAATTTTGCATGATTGCAAAAATATTATTTTCATGATTAATTTATGAACCAAAACTGCTTTTATGTGAAGGCAGCACTTTTCAGAAGGTTCACATGTTCTCTACTTTGGTGCCTTATGTAAAGACAAAGTAATCAGCGACAGTGTAACGATATTTGAACTGAAGTCTTATCCTCTATCTTAACCTAGTGAGGACATGATCTGGTAGTAAGGTCAATGCCAACTTTACTATATACATTATCAGGATAAATTCACCGACTTTCATCATCGTTTATTACATCTGATATTTTGTTGGTTTCACGATTTCGGGAGGGGTGGTATAATTTGCCATAATATGGTTGACTGAAAATATTAGAAACATTCTGACAAGACATCTTTTTCATCGGTGTATCGACAATATTGTGATATAGAAGGGTGAAAAATACAGCAGATACATATTGACGACATTCCAAACATTCCCGAAACCGTAACCAATATGTGACGAATGGATTCTCCCATCATTATCAATTGGATGATTCCACTTTCACGTTTAGGGGTGTTAGGAGTGATTTTTAGTTTTATCTCATTTTTCGATGAAATTTCTCTGTGCAAACAGAATAGCCCCAGATGGGACGCCGCGTTCTGCGGCGTCACATCTGGGGCTATTCTGTTTTGACTATGTCCCACAAAAGGACGCCAGGCTTATATGAGTTAATAAGTTCAAACTTAACAAATGTAATTAGCAAATATGGAAACGTATGGAACGCGTGACTTCGATCCTGTACCTCTCCAGCTTTTGGATCGAAATCCCTTCTTTGTATGACTTTAGCTGTTGGTATGGCGTAAAATCCTTTGCTAAACAAGTGCAGTATATGGTGCATATGCAGCACAAACCTAGTGAGACTTTGAAGAACAAGCTTCCTTACTTCTGTTTCCCATTTTGTCAATGGCAAAACCCACTGGCAAAATCATCACTGCCGATCTGCAATATATAGTAGTGAAATGTCAATGGCAAAACCCACTGACAAAATCATCACTGCCGATCTGCAATATATAGTAGTGAAATGTCAATGGCAAAACCCACGGGCAAAATCATCACTGCGGACCTGCAATATAGTGGAATGTCAATGGCAATACCGACTGACAAAATCATCACTGCGGACCTGCAATATAGTGGAATGTCAATGGCAATAACGACTGACAAAATCATCACTGCAGACCTGCAATATGGAGAAATAATTATCATGTCAATGGCAAAACCCACTGACAAAATCATCACTGCGTACCTGCAATATAGTGAAATGTCAATGGCAAAACCTACTGACAAAATCATCACTGCGGACCTGCAATATAGTGAAATGTCAATGGCAAAACGCACTGACAAAATCTTCACTGCGGACCTGCAATATAGTGAAATGTCAATGGCAAAACCAACCGACAAAATCATCACTGCGGACCTGCAATATAGTGAAATGTCAATGGCAATACTGACTGACAAAATCATCACTGCGGACCTGCAATATGGAGAAATAATTATCATGTCAATGGCAAAACCCACTGACAAAATCATCACTGCGTACCTGCAATATAGTGAAATGTCAATGACAAAACCTACTGACAAAATCATCACTGCGGACCTGCAATATAGTGAAATGTCAATGGCAAAACGCACTGACAAAATCTTCACTGCGGACCTGCAATATAGTGAAATGTCAATGGCAAAACCAACCGACAAAATCATCACTGCGGACCTGCAGTATAGTGAAATGTCAATGGCAATACCGACTGACAAAATCATCACTGCGGACCTGCAATATGGCGAAATAATTATCATGTCAATGTCAAAACCCACTGACAAAATCATCACTGCGGACCTGCAATATAGTGAAATGTCAATGGCAAAACCTACTGACAAAATCATCACTGCGGACCTGCAATATAGTGAAATGTCAATGGCAAAACCCACTGACAAAATCATCACTGCGGACCTGCAATATAGTGAAATGTCAATGGCAAAACCCACTGACAAAATCATCACTGCGGACCTGCAATATAGTGAAATGTCAATGGCAATACCGACTGACAAAATCATCACTGCGGACCTGCAATATGGAGAAATAATTATCATGTCAATGGCAAAACCCACTTACAAAATCATCACTGCGTACCTGCAATATAGTGAAATGTCAATGGCAAAACCTACTGACAAAATCATCACTGCGGACCTGCAATATAGTGAAATAATTATCATGTCAATGGCAAAACCCACCGGCAAAATCGTCACAGCGGATCTGCAATATAGTGAAATGTCAATGGCAAAACCCACTGACAAAATCATCACTGCGGACCTGCAATATAGTGAAATGTCAATGGCAAAACCTACTGACAAAATCATCACTGCGGACCTGCAATATAGTGAAATAATTATCATGTCAATGGCAAAACCCACCGGCAAAATCGTCACTGCGGATCTGCAATATAATAGCGAAATGAAAGGCAAAACCCAGTGGCAAAATCATCACTGTGGATCTACGGACTAAATGAGATGTCATAAATCTCAGTATAAGATATATTATTTGAAATTTCTCAATGAATTTGCTGAGACCGAAAATTGTAAGCCATATGTCCATTTTCTTAACTAGACATCATATTTGCAGACACTATACTCATGGCGAAAATAAAAGTCGACCGTGTTTCTTTAGTGAAGCTTGGCGTCACAAAATAGCAAAAGGCTGACTTACGTCCATGAGTAGATAGTGTAGAGCAGGTTATACTGGTCCGGTCCCAACCCTAGACAATCGTCACAGCAGGCTGAGATATTCTGACCGACTGTGCAGTTATGAACCTAAAACAATGACTATAGCCGAACAGTAATAGAAATAGGGACCGCGAAGTGTTCCTACTACGATGCGATTACAACCACTCATATTTGCCCCAGTTGCTTCTTTTTAAAAATCTCCGTTAAAAGTACGGAACATTTTGGACCATTCAAGAATTGATATGGAAGAGATGTGGGCTCCATTGTGGATCCCACTTGTGAAGTGTTCGGTACATATTTGGTGGGTTGTGCATGCATTGTAAGATTGTATGTAACAAGTCCATTTGCTTCGTTTTTATAATAAATTCTACTTTGCTTTCGAAGACAAGAGTTTGTTTCTTTTTGTGTTATTTCCTTATCACTCCTTAACAGTATAGATTGTATATTTACCTGCATTCCTTGTATCTGTGGTAGTAAAGCACTGGGCATATCAGCACAGAAATAGATCCCCACAACCAACATACAGTCAAACGCCAACAGAACATATCGACCACGCCCTGTAGATGGAAAACACGATCCGTCATTACATTCGTTTATTTCATTTTTATTTATTTATTTATTTATTTTTTGTTGTTGTTGTTGTTGTTTTTCTCCAGTAAAGACTGGAATGAACATCGCTTATGATCGCTTTAAGATGGTCTGAACATTAATTCGGAGGTCATTTCTTTAACCCCGATGTATGCAAATTAAGAAAGAAGAAACACGGTGGCACCTTACGACATGCTACACTAACGTTTGAGCCTGTGCATGAGAAAACCAACAATTTGGATTTCCGACTAGGTCCGACACAAACCGGCCTGTTCACTTTTCTGGAGGAGGCTAGAAGCCCGGGCCCTATAAAGTTGAAATTTTGGATTTATGTACCAGAGGAATGGTACTATCCATGTAGCGAAAAAAGGCGTTGATCAACTGTGCAGTTACTGCACAGCTGATCTGCGACTTTGTTTTCGCGGCCTATGACAATTGTTGGTTTTCCCATCCAGCGGCTCATTTATACAATTAATTGTGACGGTGTTACGCCCAATGTGGGAAATGCAAAGATACATATGAAGAAATATATTTCTGCGTATTTGCTAGTTCATTTACCAAGCCAGTATTTAATTCCTGAAACCATTCAGAAGAAATGTTTCAAAAACGTTTCCAGTGTTGTCTTTTTTAAAATAAATGTTCTTGTCCACGAATTTTGATTTCGTTGTTCAATGTGAGGTATATATGCGCTTTTCTGACTTTTTGCTTAAATATGACGCATATATGGACTGATTTGCATCCACTTAGGACCTGAAAGGTCACTTTCAAGAGGATACATTAAACAGGTCGAAACGTTTATTTGATATACTAGTAACAAACGTTTTACTTTGCAGATTTTGTTAATATAATAGATAAATTGCCAGTTGAAATATGGAACAAAACATATTTGTGACTGATTAAACCTTTGGTCACTTATCCGTTGTTGTGGAATCATTATGTATGTTGATCAAGTCTATGGCGAATGCTTATCATCTTCAAAGTATGAAACATATCATAAATATAAGTAATTTCATTGCTTGTTAGGAGGTGGATTAATTTGAGCCTCTGTGTGAGAAAACAAACAACCTGCATATGCGAAAACAAAGACGCAGATCAGCTGTGCAGTAACTGCACAGCTGATCAGCGTCTTTGTTTTCGTTACACAGATAGTACAATCCCTCTCCTCCAAAATCCAAAGTTTCAAGTTTCTAGCCATCTTCTATGACTGTAAAGACCGGGTTGTGTCAGACTTGGCCAGAATCGTAAATTGTTGGTTTTCTTATGCAGTAGCTCATTACACAATAACACTGTACTATGCTTCTTGCTTCTACTTGTACTTCTCTGTTGTCTGGTACGCGATGACAAAGGTCGTTGATTGACTTCGTCAGGTTATATGATCGCTAGTGTGTCATGAACGTCTTACAAAACCAGTTGACCGCTTTAAGTCTGACCCACTCAGGACAACGTTATACAGAAATTTCGACAATTCATATACATTTTGAGACATGCCCAAACAAACGCACTTAACTGATACTAAAAAGGTACAAGTAGGCAATGATCAAGAAAAGCCGCAATCAGAAAGAAATTCCCACTCCAAAACCGAGGTGGGAAAAACTAAATTGATATTAGGTACTTATACTTACAAAACATATCGTAAGCCGAGTGAGCGGCTATTTCCCAATAGCTGGCCACTCACCCGAACTTAAACTTAGTAAAAACATGAACACGTACATAAGGTTCAAACAGCACAAAAATTCGACTCCAAAACATAAAACAAATAGAACCACAACAGAAGTTAGAGACAGGAAAATGCATGCAATCCCTGAGGATTGGAAAAATAAGAGCATTAAATGGATGCGCGGGGAGACCACCACACGGCACAACCGTTGTCACTTTAGAACACCCAGCCCCATTCAATCTCAGCTATATATTACTGACCGTTCCAATGCACGGAAAGTTTTGTTGTGGTAATAATAGGGATCATAAGATATATAGGGCCATAGATGATGATTGTACGGATGATTAGAATGCATGTACGCAACTTAGTACCTGATCTGTATCAGTGTTATGATCAGATGATTATATAGCCTGCGGGTCCATGTGGCGTATATGATGTTTTTCATTAGAATCCCAATCTTTTGGAGCATTTAATGAATATTTTTTCGGCTTTCTATTAGATATTTGTCGCCAGAATTTTTCAGAAAATGAGACCGTCATAATTATAATGGCAACTTACTGCAATACAATACGAAAACATGCCCGTGCAATATGCAGAAATTTGTTTTGGTTGTAAAAAATAATAAAAAAATCATTAGATTTTTTTTTTTTTATATATTTTTCTTATTTTTGATCAAAACATAGATTCGTTTAAAGTGTCGCTGATAAAATAACGATGCTTATTACTGTAACAAGCTATTGCTTATTACCATTTTTGTGTGACTGATGAATTGAATGCCATTTGCAGCTATTTTTGAATAGAGCCGCATGTTTTCTGGTTAGTATTTGCATTGAGGTATAATCCATGGAATTTGCTCGAATGGAGGGGCTTGAGATACGAGATCTAATATCCAAATGCATTCTCAGAGTTTCTACAAATTTATCTTGATTTTTATTTTGTTCGGTTGCTATACATTAATATTGTACGCGAGAACTTACACATTTTTGTTTTATTTCCAAATGTTTTGTTTTATACTTCCAAATCAGAAAGTCTCACACACTTTTGTAGTATAGTCTGCGATATAAATATTTGTACAAGTCTATATATAACTGTTCTGTTATCTTCCTGACGGGGGAGTAATTGCTTTTCGATGCCAATGCCAATTTCATGGAACGCAAAACAGATTGTTTTAGTGGTCAATTTTCTGTACATAATAAGTCATGTAAGTGGGCCATGCCCGCCAGTAATTTTATATTAGTGATCGTTCCAAGGCGATACTTCTGTTGTAATTCTTCTTATTATTATTTTATTATTATTATTTTTTTTTTTTTTGTCTTGGTGTTGAAAATTTGTGCTGTTTGCGCCTTATTTGCGTTTTCATATTTTAGTTAGGTTTGGGTAAATGAGGGGCCACCTATTGGGAAATAGCTGCTCACTCGGCTTACGATATGTTTTCTAAGTATAAGTACCTAATTGTCAATTTAGTTTTTTCCCACCTCGGTCTTTGGAGTAGGATTTTCTTTCTGATTGCGCCATTTCCTGATCATTGCCTTCTTGTACCTTCTTATGGTGTTATGATTTTTGTGCAGTTGCTGTTGGTGTCGCAGTTAAAATTGTAGTTTCTGAGTATATAGCCAATATTGCAGTAAAAAGTTTCAGATTCCAGCACTGGTCTTTCCATGACATGTAACTGGAAGAACGAGAAACGACCACTAATACCGTATATGTTGCTTCCTCTGGAATTACCAATTCCATTCTGTTACTGCAGTCTCCTACTGACATAATATGAGCCTGTGCGTGAGAAAACCAACAATTTGGTTCCGACCAGGTCCGACACAAACCAGGTTGTACAGTCACAGAAGATGTTTGAGGCTGGAAATTTTGGATTTAGAAAGTTAAGGAATTGTACTATCCGTGTAGCGAAAACAAAGGCGCTGACCGCGAAGCTGATCTGCTCCTTTGTTTTCGCCCAAGCATTTTGTTGGCTTTCTTATGCAGTGTCTCATATTGCAGATTCGGGTCAAGATTGCGCAAAAGTGCTGCAGACAGCTTCTGATACTTTTGCGCACTTGCTTGGTAATAACTGACAGCCAGTGCATACCAAGATTAAAATGCGTGCATGTACTGAGTCATGCTGTTATAGCACGTACGTGCACTCGCAATTTACGTACTTTTATTTTGCTACGGCAAAGCCAACTCCAGGATTTGTTTTGCTGCTTCTTGTTATTATACCGACTGCCAAATAAACGAGAAAGTGACCTAGTTCTTTCAGTGACCTGATTCCCAGACCAAAGTGTCGGAATAATAGACATTCCAGTAGAGAGACCGATATTACGCTGTCTTATTAGATCATTACGAAAACATGTGCATGTAATATACAGATTTTTCCCTAGTTGTCACAAATTGAAAATTTTCAATTGTTGTCCGAAACATAGCTTGTGGGTACACGTTAGAATCGCCCAGGCCGGAGGCGGTTCTAACGTGTATCCACAATCTATGTATTGGACCAAAAATAAGAAAAAATAGATATACCCCTGCATACTCCAATTTTGCTAAAAAGTGGGATATGCAGAGGTATACCTTTTACAGACATTTACAGACATGCTTTCCTTGTGATGGCTTTGTACAGGAATTTCAGTAAACCGCTGTATGTTATATGTTCCTTTTTATTGCCTTTCTTGACTGTACATAGATGCCAATTCTGTGATAATGTTAGGTCACACTGAATATATCAGCCTGTCAGCAATATAGAACATTGCCTGGGGAAAAGTCTGAGACTGACGTATCTGATACACGCACGATGATGTCATGACAATATGTACATATACAAAATTGTACTGACCGGCACAAGCAACGCATCAGCTCGGGAATTTTCTGATGCATGTACGAAACAGATTTTTTTGTTTCGAATGAAGGCTGTTTTAGTATTCGGTTCATCTGAAATCTGCCTGTAATTGCTTTAACTAGAGGCCATCGTTTCTGCGACAAGAATGAACGTTCAACGGGCCACATAAGCAGAAAGTGTTTGAAATGAGTTCTTGAAACTAGTAATGCACGTGCTTGATGATAAGTGTCCAGTCTCCTTACCCTGTCAGCTTGTGGATCGAAATTTTACCTAAAAGGAAAATAAAATACATACATTATATGCAATCATGTTTTTCATTGAACAGTATAGTTCTGATTTAAATATTGGGCGTGAGAACTTCACGACTTTAGTCGTCACAGAATGACATATCTTGAATATCTTTCTTTTTCATGGTAGGCCATTTTTAAGAACATCATAAATTGAAACAGTTTGATTAATTTTCAATAACATTTGAGCCTGTGCGTGAGAAATCCAACAATTTGGGTTCCGACCAGGTCCGACACAAATAAGGCTGTACAGTCACAGAAGGTGGTTAGAGGCTGGAAATTTTGGATTTAGAAAGTGGAGGAATTGTAATATCCGTGTAGCGAAAACAAGGGCGCTGTTCAGCTTCGCGGTTACCGCGAAGCTGATCTGTGCCTTTGTTTTCGCCCAAGTATTTTTTTGGTTTTCTTATGCAGTGGCTCATTTTATCTTTTTCACCGAACCACTTAAACTGGTGTCCTAGCAGATTTAGACACTTAGATTATCCCCATGTACGTAAAATAATGGCAGTGGCTAGAGATACGGGCCCGTATCCCTAGCCAATATAGGCTAAAGGTACGGGCGCGTATCCCTAGCCAATACAGGCTAAAGATACGGCTCTGTACGATTAGCATTTCCTATAGGTATTGGCTAGTCGTACGGCTTTTATAACAACTCAATGCAGTAATTATCGGTCTAGAAGATTATTAATTTGTACTTGACATATTTATGTTTCAAGTTTATTTGAAAATTCATTAAGTCTTACGCAAGTTACGGCTTATGTACGGTATGTTTATGTTAAGACAGTAGCATCCGGGAGTAGCATGAGGCAAGAAAAATGCTGATTCTGTAGGAGGTTTTTGCATGTGGACTGGATAGCAAGTTAACACTTTTGTAACCAATTGTATAAAGACGACAGACTTCGCCGGGGCATTGGTATACTTTAAGCGCACACTGACCGCTCAGGTGAGCTGTAAATTGTACCGCATCAAAGTGGGGTTTCCGACATCGGGTTTGATGTACAGTAAGTGGACAAAAGTATTCGTCACTTTTGAAAACTCCATAGACTTCAATGTATTTTCATGTGTACAATAAACATTATCCTGCCTCTTCTGGTCAACATATTTTCATGATTTTGGTGTCATTTGAAAGTTAAATAAATAAAGCAATAAATAAAGGTCATTTGACGATGTTCCAATATTGCATTTTTCAAAAACAACAGTTTAAAGTTAAAGGAAATTTTGAAAAAGTCATTTCCCCATTGACGTCAATGGTGACGTCGCCCAAAAATTGTCAAAAAATATTTCACGACTTTTTAAAAATTTGTAGCTTGAAAACGCATGCATGGAATTAAATGAAAATGCCTTGTTTATTGCTTTATTCATTTACCTTTCAAATGACACCAAAAACATTAAAATACGTTAACTATGAGACGCAGGATAATTTTTCTCGCAAACATGAAAATACATGGAAGTCAATGGAGTTTTACAAACGCGACGAATACTTTTGTCCACCTACTGTAGATTAATAGTGCGTTTTATTATGGTACATGTAAGTATATACAATTTGACCTGTTCCAGAGCAGAAAATGGTGGAACGACGACAGACTTCGCCAGGACATTGGTATACTTTAAGCGCACACTGACCGCTCAGGTGAGCTGTAAATTGTACCGCATCATAA
Organism: Rugalucina vietnamica; assembly: GCA_964017185.1. Taxonomy (NCBI): domain Eukaryota; kingdom Metazoa; phylum Mollusca; class Bivalvia; order Lucinida; family Lucinidae; genus Rugalucina; species Rugalucina vietnamica. Next base: position 6,427,259 of record OZ024873.1, read on the forward strand.
GACAATGTATCTATGGGATTTCCAACCAGGTTGACGTATATTGGACTTGATACAGATAATATGTTATAAAATCTTGAGTTTATTTAGTCTAAGAACTACAAAGCAGTTAATCTAAATCTAAGATATAAATCAATCTAAAACATACATATTAAAATGCAAAGAAACAAAAATAACCGTATGAACTTGTGGGTATAGTACGACATATTTGCAAACGCCAACAGCGCTGCAAGGAAACTGAGTAACGCTGTTTATGCTGTTCAACGCCATTATTTAACGTCACTGTCGACGATCACGTTTGGTAAAATAGACGATTAACATTAAAATATGCTCTCAAGCTACATGTATGTGTATAAAACCGTTTTAACAAGTAGCAACATTTTTTCTTCGAGCAATTATTCAATGGATCAAGTTAAAAAGTCAAAATGTTATCATCCTATCTGCATATGCGAAACCAAAGACACAAATCAGTAGTGCGTGCAATAATTGCACAACTGATCAGCGCCTTTGTTTTCGCTACTTAGGTAGTACAATCCCTCATCTACGTAAATCAAACCTTTCAAGCCTCTAGCCTGTTTGTGTGACTGTACAGGTCGGTTTGCGTCGGGGCTGGTCGAAAACTTATGTGTTTCAAGTTACAAAGTCCAAGTGTTATCATCCTATCTGCATATGCGAAAACAAAGAACAATAATTGCACAACTGATCAGCGTCTTTGTTTTCGCTACTTTGATAGTACAATTCATCTATGCAGTACCAGTTATATGTATAGCAAATAAGTCTCACTCAAGGACATCCAGTATGCCAACGCTCATCGTGGATGTAAAACTGCCTTTAAATTATCTAGAACAGTCAATACAGAACCATAGCTTTGTTCTTGGAGTATCTGATATTGCTGCGCAATGATAATGATACCAACCTAGACACAAATCACAACATATGCACCTAGTTTCCAATCCATCATTGCAAACTTTACATGTAATAGGCCTTGCTTTAGCTCTCTCAAGAACATTCAATACAGCAACCCATGCGTTTGTTTCAAAATATTTCTCAATGCAGTCAATACATGTCTCAGTGGCCGCCATATTTATACGCTCAGGACAACTTATTACCTCCTCCTCTGTAATAAGATTTTCATCTGAGGCAATGCATCTATCAGCAATTTCGTCGTCGACAAACCATTTTAACATAATTTTGTCCTTAATGCTTGTTTCTAACTTACAAAATGGAATAGGTTTCCGTTTAAGTTTCAATCTTTTTTTTGGTATACCGACCACAGTTAATTCTGATCCTTTTGGACGCCCTCGTTTCTTGATTTTTGGTGGAAGTTTGATGCTACATACGTCAGAGGATGCTGAAATCACAAAGTTGCTGCTTGTTGCACTTTCACTTGCTAGTATGTCATTTGAAGGGTTTGCATCATTGTTTTCAGGTAAATCTACTACTACCGAGTCCATTAGCATGGGTGCTACCTCAGATGACTCATCAACTGTTGAGATATCCTGAGGCTGCGACAATTCTATAGCATAATCAACAGTCATGGCAAGTTGTGGCGTTTGTCTTGGGGAAATGTAGTCGACGTCAGTGGATAAAGGTGGTGGCATTTCTGTTGTAGTTGCTATATCAAGTGAAGGTCCCGGATGGCTGTTTGTTGTTTCAATCACAACTTCTTCTCCCCGCTCCCATGATCGTAGCATAGTTGTCATTTGATGAAGTCGTACATCAAACATTTGTCCTGTAACTTCCGCGGCACATGAAGCAAGTTTCTGAGCAGTATGATACGCGGTCCTGTATCGCTGTTGCTGAGATTCTACTCTTGCACGTGAATGAAGAACGGAGTGTGCCACGTGGTTATCATGCTGATGTAGGTCAAGGTCACACATCAAAAACGCATTTAAAGAACTTAATGAAAGGTCTCATACTTTGGCATAATGAAAAGAGTGAAAAGAGTGAATAAAATTATTCTTATGGAGTTTGAAATGAAGATCAAGTGCCAAGAGTCATGGTGCATGCTACTACAAGGTTTAAAAATTATAGTCAATGGACTGTGAAATGTAGGTCATAGACAGGTGGCAGGGGCAAGTACAATGCAAAGCATCTCACTGGCAGCTTGAGATACATATTTCTACATTTCTATTTTCACATCTCTCCATAATAACAGGCAGATGGAATGACAGAAAAATGAACTACTAGTATCCTGGGGTATCTGGCACCCTGCTATTTGAAAGTGCAATGAAAACTATTTGATTACTAGGTCCAGCAGTTATTAAACTTTTTTCATGCTCAACTCAGCTGAGACTAAAATTTATCATGCTCATAAATGTTAAAATGCCAAAAATTGTCGGCATTTTAACATTTATGGGCATGATGAATAACTAGTTTTTTTTAGTTTTGAACCTGAATTTTCCACAATTTTTGACTATTTCAACATCTATGAGCAGCTGAAATTTCATGCTCAGCTGAGCTGAGCTTGAAAAAGTTTTATAACCTCGAGACCTGGAGTTACTCAAAGGTCATTCTGAGGCTGGAATGTCAAGAACACACCAACAGTCAGAGTATCATTGTTTATTATCAGAAGTACAAGAGCATTATTTGACATTGAACACATTTACTGTAGCTTCAGTATATGAGCCGCCTCGTGGGAAAACCAACAATGTGGTTTCCGAACAGGTCCGACACAAACCAAGCTGTACAAGCACAGAAGATGGCTAGAGATTGGAAATTTTGGATTTAGAAAGTAGAGGAATTGTACTGTCACAGGGTAAAGGTATATAGCACACTTGTACTGCCTTGCGGTACAAGCCGGCTTTTACAGCGACGTGGTAGAGTGTTCGCTTAGCACGCGGAAGAACCTGGTTCGATCCCCGTCAGGGAAGAAAGAATTTTTCTTCGCCTGTTACATTTTACCAGGTTCTCCCGCGTGCTAAGCGAACACTCTACCACGTCGCTGTAAAAGCCGGCTTGTACCGCAAGGCAACTACAAGTGTGCTATATACCTTTACCCTGTGACATTCTCCCCCACCTAATTGGGCTTTGTCCCCGAAGTCCCAGGCCATAGAGTTTATCGTGGAAACAAACTCAGGGAATTACTGCACGGGTCATAGGATTAAATCACGTTGGGCGCCAAATGTAACAGGCAAAGAAAAATTCTTTCTTCCCTGACGGTGATCGAACCAGGTTCACCCGCGTGCTAAGCGAACACTCTACCACGTCGCTGTAAAAGCCAGCTTGTACCGCAAGGCAGTACAAGTGTGCTATATACCTTTACCCTGTGACAGTACTATCAGTGTAGCGAAAACAAAGGCGCTGATCAGCTTCGCAGTTACTGCGAAGCTGATCTGCGCCTTTGTTTTCGCCAATGCAGATTGTTGGTTTTCCCATGTGGTGGCTCATATCATACAGATATAATACATGTAGCACATTTTGTTTTGAATTCGTAATACTGGTAAAAAATAATTATAAACAAGAACGTCGCGGAGGTCGATATTACACCTGCATCGGGCAAAATAACTAAAAACGTAAAATATAGGTCGAGGAGACCAGGTTGGTCTGAAAGGGTATGTCATGGACATTTTCTTTGCAAGGTTTCACACTCGCAGCTATCACAGGTGCAGAGAAAACCAAACTTCGACATAAAAATTAACAAAGTCAATGGACCTTAAAATATAGGACAAGGTCAGTGGGTCAAGGTGCGTGCTCGAAGGGTATGTTAAGGACAATTACTATGCAAGTTTTCACACTCACAGCTATCACTGATGCAGAGAAAATCAAACTTTGACGTAAAAACAAAGTCAATGGACCATAAAATATAGGTCAAGGGCACCAGGTCAAGGTGCGTGCTTGAAGGGTATGTCAAGGACAATTACTATGCAAGTTTTCACAGATGTTGAGAAAACCAAACTTTGATGTAAATGTTGACGGATGGACGAACGAACGAACGGACAAACGAACGGAGAGATGGAAATTTGGACTCCTATATCGCACCCTGCTATAAGCAGGTGCGATAAAAAGCACAACATAATATTTGCAAAACAATCATAAACAGAAACTTAAGTAACATTTGCTCAAAAGAATGAAAATTTAAAAGTTGCCATTTAGGCTCAACTAGTTTGTCATAAAAAATCAAAACAAGAAATTGAAGACCAGAAATGATGCTACAGGCTTAATACAGTTACAAAATCAGTGTTTTATCTGTATAATAGTGGTCCTAAACAAATCATAAATAATTAGGAAAATAGAAACTGTGCAGATCACTTCAATGAGTACCATCACTGGAATTCAAAGGATATATATATATGAGCCGCGACGTGAGAAAACCGGTCTCCGGGGTTTCCGAGCTGGTCTGACATAAACCGAGCTGTACAAGCACAGAAGATGGCTAGAAGCTTGAAATATAGGATTTAAGAAGAAGAAGGGTTGTACTATCCATGCAGCTAAAACAAAGGCGCTGATCAGCTTCGCTGTTACCGCGAAGCTTATCTGTGCCTTTGTTTTTGCCTATGCAGATTGTTGGTTTTCCCATGTGGCAGCTCAATTATATGACACCTAATAACTCATAAACATAAAAAAAAAACAAAACAAAAAACAAAACTTCTAATCAGTTTGATTTGTCCATGGTAAAGCAAGGTAAAGAATGGATATCATGTCAGGATGATCATTAACTTAAACACACTATTCCTGGGCAAACTTGTAAGAAGCAGATTACTAGCACTGAGTGCAAATTCATCAGCTTGTCACTGACAACTTGCTTTTTTGCATCAGCATTACAGTGACGGACATTGGTGTTTCATATCTACAAACAAAATAAATGATCCAAATGCCCTAGGATTCCTTTTTCTGAGTCGCTCAGCAATTCAGAAACAAAAGTTCCAGGGAATATGCAGCTATTTATTTTGCTCCTACACACTAAAGGCCAAAAAAACACAAAAAAAAACAAAAAAAAAAAAAAAACCTCCCATGAAAACATTGCAAAAACATGCCCATGTAGATACAGAGACTTTTTTCAGCTGTACAATTAATTTCAGCAGAAAAAAAAAATATTTTTAAAATTTTTGATCAAAATATTGATTGAGGGTACATGTTCGCGCCTCGCCGAGGCAGTTATAACGATTACCCACAATCTTTGTTTTGGATCAAAAATAAGAAAAATTGTATACCCCTGTAAACCCCAGTTTTACAAAAGGGGTTTGAGGAGTTATACATTGCATAGTGATGTTACTGACACAAAGGTCCATTTTGGAGTTGTTTGCACAAATACTCTACCAAATTGAGCTACCCTGCCTGGTCGAAGAACAGCTGAATGTTTTCATTGATATCTAAATACAGAGGAAAATACTCAAACATAAAAAGAAACAATATGAAAAGCTATGTACAGAAACCTGAAAAAGCCTTCAAATTAAATAAAATGTTAAACTACAATGTTTAACCCTGATTTCATAAAAAAAGAACAAAACCATACTAAATACTGTTTGAATGGATCAGGACATGGTTCATATATAATGATAAAATGGCACCGGGACAGTAAGCTAATATTCAATAGAAAAATATATAAAAAATTTGAATCAAATGAACTGTTGTTCCCTGCCAAATACTTCAGACATTGATAAGTATTTGAGCCACCTCATGGGAAAACCAACAATCTGCATAGGCGAAAACAAAGGCGCAGATCAGCTTCGCGGTAACCGCGAAGCTGATCAGCGCCTTTGTTTTCGCTACACGGATAGTACACTTCCTCTTCTACTTAAATCCGAAATTTCAAGCTTCTAGCTCTTTTCTGAGAGTGTACAGGCCGGTTTGTGTCGGACCTGGTAGGAAACCACATTGTTGGTTTTCCCACGAGGCGGCTCATTTGTTGATTGGACTGCTTCAAATGGGTGTATTTTCGAAATTTCAAGCTTCTAGCTCTTTTCTGAGAGTGTACAGGCCGGTTTGTGTCGGACCTGGTCGGAAACCACATTGTTGGTTTTCCCACGAGGCGGCTCATTTGTTGATTGGACTGCTTCAAATGGGTGTATTTTCAATACTGCCATTCTACTATAGCAAACAAGCCATGCCCACTGGCTTCACATGGCACTGGAAAATATGTAAAGCAAATAGGTACCACTGTTCTAGTGTTTACAAAACTACATGTATATCACATGAGGTAAACAAGCACCGTCAAGGTGTGTTTACTTTACGAGCCGCCTCGTGGGAAAACCAATAATGTGGTTTCCGAACAGGTCCGACACCAACCGGCCTTTACCGTCACAGAAGAGAGCTAGAAGCTTGAAATTCTTTCTTTGAGGCTTTATGGCCCAGACAACAAGTTTCCAGTAAAGTCAGGACAGAGTATGCACTAACTGGGTCCATGAGAAACCTGTGTAACAATTGTACCAAAACAAAGGGGAGCATTAGAAGTGTATAATGCCATTTTGTAAACATGTCGTGTCAAAGGTCATGTTCTGAAAACTAAACATTTAAAGCGGGCAATGCTGGTCACCGGCAGGCGACAATAAACAATGCGGCCACTGTAGTTTATTTACTTTTCATCTCATGGAAACCTACAACATTGCAGCTTGCCATCTGTGGCCATATATCCATATTTGTGTTAGAACTAGAAATTGGCTGCAAGCAAGGCTTTCAGTATACCCCCCGCAAAATTATCTGAAGCTGGCCAATAACTTCCTAAGTCAAACATGCAGAAAATTTGCCAAAGATATTTTTTCAGCATTATAATTCTTCATGTACATCCTCAGCATGCCAGTCACATCTATATGATATTAAAAGTATATAGTAAAGCTTGAGGTTGATTTCACTGTATGCACTATGATCATTGTTTATCATGAGAAATGGTAAAAAATTGACTAAGTTAAATAAAGCTGTAAATTTGTTAAAAATTAACTTTTCAGCGCATGAAAATTATTCATGCACATCTAAAATATATCTGGAACAAATCTACAAAGAATTTAAAAGAAACGCTGAAAGCCCTAAGAGGAGTTGATTTCACAAAGTATGCATTATCCATCATTATTGTATACATACAATGGTCAAGAAATAACTATGTTGAAAAATGATGTAAATTTGTCTAAAATCACTTTTTCAGTATTATAATTATTCATGCACATCTTCAATATGTGTGGAACATGTCTGCAAAGTATTGAAAAGAAATACTGAAAGCCCTAGGAGGAGTTGATTTCACAAAGTATGCACTACCAACCATTATTGTATATAAGCAATGGTCAAAAAATGGCTATGTTAAAAAATGCTGTAAATTTGTCAGAAATTAATTTTTCAGTATTATAATTCTTCATGCACATCTTCAATATGTGTGGAACATGTCTGCAAAGTATTGAAAAGAAATACTGAAAGCCCTTGTAGCAGTTGATTTCACAAAGTATGCACTACCAACCATTATTGTATATAAGCAATGGTCAAAAATGACTATGTTGAAAAATGCTGTAAATTTGTCAAAAATTATTTTTTCAGCATTATAATTCTTCATGCACATCTTCAATATGTGTGGAACATATCTGCAAAGTATTGTAAAGAAATACCTAAAGCCCTAGGAGGAGTTGATTTCACAAACTATGCACTACCAATCATTATTGTATATAAGCAATGGTCAAAAAATGGCTATGTTGAAAAATGTTGTAAATTTGTCAAAAATTATTTTTTCATCATTATAATTCTTCATGCACATCTTCAATATGTGTGGAACATGTCTGCAAAGTATTGAAAAGAAATACTGAAAGCCCTAGGAGGAGTTGATTTCACAAACTATGCACCACCAACCATTGTTGAATATGGTAATTATTGAAAATTGGCTAAGTTCAAAATGCTGTAAATTTGTCAAAATTCATTTCTTCTGCATAATACTTCTTCATGCATATCTTCAACATCTCTGGCACATATCTGCAAAGTATCAAAAGAGAATATTGAAAGCTGTAGGAGGAGTTGATTTCACAAAGTATGCACTATTAGCACTATGGCAAACATTCTATGTATAGGTTTAAAAAGTCCCATAACTCTTGCAAAACTGACCCTTTGGCCCCTAAATTCATATCATACATGTGTTGTCTAATGGTGCAGGTGTGCTGAAAATTTGAAGAACATCGGGCAAATACTACTTAAGTTATTCATCAAAGATGTCAAAATGTTGACGGAATGACGGAATCACGGAATGACGGAATCACGGAATGACGGACAGGCTGAAAACAGTATACCCCCCTAAAACTTCGTTTTGTGGGGGGGGGGGGTATAAAAACTTCGTTTTGCGGGGGGTATAAAAAACGGCTATGTTGAAAATGCTGTAAATTTGTCAGAAATTAATTTTTCAGTATTATAATTCTTCATGCACCTCTTCAATATGAGTGGGTATTGAAAAGAAATATTGAAAACCGTTGGAGGAGTTGATTTCACAAAGTAAGCACTACCAACCATTATTGTATTTAAGCAATGGTCAAAAATGACTATGTTGAAAAATGCTGTAAATTTGTCAAAAATGTTTTTTTTTTCATCATTATAATTCTTCATGCACATCTTCAATATGTGTGAAACATGTCTGCAAAGTATTGAAAAGAAATACTGAAAGCCCTAGGAGAAGTTGATTTCACAAAATATGCACTACCAACCATTATTGTATAAGCAATGGTCAAAAAATGGCTATGTTAAAAATTGCTGTAAATTTGTGAAAAATTATTTTTTCAGCATTATAATTCTTCATGCACATCTTCAATATGTGTGGAACATATCTGCAAAGTATTGAAAAGAAATACTGAAAGCCCTAGGAGGAGTTGATTTCACAAACTATGAACTACCAACCATTATTGTATATAAGCAATGGTCAAAAAATGGCTATGTTGAAAAATGCTGTAAATTTGTCAAAAAATATTTTTTCATCATTATAATTCTTCATGCACATCTTCAATATGTGTGGAACATGTCTGCAAAGTATTGAAAAGAAATACTGAAAGCCCTAGGAGGAGTTGATTTCACAAACTATGAACTACCAACCATAATTGTATATAAGCAACGGTCAAAAAATGGCTATGTTGAAAAATGCTGTAAATTTGTCAAAAATTATTTTTTCAGCATTATAATTCTTCATGCACATCTTCAATATGTGTGGAACATGTCTGCAAAGTATTGAAAAGAAATACTAAAAGCCCTAGGAGGAGTTGATTTCACAAACTATGCACTACCAACCATTGTTGAATGTGGCAATTAGCGAAAATTGGCTAAGTTCAAAATGCTGTAAATTTGTCAAAATTCAATTTTTCAGCATAATAATTCTTCATGCACATCTTCAATATGTGTGGAACATATCTGCGAAGTATTGAAAAGAAATACTGAAAGCCTTAGGAGGAGTTGATTTCACAAACTATGAACTACCAACCATAATTGTATATAAGCAATGGTCAAAAAATGGCTATGTTGAAAAATGCTGTAAATTTGTCAAAAATTATTTTTTCATCATTATAATTCTTCATGCACATCTTCAATATGTGTGGAACATGTCTGCAAAGTATTGAAAAGAAATACTAAAAGCCCTAGGAGGAGTTGATTTCACAAACTATGCACTATCAACCATTGTTGAATAAAGCAATTATCGAAAATTGGCTAAGTTCAAAATGCTGTAAATTTGTCAAAATTCAATTTTTCAGCATAATAATTCTTCATGCATATCTTCAATATCTCTGGCACATATCTGCAAAGTATCAAAAGATATTATTGAAAGCTGTAGGAGGAGTTGATTTCACAAAGTATGCACTATTAGCACTATGGCAAACATTCTATGTATAGGTTTAAAAAGTCCCATAACTCTTGCAAAACTGACCCTTTGGCCCCTAAATTCATATCACACATGTGCTGTCTAATGGTGCAGGTGTGTTGAAAATTTGAAGAACATCAGACAAAAACTACTTAAGTTATTCAGCAAAGATGTCAAAATGTTGACGGAATGACGGAATGACGGAATCACGGAATCACAGACAGGCTGAAAACAGTATACCCCCCTAAAACTTCGTTTTGCGGGGGGTATAAAAACAACAATTTGGGGTTCTGACTAGTTCCGGCACAAACCGGCCTGTACAGTTACAGAAATGAGCTAGAAGCTTCAAAATTTGGACATAAGTAGAAGAGGAATAATTGTACTATCCATATAGTGAAAACAAAGAAGCTGATCAGCTGTGCAGTTACTGCAAACCTGATCTGCGCCTTTGTTTTCGCATATGCAGATTGTTGGTTTTCATATGTGGCAGCTCATATGATAAAAAAAATTGTCTGCTTTAAGTATCATGATATTAGAAATTAGAAAAGAAAATTAGAACATAAATGGGTAAAATTGGTGGATATATTGGTGATTATATTGCACATAAATGACTAAATATACAACATAAAAAGTATACATTGATAATCTCTGCATAAAACGAACTGATCATGTTCTATTAACACATAATGATCATGATTTAAGATTATCTATCTCAATACTCAGAGATGACCTATCATCTCATAAAGCAGATCATGCTGGGAAAAATGGCACAAAACTTACAAATATGGCACAAAAAGAATTCAAAAACACAAAAAATCACATGAATACAAAAAGCATTGAAAAAGGAAGTATGCTTTACATTCAAGCAAAAACAATCTACAGTTTAAAAATTCTAAAGCAGAGGCAAAATTACAACAAGTGAAGAACCTGATCAGATGTGTGCCTGTAATAAGGATCTGCACTGCATTGTCAGACATGCTGTCAGCAAGCTAAGGGGTTTACAATACCACCTTAAATGAGCTACGATGCGAGAAAACTGGTCTTCGGAGTTTCCAACCAGGTCGAACACAAATCTATTATATAAGTAGAGGAGGAATTGTACTATCCGTGAAGCGAAAACAAAGGCCCTGATCAGCTTCGCAGTTACTGCGAAGCTGATCTGCACCTTTGTTTTCACATATGCAAAAATTCAGTTTTCTCATGATGTGGCTCAAAACGCACTTTATCATGTTATTGCACATAAGACACATATCATATTTTTTGTGGTTTAACATCCCAGTCAAAACATGTTCAGTCATATCCAGATGAATTTACAAGGGCAAGAATATGCATAAATACTGGGCACTATATACTATGAATGCTTTGCAAGTAGGTTGTCAAAGAATATCTCTTATCTAGGTTGATGACTATTCACATAAACCTGGGCCCAGTTATTCAAAATTAACAACATTGTTAGTTAAGGATTCGTTAAAATTTCAAACATGAATATTACAAATACACTGTTAATTTTTGTTGATAAAATGTGAGAATCCTTTGCAATGCAAAGGATTCTCACATTTTATCAACAAAAAATAATAGTGTATTTGCTTATGTAGTCGGCATTAACTTAACGAGTTGAGGTCTTAACGATGTTGTTAAGCTAACAAAGTTTTGAACACCTGGCCCCAGGTTATAAAACCAGAGAATATAGCTGGATGTTTGAATGTGTGGCATAAGCACGCACAGCAGTCTCACTATCTATGGAGTAAAAGTCAATGCGAAGAAGCTACTGTATGATAAGCGCACAGCTGTAATGTACTTTTGTCTTTGAAAAAACAAAAAACCAAAAAACAATCCCAACAGAGGGCTTTCTCATGACAAAGTTATTATAATGACAGACTGAATTAATATCAGGAAGAAATGGGCATTAAAATATTACTAGAATCTTTGGTTCTGAATGAATGTCTTGTTGGACAACTTTGTAAGCATGATCAGTGAAAATGATTCTGGCACACTGGCATTATCATAACAAGCATGAGGTATCAATTCCTGTTCCAACCCAAACAATGAACTCAGGCGTGAGATGCTCTAACACAGAGTCACTTTGTTCCCCAAGCAGCTCAACATAAAAATATGGTTTATCTAGTCTTTATATCAACTACCCTGTTGAATGTTGCAAAATTACAGTAATTTTCTTTGGCTCCATGTAACCATATCTAAAGGGTCAAGTAGCCGAAACCATGGTATGACCCATCCTCTTTCTCATTAATATGTTCACTGCACTTAAAAGGATATGCACTTTTGAGTCAATGCACCAGAAAACCAGCAATTTGCATATGCAAAAACAAAGATGCAGATCAGCTGTGCAGTAACTACACAGCTGATCAGCACCTTTGTTTTCGCTACAAGGATCGTACAATCACTCTTCTATTTAAATCCAAAATTTTAAGCTTCTAGCCTGCTTCTGTGATTGTACAGACTTGTTTGCATCACATCTGGTTGGAACCCAAATTGTTGGTTTTCTCATACGAAGGCTCAATTTTTCTTTATCCCATGTAAGTCAAGTGATTTTGCCCCTGCAACAGTACGAGGGGCGATTGGAAAGTACGTAGCGTGGTACATTATTTCAGTAACTGATCGGCAAATCAATACATGTTTGGTATCATTTTAAACAACTATCTTTCCCCAACGTTCTCACACTAGTTTCACGAAGGTGACATGATGCAGTCAGAAATAATATTATTGTAAACATGGGTACTGTTTGTATACTGGAAAAAGTGAAATTTCAATAAAATAGACAATTTATAATCATTTTTAAATTTAGCAGTGCATGAACACTATTTGATGGAATAAGATTATTTTGCACTATTTTGTAGCCCATCATAACGGCAATTTATTATGCAAGTCTTGAATGAATTTGCAAATTCTTATAACTTCTAAACGAGACGGCAATATCTGCGTCTCTTGGAATTCTCTGCATTTTGTTCATTTTCTATGTCAAAATGCGCCCGTCACAATGATTTTAATTTGAAAATATAAAATCAGCATTTGTTTGAATTTATTTTAAGTTTAGTTTCATACCAAGCACTGTTTCCATGCTTTGTAAAAAGACAAACAAAAAATTATTCAGAGCACAACAAATGGTAGATAACTGTTTAAATCTGGTCATGGGTATGGGTGATTTTAGCTAGGAGGAATAGTTTTGTTTGTATAAATTGAGAACTGTGGGAAATAGAATGGTAAGAAAGAATTGTGAGTTAAAACCAAATTACTAGAGTGATGACTGACAAGTTATCTTAAAGAAACTTCCTATAGTTTATAAGATATGAGGGGTTTAGTTACCCCACCCACTTCTTGAAAATAGGGGGTAGTGTCATTAAGATTCATTTTCATAGGAACCGAGTAAGACGAGAAGACAAATTTGCATGACGAAATTCTCTGTGTGCATTGTTCACAACGAATTACGCAGAAAATATACTCAGATGTCACAAATCTTGCTGCAGTATGAGCCTTAATCTCAAAACAAATAGGAAGAAAACACGCAAAAATGCTATGTTTTGAAACGGTACAGCTTTTATAGTAATCAATATTTTTCGTATCTAATTATGCAAGCCGTGCAAGCAATAACCGCAGAAGACATCTACAGAAATAGAATTCCGAGAGATATCGCTTATTTGTTAAAATGTGATATCGAATTAGGTCACTGATTTTCTGTTGATTTTTCTCAATATTTTTGTCGTAAATATCCGCCAGTATATAAACATGCCTTCATTTTGAGCGTGCGATGCACGTGCATCACTAGTCGCTCTTCAAAAATCAATGCGTCATCTTGAAGAGGAGAAATTCTACTTTCTATACATGTATTACTTTAATATATTTAGCAACGCATTAAGAAATTACGATACCATACTACATACTTTCCAATCGTCCCTCGTAATGTCATGATTCATCAGATAAAGACAAAATAGAAAACAGAATTTTGGTTATAGATTTACAATCACTTTACCTTATTAAACACCAGTCTTTCGCTTGGTTACAAAACATGAAAAAATTGCATTTATGTGTAAATTGTAGGTACTAAATATTTCGGCCCTGAATTGGGATTTGAGCCCTGGTCCCAAGGTTATAAAAAAAATTCATGCTCAACTCAGCTCAGCATAAACTGAGTCTGGCATGAAAAAAGTTTTATAACCTCAGGGCCTGGTTGCTGCGGCAAGAACTAAGGCACTTGCTTCACTATAAATGAGTCAGCTGATCACCTCCATCTCCTGCCCCTTTATTCCCTTTGGCAGTAACATGTACATATGATGAAATGCCTGTCCCTGAACCAGTACCGCTCCTAGATATGTCATTTTTCCCATCAAGACCAATGTCTATGCCATTATCTACAATATTCTTGTCTAATTCTAGTTCTGTACCATTCTGCATTGTTTGTTTATCAATCTCAATTCCCTTCATTTCCTTATTTATCCCAAGATTAAGCATTTCTTTTAAGGCCACATCTTTATCAGTACTTAAATCTGAATCCCTAACATTCTGATTGGAACTGGCTTCATTTTTACGTGTTTCAACTTCTATTCCATTCTTCAGACTTGCTTCCAATACATGAGGGCGCCCTTTTCTTAATCTAGATGCAGTGTCAATTTCATTGTCAACCTTATAAACATTTTCAGAAACACGGGGTAGAACTGGAGATGCTGCAATGCTGGAATGTTCTGACCCTTGTCTTGAACCATTTTCAGTAACACGTGGTAGAACTGGAGATGCAGCAACACTGGAATGTTCTGAACCTTGTCTTACACTTACTTTTCTCTCTGGAGTTGCTCGATCTTGTACACTGGAGGCAGTACTTGCAAAACTACATATACTGATTTGGTCATGGTCAATATACCCATTTATACAAGAATCTGGACCTAAATCTACAAAATCAGGTTCATTTCTACAGTTTGTTAAAGCTTCCAGAATTTCAGTCAATTCTCCATCACCACAGACTAAAGATGGCTTAAATGTATCATCATCCAAATGATCAACATCAGATAATGAGCAGGTATCAGCTTCAAAGTTCTCAGGAGTATTCTTTGCATTGATAACATTACTACTATTATTTTCCAATTGCACTTTTGTTGCTTGATTGTCTATAGCAATATTGTCATCTTTTTCTGTTACAATCTGTCTTAGAATAAGGCCATTGGGTAAATGACTGTTCAAAGTAAGTTTGGTAGTTTTGTTTGACTTATCGTCAGATAATTCTGTAGTAGTAATAATCTCATCCTGGTTATTTATCACAGAAGGCTCTGATTTCAAACCAGTTACCAAGCTACTATTTTTGAGGCCACTGTTAATATCAGAATCTGAGGTTTTAGAGAAAGGGTTTAGAATAGCTTTAGTAAACTCCTTAAGCCCTACACTAGTTGAGATATCATCAATACCTGCTAAAGAATCATCATTAGAGTAATGATTTTTCACATCATTCAATGTCTTTGCAGCTACACTGTTATCCATTTCTAAATGAGATAGAGTGCGAATTTTAGGTTTTGCGGCAAGTTTTTGCATATCCTCTTCCTCAACATATTCTTGATTTGGGGCACTTTGCATGGTTTTGTCACTGTCAGCACTAGAAATTACATCTTTAGTAACTCCTGTCTCATTGTTCTTATTTCCATTTTCAGTTACTTCCATAAAAACTTCATCATTCCTCTCATTTCCAATTTCTTTTACTGATTTAACTGATTTCCTACTATACTTAACTAATTCTTTCTCATATTTAACCGATTCTTTCCCATATTCATCATCATCTGATAGATCAAACTCATTATCATTACCATCATCAACTTCCAAAGCCCTTTCCATATTTTCTTCATGATCCTCAATATCAATGTATACATGCCCAGCATTCCTGATCTTTTTCAGATCATTATTAATTCCACCATCTCTTAAAGCCTCCTTGGTTATTTCAATATTGAGATCATTATCTACGCCACCTGGATCTTCATCATCAAGCAGAGATGATCTCTCACATACTTCATAATCTATATCAGCATCACTCCCTATATGCTGGATACTTTGATAGCCTGGCAAAGGGGGGCTTATCTTTCTCTCTCTGTCAGGGGTGGGGGTTCTGGAATTTCTGATCACAGCTGAGGCAGCCTGGGCCAGAATAGGAGCACCAAAGTCTGGAGGAGCACTTCTAGAACTTTGCTCTGAATTGTTGGAGTGAACACCACTGTCTGTACCATTTCCATTCTGAAATGTAGGAAAAATTGGATGAAGTGAAAGTTTTTAAACCAAACAGTCAGTGATATAAACCAAACAGATGTATTTAAGTTTTAAACTACCACAGAATATAAATGAGCCGCATTATGAGAAAATCAACAATCTGCATAGGCGAAAACAAAGGCGCAGATCAGCTTCGCCTTTGTTTTCGCTACTTGGATAGTACAATTCTACTTAAATCTGAAATTTCAAGCTTCTATCTCTTTTCTGTGACTGTACAGGTCAATTTGTGTCGGACCTGTTCGGAAACCACATTGTTGGTTTTTCCACGAGGTGGCTCAAATGGAAGGTTAAGCCCATACAATGAACTTCTTCTTATGACCTAAATCTCTACAGAACATCCAAATAACATACTCTATGGTTGGCCATAAACTCAGTTTTCATTTGGCCAATGAAACTTGACTTTGATTCCAGGTTGTGTGTAAGTCCAGCTCATTCCCAGCAGGCACATGACGTCGGAATGACGTCGCATCAACGTTGATATGATGTCATTTTGACGTCATGTGCCCACTGGGTTTGAACCTGTTTTTACCTCGTGGGAAAACCAACAATGTGGTTTCCGAACAGGTCCGACACCAACCGGGCTGTACAAGCACAGAAAGGAGCTAGAAGCTTGAAATTTCGGATTTAAGTAGAAGAGGAATTGCACTATCCGAGTAGTGAAAACAAAGGCGCTGATCGCGAAGCTGATCTGTGTCTTTGTTTTCGCCTATGCAGATTGTTGGTTTTCCCATGAGGCGGCTCAAGTAATTAAATTTTCACTCTCATGAGATGCCTCAGTAAATTATGATAAGTTTTTCTAGTCTGGAAATGATCCCACTTATATTATGTACCAGAGGACCAATGGCCCTGTAAACGCTCACCTGAGTCTGCTGCATATACCAATAAACATGTTTGACTATTATGGTATTTAACCCCAGTGCAGGGGCAGATGAAGCCCTTGGGCCGTTTTCTTTTTTCAGACTATTCAATATTCTGTCCATGGATGCTTCACGCCAAGTTTCATTAAAATCAATCTATTGGTTTCAGAGAAGAAGATATTTGAAGGGTTTTACCATATATGGGCATGGTGGCCATCTTGGTCATGTGACTTATATTATTTATATATACATTGGTTCCCCCATCCTATAGATGCTTCACATAAAATTTAGCTTCAATTGGCCAAGTGGTTTTAGAGGAGAAGATGTTTGAATATTATGGAAATATACATGTATATTGCCCCGGGGTGTGGACATATGAGCCCTTAGGTCCATTTTTTTTTCAGAATCATTAATATTTAGTCCTACTACCCATTTCCTGCAAGATTTTCACCTCAAATGACTTTTTAAAAGTTTTCCCCATTCCAATGCATTGGCGACCTATGTTGACCTTGTCGTAAAATAGGTCAAGGTCACCACAGGGTCATGATTTATATATACATTGTAGTACTTCAGCCATTGGTGCTTCATACCAAGTTTCTTTGAAATTGGTCCTCAAAATCCGGAGAAGAAGATTTTTGAAGGGTTTTTACCATATATGGGCATGGCAGCCATCTTGGTTATGTGAACTAGATAATTTATATACACATTAATTCCCCCATTCCATAGATGCTTCACATACAATTTGGCTTTGATTCGCCAAGTGGTTTCAGAGGAGAAGATGTTTGAATATTATGGTAATATACATGTATATTGCCCCGGGGTGGGGGCAGATGAGCCCCTGGGGTCCAATTTTTTTCAGAATCATTAATATTCAGTCCTACTGCCCATTTCCTGGAAGACTTTCACTTTAAATGACATTTTAAAAGTTTTCCCTATTCAAATGCATTGGCGACCTATGTTGACCTTGCCGTAAAAAAAGGTCAAGGTCATCACAGGATCATGATTTATATGCACATTGTAGTACTTCAGCCATCGATGCTTCATGCCAAGTTTCTTTGAAATCGATCCACCTGTTCTGGAGAAGAAGATTTTTGAAGGGATTTTACCATATATAGGCATCGCGGCCATCTTGTTCATGTGACCTGGATTATTTATATATACATTGATTACCCCTTCCTATTGATGCTTCACATAAAATTTGGCTTTGATTGGCCAAGCGGTTTCAGAGGAGATGATGTTTGAATATTATGGTAATATACATGTATATTGCCCCGGGGTGGGGGCATATGAGCCCCTGGGGTCCATTTTTTTTCAGAATCATTAATATTCAGTCCTACTGCCCATTTCCTGCAAGACTTTCACTTTATATGACTTTAAATGACATTTTAAAAGTTTTCCCCATTCAAATGCATTGGCGACCTATGTTGACCTTGCCGTAAAATAAGTCAAGGTCATCACAGGGTCATGATTTTATATACAAATTGTAGTGCTTGAGCCATCGATGCTTCATGCCAAGTTTCTTTGAAATCGATCCAACTGTTCTGGAGAAGAAGATTTTTGAAGGGTTTTTACCATATATGGGCATCGCGGCCATCTTGGTCATGTGACCTGGATTATTTATATACACATTGATTACCCCTTCCTATTGATGCTTCACATAAAATTTGGCTTTGATTGGCCAAGCGGTTTCAGAGGAGATGATGTTTGAATATTATGGTAATATACATGTATATTGCCCCGGGGTGGGGGCATATGAGCCCCTGGGGTCCAATTTTTTTCAGAATCATTAATATTCAGTCCTATTGCCCATTTCCTGCAAGACTTTCACTTTAAATGACATTTTAAAAGTTTTCCCCATTCAAATGCATTGGCGACCTATGTTGACCTTGCCGTAAAATAAGTCAAGGTCATCACAGGGTCATGATTTATATATACATTGTAGTGCTTGGGCCATCAATGCTTCATGCCAAGTTTCGTTGAAATCAGTCCACCGGTTCTGGAGAAGAAGATTTTTGAAGGGTTTTTACCATATATGGGCATGGCGGCCATCTTGGTCATGTGACCTGGATTTCTTATATACACATTGGTTCCCCCTTCCTATAGATGCTTCATATAAAATTTGGATTTGGTTGGCCAAGCGGTTTCAGAGAAGAAGATCTTTGAAATTGTGGACGGACGGACGGACGGACGACGGACGGACGACGGACGGATGCAGGATCATGGCCATCCTATAAGCTCACCTTGTGAGCCTAACGGCTCAGGTGAGCTAACCAGAGGACCAATGGTCCTGTAAACGCTCACCTGAGATCAGCTGCATATACCAATAAACATGTTTGAATATTATGGTATTTAACTCCAGTGCAGGGGCAGATAAGCCCTTGGGACATTTTCTTTTTTCAGAATCTTCAATATTCTGTCCATTTGCCAATTTCCTGTTGGCTTTTTCCTTCAAATGACATTTTAAGTTTTCCCAATTCAGATGCACAGGCAACCCATGTTGACCTTGCCATAAACTTGGTCAAGGTCATCACAGGGTCATGATTTATATATACACTGGAGTACTTTAGCCATCAATGCCTCACGCCAAGTTTACTTGAAATCAGTCTATTGGTTTCAGAGAAGATGATTTTTGATGGGTTTTTACCATATATGGGCATGGCGGCCATCTTGGTCATGTGACCTAGATTATTTATATATACATTGATTCCCCCATTCTATAGATGCTTCACTTAAAATTTGGCTTTGTTTGGCCAAGCGGTTTCAGAGGAGAAGACGTTTGAATATTATGGAAATATACATGTATATTGCCCCGGGGTGGGGGCACATGAGCCCCTGGGGTCCAATTTTTTTCAGAATCATTAATATCCAGTCCTACTGCCCATTTCCTGCAAGACTTTCACTTTAAATGACATTTTAAAAGTTTTCCCCATTCAAATGCATTGGTGACCTATGTTGACCTTGCCGTAAAATAGGTCAAGGTCATCACAGGGTCATGATTTATAACACATTGTAGTGCTTGAGCCATCGATGCTTCGTGCCAAGTTTCGTTGAAATCGGTCAACCGGTTCTGGAGAAGAAGATTTTTGAAGGGTTTTTACCATATATGGGCATGGCGGCCATCTTGGTCATGTGACCTGGATTTTTTATATACATATTTGTTACCCCTTCCTATTGATTCTTCACATAAAATTTCGCTTTGATTGGCCAAGCGGTTTCAGAGAAGATGTTTGAATATTATGGAGATATACATGTATATTGCCCCGGGGTGGGGGCGGATGAGCCCCTGGTGCCCAATTTTTTTCAGAATCATTAATATTCAGTCCTACTGCTCATTTTCTGCAAGATTTTTCCTTTAAATGACAATTTAACAATTTTTCCCATTCAAATGCATTCGCGACCTATGTTGACCTTGCCGTAAAATAGGTCAAGGTCATCATAGGGTCATGATTTATATACACATTGTAGTGCTTGAGCCATTAATGCTTCATGCCAAGTTTGGTTGAAATCGGTCCAGTGGTTCCGGAGAAGAAGATTTTTGAAGGGTTTTTACCATATATGGGCATGGCGGCCATCTTGGTCATGTGACCTGGATTATTTATATACACATTGGTTCCCCCTTCCCATAGATGCTTCATGTAAAAATTGGCTTTGATTGGCCAAGCGGTTTCAGAGGAGAAGATCTTTGAAAATGGTGGACGACGGACGGACGACGGACGGAGCATGGGTATACTATAAGCTCACCTTGTGAGCCTGACGGCTCAGGTGAGCTAAAAAGCCTTCTATATAAATCAACTGACATTATTTGAGCCAATACCAGAACAAAGGCAAAGATCAGCTTTGTGATTATTGTACAGCTGGGCCCAGTTGTTCAAAACTAACGACGTCGTTAGCTAACATTTCGTTAAAATTTCAAACATGAATATTACAATTACACTGTTATTTTTTGTTGAAAAAATGTGAGAATCGTTTGCAGTGCAAAGGATTCTCACATTTTTTCAACAAAAAATAACAGTGTATTTGTTTTTCAACAAAAAATAACAGTGTATTTGTTACGTTAGCTGATATTTGCTTAACAAATTTATGTCTTAACGATATCGTTAAGCTAACGATGCTTTGAACAACTGGGTCCTGATTAGCATCTCTGTACTAGCTTCAATCATTAACCCATATTTGACAAATG
Organism: Rugalucina vietnamica; assembly: GCA_964017185.1. Taxonomy (NCBI): domain Eukaryota; kingdom Metazoa; phylum Mollusca; class Bivalvia; order Lucinida; family Lucinidae; genus Rugalucina; species Rugalucina vietnamica. The sequence goes on from OZ024873.1 coordinate 6,448,293, forward strand.
GATTTTCCCATCATTATCATAAGGGTGAGTCCACTTTCATTTTTAGGGGCATCAGGAGTTATTTTTAAATTTTATTCAATTTTTCGATGAAAATTCTCTAAGCAAACAGAATAGCCCCAGATGGGACGCCGCGTTCTGCGGCGTCACATCTGGGGCTATTCTGTATGCCTATGTCCCAAAAAAGGGACGCCAGGCTTAAACGAGTTAAATACATCTTTTACGAAATCCTAAATATCTAGCTTGAAGCAATTTTCTGTGGCTGTAAAGCCCCGGATTGTATCAGACTTGGTCAGAAACCACTATAGACATTTTTTGTCATGAAAAGCTAAAACATTATCTGCAAGTTTTGCCACTGTACCTGTGATTCCCGGTCCTTTGTTCCAACATCAGGGACATTGTTCGGCAGTATATCCTGTGAAAAATATAAGAATCTTTTATGAGTGTCAGGTATGGATAGACAAATCTGTCCCGAGGGTCACATTTTGGCATCACGAGGCTCCCCGAGTGATGCCAAACTGTGACCCAAGGGACAGATTTGTCTATCCATACCTTACACGCATGATGGATTCTTTTTCTTGCACGCCTGATTGCGGCGAAGCTTGATTTTCATACTATTTACCTAGAAAAATGCTACAATCGCGGCGTCCGCCATTTTGAATTTAAACGTTTTGACGCCATTGTGACGTGTGCGTTAAGCGACGAAATTACGTGACGTCCTTTACAACCAATGTTAAACCAGAGGACCAATGGTCCTGTAAACGCTCACCTGAGATCAGCTGCATATACCAATAAACATGTTTGAATATTATGGTATTTAACTCCAGTGCAGGGGCAGATAAGCCCTTGGGCCATTTTCTTTTTTCAGAATCTTCAATATTCTGTCCATTTGCCAATTTCCTGTTGGCTTTTTCCTTCAAATGACATTTTAACAGTTTTCCAAATTCAGATGCACAGGCAACCCATGTTGACCTTGCCATAAACTTGGTCAAGGTCATCACAGGGTCATGATTTATATATACATTGGAGTACTTTAGCCATCGATGCCTCACGCCAAGTTTCCTTGAAATAAGTCTATTGGTTTCAGAGAAGATGATTTTTGATGGGTTTTTACCATATATGGGCATGGCGGCCATCTTGGTCATGTGACCTAGATTTTTTATATACACATTGATTCCCCCATTCTATAGATGCTTCACTTAAAATTTGGCTTTGTTTGGCCAAGCGGTTTCAGAGGAGAAGACGTTTGAATATTATGGAAATATACATGTATATTGCCCCGGGGTGGGGGCACATGAGCCCCTGGGGTCCAATTTTTTTCAGAATCATTAATATCCAGTCCTACTGCCCATTTCCTGCAAGACTTTCACTTTAAATGACATTTTAAAAGTTTTCCCCATTCAAATGCATTGGTGACCTATGTTGACCTTCCCGTGAAATAGGTCAAGGTCATCACAGGGTCATGATTTATATATACATTGTAGTGCTTGAGCCATCGATGCTTCGTGCCAAGTTTCATTGAAATCGGTCAACCGGTTCTGGAGAAGAAGATTTTTGAATGGTTTTTACCATATATGGGCATGGCGGCCATCTTGGTCATGTGACCTGGATTTTTTATATACATATTTGTTACCCCTTCCTATTGATGCTTCACATAAAATTTCGCTTTGATTGGCCAAGCGGTTTCAGAGGAGAAGATGTTTGAATATTATGGAGATATACATGTATATTGCCCCGGGGTGGGGGCGGATGAGCCCCTGGTGCCCAATTTTTTTCAGAATCATTAATATTCAGTCCTACTGCTCATTTTCTGCAAGATTTTTCCTTTAAATGACAATTTAACAATTTTTCCCATTCAAATGCATTCGCGACCTATGTTGACCTTGCCGTAAAATAGGTCAAGGTCATCATAAGGTCATGATTTATATACACATTGTAGCGCTTGAGCCATTAATGCTTCATGCCAAGTTTGGTTGAAATCGGTCCAGTGGTTACGGAGAAGATTTTTGAAGGGTTTTTACCATATATGGGCATGGCGGCCATCTTGGTCATGTGACCTGGATTATTTATATACACATTGGTTCCCCCTTCCCATAGATGCTTCATGTAAAATTTGGCTTTGATTGGCCAAGCGGTTTCAGAGGAGAAGATCTTTGAAAATGGTGGACGACGGACGGACGGACGGACGACGGAGCATGGGTATACTATAAGCTCACCTTGTGAGCCTAACGGCTCAGGTGAGCTAAAAAGAACATTTGAACGGAGGGTGCGACCGGGGTGAGATAACGAGGGTGAGATAAGAATTTCTCACATGGGGTAAAACGTCGGATTTCTCTATCTGGTGTGCAAGAAATAAGTTTCTCTACAGTTTTCTGTAACCTTTACAATGTAAAATATGAGCCGCCTCGTGGGAAAACCAACAATGTGGTTTCCGAACAGGTTCGACACAAACCGGTCTGTACAGGCACAGAATAGGGCTAGAAGCTTGAAATTTCGGTTTTAAGTAGAGGAGGAATTGTACTATCCGAGTAGCCAAAACAAAGACGCTGATCAGCTTCGCGGTTACCCCTAAGCTGATCTGCGTCTTTGTTTTCGCCTATGCAGACTGTTGGTTTTCCCATGAGGCGGCTCAGATGCAAGTTTATTTCTATGAATCTTCAATCTGCAGAAACAATAATGGAAGAGTTACAGCGAGCCCTATGTATTTTCTGCAGAACAAAGTTGTCAAATAAAATCATGTATTGATCTCTTTATAATAATAAATGAGCCGCCCCATGGGAAAACCAACAATCTGCATATGCGAAAACAAAGGCGCAGATCAGCTTCGCGGTAACCGCGAAGCTGATCAGCGCCTTTGTTTTCGCTACTCGGATAGTACAATTCCTCTTCTTCCTAAATCCGAAATTTCAAGCTTCTAGCCTGCTTCTGTAACTGTACAGGTCGGTTTGTGTCGGACCTGTTCGGAAACCACATTGTTGGTTTTCCCACGAGGCGGCTCAAATAAGTTTTTCTACAGTTTTCTGTAACCTTTACAATGTAAAATATGAGCCGCCTCGTGGGAAAACCAACAATGTGGTTTCCGAACAGGTTCGACACAAACCGGTCTGTACAGGCACAGAAGAGGGCTAGAAGCTTGAAATTTCGGATTTAAGTAGAGGAGGAATTGTACAATCTGCATAGGCGAAAACAAAGACGCTGATCAGCTTCGCGGTTACCGCGAAGCTGATCTGCGTCTTTGTTTTCGCCTATGCAGATTGTTGGTTTTCCCATGAGGCGGCTCATATGCAAGTTTATTTCTATGAATCTTCAGTCTGCAGAAACAATAATGGAAGAGTTACAGCGAGCCCTGTGTATTTTCTGCAGAACAAAGTTGTCAAATAAAATCATGTATTGATCTCTTTATAATAAAAAATCCTGATAATATGCATATCTTTGTCATTAGTGGTGTTCAAATTAGCAACATCAGGAAAACATGTCCGTGTAATATATACTCCCTTGAACCCCACTTTTATATAGCAAAACTGGGGTATGCAGGGGTATACCTATTTTTCTTATTTTTGCTCCAAAACATAGATTGTGGGTACTCGTTAGAACCGCCTTGGCGAGGCGGTTCTAATGTGTACCCACAATCTATGTTTTGAGCAAAAATAAGAAAAATATCGAAATTTTTCAACAGAAAATTTTCAATTTTTAAAGCTCAAAAAATCTCTGTTTATTGCATGGGCAAGTTTTCGTAATGGTTTTGTGCATATTTTATTTGAACTTTGAAAAACTACTCATCTGCATGATTTTTTTCACAAATAGGAATGTAATATTTCTGAAATGTGAGTGATGCTTATGTTTGTCTCTTTGAAACATATAGGTCATAATGGCATCAGCGATATCTTAGAAAACTTACACTGATCTTAGGTGGTCTAGTTCGTTTTCTCACATACCTCACCCTGCAAACAAGAGAAAATGAGCCACATCATGAGAAAACCAACAATGTGGTTTCCAAACAGGTCTGACATAAAGCAAGCTGTTACAAGCACATAAGATGGCTTGAGGCTGGAAATTTTAGATAAGAAAGTAGAGAAATTGTACTATCCATGTAGCGAAAATGAAGGCGCTGATCAGCTTCACAGTTACTGTGATGCTGATCTGCACCTTTGTTTTGCATATGCAAAATGTTGGTTTTCTCATGACGTGGCTCAAATGTTTACCTCACTGCATTATGAAAGAATAGAAGGTCTAGGAATTGAATTTCATTGATTTTGAATTGAACTGTACCAGATAGAGGGCACAAGCAAATGCATTGGACATAGCACCAGTTATTCAAAGCATCGTTAGCTTAACAATATCGTTAAGACATAACTGTTATTTTTTGTTGAAAAAATGTGAGAATCTTTTGCAGTGCAAAGGATTCTCACATTTTTTCAACAAAAAATAACAGTGTATTTGTAATATTCATGTTTGAAATTTTAACGAAACATTAACTAACAACGTCGTTAGTTTTGAACAACAGGGCCCTGGTTTTAAACCATAAAATAATAAGGATCTGAATAAACTTGATTTATTTCTTTTTATCCCATTTTTAATGTCTTAGTCAGCAAATTTTCAGTGATATTGGGGCCCTGCCAATGTTTCCTGGGTATTGCCAGTAAAGGACACAACCGCCAGAAGTGTTTCCTACATTTTACCAATAAGCCACAGTGCTCCCCAGTCCCCAGTTAGCTAAACAATAATTTAAAGCAAATCTATCAAAAAGTCTACACACAACTAAGATAATAACTTACATCCATCCAGAAAACACAATGAGTAGAAGGATCCCAGGAACAACACCAAATGACACCCATATCCACGTCACATTTTCTGAAATAGTTATACACTGGAATATTAACCCATATTTGACGAATGGATTTTTCCATCATTATCATTTGGGTAAGCTCACTTTCATTTTTAGGGGTGTTAGGAGTGATTTTTATTTTTTATTAATTTTTTTGATGAAAATTCTCTAAGCAAACAGAATAGCCCCAGATAGGACGCCACGTTCTGCGGCATCACATCTGGGGCTATGCTGTTTGCCTATGTCCCATAAAAGGGACGCCAGGCTTAAATGAGTTAAGGCAATTTCCAGAATCATGAGTATCACAGCCTTAATGCATGGTATGCAAACACATAATCTAACTGTTGTGAGTACTCAAAGGTAGGCTTTATTTCAATTTTCTAATTTTGCTGTTTGAGTATTTTTCAATCATACAGCACTGCTGTGACCCTACATATTTTTGCTGCTATTTTTATTTCTTGAATTTTTATACATACATATTTTCATGAACTGCATAATGCATAGGCAACATGTGTGCAAGAATAATATATAACATATCTAGGCAACATGTGTGCAAGCAAGAATAATATATAACATATCAAAATGGACATTTTCACAACAATTTATTTTCAGGAATTATTCTTTCTCATGCATGATGAGTAAATTTTTGTACACAATAATAATAAAGTATACACACCTTTTTCTGGTGCTGAAGTCCTAACTACAGCTGGTTTCCCATAATTCCCTGTGTGGTATCTATTAATAGCTCTGAGACAAAGTACATACTGGGTCCCGGCTTTCAGGTTACTGAGATACATCACAGGATTGTCAAAGTCAACAGAATAGGATACAGTATTGGAACCTGGAAATATACAACCCTTTCAAAACAACTGAAAGACTGTTTGTACTTGTTTGTTTGTATTGAGGCTTAATGTCCCAATCAACATTTTTCTGAGCATGCGCAGACCTTTGAAGCCATTAACAAGTTGTTTAGCATCAGTGATAAGGTTTGCCCTGGAGGCAAAAGCAGCCCAGCTTTTTCTCACAGCCAAAAATTGGTGGGGAACAGTGCTGAAAAGTAAAATGCTTGTCTTGTGGTATTATGTCCCAGTAAACATTGGGACTGAGCAACAGCTTTATGTGTATTAACTAGAACTACAGGTTCATGTGTTTTGTTACAGGACACAGCATGGTGCCAGTGAGGTTTGGATCCCCAGACTTCTCCATGTGGAGGCTGGTACATTAACCTTTTGGTATTTGAGCCGTCTCGTGGGAAAACCAACAATGTGGTTTTTTAACAGGTCCGACACAAACCGACCTGTACAGTCACAGAAAAGAACTAGAAGATTGAAATTTTGGATTTAAGTAGAAGAGGAATTGTACTATCAGAGTAGCGAAAACAAAGGCGCTGATCAGCTTCGCGGTTACCGCGAAGCTGATCTGCGTCTTTGTTTTCGCCTATGCAGATTGTTGGTTTTCCCATGGGGTGGCTCATATGATGAATGGACTTTCCCATCATTATCAATCGGGTGAGTCTTCATTCATTTTTTTGTGTGTTAGGAGTGATTTTTAATTTTTACCTCATTTTTCGATGAAATTCCTATACAAAGAATAGCACCAGACGGGACGCCGCATTATGCGGCGTCACATCTGGGCTATGCTGTTTGCCTAAGTCCCATAAAAGGGACACCAGGCTTAAATGAGTAAAAAGAGGGATATGATAAATCAAAACATTAATTCAATTTTATATATTAAATATCTTTTAAACGTCACATCAGAAAAGAAAGATTTGAGCCACCGCATCAGAAAACCAACAATTTGCATATGCAAAAACAAAGGCGCAGGCCAGCTTCGTGGTAAAAGCGAAGCTGATCAGCGCCTTTGTTTTCGCTACACGGATAGTACAATTCCTTATCTACTTCAATTTAATATTTCAAGCTTCTATCTTGCTTCTGTGACTGTACAGGCTGGTTTGTTTCAGACCTGTCAGAAACCCAAATTGTTGGTTTTCTCATGCAAGGGCTCATTTATTAGTCTAACCTTCAGGACATTGAATGTCAGTGGATTCTCCAGTAAATTGTTTGTACATCAGTTGATATGATGTTGGTTTCCCTCCATCCTTTGAATAACAGTTCTCATACAGCACCCTGATTTGTAGTTCTGTGTGCTTGTCCTGAACAGGATCTACACGGTACAAAGGTATGTCTGGAGCTGAAAGTGTAAAAACGAACTGCAATACTAAACAGTCTTGTACATTCACTTATTTGTGCTAGCTACCAAGTGCATGAGTGATTAATCAAATGAAAAAAGAGACAACTAGAAATGCGTGTTTGTAAAACACTATGCCCCCAACTGTATGCTTGTCCCTAAACTGGCAGCTTGTATGATTCATTTATTTCATTTAAATGAAGTGAAATTTAATTTCCTAAAGAAGCTGTTTGGTTGCCTCTGTTTTTGACCTCGATCCAGAAACAGAATGTAAGCTTTTTGCATACAAGTTAGAAATGGAGTAAAAATTTCGAAATGGAGTTATTTTATCAAAATTTGACGGAAAGTCCTAAAAAGTTAATCAGGTGATCTTCTTTTCAACCCCAACCAGTATACCAAATATGATGGCTCTAGCTTAAATACTTTTTGAGATATCTTGCACACAAGATTTTCAAATTTTGTTTTAAAAGGTGCATAGCTCCAAAAAGGCGCGTAACTTGGACATGAAAAAAAAATACGGGTCAACTTTTTTTTCATGAGGAATTTGTATATGAAATTTCAAAACCCTAACATTCTCCGTTCAAAAGTTTCAAATTTCACCGAAAAGTGGAAAAATTAATCAAAATTTCAACATTCCGTATTTTTGTCAAAATTTGACAAAAAGTTCTCAAAAGTTAATCAGGTCATCTACTCATCAGCCCCAACCAGTATACCAAATATGAAGGCTCTAGCTCAAATACTTTTTGAGATATCTTGCACACAAGATTTTCAAATTTTGTTTTCAAAGGGACATAACTCAGAAAAGGGGCATAACTTGGACATGAAAAAAAATATGGGTCAACTATTTTTTCATGAGGAATCTTTATATGAAATTTCAAAACCCTAGCATTCACCGTTCAAAAGTTTCAAATTTCACCGAAAAGTGGAAAAATCAATCAAAATTTCAAAATTCCGTATTTTGTCAAAATTTAACAGAAGTTCTCAAAAGTTAATCAGGTCATCTACTCATCAGCCCCAACCAGTATACCAAATATGAAGGCTGTAGCTTAAATACTTTTCGAGATATCTTGCACACAAGATTTTCAAATTTTGTTTTCCAAGGGAAATAACTCAGAAAAGGGGCATAACTCGGACAAGAAAAAAAACACGGGTCAACTATTTTTTCATGAGGAATACTCACATAAAATTTCAAATCCCTAACATTCACCATTCAAAAGTTAACAGACGTACACACGCACACACAGACAGACAAGCCGAAAGCAATATGCCCTTACAACTTTTTCAAAGTTGGGGGCATAATAAGCAATGCTTATTAAATACCCCCCGCAGGGTAACTGTTTACCACAAAAATTATTTTTTCACAATAACAATTCTTCATGCAAATGTCCAATGGGTGTACATCATGTAGGCATAATATCAAATTTTTCCATCAAAAACTGTGGTAGGAGTTGATCGGCCCGTGAAAGCCCTTACCTGTAAAAAAAACTAAGAAATATTGTCTAAGTTCTCATTGCTGTAATCTTAACAAAAATTATTTTTGCACAATAAAATTTCTTCATGCAAATGTCCAATGGGTGTACATCATGTAGGCATGATATCAAATTTTTCCATCAAAAACTGTGGTAGGAGTTGATCGGCCCTTGAAAGCCCTTACCTATCAAAAAAAGTAAGAAAATTGCCTAAGTTCTCATAGCTGTCATTATGTCAAAAATTATTTTTTCGCGATAACATTTCTTCGTGCAAATGTCCAATGGGCCTACATCATTTAGGCATAATATCAAAAAGTTCCAACAAAAACTGTTGTAGGAGTTGATCGGCCCGTAAATGCACTATCTTCACTGTATACAAAAGCCATCAAGAACTATAAAGGGAAGTAACTCAAAAGGGACTGGCCCCTAGCCCTTAATTTTTGCATGTACATATTTGCCCCATAGATATACAGATGCCTACAAAGTTTCATGAAATTCCATCAATGGGTCTTCAAGATATTAAAGAAACAAAACGTTACGGACGGACGGAAGGACGGACGCACGCACGGACGGACGGACGGACGTGAAAACAGTATACCCCCCTAAAAACTTCGTTTTGGCGGGGGGTATAATAAATTTAGCCAGACTTAAGCACACCACCCACAAGATAATTTGACAGAGAAACCACTGAGGCTTAGCTACATTTCAAATCAACCAACCATTATTTTATTTTGACAGAAAAGGTGCTGATTATGCTATCAGAATTGCTTAGTCATATCATGGTACAAAATAAGTTGTCCATGCAAGACAAAATCCATGCTCTCCCCACACCACCCCCAATCCACCAGTAACCCCCCCCCCCCCCCCCCCCCCCCTCACGCTCAGTGGCACCAACAGCCATTCAAACAGACAACCAGCTGAATTTATACACTTACCATGGAACATAGCATCAAATCTGCAAGATTCCCACAAAATACCACCACTAACACTGTTGATAGCCATAGAAACACCAAACTGTAAATTGTCTAAATCCTTTTCAGCTGGTAAACTTATTTTCTGAGTTTGGTTACTGCATGGACCTGTAGTATTGATTGTCTGCCATTCAAAGTCATCCTATAAAAGCAAAATTATGCTACTGGTTAAAAACTGTAATGAATATTCATTTAAATACCTAGCTTTTAGTAGCAAAATGCCAGCATTTCAATTTCATTTCACTTCATAATTAGAAGTGAATCAATATGCTCATCTTGCATACAATGTTGCTCAACTATTGAAAGTATACTTGACCCAAGAACCATTCTGGAAACTCTGTACAGCATCCAGCTAAGTTAATGCCCTTTTGAATGTAGATGCAGCAGTTATGATGTTGAAGCAGTAACCATAGTTTTTGCAAATTAAAATACTACACATGATCAGTTGAAGAGATTTAACTACCGACTACCAAAAGGAGACATTTGAGCCGCCTCGTGGGAAAACCAACAATGTGGTTTCCGAACAGGTCCGACACAAACCGGCCTGTACAAGAACAGAAAATAGCTAGAAGCTTGAAATTTCGGATTTAAGTAGAAGATAAATTGTACCATCCGAGTAGCGAAAACAAAGGCGCTGATCAGCTTCGCGGATACCGCGAAGCTGATCTGCGTCTTTGTTTTCGCCTATGCAGATTGTTGGTTTTCCCATGAGGCGGCTCATTTTTAGGATTATGCCAGCAATAAAGAATGTTTACCTGGCATAAGGCAAATGACTGGTTTCCTTGAATTTTATCCACTGTACACCAATAGACAGTTTCTTGCAGTCCTCTCTCACAAGAGATATTCTGTGTCATCTGCCAAGACACTACTGCCACATGGCTGTCTTTGTCTAACTCAACTATCACTCTGTGGGGATGCAGGAGCTTCACTGTGAAATGGCAATGATAAAACAGAGAAATCATTCAAAGATTTTGGACAAATAGTGTAGACCTATATTAGACTTATCATTTCTTGTTTAGACTTTTCCTTCTCGAACCTTCTATCTCAGAAGCAATATAATATATGAGCTGAGTCATTGCACAGCTGATCAGCATCTTTGTTTTCGCTACATGGATTGTACAATTCCTCTTGTACTTAGACTGTCTTTCTTGCATCGCGGCTCATATACCAGGCACTAAAGAAACTGCCATAAAATGTTGTCTCTGCTTTATTTCAAGTGTCAACTTATAATGAGTCACAGCACGAGAAAACCGGACTTCAGGGTTTCTGACCAGGTCCAACAAATAGCCTGTACAGTCAGAAGAAGGCTAGAAGCTTGTGATTTTGTATTTAAATAGAAGAGGAATTGTACTATCCACCTAGCAAATCAAAGGCACTGATCAGATGTGCAGTAACTGCAATGCTGATCTGAGCCTTTGTTTTTGGCATAGGCAAAACTCCAGTTTTCTCAAGATGCGGCTCACATCATGGTCATCCAAAATAAGTTGTAATAAACAATTTTTATCATATCAGCTAACAATCATAAAATCATAATGGAATAGAAGCTTTGAACTATTTTTAACAATTTCTGCCAATTTTCTGAGAATTTGTATCCTAGGTTTCTTGTAAATTTTTGTGAAACTTTACTTTTTTCCCCAATTATTATTATGCTGTATTCACCATTGATGACTACATATAAAGGTATTTTAAGCAATAAATAACATAGATACCTTTGTTCCATGGTTGTATGACCACTCCTGAAACAGCATCAGAAAATCCTTTCTCCGTTCCTGCTCTAACTTCTAACAGATAACTCTCATTCTTTAACATTTTATCGCCAACTACATTATAACTTCTCCTTCCTGTCTCATTTAAAACTTTCAATACTCTAAGGTCAGCTTCCCTAAGTCCAACAATGCCTGTCACTTCCTCTGGCAATGCATTGTGGGAGGCTGGTTCTTCTGTGCTGGACCCTGTCTGGACTGCTTCACTAAGTATCTGAGATAGAGTGAGCTGGTAACCAGTGATCTGACCATGTGACAACCTTCTTGATGGGTTCTGTATAATACACAAACATGCATGATGAAGCTTTGGAGACAGCAAGAACACCTCATCCTCTTTATAACATCCTTTCTTTTGGATAGGTACATGTCATAAATGCAACATAAATCATTGCTGGACCCAAAACATTTTATGCCTAATTTGTTGTGAAGGTACACATTTTACTCTGTAACTTGGATTGGAAAGCTATGACAGAAATTTGTTCGGGTTAAAACATAACATCCAGCCAACCCTTCCAGTTTAGTACAAGTACTCAGGAGAGAGAATGTGCCTCGCTAAAGGACACAACCCAGTGGAGGTAGGTTTCGAACCCAGGACCTCTTGTTCAGGGTACTACATTCTACCACCTGGCCACAAGACTCCAGTTTTTGAGAGGACTAGTGTATCTATCTTAACTTTGAGCAAAATTAGAACATAAGAAACACAATTCCAAATCACAAGGCTGTGCTGGAGATGCAAGACATTGACCAAGATTTGTCAATCCTTTCATACGAATGTTTGAATGCTTTTTTTACCCATACTTTCATATTTTGATAAACTTATTAAGATGAAAACGAACCTTCCAGTATACAACAGTAGAGATGTAATTCTGTTCAAGCTTCAGGGCATAGTAGGATCCTGACACCATAGATACAGAAGCTCCAGGGACTGATAAAACAAATAAAATGGTTCAAAAGTACATACATAGAATATTTTACATTTGAGCCACTGCATCAGAAAACTAACAATCTGCATTATACCAAACCAAAGGCGAAGATCAGCTGTGCAGTAATTGCACAACTGATCAGCCCCTTTGGTTTTGCTACACGGATAGTACAATTCCTTTTCTACTTATATACAAAGCTTCTAACCTGCTTGTGTGACTGTACAGGCTGGTTTATGTCGAACCTGGCAAAACCCAAAATTGTTGGTATTATCATGCGAAAGCTCATTTCTTATGTTGCCAAGAATCAAAGGGTCAAAATCTTCACTATAAATGAGCCGCCTCATGGGAAAACCAACAATCTGCATAGGCGAAAACAAAGACGCAGATCAGCTTCGCGGTAACTGCGAAGCTGATCAGCGCCTTTGTTTTCGCTACACTGATAGTACAATCCCTCTACTTCCTAAATACAAAATTTCATGCTTCTAGCTGTTGTCTGTTACTGTGCAGTCCGGTTTGTGTCGGACCTGGTCGGAAACCACAACGTTGGTTTTCCCACGAGGCGGCTCAAATGTATGATGTCAATGAAGATATCTACTAAAGATCTGTAGATCAGCTTTGGGATCGGTGGAAAACAACTAAAATATGAATATTTAATTGCAATTTGCTAAATCCTATTACAAGTATATAGGTGTTTATATAATTAATCATAAAATGAAGTACAAAGGAGTATAAAAATGCTTTCTTGCACCCCAGATAGAAAATGATATTGTTTTACCCTGGGTAACAAATCCTTATCCTAGCTACCCAGGCATGTCATCCTGAAGATGAAAATAAAACATTGGCTGTATAGTACTTCTCGCAAAAAAATGTGAAAATAATCACTCCTGAAAATAAATTAATTTACAGTATTACTAACCATCAGAGTCTGTAGTGAGTGTGATCGTCTCTGGTTCACTCCAGTACCAGTCACCGCGAGATGTCACTGGTTTGGCCGACAATGACACGGTGTAGTTAGCATAGGGAATTAGGCTGTGCAGGGTGTAGCTGTAGACATGATCTACATCGGGATTACTTGGTATCATACCAACAAACTGAAAAAAGATATGAGCTGTGACATGAGAAAACCAAAAATCTGGGTTTCCGACCAGGTCCAGCACAAACCGGCCTGTGCAGTCACAGAAGCAAGCTATCCCTACACAGACGGTACAATTCATCTTCTTCCTTAATCTGAAAAGTCAAGCTTCTAGCCTGCTTCTGTGACTGTACACGCCGGTTTGTGTCAGACCTGGTCAGAAACACGGATTGTTGGTTTTCTCATGTGAAGGCCTATAGCATACACCTTTTCTCTCTGTATTGCAAGTCAAAATAACACACATAGCGAAACCAAAGTTACCAGGAAGCTGGTCTACGCCTTTGTTTTCTCATGTAATTTCTCATGACGCAGCCCATTTTATCCCTTAAAACTCAAGAGAAAAAAATCTTACCAGCACCTTATGGTCCCAATCCTCCTGTGACCTGACATCTACTTTGTAGCTCAAGTTGATATACCTTGGCCCAAGCTGGCCGGGAAATCTCCAGTTGAGAATAATCACTGAGCTGTTGTCTGTTACAGTCCAGCTGAGATCTCGTACTGGACCTGGTTTTACTGTAAATGCAAAATGAATATGAATTTCAGTATACACTTTCTTGTTTTTCTTAGCATTGAAAGAACCAGGTCATACAAACTATGCTGTTCAGCTACATAAAATGGCTAGAGGCAGCATAGGTTTTGTTAACTACAAATCTGGATTATATTACTTCCCTTTTTCATCTCATATCTTTCCCTTAATTTTTGCATAAATACCCATGTCACACAATATTAACAGGCATTATTTAAAAAGAAAAAAAGCTGTATATTAATGAGGCAATTTACATGCGAATGTGCTGTTAATACACAGCATTTATTTATGCTCATTACCCGGTGCCATCGAATGCACATGCTAATAAAGAGTAACTTTACTCCGCCCCTAATAAGCATAAGAATGTGAAATATGGAAATATGACAAGGCTGTAAAAAATAGTGCACCATTATTTCTTTTGTTTATGCAGAATTTATGCAAAAATAGCAATCAAAAATGAATTTTCATTCATTAACATTTGCAACGTCCCTCCAGGAGTGTTGAAAACCTTAGACTATTCCCTCGGTTTTCCACACTCCCCTTGGGACGTCTCAAATATTAATGAATGCAAAATCATGTTTGATCGCTTTTTGAAATTCAATAACATTATCATAATGGAATGGCCATAGGTAATGTAGGTTTACGTGGTACAGTATGTCATAAACTACAATGACCAACAGCAACCATAAAACAGTTTGGCTTTGTGTTTAATTCAGCTTTAGGGCTCGAATTCCAAAGGAAATTGGAAGACATTACAGGCAATTGAAAATCAAAGTTTAACCAAAGGCTAACTTTGCACTGCTCCAATAGCCAGACATATGAGCCGTCTCGTATGAAAACTAACAATGTGGTTTCCGAACAGGTCCGACACAAATCAGGCTGTACAGTCACAGAAGATGGCTAGAACCTTCCAATTTAGGATTTAAGAAGAAGAGGGATTGTACTATACTAGCTAAAACAAAGGCGCTGATCAGCTTTGCGGTTACCGCGAAGCTGATCTGCGTCTTTGTTTTCGCATATGCAGATTGTTGGTTTTCTCATGAGGCAAGCAGTAAATGTGCAAGCAGTAAATTTCAAAGGATATAGCTGTCGGGTCCAGCAGACAATCTATCGCACTGGCTGTGGGGGGAGGGGGGAAGGGGGGGGGGGGAGTGAAGGATAATTTGAGCCCCGACCCCGAGAAAAACGGTCTTGGTAGTTTCCGACCAGGTGCGACACAAATCGGCCTGTACAGTCACAGGCTAGAGGCTTGAAATATTGACTATAAGTAGAAGAGGAATTGTACTATCCTAGAAGTGAAAACAAAGGTGCTGATCAGCTGTGCAGTACAGTAACTGCACACTTATCTGTGTCTTTGTTGTCCCATATGCAAAAAATCCAGTTTTCTCGTGATGCGGCTCATATAATCTGTCCTTAACATTAAACCACTAGTAACCAATACCAAAGCTATCTCCTTTTGCAGAGAACCAACATTTTTTACCTTCATTCAATCTAGGAAATTAAAGTACTATACATATATTTACATCATTACTGCCCAGCAGCCCTACAAATGAAACATAATCTGACAGTGCTGTATGCTATTAAAAGCATAAATTTAAGCTGAGTGTAAATGGGTCTTACTCAAAAATATTTGAGCCGCATCGTGAGAAAACCGGATTTTTGCCTAGGCGAAAACAAAGGCGCAGATCAGCTTCGCGGTAACCGCGAAGCTGATCAGCGCCTTTGTTTTCGCTACTCGGATAGTACAATTCCTCTTCTACTTAAATCCGAAATTTCAAGCTTCTAGCCCGCTTCTGTGACTGTACAGGTCGGTTTGTGTCGGACCTGGTCGGAAACCCCGAAGACCGGTTTTCTCACGTCGCGGCTCATTTTAAATTCTGAGACAACCAAAGTATTGCTGGAAACATTCTAAAATTCAAACAAACTGGAGCATAGAAAAATGCTGAACCTGGTAAGACAACTTCACAACCAATGTTTCCATCTAGGTCTTCACTACTTGCTGAAGTATGTCTCAAAATTAAGAAACCAGAGGGCAAATGGTCCTGAGAATGCTCACCTGAGATTTGGTCTAAAACCGTCTTTGAACAATGACATTTGGTTAAGGGCATTTTGGTCAAGGTCAAAAATAACCTTGACTCACATGACTTCATAAACTCAGAAAACTGACTGTATCTACAAATTTTTAGGTCACAGGCTACAAAGCTTTCTGAAAAATTCAATGTTTTGACATTTCCCATTGAAAAGCCTATGTTACAGTATTTGACATAGGTAAAGTAAGTCAAGGTCTACCCAATGTCATGAATCATGATTTATACAAACTGTGATGGGCTAGAGTCCCTGATGCTACATACCAATTAAGTTTTGTTGAAATTGGTCCACTGGTTCAATGGAGAAGACTTTTTAAAGGTTTTTACCATATATGGGTATTGTGGCCATCTTGGACATGTGACCTGGACAATTTATATAAACCTTGGTTCCCCTTTCGGGAAAAAGAATGAAGTTTTAATTTTTATATGTAAATAACCTTTGGCCAAGGTCAAGAAATGACATTGTTTGTTTGTGTTGAGGCTTAACGTCCCAGTCAACAATTTTTCAGTCATGTCGGGACGGTGCAAATAGCTTCCTGGGGTTAACCAGTACTGTAGGGAGTTAATGTGTCTTGCTCAAGGACACAACACGTGGACGCCTGTGGGGATCGAACCTAGGACCTCTCGATTCTGAGTCCAACACTTTACCACTACGCCACCGCGCTCCTTCTTGACCTTGAATACTCACATAACTTTATAAACTCAATTAGTTATGTGTATCTACTTACTTTCAGTTCACAAGCATCAAAACTATCTGAAAAATTCAATGTTTCCTTTTTTCGCATTGAAACGCCTATGTGACCATATTTAACCTTGCCATAAAATAGGTCAAGGTCAACCCAAGGTCATGGTTTATATATGTACAAACTACAATGAGCCAGAGTTCCTGATGTTATATATCAAGTTTTGTAGAAATCAGTCAATCAGTTCTAGAGGAGATTTTTTAAAAAGTTTTTACCATATATTGGCGTGGCACCCATCATGTGACCTCAACCATTTATACAAACTTCGGTTCCCACTTCCTAAGGATGCTCATATCAAAGTTTGGCTTTGATTTGCCGAGAGGTTTCAGAACATTGTGGACAATGACAACAATGGATGCTAAAGTATGGGTATGCTATAAGCTCACCTGTGAGCCTTCGGCTCTTGTGAGCTAAAAACTACACTACACTTTGGTATTTACCAATAGTTAAATCTGTATAAACATAGGTGATATTCTGTAAAGTTATGTTAAAATCTTCTGAGTATCCAGTGACTGTTAGGCTGTAGTTAGCATACAATCTGAACATGGATGGCCCGGTTATGTTGCCACAGTAAAGATAGGAAGTGTTATATTTAGAGCATGGTAAGGTTACAGCAAGAGATCTGGAATTAAAGACAGTTTAAAAAGTACACAATACATTAAATGAGCCGCCTCGTGGGAAAACCAACAATGTGGTTTCCGAACAGGTCCGACACAAACCGGCCTGTACATGCACAGAAAAGAGCTAGAAACTTGAAATTTTGGATTTAAGTAGAAGAGGAATTGTACTATCTGAGCAGCGAAAACAAAGGCGCTGATCAGCTTCGCGGTTACCGCGAAGCTGATCTGCGCCTTTGTTTTCGCCTATGCAGATTGTTGGTTTTCCCATGTGTCAGCTCAAATATTATTTGGGCCGCTGTATCAGAAAACCAACAATCTGCAAGTGCAAAAACAAAGACACAGATCAGCTGTGCAGTAACTGATGATGCCTCTTCTTTCTAAATCTGGAATTTCAAGTTTCTATTTTCTGAGGCTGTACAGCCTGGTTTGTGTTAGACCTGGCATACTCAGATTGTGGATTTTCTTAAGCATAGGCTCAGTTTATAAAATATAATGTATACCAGTAAGCTGCATCACAAAATAACTTGTGTTTGGGGCTTCCCACTGGCATCTGATCTTTACTAAATGCACTCTAGTTTTGTATATTTTATAAAAGCTAGTACTTGTATGTTTATTATTGTTGAACCATATACAACATGGTGGACATTGTGATTTTGACAGAAAATAAGTTTCTGTTATTTTCTTGTCCTGAACGAAATTTCTCCTACATGCCACTTCGCGGTTTAGTCAAGCAAATGTCCGTTTCAAAAATGCAGAAAGTAAAAATCCTGTACTCTCCAATCTCCTGAGAAAATATCACTTTTATCATCTGAAATTGACAGTCCAACATTCAAGTCACCACCATGAGAACATTCCGATTGATGCGGTTCGTTTAATTTGGTTCATGGTCATCTCGACCCAAAACCCATCCTCACTCCATTTTTCCGCGCACTTTGCTTTACCCATCAATGGGGTCTCTTTTTCCACGAGACAAAGATACAACTACATGTCATTATGACAGTATCTGTTCTTTCAATTATAATTTATCATAAAAATGTAGTTGTAGCTTTACCTGGTGAAAGAATGACACTTACTGATTGTTTAAGCCAGGTGCGCCGGAAAACGGATTGAGGATGGATTTTGGGCCGAGACGACCAGGAACCAAATTAAACGAACCGCATGTGTCGGACCTGTCTCGGCGGGGTACTTTGGATTGTCTACTGCCGAATTTGGACTATAAAACTGCGATTTTCTTAGGACATTGGAGGGTACAGGATTTCTACTTTTTGTATATTGTAAATGGATATTAGCTTTATAAAACCGCGAAGTGGCGTGTAAGAGAAATTTCGTTTAGAACAAGAAAACATCAGAAACTGTTTTATATCAAAATACAGAGCACCGCCATTATATAGATATCAATACAAGTGTCTTCTTTTTTAAAAAGCTCAAACATGCTAAAATCACTGATATACAGTGCATTTAGTGCAGGTCAGATGCCAGTGGGGCTTCCAACCAGGGTCCACACAAACCAGCCTGCACAGTCACAGAAGAAGGCTAGAAATTTTAAATTCAAGAAGAAGAGCGATTGTACTATCTTGTTTACCCATGAAGCAAAAACAAAGGCGCTGACCCGATGGGCAGTTACTGCACAACTGATCTGCTGCTTTGTTTTAACATTTGTAAAAAGCAGTCTTTTTCATGATGCAGCTAATGTTATGCGCAGACTCAACTATTCTCAGTGTGTTTAATGGCTGTATCATTTGAGCCGCGACGCGAGAAAACCGGTCTTCGGGGTTTCCGACCAGGTGTGACACAAACCGGCCTGTACAGTCTCAAAAGGATGCTAGAGGCTTGAAATTTTGGCTATACGTAGAAGAGGAATTGTACTATCCGAGTAGCGAAAACAAAGGGGCTGATCAGCTTCGCAGTTAGCTGATCTGCGCCTTTGTTTTCGCATAGGCAAAAATCTGGTTTTCTCACGGCGCGGCTCATTTACACTTTTGGTCATAAAAAAAGGAAAAGAAAATGAATCTTTGACACAGCCGTGATATGATCAAATGATTAGAAGCAGAAAAACATTAAGAACTAATAGGCTTATTAATAATCTGATATTATTACACATCGTACTTGAACACATGCAATATATGCATAATTATGTTATTATAATTCATATATATATTAACTAACATAGTTCTAAATACACACTGCTGAAAAACAATGAAGTAATTTGACAAAATACTATACTACATTTGAGCCGCCTCATGAGAAAACCAACAATCTGCATAAGCGAAAACAAAGGCGCAGATCAGCTTTGCAGTAACTGCAAAGCTATCAGCGCCTTTGTCTTCGCTACAAGGATAGTACAATTCCTCTTCTTTCTAAATCCAAAATTTCCAGCCTCTAGCCATCTTCAGCGCTTGTACAGCTCGGTTTATGTCGGACCTGTTCAAACAACACATTGTTGGCGGCTCATTTGTTTGGTTGTATTTATGCTCTATGTCTATGGTCAACAACCAAGGTCATGTTATGACAGCCATAAAGATGGTGATAATTTCTAGCCACACTTTTCCTCGGGAAGCCTCCCAGAGGCAGGTTACCAGTAGATAGTGCACATTACTTTCACCACTAAATGAGCCGTGTCATGAGAAAACCAGATTTTTGCCTATGCGAAAACAAAGAAGCAGATCAGCTTCGCAGTAACTGCGAAGCTGATCTGCGCCTTTGTTTTCGCTACACGAATAGTACAATCCATCTTCTACTTAAATCTTAAAATTCCAGCCTCTAGCTTGCTTCTGCAACTGTACAGGTCGGTTTGTGCCAGACCTGCTCGGAAACCCCGAAGACCGGTTTTCTCGCGTCGCTGCTCAAATGACAATGCTCATCTTGAGATGTGAGAGACGAAAAACAGCCCTAGAAAATATTTCATGACTAAATTCTCTATGCAAGCAATGTGCCTGACAGGAGGATCAATCACAGTCAAATGAGGATCATTACAAATCTGACATGCTACTAATCAATCTATTGCCAAAATTGGGCCCTACTTTCCTTTTTTAAAAAAGGTCTAGGCATACAGAGAAAACAGACAATTAGCATATGCGAAAACAAAGTTGCAGATCAACGTCGCAGTAACTGTGAAAATGATCAGTGCCTTTGTTTTTGCTACACGGATAGAATAATTTCCAGCCTCTTCTTCTGTGTTTGTACAGCTCGGTTTGTGTCGGACCTGTTTGGAAACGATATTGTTGGTTTTCTCATGATGTGGCTCAAAACCATAGATCAGTCTGATCAAAGAAGAACATCATGATACAAGTATCCACTGTTTGGATTCTGCGTACACCATCTTGACATAATTAAACCACAAAAATTTTGACAACATTACGAAAACATGCCCATGCAATATACAGAGATTTTTAAATTTGTAAATTTTTGGTTGATTTTTTTTTTTTATTTTTCAGTGAGGCAGTTCTAACGAGTACTCACAATCTATGTTTTGGAGCAAAAATAAGAAAAATAGGTATACTCCTGCATACCCCAGTTTTGCTATATAAAAGTGGGGTTCAAGGGGGTATACTTTTCTCAGATGAAACCTTGCTACTTCCCGATACTCAATAGTACAATGACTATGTATAAAACTCTATTATGTAAAATTAAACTAGATCTTTATTACATTAAATTAAACCTATGAGCCACCTCGTGGGAAAACCAACAGTGTGGTTTCCGAACAGGTCCGACACAAACCAACCTGTAGAAGCACAGAAAAGAGCTAGAAGCTTGAAATTTCTGATTTGAGAAGAAGAGAAAGTGTACTATCCGTGTAGCGAAAACAAAGGCGCTGATCAGCTTCGCGGTTACCGCGAAGCTGATCTGCGTTTTTGTTTTCGCCTATGCAGATTGTTGGTTTTCGCATGAGGTGGCTCCTATAAAGTGAAATAAGATCTTGTTAAAGAAAAAACATCAAAAGATTGTTAGTGGTAAATATATACTCCTCCTTAAAAAATCTGGTCTGACACCTGATTGTTTCAACTACTCTATGAATAAATAAAAATTGTGTAACATTTCCTTTTTGTAAAATTTACATGGCAAAATCAAGTGTGTCAACAGTTTTTTTTAAACTGTTGCGCAGGTTCAGTGTTTAACAAATGAGCTGCCTCGTGGGAAAACCAACAATGTGATTTCCGAACAGGTCCGACACAAACTGGTCTGTACCGTCACAGAAGCTGGCTAGAAGCTTGAAATTTTGGATTTGGAATATAGAGGAATTGTACTATCCGTAAAGCGAAAACAAAGGCGCAGATCAGCTTCGCGGTTACCGGGAAGCTGATCTGCGCCTTTGTTTTTGCATATGCAGATTGTTGGTTTTCCTATGAGTAATTCATATATAAAGAACATGTTAGTTTTAGTTTTGTCTCTTTCTGACCATTCTACGGGTCTTTGAAAATGAATAATCAGGCACAACTGGATTTTTACAAACTTCATGAGGTATATGTGACGTCACATGACGTCATATTTGCCATCTTTCAACTATACGGCACTCCAGCAAGTCCTGCCAGGCTACTAGGACAGTGAAAAGTTGACGCCGGTCTGATCAACCGAGCTTTTCACGTCAATGTGCTAATGTCTCTTGAGATTCGACGTAAAGATGCCATAATGCGTCGATCACGTCGGCCATAACCACATGATTGCCAGACAATCGGTGCAACTGGCAAAACTTGTGCTTTTAATGAGATAGCAATGCCCTTTATACCAAGGGGCAAAATGTAGTTGTGCTCAATATTATTTGCAGTTTTGGATTTTAGGGGTATTACCATACTAAAGACTGTTGCTCTCACAATACTTATTATTTTGATATGAAATTCACAACACAGTTTGGAAACATATCAATGTTTACACGTGTCAAATTTCATTAAAATCGAACAACTATAAATATGAAAAAACATTTGAATTACAACTTTTGTGTTTTTAAAGCTTTTCAGTGTAGTAACTTGTGTGACATAAAAATTGTCCTGTAAGAAGCTTGAAATTTTGGATTTAAGCACTATCCATGACATTAAAAACAAAGGCCCTGATTAGCTGTGTAGTTGCTGTCCTGTTTTCTCATGATGTGGTTCAAATTATTTTGCTCAAATGCCATTGGATGGGTTGTGGTTATCAATTAAGCCGCATCATGAGAAAACCGGATTTTTGCCTAGGCGAAAACAAAGGCGCAGATCAGCTTCGCGGTAACTGCGAAGCTGATCAGCGCCTTTGTTTTCGCTACACGGATAGTACAATTTCTCTTCTTCTTAAATCCGAAATTTCAAGCTTCTAGCCTGCTTCTGTAACTGTACAGGCCGATTTATGTTGGACCTGGTCGGAAACCCCGAAAATGTAAGCATTGTACCTTGTGCACTATGACATAAATAGAAACACACAAAAAGTTTGAAACATCAAAATAATAAAATTTCAGCTTGTTAGTGACAAGTTGTCAATAGTTAATATGATATGAACAGAACAATCTCAACTGCATCTTATGATCTCTGGAATATGTTTTGTCCAACCTAGGCAGTTACAAAAAGACAGGATTTTCTTTGTTTGTATTAAGGTTTAACATCCCAGTCAACAATTTTTCAGTCATATCTAAATCGCTTCCTGGGTATTAACCAGTACTCTCAAAAGAATGTACATAACATGGTGATCCCAGTAGGGACTGAACTCAGGACCTCTCCATCTGGAGTCCGACACTCTACCACAAGGCCATCACACTCCCTAAAAGGAAAGGATTTGATTAACAGCTAAGCTGAGCTAATGCTTGACAAAATTCTGTTCCAATCATGTAACAGATATGAGCCGCCTCATGGGAAAACCAACAATCTGCATAGGCGAAAACAAAGACGCAGATCAGCTTCGCGGTAACCACGAAGCTGATCAGCGCCTTTGTTTTCGCTACTCGGATAGTACAATTCCTCTTCTACTTAAATCCGAAATTTCAAGCTTCTAGCTCTTTTCTGCGCTTGTACAGTCCGGTTTGGAAACCACATTGTTGGTTTTCCTACGAGGCGGCCCAATTATGTTAATTTCTGCTTTTACACGCCTCCCAAAGCACAAGCAATATCTACATCCCCATCATGCTGTTATTGCTACACTAGCCACACAATACCTATATTAAATGGCTTTACAGCTGGTAGCTTTCGTGTAGCCACTCCCAGATTGTTGGTGACTCGTACCCGTATATTGTAAACTCCAAGCCGGTCAAAAGTATCATGCTTACTTTGGATATCGCTGCGCCAGTAGCATGCATATAGAGTGCTGTTACATTCTGATAATGTAACCCAGCGACCCCAGCCTTTCTTCAAACTGACAAAACAAGCATGCATATAAAGAGCTGCTACACAAAACCAGAGGACCAATGGTCCTGTAAACGCTCACCTGAGATCTGCTGTATATACGAATGTTATAGAAAATAGTTCCAGTATAGGGGCAGGTGAAGCCCTTGGGCCATTATTTTTTCAGAATAATCAATATACTGCCCATACAAGTTTTTCCCTTCAAATGACATTTTAACAGTTTACCCATTCAAATACATAGGCAACCCATGTTGACCTTGCCTTAAAATAGGTCAAGGTCATCACATAAATTGTAGTACTTGAGTCATCGATGCTTCATGCCAAGTTTCTTCGAAATCGGTCCACCGGTTCTGGAGAAGAAGATTTTTGAAGTGGTCCATGAGCCAATACCGTAAATTTTGGGGGTCGGTACCATCTGGCCTGAACAAATCCCCTTATGATTTTCATGTAGGACTATGTTTGTAGACTTGTGAAAAATCGGGGGGACTTGCATTGCTGGTAGCTTTAATGGTGAAACCACGCGTTATTTACGATACCCCATAATATAAAAAAACGTCATTTTAACACAATAAACGGTAGGGAATAGTCTTCTAGCTATCCATATCCCCCTTTCCTCCCCAAGGAAAATTTCTACACTATTATTCTCTAAAAGTACATTGAAAAAGCTATCAAATCCTGTTTTCTGCCATCTGAAAGTCGAGGCGTTTGCGTTTTACGCTATGTTTTATTAAATTACTCTAAATATTCAATTTTTGCGTCAATAATGGGGGTACACATAGAAAATTGAAAATATCTCAATTGTTTTTTATCCTAGACCATTGAACTTGTTCTCATTTTAAAGCTTAGACATATCCCTTTTATCCTATGATAAGTAATGAAAATTATCTCACTTGCATGTTCATGAATTTTTATTAAAACATGAAAATGAAAAAGAAAAAAGTTAAAAATCAAATTTCCCACAAAAACTAATTTCAGGCCTAAACTATCATTGTGGCTCCTTGTTATTGTATCAGTTATTCTATTTGCCAAATTTGTTGATGCCATGGGCATAAATAAAAATCATCTCATTTGCATTTTCATGAATATTAATGAAAATGACGAAAATCAGGATTTACAAAGGGAAAACAATTATATTGCCATTTGAAGGGTTTGGTTTGGGTTATAGGATGTAATTTGAACCCTTAGAAAAAATGCTCAAGGGTGCCAGTTTTGTCAGAGGATCACTTTAATGCCTATTTGTGTCACCTAAAATCACAGAGTGTTCAACACCACCCCTAATAAGCGCAGATAGTAAGGTGGTACACCTATATTACCACATGTATCTTGGCTACTGATAGACCTAGAAAGCAGAAATAGGTATCAAATGATTGCTTTTGCAATGCTATATAACTATGTAATAAGATATAATTATCAAACTGACTTCCTGGTGTTCGAATATTAATGAAAACTTTATGTATTAGACTAAAATCACAGAAAATGGAGAATACCAGCACAGTTGTTTATATCTCAGCAACCAAAAGCTCTAAAGAGCTTGAATTGGTATCAAATGATTGCTATGACAATGCTCTATAACCAAGTAATAAGATATATAAACAAGCTGGCTATCTTAATGCTCAAATATTAAAAAGAACTTCAGATATTAGAGAAAAATAACAGATAAACGAAGGGTAAAAATCAAAGAAATTCTGATATCTCAGCAACCAAAAACTCCAAAGACTTGAAATTTGTATTAAATTATTGTTATGATAACGTTCTATATTAATGTGAAAAAATACAGAATGATTTTGACCTTCTTGGTGTTCAAATATTGATGAGAACTTTCAATTTTAGAGACAAATCATAGACCAATGTAGGGGGTATACCTACAGAAACGTTTATAGCTCAGCAGCCAAAAGCCATAGAGAGCTGAAGTTTGTAACAAATGATTGCTATGATAACATTCTAAAACGACATAATAAGAAACATTATTAGACAGACTTTTGTGCTGTTCAAATATTGGGGAAACTTTAAATATTAGAGAAAAATCACAGAAAATGGAGGGGGTATACCTACGGAAACGTGTATTTTTCAGGAACCAAAAGTCATAAAGAACACAAATTGGTATCAAATGATTGCTATTACAATATTTTATAATTATACAATTAGATATATCAATAAGCTGACTCTCTTGTAGCGAAAATATTTAAGAGAACTTCAGATATAGGAGAAAAATCACTGGCAAACGAAGGGGGTATACAAATAAAACTGCTGATATCTCAGTGACCAAAAGCTCTAGAGAGCTAAAATTAGAATCAAGTGATTGTTAGAATTATGTTCTATAATCATAAGATAAGAAACATAAATAATTTGACTTTCTCATTGTTGGAATATAGATGAGAACTTTAAATATAAGATAAAAATCCCAGAAAAATATAGGGGGTATACCAACGGAAACGTATATATCTCAGCAACCAAAAGTTCTAGACAACTGAAATTGTTACCAAATGATTGCTATGACAATATTCTATAACCATGTAAAAGGTATATAAATAAAATGGCCTTATTGTTTCTCGGGTATTTAAGAGAACTTAAGCTATAGAAGAAAAAACATTTGCAAACGAAGGGGGTATACCAATAAAACTGCTGATATATCAATGACCAAAAGCTCTAGAGAGCTAAAATTGGTATCAAATGATTGCAAGAATAATGTTCTCTAATCATAAGATAAGAAACATAAATAATTTGACTTTCTCGTTGTTGGAATATAGATGAAAACTTTAAATATTAGATAAAAATCTCAGAAAAATATAGGGGGTATACCAACGGAAACATATATTTCTCAACAACCAAAAGTCCTAGACAGCTGAAATTGGTATCAAATGATTGCTATGACAATATTATATAACCATGTAAAGGGTATATAGACAAAATATATTTTTTGTTTCTCGAATATTTAAGAGAACTTAAGTTATAGGCGAAAAAACATTGGCAAACGAAGGGGGTATACCAAGAATACTGCTAGTATATCAGTGACCAAAAGATCTAGAGAGCTTAAATTGGTATCAAATGATTGCTAGAATAACTTTCTTTAATCATGCGATAAAAACATAAATAATTTGACTTTCTCATTGATGAAATAGTGATGAGAACTTTAAATATTAGATAAAAAATCTCAGAAAAATATAGGGGTATACCAACGGAAACGTATATATCTCAATAACCAAAAGTTCTAGAGACTGAAAATGCTCTAATATGATTGCTTTGACAATATTCTATAACCGTGTAACAAGTATATAAACAAGCTGACTTTCTTGTTGCTCAAATATTTCAAAGAACTTAAGATATAAGAGAAAAATCACTTGCAAACGAAGGGGGTTTACCAATAAAAATGCTAATATCTCATCGACAAAAAGCCCTAGAAAGCCGAAATTGGTATCAAATAATTGCTAAAATAATGTTTCAAAATCACTTGGTAAGTCACTTAAACAATCTTACTTACTTTTTTGAATATTGATAAAAACTTTGAATATTAGAGAAAAATCACAGAAAAATGGAGGATGTATACCACCAAAAAACTTAATACGTCAGCAACCAAAAAATACAGAGAGCTTAAATTGGTATCAAATGATTGCTATGGTAATGTTCTATAATCATAAAATAAGATTTATGAAAAATTAGACTTTTGTAGTGTTTGAATATTGATGAAAACTTAAAATATTAGATAAAAAATCACAGAAAAATATAGGGGGTATACCAAAGGAAACATATATATCTCAACAACCAAAAGTCCTAGAGAGCTGATATTCATATCAAATAATTGATATGACAATATTCTATGACCATGTAAAAGGTATACAGCTGACTTTTTTGCTGCTCAAATATTTGAGAAAACTTAAGATATAGGAGAAAAATCACTGGCAAAGAAGGGGGTATATCAATAAAACTGCTGATATCTCAGTTACCAAAGGCTCTACAGAGCTGAAATTGCTATAAAATGATTGCTATGACATTATTCTATAACCATGCAACAAGTATATAAACAAGCTGAGTTTCTTGTTTCTCAAATATTTAAAAGAACTTAAGATATAAGAGAAAAATCACTTGCAAACGAAGGGGGTATACCAATAAAACAGCTATTATCTCAGTGACGAACAGCTCTAGAAAGCTGAAATTGGTATCAAATAATTGCTAAGATAATGTTCTAAAACCACGTGGTAAAACACACAAACAACCTGACTTACTTTTTTCGAATATTGATAAAAACTATAAATATTAGAGAAAAATCACAGAAAAAAAGTGGAGGGGGTATACCCCCAAAAATCTTTATAACTCGGCAACCAAAAGTTATAGAGAGCCGAAATCGGTATCAAATGATTGCTATGGTATTGCTCTATAATCATAGGATAAGATTTTTGAAAAACTAGGCTTTCTTAGTGTTGAATATTGATGAGAACTTAAAATATTAGATAAAAATGACAGAAAAATAGAGGGGGTATATCAACAGAAACGTTTATATCTCAGCAGCCAAAAGTCCTAGAGAGCTAAAATTGGTATCAAATGATTGATATGACAATAATTGATAGCCATGTTATATAATAAGACAGGTGAACAAGCTGACTAACTTGTTCCAAAAACTGAAGAAAACTTAAGATATAAGAGAAAAACACAGACAAATGAAGGGGGTATACTAGAATAAACTCGAAGATTTTAACCATAAAGCTACCACCTAGAAAGGTCCCCCCGATTTTATCTAATTCTATATATGCCAAAATTGTCAAAAAGTGCGGGCGGATCTGTTCAGGTCAGGTGGTACCGACATCTTAAATAGCTCATGGACCAAAGGGTTTATACCATATATGGGCATGGGGCCATCTTGGTCATGTGACCTTGATTATTTATATACACATTGATTCCCCCATTCTATAGATGCTTCACATGAAATTTGGCTTTGATTGGCCAAGTGGTTTCAGAGGAGAAGATGTTTGAATATTATGGTAATATATATGTATAATGCCCCGGGGCTGGGGCAAATGAGCCCCTGGGGTCCAATTTTTTTCAGAATCATTAATATTTAGTCCTACTGCCAATTTCCTGCAAAACTTTCACTTTAAATGACATTTTAAAAGTTTTCCCCATTCAAGTGCATTGGCGACCTATGTTGACCTTGCTGTAAAATAGGTCAAGGTCATCCAAAGGTCATAATTTATATATACATTGTAGTACTTCAGTCCCCGATGATTCATGCCAAGTTTTGTTGAAATTGGTCCATTGGTTCAGGAGAAGAAAAATTTTAAATGGTTTTTACCATATATGGGCATGGCGGCCATCTTGGTCATATGACCTGGATTATTTATAAACACATTGATTCCCCCTTCCCATAGATGCTTCCTATAAAATTTGGCTTGGCTTTGATTGGCCAAGTGGTTTCAGAGAAGAAGATCTTTGAATATTTTTGTAATATACATGTATATTGCCCCGGGGTGGGGGCAGACTAACCCCTGGGGTCCAAATATTTTCAGAATTACCTACCTTCAGTCCATTTGCCCATTTCCTGCAAGATTTGCCTTTCAAATGACATTTTAACAATTTTCCCCATTCAAATGCATGGGCGAACTATGTTGACCTTGCCGTAAAATAGGTCAAGGTCATCCAAAGGTAATAATTTATATACAAATTGTAGTACTCTAGTCCCCGATGCTTCATGCCAAGTTTCGTTGAAATCGGTCCAGTGGTTCCGGAGAAGAAGAATTTTGAAGGGTTTTTACCATATATGGGCATGGCGGCCATCTTGGTCATATGACCTTGATTATTTATAAATACATCGATTCCCCCTTCCCATAGATGCTTCCTATAAAATTTTGGCTTTGATTGGCCAAGTGGTTTCAGAGAAGAAGATCTTTGAATATTTTTGTAATATTATACAATTATTGACTATTGAGTCATTGAATATGATGTGATATCCAACAGAGATTACCAATATTGACCGAGGCGAAGCCGAGGTCAATATTGGTAATCTCTGTTGGATATCACATCATATTCAATGACTCAATAGTCAACAATTGTTTTATTATATAACACTTTTTATATAAATATGATAAAAATAATTTTAAAATAGCTATTACATACAGTTTACATATAGTCCCAGCATGACTGAAAAATGTTCATTGGGACATTAAGTCTAAATTCAAATAAACTAAATAGTAATAAACATCATTTTTGTACTTCATCAGCATAACTGCTTGACAGTAATCAATGTACATTTCCAATTACAGAGAGAGTTCTAAATTTAGTAACATATATTCAATGGGAAAAAACCCAGGTCATAAAATATGACAAAATATTCAATGGGCTGAAAGCATTGTTTGAAATACTGTCTATTTATAGTTATATAATAAACATGTTTATTATATGGCAAGTGATGAAATATAGAGAAATATGTATTAAATATAACCAATATTTGAAAAAGTTATATTTTCACATGTGAAAATATAAAAAAGTTATATTTTCACATGTGAAAATATAAGAATATTTTCACATGTGAAAATATAAGATTTGGGAATACGCAAATTACGATTCCACCGTTTCATTTCTAATTTATACATAACTAAATTTTATAATCTATGCTATTGTTGACGCAATGAACGTTCACACACAATAGCGACGTAATGACGTGACGTAATGACGTCATTTAAAATTTTGACGTCATATGCTTTAGCGCGCAACGTTACAATGACTGCATGCAATATAATAAAAAGAAAATTCAAGTTTTTGTCGTGAATATGAGTTTTATTTCATCTCGTGAAGTGAAAAATTATATATTTCATTCGTGCCTTCGGCACTCATGAAATATACAAATTTTCCACTTCACTCAATGAAATAAAACTCATATTCACTCCAAAAACTTGAATATCCTCTATATATTGCCCCGGGGTGGGGGCAGACCAACCCCTGGGGTCCAAATTTTTTCAGAATTACCTACCTTCAGTCCATTTGCCCATTTCCTGCAAGATTTGCCTTTCAAATGACATTTTAACAATTTTCCCCATTCAAATGCATGGGCGAACTATGTTGACCTTGCCGTAAATTAGGTCAAGGTCATCCAAAGGTAATAATTTATAATCAAATTGTAGTACTCTAGTCCCCGATGCTTCATGCCAAGTTTCGTTGAAATCGGTCCAGTGGTTCCAGAGAAGAAGAATTTTGAAGGGTTTTTACCATATATGGGCATGGTGGCCATCTTGGTCATGTGACCTGGATTATTTATAAACACATTGATTCCCCTTTCCCATAGATGCTTCCTATAAAATTTGGCTTTAATCCAAGTGGTTTCAGAGAAGAAGATCTTTGAATATTTTTGTAATATACATATATATTGCCCCGGGATGGGGCAGACCAACCCCTGGGGTCCAAATTTTTTTCAGAATTACCTACCTTCAGTCCATTTGCCCATTTCCTGCAAGATTTGCCTTTCAAATGACATTTTGACAATTTTCCCCATTCAAATGCATGGGCAACCTATGTTAACCTTGCCGTAAAATAGGTCAAGGTCATCCAAAGGTCATAATTTATAGATACATTGTAGTACTCTAGTCCCAGATGCTTCATGCCAAGTTTCGTTGAAATCGGTCCAGTGGTTCTGGAGAAGAAGAATTTTGAAGGGTTTTTACCATATATGGGCATGGCGGCCATCTTGGTCATGTGACCTGAATTATTTATAAACACATTGGTTCCCCCTTCCTATAGATGCTTCATATAAAATTTGGCTTTGATTGGCCAAGCGGTTTCAGAGAAGATCTTTGAAAATGGTGGACGACGGACAGACGACGGACGGACGCCGGATCATGGCCATCCTATAAGCTCACCTTGTGAGCCTAACGGCTCAGGTGAGCTAAAAAGGGACTTTGAGATATCCAACATGGTCTAACATAAACCAGACAGTACAGTCGCAACAGAAGGTAAGAAGCAGCTAGAAATTTCAGATTTATGAAGAAGAGGGATTGAAATACATATGAAGTGAAAGACAAGGCCCTGATTAGGTATGCAGTTACTGCAGAGCTGATCTGGGTCTTTGTTTTCGTATGATCAGGCTCTACACTATAAGACCAGTAAATCATTTCAAGAAAATACACATGAACTGGAATTTTCAGGGTTTTGACTTAAAAGTTTGGTTCATTAAAAACAAATATTTCAATATGTGATACTCTTAAATGAAGTAAAAGTGTTTGTATAATTGCAAGACCTCTAAAGAACTAAAAAGTTACAAAGTATGTCAAAAGCTCAAGTTTACAAATAATAAACTTTAAAGCTACTGTAATCTGAAGCAAGCAAAATAAAAAAAAAAAAAAAAAAAAAAAAAAAAAAAAAAAACATGCAAAGCAAAGAATATTATAAATCAGCACATCTAATTTATAAATCAGCACATCTGGCTTTAAATTTGCTGTGAGCTTCATCCTGAATGGGAAAAAAGGCACAGTTTTGTCTGATCATAACTAAGCTCTATACATGTACATGCTATTTCCACTGCTCCCAAAAATCATGTTAATTTTGAACCAAGACACTACTTACCGTGTTCTGTATTCCATGGTCCAATTTGTTGGAATGTATGTCTCCTTCTGGCTCAGCTCAACATAACATGTCATCTGTTTGAAGTTCAAGGACACACAGTGGATACTCTTGGGCGGCTTGGGCCTTTCTGGAGCAAAAGTAGTGAAACTAGTAGCCCAAAAGGCACTTATTGATCACGTAAGAGGGCAAATAATGTCACCAACTGATCAAAATACATGACTGTATTATTAGTTCAAAAATGCACAATTCTATAAAGTATAAAAATGATATATCTATCTTCAAAGTTATTTGTATATTTTCAATTTATTTGAAGTATCCTATGAGAAGCTATAAATGTGAACACTTTAATATCTTAAAAATGACATTCTTTTCATAAGAATCATATCTAGTTCTCATTATATAAACAATGTCGCGACAAAACCTTTTTTTTTTCTTTTAAAAAAAAGTTTCTAACTCGTACTTCATTTACTGACTTGTACTTGTTTGATAAAAATGTGAGCCGCCTCATGGGAAAACCAACAATGTGGTTTCCGAACAGGTCCGACACAAACTGAAAAAAGCACAGAAAAGAGCTAGAAGCATGAAATTTCGGATTTAAGTAGAAGAGGAATTGTACTATCCGAGTAGCGAAAACAAAGGCGCTGATCAGCTTCGCGGTTACCGCGAAGCTGATCTGCGTCTTTGTTTTCGCCTATGCAGATTGTTGGTTTTCCCATGAGGCCGCTCATGTATTTTCCCATATTTAACATACCTCCAATGCTCACAACTTTGAGTGACTTAAACATTCCTTCATAGTTACACATGTAAGTGCCATTGTCCTCTAGTGTCGTCTCTGGGATATTGACAGACACTGTACCCGCCTCTGGGTAGTACGTAGAGACATTGCCCAGCTCCCTCCTCTGTCCAGTGCTGCCCTCTATCAAGTTGACGGACAGGTTGTAGGCGGTGGTACTGCTGTCACCAGTTGTAACTGTACAGTTGATGGACAATGGGTCGCCTCTCAGGATGAATAGAGGTCCCTCAGGGTACATAGAGACTCCTGAAAAAAATAATTCAGCCTTTGTGTGAGAAAACCAAAAATTTAGTTTCCGACCAGGTCCCACACAAAACCAGCCTGTACAGTCACAGAAAAGAGCTGGAAGCTTGAAAATTTGGATATATGTAGAAGAGGAATTGTACTATCCATGTAGCAAAAACAAAGGCGCTGATCAGCTGTGCAAGTGCATAGCTGATCTGTGCCTTTGTTTTCGCATGCACAGATTGCTGGTTTTCTGATGCGGCAGCTCATATTGTACAAGTTGTGTCTGTTTGTTTTGTGGTTTAACAGCTCAGGCCAATGCTCTACCATCAGTCAACAACATTCCCTGTAAGAATTAGTGACTGATATTAGTGACTGATATCAAGGTTTTTAAAACTTTTTATCAAGGAAGTTTGAATACTAGGAATTCACTATTGGATATCCAATTACAACAATGACAATCTGATATTCATCATTATCTTTGCTCTTAAACTTTGACCTGGCCTCGAAGTTGTAAAACTTTTTTCAAGCTCAGATCAGGTGAGCATGAAATTACAACTGCTAATATGCTGAAATAGTCTAAATTAATGGAAAATTCAGGCTCAGAACTCAAAAAATAATAATTTATCCAGCTCATAAATGTGAAAATGCCAACAATTGATGGCTTTTTAATATTTATGAGCAGGATAAATTTTAGTCTCAGCTGAGCTGAGCATGAAAAAAGTTTTATAACCTCGGGGCCTGGCTCTTAGAAATGAGCAAATAAAAATATTAATGAGCAAGGTTGTTAGTCAAATTCAATATCAAATTTCAGACTCAGATGAGCTAAGCATAAAAATCATCCTTTAATCTAGGGTCCTATTTTGCTGGGCCAAGTTGTTCAAAACTTTGTTAGCTTAATGCTGTCATTAAGCCCTCATACCAACTTCAAAAGCAAATACACTGTTATTTTTTGTTGATAAAATGTGAGAATCCTTTGCCAGGCAAATACACTGTTATTTTTGTTGATAAAATGTGAGAATCCTTCGCATGTCATCTCACATTTTATCAACAAAAAATAACAGTGTATTTGTAATATTCATGTTGGAAATTTTGACTAATCGTTAACTAATGATGTTAATAATTGGGCCCTGGTCTATACTCACCTACAAATGCTTCTGTCAGACTCAGAGAACCAAGACAGGCTAGTAGGAGAAACCACCAACATCTCCCTCCCATTGTTATACAGCAGTCATCAACTCATCACTCAGGGTCAACAGGGTATGCTGGGATTGGGAATAATTCTACAAATCATTCTCTGTCAGTTCATCATGGATTGTGTTTAGTGGTCATGGCTGTAATAGAGTACACAGAAAACTCTCTATTTATACTTGTGTAATTTATGTAAAAATCATAAGACCACACCACAGGAGGGTCAATAATGTAACTTATAGCAATGTTTCTGAACAACATTGTTATTTCCGTCTTTGCATCTTCTATGTTTGCATTGCGTCTTCTATGTTTGCATGCTTGACTTTTTAAGAAAGCTGATCCGGGTCAAGGTTTCCGGTGTTACATTGTTGATTTTCCTACGGGTTGGTTTATTATACAAATGCATGTATATTTTGTTGAATGTATGTTTGTATGTGTAGATAGTTTAACATGTTGTTTAAGAGGGCCTCGTGGAAGACTGGCTATGCCAAACGAGCTACCCTCTATAAATAAAGACTTTCACTTCACTTCACTTCACTTCACTTCACTTCACTTCACTTCACTTCACTTCACTTCACTTCACTTCACTTCTATAAGGGGTAAGTAGATACATTATAAATAATGACTTTAACTCAAAGTATAATGCTAACTTAAATTAAAATTATGCTGAAGGGAGTCTTTGACGTATTAATAGTGCAATTCCCTTGAGCAATATCTTACATGTACATATGTAGTTACTCATCAGAACTTAATGAACGAATGTCTTACCATGAATACCATCATAGCATATGTCTGGCCATCATTAAAAATGTTTAACAAACATTATGATAAATTGTCCATGCAATATACAGAGATTTTTCTTAGCTTTAAAAAATGAAAACTTCTTTGGAAAAAAAAATAAGAGCTGTCGCAG
The DNA here is from genome assembly GCA_964017185.1 of Rugalucina vietnamica. NCBI lineage: Eukaryota > Metazoa > Mollusca > Bivalvia > Lucinida > Lucinidae > Rugalucina > Rugalucina vietnamica. Next base: position 6,483,504 of record OZ024873.1, read on the forward strand.
GACAGCGTAGCTCGCCTGACTTGTGCTATGCCACTACATCTGTTAAAATCTATGACCCATGACCTTGACCTCAAGGTCACTCAGGTGGGTCATGATGGTACAACATAAAACTTCAGACCAATGCAAAGTATCAACTTGATCAATTTACATGTTCAAGAGATATAGACTTATAAAAACATTAACCAAAACTTAAACACAAAACTTCCAAGTCCGACCTCAAGGTCATCCAGGTGAGTGGTGATGTACAGCATAAAACCTGAGACCAATATCTATCAACCTGCAAGTATCAACTTTATCCATCAACATGTTCAAGAGATTTAGACTTTAACCAAAAAATTTAACAGAAAATTTCTAAGTCTGTGACTTTGACCTCAAGGTCACCCAGGGTAGGTCATGATGGTACTGCATAAAACTTCAGACCAATATCTACCAACATGCAAAGTATCAACTCGATCAATCAACATGGTCAAGAGATATAGACTTACATAAACTAAAATAAAAAACTTAAACACAAAATTTCTAAGTCTGTGACCTTGACCTCAAGGTCACCGAGAGTGGGTCATGATGGTACTGCATAAAACTTCAGACCAATATCTAGCAACATGCAAAGTATCAACTCAATCCATCAATATGGTCAAGAGATATACTAGACTTACAAAAACTTTAACACAAAATTTCTAAGTCCGTGACCTTGACCTCAAGGTCACCCAGGGTGGGTCATGATGGTACTGCATAAAACTTCAGACCAATATCTAGCAACTTGCAAAGTATCAAAACAATCCATCAATATGGTCAAGAGATATTGACTTACAAAAACTTTAACCAAAAACTTAAACACAAAATTTCTAAGTCCGTGACCTTGACCTCAAGGTCACCCAGGGTGGGTCATGATGGTACTGCGTAAAACTTCAGACCAATATCTAGCAACATGCAAAGTATCAAAACAATCCATCAATATGGTCAAGAGATATTGACTTACAAAAACTTTAACCAAAACAAAAACTTAAACACAAAATTTCTAAGTCCGTGACCTTGACCTGAAGGTCACCCAGGGTGGGTCATGATGGTACTGCGTAAAACTTCAAACCAATATCTATCAACATGCAAAGTATCAACTTGATCCATCAACATGGTCAAGAGATATAGACTTCTAAAAAACTTTAACCGAAAGTGTGACGCGGACGTAAACGTAAACGTAAACGCGGACGACCGAGGTGACTACAATAGCTCTATGCACTTCGTGCAGGCGAGCTAAAAAATTATATTATTGCTCAAAACATAGATTGTGGGTACACGTTAGAACCGCCTCAGCACATCCTCGCTGAGGCGGTTCTAACAAGTATCCACAATCTATGTTTTGGAGCAAAAATAAGAAAAAATAGGTATACCCCTGCAAACCCCATTTTCACTACATAAAAGAATGCCTTCCCGATGTTATTATGAGCATGTTTCTTATTTTCAAAAACAAGGCCACATTTAAAATTATTTCTGTTTGCCCTCTCCCTACCCTGTCTAGAAAAGTTGGGTAGGTAGGTAGGATTTTTTTTTTTTTTTTATGAACTACTGTATTATGCCTTATTTTTGGTCAAAGGAATTAGCTACAATTTTGTCAAAGCTACTCACAATTACATTTGCATTTTATGTTTTGTAGTGCTTGAACATAAGAACAAAATATATTCAATTGGTGAGGAGGGTCATGGTTTAAATGAAAAAACATTACTTTCTGGGGAAAACAATTTATCTTCTGACAGAAACATTAAAAAAAAAAAAAAAAAAAAAAAAAAAAAAAAAAAAAATTGAAAGGGCAATAAAATTTTTTGAGTAGGCCCTATTTTAGGTGAGTAGGTAGGGAGAGGGCAAACAAACAAATTTTTATTTTTGGCCCAACCTGAACATTTCAGTAAATGCATACAAATACTACCAAATACAACCGAATGTCAGTAATTAATGAGACTTTGTGCTAAAATGCATTCATAAGCACATGCGCAAAGGATATTCTGGCAATGTGATAGGCTGAGAGCAGTTTAAGACCATTACCTCAGGAGGTGTGGAAATGTGACTTACTCAAGGCCACAACGAGGCCAGCACCCCAGCTACGGATCGAACCTGAGATCTAGGACTAGAGTCCTACACTCTACCACTGAGCCAGACCTGTCCATAGAGGTTAGAAAGGAATGAATATTTTGTTGACCATAATCTATTACTGTGATATCTCAAAGTATACTAGAGCAGTTCAAGTACAAAATTTAAATGATTACTGTACACTGTTCATGATAGAAACAAGTCATTACTTCAATGGGTTTTATAAATGTTGCTATTCCCTTGATGTAACTATTCCCTCTATTCAAGTCAAGGGGAGCTCTTAGTGGTAGAGCATCAGGCCTGGCTCAATCCAGAGATCATAGGTTGGATCCCCAAAGGTGCAGGGATTTTTTTTTCTGGGGAAACTGTGAGAGATTTGCTAATTCTTTTGCCAAAAATCTCATCCAAAATGGCTATACAGAAACAAATATTGCCAATTTTGGTTGAAATTACGATTTTCTCTCATGATATGAGCCACCTCATCGGAAAACCAACAATCTGCATATGCGAAAACAAAGACGCAGATCAGCTTCGCGGCGCGGTAACCGCGAAGCTGATCAGCGCCTTTGTTTTCGCTACACTGATAGTACAATCCATCTAGTTTCTAAATCCAAAATTTCAAGCTTCTATCAATCTCCTGTGCTTGTACAGCTCGGTTTGTGTCGAACCTGTTCGGAAACAACATTGTTGGTTTTCTCACGAAACTGCTCATATTTTGGAGCCAGAATAACCCATGCAGGCATCAGGTATTGTGTCCTTGAGCAAGGCACATTCACTCACCAAAGTACGGGTCATTATGAAAACTTCCCCATGTAAAAAAACAGCGATTTTTTTCAGCTGTAAAAGTTGAAAATTTCATAGGAAAAAAAACATACATGTAATATTTTTATTATTTTTGCTCATTTATTAGATGGATGCCATAGAAATACCAAAGCTTTGTTAACTATGATGTTACAGATGAAAAGTGAATTACTTTGCCATTGTAGTGTGACAAAGATATTGGCGCATCACTTATGCTTGTAACATTATTTCTAAGTTCATGATCGATACTTCAGCTGGGGATAATTCTCCAAAATGGAGATATTCTCATGATTAGGAGACATTGCCATAGTCTAATGCATTTTGATCATTTTGTATACGATGTGATAAAATTTTGTCCCCCGATCTTGAAACAGAAAATGGTCTAAATAAAAGACTTCAGGTTCAAGATCGTACCTTTAAGGATTTTGCTTGAAAATTTATCGTAAAAGTAACCATGCTTAAGAATAAAATCACAAAGAAAATAAACAATGCTTCCAAATTTTAAATCTAGAGACTTTACCAGTGTCTGTCCCACATCTCTGTATTAATCGCAAAGGTGAATTTTCTTCATGCAACAGATTAAATTTAGGACTTAAGGATGTTGTATGGGACATCTTTGTCTTCGCTTTGGGAAATACACCCGGATTTCATCTAATTAGAGCCAAAGTGTGTAGCGTTTTTAAATTGAAATTTGCACTCAACATACCGTATTATGTTTATCTATTCCTTGAGACTCGACACACAATATCCAGATGTCACATTGCAACGCATTTTGACCTTAAAGCATGTCCAAGCACATGTTTGAATTTATTTGTGGTCACAAAATGTTTGAAACACACCCTAGGATACCACGACACAGACATTACCATATATATGCATCAACAAACACAGAAGGCAAACATGGCAAAGGAAGTTTTTATTTGACTTCATGCTTAACGTCCCTATCAAAAGCAAAGGTCATGTCGGGACATTGCCTCCATTTTATGGGACTTTTACCCAAAGTGAGGATGTCATGACATCCAACAAGTGCTTCAAATATAACCATCCAACTAAGCCACAAAGGCTTATATCTATGGATGGTTTGATTTGAACCACTTTTCCTGGGCAGGCTCAAACCAGAGCGGTATACCAGTAATCAGCTGGTCAGTCAGAAGCGTGTAAGCTTTGCCTGGAAGCACAAACAGCCCATCTATTTCTTTAGGCCCCATGCACTAATTGGTTGTCATTTTGATTGAATAATACATCAGCCATGTGAGGAGACTGTAGCAGCATAAATTATGATGGCTTTGCGCCAATGCAACGCGCTACAAATGTGATATTTGGTGAATGATAAAAACCTGAAGTACAAAAATGCATGTTCATTGAGTGTGTTTAATGTTTAATATTGAAGAGTATACAATTAGTTGATTTTGGGTGAAATGATCTTCAAATATTGTTAAAATACAATGTACAGTCGAGTTTCCGGTTACGCAAAGTTCCCGACTCCGGAAATCCTTATTAAAAACATGGTTAAACATGTATTACCAGTGCCTTCAAAACAAATAATCAGTTTTTGTTCTCTTGGCAATTTTCTTAACATTGCATTATCCAATAAATATCTGTGAATGAGTTCACTCACACCAATCTTTTATCTTTAGTAGCTTTTTGCATGTCAAATTTTATGACATCTGATGTCACACTGTTACATACCGAGAGCAAAGAAACATCGATTATGCATGGAAACAACCATGTACATTACATACATGAAGGATCTCATAAAATTATATAGTCCATGTATAAAGACGTGAGAAGTAGGGTAAGAGTTGGCAGTGGATACAGTGAGGAGTTTGGTGTCAAAGTAGGTGTTCATCAGGGCTCTGTCCTAAGCCCGCTTCTCTTCATTATTGTGTTAGAGGCTTTATCCAGGGAGTTCCGAACAGGCTGCCCTTGGGAGCTGTTGTATGCAGATGACTTGATGATTAGTGCTGAGTCCATGGAGGAACTTCTGGTAAAGCTGAAGACATGGAAAGCAGAGATGGAGAGGAAAGGCCTTCGAGTGAACATGGGGAAGACAAAGATCATGGTCTCTGGCCCCAATCTGGACCTTCTGAAAAAATCTGGAAAGGATCCCTGTGGCGTCTGTCAGACAGGTGTAGGAAGAAATGCTATCTTCTGTGGTGGCTGCTTGTCCTGGATCCACAAGAAATGCAGTGGAATCAAAGGCCTCTTGCGCCCTGATCCTGATTTCAGATGTGCTCGCTGCCTAGGAAAGGCACGTCCAATAGATGGAAGACTAGTGAAGGAGGTTCAGGTTGATGACGAAACAGTTGAGGCTGTTCCAGAGTTCTGTTATCTGGGAGACATGCTTTCTGCTGGTGGAGGTTGTGAACTGGCTGCAATAACGCGTTGCAAATCTGCTTGGGGCAAGTTCCGACAGCTACTTCCCCTACTCACCAACCGCAATCTGCCACTTTTGACCAGAGGTCGAGTTTATTCAACTTGTGTGAGAAGTGTAATGCTGCATGCGGCAGAAACATGGGCCATGACTGTGGCTACACTTAACCGCCTACGGCGCAATGACCGTGCGATGATCCGCTGGATCTGTAATGTCAAGGCGAATGATGAAGTAAGCTCAGACTCCCTTCTCTCAAAGCTTGGACTTCAGGATATAGATGTGGTGCTTCGCTCCAGCAGAATGAGATGGTATGGACATGTAGAGCGCAGCAAAGGCTGGATTGCTCAAGTACGCAAGCTGAACATAGTTGCACAGAAAAGATCTGGCAAGCCAAGGAAATCATGGGATGAAGTGTTGTTAGACGACAGAAAAAAGCTAGGAATGGATACTGCTGATCCTCAGAATCGCTCAGAGTGGAGAGGTCGTCTAAGAAGGAGACTTGTCAAACAAGTCCAACCCTCAGTAGAGGACAACGGACTATAAAACGGATATGATGATGATATGATGAGAAAACTGTAAACACTGTTACATTATATTTAATGGCAAACACAGGCTGGACCAGAACCCAATACTTCAAACTTACGTAGGATGACACATTGCCGGGGCTAAAAAATCAGCAAGAATGTACAATTTCTTTTGAAATAGTCGCTTCTATGAGGTAACGGCTTCAAGAAACGAAAAATTTGGTCATAAAAATCTTTCCTGCAAAGTAAAGGATATGACTTTGTCTACATCTTGTCGGGTATAGTTTAGCAGTAATTAAAATTCTATTCTTCTGATGGCAATGATTTATCATTGCCAAGAACATTTTGCAAAACCAAGTACTTGACTGTAATGGAAAATTGATTTTATGACAGTTACTAAATTTATTCACCCAAGAAACACAAAAGAAAAAGCGGCTCTCCTAGCAAAACGTGGGGAGCCTGGTTTGCTAACAGAGAACCGGACTAACAACTGAGAGGTCATGATTCGGTCCGATACCCGCCTCCGCCATGTAGCGTCCCTGAGCAAGACACTTCAAGCTCCGGGCGGCCCCAGTGGCCGAATGGTTAAGGTCGCTGACTTCAGTGCTCTTGATCATTCGATCATCTCACCTCTGTGGGTTCGCACCTCGCACGGGGCACATGTGGGACAAGCATAGTTCTGCTTGCGGGTGTGTCAGGTGGTTTTTCCCCGGGTACTCCGGTTTTCGCCACACCTACCGATTGATTTGTCTTGATATGAGTAAAGAAGCTTGAAAGGGATGCAAAATTGAAAAAAAAAAAACAAAAAAACTTCAAGCTCCACAAAGTACCGGTTACGTACCCAGAAAGGGATGGCTTTGTCTCGCAATGACTAAATAATAGTTGTGAAATACATTACGGCCAAAACACAAAAGAAAGTGAGAAGAAAAAAAAATAATGACTTGACACAACCATCCTATGAGTCAGTATTTACATTGTGTATATGCATTAGACCCAAGGTTGCAAATAACATGTCTAGGCAAAACAGTTAAATTTTGCTTCAATGGCTTGTTTGGTAATGTTTTTACGTCCCACTTAATACTGTAGCTAAGGTCATGCGGATAAACTAGCTCATTTTAAATTTTAACCGGAAAGGCTGAAGAACCCTTGGATCAATACCACTCTGGAAACAGTTCAATAGGCCCAGAGCTATGTATACATGTACATGTATGTCGATATTGTACCAGGTTGACCAATGCTTTGTCCAAGGACTATCCTATAAGGGGGTACAAGATAGACAAGTTTCAGTGGTCATTTTTTTTTCATATATATATAATTTTTTTTTTTGCTTTGCTGTTGGTATGGGTAAACTTAAGTGTTGTAATAAAAATAATAATAATAATAAATAAATAAATAAATAAATAAATAAATAAATAAATTTTATATTTTAGGAGGACAACAAATTTAGCACAATTGACACTCTCCCATATGGTCCTCCAGTGAATACAGACAGTGATCAGTATCAGACCTTTTTTAAATTTTTTTCAGTCATTTTCATATATTTTCGAGATGTAAGTAATGCTATATTTTGAAAGAAGAGAATCCAGTGCTTGCCTTATAATGCTGAGCGCCAAGCAAAGTAGCCACTGATACCATTTAAACGGTCTTATTTATGATGCGGCTCTGGATCTAACCTACGACACTCTAACCATTACACAATGAGCAAGCACGATTTGGGAAAAATGTCCGTAGGCTGTCAGCAGTTAATTTGGTTGTTTGTATGGAGGCTTAACATTCCAGTCAACAATTTTTTAGTCATGTCGGGGCGGAGCCAACGCTTGTGGGGCTGTCAGCAGTTTAGCAGTGTAGCATTGAAGTGAAGTCCCAAATCACGTACTTTGTAATATATATCAGCAGTAAGATGAATAGCAACTATTTAAGAAAAATCTGAAACTTAGACCACTGAATCATATTCTTGTTGTAGTGTCAGCGTTTTATGCCCTACTTACATCGCAAGTCATACTGAAACATTGGGGCCCCAGAAGGAAATACGGTAGATGGGTTGATTATGCCTCCAGTGAAAGCCTGTACTATGCTGACTGGCTATCTGATTACTGGTTAACCGCTCGGGTCTGAGCCTGCCCAGGAAAAGAGGTTCCGAGTCTAACTATCCGCACATTATAATATGAGCCGCATCGTGAGAAAACCGGAATTTTGCATATGCGAAAAACAAAGGCGCAGATCAGATTCGCAGTAACTGCGAAGCTGATCAGCGCCTTTGGTTTCACCACTCGGATAGTAAAATTTCTCTTCTTCCTAAATCCGACATTTCAAGCTTTTGACCATTTTCTGAGACTGCACAGACCCGTTTATGTCGGACCTGGTAGGAAACCGTGAGGACCGGTTTTCTCGCATCAAGGCTCATATATTATAACCCCTTTTGGCTTTGTCTGGTTATATTTGAAGCACATGTTGGATGTCAAAGACTCATGACATCAAGAGTCCCATAAAATGGAGGCAATGTCCCAACATGACCTTAGCTGTTGACTGGGACGTCTTCATTTTCGGCAAGAGCCTCATAAAGTGGAGGCAACGTCCCGACATGACCTTAGCTGTTGACTGGGATGTAAAGCATCAATTCAAACGAATTCAAACTGAGACAGGGCATATTTGAAATGTCATCTGGAATGAATATGCCGGAGAAGCCCTAGAGCGATTTCCCAACCACTTATTACATAGCAGATAGCTTTACCACACCACGGATGTTCTAGACTTCAGTTGTATCCGAAGGATGCAACTAACATGGACTGACCTCCACCCCCGATCCCCACCCATTCGCACCCTTGTAACTATAAAAAAATGTGTTTAAACTGCACATACGCAACAAACGTGAACTGCATGAAAGGGACATTTGGCATACTGGACTTTGTCATGTATATTTCAATAGACAAAAATGGAACACAATGCATTTTCATTTATTCAATAAATGCAGGGTTCGCGCTAGCGGTCGCCATCGTCGCCATTTGCGAAGATTTTTATTTTTTGGCTCCTAAAATTTGACTTTGGCGAAAATAAATGGCGAATATATAGAGCCACTTTGTCCAGCAAAAAAGCCATTGTTTTCCATTGAAAACCATCATTTGATTACCTGTATATTCGCACCTACAATAGAGATAATCCTATTATTTTCTCCCTCACTTCGTTCGTCCGCAAATAAATAAAGTCTTTTCTCTATCGGTCTTAATATAAGGTCTTGCCTTGCAAAACTAATCACAATTCAAGAACCCTTCTGCAGAGTAATAAAGAACATAACACAATATTTTGAAATGCCGCTGTTGCTTCATTTTTCGACTCAATAACAACCACACTCAATTTCAGCAGTTTAAAACTGTCTACATATATGTTTATTATTCCACAAAAACGCATCCTGTTTCCATCCCATTTCACAGCTACAGTTTCGGATTATAGCCAGCCATCTCTGTAACACATCTCTAATCTCTCAACAGTCTGAAACTTAGAATACTTTATTAAACACAGCACAACAACATTGCATTTTAAAACAGCAAAACTGAATACATATATAAATCAAACTTACTATTGTTTTAAAAACAAAGTTCTACTTAAAACGAAGTTACAATTACCGTATAATCTCAAACTTGAACCGACATTTGTCAAATAAATGTACGACAAAATTCTAAAATACCCATAAAGCCCGTAATTTCGTGGTTTGCGTTATAGAGTAAGAATATAGGAACCAGAAATCAATGCGATTAAATTTGAAGCCCAACATAGACACCGGGTCGGGGAAAAATACATAATACATAACAAAACATTTTTCCCTGGCGACAAATTCGAGGAGCAGAATGACTTGTTCTCTCTCGTGAAAGTAAGAAGTAGGCTAAGTTTCAACCAAAAGTATGGAAAACGGGCACGAAAAAGGACAGCCACAATAAACAGTCATATCACGAACATAAAACCACTTTCACTGGGACGTCGCTTACCATTTTTACTGGAGACAACGCCAAATACCATTTTACTATAATTTCTTTAAGCAAGCGTGCATGTAATTGTTTTGTTCATTTAGCCGATCTTATTTGCAACATGTGATTGTTTTGTTCATTTATCCGACCTTGTTTGCAAAATATCTACAAATGTAATCTAACATTAAGTGTAATTGTGTCAATCCAGCTATTATAACCAAACATATTTGAACATTTTTACTCTAAATTATATGGGAAAATTTGACGAACAAACGAAACGGTACCAAACTTGCGAAGCAACGAGCGTCGATGATTTTTCAAATTTCTAAAATCCTTATATACAGGCTACAGAGAAATGCTCACTCACAATTGCACCATTTTTACGAAATCCTCGAGATTATTATACATGAAGTCGAATACCAACCATATTCAGCTGAAAGACGACCGACCGAAAAGAAGTGCATTTATTTTCTCCCTCACTTCGTTCGTCCGCAAATAAATAAAGTCTTTTCTCTATCGGTCTTAATATAAGGTCTTGCCTTGCAAAACTAATCACAATTCAAGAACCCTTCTGCAGAGTAATAAAGAACATAACACAATATTTTGAAATGCCGCTGTTGCTTCATTTTTCGATCAAACAAAGAAGTGGAAACATACCAGTATATGATTTATATGCCATCCGCTCTTTCATGTTTAATTATTTCGAAAAACAAAATTCCTTAAAATGTAAAAGATTCTGAAATACTCCCCCTCTTCTATTCCTTCCTTTAGTTTACCATCTCTTCATTTTTATCCACGCCTTGTTTATTCCTCATAATAAATATTGTAGACTGAATATATATGTGCATCCATAATATTATCTTACACTGATGCCAATAAAATACATTTTGTATAGAGTAAGCAAAAAACATAGAAAACTCATTACCAGGCTTTCTCCATATCTCATTTGTCATTTTCATTTTCGCATTTTTAGCCGCCCAGGCGGTCTCATTCCTTGACCTTATTTTTTTTTTTTTTTTTTTTTTTTTTTTAGGCCCAAGCCACATCTCATTCATATATCTTCAACTTTCTCTCTCTCTTTTTTTTTTTTATTCTCTTCTTTCTTTTTCTTTTTTTTTTTTTCTTTTTTTTTTTTTTTTTATGGCCCAAGCCACATCTCATTCATATATCTTTTACTTTTTTTTTTTTTTTTTTTTTTTTTTTATCTATCTAAACAACAAGTGGCAACAATGAACAATATTCTCTTCAACTTGCTGAGGCACCCATTGCCAATTCTTTAATATATTATCTTAAGCCTTTAAAAACCACTTTTTTTTTTTTTTTTTTTTCGTTTTCGTGCACCATTTAAAACACGACAGAACTTTACTCATCTTTACTTTTGCTAACTCCAACCTTCAATCCATCGACGTTATGTACCCAAGTACCGTATCTAAAGCTTTGTTAAAAATCATTACAATTTGTCCTTGTATTAAGCAACTCAAAATACAACCATTTCCAGCACCTGTTTGTTCAACCCAACCAACAGCCACAGAACCAGCAAAACCATCAACCACACAGATACATAAACTTGTGTACCAATATTTCTACAACTGCCTATTACCAATTATTCTTCATTAAAACGTTGTACCTATTTTTAATTATTCATGCCCCGAAATGACCACATCGCCAAACAGCACATGTGCTCGAGAACGAAATCCGTTATTCAACCATTTAGATATTTTAGTTTCAAACTAACGGTATTGAGTAATATATCGTGCTTTCACACTTACAGCCTAAATAACGACAAATAACAGATTTCTATGACAGATATACTCTAACACATGAAATGTCGAGATTCAAGCCCTGTCCAACAAAACAACCACAATAAAGCCCCTGAATCAAGTGAATTCTAACACAGTCAAAGCAAAAATGCATGATAATAAGACGACAATTTTTTCACGGAACCGTAAATATCGGAAAACTAATCTATTCTCTGAACCAATATATTCTATAATATCATACCAGTAAACCATAAAACTGAGATGGTTCGATTTTCATTATTTTCAACTTTTTCATGGAATTATTTAAAAGAACTATCAACTTGTGACGCACTAGTCGAAAATCGTTTTCCCCCCATGGATCTCATTTTGATTTTAAACAAAATTCATCATATAAATATGAAAAATATATAAACTTGAGATTTTATTTGTGTCGAAACAAACCACATTGCACAGACTTAAAGCATAACTATATACAACTCGTCTTTGTGTAAACCGAATCCGAGCAGAAATTGCAACTATCTCCAGATTCTGCAGCACTCTTATAAATGCACCTTTGAATACTATTTAAAACAGCGAGAATTTCCAGTCAAATTTTCACTCATACGAATGCGTCATGGGCTTTAAATAGCCAAAACGATTGCCATACCAAACACCCGCACAATATGCCACCCAATTTTATCCAAATCAATACCCCTACAAAACTAAACAAGTCGGATTCATACAATTACACAGACATTAACTTAAAACCATCTAAAAATCGAAAATATATTATTTATTTATTTGTTTGCTTTTAAAAATATAGACTATTAACTACAAACTAGGTACATGTACAATTATTCTACCCATTCCGGATCAAGTTCATGAAAATTGCTGCGCATGCGCACATGAATGATTTGAGATTTATAAACTTAGTACTATCTTGAAGCCAAATTTAGTTCCTCATCAAATGCAATGGTTTTCATTTTTTATCAAGCGTACGACTGACCACTGGAGCATGAAAGTCTATGCATAATTGAAGTCAAAGCGAATGAATTGGAGGTAATCCGAATCATTGACTATGGGTTTCTCATTCAAATTTTGTGCATGTAGACATACAGTGAACCTTATGAAATATTCCGAGGACCAAAACATATGCCTTTTTCGGCGGCATTTTCCCATAGCCATGTTTGCTCAACCCCACTCCCACCGAACACACGATGTTCCATGGAAGATCTGAATGACGTCGGAATATTATATGATGCTTGTTAAAAACGCAGATTTTTTTTTTTCATTTTGAACACTAAACTTTATAACATAAACACCCAGAATGAATAAATATACCTTTAGTTCCAAACATCAAACGATCCAAGTCCTTTGAAAGCATAAAATGAGAGTATGCGGTTAAACGTGATTCGGAGTAACTACAATGGCACTGTTTCAAAGTTTCAATTAAATATGTCGTAATATTCGATTTTAGGACGGATACTTCGTCAAAATGACAGAAAACAATTGGAAAAGATATTAGCAACCAATATCGAAAGATTAACTAACATGGTACTTTTCATTTTCGGGAAATTCGGCGAACAGCCTTTTTTTTTTTTTTTTTTTTTTCATCGTGTTTTTGTATGTGAGCCGGGAACCATTGACGTGAACAAGCTGTTGACGTCATTATCCACGATCATTGAGCGATGGAATGAAACGTGTTTGATCCAAGAGTCAGGTTGCCATGTTCATCTTAAAAAATTCTTGTTTTATGTTTTTGTAAAATTCGTTTGAAAATTATTTTGATCCGGATCTACAGATCCGCTATGGCTACAACAAGTGTATCACCAAATCTAAAGCTCGGCCTCTTACCCGGAAAACATTTTTGCATTTCACACTGCGCTATTTCTCACATTTACATGGCATACGAATAGACAAGCAACATTAAAACTAGTTTTAGAAGATTCGTAGCAAGGTTATCGAATGGAAGGAAGTTTAACAATCAAAACGTTATTTCTCACATTTACATGGCATACGAATGGACAAACGAGATTAAACTAGATTAACGAAGATGCGTTTCAAGGTAATCGAATGGAAGGAAGTAAGTGAACAATTATAACGGGACCATGCCGGTCACAAAATGAAACAACACGTTTAGTTTGAGCAGAGTATATATATATATATATATATATATATATATATATATATATATATATATATATATATATAAGGCACGCATATCAATAAATTAAAGTGTTTCTAAATAACCGAAGTCATTTTTCATAAAATACACTAAACTTCTACATATACTCACAAAAAATATAGCGAAACAACATTTTTGTGAAAATCAAACAAATTCTGCATAATCTACGCATTCCTTAAGACTAACAAGTATCAATGCTTCCTAACAAACTAATATATTGATCTCTAAAGTAGCCTCCCTTATTTAAGCGTAACTATCAAGTAATAATTTTTTAAAAATATCTCCTTGCTCGAGCCCACAGAAAACGCCTGATACATGTACTAAAGAAAACATAATTTCCAGATATCCAAACTTTCATTAAAAGCAAATAACCACCCACATGAACAGAATCTTTATTTTACTTTAAACAGTGACAAGAAACAAACAATGATTTTAACTCGATATATATATGTCTGCAGCACTTTGCCTCAGGAATAAAAATTTAACAAGCGATTGAAACGATGCTTCCCCAATGCACACACAAAACGCACCAACGGCCACAAACTATCTGCACCTCAGCTTGCCAAAACCATCCAACCGAATGGTCTAAAAAATACGTAAACTGTTTCACACAAGCCACCAAGTAACCCGTCCTCACTACACCCACGGCCCCCGGCCCCACCTTTACGCACCCACAGACCGCTTCCACCAAAAATACCATTGGAAATTCAGAGAGATAACTATTTTAAAAGATTATGCTAATCTCAATTTCATCTTGAATTAAAACTGTTTACCCAAATATTTGAAATATACCGAAACCTTATTCGTCTTGATCTAACAGCAAAACATCGAATATCTATTTTTTCACAAACTTAGATTTATATTGACTTGAAAGAATAAATCCTAATAATAGGCCTTCTGGCCAACCTACAAACAATTCAGTACTTTAATATGACCCGTATATAATGCATTATTTTATATATAAACTAAAAAATTATCGTCATAAACGGTCATGACTGATAATTCTTCAAGTATCGGCCTTTGATACAAAGTCAAAACTGAACAAATAAGTATGTACTTATCTTAAATAGTCGCGGATACACTGGTAAAGGATCTATGAAAAGCTATATACTTGTACACTGTACCCAAATCATCACATCAGCTCGAATACATCGAAACTCGATAACAACTGAAACTCAAAAGGAAAAACGGTTAATTTACGAACATTCCATTGTGAGCAATAATTTATACATGTATATGCAGGCTTAATAAACTAAATTATACAAGGGCCCGACATGTTTCTTTTGCCACAACAAAATCTTTTAATCTAAAAATTCTTAAATCATCTCTCATGAAACAGCAAAACGTAATGAAAACCAAACCTAAAAATCTTTCATTATTTATAGAAATCGTAAATATACTTATGATACTAATATCTCTGTATATCACACGCATCCTCGTCGTAGATATCCGATTTTCCTCCTCTATTCCGCAAACAAGAAAAAATTTGACGAACAAACGAAACGGTACCAAACTTGCGAAGCAACGAGCGTCGATGATTTTTCAAATTTCTAAAATCCTTATATACAGGCTACAGAGAAATGCTCACTCACAATTGCACCATTTTTACGAAATCCTCGAGATTATTATACATGAAGTCGAATACCAACCATATTCAGCTGAAAGACGACCGACCGAAAAGAAGTGCATTTCTTTTTATCGGTGTTTATTCAAGTGTTGCAGTGTGTTGCTATAAAGCATTCAATTGACAGGCACGGGTGTCATTTCTGACCCTGTGTATTCAGGCGTGTACTGCATAACACGCTTGGCGCACGTGGTCCGGTAACGATGTAGACTGTCACCAGCATGTTAGTGTTGAAATAATGTTTGAGTACAGAGGAGGGGGAAACGTCAATATATACCATTTAAAAATGAAACAGATTCTTTTTAGAATCAGCAACTCAACTTTACCCATGCATTTATTTTATAGCTTTAACTCTTGATTTTGTAGAGTGTCATTTATTTTTTTTCTATTAAAGTATATGAATTTTAATATTTCAATCTGTCTACTAATCTTAAAAGTTTGTTTCTTGATTTTGTACAAGCATAAACTAATAATTTTAGTAGTTGTTCCCCTTGTTTACAAATACAAGAACAAGCTTTATAAAACATATTTTCCCAAACTATATGTATAGGGATCTCAGTCTACACCTGCCATTCAAATCAGTTGGAAATTCATAATGACATTACCTGGATCTACTGTTGAAATATAACTTAGTACATGTAGCATGTATGGGACTTGGGTGAGAAGGGCAATATGTATTTTTAGGGAACTGGAGAGACCAAGTTAAAAAGGGCAAACAAAATATTTGGGGGATTAAGTGAGCAAGGAGCTGAGTGAGATGTGTCCTCTTGGCGAAAAAATGGCCAAGATTTGGCTCAAACTTCAAGAAAATGGCGAAAAAAAATCTCAAATGGCGAAAGTGATGGCGAAAGAAAAATATATCCTAGCGCGAACCCTGAAATGAAAACTAATAGGGTGACAGGACTTTTGAGGAAGAGTATATTGCACCCCGTGTTCAGGACTTTCTCAAAACTGTTGTGTAATATTAAAACATGTACACAAGGAAAATTATATACTACATTTTCCGCGTACATTCAGTGTTCACCAAATCTGTCTGACCCTCTGACATGTCAGACAAAAACTAGCCTCGGTCAGACAAAAATTTTGCAGCACAGGACCGAATGTCCTGTGAAAAATTTGGCTGAGCACTTTGCCGACATATTCTTGGTCAGGTGAAAATTTGTTCGGTCAGACAAACTGATAGAGTCTGTCTGACCAAAGGTCCTGTAAGGGTTTGACCAGTTTGGCGAACACTGTACATTGCTCTACATGAACCATAACTAATTTTCTCAAAACAAATGTGTTTTTGGATAGTTAAATATCTTGTTTAATGCAGTCGGAATGTGATGTGCAGAAAAAATCTGCCATTCGCGTGCAAAAGGATTACCTAAGCTATTCATGGTGGTAAGTTTATCGAAAATGCTTGTTTTGGTCACTTTTCATATCCCTTGTAACGCCATACTGGTGCTTTGCATGATTAAAATTGTGATGTTTGGCAATAAAGAATAACTATTCATAATAGAGTCGGACAAACTTTTGGCAAAATACATTCTTGTTTTCTCTCCAATCAGATGGTCAAAACTGGCCGAACATGTTCGAAGCAGCCAAAATATGCCAGTGTTTAGAACAATGACCTTAATGGACTAGTGTCGTCCCATCTGGTTTTAACATGCACTTTTCGAAGTAAAAAGTCTGAGAATACCTAAAATATGACATTTTTCATACTGTCTCCTGATGGGGAGAATGTCCCTCAAATCTGAATCCAAATAGTTTACTGGTGACATGCCAAATGACATTATTTTACCAGGGTGTTCGGATAGGGGAGAAATTAGTTCCTAGAATGCACAATCGAAGTGAATTTGGTCACACAATCATCAGACATTTCAGCGGTGGAAAAGAGTCTGGGAGGTCATTCAAGTCCCTGATAGTCTGGGGACAGATATTTCATTTATAGGCCTCTATACGAGCAGATGGTATCTGAAATGCCATGGAGTGATTATTTCTATGATGCAAAGTCTTGGAGATAAGGTCATCTGTAGGTATTCTGGCTTTACCCTTCAGACCTTTGTGCAGCAATATAACTTGATTATCCGTCCTCCTTTAATTGAGAGATTCTCATTTGAGTTGTTCAAGAATGCCAGTCATATTTCCTTCCAGGAAAGAATTATATCTTGTTACAAAGCTAGCGGCACAATCCTGTACCTTCTCCAACTCCTCCTGAAGGTCTTTAGTATGAGGATCCTAAACAGAACTTCCATATTCCAGGACTGGGTGCACCAGTCCTTTATAAGCTGTTTCTTTAACATCTTGGGGGCAAGAAAATAAATTTCTCCTCAAGAATCAAAGTTTTCTGTTGGCTTTAGTACAGATATTTATGATATGGGTATTCCACTGCAAGTCATTTGTAATTGTTACTCCTATATATTTAATGCAATCAACATTTTCCAATACTGTACCCTCGAGTGTGTAGGAGGCCTCAATTTTATTTATCCGCTTATTTGTCAGCTGCATCATGTTGCATTTGACAGCTTGAAATCTCATACCCCACTTTTGGGCAAAGCTCCTTAAACGGTCAATGTCTTTCTAAAGTTTCAATGAATATTCTACTGTTTATCCATTTATCCATTCCAATGTCTTTCCATCTATACCACAACTAAACAATTTGCTTTTATAAAGAAGTTTGTGTGGAGGAGTATCAAAAGCTGTTTCAAAGTCCAAAATAAAAGTGTCAACCTGACCTTTTTTGTCCAAGATTTTAGCCCAATCATTTAATACTGTAGTCAGCTGTGTTTTTCCTGAATGCATGCTGTTTGTCCAACAAAACATTATGTTGGTCAAAAGTGACCATTCCTTGGGGATTACATCTGTGTTAATTGATTGCTGGAAGAGATGGGCAAATACCTGTCCTAATTATGTTGCCAATTCTTTTAGGACTCTAGGATGGAGCTCATCCGGTCCTAAGGCTTTAGAAGAGTTTGGACCTTTAAGGAGTTTTGTTACTCCTTCCTTTGACTAGTAGGAGAAGGTGTCCAAAAACTGTCCATCCTTACCACAATTATGCTTAATTTGCCCATTAATTTGAGAGTTTTTCTTATTTTTTACAGCCAACTGGTAGCCATTTTGTAATTTTGCATTGGGCCATACATAGCTATAAAATATGGTCTAAACCCAAAGTATAAACCAAAAAATTGGATCAAACTAGTTTCAATTATGAAAAAAAAAAAAAAAAAAAAAAAAAAAAATGAAAAAAAAAAAAAAAAAAACTCTTGAGAGAATATTTGCTAGGCCGCATTTAGAGTGATACCTGATTCACGTATCTAGTGCTACATTAAAAAGATAGGGATCCATCACTACCGTGCCTGAAAGGCTAAGGTAGTGATCAGGTGATATCATTTCAATGAACTGACCATGTGAATTTTTGTGGGGATGTAGCTATTTTAACATTAGTTGTGTCCTAAAACGGAGACAGTCCTCCGATATGGAGATTGTCTCCCTAGGGTAAAACCATCGAATTTCGGAGGAACATACATGTAAAAACGGATGTTTCTACACACTCCCTTTCGTTATAGTCTGTTTTGTTCATCCATTCGCTTTGTGTTGTCCTTTTTCGTTTCATCATGTAGATAAAATATCTGCATGCCGGACTTCCAACAGTGAAAACACATAAAACATCACACAGGAATCAATCAATCAGATATTTCTATCGACCTTATCGCTCTTCCACTCAAGGAATGTTTACAGCTGGCGGAATGTACGGACAGAGATGAGGCCACATTTAAAATTATTTCTGTTTGCCCTCTCCCTACCCTGTCTAGAAAAGTTGGGTAGGTAGGTAGGATTTTTTTTCTTTTTTTTTTTTTTTTTATGAACTACTGTATTATGCCTTATTTTTGGTCAAAGGAATTAGCTACAATTTTGTCAAAGCTACTCACAATTACATTTGCATTTTATGTTTTGTAGTGCTTGAACATAAGAACAAAATATATTCAATTGGTGAGGAGGGTCATGGTTTAAATGAAAAAACATTACTTTCTGGGGAAAACAATTTATCTTCTGACAGAAACATTAAAAAAAAAAAAAAAAAAAAAAAAAAAATTGAAAGGGCAATAAAATTTTTTGAGTAGGCCCTATTTTAGGTGAGTAGGTAGGGAGAGGGCAAACAAACAAATTTTTATTTTTGGCCTGAAGGGAAAAAAAAAACAGGCACCTGAATCTTTTTAAAAATAAACACTGAAATATTTCATTTCTTCTCAAAATATCAATTCATCATAATAAGAAACTTTATTTATGTCACCTAAAAGTACTGATTTCATTTGTTAATTGGAACAAAAGATAGGTAAGCAGGTAAAGAATCAAGTGTCTGTTTTTCCTTTCAGCTCTGTCCATACTTCCCGCCACCTGTCTGATTTTTCACATTTGACCCTGCGTCACTTTGAGAGCTAATCAAACATGCCTAAAGGGTTCATCCAATGAAATGGCCTGTTCTTAATTGAATCAAACGTACCGTGTAGCAAACGCACATGTGTTTGCTAACTTTGCTTTAAGGCTATACATGATATAGGATAAACTTTTTCTCTATTCACACAGATATCGTGCATGAGATAAGATTCATACCAGGTCAGTTCGACCCGTTCTCACTCTATGAGTCACTCTTCCTACATACCGCACCAAAGTCAACTCGTACCCAAGTCAATTCGTAAACAGGTCAACTCGCACCGACGTCGCATCTAAGTCAAGTCGCATCCAAGTCAAGTCGCACCCAAGTCAACTCGTACCCGAGTCATCAACTTGCACCCAATTCAACTCATACACAAGTCAACTGTCACCCAGGTTGATTTGCACCCAAGTCGCACCCAAGTCAACTTGCACCCAAATGAATTCGCAACCTCACACACAAGTACCTGTCAACTCACACCTTAGTCGACTCCCATCCAAGTCAGCTTGTCAGCTCACACCCAAGTCAACTCGATCTATGACATTTTTTTTTTTTTAGGAGATATGGAGCAAGAATATAATTGAAAAGAATTTTGAAAGCTGGGGGTGGGGGGGGGGGGGGCTGGGATGGGGGTCCCATCTACCTTCCTTCCTCCCTACCTCCCAACACTACCTGCCTACCTACTTACCTCCCTCCAACTATACCTATCTTCCTTCTCTCTCTTGCTCCCTACACGACCTCCCTCTCTCCCTGCCTGTCTATCACACTACCCACCCACCTACACTACCTCTCCGCCTACCTAAATACCTACCTATCTCCCTCCATATCACCCTCCCTACAGGTTTGCATACCTACCTCCATACACTACATCCCTCCCTCCCTACACTATCTAATTACCCCATCCCTACCTACCTCCATACACTACCACCTACCCCCCCTCCCCCACTACCCAATCTACTATCTATCTACTTACATACACACATACCTACCTGCAGCACTCCCTACATTGCACTATCTCCCTCTCTTCCTCCCTAAGTGCCTCCCTTCACCTCCTGCCTACCTATCACACTACCTTCCCACCTACCAATACTACCTCACCACCTACCTACCTACAATACCCACCTACCTACAACACTCCCCTACCGACCCACATACCTCCCTCACTACACTTCCAACCTAACTCCTTCCCCATACTATCTGACTACCTCCCTCCCTTCCTACATACCTTCCTCCCTACAATACAATACACTACCTACCTCCCTCCCTACACTACCTCCCTCCCTACCTACATACCTCCCTACACTACCACCCTTCACTACCTACCTATCTACTTACCTAACCACCTACCTCTCCCCCTAACTCCATACATTACTTTACACTACCTGGCTCCCTCCCTCCCTCCTTCCCTACATGTAAGTACTCCTTACACTTCCTACTCTCTCTTCACTATCTACCTCCCTCCCTACACTACCTTCTTCCCTCCTTACACTACCTAACTGCCTTCCTTTTACCTCAATTCCTATACTACATCCCTCCCTTTCTACCTACCTCCTTCCCTCCCTACCCCCTCCCTCCTTACACTACCTCTATGGCTCCTTCCCTCCCTCCATCTCTAACTACTGCCCTCCCGCTCATTGGACAGCTGGATACACTCGACTATAATGATAATGTTAAGTTTCTAGTGTAAAGTTTATCGTGTGTGTTTGCAGATAAGGCAGCGTGCCTTTATTTCATATTAGCTATGCGGGTCAGATTGCTGTTGGAAGCGTTTGGGGCTTCTGATAAACGGTGTTTATCTTTTTTTCTTTATATACTGCAACACCCCCTCGCGAGGATTCCCCTCCGGTCAAGCTCCATCCCCCCTGGTGTAGTATTGTCAGTTTGACGTTTCACCAGTAAACTATTCTGATTCTGATTCTGACGTGCAGGTAATAGGCATAGCTCAAGAGCATCCCAAATTTGATGGTTTTACCCTATTTGAGAATTATCCCCATTTGTACTTTGAGTTGAATTTCAAGTTCAACTTGAATGATGCTGGAGCAGGAAGAAAATTAAAACCAATTATCTTGACGATATTTTATAACTCATATATTAACTTCGTGTAGGGACTTTGCTGAGATTGTCATATCTTACTTCCAGATACTTTTCAGATGGTGTCATTCGAGTACTACAAAGAAATGAAAGCAAAAGAAAGAGAAAACGGCGGCAAAACCTGAAATTTTCTTCCCGAGATGGACAACTTGTTAACCCTTTTATGATAAACGGCGTTTTGTACTCCACTGCTTTACCTACACAAGTTCTGGGGTCATCTCGATCCCAGATAAAAATGACCGGGACATTACCCAAACACTGGTCCCTTATGTGCATCGATATGTCAGTTTTTGTGTTAACAGGGAACCACTTTATTGTAATCATAAAGACAGCTAGAGTTCTTGACCTGAGCCTCATGACCTTTCAGCGATTGCATTACTCTCCATTTTCGACATTAGGAAAAATGGGTTCGTTAATCGAGACAACAAGAGTGCATCGAGTCCAGACGTTCCCATCGGTGTTCCGTGATACCTCTAGGTCACGAGCGGGTTAGCTAGCTGATGTAGTCACTGGAGGGTTCAGAACAGATGCATTGTTTTATTGAGATAGACTCATCTAATATTCTGTAGATTTTCACAACAGGCCAAGAAAGGCTCTCTTGTTTCAAGATCTTTAATAAAAAGCTGACAAACTACTAAAATGTATACTTACTTTGTCAGGATTTGAGACTTTGCTGAAATATAAGAGATTATGAATTAACTCATGAGACATAGTCAGAAGTGATTACATTTAAGTTGTTAACATAAATAGGATGAAGTGGTGGTTTAATGTATCAAAAAGAAGAAAGTAAAATCAAGGAAAAGATTCATATAAGCTTCTTTGAAGCTTTTTTCTGATCCTTAGATTTATTGTTTGTCATTATTGTACAGTGTGAATTTCGATGAACTAGATGAACAAGATGTTTTATGGTCAACTTGTAATTCCCGTCGGTGTTTGATGATACCTCTCCACATCTCTGCCATGGAAGGGGAGAGAGATCACGCTGTATAACGGAGTGTGGGTTAGCAATCTAGCCTTGTCATACCAAGGATCCTGTGTATACCATAGTTTTATTGAACCGCTGCTCCAGAAAACAAACAATTATCATATGCGAAAACAAAGTCGCAGATCAGCTTCGCAGTAACTGCGAAGCTGATCAGCGCCTTTGTTTTCGCTACACAGATAGTACAATCCTCCTTCTACTTAAATCCGAATGTCAAGATTCTAGCCTACTTCTTTGACTATACACGCCGGTTTGTGTCATACCTGGTCGGAAAACACAAATTGTTGGTTTTCTCACGCACATGCTCAATTATAGTAATGTACATGTATGTTACCTAAACAACATCCAAAAACATTCGCTAGGACAAACTATTAAGCTTTAAATGGGTCTAACTAAAATCAGCAGTTTGTAAACATTGTTTTTTCCCCCCTCATTTCTTAGTTTCGATATTTGAGATAGTTTCAATCTGTCCAATCGCATCAGTCAAAATTCATTACTTGCGTGATTAATTATATGAGCCACCTTGTGGAAAAACCAACAATGTGGTTTCCGAACAGGTCTGACACAAATCAGGCTGCACAGTCACAGAAGCAGGATAGAAGCTTGAAATTTCGGATTTAAGAAGAAGGGGGATTGTACTATCCGAGTGGCGAAAACAAAGGCGCTAATCAGCTTCGCGGTTACCGCGAAGCTGATCTGCGTCTTTGTTTTCGCCTATGCAGATTGTTGGTTTTCCCATGAGGCGGCTCATATATATTTGTATTATATTCTAAGAATGTAATACAATCATGATTCGTGATTGGTGTAAAGCGGTCATACATGCCAAATAAACACAAATATGATAAACCATTCACTGGTTCAGATTTCATGAAGACAGCAAGCAATGTATCAAATTTCATTCTCATTAATCACGAAACATAAGATGTCGAAAAATAAGATCACACATATTTCTGATTTATACCTATAATTGAATTGTTCATTCAAAACATAAATAACGAAAATAAAAGAATGATCAGGAAAGGCGACAATCTGGCATTGTCAAAATCCGATTCCAGAAACCAGCTTTGAAAATGATTGACAATTTTAACGGCACAATCGATCAAATTAACCGTGAACTCTTCCACAAAATTAGCAAAATACTGCTTAACACATATTTGACGAATGGATTCTCCCATCATTATAAATTGGACGAGTCCACATTTCATTTTTAGGGGCCGCAGGTGTGAGTTTAAAATTTTATTCCATTTTTCGATGCAATTCCTGTAAGCAAACAGAATAGCCTCAGATGGGATGCCGTGTTCTGCGGCGTCACATCTGGGGCTATACTGTTTGCCTATGTCCCACAAAAGGGACGCCAGGCTTAAATGAGTTAAAGCGAGCTTCAACCACCAAGAAAATATAGATTGTGTCTGTCTACCTAGGAGAGCAGCTGCTAAAGTCCAGTATACGTATTTCACGCTGTGGTTTTACTTTTTGTTTTAGATTCTAAGGAGCAGGGAGATACATAAGAACCTTCATAAAACAACGGTTAAAACAGTGAGTACTGACTAACATCTTATTACCCCATACCAACTTACTCTTGGCATTATTTATCAGATTGAAATGTAAAACAATAAGTTAAGAGTTAAAGTGTCGAGTAGAAAAAATAAGTAAGATAAAGCGAGTCGAAGACGAGCTGTTTTTACTTATTTTTTCTACGAGGTCTTTAACTAACTTGTAGTATGACACAACGCAAATTGGCAGATCCGTACTGTAACTTCCAATATCAGGACGTTATTGTATTTCATCCCGCCTCTTTGCTCTGTATTAATATGTACGCCCGCCTCTTTTGATATTGACTTGTATTGGATTTAATGTTACAAAAACTTCAAAGGAAAAACAGAAAGTCATACTACAATTTGAAGGTCGTACAAGGAAGTGCGTCTATAGTTTCAGATTTCAAAAGAGCGTCTGTTTGGTATTTAGACTCTAGACTGCAATAAGGATACGATCTGGTATTCAATTAATGTCGATAACTTCCTCTTTTGGATATTTGATAAATGCCAATCAGGTTTAAAATATTTCAGTTTAAATGTCATTTCATTTTTATGCATCTTTAACAGTTGTTGTTGTTGTTCTTAATCCATATCCGTTGTACATCATACTTAAAGATGCTACCAAGAATCAAAATTCCTTGCAAACTGAATCAATACCAAAAAGATTTTTCTTGTATTAAGTATCGAATATAAATTCGTCTGCAACTTCATTATTAATTTGAGCAAAGTAATAATTACTATATACAAATTGATGCGTTGTTGCTTAATAACCACAAACTATAATTTTTACACCTATTAACATATAAATTGCGTTAACCTTTATGTTCGACATGGCAGCTGCAATTATCACTCTTAGATGTATCGAACATTGATTGACGAGGGATTATATTAAAATATACCAGCCCTTGATATTGTTTCCTGAATCGAATCAGTCTGAAACGGCTGAAACGGTATCCCTTTACCGAAATACACATATCAATGAAGTTGTACTTGAAACAAATCCATATATAGAAAAAGGCACAGACATGTGTTTTAGTGATGCGACACCCATTTTCCATTTAAAAAGGTACAAGTAGGCGGCAATGATCAGGAAAAGACGCAATCAGAAAGAAATCCCCACTCGAAAAACCGAGGTGGAAAAAAACAAACAAAACAAACTGGCAATTAGACCAGCGCTTTGAAAGACGATCTCCGATAAAGATGAACGGACGGACACAGAGAACCATGGCAAAGAGAAAGAGAGCGAGGGAGAGAGAAAAAGAAAGAATAATTCAAAATTTTGAAATATGGTTGTTATCCGTGCATGGAATAAGTGAAACTTTCCCATGCTGTGGACTAATATCTCATGGCCATATATCATCGTTTGCGACGGAAACCAGTTAAATTTAACATTTACCAGTAGTTCGATTTTGCAATTTCCCATAAAACGATTAATGATGTAGGTTCTTTTGTTCTTGCAAAGGTTATGCTTATTTGCCATTTGCAAAATCAGTTGAGCAACTCCATCAGAACCTGCTTTATCATTTCGGAAACAGCTCAGTCTTCATTTATCAGCGTCTTGTGTGCGCTACATGAATCCAACAATGCATCAACTTTTTAAACGTCATCACTTTCAAGCCTGAAGCTGTAAGCTGTCTTCTGTTGCTGTGCATTCCGACGTAGGATACCCAAAGGCAGACTTTTCCTTGGGCGGCTGATTTGGGATGGCGAGGTCCGCATAAATCAACACAAGTGACCATGATGGTGATCAATTAAAACAAAATGTCATTTCCTGTTTACTGTGGTTGCGATATATAAATCAAGGCGTGATCGAAACGAAATGATTCCTAGAACAACGGCAACCAATACATCTTTATCACCACATAAATGTAGGCTAGTACAATGAGCTAACTCCCCACTTCGGTACCTCGTTCCACGAGAGGTTTAACGGAATACCGATGGAAATATTCCGTCTACAATGAAACCTACTGTAGACAAGCTGGCTTCTTGAAAAAGAAACCAATGAAAAGGTCAGCAGCAGTTTGCTATAAGAGCTTCCTTTTGCTCCAGATTTCAGTGTTGTTGATTCTCTGGTTCGACATTAATTTCGATTTGACCATACGTTTCAGTCTTGTAATGAACGCTTGACCAGTGTGTGTATCTGTCACTCAAGGCATTGGCCAAATTTC
The DNA here is from genome assembly GCA_964017185.1 of Rugalucina vietnamica. Taxonomy (NCBI): domain Eukaryota; kingdom Metazoa; phylum Mollusca; class Bivalvia; order Lucinida; family Lucinidae; genus Rugalucina; species Rugalucina vietnamica. Next base: position 6,509,982 of record OZ024873.1, read on the forward strand.
TGATGTTGCGGAATCAAAGCCAGTTCTAATGGGAGCACGATTACAATCAATATGTCGATATGTCACAGTGTAGAAAACCATTCTGCAGTGCGGTCAATTTGTGACAGAGTTCTGAATTTTGACCTGCAGCCACACTACCAGAAACATACCCATGAGTCCGATGTGATGGACTAAAAGTCAGCCATATAGAGTTCCTATATATAGTTTCTGTACCCCTCGTCAGGGTATCTACGATATAAACCTAGATGCGCGATGCTAAGAAGTTGCCACGATGGAGACTGCTTGCGAGATATTTACCGCTATTTGGCGGGGAGTGTCAACAATGGATAAATTAAATTGTTTGTGGTGAACTGTCTAGTCAACATAGACGGGTTCACTAGGATTTATTAATCGCTTTATGTGACAAAACGCGTAATTGAGAGAGAGCAGTCGATCATGGGTACAATTTTCTTCATATTCAAAGTAAACATTGTGGAAAAGGTCGGGACCTTTTTCCAATGAACTTTATGTCGACGGAAAGTCGGACAAATAAGACACTTATGGATGCTTTTCAGGACAGTGACACTGGTTTTCCAATCAGGTACCGTTTTGATGGCAACATATTCAACCTCAGAAGGTTGCAAGCCAAAACTAAGGTCCAGACTGATGTGCTAGATGAGCTCCTCTATGCAGATGATATGGATAAGAATGCCAACACAGAGGCAAAAATGCAAAGAGCCATGGATCAAGTCTCACAGTCATGTGATAACTATGATCTCACAATCAGCACAAAAAAGACAGAGGTTGTACACCAACCAGCCCCCGGAAAACCATATAATGAACCAACCATCACTGTGAATGGGCAAAAACTGAAAGTTGTTGACAAGTTCACCTACCTGGGAAGCACTCTCTCCAGAGCAGTGCATATTGATGATGAGATCACTGCCAGAATTGCAAAAGCTAGTGTGGCATTCGGAAGACTCCGTGCAAATGTCTGGGAGCGAAATGGAATCAAGCTTGACACCAAGCTGAAAGTCTACAAGGCTGTGGTACTGCCAATCCTCTTGTATGCATGTGAGACCTGGACAGTATACCAACGCCATGCAAAGAGACTTAACCATTTCCACTTAAGCTGTTTGAGAAAGTTGTTAAAAATCAAGTGGCAGGACAAGATTCCAGACACAGAGGTCCTGAGGAAAGCAGGGATGCAAAGCATGCATACAGTCTTAAAGCTAGCACAGCTAAGATGGACTGGCCATGTTATAAGAATGCCTGATGCGCGACTTCCAAAGAAAGTTTTCTATGGAGAACTGCAGGAGGGAAAGCGCTCTCAAGGTGGCCAGAAGAAACGCTACAAAGACACCCTCAAAGCCTCTCTGAAGGATTTCGAAATACCAATGGGGTCCTGGGAACAGACTGCACAGGAGCGATCAAAGTGGCGAGGTCTCATCAACAAAGGAGCAGCTCTCTATGAAAAGAAGAGAATCTGTGAAGCTGAAAGAAAGCGAAGAGAGCGCAAAGCCAAAACAAATGTGCCACCAGCAGACTCTATGACATTGACTTGCTCTACTTGCAACCGACAGTTTAGAGCCAGAATTGGCCTAGTCAGCCATCAAAGAACTCACCAACACACATCAGCACTATTCAAGAAATAAGGATGGTCTTTCTCATTAGTGAGAGACGAACTATCACAATTATAAGGAGATATGGGTGTTTCACTTATGCCTCATCAGCTCTATGTTAGTGTAGGAAACGGTGATATTTTCTCACTGAAATCCACGAGAAACAAGTATCCTGTTGAAAAAGTCTCGTCAAAGTATTATCTGATTTATGAAATCCTGATACTAAATGCGGTAGGTTGATGACCGTGCAAGCAATGCAGAGTGAGGGAAACTGTACAGCATCATGATATCAATACTACTTTGACATTTCCGAGAACTGAGATGATGCCAGTCGGTGCGTTTAGATTTCGTAATATATCATAGTTTATTTTTTGTTTTATTTCCGGCACACGACGTAAACTGGTGCGAAATTTTGAGATTATCATAATCATATGACATGTCCATGTGACAGTCACATGGTCATAGAGCTCTCATGATCCGTGCATCTATTGCATGCAAGAAGGTAGTTGGATGAACCGTTCATAATATATTGTTTATTAATTTCCTAACAGCTGATGTGCCTTCTTTCTTTGTAGTTCCATATTTAAATCTGAGAACAAACATATCTATTTGCACTGTCTTCGCATATCCTTGTATTTCGATGACACTACAATAAAAAAGACTTCATTACACCTAATAAATGCAAAATGGGGTCATATCTTTAATATTAAATTTACCGTTCTGAGCTAATACTCAAATGCGAGAGAGAGAGAGAGAGAGAGAGAGAGAGAGAGAGAGAGAGAGAGAGAGAATTCTTTCCACTAGCAGTCACTCACAGCGAAATCATTTTCTGGGTTGTGTGGCATCGATAGTGCAGATGATATTATCCTCTTGGTCCTTTGATCAGCAAGGCTATTCTGAGAAGTTGGAAATTTTTTATCGGTTAAGATTTCATTTTCTAACCCCATTTGGTTCATTTAAGTCTTTGTATCGACTACCCTGTTGAAAGTTACAACACCATAGTAATGCTCTTTGGTTCCATGTTGCCTAATCTAAAGCAGTGGCGGATTTTGAGGGGTTTCAAGGGGTTCACTCGAACCCCCCCCCCCCTGTGGAGCCGATTTATTTCCTTTTCATGGGGGAATTTCGAGAAATTTGTGTGAAATTAGCCAAACGAACCCTCCTTTTCTACATTTGAACCCCCTCTTTAGAAATCCTGGATCCGCAACTGTAAATGGTCACCGAAGAGGCCTAAGTAGCCGAAATCGCGGTATGGCCCATTCCACCTTCTCATCAATGTGCTCTCTGCGCTTAAATAAAAAGTAAAACTGAGATCCTTAAAGATGTACAAGTAGGCAAAGATCAGGAAAAGGCGCAATCAGAAAAAGATTCCCACTCCAAAAACCGAGGTGGGAAAAAATCAAACTAACAATCAGGTACTTATACCATGAAACATATCGTAAGCCGAATGAGCAGCTATTTTCCCAATAGGTGGCCACTCAGTTACCTTAACTTAACTAAAAATATGAAAACATACATAAGGCGCCAACAGCACAAAAAATTTTAAACACCAAGACATAAAACAAAAAGAACCACTACAGAAGTATCGACTTGGAACGATCAGTAACACAAAGTTACTGGCGGGCTTAAACCGGTTTTACAGGTACCTAACCTCACCCTCAGCTTCTGCGGTGGTTCACAACATTTAGTTAGTTCTTCGGTCCTCGTGGTGAATCTCTAACTAGTCAATGAATCATCAAGAACAAACAAATAAATCATGATAAACATCCTGATGAATCAAAAACCAGGACTCACATATGAATGATTAGCAGTGAACATATTAATGAGAAAGGGATGGGTCATACCGCGGTTTCGGCTACTCAAGCTTCACCAGTGACCCTTTAGATTTGGCAACATGGAGCCAAAGAGAATTACTGTAAATTTGCAACTTTCAAGAGGGTAGTGAACGAAAAGACTAGTATTATCCAAATGGGACCAAATACATTAAACATTGGTTAGAAAATGAATCTAACCCGATTTCTGATTTCTCAGAATACCTCCACTGATCTAAAAGGAAAATTTAATCTGCACTATGGATGACGTACGGGGAGACTTTTTAGGGCCGCAACACGGCACAACACCAGCTGCAGTTATAGCAAATAAAAAGTAAAACTGAGATCCTTAAAGAGCAGTGAACATATTAATGAGAAAGGAGTGTCTTTTTTTATTTGCTATTACTTCAGATGGGATTGTGCCGTGTGGTGGCCCTAAAATATATCCCCGTATATCATCCATAGTGCAGATTATATTTTTCCTTTTGGTCCTTTGAGATCAGCGAGGATCTTCATAGAAATTCGAAATTTGTGATCGGTTAAGATTCTTTTTCTAGCCAACGTTTAATTATTTGGCACCATTTGGTTAATACTAGTCTTTGTATCGACTACCCTGTCGAAAGTTACCAAACTACAGTAATGTTCTTTGGCTCCATGTTGCCAAATTTAAAGGGTCACTTAAAGGGAATAAGTAGCCGAAACTGCGCCGGGTATGGCCAATGCCCCTTTCTCATTTATATGCTCTTAAAGTATCTCAGTTTCAATTTTTATTTTAAGCAAAATGTCTTCCAAATGTAAACATATTCGGCTGGCACTAAATACCGGAGTGAGATCACAAAAACAAAGTTTTGCACCGGAAAGGCAGTGAATGTTTTCAGCCAAAAATATGATTTATTTTATTTGTCGAAGACATCTCAGATCATTTTTGACCTGCATCCGGGTTTTTTTCCATATGGAAGATGAAAAAGGCAACAAACTGCGTCTCTTTAAAAAGTACCTTAAAATGATGTTTTTTACTATACAAGCCATCATTGGTCCTTATTGTTATTCATTTTAATCGCTTTTTGTGTGACGAAAGCTTTTGCAAAGAAAATTGAAATCTAAGATCTGTGGCTTTTGAAATTTTATGATCCATGCAGGCCAACGTAGATAAGATGCGTTCGGATTTTCTCCATTAAAATATAGGCGTGTTCGGATCAAAGGCTCTGCTCAACAGAACGAGTCGTTTCGGTCCAGCGACTCTTAAGGACTCTCGCCGTACGGACATTTGAAAAGCATTTCCTCTCAGTCATGTCTGGAGTTGGCTCTGCAAGAGTCATACTGTCTGTCTGTCTGTCTGTCTGTCTGTCTGTCTGTCTGTCTCTCCTGCATCCTGTACCCTATTGCAGAACAGATATTAATCTTCGACAATTATCTTTTTTAAAGATGTTTCTTTCTTGGTTATTCTAAGTTTACCTTTCTAAATCAATTTCACTTTAAATATCGCAGCCAGACAAAGTTTCATTGTGGGACAGTATCCTCACCCTAAAGACAGCGGCGCTTACATTTTGAGGTGATAAGTAATCAGTGCAACCTTCCGAACTTGTATACGAAATGTCTAAAGCATCGTTTGCAATCTATCAGTCAAGTGGAACAACGCATAGTGGGTGCCTGACTCTAAAACAGTCGTGATACAAGTATAAGCGTTTTCAAAACGGTTGCGATCTCTAAGCACTATTTTCATTGTATGACCACGTATAAACCCACGGCGACAACCACAGACCGAAAAGACTCTGGCAGCTCGGTTCAACGTGAGCTGTCATACCCGAGCCGGCATGCGGTTTTTAGTGTGACCCAATCGGAACTGCCTCGTCCAATCAAGTACGACCGGAAGTCGGTGGTCGATTAACGAGAAGATTCCCCGTTCAATTATATATATGCGATGCGATATCGCCACGGGTATATCGCAATTAACGACTGTGGTGAACGGAATGGAAAATCACCCTGGTAAATATTGTTTTTTCTTAAAAAAAAAAATAAATATTGTTTTGTTTTTTTCTTAAAAAAAAAAAAAAAACTCAGTTTTAAAAGTCTATGATAACTTTGAAAGAGTCAAAGTAGGTGCACTCAGAATTTTTTACCACATTCTCGCAAGATCTAGTGCTAAAGTTAGCAATTTAGCAATGTTACCATTGCTTATGCCATTGGTACCAAACTTGCCAATTATGCTTACAAAGCCATTATGGGTAATTATTTCAACGGGAAGAAAATGTCACGTGATTCAGTCGAAATGGCTCAGTGGTTTCGTTCAGGAATTTCTGAGCCACATGCCTATTCCATAGGTCGGGCGTGGGCAATTTTTTTTTCTGAAATATATAAAGAACCCGACGGAATGTATGTGGTCTGGCTGTCCCCTTCCGAACGCGGTGGTTTCACAGGCACATTCCGTGAATCCGAGTTGTATCCCTCAGGCAGCCTGCGTCACTGTTGCATTTGGGGAAAAGGGCCTTTTGGTAGTATAGTACAACAGTGACTTGGTAAGGTTAAGAAATGGCATGATTCAAATATGTGCCAGGGTTATCAGTGTATGGTGGTGGTTATTAATCCTGTTATTGCGGAGTGGTGAAGTGATAGGTGAAGATAAAGCGAGGTGCGTCGTAATCAGTGGAAGATATACTAGCCAACCTATGGCGAGTCTGTTAATTAAAATAAAACAATGTACATGTAGAAAATCAAAATGAACAAAACTGGTAAGATCTATATTTATGCGTATGATATTGCTTCCACAATTTGATCTTCCAAAATAGTTGTCAAGTTGTTCGCCAACAAGACATTTTTCAAATACCACTCTAATATATGTCCTAAAATATGCGACTAAGTGGATGCACATATGACTAATGCAGACCTGTCAGAAATGTCTGGACGTTTTTGTCTCCCTCATGGGCGGTATTTGTGTTAAACCCAAGTAAGACATATACATCGAAATTGTGATTTACATTGTAAATTAATGGCACCTAGCTACAGGCATCGAAGTCTATTAATTGATCAAGTGCGATAGAAAATTTTAAACATGAAAACAGCTTGACGTAGCTAGCGTTTGAAATGCGATTGCTAACATCAATGCTCCTCTCTTTAACCAGTTTAATACGCCCGCCGCCCTATTTATGGGACATAGACACACATTATAGCCCCAGATGTGACACCGCAGACTGCGGCATCCCATCCGGGGCTATTCTGTTTGATTAGAGAAAATTCACCAATTTGAAAGTGAATAGAAATTTAGAACCACTCATGATTCCCTTAAAGACTTAGCTCTCGGATGTTTTCACTAAAAGTGAATACAAACAGGTCCCTCTTATGGATAGATCTGCCCCATTCATGCATGATATTGTGGTCACAAAGGAAGGGGTGACCAAACTTCTCAAAGGTCTAAACCCTTCTAAAGCCTTAGGGCCTGATGAGCTTCATCCCAGAGTCCTAAAGGAACTGGCTATGGAATTAGGGCCGGTATTCGCCCATCTCTTCCAGCAGTCAATTGATACAGGTGAAATTCCTAAAGAATGGTCTCTTGCTAATATTTGCCCCCTGTTTAAGAAGGGCGACAGGTCACTTGCCCGCAATTACCGCCCTGTTTCTTTGACATGCATTCCTTGTAAGCTTCTTGAACATATTGTATGCTCAAATATTATGGCCCATCTTGATGAACATGAACTCCTGTCGGACAGGCAACACGCATTTAGGAAATGGCATAGCTGTGAAACTCAGTTGACTACAGTGATAAATGACTGGGCCAAAATCTTAGACAAAAAAGGCCAGGTCGACACTTTTATACTCGATTTTGAAAAGGCTTTCGATACTCCTCCCCATGAACTCCTTAAAAGCAAATTGTTCAGCTATGGAATAGGTGGAACAACACTGAATTGGATAAATGCTTTCCTTTGTTTCAGACAACAAAGGGTAGTGGTTAATGGTATTAAATCGGATTGGGCTCCAGTTGTGTCGGGTGTCCCTCAGGGCACCGTTCTCGGCCCCTTACTGTTTTCCTTGTATATAAATGACATCTCAGCAGACATCGAGTCCGAAATAAGACTCTTTGCTGATGATTGTGTTTGCTATCGTGAAATCAAGAATGAAGAGGATACATTGAAACTTCAAAGAGACATTGATCGCCTAGGCAGTTGGGCTAGAAAATGGGGAATGAGATTTCAACCCGTCAAATGCAACATGATGCAGCTGACAAATAAACGGTCTAGTAAGATACAGGCTAAATACACCCTTGAGGGCACTTTACTGGAAAACGTTGAAAGCATAAAATACCTGGGTGTAACTATCACAAATGATTTGAAATGGAATACTCATATTTCCAATGTTTGTACAAAGGCTAACAGAACTCTCGGATTCTTGAGGAGAAATTTGTATTCTTGTCCCCCAGATGTGAAAGAAGCAGCTTATAAAGGACTGGTGCGGCCGGTCTTGGAATATGGAAGCTCAGTTTGGGACCCTCACACTCATGGCCTCCAGGAAGAACTGGAAAAGGTCCAAAATCGTGCGGCAAGGTTTGTGACGGGAAATTATGTTTTTGAAACTGGGAGCATGACTGGCATTTTAGGTCAACTGAAATGGGAATCTCTTAAGAAAAGGAGGAAGGATAGTAGACTTATATTGCTATACAAAGGTCTAAAGGGTAAAGCCAGAATACCCACAGATGACCTTATCCCAAAGAATAGGCGTTGTAGAAATCAACACTCTTTGGCTTTTCAGATACCTTCAGCTAGCAAAGAAGCGTACAAAAGTAGTTTCTTTCCACAGACTATCAGGGACTGGAATGACCTCCCTGATTCACTTGTCTCCTCTGCTGAAATGTCTGATGACTGTGTGTCCAAGTTCGCTTCACTTGTGCGTTCAAGGGACTAATTTCCCCCCCCATCCGAACCCCCTGGTGAAATAATGTCATTTGGCGTGTCACCAGTAAACTATTCAGATATTCAGCTCCTGAAGGAGCTATATTGGTACCACTGGTACCATTGGTACCGCTGTTTATTCGGCGAATGACCCCAAATACCCTTATATCACTGTCATAATGAGGTGATTATCACATCTCTGCAGGGGGTAATAAAGAGGCCATGAAAGATCTTACCTGTAGTTCCACTGTTTATTTGTTTTATGGTCCCTGATAACCTGTGCAATAAATCTGCCTCCTTCTGCAATCAACATTAATTCCTGTTTTTGGCCCCTACCTGTATTCTGAGTCATTGTCAGGCCACTAGGTTTTCTAGTCTTTAAAATAGGCTTTTAAAATGAAATTGGACTCATGCAAGCGATGGGCGAACACATTCGTCACATGTGGGACATGGCTCGAAATCATTCTGATGAACGTCGGCTTCAGATTGCATTAAGCTGATACTTCGAGAGATTTCTTCATTTCGGCCACTCACCAACCCCTCCTTTGCTTCTGTAAGATCATGATTTTTATCAGCGACGCCTAGAATTAAAAATCAGGAAAACATGTCCGTTCAATGAATACACACTAAACCCCACCTTTATACAGTAAAACTGGGGTTCGCAGGGGCATACCTATTTTTCTTATTTTTAATCCACAACATAGATTGTGGATACTCGTTAGAACCGCCGTGTACCCACAATCTATGTTTTGAGCAAAAATAAGAAAAAATATCAAACAATTTCCAGTTTTTACAACCAATTTTTCTTGTATGGGCGATTTTTTTTATAATGCCATTAGTGATGAATGTACTTTCCCGTCATGATGATTATCACTTTTTTTTCAATTTTATGGCATTGTAAGTTGATTCCAAAATTTCAATTTCATATTTCAAAGATTTTCCTCTGAGCAAACGCATAAGTCCCAGAAGGGACACCTCTGTCTTATCTGGACCTGTTTGCCTATGTCCCACAATTAGAAAACCAGGCTTAATCATTTAAGCCGCAGTCACATGCCACTGAAAATGCTGGATTATCATCATCTTTCCTACGATATCTCAGCATATTTCGGCTACTTCCTCATAACAAATCTTATTCTTATTAATGTATTCATCACATTTTATGACGTGTTTATACATCGTTAGTACAAGTTTTACAAGTCTAGCTGTCCTATTCACACGGCTAATCACCAAATTAATTAATGTGTACTGCTAATTCTAATTATTTCTTGGAAAGCAATTATTATTTTGAAATTTTTGTTTTGTCGCTCGCATGCAGCTTCTAGATTGGCGTCAACTTTTATGCATTGACACATGTTTTACTTGGTTTTGGACCAACAAAGATGCAAACGGGTTTCTTTTTCGCGTTTTGTTGATTTCGTTTTCTCTAGGTAAATCTTTACATCTTCTTGGTTTTTATTTCCTCATTGTTTCTAGGGCGTAGAAAAATCGTACAAAAAAAAGTCAAAATGCTCCTCGTGCTCGGCAGTCTGGCAAGAAATTTCAGCTTAATTGTTTAATTATTAATCATGTACATGGAAATAAGTGATTGACCTTTAATGATGAACCTTTATTTATTTTATTGTTGAACTGTCGATATTTCTTTATTCCGCACTAATAAGGAAGCAAGTCTTTCCTTGTTGACGATCTTAAATGAAAACTTGCCCTTTTTAAATCATGTGAATAAACATGGTACACGAAGCAACTGCGTGCTAAGTCTCTGAGTATGCAAATGACTGCAGTTTATCTTTTTGGTTCACCATGTATTTTTAAATAGGATGAATCGATCCTAAAACCCTACATAAAACCCCTTCCTACAGCTAATGACGTGCTTTTGCCATTCAAAAAGTATAATTTTTATCTAAAAGTATTCACAATGTCATATAATATCAAGAAACCGAAATTTAAGTTAAAATTTAAAAAAATCAGACACGGACATCAAAGCTCGGCAGCTCGGCTTTCATACCGGACCATTACCTTCTCTGTCTGAAAGTAGTAAAACACACGGGGGTCCGCCACCAGTGGACGCCTTTCCACGAGGCTTGGCAAATGATTTTGTTTCTGATCTTCATGGTACTATGCACCACAGTGGGTCGCGTGCAAAGTGAATGAACCACCAAAATCAAACCCATTACTTACATTCATTTCTCTCTATCTCTTGCTGAAAAATTATCAAGGCGATTACATTATCAAGCAAATAGAGAATAAAGACACAGTGTAACATAGTGTGGGTATACATGCTCTGAATGAATGAAAGCATGTTGAAAGTATGCGAGAGTTTTATGATTGAAGTACTGTTAATTGTATGTAAAGGCTGTACGAGTGAGACAGTTCCTGATCATTGCTGCCATTTTACTTTTGTCTTATAATTCAAATTTAAAGCATCAATCAACTATAGAAATTCAGACCAATTTAACATAGCAAAATACTGCCTGCATAACTTTCGCAAAAAGGGTGACTGCTTTGTACTTTAACATTGCATGTACATTCTTATTGAATTCCTTCATTGTAAACATCATTGATTTAACCATATTTATCTATCATTACGTGCCTGAATGCATAATAAAAACATTGTTCTCACAACACACATGCCGGAATCTGATGAAACAGCATTGCACTCATTTATTTGTTTAGGTACATCGATCAAATTGACAGGTAGTGATCATTTTTGATACGAATTTGGAACTGGAATGTAAACGGAATGTATTGAGAGGGCGAGAGTCTGTATATAACCTGGGCTTTTTGACCATGCTCTTCAGACGAGCTCAGACGGCTTCAGTTCGGTTCAGTGTGTCAGGCAGTTATAATGTTATAATGCTTTGAAGCCACGAAATTATATGATGAACTTGTGAAATTAATGTTATTAAAATCTATACGATCACAGCTTTAACAGTTCGTGTTACTTAGTCACTACGTTTCACATAGTATGTGTGTTGAAACAGCGGAACGGCATCGATGGCGTCATGAAGTTTACAACGTCCAATCTTTATGACGTCAGGTTTGATCCGTAGTACTGATAACATGTTACAGTATCAGTAGCAGTTAATGTAGAACGGCCCTTGTGGACAGAGAACTTGGGAGGTATAGTATTCAGATAGCTGCACTAAGTGAGACTCGGTTCGCAGATGTTGGGGAGGTCAAAGAAGTTGGTGCTGGGTACACCTTCTGGAGCGGACGCAAAAGTGAACAGAGACGTGAAGCAGGGATTGGCTTTGCCATTTAAACGGAACTTGTTGTTAAGCATTGTCTACTTGTACCTTTTTTCATGATTGCCAAAAGACATCAATGCCCGCCTAATTACATTGAGACTTCCTTTGCCAGGCAATAAACATGCGACTATTGTCAGTGCCTATGCACCCACGATAAGCAATCCAGATGAGGTTAAGGAGACAAGTTCTATAATGACTTAGACGACGTTATTTCTGTAACACTCCGTACAGACAAGATTATCCTTCTTGGCGACTTTAACGCCAGAGTTGGTAGAGACCACCAGGCTTGGGAAGGAGTTATAGGCACAGAAGGTGGAAAGTGCAACTGCAAGGGTCTCTTGCGTCTAAGGAAATGTGCTGAACATGATCTTTTAATTACCAACACGGCCCGGTCTACCTAATACAAACAAAACATCCGGGATGTATCCCCATTCCAAACACTGGCATCGCATAGACTATGTCACAGTGCGGAGAACAGACAAGCAGGACGTCAGAGTGAGAAAGACTATGTATGGTGCAAACTGTTGGACAGATCATGGACTGGTTGTCAGCAAACTCAACCTAAGAATTCAGCCTGCGAGGAGACCTCAAGGCAAGAAGGTACAAGTAGGCAATGGTCAGGAACAGGCGCAGTCAGAAAGAAATTTTCACTCCAATAACCGAGGTGGGAAAAAAACTGAATCGACAGACTTCCACAAATACAGTGCAATGTTCCGTTAGATGAATTTCCAACGGTCATAGAAGCATGAAAAGCAGCTCAACAGCAGTCATCTGGCAAAGCGCCGTGTGCAGATGCAACTCATGCCGAGGTCTATAAGGCTGGGGGACTAACCATGTCAGAGAAAACAAGAGTTGTTTCACTGTATGTGGAGGAAGGAGGCTATATCACAAGAATTTAAGGATGCATCCATAATACAGTCCACCTATACAAGCGGAAAGGAAATCCTTAAATCTGTGACAACCACGGAGGTATCTCCCTCCTATCCATTGCTGGGAAGATACTGGCAAAACAAGTTTTGAATCGCCTGAATGTTCATCTTGATCAGACGGGACTTATCCCAGAAAGTCAATGTGAATTCAGAAAAGACAGAGGGACAATAGATCTTCACAGCTAGACAGCTTCAGGAGAAATGCCCGGAACAGGATGTATGGCGTTTTTCGACCTCACCAAAGCTTTTGACACAGATAGTCGTGATGGACTGGAAAATCATGGCCAAGTTTGGTTGTCCGCCCAGATTCATAGCAATGGTGCGGCAATTTCATGATTGCATATAGGTACGTGTGCAAAATGATAGAGAGTTCTCTGAACCCTTTGAGGTAACGAATGGGGTCAAACAAAAGGGCTGTGTTATGGTACCATCACTGTTCAGTCTGATGTATATGCCATGCTTATGGCTGCTTTTTAGGACAGTGACACTGGCTTTCTGATCAGGTACCATTTTGATGGCAATATATTCAACCTTAGAAGGTTGCAAGCCAAAACTAAAAAGTAGAATGATGTGCTAGATGAGCTCCTCTATGGATTCTCTTAACCATGATAATCAAGCTGATGTTATCGCAGCTTTCAATTCTAGGTCATCTAGGTACCTCGATGACCTTTTGAACATTGACAACCCTTATTTTGAAGGTATGGTCAATCAAATTTATTCACCTGAACCACAGTTGAACAAACCCAATATCTCAGATACCGAAGCCCCCTTTTTAGATCTACATCTTTCTGTTGCAAATGGATTTGTTTCTTCTAAAATTTATGATAAGCGCGATGACTTTGATTTTGATATAGTAAATTTTCCTTTTTTGGATGGTGACGTTCCTTGTCGTGCTTCTTATGGTGTATACATTTCGCAACTTATTAGGTTTGCTAGAGTCTGCAATCATGTTACAGACTTCAACGCTCCAAAATAAATGTTTAACGGCAAAACTTCTCCAACAGGGCTATCGGTATCATAAACTTCGAAAAACCTTTTCTAACTTTTATCGTAGACACTATGAATTGATTTCCAAATATAATGTTGGGTTAAAGAGGGCCTTTCGGAACCTGAATTTTATGGTGACTTGGTTTACAAATTTAAGAAACTTATAGGAAGTACTGATTTTTCTTTTCAGTTTAGAAAAATCATAACACGTTACAGACGTATAGGTTACAACTTGAATGTTATGCGACAGTCTGCATGCTTAGTTTTTAACCCAATCATGGTTGATAAATATTCTGCCTTCTTTAATTGCACGCCGGTGGGTCGGGCGTCAGACTCTATGATGGCCCCGACTTAAAGCTATTCATTTTAGTTGGTTGGGGCCGGAGCATCTTGTCTGTTGCTTGGCCCACCGGGGTCCAACTGCTGTTTTTCTTTTGCTCCAGAGTTAGTAGGTTATTCGGCGCCCAGGGATCTCCATCGTCGGGCAGCTTACTCAATCTGTGAGTCCTGGGTTTTGATTCATCAGGATGTTTATCTTGATTTATATGTTTGTTCTTAATGATTCATTGACTAGTTAGAGATTCACCACGAGGACCGAAGAACTAACTAAATGTTATGAACCACTGCAGAAGCTGAGGGCGAGGTTAGGGCGCCTGTAAAACCGGGTTAAGCCCGCCAGTAACTTTGTGTTACTGATCGTTCCAAGGCGATACTTCTGTGGTGGTTCTTTTTGTTTTATGTCTTGGAGTTTAAATTTTTTTGTGCTGTTGGCGCCTTATGTGTGTTTTCATAGTTTTAGTTAAGTTAAGGTAACTGAGTGGCCACCTATTGGGAAATAGCTGCTCATTCGGCTTACGATATGTTTCATGGTATAAGTACCTGATTGTTAGTTTGGTTTTTTCCCACCTCGGTTTTTGGAGTGGGAATCTTTTTCTGATTGCGCCTTTTCCTGATCTTTGCCTACTTGTACCTTTCTATGCTCAGAGGCGAAAATGCAAAGAGCCATGGATCAGGTCTCACAGCCATGTGGTAACTATGATCTCACAATCAGTAGAAAAAAAGACAGATGTTGTACAGCAACCAGCACTTGGAAAACCAAACAATGAAAACCATCACTGTGAATGGACAAAAAAATGGAAGTTGTTGAAAAATTCACCTACCTGGGAAGCACTCGTTCCAGAGTAGTGCACATTGATGATGAGGTCACTGCCAGAATTGCAAAAGCCGGTGTGGCATTCGGAAGATTCCGTGAAAAATGTCTGGGAACGTAATGGAATCAAGCTTGACACCAAGCTGAAAGTCTACAAGGCTGTGGTACTGCCAACCCTTTTTGTATGCATGTGCGACCTGGACAGTTCACCGACCTCATACAAAGGACTTAATCATTTCCACTCAAGCTGTTTGAGACAGCTGTTAAAAAATCAAGTGGCAAGACAAGATTCCAGACACAGAGGTCCTGAAGAAATCAGGGATGCAAAGCATGCCGTCTTAAAGCTAGCACAGCTAAGATGGACTGACCATGTTATAAGAATGCCTGATGAGCGACTT
The DNA here is from genome assembly GCA_964017185.1 of Rugalucina vietnamica. Classification (NCBI taxonomy): domain Eukaryota; kingdom Metazoa; phylum Mollusca; class Bivalvia; order Lucinida; family Lucinidae; genus Rugalucina; species Rugalucina vietnamica. The sequence goes on from OZ024873.1 coordinate 6,524,983, forward strand.
CCAAAGAAAGTTTATATGGAGAACTACAAGAGGGAAAGCGCTCTCAAGGCGGCCAGATGAAACACTACAAAGACACACTCAAAGCCTCTCTGAAGGATTTCGACATACCAATGGGGTCTTGGGAACAGACTGCACAGGAGCGATCAGAGTGGCGAGGTCTCATCAACAAAGGAACATCTCTCCATGAAAAAAGAATGTGTGAAGCTGAAAAAAAGCACAGAAAACGCAAAGCCAAGACCAATGGACCACCAACAGATTTCATGACATTGACTTGCTCTACTTGCAACCAACAGTTTAGAGCGAGAATTGGCCTAGTCAGCTATCAAAGAACTCACCTAAACACATGAACCTCATCCAAGAAATGATTATGGTCTTTTTCATAAACTGATTAGTAAGAGACGAACGACCATCCCATCGCTGCCACTAAATACATTTTGCGCGTCCATGTGTGCATGCATACACGTGTGTGTTCAGCTTTGTTGAAGCATATTGCCTAGTTGGTCGAGAAGTTGTCAGTTCAAAGTGTATAAGATATATTCGGATATATTAATAGTAATATAACAAATAATAACTCTGTTACCACTCCCAACGATAGTCGTGGTTTATCGTGACATTCAGCATCGTATACCCCTTGTCATTACGGAAAGTATGAAAAATGTGAAAGTGGTTATGACAGCGTCATATGAACCGCTTGATGTTTTTGTAAATAAATCGGAATGTCAAATTATAAAAGAAGAAAAGATAGACGGCAAATTCAATGGTTAAAACGTCACAGAAATTTATGAGTGCAGGAGATAACCATCCCACTGGACATTGTCGAAATAATGATAATAATAACTAGAAATTAATACGATACGGTTCTGAGAACTTTATTTATAAATTCAAGCAAAACTAACCGTAAGTTACTGAGAAAAGTATTGCGTTTTTGTATAATGATAGAAATATATCACTATCCGTTAGATGTGTTTTAATATCAATATGTTAGGATTGAATGTCTTATTTATTAGATGCGACGAACAAACAACCATGTGTAAATGAGAACGCTACGTACGTCACAAACGTAAACCGCAGCAATACTTAACATCTGTCATCGTACTATAAAACATGGGCAATACGGTTGTAATATCATTATTATTTTCACGCCAAGTGTAGTAAAGCCAGTACCGTAATCAGAAGCAAAGAAGTTATTATTTTGAATACAACTCATATTAAAACAAGGAAGAAAAACAACATTATTCTAATAAGGACATAATTTGAATTGAGGTCGTTTCTTATGCAAAAATATTGAACGGTGAACGTGGGCATTTCATTTACATTTTTCAAGAAGTTATATATTAAATTCAAGGCTGGAACAGTTTTAATTTTATTCTGAAACTGATTCATCGAAGGAGCAACGTGCAATACATTTGGATGATAATAATTTAAAGAGCCAAGATGAATTTATTGAAAGACACAGATAAACTATTTAGTGTAATATTTCTCTTGACCACCTTATCAAATGGAGGCGTGGTCGTTCAACGGAATCTGGGTGACTCTAGCTACTACAAACGTACCAAAAGACATTCTGTCTTGAACAGCTCAAAGATCTGCAAGGCATTTGGGTGCAAGAACGGCGAATGTGTTCAATCGGAGATGAGGAATTACCGGATAATTTGTTCCTGTTATAGTGGATACGAGGGTCGACTTTGTGACAGATTGGTGTGCCCCTATGATTGTGGGCCCCACGGGACCTGCGTCAAAGACGAGGGGATGCTGTATTGCAAATGTGACAGTGGGTATTTTGGGGTCTCGTGTAATAAAACGGAGGTGAATATTCAAACTGAAAATGACGTTGCTAAATCAAGTGCTGCAGACATGAAACTAAATGTGAATACAAAGCTTCTGTCTATTGACTCGGTAAAACCAACGTCAAAGTTCGTGTACCCAAAGACAAAGACATACAAGCAGAAGAAGAGGAAAGCCTGGTTGTCGCATAAATTCAGACCTCATCTCTCTGACTTTCATTCTCACGCTGAAATAGACACGAGTGTGAAACCAGAAATATGTGCCCCGGGGTTTAAGTGTTACCATGGACGATGTGATAGAGACGCGATGTCCTATGGAATATTTCGTTGCTTGTGCCAGGAAAGTTATTCTGGATTGTTTTGTGAGAAACGATGTACGTTACACTGTTTGAACGATGGATATTGTACAGTGCTAGATGATGGACATCAATATTGTGTTTGTCCGTTCGATTTTAAGGGGTATTATTGTGAAAAACGAGTGACTAAAGTATTTCACAATTGATTTGAGCAATGTTTGTTCAATAAATAGCAAAATGACAAAATCAGTCGCCAAAGATGATCTATGAAATCCAATAATTTTCTGGTCAAATGGATTGGTTTCCATAACGAGTAGTTGTAATTATTGCAAGGTTTGTGTTTCTATTTATGTTTGTCAGAATAAATTATAATTTATAATTTCAATATGTGTCTTGTCCTTATATTTCACTGCATCATTTCTTATTGGTTGAACTAACTGCAATATGAAATATAAGACGTATAGAAATTTTCAAGACCTTTAAAGACAATTTCTCTGCTTCCTAATTTGAGGTGACCTGTAGAATACCCTATATTATATGCTCCTGTGGAATACCCAATATTGCTTATCTAAGTGATTATTAGCAGTAGTGGGTTTGCAGTATTAGCATCAACCTATACTAGATCTCTGTAAAGGATATATAATAGCCAATATGTACAGACATTGATTTAATAACCACATGCCTCTATGAGAAAAATCTTTTTTTTTCTCCTACGGGGCACTTATCTTTATCTACTGAGAGTAATTAGGTTGTTATGCAATCCAATATGTCTCTCTAAAACTAGTGTTCTGCCGTGATATATCTTATACATCTAGCATCGTAACCAAATTGACGAGTTAAAGAACATAATAGAAGCTGAATTTGAATCTAATCAGAGCCGGATTACCAATTGTGACACACTGCCTATAAAATATAGATTGACAGGTTTAAAGTTAAGGCATTATAGGAAACTGTGCCCCTCAGAAAATGTAAAAAGTTAAAGTAAGCAATGATCAGGAAGTGGAAAATAAGAAAGAAATTCTCACTCTAAAAACTAAGGCGGGGAAAAAACCAAATTGTTGTCAACCACGTACTTACACAAAAAGAACATATCGTAAGCCGAGTGAGCAGCTATTTCCCAGTAAGGCCACTCATTTACAATGACTTACACGATGCAAACAACACAAAAATTCAACATCGAAATATAAAACAATAAGAACCTCAACAGACGTTTCGCCATGGAACGGTCAGTAATATAAAATTGCTGGCACCTCAAATCTATTTTACAGGTACCTAACCTCATCTTCAGATTCTGCAGTGGTTCACCACATTTAGTTAGTTGTTCGGTCCTTGTGGTAAATCTAAAAAGGTATAAAGTCTCTTATCGGTATACGAAATTAAAGACATAAACGGTGGAATTAGAAGTCCTACATAACAGTGTCAAACTGAATTTAGGTATTACATATACAGAAGAAAATGTGGCGTTAATGCGATTTGGAAATATGATTGTGACAATTCCTGTACAGTATATATTCTTTATTTTTTAAGTAGAGAATACTGCAGAAAATTAAGTTCAATTTCTTGGAATTTGGACACATTATTATATTAGGTTATCATATTAGGTCAGAGATGGAAGAGACGGGAAAATACATGTTCAAAAAGCTTAACTTAATTTCAAACAAAAACAATCTCCTACTTAAGCAGTTAAGACTCGCGGATTTTTAGGCAATTTTGGGAAGGGGCCCTAGTGCCTTTCTGATCGGAAAAGGGTTTAGCGGCGTAAATCCTGAATTTGGGGGAATTTTCAAAACATACATATATGATAATACTTTCAAATGTGACCTAGCTTATTAGGGTATTTCATATAGAATCATTAAATAACAACTTATAAACACCATTTTCAAACAGCAAAGTTTTAATTTAAAAAATATTTTTAGCTTTGATTGGGATTTTTTTTTCTTCAAATTGGGAAAAAGTCACCTAAATTGCATTGGGAATGGGGCCTTATTTCGGCCCCTGAGACACACGAAAAAGATCCCTGAGACTATAGACAACACTGGCAATATTAAGAATCTAGGAATTGATACAATTAAATCTATAATCCAACCTCAAAGACACCGGGAGGGAAAGAGAATAACACACAAGACAAAATAAAAATATATCAACGCGAATATCAACGCGAACGAAAAGCAAGATAGCTATCTCTTCCCAAGAAGGTTTTGACCCCGAAAAACTTCATCAACCAAAGACAAACATGACATGCATAGCAGACAATCAGACAGAATATACAGACACCATAAAGATAAACCAGAGCAGGACTGCCTCAGTAAAGAATTGCTGGAACAAGAACTAAGTCAACCGGCAAAGAAAGTCATCCGTCCTTGGAACTCAAATGTTTATGTAAGGTAGATTCTACGTGAAAACTCTTACTGCCGTAACAGTGTCAATTGCATTTTTAGAACTAGTCAAACGGCAAAACGCCTTACATATCTGTGCAGTATAAAATATATATACAATCTTCTTGCCGATTCACCATTCAGGACAAAGATGATTGACAACCATAAAAGATAAATGTCAATGAATGCGTTGAAAAAATAGTGATCAATAAAATAAATCAGGAAGTTTCATCAGGAAAACATGTCCGTGCAATGAATACCCCCTTAAACCCCACTTTTATGTAGTAAAACTGGGGTATGCAGGGGTATACCTATTTTTCTTATTTTTGCTCCAAAACATAGATTGTGGGTACTCGATAGAACCGCCTCGCCGAGGCGGTTCTAACGTGTACCCACAATCTATGTTTTAAGCAAAAATAAGAAAAATATCATTTTTTTCCAGTGAAAATTTTCATTTTTACAACCAAAAAAATTTCTATATATTGCATGGGCGTGTTTTCGTAATGGGTCTATTTCGACTTGTCGGATTCAAACCTATCGTTGTGTTTTGATTGTGAGGATAGCATGTCCGTACAATATTTACCCTCTCATACCACACTTTTATCTAGTAAAACTGGGGTTTACAGGGGTATTTCTATTTTTCTTATTTTTGATCCAAAACATAGGTTGTGGGCAGTCGTTAGAACGCCTCGGCCAGGCGGTTATAACGCGTACCCACAATCAATGTTTTGAGCAAAACTGTTCAATATATCAGAATTTTTCCAATAAAAAATTTAATTTTTTTCAGCTGAAAAATTCTCTGTATATTACATGGAAAAGTTTTCACAACAAGATTGTCGAGAAATAACGAGATAAAACTTCGAAATTTCAGATGCAAAACACAAAAGCCAGAGTTCATACAATAACAAGGGTTCCATAAACCCAATTGTATGCATGTGTGGGACAACAAATTGTGTGTGCGGTGCATAATTTCATTTATTGTGTATATTATTAGTATTTAACAGCCAACTTGAATACATACATCAACGATGAGCAGTTAAAGAGACAATGACATGTGTTTTATGGTTATATAAATTATTAGGAAATGGCAAGGCGAGGGAGGATTTCATCGCAACAATTGGTTAGAACGACATGGAAGTAAATCAAGACACTAGAACCGAAGGAGGAATTAAGTTACGAACCACTGCAGAAATTAGAGCTGAGGGTGAGGTTATGGCCATGTAAAACTAGTTTAAGCCCGATAGTAATTTTATATAACTGATAGTTCCAAGGCGATACTTCTGTTTTTTTTTTTTTTTTTTTTTTTTTTTTTTTTTTATGTCTTGGTGTTGAATGTTTGTGCTGTTTACACATTATGTGCGTTTTCATATATTTTAGTTCGGTTTGGGTAACTGAGTGGCCACCTATTGGGAAATAGCTGCCCAATTGGCTTACGATATGTTTTCTTAGTATAAGTACCTGTCTATTTAGTTTTTTCTCACCTGGGTTTTTGGAGTGAGATTTTCTTTCTGATTGCACCTTTCCTGATCATTGCTTACTTGTACCTTATGATGGCCATTTTAATTCAACCTTTTGCAGCAAAATATCGTTTGTATTTAACATATACAAGCGAGCCAGCAGAGATGAAAAAGTTGAAGCTATCTTGTCGTACGCAAAGGGCAATTTAGAAATCCATCACACTAATTTGAGCCATCTCGTGAGAAAACCAGCAATGTGGTTTCCGAACAGGTCCAACAGGTCAGGCTGTATAGTCACAGAAGCAGGCTAGAAGCTTGAAATTTCGGATTTAAGAAGAAGAGTTAGTGTACTATCCGTGTAGCGAAAACAAAGGCGCTGATCAGCTGTGCATTTACTGCACAGCTGATCTGCGCCTTTGTTTTCGCTTCAGCAAAAATCCGGTATTCTGGTGATGTGGCCCATTTGTCGGCTACGCGGAAATAACTATATACAACGAAAGGCTGGCTCATAACGTAAATAATAAATGGTCATTCTAATTAATTATGATTACTTTCGTTGACAATAACACGGATGTTTTGATATTTAACGTATATTTTCAAATAACTTTTGATAAGTAATGTGAGGTTATGTATACATGTATGACACGATATCATGTGGATGCCTGTTTCATGACCAAGAATATACAATTTGCAAAATTAGAAATAAAATTGAAAAGATGGATTGCTAAGCGATCAAAAAATTTCTTCATGTACATGTTCATAATAATTTGTACATGGCATCCATTCTCTATAGGTATAATTCATATCAAATTGAAACGTTTAAGGGTAGGGTGATTTTTGTATTACAAAACAGAAGAAAAAGCTGCACTGCCGAGATAAAAGATAATAACCGGCGTAGAAGGACAGTGACGTTTCTACAGATAGTACAGTCATAACTGCAAGACCACCGACAGTTTTGCAAATATTTCAAGGTCATTGTTGCACGATTTCAAGGTCATTGTTGCACGATTTATAAATTAAATAACCTTTAAGATGTTTAAGATGAGGCCTGAAGATAAATTTGCAACCAAAATAAAGCAATGATTTTAAGTAAGAGCTGTCGCAGGACAGCATAGATCGCCTGACCTGTGCTTTGCCACTAATTCGATTAAACTCCATTACCCAAGACCTTGACCTTAAGGTCACTCGGGTAGGTCATGATGGTACAGCAAATAACTTCAGACCATCATCTACAAACTCGCAAAGTATCCTTCTACATATTCAAGAGATAAAATCTTTAACCAAAAAACTTAAACACACATTTTCTAAGTCCGTGACCTTGACCACAAGGTCAAACAGGTGGTCATGATGGCACAGCATAAAACTTCAGATTAATATCTACCAACATACAAAGTATCAGCTTTAACCATGGACAAGTTCAAGAGATATGGACTTATAAAACTTTAATCAAAAACCTACACAAAATTTCTAAGCCCGTGACCTTGATCTTAATATCGCCCAGGTGGGACATGATGGTGCAGCATACACATTCAGACTAATATCTACCAACATGCAAAGTATCAATTTGATCCTTGAACCAGTTCATACATATATATATATATAGACTTATAGAAACTTTATCCAAAAACTTTAACATTTGAGCCGCCTCGTGAGAAAACCAACCATCTGCATAGGCGAAAACAAAGGCGCAGATCAGCTTCGCGGTTACCGCGAAGCTGATCAGCGCCTTTGTTTTCGCAACTCGGATAGTACAATTCCTCCTTTACTTAGCTCCAAAATTTCAAGCTTCTAGCCTGCTTCTGTAGCTGTACAGGCCGGTTTGTGTCGGACCTGTTCGGAAACCACATTGTTGGTTTTCCCACGAGGTGGCTCAATTTTTTAGCAGACGCAAACGTCGACGCCGGGGTGACTGCAATAGTTTTTTTTGTACTTTCGTACAGGCGAGCTAAAAAGACAGACCTTCACCATATAATACCTTTCTATTATTTCATGATTGCCTTGCCTTTTAGGGAAAATTTAAATTATTAGACGCTCTGGAATAAAATTAAGGTTCCGAAGTATGGTACATATATAAAGCAAATGATGAAGATGGACATTAAATGTTAAGAAGTGGATTTACGTAAGATTATGAAGGTAAAAGTAGGCAATTATCAGGAAATGATGCAGTCGGAAAGAAATTCACACTCCAAAAACCGAGGTGGGAAAAATACTAAATTGGCAATAGGGTACTTAAACTAAGGGAACACATCGTAAACCGAGTGAGCAGCTGTTTCCCAATTGGCGGCCACTCAATAACCCGAAATTAACTATATGAAAGAGGTCATGAAACTCTGCATTGAATTTACCAATAATCAAAAACCCAGGTATTGTCAAGTACTATAATTATATACGGACAGTGTTGGAATCAGTAAAAAGCTGATATTTTTTCCCAATAGAAATTAAGATATTAAGACTTTAAGATACGAGATGCATTCCATTATACAATGCATCATATCAGATTCACAGTCATAATTGAGCTACCTCGTGGGAAAACCAACAATGTGGTTTCCGAACAGGCCCGACACAAACCGGCCTGTACAGTCACAGAAGATGGCCAGAGGCTGGAAATTTTGGATTTAGAAAGTAGTGGCATTGTACTATCCGAGTAGCGAAAACAAAGGCGCTGATCAGCTTCGCTGTTACCGCGAAGCTGATCTGCGTCTTTGTTTTCGCCTATGCAGATTGTTGGTTTTCCCATGAGGCGGCTCATATAGTTCTTAATAAAACAAATTGTGAATTTCTCCAGAAAATTTTTTCCAAGGATTTTATGCGAAGGAAAGTTGTTAAAATGGACACTGTGGTACATTTTAAGACCAAATAGATGCATATTTCAAGCTATAATGCTATTATTAGTGTAGACTGGATAATTTGGATAAAATTGGCATTAAATATAAGTGTTGAATGTGCGTTTGTTTTCTTAGTGATAAATACAACTCTATCATAGAAGTGTATTGAACATATGGTATTTTGATTTCTGACCCTGTTTATAGAGAAACCATGACTAAATATATGATGTCGTACATAAGGTACAAACAGCATTAAAACACACCCCAACACCAAAACTTAAAACAATTAGAACCACAGCAGGTAGCATCTTTTTGTCAACCAAAAACAAAAGCATGACGTTATATTGGATGAAATTATACACTTAAGACTAAGATTTGCTATGCACCAAAGCAAATTTATGTAAAAAATGGAAGCAAATAATGTTACAAACTGGGCCTATCCGTGTGGCATAGTAGGTAAACATAAGACAAACTATCACTTAAATCACAAAGTAAACTTTAATTCATCCCTTATATTTAGAGGAATGGAATAGTGTTGACTACGTGTACATCTGAATGAATCGTAAAGGAAATAATATGCAGCCATGATTCTAGTCGTCTGTGCACTGTTACGTACTATATAGTTATAGTTCTGATGCATATTCTGACCGAGAAAATCTGGTATTTCAATAATTTCGTTATGATAAATTTACTGTCACTGGACTACAAATTATGCAACACCAGAAAACACATGACAGTATGTCAAGTTCACTCTGACTTTCTGGCGTTTTTTCATTTCCTTAAGCGTTAAAATAGCGATATTTTTGCAAACATGCCGAAACCAGAGGACTGTTGGTCCTGAGAAAGCTCACCTGAGATTTGGCCTTTGAAAAATGACCTTTGACCAAAATGACCGTAACCTTGAATGCTAACATAACGTCATTAACTCTATAAGTTGTCTGTATCTACCTACTTCAGGTCGCAAGCTACAAAACATTGTGAAAAATCATGTTTTGACTTTTGTCCATTAAAAAGCCTGTGTGACCAAATTTGACCATGCCGTTAAATAGCTCAAGGTCAACCTAAAGTCATGATTTTTACCAACTGTTGTGGGCAAGAGTCACCAATGCTACATTCCAAGTTTCATTGGGAATCTGTCTATCGGTTTAAGGGAAGATTTATTTAAGATTTTTACCATACCTTGGCATGGCAACCATCGTGGTGAAGTTACATGGACCATTTATATAAACTGTCATTACCCCTTCATAAGGATGATTCACGTGAAGTTTGGCTTTGATTGGGCAAGTGGTTTCTGAGAGAATTATGTTTTAAATTGAATACATGTATGTACGGGTAAATGACCTTAGGCCAAAGTAAAAAAATGACATTGACCTTGAATACTCACATAACTTCATTAATGCAATAAGTTGTCTGTATCTACCTTCTTTCAGGTCACAGGCTACAATATGTTTTCATTTTTTAAATTACAAAACCTATGTGACCAAATTTGACATTGCCGTAAAATAGGCCAAGGTCATAATTTATACAAATTAAGATGGGCCAGAGTCCCTGATGATACATACCAAGTTTCATTGAAATCGGTCCACCGGTTCCAGAGTAGATAAAAAGTGTTTAACATAGATGGGCATGGTGGCCATCTTGGTCATGTGACCTAGACCATTTATACATACTTTTTGCTTCAACCTTCCTAAGGATACCCTACATTATCTTTGGCTTTGATTGACCCAGCGGTTTCTGAGGAAAATTAAGTTTTAAATTTAATATGTAAATGACCTATGACCTTTAAGCATTACAAATATTTATTATCTACTCGACTGATCTTTCAAAGTTGAACAACTGATATTTTTTATTTTAATCATAGTAGTATAGGGGTATATTTAGCTACAGTCAACATGTATGGATGGTCAATATTTTTTTTTCTCTGTATTGAGTCAACGGTTTTTGCAGTCATGCCTGCACTGAACTGACACTACTTGGTATGATTCACTTCTGTGGTGAGTAAATGTGTCTTGCTCAAGGACACAACACGACGCCCCCAGTGGTGACCAAACCCAGGACCTCTCGATGCAGTCAGTCCGACGCTTTACCGCAATGCTACCACTCTCCCCTGGTCATAATTGTAGGAAAACATAATATTTAACATGAATTCATGTAAAGCACCTTTATTAAGCAGTCAATATTGTCTCCCAAATACTGAAATGTTAGTCATACCATTGAAGATCGGCAGAGGAATGTTCACCCCTTATTAGGTAATCCTGGGTCGACTGGACAACAGCGTAGAACAGTCACGTGTTAGTCACAGTTAAGCAGATAGCTGTACTGAGTGAGACTTAGTTTGTAGAGGTTATGGAAAAAGAGTTGGTGCTGGCTGTACTTTCTCCTAGTGTGGAGAGCCATAAAGGAGTGTTATGTATGACAGTTACTTGTTGAAAGATGTGCATTCAGTACTGGTAAACTTCCCAAGGGAGTATGCCCAGGAAAGTATGATGTTATACATATGATGTTTACTTGTTGTCCTTAGCAATTATTTACTTTTAGTGTCCCAGATATTGGACATAAACAGGTTGTTTACTTCAGAATTTTCTAGAAATTTCAAATTGTTCTTTGACGGAAAAGTCCGGAAAAATCTGGAAGAACCAAAGATGTAGAATCTTCTGGAAAAATCTTTTTTTTTATGTCAAAAGAATATTGTGGAATTTTCTGGAAGGATAATGGCCTCTCTAGAATATTCCAAAACATTAAATTTTGGTAAACAACTTGTTATTTTTAGTTTATGATATCATAGAATTTGCTGGAAGAATCCTGAATGTTCCTCAGTGCTATATAAGGGCTACAAATTTTCATAAGGACAATCTTTGGGTACTGTTACTATTAAGAAGTCAAAATCTATCTTACTGGAATTTAAACTTATTCTTGGATTACTTTGTGATATTCGATTCTGGATTGGGACATAGTGCTATTTTGAAACAAACTTTAATTCTTGGGATCAGAAACTGATACAGACTTGTGTTAAAAATTCTGAGGGACATTAAGACATTCTTTAAGGGAATTAACATCTTGAAAGGTATTGTACATTCATTTTTGTTTGATTGTATATATGCTTTTGATTGTTTCACATGTAATTACTGGTTAAATCACTTCTAAATAGATTTGTTAAATTTTAAACAAAGCTTGTTGCTGGCTAACCAACTTGTTGGTTTCCTTAATCTTCTAGTTACGCCTGGCACGTAACAGAATTGGGGGCTCGAGTCCGGGATTGAAATTTCTTGTGCACCAAATTTATTTAAAATTCTAAAGTATCTTCACTGTTTGCTGTTTAAATAGCTAAAGCCAGCAAAAAGCAACCATGTCATTCAAACTAAGTGACTTTATTGCTGCGCCTTCTCAGGAGCTGTTAGATAAGGCCAAAAAGAGTGACCTCTTAGACATAGCTGATCATTATGGGTTGTCAAATATCAAGACTTCCATATTAAAACATGAAATTAAGAACATTTTGATTCAGTTTTTTGTTGACGAGGAAATTTTTGATTCCTCGGCTACTTCTCAGATTCTAGTCACTCAGACTGACTTGCAGTTGAGGGAACTAGAAATCAAAAGACAAATTGAGATGGAAAAACTAAAATTTGAGTATGAAGAAAGAATAAGGTTGGAAACTTTAGAACGGGATGAAAGAATAAGGGCAGAAAAGGCCGAAAGGGAAGAAAGAATAAGATTGGAAACTTTAGAACGGGAAGAAAGAATGCATAAACAAAAGTTAGAAATGGATAAACAAAAGTTAGAAATGGAAGAACGAGAGAAGGAAAAACAAAGAGAATTAGAACGAGAAAAAATTGAGTTAGAAAAAGAAAAATAAGAAAGAGAAGAAAGGCTTGAAATTGAAAAAGAAAAATTTAAATTTGAAATTGAAGAAAAAGAAAGAGAAAGGCAATTTCAGTTAAGAATGAAGGAAATTGAACTTAATGACAAATCAAAATCAAAATCTTTGCCTTTGGCTACTAGTACAGTATTTGATGTCACAAAACACATTCGTCTCGTTCCTCCATTTCAAGAAAAGGAGGTTGACAAATATTTCTTACATTTTGAGAAGGTGGCAGAAAACTTGAAATGGCCAAGAGAGCACTGGACCTTGCTTTTGCAAAGTGTTGTAATTGGTAAAGCTCGAGAAATTTACACTCAGCTTTCTCTTGAGCAAAGCTCAGATTATGATACAGTAAAGGAATTTATTCTTAAGGCTTATGAGTTGGTCCCTGAGGCATACAGGCAGAAATTTAGAGACTGTAGAAAAGAACATGACCAGACTCATGTTGAGTTTGCTAGAACAAAAGAGCAACTATTTGATAGATGGTGTTCTTCAAAGAAAGTAGGTTCTGATCATGCAAAGCTAAGGCAGCTCATGCTTGTTGAAGAATTCAAACGGTGCATAAATTCTGATGTTAAGGCTTTCTTGAACGAAAGAGAAGTTGAAAACTTGGAAACAGCAGCACGTTTAGCTGATGACTATGCTTTGACTCATAAGGCTTCATTTGTCAACAAGCCATATCCTAGGAAACCATATAACCCTCAGTCAAAGCAAATTACCCCTCAGTCAAAACCATATTCCCCTCAGTCCGGTCCCAAAGCCAATCCCAGTAATCCAACTGACAATTCCAGTCCAAAACCCAAATTTTCTAGTGAAAACAAAGGACAAAATCCCTTATCCCAGCCAATTTGTAATTATTGTAAGAAAACTGGCAATATTATTTCTGAATGTTTGGCACTGAAACGAAAGAAAGAAAGAGAAAATCTAGATAGTGCTAAACCGACAGGTCTCACCTCCTTAAAGGCTAAACCACAGTCTTGTATCCAGGAAGAAAGCCCTATACTGACCAGAACTTGTAAAGAGTCAAATTCTATTATTAGTCCGGCACGAATATGGCATATTTTCGATGGACCTGGAAGTCGGGTATAAAGTTTTTTTCTTGATGGATTCTTGTAGGTAAGACATTGCCATTCAAGATTCTGGATGATGACAGCCTGTCATCATTGAGCGTTTTTAGAAATTCAAGATGGCGTCCAAGATGTCTAAAATGGTGAAAATGCACATGGTCTGCTATAGAGTTAGTCCACAAAATGAATAAAAATGCTATGCGGCCTCACAACTTTATTAGATATTAACTCAACTGTCTTCAGTTAATGCTTTCTGGTTTGAAAAAAAAAACAAGGATGGCATCCAAGATGGCTGCCAAAATATTTTTTTAAATATCTTAATTGTTTTACCATTTATGTATACGGTACACCTATTAAGGCTTGTTCTGGATAAGTCACTGACATTATAGAATCAAAATAATGATATTGTGGCATCCTTGAGCCTTGTCAGAAATTCAAGATGGCATCCAAAATGTCTACCAGATACAGATTTCCAACTACAGAGTTAATAACCTGATCTGAAAGTGAATGTTTGTTAGAATGTTTGTTTGCATTTTGATCAAATTTTGAATGGAAGTTACATGAGTGTTGAAGCTTATATATTTTTGCAAGCTGTAGATTTATCAGTATTTAAGATGGCATTCAAAATGGCCACCAGAAAAAAAACAAAAAAAAAACAACATAATTTCTTTTCTCTTTGTATATTATTGTTGTAAAATAGATACAAAATAGCACATGGTTCATTTAAGCAAATGTTTTCTATATATTTTAAGAAATAAAGGGCTTTGAAATATATTTTAAGCTATTAAAAGTGCAGATTTAACACAATGCAGTGCTGCTATTCTATTAATGTAATTTCAGATTATATTTGCACATATTATGAAAAGGATCCACAATAAATTGTCATAGTGTAAAAAGGTGATGGAAAAATAGCATTATCATTCATTCACAGATTCATCAGCAAAATGATATATAATAGTATGAATGAAGATATTTTCGTCTTAATTGAATACCAATATAATCAAATGCATTTCCTCCACTCAAATAAAGCCAAGAGACTAGCTTACATAATTATTAAGTACACAATGGAGACTTTTGTATTTTGTATTTTTTCTTATTTATAAGTCGTGTCGGGTACAGCTTAGCTACTTTTACTGAAATATATTGATTTATATAGATTTAGAACAAATGGAGAGGGTTCAGATCTAGAACATCAACAGCATTGATGATAAGAACGCCACTGTCGATTTTGCAAACTGCAGTGGATAAAATAATTACAACACGCAGTGTAGGTCATATGTACCAAGGGTAATGGTGCTTCAGCCGAAGGATGTACATCTAAGGATCTCTATCTGCAGATATCATCAGTGTTACAGGAAACGCACTTAAATGAGAAAATCTATATAAATTTTGTCGAAATCTATATAGCACACTGTACAATATAGATCAATGTCCTGGGGAAATTACTATTTACGGATTCACACCAAGCTTTCTAATAAAGATGCATAAATACACACCTTAGTGCAAGTCGTGACATAAATATTGTCAAAGTCAAGAGAGTATAAATCAGATCAAGGGGTATACCAGGTCAATGTACATGCTTTAAAAGTATATCAATGACGATTTACATACATGGTTACACAATCCAAGTGTTATCCTCGACATTCATAATATCAAAGTCAAATGCGCGGCATGAAATAATACACCAAGGGGTCCAAGTCTAAGAGTGTGCTTAAGAATATTTCAAAGACAGTTACACTTTCAGCCAGCTAAGTAATTTAATATTAATTTGGTCAGATTCAGAGGAGCATGAAATATATCAGCTGAAGGTGTGTGCTTGAAAAATAAAAACATGTACATGTATATGAAGGACAAATACTAATAAAATAAGCAAAGTTTCACAATTACACCAAAGTTACTGATAAACACGCATTAATGCTAGACTTAACATAGTTTGGCAAAACATTCAACAGTCAAAGTGAATGGAACATACCTGGTCAATATGCATACTTGCAGAGGGTGAGGTTACGGCCGTGTAAAATCGATTTAAACCCGCCAGTAACTCTGTGTTACTGATCGTTCCAAGTCGATACTTCTTTGGTGGTTCTTTTTGGTTTATGTCTTGGTGTTTAAAATATTTTGTGCTGTTTGCGCCTTATGTATGTTTGCATATTTTAATTTAAGTTAAGGTAACTGAGTGGCCACCTATTGGGAAAATAGCTGCTCATTCGGCTTACGAAATGTTTTCATGGTATAAGTACCTGATTGTTAGTTTGGTTTTTTCCCACCTTGGTTTTTGGAGTGGGAGACTTTTTCTGATTGC
The DNA here is from genome assembly GCA_964017185.1 of Rugalucina vietnamica. Lineage (NCBI taxonomy): Eukaryota > Metazoa > Mollusca > Bivalvia > Lucinida > Lucinidae > Rugalucina > Rugalucina vietnamica. The sequence goes on from OZ024873.1 coordinate 6,540,948, forward strand.
GCCTTTTCCTGATCTTTGCCTACTTGTACTTTTTTTTGAAAATATATCTAGCCTTGGAAAATGGTTACTTCCGAAAACTTGAGCTCATATGTCACCCCGTGCTATAAGTAGATGCAATAAAACCACAATCATGCAGCCAATGACACAGTCTAAAAAACATTTATCTCACAGTTTTGTGTTATTTATTTCCTACACGCCTAAGTTCGCTTTGTTGTAACCACAGCGCTATACGGCACTATGACTCTCACTTTCACTTTGAAAATGCAATTTAGTTGATTTAAGAAGGCGGTCTGGTTGTCATCAAGAGGTGTGCATTTAAAGGTGGAGGGGTCTCATTTGTCAGCCACTAAAATGACTCTGGCAACATATTTGGCAGATTTTAATACATGCTTACAATTGGACATGATTGACAATTTCAATTATTTAGGAGGTCAAAGTATGGAAGCGTACAATAGTAAACCATCCACATAGAACATGAGCGTTAATTAAATCGGGAGTTAATTCAGCATTCTTTAATACTTAGTCTATTGGCTTATGACAGTTCTTGCTTTCAAACGATACCAGGAATCATGAGGTGTTGAGATTTAAATTATCAGTGTCATCCGCAATAACTGAAACTCCTTTTGGATTTTCATGAAGTATATACAAAAGTGACTATCAGGTATACAATGATATTATCTGTCTGCTTATAAGTGTGTTTTTGTCAATACTTTCAACTGAAACACATTCTGTTTGTTTGTTTTGTTTTTTTTTTGTTTTTTTTTTTATTGTTTGCCTGTATCAACTAGTTTAAGGATATTATTGCTTCTTTCATGAAATTCAGCATCCTGTGTAAGACCATAACCTATCAATTTGATAAGCTGCTGTTTGTTCTCAGAAACTGCAAATCACAGTAAAATGCTATAAACCAGACAGACTATGTGAGTGCCATTTATACAGTAAAGTTCTTGTTGTTTTTTTTATTCGTATTCCTGAGAATTAAACATATATAATGGTGCATTGAAATAAGAAACAGAAGGTTCAAAAGTGGATGTATTAGGAAAATGTTAATACTATTTAAATGTTCTGACAGCCTTCTTGGATTCCATATTGTACTCAAGCCTGGAAAAGGTAACTAATGTTAGATATGTCAATATGTACTAACTAGTAGGATAAAAAAAACAGTTTTCATTCCCTTAGAGACAAACAGTGCGTAAAAATTTCAGATGTCATCTTGATTTTGTCAAAATGTTTAATGCTTACAGGGTGTCAGAAGCTGGATTATTTATTGTCAATGTCTAACATGCATGCATTTATAAAGAAAACAAAACTAAATATGTCATTTTCTGACCTTACTGATCAAAATATGTATGCATAAGAAGCTCAAATATGTATATATTGTACACACATTTGTATTCCTCAAGAAATCTTATTTTGGCGGCCATCTTGGATGTCATTTTTGACCCTTAAACCAGGGAACAATAACTTATGTCAGGTATAATAATACCTGCTAAAGTTGTGAGGAAATATAGCATTTTTATTCATTTTAAGGGGCACATTGTATAATAGCAGATGTATTTTCATTATTTTCCAACATCTTGGACGCCATCTTGAATTTCTCAAAATGCTCAATGATGACAGGCTGTCATCATCCAGAATCGTTAATGACAATGTCTAATCTACAAGAATCTGTAAAGAAAAAAACTTTATACCACAATTCCAGGTCAAATTGATTTTGTGCCGGACTATATGGAGATTTATGAACCATTCTTATCAGATGGTTTTGTGTCACTTTACAGTGACTCTGCCCAGTCTACCCCTATCAAAATCTTACGAGATACCGGAGCTTCTCAATCCCTTATCTTGGCAGATACCTTGCCATTTTCCGAGAAGTCTTCTTCTGGGACAAGTGTCCTTATCCAGGGCGTAGAGTGTGGATTTGTTAATGTACCGCTCCATAATATCTATTTGTCCTCAGACTTAGTTAAAGGTCCCGTGGCTGTAGGTATTAGACCTTCCTTACCCTTTAAAGGTATTCATTTGCTGTTAGGCAATGATTTGGCAGGAGATAAGGTTGTGGTAAACCCACTTTTGACCAGCACACCATGTGTTGATCAACCGCCTGATCCCATTGAGCAGGAAATTCCTGACCTTTACCCTTCTTGTGCTGTCACTAGGGCAATGGCAAAGAAAGCCAAATTATATGATGGGATGCAGGACATAAATTTAACTGACACTTTGATAGGTCAGTCCTTTAATAAAGAGATTTCAACATCTCTTTCCCCTAGTCAGTCTGATATTCAGACTGACCCTAGCAATCCAAGGTCGGGGTCAGAAAATGACCTTTCACCCTCAACGTCAAATGATCAAGGTCATGACCAGATGTCAAGGTCACAGCTTTGTAAAGAACAACACAGTGATTCTGATATCTCGCCTTTATTTGAAAGGGCTTTTAATGAAAATGAAATATCCCAGGTTCCTGTTTGCTATTATGTCAAAAATGGCATATTAATGCGAAAATGGCGTCCTCCAGATGTCTCAGCAGAAGATGAGTGGACTGTTAACCACCAAATTGTGATCCCTAGGGTTTATCGCCCTGAAATCTTAAACTTGGCTCATGAAACACCCATGTCAGGCCATTTAGGTGTAAATAAGACCTATCACAAGATCCTTAATCATTTCTACTGGCCAGGAATAAAATCTGATGTATCTCAACACTGCAAATCCTGCCACACTTGTCAGATGGTAGGAAAACCCAATCAGACTATTCCTAAAGCTCAGTTACAGCCCATTCCTGCCTTTGATGAACCTTTCAGCAGAGTGATTATTGATTGTGTAGGTCCCTTACCCAAAACAAAGAAAGGTTGTGAATATCTTCTGACCATAATGTGTGCTTCAACTCGCTTTCCTGAAGCTATCCCACTCAGAAATATCAAGGCTAAAACAATAGTTAATGCACTTGTGAAGTTCTTCACATTTGTAGGCCTCCCAAAATCTATCCAGTCAGATCAGGGCTCAAATTTTATGTCAGGAATTTTTCAGCAAGTTATGTACGAACTTGGAATTAAGCAATACAAGTCATCGGCTTACCACCCTGAAAGCCAAGGTGCCTTAGAAAGATTCCATCAAACTTTGAAAAACATGATCAGATCTTACTGCTTTGACACTGAAAAAGATTGGGATGAAGGCATACACTTGCTTCTATTTGCTGTAAGAGAATCTGTACAAGAGTCTCTGGGGTTCAGCCCATTTGAGCTTGTTTTTGGGCACACTGTACGTGGACCGTTAAAACTTCTAAAAGAGAAATTTCTCTCAGATGATGACAGTTCTTTGAACTTACTTCAGTATGTGTCCGATTTCAAAAACAGACTATCAAAGGCCTGTGATGCAGCTCGGTCCAATCTCAAATCTGCTCAAAGCAAAATGAAGATTCGTTATGATGAAAATGCAGAAATTTTGAACCTGGAGACAAGGTACTTGCTCTCTTGCCCATTCCTGGCAGACCTTTACAAGCTAGATATTATGGCCCGTATACTGTTGATAAAAAGTTAAGTGACGTGAATTACATTGTTAACACTCCTGGGAGGCGCAAGCAAAAACAGCTATGTCACATTAATATGCTCAAGAAGTATATTGATAGAGATAGTTCTGTTATTTCATCAGTAAATATAGTTAATTCTGTCCCTCATGAACAAAATCAAATGGACTCTGAGGACTTCAACTTGGAGAAATCTGATCCCTCGTCATCGAAACTCCAGAATTCTGACATACTACAGAATCTTGATCAGAAACTGTCTCACCTTGATTCAGACAAAAGACTTGAACTGAAACAGTTAGTTCTCGAATATGAGCACTTATTGCTAGACATTCCATCCAGAACTGACAAAATCTATCATGATGTTGACATTATTGAAGGTTCAAAACCTGTAAAGCAACATCCTTACAGAATGAACCCTGTAAAACAGCAATATCTCAGGGAAGAAGTTCAATATTTGCTGGACAATGATTTCATTGAACCCAGCCAAAGTGAATGGAGTTCTCCTTGTATTCTTGTACCAAAGCCAGACAGGACATTTAGAATGTGCACAGACTATCGAAAAGTCAATTCTGTCACTAAAACAGACACTTTTCCCATCCCACGAATCGATGACTGCATTGATAATATTGGACATGCCAAGTATGTTACAAAGTTCGATCTGCTAAAGGGATTTTGGCAGATACCCCTCACGGACAGAGCAAAGGAGATCTCGGCATTTGTTACACCAGATGGACTGTACCAGTATAAAGTCATGCCATTTGGAATGAAGAACTCGCCTGCGACTTTTCAGCGGCTGGTCAACAGTTTGATTTCCAATCTGGATGGCTGTAAAGCCTATATCGACGACGCTATTATCTTCAGTGAGGAGTGGCAACAACACTTGCAGACAATCAGAACATTCTTTGACCGGCTAAGTGATGCTAAACTAACTGTGAACTTGGCAAAAAGTGAATTTTGCCATGCAAACTTGACATTTCTTGGACACATTGTAGGTCAAGGTCAGGTAAAACCTGTAGAAGCTAAAGTTGAGGCTATCTCAGATTTTCCTGTACCTACTAGCAAAAGACAACTGATGCGCTTTCTGGGTATGGCTGGATATTACAGGAAATTCTGCAACAACTTCTCGGCTATAGCTGAGCCTCTGACAAACTTGCTTGGTAAGAAGGCCAAGTATGTTTGGACAGATGACTGCCAGAAATCATTTGATAAGCTCAAGGCCATACTTAGAAGTGCTCCGGTTCTCTTAGCACCAAGTTTTGACAAAGAGTTCAAGTTGGCTGTAGATGCCAGTGATGTTGGTGCAGGCAGTGTATTGTTGCAAGAAGATGACAATGGTGTTGACCATCCTGTTTGTTATTTTTCCAAAAAGTTTAACAAGCATCAGAGAAATTACTCTACCATAGAGAAAGAATGCCTACCTCTAATCCTTGCACTTCAGCACTTTGAAGTTTACTTAGCTTCTTCACATGCACCAATTGTTGTCTTCAGTGACCACAATCCACTGACTTTCATACATAAAATGAAAAACAAGAACCAGCGTTTACTCAGGTGGAGTCTCATGTTGCAAGAGCACAATCTTGACATCAGACATAGCCGAGGAAGAGATAATATCATTCCAGACACCCTAAGCAGAGCTTAAGTGCCTCTACAATGCTGATGTCCAGCTTTGTGCTGTTGTATTTGATTAGTTTTGCACAAATTTTGCTAAACATATTGTATACAATTATCCAGTATTGCAAAAGAAAGCTTTATTTTATAAAACTTTCTTTTCTTTGAAGAGGGGAAGTGTTATGTATGACAGTTACTTGTTGAAAGATGTGCAATCAGTACTGGTAAACTTCCCAAGGGAGTATGCCCAGGAAAGTATGATGTTATACATATGATGTTTACTTGTTGTCCTTAGCAATTATTTACTTTTAGTGTCCCAGATATTGGACATAAACAGGTTGTTTACTTCAGAATTTTCTAGAAATTTCAAATTGTTCTTTGACGGAAAAGTCCGGAAATATCTGGAAGAACCAAAGATGTAGAATCTTCTGGAAAAATCTTTTTTTTATGTTGCTGTTGCTGGCTAACCAACTTGTTGGTTTCCTTAATCTTCTAGTTACGCCTGGCACGTAACAGAATTGGGGGCTCGAGTCCGGGATTGAAATTTCTTGTGCACCAAATTTATTTAAAATTCTAAAGTATCTTCACTGTTTGCTGTTTAAATAACAAGGAGAAGCTGGCTTTGTGTAAGCTGTCAGGATTGCCATAAGGCATCAATGACCACCTAATGACTTCGATACTTCCTCTGAAGGGCGATAAATATGTCAACCATCTGATACACCTACCATGATCAGTCCAGATGAAGTGATATACAGGTGAACATCATGGGTGCATCTGCGATCCAAACACGGGCGTCTCATGAACTGTATGTCATAGTGTGGAGAAAAGACAGGCAGGGTGTCAGAGTGACAAATGTAATGTAGAGCAGGGTGCTGCATAGATTTTTGACTGGTGTCATCAAACACAAGCCTTAGAGGCGACTTTTAAGCAAGAAACCACCATAGAGACTGGGTGTCTCGAAATTGAACCAAAATAGAATGGTACATTTGCATCCAACTGGGTGCAATCAATCTCAGTTTGGAAGACACAGAAGAAAACTGGAACATTCTTCAGCTATAGAACTTTTAGGACATCCATCTCGAAAACTCAATTACTGGTTTGATGAGAATGGTTAAGATATTCGGATGCTTCTAGAATCTTGAGGAACAGCACAAGCATTAAGATGATACTAGCTCCTTATTCAAGAAGACAAACCAGCAGCAATATTTGTCAATATATATCAAAAGTCAGAGACATGCAAGACTCTTGATAGAAAATAGAAGAAATTCTGTTTGTTTGCTTGATAAATACCAAAAGGTACAATAGGCAAAGATCAGGAAAAGGCGCAATCAGAAAAAGATTCCCACTCCAAAAACCTAGGTGGGAAAAAAAACCAAACTAACACTCAGGTACTTATACCATGAAACATATCGTAAGCCGAATGAGCAGCTATTTTCCCAATAGGTGGCCACTCAGTTACCTTAACTTAACTAAAAATATGAAAACACACATAAGGCGCCAACAGCACAAAAAAAAAAAAAAATTATACACCAAGACATAAAACAAAAAGAACCACCACAGAAGTATCGACTTGGAACGATCAGTAACACAAAGTTACTGGCGGGCTTAAACCGGTTTTACATGGCCATAACCTCACCCTCAGCTTCTGCAAACCGTCATAGATGAAAGACAATAAAATACTAATAAAGTACTTAATCGTCATCAGTGATCTCTTATAAATCGATAACGATAGCCAGAAAAATGTACTTCAAATTAAAATCAAATATGCAAGGGTAGTTTAAAGGAGTCTCTGGCAATTCAACAGTCTCTCAGCTGGCAAATTTCTATGTTCAACTGCAAGTTCCGCTGCCGTCTGGGGGCTATCCATGACAGAGAGACTGAAAGAGCTGTTTCACCGTGGCTGCGTGGAGGAAGGAAGAATTCCCACAAGACATTCATCTTTACACACAGAAAGGATCGACAGTCAGGATTTATTCCGGAAAGTCAATGCTGATTTCAGAGATGACAGGAAGCCAATTGATGATTTTCATATAGCAAGACAACTTCATGAGAAATGTCAAGAACAGAAAGCAGACCTATATATGGCGATTGTCAACTTCACCAAAAATTTAAACAAAGTTGTGAGAGACTTGCGAAGATATGGGCTGTCAAAGTAAATCATGGTCAAATGGCCATCCTGTGGGAATGATGATATGCATGCACAGGACGATGGGAGTTCTATTAACCTTGTGATATGACAAATGAGGCCAAACAGGGTTGCGCTAGGGGACAACACCTTTGTGTATGATATCATTTGCGATGCTCATTGAAGCCGTTTAAGTCTGTGATACTCATTTTCCAATCAGGAACGTTTTTGATGGAAAGTTATTCAACCAACGGAAGTTGAAAACTAGAACTAAGGTGCACATAGATACGTATAATCTATGCAGGGATATGGCGAAGAATACCAGCATGCATGGTGCAACAGATCCACATGGATTACCTGTGATAGCTATGACCTTACAATTAAAAAAAAAAGACAAATGTTGTGCTCCAATCGGCACCGGAAAGCTGTACAATAATCCGCTAATCAGTACGAATGGACAAATACTTTTTTAATTCAGTTTTACGTCCCTTTCAAGATGATTTCAGCTCATATGAGACGGGCCAATCCGTAGGTGGGCGAAAACGGGAGATTCCCGAGAAAAAACACCTGGCACACCCGCAAGCAGAAGTTTGCTTGTCTCACATGTTGCCAGCGCGGGGCTCGAACCCACACCAGACACAGAGGACAAATACTGATTTGTTTAATACATGCATCTACCCGAGAAGCAGTTTCTCCAGAACAGTGCGTACTGATGACTAGAACAGCAAAAGCCAGTGTGGCATTTGGAAGAATATGTGCAAATGTATAAGCGAAATGAAACAAAGGTCGATACCAAGCTGAAAGTCTACATGGCTCAGTCAACTCTCCTATATTCATGCGCGGCATGGCTATTATATCAACATCATTCAAAGAGATCACCATGTCTACTTAAGGTGCTTGAGAAAGCTTGAAATCAAGCGTTAAAACAAGCTTACAGACACAGTGGTCTGGAGAAATCAAGGATGCAAATGGTATTATAGTTTCACAGCTAAGATGCACCAACTTTATATAGGAATGCCTGATGAGCAACATCTAAAGAAAGCTTTATGATGGAATCCACTCTCAAGGCGAAAAAACGGAAATGCTACAAAGACACCCGTTAAGTCTCATTAAGAATTAAAGACACCGATAGAGTCTAGCGACCAGGCTTCATGAACCAATCAAGCTGGTGCTACTCCTCCAACAGAACAGCAGCACATTATGAAGAAAATGGAATCTGTGACGATGCAAGCATATAGATGAAATCCAGAATGAATGAACACTTTTAATAGACTTCCTTAACTTTCAAGCGGGAGGTTAGAGCTTAAATTGTCCTATTCATCCACTATCAAAAAAGTACAACTAAAGATTAAAATTAAAAATGTGCACAGAATGTACATTAAAAAAGTATTAGTAGTACATGCACTCGTTGTTTCTGTTGTCGTCGTTGGTGTGAACGAAAACTATTTGGAAGCATCAGTAGCCAGCTTAAGTTTATTGCAATCCTAAATAGCACTTTTTGGCTGTATATAGTTCATTTCATGTTAAAATCGTTCATCATGATATTTTAGAAGAAGAAGAAGAAGAAGAAGAAGAAGAAGAAGAAGAAGTAAACGAAGAAGAATTGTATTATCAAAATGTGTAGAGCAAAGTGTATTTGCATTATAAATTTTCATATTTCCCAGTAAAGGTTAGAAACTTCACGATTCTTCATAAAAGCATTCTAATCAGTTTCAAATTTTGCCCCTCAGCAACCCCATAATTCAAACAGACCTTATTTCCAGTACCCATTAAAACTGAAACTATGTTATTCATGACTTGAGTAAAGGCAATAATGACAATTGAATTTAGTTTTTTTTTCACTTAAGTATAAAAAAGAGTTTTGTTGCGAAACAGCTTTTTTAAGCTAAATTACCTTACTTTTCCCCATTGTGGGCCCTTTCTAAAATCCCACAAAGGCAATATTGACTCAATTAAATATTTATTTACATACGTATTTGCAAATAATCCAGAAATATTATTTTCAGCATTATTAGGATTTTTCTCACTGACTAGAACACCATTTTCTCATTTAATATTTATTTTGGCAGCCATCTTGGAATTTCGAGCCGCCATCTTGAATATTAGAGTAATTTTGATTGGCTAACGAGAAAATTTCAAATAGTGCATGCTTATAAACATATCTGCCAAGTTTCATGCTTGTATCCGGAAGTACAGGATTCATGTCATTTCCATCTCCACTATTAGACGTGGAATAGAATTTTGTACATTTCTTTCCGCAATTCGGTTTCGTTTTAAAGCTTCTGAGGCTAGCTCAATTAGACCATGTAGTTTGTTTGTAAAACCTTATTAATGCGCCTAGAATTCTGAGGGACAATGTAGGCAAAACATTATATTATGTTTTCTAATACGGTAGTCTTTAAAATCAACGCTTATTTTGTCAGATTTGTTTAATATATCATTTTGCCGCGAAAGGTAGTTCAAACAATTATTTATGTTATTTCCTTGTTGAAGTTGCAAAATGACTGTCTACTAAAGTATTACTCAAGTAATTGTAAAGGTCAATTTCAAGCAATGTAGCCACATGAACAGTTAAATGCAGCTTTGAAACTAGGGCAAATGTATCTTAGGAATTATGCTAGTAAAATACGGTTGAGTCGCTTCGATCGAGATAAGTTTCGTTTCGTCGTATGGTATAGGGCATTTATGTACTTTAACCTGCCCCGTTAGCGTAATGGTTTAGAGCGTCCGCTTCGGGAGCGGGAGGTCGTGGGTTCAATCCCAGGGCCGTGTCATACCAAAGATTTTAAAAACGGTACCAGTGGCTACCTTCCTTGGCGCTCAGCATTATAGGGCTAGCACTGGGAAATGCATGTCACGTTGGTGACAAATGTTCACCCTGACTTAATCCCCTTCCCAATATACTTAATGTGTCTATAATTTAACTAACTGCTGGAGAGCTTTGCGCGCAGTGAAACACCAGGAACTTACGCAAATAGTTATATTGTTTGTTGCAAAGTGTAGAGTGGATCGTTCAGGAGGTCTATTTATATGATATACATAAACAGGCTTCAATTAATCGAACACTAACTAAATGTTTTGAACCACTGCAGAAGATGAGGGTGTAGTTAGGCGCCTGTAAAATCGCTTTAAGCACCCCCAGTAATTTTATACAAGTGATCGTTTCAATGCGATACTTCTGTTCCATTTGCTTTATGTTTTGGAGTCGAATTTGTGTGCTGTTTGAACCTCATGTACGTTTTCATATTTTGATTTAATTTCGGGTAACTGAGTGGCCGCCTATTGGGAAATAGCTGCTCACTCGGCTTACGATATGTTTTCTAAGTATAAGTACCTAATTGTCAATTAATTTTTTCCCTCCTTGGTTTTTGTAGTGGGAATTTCTTTCTGATTGCGTCTTTTCCTGATCATTGCCTACTTTTACCTTTATTCACCAAACAATTATCATATTATCATAATAAATTTTCATTAAAATAGAATATCATCGAGTCAATGCCTCGTTGGATTTGCCTCCCTTAGAGACATTCGTTCTTCGTGTATCGCTTTAAATTTCCAACCGACTGTTTATGGTATGGCACGCAGCCATTTTAAGGAATCGTATTCTTATTGATGGCATTGCATCCCGAATTGTTGTTTTGCGAAGCAATCAGCTTTCACCCACATGACGAAAACTTGCTCATGCAATATACAGAGATTTTTTTTCAGAAGCAAAAATTGGAACTTTCATTGGAAAAAATGATAATTTTAATATTTTTGCTCAAAACATAGATCGTGGGTACACGTTAGAACCGCCTCGGCGAGGCGGTTCTAACGAGTACCCACAAAGTATGTTTTGGAGCAAAAATAAGAACTAGAGGACCATTGGTCCTGTAGCTCACCTGAGAGATTATCACATTGTAAACTCATGAGATTTAAATTAATTGAGAATCGACCAATGAAAGTCTATGCATGGACACTATTGACCCCCGGGGCATGGCCAAATTTGACCCAGGGGCATGACTGGCACAATTTATAATGGGGCCTACTAAACATTGCTACATACAAAATATAGAAGCTCTGGGCCTTTTGGTTTCAGAGAAGAAGTTTTGTTTTAGTTTTTGTAAGTCTATGGAGACTATCTACCCCCGGGGCGTGGCCAAATTTGACCCCAGGGGCATGATTGGCATAATTTATGTAGAGGACCATTAGCCATTGCCACGTACAAAATATCAAAGCTGTGGGCCCTGTGGTTTCAGAGAAGAAGATTTTTGAATTTTTTTCCCATAGTAAGTCTATTGAGACTATCAACCTCCGGGACCTGGCCAAATTTGACCCCAGGGGCATGAATGGCACAATTTATGTAGAGGACCATTAGCCATTGCTACATACCAAAAATAAAAGCTGTGGGCCTAGTGGTTTCAGAGAAGAAGATTTTTTAGTTTTTCCTATTGTACGTCTAGGGAGACTATCGACCCCCGGGGCGTGGCCAAATTTGACCCCGGGGACATGATTGGCACAATTTATGTAGAGGACCATTAGCCATTGCCACATACAAAATATCAAAGCTGTGGGCCCTGTGGTTTCAGAGAAGAAGATTTTTGAATTTTTTTCCCATAGTAAGTCTATGGAGACTATCAACCCCCGGGGCGTGGCCAAATTTGACCCCAGGGGCATGAATGGCACAATTTATGTAGAGAACCATTAGCCATTGCTACATACCAAATATCAAAGCTGTTGGCCTAGTGGTTTCAGAGAAGAAGATTTTTATAGTTTTTTCCTATTGTAGGTCTATGGAGACTATCGACCCCCGGGGTGTGGCCAAATTTGATCCCAGGGGCATGATTGGCACAATTTATGTAGAGGACCATTAGCCATTGCCACGTACAAAATATCAAAGCTGTGGGCCCTGTGGTTTCAGAGAAGAAGATTTTTGAATCTTTTTCCCATAGTAAGTCTATGGAGACTATCAACCCCCGGGGCGTGGCCAAATTTGACCCCAGGGGCATGAATGGCACAATTTATGTAGAGGCCCATTAGCCATTGCTACATACCAAATATCAAAGCTGTTGGCCTAGTGGTTTCAGAGAAGAAGATTTTTTTTAGTTTTTTTCCTATTGTAGGTCTATGGAGACTATCGACCCCCGGGGCGTGGCCAAATTTGACCCCAGGGGCATGATTGGCACAATTTATGTAGAGGACCATTAGCCATTGCCGCGTACAAAATATTAAAGCTGTGGGCCCTGTGGTTTCAGAGAAGATTTTTTTTCCCATAGTAAGTCTATGGAGACTATCAACCTCCGGGACCTGGCCAAATTTGACCCCAGGGGCATGAATGGCACAATTTATGTAGAGGACCATTAGCCATTGCTACATACTAAATAAAGCTGTGGGCCTAGTGGTTTCAGAGAAGAAGATTTTTTTAGTTTTTCCAATTGTAAGTCTATGGAGACTATCGATCCCCGGGGTGTGGCCAAATTTGACCCCAGGGGCATGGCTGGCACAATTTATGTAGAGGACCATTAGCCATTGCCACATACCAAATATCAAAGCTGTGGGCCCTGTGGTTTCAGAGAAGAAGATTTTTTAATTTTTTTCCCATAGTAAGTCTATGGAAACTATCGACCCCCCGGGGCGTGGCCAAATTTGACCCCAGGGGCATGAATGGCACAATTTATGTAGAGGACCATTAGCCATTGCTACATACCAAATATCAAAGCTGTGGGCCTAGTGGTTTCAGAGAAGAAGATTTTTTTAGTTTTTCCCATTGTAAGTCTATGGGACCTATCTGTTGCCATGGAAACCACAATTTTGATACAATCTGCTCCAAAACCTAATGCCATCAATCCCCCAACCCAATTATGGTTCACATTAAATTTGATCAAGATCGGCCTACTAGCTTCAGAAATATTCTTCTTTGAAATTGTGGACGGACGACGACGGACGACGGACGACGACGACGGCGACGACGGACGACGGATGCCTGCCTATCCTATAAGCTCACCTGTGAGCCTTCGGCTCAGGTGAGCTAAAAATAGGTATACCCCTGCACACCCCAGTTTTTCTATATAAAATTGGGGTTTAAGGGGGTATATATTGCACGGACATGTTTTTCTGATGCAATGCACTACCGTTTCTTTTACAGCGTCTAGAATTTCTGAAATATGCATAATCGCACTCCTTGACCAGATATCTGTCTATTTCTTTATGAAATAATCTTTTCATTAGAATATTGAGAACACTCTGGTCATATCGATGGCAACGATGGGTCTGCAAAGTTTCATTTCTCCAACACTTTAGTATTTCTTTCATAGGTCGCGTTGTCCATATGCATTCTTCAATCAGAGCACATTTGGTCCATGGGTTAAGTATACCCTCGTAGATAGTGTTATCTGGATAAAGTGCAATTAAACCAGCTTCGATCATTAGCTCCTTTTCGTAGAGACACGGTGGTTCATTGAGAAAATTGAACGTATCTTGGTGTGTCTGTAGCCGTACTGAAGGTGACCTTTTAGGTTTCTTTCTAAAATTTAGTACTATTCCCGAGGACAATGCCTTGTTGAACATCGGTTGAAGGTTGCCAGTTGTGAAGCGAACGCTCGAGTCCAGCCACATCACAAATGGGTATTCTTTCAGAACCATCTGAAATCAGTCATTATTCGTGGTTGCAGTTTAACAACAATAATGAAGCTACTCATTGTTTTGTAATAGTGTCTTAGTTGGTTTGTTTACTTTGATGTGAGGGAGTCGCTATGATATGATTTCAGGGCGAGGTTTCTGTCTTCAATATGTTCAGTCCCCGACAGTTTACTTGATCTACTGACCGTTCTAATGTGGTAAATTGGATGTTATTCTCTGTTTTTCAAGTTGGCATTCTATGTTGCATTTTTAGTCCCTATTCAACCCACTCACGTTCTCATGTAATAAATGAACGGACATTTCTTGCAATAATATAGATATAGTTGCGATAACGACGACGACGACGACGACGACGATGATGATGATGATGATGATGATGATGATGATGATGGATAGTTTTGAGAAAGAACCCATTACCTGCAAAACTATTGGTTTCCATGGACATCCCTTGATATGCTTGAAATATGCTGGTGTATCAGATAACGGAAACTTTCGAACCTTGCATCTACAGGCATCGGAAAGCTGAAATATAAAATGAGCCGCGCCATGCGAAAACCAGCAATGTGGTTTCCGAACATGTCCGACACAAACCGAGCTGTACAAGTATAGTAGATAGAGGCTGGGAATTTTGAATTTAGAAAGTAGAGGAATTGTACTATCCATGTAACTAGTTAGAGGCTGGGAATTTGGAATTTAGAAAGTAGAGGAATTGCACTATCCATGTAACGAAAACAAAGGCGCAGTTACAGCGAAGCTGATCCGCACCTTTGTTTCGCATACATCATATGCAAAATGTTGGTTTTCTCAGGCCTCGGAAAGCTGAAATATATTTTTCTCGAGAAATTAAGCAAACATTGCTGATGAGGTGCTTGCAGCAATTGTTAAAGAGGGACAGTTTGTCTACATCTACTAAATATCAATGAAAAACAAAACTTACCCGCGACAATCATGTCAAGTGGTAAGAATAGCAAATGGTAAAATAAAAAGACGCACTATTAAAACAAAAATAATCGTAAAGAAATGGAGGCTGTTAAAGCTTTTTTCTTAAGTGATATTGTGGTCAACACTAAAATTCCAGTCTAGAAATCAGAGGGGTTTGCGAGTATGGAATACTTTCATTTTAAGCGTGGTGTGGATAATATAAATACACGTAGTAGCTACATTCATGGGCTTATTTTAGTCTGTTCCTAGGCGCACTATAAACTTGAGCGGTTCTTGGTCAGCTATACATTAATTTCTAAGCTGCCAATGTTGATGATGAACTAATATTTTGATCATCAATTATGGCTTTTTTTCAAGGCTAAGAAAGTCATAGATTACCTTTTCTATTTGTACTGTGTTGAGACCGAGGTCAAATAGGACAATTTTCAGATCTTTCAACACAGGCCTCGCGACTTTTTCTATGTTCTCCAGTAACCCCATGTTCTCTTTGAAGTGATTGGACGAACATGCTGTCACAAAAACTGGCACTGTTACATTTGATTGGCTAGTAGTTGGAGGAGGATGTGTTTCCAACTTCAGCTTCTCCATATATGGGAAAGAGGCAGAAAGGTTATATGCACGAATATGATTTAGATTGGCTTCGAAAGTGGGCTCAAATTTTGCATTGCACTCATTCGTAAGAATGTCCCTAGTTTCAGGGTTTGAAATATTTTGTTTCCGTCTACTGGCATAGGCTCTAAGCAAAACTGTCTCAACAAGTGCTGTATGCCTGCTGGTTCGAGTCACATTACTGGAAATTGTTCTAAACACTCCTGGAGACAGTTCTGGTTCATAGAACATCAGTGCTGAAAAGAAAGTTGATATTGTAATATTTAGAAATAAGGACAGTTACGCTAACATAGCTTTGTCAGTAAATAAGCGTGACCAGAGACAGATTCAGCGAACATTTTCGTCATTCAGGCCCTTAAATGCAAATAAGGGAAGTTACGCTTACATAATAGCTTTGTCAGTAAATAAGCGTGACCAGGGACGGATTCAGCTAATATTATCGTCATTCAGGCTCTTAAACGCAAATAAGGATAGTTACGCTTACATAGCTTTGTCAGTAAATAAGCGTGACCAGGGACGGATTCAGCGAACATTGTTGTCATAGACCTAACTGAGAGAGAGAGAGAGAGAGAGAGCCCGGGGAACCCGGCACGTAATACTCTTTAGTGCGTATGCCAGATAGATAGATAGATAGATAGATAGATAGATAGATAGATAGATAGATACGGATAGATAGATAGATAGATAGATAGATAGATAGATAGATAGATAGATAGATAGATAGATAGATAGATAGATAGAAGGCAGGTAGGCATGCAGGCAGACAGAGTACTAGTGTTTTGAGTGAAAACGTTTAAAACATTTAACTCGCCTATGTCACGTTTAAGGAAAAAGTGTCACTTAAAGTGTAAAACCAACTCACCCATCACGACAAAACATCCGACAACCAAAACAAAGAAAAGTAGCCGACGTATTTCATTCATTAACATTAGTTTGTAATCGCCAATTCACACGATTCAGTAGTGAAATTCAATAACATGTCTATAAATGTAATGCCTTAACATAACTCAATCGTAGACGATGATCCTTTAAGAAAACATTAAGTTTATATATCAATAAGAAACATAATAAAAGAAAATGGTTATTGGTGAATATATTGTTAGTTGGCACCTGAAGGTATTCCAATTAGTTATTAAGATCACCCTTTGTCGATGGTTTGTCAAAAGGCCTGACGTTCTATATATTACATTCGTGTGTAAATGTTGTTTTAACGTCACTGGCATTTGAATTGGAAATCGCAACAAGTCGTTCGAGTTCTGTCATCTTCAATTTGGTCGATTTTTTTACATATGCGCATTTGGCATTTTAGTATCCAACGGTACGTATTCGTTTGACATCGACTGCATTTCGTTGAAATTCAACACGTTTTACGTCAGTTTTAAAAGACCTGGGATTCTCACATTTTTACAGAAAAAACAAAAACAAAAACAAACAAAAAAAAAAAAAAAAAAAAAAAAAAAAAAAAAAAAAAAAAAAAAAAGTGTATTTGCTTTTGAAGTCGATATATAGTTAACAAATTGAGACAGCGTTAAGCTAACAAAGTTTTGAACAACTGGACCCTGACCAATATTATAACATTAGGATCGGATTTACAAGGGTAAAGGTAAGCAATGACCAGGGAAAACATTCCCACTCTTAAAACCGAAGTGGGAAAACCATGTACTGATACAACAAGAACATTTATCCGTGCAATAAATCTCCCGCCTTATCCCACTTTTATATGGTGAAAATGGGGTTTGCAGGGGTATACCTATTTTTTCTTATTTATCATCCAAAACATAGATTGAGGGCCTGGGCGAGGCGGTTCTAACGAGTAGATCTACCCACAAATCAGTGTTTTGAGCATAAATATTAATAATATCATAATTTTTCCATTGAAAATTTTGATTTTTTTTTTCAGATGTAAAAATCTCAGTATGTTGTTTCGTAGTGTTCGTAAGCCGAGGGAGCAGGTATTTTCCCAGTAGGCGGCCCAGTAGGTGGCTAGGCCTACTCAGTTACCACCAAAAGGTGCAAATAAGTCTGAAATGAAAGATGATTCAGAACCTGTGTTGCAAATTAGTCGAAATCACTGTATTTGGAAGCTAAACCCCTAAGATGAACTACATTATGCTCTAGACCTGTTACTATTGCCCTTAATATTTTTTACTTGTCTCGAGTTTTCGTTATCCAATGTATGCTCAAAGAGATAATACTAGATAACATGCGTCCACAGTTTGTGTTTAGAGCAAATATATCATTGGAACAATACCGCAATTTATAACTTGATCCGAATGCATTTGAACCGATATAGCCATGTGGGTACTCATTAGAACCGCCTCGCCGTGAAAGTTCTGACGTGTACCTATTTTAAAAAAATATCATATTTTTCCATTAAACCTTTCATTTTTAGAGCTAAAAAAATCTCTGTATGGGCAAGCTTTGGTAATGTAATCAGTCTGCAGGAAGTGTTTCGTAGTATTTCCTCGCAGCATTGAGTGTGTACGAGACCGGATGAATTTTCTCTTCACGTTTGGGGTTTCTGAAGTAAGCATATTCACCTTCCGCAACGAGATGGTTTTCTATATCATCGTGAAACAATCGTTTCATTAGAATATTGAGAACACTCTGATCGTAACGATGACAACGATGTGCAGTCACAGACGCGTTTTGCGGACACTTGAGTATTTCGCGTATTGGGCGTGTCGTCCATATGCATTCTTCTATGAGGGCGCATTTAGTCCAAGGATTTAGTATTCCATCAAAGATCGGATCTTTTGGGTACAGCACAATAAATCCCGCTGGCAACATAATCTCTTTGTGGTAGAGGCACGGTGGTTCGTTGAGAAACTCGAACGTTTCTTGGTGGGTCTCCAGGCTTACGGAAGGAGGACGTCCCTTCGTTCTTATGATTTGGACTATTCCGGATGATAAGGCTTTGTCAAACAACGGTTGAAGGTTTCCAGTGGTGAAGCGAACACTTGAGTCCATCCACATCACGAACGGATATTCTCGGAGAGCCATCTGAAAAAGAACATCAGGAAAACACGTCCGTGTAATGTATACCCCCATGAACCCCACTTTTATATAGGAAAGCTGGAGTATGCAGGGGTATACCTATTTTTTCTTATTTTTGCTCCAAAACATAGATTGTGGGTACTCGTTAGAACCGCCGCAGAGAGGCGGTTCTAACGTGTACCCACAATCTATGTTTTGAGCAAAATTAAGAAAAATATCAAAATTTTTCAGCTGAAACTTTTCAGTTTTTAAAGCTCAAAAAGTCTCTGTTTATTGCATGGGCAAGTTTTCGTAATGGGATTTGTACAACCGATTTCATATTTCACTGACTAACATACTCATATACCCTCGAATGATGTAGTGATGACCAACATCATAAACTTGTTCATACATGTACATCCATCCTTGCATTTCAAACAAGAAACTGAAACAAGGAAAAGCATACTATCATGAGGAAAACATGTCCGTGAAATATATACCCACTAATGTACCCCACTTTTATATAGTAAAACTGGGGTTTACAGGGGGTATACTTATTTTCTTATTTTTGGTCCAAAACATAGTCTATGGGTTCTCGCTGAGGCGGTTCTAACGTGTACCCACAATCAATTTTGTAGCAAAAATTATTAGAAATATCTTCTTTTTTTCAATGTAAATTAAAAAATAGAAAAGAAAAGGTTTTCGTGATGATAAAGTGCAACTGGAATGTATGGTATTGTAGATATTTCCCAAAATGTAGCCACTTTGTAAGCCAAACACTTTCGTTTCAGCTTGTTCAGGACTGTCACATTTACAAAATCCTAGATAAAAAGGAAAATTATTTCCTTGGCCGAGCACCCGATTTATATACATACCAGGATAACTTGTTCGTGCAATAAATACCCCCATTAACCCACACTTTTACAGAGTGAAAATGGGGTTTGCAGTTGTATACCTATTTTTCTTACTTTTGATCTAAAACACAGATTGTGGGTACTCGTTAGAACCGCCTCGCCGAGGCGAGTGCGCGTTTGAATAACGTGTGATAAATGTGAGCGAGAGAGAACCTTCACCTGTATAACTATTGGTTTCCATGGACATCCCTTGACATGCTTGAAAAATGTTGGTGCATCAGGAAATGGAAACCTCCGAATGTCGCATCTACAGGCCGCTGAAAGCTGAAATATATTTAACACTTTTTGCGACAAATATGGAAATAATCTTGATTTAAACGTATATATAAGGAAGTACATCGTTCCAGTGCAAAGTGTATTTTGACCCCACGAGAAAAAAAGTAAAAACAGGAAATCCAAGAATCAGGTCAAGGTCAGGGTGGTTTTGGTTACCTGCATTTCCAATATTGATTTTTTCTAAGCTGGGAACCAGCAAATAATGCAAAAATGGTGAATACAATTAGATTCCATCATGATAACATTTCCGTGTCAGTATTGTATACCCCCTTATATCCCACTTTTTTTTTTAATAGGGGTATACCTATTTTTCTTATTTTTGCTCCAAAACCTAGATTGTGGGTACTCGTTTGAACCGCCTCGACGTGTACCCACACTCTATATTTTGAGCAAAAATTTAAAAAAAATTCAACATTTTTCTACAAAAAAAAATTCAACTTTTACTACGGATGAAAATCGCAACCAGCAAGGTTACTATCAACTTAAACAATGAAGGCCTAGACATACACAAATAAATCAAACCAGGACGGCATTAGGACGGTCAGCTGAGCAAAGAAGTAACTGGAGGGCTTTAATCGATATTACGGGGTCCCAATCGTTTGACGTCAAATACAGAAACAGCTCTGTGTGTGTGTGTGTGTGTGTGTGTGTGTGTGAGAGAGAGAGAGAGAGAGAGAGAGAGAGAGAGAGAGAGAGAGAGAGAGAGAGAGAGAGTACCTGTTCCACTTCTCCTGCTCGTTTAAGACCAAGATCATATACAATAATTTTCAAGTTTTTGAACACTGGCCTCACTACTCTATCAATATTCTCCATCAATTCCATGTTTAGTTTAAAGTGATTGGACGAACACGCTGTCACAAATACCGGCACTCTAACATTTGATTGATCAGATGGAAGAAGAGGGCGTTTTGTCAAATTCAACTTCTCCATATATGGCAAGGCGGCAGATAAATTGTATGCTCGAATATATTCTAGATTGGCCTCGAATGTGGATTCATATTTTGTATTACACACTTCAGTAACATTGTTTTTGTTTGCAGTGTTGGACACATTTTGTCTTGTGTGTGTATCATTCTGCAGAAAATCTGGTGCTGTATTGTCATGTGTCACGCGGCTTGAAAATGGCGACCACAATTCTCGAGGAGACGATTCTTGTTCATGCAGTATCAATACTGAAAATAAAATAGATATTAAGAAAGAATCTCACTGGCAGTATACAGCTAGTTCATACCATTAGGAACGGCTGTCAAAATCATCATCAGGAAAACATGTCCGTGTAATACATATCCCTTATACCCCACTTTTATGTAGTGAAACTGGGGTACGCAGGGGTATACCTATTTTTCTTACTTTTGCTTTTAAACATAGATTCTGGGTTCTCGTTAGAACCGCCTCGCTTAGGCGATTCTTACGTGTACCCACAATCTATGTTTTGAGCAAATATAAGAAAACATAAAAACAAATCCAGTGAAAATTTTCATTTTTACGACTTGGGAACATTCAGTATATTACATGGGCATGTTTTCGTGATGTCATTGGGTCTACAGCACCAACTAATTGACAATTTGACTGTTGCACAGAGATGTTTGGAAACAGTGGAATTATCCTACTCAGAACATTTAGAGATTTGTTTACAATCGGTGGTAATTCAGTGAAAATGTTGTTTAATTGCTGTATGTTTTGGAGCAATAATAAGAAAACATATATCCATTGTACACCCGTGACAGGTTTACTATGAGTGTGTTCGGGGTTCTCCCAATGGTACCATTGATTTGTAACATTGGTACCATTGGTACCAATGGCATTACCATTTTTACAATTTGCACCAATTTCTTTACCAATGGTACCATTGGTAATTAAATTGGTACAAATGTTACCAGCCAATGGTACCATTGGAGAACCCCAAACACGCTACATAAAAGCCATCAAACTAATTGTATATGGCTAACCAACAAGAGAGTACTGTCAAGTCAACTCACCTACTGTGATGACACTTCCGAATATAAAAAGAAAGAAGACTCGACGACGGATAGCGTTCCGTTTTATTTCCCAGCTCATTTTAGTTTTTCTAAATGATTTTTGATTCGTTTTTGTATTTGAAAATTCGCGATATTTATACCAAGTGAAACACACCCAAGTTGCGCAGTGAACATCAGGAAAACATGTCTGTGTAATGTATACCCCCTTGTATCCCACTTATATAACAGGGGTATACCTATTTTTCTTATTTTTGATCCAAAACATAGATTGTGGGTACTCGTTAGAACTGCCTTGCCGAGGCGGTTCTAACGTGTACCCACAATTAATGTTTTGAACAAATATGTTGAAAATGTCAAAAGTTTTTGAATGAAAAATCATTTTTAACTGAACGAATCCCTGTAAATTGCATAGGCAAGTTTTCCTAATGTTATGAAACATTTCAGATGAAAGGATTAATTCGATTTGTCAACACTATAATAAAAGCAATAAGTGATAATATTATTAAAGTATCTCTGATTTGTACGCTGAATGGTTCATATATCGTATCTTTGTATGGCTTTTTCATATGTAAAACCTTATGAAAATAAGTCTGCGAGGGGTCAAAATAGTTTCTCATAATGTATATATTGTCGTTATACCTATGTGTACGCTTAAATCGTTGTCACATTAGAATGTATGATGAATACATAAGGGAGTTATATATGTTTTCTATGTTTTACATGCTTAAAATTATTTCCATATACATGCACATGAGTTTTTACCTATATGTATGTTCAAAATCAAGTAGCAAGACAAGATCCCTGACATTGCGGTCCTGAAAAAAACAGGAATGCAAAACATTCATACTGTCTTAAAGCTACATGTAGCACAGCTAAGGTGGACTGACCATGTTATAAGAATGTCTGATGAGCGTCTTCTTTGGAGAACTACTGGAGGGAAAGCGCTCTCAATGTGGCCAGGCAGAAGAAACGCTACAAAGACATCATCAAAACCTCTTTGAAGGATTTCGACATACCAATGAGGTCTTGGGAAAAGACTGCACAGGAGCGATCAAAGTGGCGAGGTCTCATCAACAAAGGAGCAGCTCTCTCATGATGAAAAAAAAGAGAATCTATGAAGCTGAAAGAAAGCGCAGAGAACGCAATACCAATGGGCCACCAACTGATTCCATGACATTGACTTGCAACCGACAGTTTAGAGCTAGAATTGGCCTAGTCAGCCATCAAAGAACTCACCAACACACATGAACCTATTCAAGAAAATAATGATGGTCTTCTCATTAGTGAGAGACGGACGACCAGATGTATGGCATTACAATTATTACAATTCATATGTGTCAATGTTTGGGTTATACTGTATGGGTTGTGTGGATACCTGTCTTAGATTATCCAACCGGCGTAGTGGTTAATACACTTGCTTTTCATTTCTGCAGTCCGGGTTCAAATCCAGGCCAAGGTATGTGGCAGTTGTGGTGGTCGGCATTCTCCCCCGGGTTCTCCGGTTTTCTCCATCACATATGGTCATAACACCATCATTGCGCTCAAATAAGATGGTGTGAATTTTCCGTGTCATTGAAGTAAATCAAATTATGTTTAAGGCTTGTAATTTTAAATTGTACAAACGAGATATAGTCAGTTTAACCTGTGCTACCTGTTTGCGATCACCGGATTCGCGATTTGCGACAGAGTCCTTGAACAGAAATAGAAGGTAATCGAGGTGGTTTTATCTATCTTCATATACTGAGTCGATCAATTTCTGATCATCGTCTCAGGTTTGGGGTGGATGCTAAATTTTGAATTTAGCAAAATTAAAACTATTTACAAGAATATTCTCAAATGAAAATTCCGGAGGGAATAGAATAATTTTTCACTCTTGTTCCAATTTTCGGACCTTGGCCTTCACCAGGAAAACAAAACAAAAAATTAATTCTCCAGAATTAATGGAGAATTTTTTTTTGTTTTCGAACATTCGAACAAGAGTGAAAAATTATCGTAGTATTTGCACGAAGCTAAACAGAGGCATAATTAAACGTATACCTCTGAACCCCTGATCTAAATAAGAGCCTTGAATTCTTCATCTGTCTTTGATTAGACCACTGATGCGGGAAGACTATTCCATAAAGGGATAGTCCTAGGGAAAAGAATTCTTCAGGGCATCACTATATGCCATATATATTGTGCATTGTGAATCATGGGATGCCCTGGTACATCTTAAGTTGGGTGTTGGGGTCAGATATCTATCTTTATCAAGAGACACTGTACCGGAGTGAATCTTGTAAAAGAAAGTTAAGGAGGACTTCACCCTGCGGTCCTTCAGGGATGGCCACTCGAGTTTGTCCACGCTACTCTTGTTCTTCCATCGGCAGGCCCACATGGCTGTTGTCCTCTGCACTTTCTCCACCTTATCTGTCTCAGTATCATTATAGGGATGCCAAATAGGAGCTGCATACTCGAGCTGAGTTTGTATGCAACAGCGACTGGTTGTTATATGGAAAAAATATTAGTAGTTGCGGCAACGCAAACGCCATGAAGACGTTGAAGGCACGTTGCCTGGAAACGTCATATTGTCCAACGGTAATCCATGTAAATGTGAACGCGTTCACCAGTTATTCAAGATGGGGCCGCATGGATATACCAAAGGGCATTAAACTGAATAAGAATGGAAAGTTTGTCCCGACCGTAGTGGTAGCCGCACTAACCTACGTATTTTACAGCATACTCGTAAATCGAAAGGTGAGTGCTGATAAATAATGTTGTCGCTGAAGGGATGATCAGACATTGAGCTACTCGGTATATGAAGTTAGAAAAAATGTTGAATTCACAAACTACACGTACAATAAGCGCATACCCAAGTCTGTTAACAACTTGCGCATATAATCCCAATTTGCTGGCCCGGTAATTTACATCGTATTTGTCACCAGTATATTTGATAATGAGTGTGCCTAAATTGTGAACCATTATTTAGCACATTGAGCATCGGTGCCAAATTTGAGAGAGAGAAAAAAAAGGAAAACATAAGTTTTGTTTGTTTGTTTGATTTGCTATTTTACGCTCAACAGCTATGGTCCAAGATTGGATGCCCTGATATGCGACATGTGCTATCAAATGTCGCCAGCCAAGTCCACACCCGTATGGATGATTTGAACCACTTTTCGTTGTAAACGGCAGATAATGATGTGTGCGGTCAGTCAGATACAGTCAGTTTGGCTTGAGGCACAAGCAGCCCATCTCTCGCAGTCCAAATAGGAGGAGATATATTTTCCACGTAGGTAGGTAGGTAGGTCGGTCGGTAGGTGGGTTGGCGGGTGTGTTTGGGATGGGTAGGTTGGTGGGTAGGTAGATAGGTAGGTGGTGAATAATGTGTGATAGTGAATAAGGTGGTAATAATTAGCAGTTGACGGAGCGAAGGTGAGTGTGATGTTTGCGTGCGTGCGTGTATCAACCTGGGCTAATTTGTAGATGTTTGTTTTCAAATATAAAAATCAACGCCTATAATTATATGAATTACCGTAATTAATACATTTAACGCTGGTTAGAACTAGCTCGATCCAATTTGGATCCGAGGTACTAGCGAGTATTACAAGAAGATTAATTACTAAAACTACCTATTTACCTATACTGGCCAAAATTAACTACGCTTCCTAAATAAGTAATAATTATACCCACTTATTTCCTTAAGCGTCATAGACTTTTCTCTGTAAAATCTCTTGAATTTCTGCGCCATAGTATATGACATATAAAAGAGGACGTCAAGGCCAATAAAGGACGATTAATTAATAGTAAACACATATGTGTTTGCTTTAAGATTACATGTGTACATAACAACAATAACAACAACAAAGCGAGCTGCTTAAACCGGATGGTAAAAGCTGTGGACGGCCATTTTCGTCGGCAATTCATATGTCAGGAAATTTGTACTTTATTTTTCTTTTCTTGACTATACATTTTTCTTGGTGAAACGTACTTCCATACGTCCTATTTCAGATCAAATTTGTTTACAAAACTGTGAAAAAATATTCAAAGCAAAATTTAAAAATTCAGACGACAATCTCTGACTGTATATATCCCAAATGATGATCGCCCATGGGAATATTTCGAAAAACAGTCTGTGTTTCGGAACACTCGGTTTGAACTTCCAGGAAGGAGTAAAACCCGGACCCGATATAGAAGGATCGTTTCGGTCGCGTGAATCCTTTCGGTCTTTAGACCGGTCCCATGCTCATGTGTCGAACTTGAAAATCCAATGATACAATACAATGGCTGAAACCATGGCAATCAAGAATATACAAGTTGGTGGCTTGCTGGCGTGTGATTGGCAATAAACTCACACAGCATAGCAGGCTATTCTGTCTTCAGTTGCAAGGTGTACGTTGGGCAAACTAGACTGATGTAGAAGTAAGGTAGGGGGTAGGCAGGATAGGGTAGTAGGTGGGGATGTGTAGGGCGGGTGCTGGTAGGGATGGGTAGGGGGGGTATGAATGAGTGGGAGATGGTAGGGCAGGGTAGGGAAGGAGGTGGCGGTAAGGTAGGGCAGTGAATAGTGGTAGTGATAGGGATGTGTAGGGGAGAACGGGTGGAGAAGGGTAGAGCAGGTGGAGAGAAGGGGTATGGTAGGTTAGGGCAGGAGGGGTGGGTATGGGATTGTGTGTGCTGGTGGTAGGGGTTTGTAGGGAGAAAGACTTTTGTGGAGAGTGTTGATGTGTAGGGAGTAGGGCTAGGAAAGGATAGGAGGTAAGTGAGGTGGTTGGGTAGTGGTGGGTAGGCTAGGGGAGATGGTCTGGTAGTGATGGGTAGGTGGGTAGGATAGGAGAGGGTAGGGGTGGTGGTAGGGTCATGGAGGGAGGGGAGGCGGTATGGTCGTTTCGGTCACGGGTCATTTCGTATACGGTTCATTTCGGTTTCGGGTCGTTTCGGTCCCTAATTATTTCAGTCCCGGGTCGTTTCGACCCGGGTCATTTCGACAGGGTCGTTTCGGTTTAGGGTCGTTTCGGTCCAGGGTGGTTTCGGTCCAGGGTCATTTCGGTTAAGGATCGTTTCGGTCTCGGGTCCTTTCGGTCATGTGTCATTTCGGTCCAGGGTCGTTTCGGTCCAGGGTCATTTTGGCCCCGGGTCATTTCGATCCCAGGTCGTTTCGGTCCCGGGTCATTTCAGTCCCGGGTCGTTTCGGACCGGGTCGTTTCAGACCGTGTCGTTTCGGTCTCGGATCATGGCTGTTAAATATTAAGTTTATCAACAAAAGCTTCTAGCGTAAGGTTTAACGGTGTGTGTGTTTGCAGATAAGGCAGTGTGCCTTTATTTCATATTACAAAAAAGATATAGGTGTGTGTGTGTGTGTGTGTGTGTGTGTGTGTGTGTGTGTGTGTGTGTGTGTGTGTGTGTGTGTGTGTGTGTGTGTGTGTGTGTGTGAATAAGGAGAGGCGAGTGGATGGATGAATGAGTGAACTCTGCGGTAAATAGTTGCACCAGTTTATGGTTTCGGTTCCATTTTGGACGATTCGCGATGTCTGATATCAAGGGAGGTCACTCGTTGAACTTGTCAGATTGACGTTCTGTCATTTCTTTACTACCGAGAATATATCTATGAATTAACAGACAAAGGCTACATCAATTACATAATCTTACCATTCAATATGTCCCTAAAGGTATCCTTTATTTTAAACGTCCGAATTATCTCTACAGTGGAATGAATTCTAAATAATGAATCCCATTCTCAGGATTCTGTCATTGCTCATCGTCGTGGGTGGGGTATGCTTATGATTTAGAGGGGGTTCGCTTGGTTCACTCGAACGCCCATATGAGATCATATTGTTTAATTTTCATGGGGAAATTTGAGCAAAATAAGATGAAATTTAGTAAATAAACTCCCCTTTCCAGAAATCCTGGATCAGCCTCTGTTGCTAGTCAACAAAAGGTTTTACACCAAACTATTTTTACCATGGGGCATAGTTACTTGTTGAAGGTTTTATACAGGACTGTAACAGTTTTAAACAAAAAAGATGCAGAAAATTAACATGCTTTTAAAGCCAACATTTTCTGTATGATTTTTCTCTTTTGCTGTGATTTAATCTACAGTACTATGAATCATAGAGCTAATGATTGGTTGATTGGGGTTTAACATCTCACCAACAGCTGAGGTCATATGTAGACTGGACCTCGGTTGATAATCTCATCAGACAGACTGGAGAAGCCCAGGATCAACCTGCGACCCCTGGTTGACAAGGCATAAATTAATGTTCAAGCACTGTATTTCAGAAAGAAACACCTTCAGATCAACAGCTACACCTTGCAGCGTTACAAGGCAACCTGGAACAGCTCAAAAAAGTCATTGACAGCGGAAAAGTGCATGTGGACTGCAAAGATAAGGTAAACATATGAGCCACGACGCGAGAAAACCAGTCTTCCTAGTTTCTGACCAGGTCTGACACAAACCGACCTGTACAGTCACAGAAGCAGGCTAGAGGCTTGAAATTTTGGCTATAAGTAGAAGAGGAATTGTACTAGCTGAGTAGCGAAAACAAAGACGCTGATCAGCTGTGCACTTACTGTCTTTGTTTTCGCGTATGCAAAAATCCGGTTTTCTCACGATGCGGCTCACATTATCAGACATAGCAGGAGAAAATTGGTTTTCCGGTTTCAGACCATGTCCAACAAAATCAGCATGTACAGTTACAGAAGACACCTAGAGTCTTGAATTGTCAGATTGGAAGAGAAGAGGAATTATTGTACTATCCATGGATTGAAAACAAAAGTGCTGATCAGCTCAGCTGATCTGCATCTTTGTTTTCACATATGTGAAAGCATGTTTTATCATGATATGGTTTGTGTCTCAGTAAGTTTGTTTTGAAGTACATATAACTAAGTCTAAAATATACCTTTTATCAAGACTCCTATTTATGTATCGGAGCTCCCTTTTTCCAGAAAAATGCTATCAAATTGAAACCTTATGGTTCCACTGTATTCTAGGACCAAGGAGCTTTAGATTCAGTGAGTCTGAGAGACAGTCTGAGCTTTCAACCACTCTTCACTATCCAGATAAGGAAAGTTAAAAACAATAACAAACTAAGAAAAGTCTGTCAGTGCTTGCTTATTACAAACTTTCTTTTTGATTTTTTAAACATAGCAAGGTAAAGCAAAACTCCAACATTGTAGGACACATTTCATTGGTTACTCCAATTTACTCACTATAATGAGGAGTCTTATCAACCATTTGTCTTACTGTTATCTTTACTGAAATACAAGCCAAAATTGTTTATCAATAGTGGTTTGTTTAATTGTTTGACAGGAGGGGACAACTCCTCTGATCCTTGCTGCCGCCAATAACCACATAGAGTGTGTGCGAGAGCTGCTCAAACAAGGAGCTGATGGGGCGGCAAGAAGGCTTGTAAGTACACTGTATGGAATATTTAACCCATTTATTATACTCCCAGCGTTTATGCTGACAGGTATATAGCTTTCGCTTTTCCGGTTGTCCGTTCGTGTGTTCGTTCATTCGTGTATTCCTTCGTTAGTTCATTAGTTCTTTCGTAATTCTGGAACGTTCGTAGAATTTATGTCAAAGTTTTGGTTAAAGTTTCTCTAGTAGTGTATATCTCATGAACCAACCATCAGAAACCATTCATATTTGGACCATAGGTACCCTATAGGGTTTGCTTTGTTTCCATTATTTCGGACCCCAGGGTCCATGCCCCGGGGTGGGGCTAGAGGTCAATATCTAGGTCACCTTTAAAATGTGCTGTTTACAATGTTAATGTTTCTTTTCTAAGTTCATATCATAATAAACAATCATTGGAATGTATTCCTAATGTATTCCTATTTAGATCATAGATACCCTTTGGGTTTGCTTTCATTTCACGGCACTGAATTCTGGGTACCATCCCCTGGGGTGGGGCTAGAGTTCAACATCTAGGACACCTTTAAAATATCATAGATACCATGATAAATAAAGGCCTAGGGAATTTAAGGCCTGATTTCGGCCTCATGTGTTGGTAAAAAATTTAATTTTGGAATTTTGAGGAGAGAAGTATTGCAAATAGCAGGTATAGGCCCCTGCTTATAAATTCTAGCACAACTATCAAATTCAAATTACACATGTTGCCATGGCAATGCACTGAAAAACATGGAAATACCACTTTTTGCAATTTTGGGTCTATTTTTCACCATTCAACATCATTTTCAACTACCGGCCCACGTGACGAACAATTTCTTATTATGAAATAATTATGAAGTAACATCCAGAGATATTGTATGCTAAGTATCATTTTGTTCGTCGTGTGGGCTGGCACTTAAAAATTAAAAAATGTGTTCAGAAATGGTCAAAAATAGACCAAAAAGTACAATATGTGCTTTATCTATGGCTCCTCTGGGCTTAGCCATGGCAACGCTTGTAGGGTAAATGAAGTACTTGTTCTTGTTTTTAATAGAGGAGACATATGACTGTTTTGAGGAATAGTTTTCTCACCTAAATTCCAAAATTTATTTTTTAGCAAAATCTGAGGCCAAAATTAGGGGTTAAACGCCCTAGTCCTTTCTGTAAGCTATTATCTTGACATCCACAAAGTCTTGTCAGAAAGCATTCATACTTCGACCATAGGCACCAGGTTAGGTTCAGACTCTAGGGTCCATATGTGGGGGGTGGGGCTAGAGGTCAAAATCTAGAACTTCTTTAAAAATTGTATTTTCTGTACTTTTCTATACAACCCTGCTTAGAAATCATTCATACTTGGACCATAGGTACTCTATATAAGCGTTGATATGTATCTAATGACATTAAACCCTAGGGGCCATAACCAGGGTGGTGCTAGAGGTCAAGATCTAGGACATCTTATATTTTATTTATTTATTTTTTTATTATTAAAATTAAAGAGTGATATTCTGTTTTCCATCTAGGACTGAGGACCTGACCCTCAATGTCTGCGATCGTCCTAGATTGAGTATACAAGTCAGCTCTGTATACTGCTCTAAAATAGATGTCATTCTACTACACCCCCCCCCCCCCCCACACACACACACTTATATGTCAGGGGTGATCATGTCGGGGCTCTGGTGGGGGGGGGGGGGGTTGGCAGGTGCTACCAGCCGGGGGAATGCATGCCTCTCAAGGCACTTTTTCTAGTGATGAATGGACTGGCTCATCATTATCATATGGGATAGTCCACTATCTTTTTTTAGGGGCATTAGGAGTGGTTTTGATTTTTTATTCTAGTTTTTTGATGAAATTCCTCTGAGCAAAGAGAATAGCCCCAGAGTCGCCGGGTTCTGCAGCGACACATCTGGGGCTATTCTGTTTGCCTTTGTTCCATAAAAAAGATGTCAGCTTAAATAAGTAAATCATACATAAGCAGCTTAACACCATTTTTGCTTTTATTTTACCTTAAATTTTTCAGCCTATTTGTGTACCATAATTCCTGGCTTGAATGCAGAAGTTTCAGGTTCAATTTGTGGAAAGCCTTCATAGGGCACAAAATCACCAAAATATCTTCTAGTGGTGAAAGGATATGCACCATGTTTGGGTAACCGCATATTAAGGGGATGCCTAGAAAAGGCATGGCTACAATATGGCAGTATATTACCTAACATTTTCACTTTAGAGGTTATGAAAGAAATGAGACTAATCCTTAAAACTGGAAACATTCATTATTTTGAAATCTTCAAAGCTCTTCAGGGTCAATATTTAGCTAAGATTTTTTTCTCTTAATTTTCAGACGGGTACCTGTGCATTATTCTTTGCTTCCCAAGGAGGGTTTCTAGATATTGTGAAGTTACTGATAGACCACGGTGTTCCTGTAGATATACCAAGCTATGTAAGTAAGCTCAGCTAATGAAATACATGTATTTCTTTTCTAAAAAACATTTATAGCTGTCATAGCCAATAGGCTATCACACAGTATATGGCAGAGGTGCACCATGCCGGGGATTTTTGTAGACATATATTTTTTGAAAGCCAGTACCCTAAGCTACTAAATGCCGCTTGTTAGCACTCTGACTGCTGGGGCTTTATCGTGCCAGAGCGTGTTACGTATGTTACCAATGTATGATTTTTAAATTCAAGCTGCTAAGGGGATAACCAAAATGTATGACAAAAAGCAAATATTTGACAAGAACTTTGCCTTTAAATATGTAGCAGAGATGTTACCTAATCTAAAAGGACTAAATTCAATAATATTTAGATTTCATGACTACTGGTACAACAGAAGTAACGTAAATAACCCGTGTAATTTGGCATATCCTCTGTGTTTCGTTTCTTATAAAATATAGCTTAGACAAAATACCAAAATACAATTTATATTATAGTTATTTACAGTCATTGCCCTTTTAAATGACATATAGTACAGATCTCTGTGACCTTCCATCACTCCACAGATGCTGATTGTCTTCCCCTACCCCCATTTAAATGATATGCCCATTAATAAACATGTCCCAGCAGAAACAGAACAAAGACACTTCCTTTCCTGAACAACATCCCAGTTTTCAAAATAAAACTTCCATAGGTATTAAAAACACACGAAAAATCAACCAAGCTTCATGATAATGGTAACATATTTTTCATAATGTCATGGTAACGCACGTAACAATTTTGTATTTTCACTATAGAATCAAATACTTATGATTAATTGCAGATTATCATTTTTCTCTCACAGTTATTTCAATTAAGAAATTAAATTTATTAAATATCTTTCCTGAAAGGTTTTAAAAGCACACAAAAATCAACTACAGACCATGCTTCATGATAACGGTACTTTATATAATGACATGGTAACGTATGTTACAATTTTGTATTTTCTCTATATAATCAAATACTTATAATTTATAGCACATTATCATTCTTCTCCCATAATTATTTCAATTAGTAAATTCAATTTACTGAATACACTTAGGGTCTGACCCCAGCCCACCCTACATAAACAATATTTCCAGACACGCCAGTAATGGGAATTTTCATTCCTGACTTACATATGAACATGTACTTCTTACAGAAGTTTGAATAAGATATTGAAGGTGCAAAAAATGGCCACACTTACAAATTCACCATCTTAGGTGTAACTTGTTTTGTCTTGTTCTCAAGGGCAGCTTATGCCATAGTTAAAAGGAGATGCGATCAAAGATATAACCGCTACAGTGACCATAGTACTTTCACCCATTAATATTATGCGTTGTCCTGGAAACCGGAGTTCTGTTCTGATCTGGTTCTTCCTTATGCATTTAAATTGCAGAACTGTATCCGTCTAAATAAACTAAACAGTCAGGGACAAAACCTAAACAAGTTATAAAAAAAATAACTGAAACAAGTTATTTTTCATTTTCCCTGCATCAGTCAAAATCTGTGAAGTTTTTCTTAATTTAATTGAAATATGCAGGGTTTTACATAATTAAAATGTTAATGGGAGATGCAGCAAGATGAGAGCTTTATACTCACATGGCTGAAAGTTAGTATATACCATTAAGATTTTGAAAATTTCAGTTTTTTATGCATTTTTTTGGCATCAGAAAGGCAAAACCCCTGATTTTAAAACATCTGTTCCCACCTTACAAGAATTTTGGCACATGTCTAGACAATTTTCCTAGGATGATGTAACTTTAATGTAGCTACTACAAAAGAATTTCTTAGTACGCATAGTCTAAAAAGTGGTACGCAGGTACTTCAAAGACAAGTGGGGTAATGATACTAATAACCTATTCAAGTTAATATTGTCATAATTACTAATAAAAGCATAACTTATATAAGTGGTTTTTTGATCTGAAAAAAATATCCAAGAAAAGTGAACTCTAACATCTTGGAAAGGGAGATCATTTAAAGTGTATTAATAACTTGTTTCAGTTATTTTTTTTATAACTTGTTTAGGTTTTGTCCCTGACTGCTAAAGGGTGTTAAGAAAGTTCGTTTCGCGCAAAATTTGTTTTCCTCATAGTTTTATTTAAATGTTTCAAAACTAAAAAATGACATAACCAGGCTTTAATTTGGATGTATGTGAAAAGACAAAAGCAACTGTGTGCTAAATCAGATACCTGATCATGAAAAAAGTGGCCCTCAAACACTTGCACCCATTTTCTAACCCTTCAACCTTTACACAGAAATGGCGGTATACTAGTAAATATCTTTGCTATGCCAAGACAGATGTGTAAAACTCTTCTATAATTCAATGAATTAAGTCTACATGAACCGCTTATTCGCCAGTCATAATAATTTTGAGATAGGTTCAATTATAAACCTGTAAAGAAAAATCAAATATCAAAATTTTCATAATTTCTTCAGAAAATCGAATTATTCCAAAATTTGTGAAAAACAGTGTGCTTAGAAAATATACATCTGTGAAGCAACTCGATGTAAGACAGCATTTCAACTGTTATATTGTATCTGAGAATGGAACAGATTCAAGGAAAATGTATCATGTCATTAGTTTTTGCCTACAAAATGCTTTCAAATCATGTGGTAAAGTGCGGAACGAACTTTTTTAACACGCTTTATATGTAGCTTGCGGTATCGCAGACAGTAAATGCACAAAAATGACAAAATTTCATGATAAAGAGAGCAGCTATTAAGTGTTTTCTGTCCCATAACACCATTGTTGCTTGCTACTGATTGTTTTAAAGTGATGGTTTGGATTAAATTCTTACTTGATGTTAGATGGAGTAGATATATTATAGTTCCTTCGTTGCCATTTTTGTTTTTGTCCGTATACTTGTAGAAAATTCACGGTAAAGAAAGTTTCGAACAACCAAGTTCTCACTCCTGGGCTCGACACTGTACCACCACCACTGTGTATCTTGCTTCAGAATTAAGTAGTGACTATATTATAGCATTTCTTCATTAGCAACCTAACTATGTTGGGTTTGCAGATTTCATGCAAGTATCCATCTTTCGCTAACCATCCAATCAATCAAAAGGAACACGACCTCACGGAGTCGCGCTTCATGTTGTTCTCAATGGAGAAAAACGCTCACTAAGCACTGCCACTCTCTGTCTTACCACATTGGTTCGGTATAATTATAATCATTTATAATTTCACTAACAAAGTACATTGTGCCTACATTTGTCACATTTAAGAAAAATATATTGGAGTTTCTTTTCTGTGTGATACAAAACACATTATGGTCCAACATTACAATATCATGTGTAGTTTCCAGCAGAAAATACCAATTTAGAATGTAACAGTTTTGACATAATAGAAGTAAATAAAGATATCTTGCCAACCCCACAAAAATCCACCATTTTTGTCGATCCCTTTGATTGTGGTATGTTTGAATTAGCTATAGCACACTTACTCAAAAGCCTTGATGACACCAACCTTGACGTCAAAAGACATATCTGCAAGGCTCATCTTTATGTAGCTTCAACAAGTGTAGCCCTATAGTGCCTTGTTACACACCAGCTGTAAGGCTAATTTCTGCTAATTTGTGTGTTTGTTTTAACACTAAACTTCATAAAAAATATGCCAAATGTTGATCTTATGGCGACTCTCATGAAATTCGCAACATGTCACGTATGTAACGCATTCAAAAGGCCGCTACGTCCAAACGCCCCAACGGTCAGAGTGCTAACAAGTGCCATTTTGAAGGGAATTGGATGGGCTTTCAGAAAATTATATCCTTCAAAAATCCCCGGTATGGTGCACCAGGGTCTATTGGCTCCTCAACGTCTACAAAGATAAAAAAAATGAGAAAAAAATCAACAAACTATAATTGTTGCCAAAGCAGCTTTCAAAGAGTTTGATCCCAGAAATTACTTTTCATGTAGAAACACATTGCATTCTGTGAATAACCACAAACTCACACAATTAGGCTAATTATTGCTAGAAAGTTTCCCTCTGTTTTCTAGGATGGTAGGACACCACTGTATTTGTACCATGCCTATGTAAGTAAAAAAAATAACTTTGTGAGTAAAGTACTCCAAAATTGTAGTTTGAAAAACAGACTGTTGGCTACTTAGTACATGACCCTTATCTTTTCCTTCTAGGACGGTGGGACACCATTATTTGTAGCCTGCCAGTGCAATCATCTAGATGTAGTCCAAGAGCTTTTGAGCAGAGGGGCCGACATCCACGCCCAGATGGTTGACGGGGCCACACCTTTGTTTATAACAGCACAGAATGGCCATCATGAACTGTTGAAGTTTTTACTGAAAAAAGGAGCAGAAGTAGATATAAAAAGAAAAGTGGGTACAAAAGGTTTAAGAATTTTAAATGAGCTTCCGCATCAGAAAACAAACAGTTTGCATATGCGAAATCAAAGGCGCAGGCCAGCTTCGCGGTTACCATGAAGCTGATCAGCGCCTTTTTGTCCGCTACACAGCACAGTCCCTCTTCTTCTTAAATCCAAAATTTGAAGCTTCTAGCCTGCTTCTTTGACTGTACAGGCTGGTTATACCCCCCGCAAAACGAAGTTTTAGGGGGGTATACTGTTTTCAGCCTGTCCGTCATTCCGTGATTCCGTCATTCCGTCAACATTTGGACATCTTTGCTGAATAACTTGAGTAGCTTTTGCCTGATTTGTT
Organism: Rugalucina vietnamica; assembly: GCA_964017185.1. Taxonomy (NCBI): domain Eukaryota; kingdom Metazoa; phylum Mollusca; class Bivalvia; order Lucinida; family Lucinidae; genus Rugalucina; species Rugalucina vietnamica. The sequence continues at coordinate 6,576,997 of OZ024873.1, forward strand.
TCAAATTTTCACCACACTTGCACCATCAGACAATACATGTGTGGTATGAATTTAGGGGCCAAAGGGTCAGTATTGCAAGAGTTATGGGACTTTCTAAGTCTTCCTATAACATGTTTGCCATAGTACTGAAAGTACATACTTTGTGAAATCAACTCCTCTTACAGCTTTCAATGTTTCCTTTTAATATTTTGCTGATATGTTTCAGATATATTGCAGATGTGCATGAACAATTGTCATGCTGAAAAAATCATTTTTGACAAATTTACAGCATTTTTAACTTAGCAAATTTTCTATAATTGCTTATATTCAATAATGGTTGGTAGTGCATACTTTGTGAAATCAACTCCTCCTAGGGCTTTCAGTGTTTCTTTTCAGTACATTGCAGACATGTTACAGACATATTGAAGATGTGCATGAAGAATTGTTATGCTGAAAAAATAATTTTTGACAAATTTACAGCATTTTTTAACTTTGCCATTTTTCGACTATTGCTTACATACATACTTTGTGAAATCAACTCCTCCTAGGGCTTTCAGTATTTCTTTTCAGTACTTTGCAGACATGTTATAGACATATTGAAGATGTGCATGAAGAATTATAATGCTGAAAAAATAATTTTTGACAAATTTACAGCATTTTTTAACTTTGGCATTTTTCGACTATTACTTACATACATACTTTGTGAAATCAACTCCTCCTAGGGCTTTCAGTATTTCTTTTCAGTACTTTGCTGACATGTTACAGACATATTGAAGATGTGCATGAAGAATTATAATGCTAAAAAAATAGTTTTTGACAAATTTACAGCATTTTTTAACTTAGCCATTTTTCGACTATTGCTTACATACAATAATGGTTGGAAGTGCATACTTTGTGAAATCAACTCCTCCTAGGGCTTTCATTGTTTCTTTTTAATTCTTTGCAGATTTGTTCCAGATATATTGAAGATGTGCATGAAGAATTTTTATGCTGAAAATTTTAGTTTTGACAAATTTACAGCTTTTTAAACTTAGCCAATTTTGACCATTTCTGCTTATATTCAATTATGGTTGATAGTACATACTTTGTGAAATCCAACTCCTCCTGGGGCTTTCAGTAATTCTTTTCAATACTTTGCAGACATGTTACAGACATATTGAAGATGTGCATAAAGAAATTTATTGGTGAAAAAATAATTTTTGACAAATTTACAGCATTTTTCAACTTAGACATTTTTCAACCATCGCTAATATACAATACGGCTGGTAGAGCATACTTTATGAAATCAAGTCCTCCTAGTGCTTTCATTGTTTCATTTGAATTCTTTGCACACTTGTTCCAGATATATTTCAGATGTGCATGAATAATTCTTATGCTGAATAATTTATTTTTGACAAATTTACAGCTTTTTTTTAGCATAGCCAATTTTTGACCATTTCTCATGATAAATAATGATCAACAGTGTACAGTGAAATCAACAATAATTTTACTCCCTGAGCTTTCAGTATATTATTTAATACCTTACAGACATGAGTCAGACATACGGAGGATTTTCATGAAGGATTATAATGCTGAAAAGATATTTTTGACAAATGTTTTGCATGTTTGACTTAAAGGAAGTTATTGGCCTTAGATAATTTTGCGGGGGGTATACTGAAAGCCTTGCTTGCAGCCAATTTCTAGTTTGTGTCAGAACTGGTCTGAAACACAAATTGTAAAGGCTCAAATAAGAAATGTCTTTGGAGGAAATGTGTCTTTGTGGTTACCGACTATGGTGCACAGACATGGTTTTATGGCGTCAAAAAAAAAAAAAGGCTATGAAAACACTCTAGTAAATTATCAGGAATTAGAAGTCTTGTGATGGTTGGTGAAGCCATTCATCTTGGCCCAGTTGTTCAAAACTTCGTTAGCTTAATGCTGTCGTTAAGCCCTCAATTTGTTAATTAAAAATTGACTTCAAAAGCAAACACACTGTTATTTGAGCCACTGCATGGGAAAACCAACAATATGCATAGGCGAAAACAAAGACGCAGATCAGCTTCGCAGTAACTGCGAAGCTGATCAGCGCCTTTGTTTTCGCTATATGGATAGTATAATTTCTCTTCTTCATTCATCCCAAATTTCAAGCTTCTAGCTATCTTCTGTGACTGTACAGGCTGGTTTGTGTTGGACCTGGTCGGAACCCAAATTGTTGGTTTTGTCACGCACAGGCTCATTTTTTGTTGAATCCTTGGCATTGCAACAAAAATTAAAATAACATTGTATTTGTAATATTGCCATTTGAGCCTGTGCGTGAGAAAACCAACAATTTGGGGTTCCGACCAGGTCTGACACAAACCGGGCTGTACAACCACAGAAGATGGTTAGAGGCTGGAAATTTTGTATTTAAGTAGGAGAAGGATTGTACTATCCGTGTAGCGAAAACAAAGGCGCTGATCAGCTTCGCGGTTACCGCGAAGCTGATCTGCGGCTTTGTTTTCGCCTATGCAAATTGTTGTTTTTCTCATGCACAGGCTCATTTGTAATTTGAAATTTTAAATTTTTGCCATTTGAAATTTTAATGAATCGTTAAAGAATGACATTGTCAATTTTGAGCAACTCGGCCCTCGTAAAGAAGTGGTTGTAAGTTAGATTGTCTTTTGGTGGCAGTTTTATTCAACAGTTCTATGTATTAGCATGATCATAGCTGTCTACAACAGACTCCAAATCATCATAAACCTTCAAGTTTTGATTAAATGAGCCGCCTCGTGGGAAAACCAACAATGTGGTTTCCGAACAGGTCCGACACAAACCGGCCTGTACAAGCACAGAAAAGAGCTAGAAGCTTGAAATTTTGGATTTAAGTAGAAGAAGAATTGTACTATCCGATTAGCGAAAACAAAGGCGCTGATCAGCTTCGCGGTTACCGCGAAGCTGATCTGCGTCTTTGTTTTCGCCTATGCAGATTGTTGGTTTTCCCATGAGGCGGCTCAAATGTGTTCGTCATTTCTATTTATTGATCATTATACTAAGTACTTTCTCGTACATTACAGGATCATGCTACCCCACTATGGATAGCAGCTCAGATGGGACATGTAGGTATAGTTAAAGAATTACTGGACGCTGGTGCTTGTGTAGATACTGTGAGAGAGGTCAGTTATTCTTCTTCTCGTTACCACATTTTTTGATATTTTACTTGGTTTTGCTCAAAACATAGATTGTGGGTACTCATTAGAACCACCTCACTGAGGCGGTTCTAATGAGTACCCACAGTGTATGTTTTGGACCAAAAATAAGAAAAGTAGGTACATGTATAACCCTGCTTACCCCAGTTTTACTATATAAAAGTGGGGTTTAAGGGGGTATTCATTGCATGGACATGTTTTTCTGATGAAAACATGCCTATGCAACAGACAGTAACATTTCAGCTATGAAAAATGATAGTTTTTCATTTTGAGAATTGATATTTTCATACCATTTTGCTTCAAACATAGAATGTGGATACTTGTTAGAACTGCCTCTATTGAGTACCCACAATCAATGTTTAAGAACAAAAACAAAACAAAGTGAAACCCTGTGTACCCTAGTTCTATTATATGAAGGTGGGGTGTAAAGGGGTAAACATTTTATGGCCAGTTTTCTGTTTCTTCTGATGTATTTTGAATCAGTCTTAAATTAGTTGTGACATGAGCAAACAAGTCTTTGGGGTTTCTGACTAGGTCTGATATATACCAGCCTATACAGCCATAGATGAAGGCTTGAAAGTTTGGATTTAAAAAGCAGAGAGAGTGTACTATCCATGAAGTGAAAGCAAAGGCCCAGAAATAGGTGTCCCCATCATGACATGACTGAAACATTGTAGACTGGACATCAAACTACAAAACAAAGAAATGAAAGCTTTATGATAATGTACATACAGTTACTAGTTATAAACAGAGCCAGGATGTGAGAAAACCAGTCGTAGGGGTTTCCCACCAGCACCGACACAAACCGGACTGTATAGTCACAGAAGAAAGCTAGAAGCTTGAAATTTAGGATTTAAGAAGAAGAGAGATTTTACTTTCCATGTAGCAGAATCAAAGGCGCTGATCAGCTGCGCAGTTACTGTCACGCATAGGCAAATATCTGGTTTTATCATAACACTGCTCAGCTTGTGAATATATTGTAGGATGGTGCTACCCCTTTGTTCAAAGCTTGCCATAAAGGTCATCTAGAAGTTGTAGAAGAATTACTAAAAAGAAAAGCTACTTTAGGTTTATTAAAGGTAAGACTCTATCGCTGAACTTTCACTGTTTTATGGATTTGGGGTAAACAGAATCAAACAACCAACAATGCAGGAACAGAGGGTCCAGGAATCGATGCAATTAAATTAAAAGCTAAACCTAGATATCAGGGCCCAGTTGTTCAATATAAACGATGTCGTTAGTTAATGATTTGTTAAAATTTCAAACATGAATATTACAGATACACTGTTATTTTTTGTTGATAAAATGTGAGAATATTTTGCCATGCGAAGGATTCTCATATTTAATCAACAAAAAATAACAGTGTATTTGCTTATATTGTTGGCATTTACTTTACAAGTTGAGGTCTTAAAGATGACGTTAAGCTAATAAAGTTTTGAACAACTGGGCCCAGATGAGAAAGAAATGACAATACAATGTCAAGTAATCACCAAACATTGAACATCAAACAAGAAGAGCAAGATGACTTGCTCTTTCCCAGTCAGGTAGCCATCCAGCTAACATCAAGCAAAAACAAAGATGATGTACCATAGATAGGCAGAACAACAAACTGGGAACATAAAACTCAATCACTGCTGAATCACCTTGGAATAGGGGCTTAAATCCATGTTCAGTCTTTGCTTGAGCAAAGTTAATTTGATTATATCTATACTTGTATTTGGTACAAGTTTGCTAAATGGATTATAACGGTTAAGTATGTCCAGTTAAGCCTGGCTGATAAAGGAATATGTGTAATAAGATAGAGACTGATTGTAAATGTTGACTTATTGCAATGTTTCAGAATGGTGAAACTCCCCTACACGCTGCTGCCCCTGATTGTTAATGTTGACTTATTGCAATGTTTCAGAATGGTGAAACTCCCCTACATGCTGCTGTCCCTGATTGTAAATGTTGACTTATTGCAATGTTTCAGAATGGTGAAACTCCCCTACATGCTGCTGCCCCTGATTGTTAATGTTGACTTATTGCAATGTTTCAGAATGGTGAAACTCCCCTACATGCTGCTGCCCCTGATTGTTAATGTTGACTTATTGCAATGTTTCAGAATGGTGAAACTCCCCTACATGCTGCTGTCCCTGATTGTAAATGTTGACTTATTGCAATGTTTCAGAATGGTGAAACTCCCCTACATGCTGCCGCCCCTGATTGTTAATGTTGACTTATTGCAATGTTTCAGAATGGTGAAACTCCCCTACATGCTGCTGCCCCTGATTGTTAATGTTGACTTATTGCAGTGTTTCAGAATGGTGAAACTCCCCTACATGCTGCTGCCCCTGATTGTTAATGTTGACTTATTGCAATGTTTCAGAATGTTGAAACTCCCCTACATGCTGCTGCCCCTGATTGTTAATGTTGACTTATTGCAATGTTTCAGAATGGTGAAACTCCCCTACATGCTGCTGCCCTGATTGTTAATGTTGACTTATTGCAATGTTTCAGAATGGTGAAACTCCCCTACATGCTGCTGCCCCTGATTGTTAATGTTGACTTATTGCAATGTTTCAGAATGGTGAAACTCCCCTACATGCTGCTGCCCCTGATTAGCTCACCTGAGCCGAAGGCTCACAAGGTGAGCTAATAGGATGGCCATGATCCGGCGTCCGTCCGTCGTCGTCCGTCGTCGTCCGTCGTCGTCCACAATTTCAAAAATCTTCTTCTCTGAAACCGCTTGGCCGATCTAGTTGAAATTTTATGTGGAGCCTCCTTGGGTAGTGGCATTTCAAGTTTGATCGCAAAATCCAGGTCACATGACCAAGATGGCTGCCACGCCCATATATGGTAAAAACTCTTCAAAAATCTTCTTCTCCAGAACCGGTGGGCCGATTTCCAGGAAACTTGGCATGTAGCATCGGGGACTTCAGCCCATCATAGTTTGATAAAATGATGACCCTTGGATGACCTTGACCTATTTTACGGCAAGGTCAAATTTGGAAACATAGGCTTTTACATGGGAAAAAGTGAAAACTATGGATTTTTTGAAAACTATTGCAGCCTGAGGCCTGAAAAGTGGTAGATGCAAACTACTAATGGAGTAGATGAAGGTACATATGTGATTAATTTAGGTCAAGGTCATCTCTTGACCTTGGCCAGTCTGTCGTCCATTCACACTTTTCAAAGATCTTCTCTGAAACTGCTGGGCCAATCAAAGTGAAATTTTATGTGGAGCATCAATAGGTAGGGGAGACGAAAGTTTGATCGGGAAATTCAGGTCACATGACCAAGATGGCCGCCACGCCCATATATGGTAAAAACCACTCAAAAATCTTCTTCTCCAGAACCGGCAGGCCGATTTTCACGAAACTTGGTATGTAGCATTTGGAACTCCAGCCCATCATAATTTGATAAAATGATGACCCTAGGATGACCTTGACCTAATTTACGGCAAGGTCAATTTTGGAAACATAGGCTTTAACATGGGAAAAAGTGAAAACTATGGATTTTTTGAAAACTTTTGCAGCCTGAGGCCTGAAAAGTGGTAGATGCAAACAACTAATGGAGTAGATGAAGGTAATGTAGGTCAAGGTCATCTCTTGACCTTGGCCAGTCTGTCGTCCATACACACTTTTCAAAGATCTTCTTCTCTGAAAATGCTGGGCCAATCAAAGTGAAATTTTATGTGGAGCATTCATGGGTAGGGGAGACAAAAGTTTGATCGTGAAATCCAGGTCACATGACCAAGATGGCTGCCACGCCCATATATGGTAAAAACCACTCAAAAATCTTCTTCTCCAGAACCGGCAGGCCGATTTTCATGAAACTTGGTATGTAGCATTTGGGACTCCAGCCCATCATAGTTGATAAAATGATGACCCTAAGATGACCTTGACATATTTTATGGCAAGGTCAATTTTGGAAACATAGGCTTTTACATGGGAAAAAGTGAAAACTGGATTTTTTGAAAACTATTGCAGCCTGATGCTTGAAAAGTGGTAGATGCAAACAACTAATGGAGTAGATGAAGGTATGTGATTAATATAGGTCAAGGTCATCTCTTGACCTTGGCCAGTCTGTTGTCCATACACAGTTTTCAAAGATCTTCTTCTCTGAAACTGCGCGGCCAATCAAAGTGAAATTTTATGTGGAGCATCCATGGGTAGGGGAGACGAAAGTTTGATCGCGAAATTCAGGTCACATGACCAAGATGGCCGCCACGCCCATATATGGTTAAAACCACTCAAAAATCTTCTTCTCCGGAACCGGTGGGCCGATTTCCACGAAATTTTGTATGTAGCATTGGGGACCTCAGCCCATCATAATTTGATAAAATGATGACCCTTGGATGACCTTGACCTATTTTACGGCAAGGTCAAATTTGGAAACATAGGCTTTTACATAGGAAGAAGTGAAAACTATGGATTTTTTGAAAACTATTGCAGCCTGAGGCCTGAAAAGTGGTAGATGCAAACAACTAATGGAGTAGATGAAGGTATGTGATTAATATAGGTCAAGGTCATCTCTTGACCTTGGCCAGTCTGTTGTCCATACACAGTTTTCAAAGATCTTCTCTGAAACTGCGCGGCCAATCAAAGTGAAATTTTATGTGGAGCATCCATGGGTAGGGGAGACGAAAGTTTGATCGCGAAATTCAGGTCACATGACCAAGATGGCCGCCACGCCCATATATGGTTAAAACCACTCAAAAATCTTCTCCGGAACCGGTGGGCCGATTTCCACGAAATTTTGTATGTAGCATTGGGGACCTCAGTCCATCATTATTTGATAAAATGATGACCCTTGGATGACCTTGACCTATTTTACGGCAAGGTCAAATTTGGAAACATAGGCTTTTACATAGGAAGAAGTGAAAACTATGGATTTTTTGAAAACTATTGCAGCCTGAGGCCTGAAAAGTGGTAGATGCAAACAACTAATGGAGTAGATGAAGGTATGTGATTAATATAGGTCAAGGTCATCTCTTGACCTTGGCCAGTCTGTTGTCCATACACACTTTTCAAAGATCTTCTTCTCTGAAACTGCTTGGCAAATCAAAGTGAAATTTTATGTGGAGCATCCATGGGTAGGGGAGACGAAAGTTTGATCGCGAAATCCAGGTCACATGACCAAGATGGCAGCCACGCCCATATATGGTGAAAACCTTTCAGAAATCTTCTTCTCCAGAACCGGCTGGCCAATTTTCATGAAACTTGGTATGTAGCATTTGGGACTCCAGCCCATCATAGTTTGTTGAAATGATGACCCTATTATGATCTTGACCTATTTTAGGGTAAGGTCAATTTTGGAAACATAGGCTTTCATATGGGAAAAGGAGAAAACAAACTGTTGCAGCCTGAGACCTGAAAGTTGCTAGATGCAGACAACTAATGGAGTCAATGAAGGTAAGTAATTAATGAAGGCCAAGGTCATGTCTTGACCTTGGCCCAAGGTCATTTAAATATCAAAATTAAAATTATGGTTTTCTCAGAAATCCCTTGGTTTGAAAACCATTGCAGCCTGAGACCTGAAAAGTGGTAGATGCAAACAACTAATGGAGTAGATGAAGGTATGTGATTAATATAGGTCAAGGTCATCTCTTGACCTTGGTCAGTCTGTTGTCCATACACACTTTTCAAAGATCTTCTTCTCTGAAACTGCTTGGCAAATCAAAGTGAAATTTTATGTGGAGCATCCATGGGTAGGGGAGACGAAAGTTTGATCGCGAAATCCAGGTCACATGACCAAGATGGCAGCCACGCCCATATATGGTGAAAACCTTTCAGAAATCTTCTCCAGAACCGGCAGGCCAATTTTCATGAAACTTGGTATGTAGCATTTGGGACTCCAGCCCATCATAGTTTGTTGAAATGATGACCCTATTATGATCTTGACCTATTTTACGGCAAGGTCAATTTTGGAAACATAGGCTTTCATATGGGAAAAGGAGAAAACAAACTGTTGCAGCCTGAGACCTGAAAGTTGCTAGATGCAGACAACTAATGGAGTCAATGAAGGTAAGTAATTAATGAAGGCCAAGGTCATGTCTTGACCTTGGCCCAAGGTCATTTAAATATCAAAATTAAAATTATGGTTTTCTCAGAAATCCCTTGGTTTGAAAACTATTGCAGCCTGAGACCTGAAACTTTGCAGATGCAGACAACTTATGAAGTCAATAAAGGTGTGTGAGTATTCAAGGTCAAGGTCATATCACTATGACTTAAAGTGTTTTGGCACCCTTATTTGATATGTACTTCAAATTGAAGAGCTTTCAAAACCATGAATTTTGATATAAAGTTGATAAGAATGGGCTGAGAAATAATAAAGATATAGGCAATGAAACATACAAAAAATGATTGTATGGGCGCCGCCATTTTGTTTATTCGGTTAGTTTTCATATTTTTATTAAAATCAAAATAAACACTGGACCCAATTATAATAAATATATCTTCAAGCATTGGGGTCAGCTAGTTATACATTATGGAGAAAGATTTTTCAAAATCGCCCGAGAAAAAGAGCAATAAGAGCAATTTGAAAATATTCAAAATGGCGGCCAGGAGTCTACTGTAGGTAATGTATGGAGTCTAAATTAAAACTGAAAAAATCAAATTAAATGAATTTTTCTGAATATTTTCGTATCAAACTTTGATAGCTGTTTATTTCTAGCAATAGGCAATATTGTTAATCGAATTGGCACTGTGACACATTCTGTGCTAAAGGAAGCTTTTGATTTTGATTTTATTCTAATTTTTTAACCTCAACTAGAAAACAAAATGGCAGCCGTCCATATTTCATACTTAATTACCCATAACTTTATTATTTGACCACCGATTTTCATCAAATTTATATCAAAATGCTTGGTTTTGAAAGTTCTTGAATTTGAAGTACTTATCAATTAAGGGTACCAAAACACTTTAATACTCCAAGATCAGGCTTCAGGTGAGCGTTCTCAGGACCAATGGTCCTCTGGTTGTTAATGTTGACTTATTGCAATGTTTCAGAATGGTGAAACTCCCCTACATGCTGCTGCCCCTGATTGTTAATGTTGACTTACTGCAATGTTTCAGAATGGTTAAACTCCCCTACATGCTGCTGCCCCTGATTGTTAATGTTGACTTATTGCAATGTTTCAGAATGGTGAAACTCCCCTACATGCTGCTGCCCCTGATTGTAAATGTTGACTTATTGCAATGTTTCAGAATGGTGAAACTCCCCTACATGCTGCTGCCCCTGATTGTTAATGTTGACTTATTGCAATGTTTCAGAATGGTGAAACTCCCCTACATGCTGCTGCCCCTGATTGTTAATGTTGACTTATTGCAATGTTATAGAATGGTGAAACTCCCCTACATGCTGCTGCCCCTGATTGTAAATGTTGACTTATTGCAATGTTTCAGAATGGTGAAACTCCCCTACATGCTGCTGCCCCTGATTGTAAATGTTGACTTATTGCAATGTTTCAGAATGGTGAAACTCCTCTACATGCTGCTGCCCCTGATTGTTAATGTTGACTTATTGCAATGTTTCAGAATGGTGAAACTCCCCTACATGCTGCTGCCCCTGATTGTTAATGTTGACTTATTGCAATGTTTCAGAATGTTGAAACTCCCCTACATGCTGCTGCCCCTGATTGTTAATGTTGACTTATTGCAATGTTTCAGAATGGTGAAACTCCCCTACATGCTGCTGCCCTGATTGTTAATGTTGACTTATTGCAATGTTTCAGAATGGTGAAACTCCCCTACATGCTGCTGCCCCTGATTGTTAATGTTGACTTATTGCAATGTTTCAGAATGGTGAAACTCCCCTACATGCTGCTGCCCTGTTTGGTCATATGAAGGTTACCAGATTATTGATGCAGTATGGCGCTGACAAAACACTCAAAAATAAGGTAATGAATGTTTTCACAGCAGGTATTTGAATTTTTGAACAGATTGTCATTGAGTTGCTTGGTAAATATCAAATTATTTGGACTTTAAGTCTAAATCTTATTGGGGTCTTTGTAGACTCAGACCTTCAGCTGTGATTTACAATCTCCATGCATGTTTATACAAAAGCATTCCGAATGTGTCATACAGCCTCAGTGCCAAGCGTGTACTAACCGGTCAAAAATAGTTTTACTTTACACATCAAATTTTGAAACCCGAAATTCACTGTGAAAAACTAAATCTCGCTCACCCTCACTTCGCATACTGTTCACAGAGATATTAAATTTTCTCTTCAGGCGATGTTCCATAAGAAAAGTCTCTGATTTCCTGCTTAAAATCCATAATTTCTGTGAGATTTACACATTCAGCTAGCTCGTTTGCTCTCATTTTTTTACGCAACGCTAAGCCAGTCAGAAAGAAGCTCTCCATGCTCACGTGACAAAGCGCGCATCGTGACGTCAAGGCACACACGTGACGTCACGAAGGTTAAGTTCGGATGCACTGACCACGTGTCAACCATGCGTAATCCTGTTTTATTCAATCGGAAATTGTTTTGATCAAATAGAACCATCAAGGTCCGCAACGGAACGTAGTGGAGTAAGGTTCCGCAACTAGGGTCTTTGCATAGCTATTGGCCAGTTATAGCTTTTTAGCTAACCTTAGCCGAAGGCTCACAGGTGAGCTTATAGTATACCTATGCTCCGTCGTCTGTCGTTGTTGTCGTCGTTGTTGTCCACACTTTTCAAACACCTTCTCCTCTGAAACCGCTTGGCCATTCAAAGCCAAACTTCATGTGGAGCATCCTTAGGAAAGGGGAATGAAAGTTTTTATAAATGGTCCAGGTCACATGACCAAGACGGCCACCATGGCTATAAATAGCAAAAACCTTTAAAAATCTTCTCCAGAACCAGAAGGCCTATGATTTTGAAACTTGGCATGAAGCATCAGGCAATTGAGTTCTATAAAGTTTATATAAATCATGACCTTAGGATGACCTTGACCTATTTTAGGGCAAGGTCGACATAGGTCGCCCATGCATTTGAATTGGGAAAATTATTAAAATATGATTTGAAGGGCAAAACTTGCAGAAAATGGGCAAATGGACAGAATATTTATTTTTATGAGAAAATTTTGTCTATAAAATTATAGCCATGGCGGCCATCTTGGTCATGTGACCTGGACCATTTATAAAAACTTTCATTCCCCCTTCCTAAGGATGCTCCACATGAAGTTTGGCTTTGAAAAGGGGCATTGAAAGTGTGTAAAAATGGTCAAGGTCACATGACCAAGATGGCCACCATGGCTATAAAAAGCAAAAACCTTTAAAAAATCTTCTTCTCCAGAACCAGACGGCCTATGATTTTGAAACTTGGTATGAAGCATCAGGGAATGGAGCTCTACAAAGTATATATAAATCATGACCCTTGGATGACCTTGACCTATTTTTCGGCGAGGTCAACTTAGGTTGCCCATGCATTTGAATGGGGAAAATTGTTAAAATGTCATTTGAAGGGCAGAACTTGCAATAAATTGGCAAATGGACTGAACTTTCATGATTTGAAAAAGAAATTGACTCCAGGGTTTGCTCTGACCCTGCCCTGGGGTTATATACATGTATATTACCATTCTGGTCAACAAAGTTTATTGGTATATATCTCAGGTCTCAGGTGAGCGTTTACAGGACCATTGGTCCTCTGGTATGTAGAGATGTTTTTGATTCAGCGTCATCTCATTTGGGACACTGTGAATAAAACTAATTTTTCCATTTGCCAAAACATTGTGCAGATCAGCGCACACTATGCAGATCAGCTGCACAGTAACATCACCCCCTGCACCCACTTTTACTTTGCAATATATTAAATCCCTTTCAGTTCTTGTCCTAACCTTCAAGCCTGCATCTGTACCTTGTCATTATTGATGTACAGCTGCATTTTTGGAGTAGTAAACACTGAAAACATTGTTCTCACAATGCAGCTCATTTTCTCTTTCAGGAAGGTCAGACTGCGGCAGAGTTGTCAAGGGAAGCCGGGTATGACTATATAGCCAAGTATATAGAGGGCTTCTCAGAACAGGACAAAGTAACCAATGGGACGGCATAATTCCAAAGTAGTGCAAATAAATGTATTCCTACGCATTTGATTTTATTGTACCAATCAAAATTGATTGTGGGCTGTTTTATGATACCAAAATGAAGAGGGATAATTATAAAACGAGTTGCAGTATAAAACACTTGCAAGAAAACTCAGAACAGGCTCAGCATATGCTTTCTATATCTGAAAAAAAATGGTGCTTTAAAAACATTGAAAAAAGAGCGACTTTTCTGTACAAAAAGGGGCTTTAAAAACTTTTTTGTTTAAAAGTTGTTGAAGGTTTTATTGCCAGGACTAAACTTTGTCTGTTGTCAAGTCACAACAATATGATCCATTGCTATACAACAATGATTACGAAAACTTGCCCATGCAATAAACAGATATTTTTTGAGCTTTAAAAATTGAAAATTCAGCTGAAAATTTTTGATATTTTTCTTATTTTTGCTCAAAACATAGATTGTGGGTACATGTTAGAACCGCCTCACCGAGGCGGTTCTAACGAGTACCCACAATCTATGTTTTGGAGCAAAAATAAAAAAAATAGGTGTACCCCTGCAAACCCCAATTTTTCTATATAAAAGTGGGGTTCGAGGGGGTATACATTACACGGACATGTTTTCATGATGGATAGAGGCTGTTCTGAGTTTTCACTGTGTGCATATTTATTTTCATCATGCCATGCTGCAACTCTGTCAAGGTTTAATTTGATTGGGATTTTACACTTACAGATATACATTGTTTTACCAAAAATGAAATTTTGTTTTATGGCTTGTTACGTTAAATAAGATGATAATGCAGTTTGATGTTTGTTATCCAGAAAAACCCAATGTGCTTGAAGACAATCCACATAGATTAAATCAATAAACAGCAAAAGGCAGTAAATACCTGACTGGGAAATATTTGAGCCGCCTCGTGGGAAAACCAACAATGTGGTTTCCGAACAGGTATGACAAAAATTGGCCTGTACAGTCACAGAAAAGAGCTAGAAGCTTGAAATTTCGGAGTTAAGTAGAGGAGGAATTGTACTATCTGAGTAGTGAAAACAAAGGCGCTGATCAGCTTCGCGGTTACCACGAAGCTGATCTGCGCCTTTGTTTTCGCCTTTGCAGGTTGTTGGTTTTCCCATGGGGCAGCTCATTTGTCCAGACAATTATTTTCATAATGCAGTCTTGTATTGACTTATCACTGTCGGGAAACAAACTCTGTGTAAGCTATCATTTACACACACAACGGTGACGTCACAGAGAATTTTAACAGTTCGGACTAAACCCAAGTTCGGAAACTTTGTGATGCCGTTTGCATAAGTTATTTGAGCCGCCCCGTGGGAAAACCAACAATGTGGTTTCCGAACAGGTCCGACACAAACTGACCTGTACAAGCACAGAAAAGAGCTAGAAGCTTGAAATTTCGGATTTAAGTAGAAGAGGAATAGTACTATCCGAGTAGCGAAAACAAAGGTGATGATCAGCTTCGCGGTTACTGCGAAGCTGATCTGCGTCTTTGTTTGTCGCATATGCAGATTGTTGGTTTTCCCACGAGGCGGCTCATTTGTGAAATATCCTATCATATGTAGCACACATTTTTGGTTGTATAACTGTAACAACTTTCACAATTCATCATCTGGTCGCTGAGAACACTTCGGAAACTTAAAAGTTCTGAAGTGTTTTATATGTGGACAATTGTTTCATAGAAAGAAAACATTGCTAATAAGTGATTATTATATGCCCCATATGATAGGATATGTGTAAAACATTTATCTTTTATATGAAAATAGCAATGCACGATTTCCAAAATTATGTGCACTACGAATGCGCCCTCTGTCATGTGACGTATACACAAACGATAGCATACACGGACATTGTTTGCCCAACACTGTTTATCTGGGTTGGTTGCTCTCAGTCTCATTGGTTGTTTCTGGATAACCGGTGTGTGTAAAGACTGTCAGGAACTGCATTATTGTTTTAGTGTATAATTATTTTGTTACATTTGTATTGCAATGTTTAAATGAAAAAAAAAAGAATTAAGATAATGTCATATATCTTTCATTTTATCTTTTTTGTATACGAGGGTGATCCAATAATGAATGGGACTTTTCTCCTATTTCATGAACCCTATTGACTGACTCAAGTTTACTACTTTCATTTACTAGATACACATCTGATCTCTCTATAGAGCACATTTTATCTGATTTGCCCAACAACTTTGGTTGCTATGGTTATTTGAGAACTACTCGTGCAGTATCCATGGCCACGATTTGTCCTTTGAACTAATATAGTATATTAAAATAGAGCTATGCCACACAGTTTAAAAGAGATAACTGATCATAGTTGAGTATTGTCTGTATAAAACATTATCTCTGAAAGATTTTCCTACAGTTAATTTGGATCTAGTGTTAGTGATCAAGATGTGGTTGCCTCGCAACCGTTCTACTCTATGAATTCTGACTTTAAGCATTTTCTGAGTTCTGTTGTTGCTAAGCAACATAAATCTAAATGGTCAATTGTCTCTTTTGTAATTCTTTTGCAATATTTGCATTATAACTTATAATTCCAAGGTTAAGAACCATTTATCATGTCATTTATACTCAGGTTATGATACATTTCCCACCCCTACCCCCAATTTTGATGTATTTTTTCGCAAACAAAACCCAGCTTTTCTTATAAAAATGCTCACCCTTTGTAAAGTTTCAGCTGTATATATGTGATATTTGCAGCGCATAACGCCAACAATGCACTTTATAAACTACAATGTGTCTTTTGTGGATCCTTTGCCACCAGTTACCATGGCAACCAAATTTATGTACATATTACCTACGTGGCCATGGGCTGTTGACTAGCATTCTCTCGTTGCTAGGCAACGGTAGGTTGTTTTCTAGATGTCAAATTTTAGCGTTGATTTGAGGTTGCATTACATTGAGCAACAATAATTATTTACTCTCAACAAGCAAATTTTATTTCCATAGAAATAATTAAAAAAGTCCCATTCTTTATTGGATCACCCCCGTATTGATTCTGTATTTATTATTTTTGTTTATTACATTTTCAAGACCATATGAATACAGAGATAACATACACACTACAGTTTCCTATGATAGATCTGTTTTTCTAATGCATTTATCTCTTTTAAACAAAAAGTAAAATGTTAAAAGTTTTCAAACCTTCATATCATGCTTGCTTAACTTACTGGGTAATTTTAATGGACCTTCATAAGCTTACACTTTTAAGGCCTTAATTTACTGGCAAATATTTGTTAAAGTGTCACAAAAAGGTTACAATATATCTTGCACCTAGACCCATCAGTAATTTTTTCATTTTGTGTTCTTTAGATCTCAAAGTCTGTCTCATATGCTGTTGTCTTACTAAAACTAATTTTGACTAAGAAATGAGCTGCATCGTGGGAAAACCAACAATCTGCATTTGCGAAAACAAAGACGCAGATCAGCTTCGCGGTAACCGCAAAGCTGATCAGTGCCTTTGTTTTCGCTACTCGGATAGTACAATTCCTCTTCTACTTAAATCTGAAATTTCAAGCTTCTAGCCTGCTTCTATAGCTGTACAGGCCGGTTTGTGTCAGACCTGTTCGGAAACCACATTGTTGGTTTTCCCACGAGGCGGCTCAAATGCTTAAGTTCTTCCTTATGGAAAATATTTAGCCATTCAAAATTCTTTTTAAATTATAAGAAAATAATGCAAACACATTAAAAGAAAGCATATATGGTCTTTGTTTGGCTGTAAAATCCCAGTTTTGGGACACTATTTAGCTACACAGTTTTCTTTGCCATATTCTTTTACTGAATTTAATGAGTCACGTCGCAAGAAAACTGGTCTTTGGGTTTTCTGACCTGGTCCGACACAACTCAATCTATACAGTCACAGAAGAAGGCTTGAAGCTAGAAATTTTGGATTTAAGAAGGAGAGGAATTGTACTATCCATGTAGGGAAAACAAAGATGCTGATCAGCTCTGCAGTTACTGCACTGCTGATCTATGCCTTTGTTTTTTTCACAGCAAAAATCTGGTTTTCTCACGCCGTTGCTCAAACAGGAAAAGCTTTCTTTTATTATGCTTCAAGAAAGATCTTTCTTTTGTTGTTGTTTGATAACAGAAGAAGTTAGTTTTTGCTGTTAATCAAAAGTATTATAAGTAGCTCAACGATAATTTGCGATGTCTTCCGTTAGTGTTTTGTGATCTTATTATTTTTGTTAGTGATACCTCGCTATTTACAAGAGCGGGTCTCTTGGTATTGGACTAGGGCACAGCATAATCTAATGATGTAGAGGGATTATACTATAATTGTGTGAAAAAAAAACAAAGGTGCTTATCATTTGCACACTTAATGCACACCTTATCTGCATCTTTGTCTTTTCCCATAGAAATATACATCCAACTATCATCAAATTTTTGCCTATGGTAAACTTAAAAGTAGGAAATTTTTGCATGCTCTCAATTCACTTACATGTACATGTATCTTCATTTTCGTAAGAAACAGCTAATTCTTGAGTTCGCGAGAACCATTAATTAGTAAGGCAAGAAACTCACAAATGTTTAGAGAACAGCAAACATATAATTGAGCCGCCTCGTGGGAAAACCAACATTGTGTTTTTTTAACAGATCCGACACAAACCAAGCTGTACAGCTACAGAAGCAGGCTAGAATTTGAAATTTTGGAGTTTAGTAGAAGAGGAATTGTACTGTCCGAGCAGCGAAAACAAAGGCGCTGATATGCGTCTTTGTTTTTGCATATGCAGATTGTTGGTTTTCCCATGAGGAGGCTCAATTATTGTTATTTGACAGACAAACACTCTTATGCTAATGTTTTGTGTTGGCTGGCCAAGGCAAATCATTATTAAGGTTGACTTGAGCACAATGACCTAGTGGTGGAGTTGTGGATTCCCGCTCTAGAGGTCCTTGATCCGAACCCAAAACAGTGCTGAGTAGTGTTCTAAAGCAAGACACATTAACTCTCCATAGTCATGGTCAACTTGACTGAAAAATTGTGGACTTGTTTAAACCCTAAAACAAATAAGAGACATAACTAAGATTTTGCTGTGCTGTGGCCCATTATGTTTGATATTAACTTGCCAATACCTTATATCAAGTGTGTATTTTCAAGTTTTCAAATTTTCAAAAACCTGAACCATTTCTATGAAAAATTGTAGGTACCTGACTTGCCTACAAAAAATTTCTTTATTATACCCCCGGCATATACGAAGTATATAGGGGGTATATAGTTTTTGTCTTTTTTGTGAAGATGTTTGTGTGTGTGTGTGTGTGTGTGTGTGTGTGTGTGTGTGTGTGTGTGTGTGTGTAAACTTTTTTTCTGTCAAAGATTTCTCTGAAACTGCTTGACATAGGATGATGAAATTTGGTACAAACATTGGGTATGGTGAGTTATATTGTGTAAGAAAGAATCAGCCATCTCCTGCATATTTGTCCCTTTATTTGTCCATTTTTCTTTCTCATTGAAATTTCTGTCACAGATTTCTCAGCTCCTATTTATGCCAGCTTCTTCAAATTTTGTATACATCAAGACAGTGTCCAAGTGTATTGTGTAAGAGAAAATCAGATGGCCTGTATTTGTGTTTTTCCATTCTTTTTCCACTTTGTAGTTTTTCCATCTGTCACTCCTGTATAATGAATATGGCAATTTCTGTCAAAGATTTCTCAGGAACTGCTTGACTTAGGAAGGTGAAATTAAGTACAAATATTGGGAATGATAAGTTGTATTGTGTAAGAAATAACCAGCCATCTTCTGCTTATCAGTTCCTTTATTTGTCTATTTTTCTTTTCTCTCTGATTGTGTGAACTTTTAATTAAATTTTAAACAAATCTACACCAGAAGATACCTTGATGTTCTATCTTTGTAGAAGCAAACAGTACACCTAGGTATTGATTTGATGACTAGATGTATACCTTTTTCTGTAATCTGCTTTTTGTCTCAAAGAGGTATGACCTCTGATGGCTACTGCCGGGGGTATGTGAACTTTGCTCACTTTTGCTATATTCTTGTCTTTACAGCACTTGATATCTGGTATAGCTATAGCCACATCATGAGAAAACCTGTCATTGGTATATGAGCCGCGATGCAAGAAAACCAGTCTTCGGGATTTCTGATCAGGTCCTACACAAACCGGCCTGAAAAGGCACAGAAGAAAGCTAGAATCTTGAAACTTCGGGTATAAGTAGAGGATGAGGTGTATTGTCCGTGTAGCAAAAACAAAGGCGCTGATCAGCTTTGCAGTTACTGGGAAGCTGATCTGCGCCTTTGTTTTCACATAGGCAAAATGACGTGGCTCATATATTGGATAGCAAAAACTATTTTTTTTTTACTTTGAAATTGCAAAAAATATTGTTTGTGATACATGTACAAGTTTTCTCTTGATGCGGCTAATTTTATTTTTTAAGCCAAGTGGTTTGTTGATAAATGAGGGCTGTTTTATTTGGTTTAGTTTTAGCTTGTTTTAATGCATACATGAATATACATGTGAATAGTGTAATTGAGCTTTGAGATAATATGAAAAATGATAATCATTACATCGACACATTAGCAAAAAATGAATTCATTTACAATGTACTGTAAGATTTCTGGATATATAAATGTCAGCATGAAAAATTGTGGTATACTCCCATATTTCTGCCTTTTTATTGTAGTCTATGGGACAGGAACAAGCATACAATGTTTGTGCCTTTTGAGGAGAAATAAAGAAAAAAAAGTCCCAGGTATAGCTTTTAAAACAGGATCTTAATTTCACAGGTGCATGTGGCTTAGACAAGAAATATTTTGCTTTTGGCACAGTATTTGCAGTATGGTGTATGTTTGTGTAATGGTGGAGAATTTCTGACTAGCATTTTGAATCTAAAATGGATTTACATGAATATTATGGTTTCGATGTGTTTACAAAAGTCAACACATTTTTCAGTAACTGTTAGAATTAATCTTTGAGAATATCAGCTTGAATTTAGATGGCTTATGTAAAATTTGTTTTATTTATTTATACTCAACATGTAAATATATTCACTAGATAGGGTATAGTAGAGTAGTGGCCTAACCTTGTGATATTATGTACCAGCATTTATGCTCATTGTTAATGTATACTATGTTAATTGATATGTGTTTTAAACAATCATATGAGCCGCATCGTGAGAAAACCGGATTTTTGCCTAGGCGAAAACAAAGGCGCAGATCAGCTTCGCGGTAACCGCGAAGCTGATTAGCGCCTTTGTTTTCGCTACTCGGATAGTATAATTCCTCTTCTACTCATAGCCAAAATTTCAAGTATCTAGCCTGCTCCTGTGACTGTATAGACCGATTTGTGTCGCACCTGGTCGGAAACCCCGAAGACCGGTTTTCTCACGATGCGGCTCATATAAATGCTTGTAATATTACATGTGCTGAAATGTAGAAACACCTTGAAGCAAATAAGTCTGATTGAAGGGGAATGCTGTGGCATAGTTGTAGAGTGTCAAACTATGATTTATAGTCTTGTGTTCAAACATCACTGGTGTCGGTTTGTGTCCATAAATTCCATTCTTTCTGGTTTATACCCAGAAACTCCTGATATTGTTCTAAGATGACTGAAAATTTATTTACTGGAACATATTTGTTCCAAATTGCATTTAAATTTGATCTGATATAGGTAGGATGGAAATATCAAAGGTGGTCCAAACTTGATTTAGAGTTTTTCATGTTAAGTGAGCTGCAACACGGGCAAACCAGTCTTAAGGGGTTTCCGCCCAATTTTGATAAACCTTGCTGTACAAGCACAGAGGATGACTAGAGACTGGAAATTTTGGATTTAGAAAGTAGAGGAATTGTATTATCAGTGTAGCAAAAACAAAGGTACTGATCTGCTTCGCAGTTACTGCGAAGCTGATCTGAGCCTTTGTTTTCGCATAGACAAAAATCTGGTTTTCTCTTGATGTGGCTCATATGATATATATGTTTCACATCTGATATATAATTGAGAAGAAGTTGGTAAAAGAGATATGTTCCCGATATTTCATGATTTTGTTTTGCTTTGTTCAAGTAACTCATAAACTGTTTTACTACGTTCTGTATGTACTGATGACTGTATACAAGGGCATTTACACATATATACCGTATCATTGGGCAGTTTATACAAAATATACTGTACATATAGGGATATTTGTTTTTCTTTTTATGCCCCCAACTTTGAAAAAGTTGGAAGGGCATATTGCTTTCGGCTTGTCTGTGTGTGTGTGTGTGTGTGTGTGCGTGTGTGTGTTAACTTTTGAATGGTGAATGTTAGGGATTTGAAATTTCATGTGTGTATTCCTCATGAAAAAATAGTTGACCCGTATTTTTTTTTCTTGTCTGAGCTATGCCCCTTTTCTGAGTTATTTCCCTTTGAAAACAAAATTTGAAAATCTTGTGTGCAAGATATCTCGAAAAGTATTTAAGCTAGAGCCTTCATATTTGGTATACTGGTTGGGGCTGATGAGTAGATGACCTGATCAACTTTTGAGAACTTTCCGTCAAATTTTGACAAAAATATGGAATTTTGAAATTTTGATTGATTTTTCCACTTTTCGGTGAAATTTGAAACTTTTGAACGGTGAATGCTAGGGTTTTGAAATTTCATATACAGATTCCTCATGAAAAAATAGTTGAACCGTATTTTTTTTCTTGTCTGAGTTATGCCCCTTTTCTGAGTTATGTCCCTTTGAAAACAAAATTTGAAAATCTTGTGTGCACGATATCTCAAAAAGTATTTAAGCTAGAGCCTTCATTTTTGGTATACTGGTTGGGGCTGATGAGTAGATGACCAGATCAACTTTTGAGAAATTTCCGTCAAATTTTGACAAAAAAATACGGAATTTTGAAATTTTGATTGATTTTTCCACTTTTCGGTGAAATTTGAAACTTTTGAACAATGAATGCTAGGGTTTTGAAATTTCGTATACAGATTCCTCATAAAAATAGTTGACCCGTATTTTTTTCATGTCCAAGTTATGCCCCTTTTATGAGTTATGTCCCTTTGAAAACAAAATTTGAAAATATTGTGTTAAAGATATCTGAAAAAGTATTTAAGCTAGAGCCTTCATATTTGGTATACTGGTTGGGGCTGATGAGTAGATGACCTGATCAGCTTTTGAGAACTTTCCGTCAAATTTTGACAAAAATACGGAATTTTGAAATTTTGATTGATTTTTCCACTTTTCGGTGAAATTTGAAACTTTTGAACGGTGAATGTCAGGGTTTTGAAATTTCATATACAAATTCCTCATGAAAAAATAGTTGACCCGTACTTTTTTCATGTTCAAGTTATGCGCCTTTTTGGAGTTATGCCCCTTTTAAAACAAAATTTGAAAATCTTGTGTGCAAGATACCTGAAAAAGTATTTAAGCTAGAGCCTTCATATTTGGTATACTGGTTGGGGCTGAAAAGAAGATCACCTGATTAATTTTTTAGGACTTTCCGTCAAATTTTGACAAAATAACTCCATTTTGAAATTTTTACTCCATTTCTAACTTGTATGCAAAAAGCTTACATTCTGTTTCTGGATCGAGGTCAAAAACACAGGCAACCGAACAGCTTCTTTAGGAAATTAAATTTCACATCATTCAAATGAAATAAATGAATCATACAGGCTGCCGGTTTAGGGACAAGCATACAGTTGGGGGCATAGTGTTTTACAAACATGCATTTCTAGTTTGGTTGTGCTTTTATTTATTTTTTTACCAGGTTTATTACATTTTCAAAGATTTTATTAATTCAGTGGCTTAGTCAAGAGAAACCATGTAGCTTGGCCTGAATCTGATAAACTCCCAAACCATTACGAAAACACGCCCCATGTAATATGCAGATTTTTCTAAGTTGTAAAAATTGAAAATTTTCGGTGGAAAATTTTTGATATTTTTCTTAATTTTGCTCAAAACATAGATTGTGGGTACACGTTAGAACCGCCTCGGTGAGGCGGTTCTAACGAGTATCCACAATCTATGTTTTGGAGCAAAAATAAGAAATGCTCAAAACATAGATTGTGGGTACACGTTAGAACCGCCTCGGTGAGGCGGTTCTAACGAGTACCCACAATCTATGTTTTGGAGCAAAAATAAGAAAAATAGGTATACCCCTCCATACCCCAGATTTGCTATATAAAAGTGGGGTTCAAGGGGGTATACATGACACGGACATGTTTTCCTGATGATTTTATATTGGCAATGGCTTAACTTATTTCTATTTTGCTGAAACTGTTTTCACTTTTATTAAAAGTCTGCTTAATTAAGCTTTCCATGTCAATAAGACACACAGATCACTCAGTTATATGATGAAAAGCTCATTTTCTTATTTGCTAACAGTGCATTGAAAAAAGTGTATCATCTTTAGTTTCTTTATATGAATTGTAAAGCTGCTTCCAAGATAAACTTCAGTGAGTTTTTGTTTTTCAGTTCCATATGAGTCACATCATGAGTAAAGATATTTTTGGACATTTTCAGATACAAAGATGTAGATCACCTGTGTAGTAACTGCCCAGCAGGTACCCATGTTTTCACTTCACAGATAATACAATCCCTCTTCTTCAAAATTCCCAAATGTAACTAAAACTAGAACGCTATCTGTCGAGAAGGTCATAATAATAATGAATTTTGACAAATTTACAGCATTTTGAACTTAGCCAATTTTCGATAATTGCCATATTCAACAATGGTTGGTAGTGCATAGTTTGTGAAATCAACTCCTCCTAGGGCTTTCAGTATTTCTTTTCAGTACTTTGCAGACAAGTTCCACACATATTGAAGATGTGCATGAAGAATTATAATGATGAAAAAATAATTTTTGACAAATTTACAGCATTTTTTCAACATAGCCATTTTTGGAACATTGCTTATATAATGGTTGGTGATTCATAGTTTGTGAAATCAACTTCTCCTAGGGCTTTCAGTATTTCTTTTCAATATTTTGCAGACATGTTCCACATATATTGAAGATGTGCATGAAGAATTATAATGCTGAAAAAATAATTTTTGACAAATTTACAGCAATTTTTAACAGAGCCTTTTTTGACCATTGCTTATACAATAATGGTTGGTATTGCATGTTTTGTGAAATCAACTCCTCCTAGGGCTTTCAGTATTTCTTTTCATGTGCCAGAGATATTGAAGATATGCATGAAGAAGTATTATGCTGAAAAAAATGAATTTTGACAAATTTACAGCATTTTGAACTTAGCCAATTTTCGATAATTGCCATATTCAACAATGGTTGGTAGTGCATAGTTTGTGAAATCAACTCCTCCTAGGGCTTTCAGTATTTCTTTTCAATACTTTGCAGACTTGTTCCACACATATTGAAGATGTGCATGAAGAATTATAATGATGAAAAAATAATTTTTGACAAATTTACAGCATTTTTCAACATAGCTATTTTTGGATCATTGCTTATATACAATAATGGTTGGTGGTACATAGTTTGTGAAATCAACTTCTCCTAGGGCTTTCAGTATTTCTTTTCAATACTTTGCAGACATGTTCCACACATATTGAAAATGTGCATGAAGAATTATAATGATGAAAAAATAATTTTTTGACAAATTTACAGCAATTTTTAACATAGCCATTTTTTGACCATTGCATATACAATAATGGTTGGTAGTGCATGTTTTGTGAAATCAACTCCTCCTAGGGCTTTCAGTATTTCTTTTCAATACTTTACAGACATGTTCCACACATATTGAAGATGTGCATGAAGAATTATAATGATGAAAAAATAATTTTTGACAAATTTACAGCATTTTTCAACATAGTCATTTTTACCATTGCTAATATACAATAATGGTTGATAGTGCATACTTTGTGAAATCAGCTCCTCTTAGGGCTTTCAGTGTTTCTTTTAAATTCTTTGTAGATTTGTTCCAGATAAATTTTAGATGTACATGAATAATTTTCATGCTGAAAAGTTAATTTTTGACAAATTTACAGCTTTCATTTTACTTAGCCAATTTTTACCATTTCTCATGATAAACAATAATGATCATAGTGCATACAGTGAAATCAACCTCAAGTTCTAATATCTTGTGACTGGCATACTGAGGATGTACATGAAGAATTATAATGCTGAAAAGATATCCTTGACAAATTTTCTGCATGTTTGACTTAGGAAGTTATTGGCCAGCTTCAGATAATTTTGCGGGGGGTATACTGAAAGCCTTGCTTGCAGCCAATTTCTAGTCTAAACAATGTTTCTATTTGACCTTGCACAATATGCACAGAATTGCATACATATCTGCCTTTGACTGTTAAATTTTATTATACCATTTTGAATATGAAATACATGGATTGTCTACGGGACAGTCTACAATTTGGGCTATTAAATATCATGAAATGGATATCCAATAAAATGTTGTTCAAAAATATTTTCTTTATCGTTTATGTTTTAGACTAGTTTTAAGACGAATTTTAGGCATTTTTAGACAAATTTTAGATGAAATGTCATATTAGACGAAATGTCCATTAGACGAAATGACTTTTAAACAAAATGTCCTTTAGACGAAATGGTTTTTAGACAAACTGGACCCAGTTGTTCAAAGCATCGTTAGCTTAACGATATCGTTAAGACATAAATTTGTTAAGCAAATATCAGCTAAAGTAACAAATACACTGTTATTTTTTGTTGAAAAAATGTGAGAATCCTTTGCAGTGTATTTGTAATATTCATGTTTGAAATTTTAACGAAACATTAACTAACGACGTCGTTAGTTTTGAACAACTCGGCCCTGTGTCATGGATCCCTTCATGACATATTGTTGACTGGGACCTTAAATCACTATACAAAGATCTATGGTGTTTTTATTTTCAGAGTTTTGTTCAGAGTTTTGGATTTGAAAGTTGCATTTTTGTAAAAAAAGATTATTTGTGTACTTTTGGTTTTTAAAAATCAATTTATCAGGTGCTTTGTAAAAATTTGGTAACTTTAGCTTAGCCTGTGATTTCAATGTTCGTACAATGCTTACATAATGAACTTTGTTAGAAGAAACCCTGTCTTAAATGTAATGACTTATTAGTTATAACAAAACCAGCCTGTATGAAAGCTTCCAGACATGTTATTAATGGTAATTTAGTTAATAGCTAGGCATGCATTTAACATATAGCCAGTATGAAAAAACAGACACCATTCTTTTCAGGCAATATTGAAGCAGTAAGGGTGCTGATCAGACCAATGATAAGGATGCTGACTTTAGTTTTAGGAAGCAAAATACAACTGGTTTCCTTATGACAAGGTTCTGTTATGTTAACCTCAATTGGAAAAGCATAATTAAATTAAAGCAATGAAATGTTTTCTGTTTCTACTGCTACTATACCATCGCAGTGGGGTAGTGGTAGAGCACCAAACTCCAAATCAAGAGGTCCTGGGTTCAATCCCTGCTCTGGACACCATGTTGTGTCCTTGAGCAAGACACATTTACTCCCTAGAATACTGGTTCATACCAAGGAAGCTATGGCTCCGTCCCAACATGACTGAAAAATTGTTGACTGCGACGTCAATACAAGCAAACAAACATAACCTTTTGCTGCTGTTAATGCAATATTGTTACTGTGACAACTATAGATACATAGTTCATACCCACGTACATGTACTTCCATGTAACTGATCACACAAGTTAAACTGTAAATAGTAAAACAAGAACATGAATGTTTGACCAACATAATCATATAACCTATCACATGATTTATTAGCAAAAAATGGCTCGACGCAGACCTGCTTAAAATGTTTTTTTTTTTCTGTCCTGGACAAAATCTTTATCCTTCGTGTTGTGTTCTTTTAAAAGATAATTTTTATATATAAAAAATCGTTAAAAATATCGACCAGAAATTGCAAAAATATGACACATTTACCATTTGCCCAAGTCTGCATTGAAGGATTTTCGCTAATGTGTGACGAGGTCGTGAACAAGAATTCCAGTGAATGATTATCAAACTACAATTGTTTTGAGCTGCATCATGAGAAAACAAACGCTTTGCACACATGCTAAAACAAAGACACAGATCAGCTTTGCAGTAACTGCGAAGTACGAATAGTACAATTCATCTACATTTCCAGCCTCTAGCCAACTTTTGTAATTGTACAGCTCGGCTTGTGTTGAACCTGTTTGGAAACTACATTGTTGGTTTCCAAATGTCACGACTCATTTCAAGATGAAAGCATATTTCTTGTAAAAATTGATATGGAACATTATCATTACGTAAACATGCCCATGCAATATACGGAGGTTTTTAAAGTTGTAAAAAATGAAAATTTTCAGTAGACAATTTTTGATATTTTTCTTATTTTTGCTCAAAACATAGATTGTGGGTACACGTTAGAACCGCCTCGGCGAGGCGGTTCTAACGAGTACCCACAATCTATGTTTTGGAGCAAAAGTAAGAAAAAAGGTATACCCCTGCATACCCCAGTTTTCCTATATAAAAGTGGGGTTTAAGAGGGTATGTATTGCACGGACATGTTTTCATGATATTTGCATATTCTCACTTATGATGCTTTTTATGGAATATTTGACGATCACATTTTCATATTTAAGCTATTTATGAGATTATTTTCCTGTAGATTAATAGAGACAATGCATCATTTGAAGACTCCCTGCCCATTTAACATTATGTACTAGTATACACTTGGAAAAAAGTTAGGGAACGCCTAAATTTAATGTTATTTAGCAATGAGAAGTTAGTTCGATTTTTCGATATTCAAAAAAATAAAAAGTTAGTTTGATTTTTGTTTTTCGATATTCAAAAAAAGAA
The DNA here is from genome assembly GCA_964017185.1 of Rugalucina vietnamica. NCBI lineage: Eukaryota > Metazoa > Mollusca > Bivalvia > Lucinida > Lucinidae > Rugalucina > Rugalucina vietnamica. The sequence goes on from OZ024873.1 coordinate 6,604,904, forward strand.
TTTAGTTCGATATTCGTTTTTCGTTTTTTGATATTCAAAAAAAGAAGTTAGTGTGATATTCGTTATTTTATATTTGAGAAATTATCACTTTCCAGTTATGATAATTGATAATTATCGACCCCTATACAACCATGATAAGCCAAAAATACACAAATTGCTTGACTACATAATCAAAGCAGCAGAGATACAGCCTGGTTTGTGATACCGCGAGGTTTATTCAAAACTTGGTCAATCTCCAAGGATAATTCCGACCACCTCGCTAATTGTATCGTCCTACAGTGATACAAGCTCCAGATATCACAATACTACAACTTACTTACCAGCCATGTCATGTCAATGGTGTTTTACTAAAATTAAGCCTTTGAATGTCATTACGAAACGTTGCCCATGCAATATATAGAGATTTTTTTCAGTTGCAAAAAATGAAAATTTCATTAAAACAATCTTGAAATTTTTCTTATTTTTGTTCAAAACATAGACTGTGGGTACACGTTAGAACCGCCTCGCCGAGGCGGTTCTAACGAGTAGGCGGTTCTAACGTGTACCCACAATCTATGTTTTGGAGCAAAAATAAGAAAAAATAGGTAAACTCCTGCATACCCCAGTTTTGTTATATAAAATTGGGGTTCAAGGGGGTACCAGGTAAACATTACAAGGACATGTTTTCCTAATGTATCCAGGGTATATGCAATTATGTACGGTAATCTGCAATTCCTATCACACTAGCCTGTAGTTTTAAATTTTTATTCCAAATGAAAGACAGCACTTTAAAATCGGATGTTTTAAAATCGGATGTTCCTTAACTTTTTCCATGTGTTTATATTGGACGTAGCCATGTAACATAAAATTATGTTTTGGTCGTCACAAAGTATTGCTTTTTTTGAAGACGCTATGCACATCACCAGCTTGTGAGTACATGATTTCCAATGACTTAATTGAATTGGATGCCTGTAAGAGAGTCTATAGCAAACACACTACCGTATTTGTTCTATTTAGTGCACAGTGTGCTTAATTTTCTAAACTAACTTAAAGTTAAGGTAACTAAATATTTTTATAATAATCGCATACAACGACGATAACAACACATGTACATAAACTGCTAAAATAACGGTTTCAACATTTCAATGATTATATCATTTATGTGTTCCGCTTTCATTGCAATTTATGGTCAGTAAGTTTTATTAAGCATTATATGTAAAATAGGTGTAAATACTAACATGCTAGTTGAGCAGTGTTTGTGCTTATTGGAGCATGTGCGCTAATTAGAACGAATACGATATTTAAACATAATTTTTCTGTTGGACTTCGATTGGGCAGCTTACCCTTCAACCCAATGTTTGCCCATGACACGTGCATTCGACAAGACACAAGATTCCATAATTCGGGCATTTTTTATAGGTTACCGAAGATTGAACGAAACTGAATGCTGACGGTTATGAAAACTTACTCATGCAATATAGATATTTTTTCAGCTGTAAAAATTGAAAATTTCATTAGAAAAAAGACGTTTTTATTTTTTATATTCTTGCTCAAAATTTGAGCAAAAATATAAAATATATGACAAAACCGTATTGATTGTGGGTACAAGTTAGAACCGCCTCGCCAAGCACTCACAATCTATGTTTTAGAGTAAAATAAGAACAAAATACGAATACCCATGAATACCACAATTTTACTATATAAAAGTGGGGTTTAAAGGGGCAAACATTTCACAAACAAGTTTTCCTGATAAGACCATGCAAGTCTTCAGTGACAGTTCTTGAGGTCTGATTGAGACCCGAACTTTCCATCGCCCGCTCTTGCATCGGTGTGGTCATTGTTTCTCGTATCTAAAGATTCGTCGCAAATATTATTCATAACGATCACCTGGGGAACCAATATGTTTCTATTAATGTAATGAATGTATGAACCTTTTAGTGACAGCAATTGTTATGCATAAACATTCATAAAACAGTAATGTAGCGTAGATTATTAGAATATCGATGCTCGTCACTTTTGTTTTTCAGGCCACTTTTTTATGTTAATTGTTCGCAAGGTGAGTGTTCTAAAAGCAGATTCTCATAACGCGGTTCATTTTCGAGCATCATATATTAACTCCATTGGTTCCAAAGAGGTTTCTTAATGAAAACAATTCTCCAACGTCTAAATAAAAAGCAGTGATCGTTTCTTAAACAATTGAACATGATGTTACTTAAAGTAAAGCCTGTGTTATATTTTGGAGTGTTTCTGTCATGCTGTCTGATCACGGTTTGTAATGGACAGACTGGTCGTGACGCGGTCCAGCTTCACGCCCGAACGGTATAACAAGCGGGTTCGACCAGTCAGAGACCAGAGGCATTCTGTACAGACAAGTACAGACATTCTGTACAGACACCGTTTTACTTTACCCTTTTCTTGACGGGATATGGCGCCATTTATATTAAAGTTTGCCATGGACGTAAGTTGCCATTATGACAGGCCTATACCGACCGGAAATCGAAAGCACAACCTTTTGGTTGCAAGTTCAATTTATCAACATCTTTCAGTTTTTGTCTATTCACAGTGGTGGTTGGTTCATTGTACGGGTTTCCAGGTGCTGGTTGGTGTACAACCTCTGACTTTTTTGGTCTCATTGTGAGATCCTAGTTATCACATGTGAGACTTGATCCATGGCTCTTTGCATTTTTGCCTCTGAGCTAGAGTTTCTCTAAATTCCTTTCAAGTATTATTCATAACGATTACCCAGGGAACCGGTATTGTCGTTCCTATTAATGTAAAAAAATAGATGGACATAGTTTTTAGTGTTAGTAATTTTTATGCATGCGCGTTCGAATTGTAAGTTGATTAGAATATTCCCCGGACACCGCACATGATTACTGACCTATTACGATTGATTAAAAATGGAACTTCCATGACAAAATCCTGTTCATAACAGAGTAAAACCTTCGATGGCTATTTTAAAAGATGTTCAAGTAGTAGCTCAACGGTTATCCAAGTACACAAGGCTTTCCCCATTCTAGCGGCCGATTTAATTTTTACTGAGTGGATGGAACATGTATTTTGATAAAAAGTCATAAGAATCGTAAAAAGGAAGTATACATGAGAAAACATGACTCTGGCATGGTCCCGACCGTCCAGCAATATTACACAGACTTGTCAGCTCGTTAAGAATGACCACAGTGACTGTAAAAGCTAGCTCACTTATGCCACCAGAACGCGTAATTGTTCTTCTTGGCTTCAGAACATTTTACGCTGTTTACCTACACCTTTTTTGTTTAGATTTTGCATGGCAAATGTTCAAAAGCCAGTTGTCTCATAACGCGGTTCATTTTCGAGCATAATATATATAAACCCCGCGGGTTCCACAAATGCGTTCTCGGAAGTCTTAACAGAAGCAGTGAATGTTTCTTAAACAATTGAACATGGTGTTACTTAATGTTAAGCCTGTGATATATTTTGGAGTATTTCTGTCGTATCTGATCACGGTTTGTAGTGGACAGACTGGTCAAGATGCTGTCCAGCTGCACGCTACTCTGTTCGACCCCGAGCGGTATAACAGGCGAGTTCGACCAGTCAAAGACCAGAGACACCCAGTACAGGTATTTAGAGAGTTCTTTGTCTTTCCCCTTTTTTATCGCGATATGCCATTTTCCCTAGTTTTTGTTTAATTTACGCACTACATTTGATTATGAAATTTATATATGCCCTGAATTTTTAGTTACCATTAAGACGAATTTCATTTTACTCTGTAGGAAAAGGAAACTGCTGTCCCTGATTCCAATATGGTCTCCAAAAGGTGGATACTGTTGATTACGAGGGATAGTCATTAATTCAAAAATGTTCTATTTTTAAAATGTTCTCGAATTTGCGGAACACCCCATCTATATATACGAGGATCGGTCAAAAATTTTGTCATAGATGTACTAATTCGATTAATAGACACGATAGATCACGATAGGCTGTTGTATTTTACATTGTTAGAATGGGCGACATTTCCCCTTTATTATATGCTATCAAAACCATGCCCAACAAATTAAAAACGTCTTGAAAGAGACACACGTGGGTGTAACCAATGGCATGTGAACCTTTTATTGCGCTTTTCATGTGTTGACTTAGGTTTAAAAACTATTTAAAAGGAAATTTATTCATTTTTTTCGTAGTCATTTTTCTGTACATAATTACACCGTTTTCTTTGAACTATGGCAGTCTTTTTATTTGAGGTTTTTCTTTATTTGATGCCTAACGCCCCAGTCAACAGGTATGGCTATGTCGGGACGTTGCATCGAATTTCATAGGACTTTTATCCAAAATCACTCTTTTAGAGTGTCATATTTCGATTCAATCACGAACAGCCATACAAAAATTTTATCAAAGGCAAATGATCATCGTAGCCAGAGAAATGGTTTTCCAGATATAGCTACTTTAATTTTTTTTTGCAATGACGTACATACGTTAGAAATTAAGTATCGAGAAAAAAAAAATAAAGCTAGTCGAAGAGGAGCTGTTTTTACTTATTTTTTCTATGAGCTTTTTAACTAATGTGTAGTATGACTCAACATAAATTGAGAGATCTCATCTGTACTGTAACTTCCATCATCAGGACATAATTGTGCGACTTTCATTCCGCTATCTTGCTTAGTATCAATGCGTAGACCCGCCTCCTCTGATATTCACGGGTTTAACGTTATGAAAACTTCAAAGGAAAAGCTGAAAGCCATACTACTCGTACAATGAGAAACGAAGGGAAATACATATTGAAACTCGTAATTTCGTCATGTCATTGTGATACAGACCATTGGCAATGAACAGAGACATACATTTCAAATCTTAAGTTTCAAACTGTTATTTTGCGCATTTATGTAACTGAGTCTCATTTTATTTTGTAGGCCAACCTCTCATTTAGTATATCATCTATACAAGAACTCGATTCTGCAGCTCAGAAAATGTCAATCGTCGGTATCTTACAAGTCCACTGGCGAGATGAGTTCCTCAGTTGGAAGAAACCGGAATTCGGTGGTATTAACAGTATCAATGCCTTTCAGAACGAAATTTGGCACCCTCAGATTTTCTTGGGCGCACCTTTGGACGATTTTTATGAAGTTGGGTTACCTGCTACCCCCGTCAATATAAATCACAAGGGCCGCGTCACGTGGCGACCTGTGGATGTCTTCACATTTAGATGTACCGTGAATACACGATTTTACCCCATTGATACTCAAGTTTGTTACTTGGACTTTGGATTAAAGGGATACTCGGTAAATGAACTCGAACTCGTATCTATCTCTGAAGAAGTTAGCTTACACAGATTTGAAGAAAACGTGGAATGGGGATTGGTTTCTGCTCAATCCAGTATATTGGCAAGCAATGAAGGTGGTATATCGACGCAGACCTTCAGAAATACGCTCGTATTAAAACGGCGGCCATCTTTTATCATAATTCACTCTGTGTTGCCAGTGATGTTGCTATCAATTCTTAATATTCTTGTTTTTGTCCTGCCTGCAGAAAGTGGGGAAAAGATATCATTATCCATTACAATGTTTCTTGCTTTCGCAATCTTCTTGGCCATGTTGAGCGACAGTCTGCCAAGAAACTCTCTCACGCTACCAATATTTTCAATGTACTGTATACTGATCAACATCTTGAGCACACTATACGTAATTCTGACGATTGTAGTGCTGAAAGTGTACCATACACCAGACGAAGAACCGGTTCCTCCATTTATTCGTTCATTCTATTTGCTATGTCGATGTTTACGAGGACCAAAATGCAGCCGTAAAGTGGAATATGAAGGCGATGAAGTAAACAAAAAATCGCCGTCGAAAATGGATGCCAGGAAAGATCGCGCCTTTTCGAAGAATGTAATTAATGACGAAATAGTAGAACCAGTTATAACTTGGCCGGATGTTTCAAGAACTTTTGACCTAATATTTGCTTGGTTATTCTCCATATTACTAATTGTAGCAACAATGATATTTGGAATTTTTCTCGGATTCGGAAGCTGATGTTATATTTTCAAATACCCAGCAGGCACATGACGTCAGAATGACGTCGATGCGACGTCATGACGTCGCATTGATGTCAATATGACGTCATTCTGATGGCACATGACATCAGAATGACGTCAGATCGACGTCAATCTACGTCATTCTGACATCAAGTGCCCGCTGGGTAGTTGACGGCTTGGCGTCTTTTTTTTTTCAAATTTCTAATTTGCATTTTTTTTTATACTTTTTATTCGAAATTCAAAGAAGCCACGGTTTTGATATTGTAAAATGTGTTCTAACGGTCCATGAATAAAATAAAATTTCAGTAACGTTTTTAGATGCAATAAGAATGTAAGCGAGTCAGAAATGTGAATGTAATGGTACTGGCTGTCGATAAACCCAAGGGATAGTGGTAACAAAAGAATGCCGTTTGTATCCAAATAGATTTGCGTGCCAAAGTATAAATTGATTGCATGGGAACTTGATCAACTTTTTTAATCGCTTTTGAATTATTTATAATGATTAGAATTAAAATGGGATACATGAGTTTTGTTACTAATTGCATATGAGCCGCCCCATGGGAAAAACTACAGTCTGCATATGCGAAAACAAAGGCGCAGATCAGCTTCGCAGTAACTGCGAAGCTGATCAGCGCCTTTGTTTTCGCTACTCGGATAGTACAATTCTTCTTCTACTTAAATCCGAAATTTCAAGCTTCTAGCGCTTTTCTGTGCTTGTACAGGTCGGTTTGTGTCGGACCTGTTCGGAAACCACATTGTTGGTTTTCCCACGAGGCGGCTCATATTTAGTGCAAATACTTCGACCGTGCTGGTTGACCTCGCCTGATTGAGTCGCGACGTGAGAAAACCGGTCCGGGGTTTCCGACCAGGTCTGACACAAACCGACCTGTACAGCTACTGAAGATGGCTAGAAGCTTGAAATTTCGGATTTAGGCAGAAAAGGAATTTTACTATCCGAGTAGCGAAAACAAAGGCGCTGATCAGCTTCGCAGTTACCAGTGCCATGTGAAGCACGCGGTTATATATCGTTTACCTTTATAGACATAGACATAGACAAATTTATTCAGACATAAACTATACAGTTTCTAGTCTATCAGTACATAATTTGACAAACATATTACAAAGGTCACAAATAGCAGATGAATATCATAATACATGTACATATTGCTAATCATATTTCTTATCTTATTATTGACTGGTTTATGAAATAAAGCATGAAAATAACTTGGTTAACTACATTATCAATTGTAACAGGAAATAACAACATAGAGTCCATGTGATTCTTAAAGTACATTTCCAATTTTGCATTGCATGGATAAAATGAAGTGTTGGAGGATGAAATCCGTGATGCAAATTCACAAGTTTAGACATGGTTGTACATAGATTCAAAGATTCAAAGATTCAAAGTTTAATCTGCATTCAATCCAAAACATACAGGATTATGACAGAAACATATAACATACATACAAGATGAAAAATGACAACTACATGTACACTACATTTACAGTACATTTGCATTCCACGATGTACAAAACTATACTATGAATATGACTTATGTTAGTGTGACATACCATTACACTTGGCAGTGCAGCCGTAACAGTGTATAAATGTATTTTTATTATGTCCATAAAATGTCAAATAAAACTAGTTGAAAACTAATGTACCTGAATGTTGACTGGAGTCCTGATATTGTTGCCTAATCTTTAAACAATTATCTACATACAGGACAACAATTGGTATCATGTCCAGTTCACTAACTGACATGATATATAAAAACTTATCATAAACACAAAAATTGTCAAAATTAGGAACTATGGATGACATATCTTTGAACAACTGTTTTCTCAAATCGTCATATGCTTTACAGATGCAAATAAAATGAAACTCGTCTTCTATGGCTTTCAAGTTGCATGTTTTACAAAGCCTTAACTGTTTTGCTGTTCTAGCATATCTTCCAACTTCTACCTCTAGTCTATGATTAGATATGCGAAGTTTCGTAAATTTTGCGAGTATAGATCTATCAACATTTGCCGATAAATAATTTTCAAAGCAGATTTTCTTCTTGAATTCACTGTATGTTAATAACTTATTGTTAGTTTTAACTCTTGTAGAAGTACCTGATATGACGGAATTAAAATATGCTTCATATCTGTCAAGTAAAATTCGCTTAATAGCATATATTAACTTATTAACAGACATTGTTCCTTTATTATGCCAAACATGGTTAAAGCCGAGATATTTCAGTAGACAACCTATTTGATGGTTAAATGAGCCAAATGCTTCACCATCATTATACGTTAGCGATAAATATGAAAATCGTGTCGCTTTTTCAAATGGGTTTTGTAACAAATATAACCAATATTTAATTGACTGTAATAAGGCAGAGATAGCGATAGGAAAACGACCTAATTCAGCTTTAGGAGCCATGTTACAAGCATACTTGCCCACCCCTAGTATGTACTTACAGTATCGCGTGTGTATCTTTTCTGGTAGAAAGGAATCGAAAGTTTTCTCAAGAGCACACTCTTGTTCACCTGATAGCTTTTTAGAAAGATTCAAATTAAATACCGACCATAGTTCGCTTCCATATAAGAGTACAGGCTTGACACATGCATCAAACAGTTTCAATAATAATTTTGCATTCACTTCAGACGTATGAAATCTACTTCTTATCATATATACCACCTTTAAAGCTTTATTAGATAAATGGCATATTCCACTATTAAAATTACCAGATGCTTTTATAATTACCCCTAAATATTTGTATTCTTGTACGTTTTTCAATAAATCATTGCCAAAGTAGAATGAATTATCCTTTATAAGTTGCCCCCCCTCCATTAAATGTAATTACTTGAGTTTTTTCTGTATTTATTTTTAGTTTCCATTTCTCGGCATATGCATATAGGGAATTCAAACAATTCTGAAGCCCTTCCCTAGAAGTAGACAACAGTATCACATCATCAGCATACATTAAACAGTTAACTTTATTTGTTCCAATAAACACAGGGTTGTTCTCATTAGATCCTAAACATTCCGGAAGGTCATTAAGAAAAAGATTAAATAAAAGCGGACTTAAAATACATCCCTGTTTCACTCCAACATTTGATGACAGTGATTTAGTCAATCCAGTAGACAGTTTGACAGAGTATTCTACTGTAGAGTACATACTTTTGATTACTTTATGCAATTTCCCATTAATTCCATATTTCAACATCTTAGCAAACATTGCGTTTCTCCAAACTGTGTCAAAAGCTTTACTCAGATCAACGAAACATGCATAAACATGTTGTTTAGATCTAAGATACTTGTCTATAATGGATTTTAAAGTGAATATGTGGTCAGTTGTTCTGTAAGACTTCCTAAATCCGATTTGACATTCACTTAAAATGTTATTCTCACAAACAAACTTATCCATTCTATTATATAGGATTCTAGAAAACAACTTGCTCAAACAGCTTGATATTGCTATACCTCTATAGTTACTAGGATCACATTCATCACCTGCTTTAAATATAGGTTTTATGATGCTTTCAGTCCATTTAACTGGGTAAATACCTGATTCATATATAAGATTGAATAGTTTGCAGATACATTGCAACATATTTGTACTGCAATTTTTTAGCATTTCATTACTTATGGTATCAAAACCAACACATGTATTATTCCTTAGTGTCCGAATTGCATTAGTAACTTCCTTGACATTACCTTATGACTGCAATGTTAATCATGGGGAAATATTTTCCATACCTTACCGCATGCGCGGTGTCTAGGGCAGTTATGGAGGTAGAGAAAATACTTTCACACCTGCCTGGAGGTAAGGAAAGTACTTTCCTTACTTCCAGATCGGTGGTGAAAGTGACTTTCCTACCTTCTGACAGCTGATGAATAAAAATGCACTAAAGCGTGGGCATGCCATTCTGATGCAGACTTCACCAACGTAACTGCTTTTACTTCCTTGCACAAAGCTACGTCATCAACATGACCAGTGCACATGAATATCAATTGCGGTGCACTGATCGGACTGGGCAGTTACACTGAGCTGAGAGTCTTCTTGAGTTGGAATTGGTTTCTGGTTCTCATATTATTGTTAGTGGGTTATTGTTGTTAAAGTGCAAGAACAATGAACCAGAAACCAATTTCACACATTTTTGCATTGCGATTATGTTTATGATAAACGACCAGCTGTATCCCTTAAATACAGTTGGGCATTTGTACACTGGTCCCCTAACTTTCTATGGGGATTTTAGAAAGTTAGGTCCATCGGTTTCAAACCTTACAACTACAATCCTACACACGCTATATATACTTATCTGAAAATCATTACGAAAGGGTATTACGTTTTAGCATATAAAAGAAAGGGTAATTTATATTTGCTCTCCCAGTTTGTTAACTGTTTCAATAAAAGATAATTTCTATTGTTGATTAGACAATTTGAGAAAGAAACGGTCAATACAAAATAAAAAATAGGTTTCAAAATGTTTTAAATGCACAAGGGAAGAAACTCCGTTGTGATCTATTTTTGACAATAGCGATGCGGTATCGTTTTGCACGTGCAGTGTTAGGTCAATAGTTACACCGCGAGAAAAGTCACTTTACCGGTGTTCATTATCGTTGTGTAGATCTTAAAAACTAAAATTTCACTATGTGGGGTCATAAGGTAAGTTAATTACCCGCTTCGCGACAGGTGGGCATGATATTTTCCTGACCTGTCCCGCCAAAAGCATGTACCTCGAGCCCTTCGGGCTCTCGGTACATGCTTTTGGCTGGACAGGTCAGGAAAATATCATACCCACCTGTCGCTCAGCGGGTAATTACTACGTAATATGTTCATCAAAATTATTTTTCAACGTAGCTATGCCAATTTCATAATCACATTCTTCTACCCTTACGCTTAAGAGATTATTAAAATAGCTATGCCATTCATCAGGAGAGATATTTGAGCTAGGGTCATTCTGTTCAGCTTCTCCATTTTTGAATTTATTAATCACATTCCAAAAAGGTTTTAGAATCTTTACTCTCTAGATCTACCAGAGATGACAAGAGTTTAGATTTATATTGACGTTGTTTTTTTTTCTTATTAATTGTTTATAGCTTTTGCGGAGTTTGTAATAATTCTTCAGCTTGTTTGTATCATTACAGTTGCTAGTAAGAGAACGGGCAGTTGATTTTAAGTTTCTATACAGAGTATCACAATCTTGGTCAAACCATTTTTTATGTTTGCGCACTGTTTTTCGTTTCTTGGTATGTTGCAATGCTAACTTTGAGTGGGTGTTAATATCTGAACTGATTTGTTTAAATATAGATGAAAGTTCTAATGCTGCTTCATTTATACCTTCAGCATTATTCTCCCTAATTGTAAGTTGGAAGTTTTGTAAAAGCCTTTCTATGTCTGGAGAAATAATTTTTTCTTGAAATAATTTTTCAGTAAGCTTTGACCATTTTAATCCTACTGGAGGTGGACGACCTAATTTATCCTCCTGTCTGCTTATATTTAAGTTGAGACACGTAGTTATCTGGCTATGATCAGAATGAATAGTAAACTCTTCAACTTTGAAATAACTAATATGATTAATAAGACTTTGGCTTATTATACTATAGTCAACGACTGCACTGCCATTGTACTGATATGATGTAGGTTTGCCTTCGGTATCCCCTAAAGTTCTGCCATTAAGTATGCGACATTGTGAACTTATACACATGTCAAGCAGAGACCTCCCAAAATCATCAGTTTTAGTATTACGCTTCAGTGAATTTCTATTCAAAAGGACTGCATCTCCAATATACGAATTGGGTAATAAATCTTCAGAGTCTTTTTCATAGTCATTTTCAACAAAATCCAAATCTAAAATGTTTGTATGTGCATTAAAATCTCCAACAAGCATAATCTCACCTGTAGAAGAAAATTTTGACATATCATCTTCAAGTTTTTCCAAAATTGAGGTAACATTTGTTTGTTTCTTAACAAATGTTGAATTTTTTGGAGCATTATACACGCAACATAAATAAATGTCATTTTTATGATTAAAGAAAGTTTTACTAAGTCTCATCCACAGATATTCAGTGGAGTTGGTCTTTATTAATGTGATTCCTTTTGCAATATTCATTTTTGCATATACAGCTATTCCACCATAAATACCCTTTCCTTTCCTAGGCCTAGTAATATGTTTAAGTAAACGATAACCTTTAAGGGATACATTATCTCCATTATCTGCTTTAGTTTCAAGAAGGCATACAATATCTGATCATAAAGTTTATATGACTTAAAAAATCATCATCATTCAATTTTGAAACCCTTTCATTGTCATTCCTTTTAAACAAACCTTGAACATTCCAAGAACTTATTGTCAACCTTGTTTTCAGTGGCATCTTTTCAAATTCCGGCAAAAATGACCATAGAATTAACAAATTACAGGTACCCTGACAGACTCAACACTATAAGACTAAAACACAACAAAAATTTAGTGCTATAAAGTATAAAATATGATCCTATACCACAACAATACAAAAATCAGACCACTTACACATAAACTTGTAATATCCTCATATTCTAAAAAGAAAGAAATTCAGGGTCTCTATGGGGTAGGTCCAGGCCTGATATAACATTAACATTGTGGTATCATTTTGTAACTTTCGTAAAAAAAAAAAAAAAAAAAAAAAAAAAAAAAAAAAAAAGTTACCATTCATGTCATGTTCGGTGACCATTATCTTGGTCAAAGGGAGACAACCACAATTGAGTGAGTTAAAAAAAAAACAAAAAAAAAAAAACAAAAACAAAAAAAAAAAAAAAAAAAAAAAAACTTGATTTCATTTATGCCATAAGAGAGTCCATATCTAGCCCCTAAATTCATTAATACTACATCTTGGTCAACCGGCTTCATGAGAAAACATTATTAATACCTGTGCAAAAACAAAGGTGCAGACCATATGCTCAGGTGAATGCACAACTGGTCAGCGCCCATGTTTTCTTTATAGATATGCATTACCAAACTTTATCAAAAACTTAAAATCCTACCCCCTTAGTCTGCAGCACTGTATTGTGAGTGTCAAAGGTTTCTGGTGGAAAAAGCTGAAGACAGACTTTCCTGTGACAATCCTGTGACAATATTTCTTTCATGAGCCACATCATGAGACAACCTGCTTCTGGTTTTATAAGACAATGAAGGCTACTCACCGGCTTTGCAATAAGTGCTCAATCATTCTAATCAGTTCATAGGAAGCCAAACTATGAGGAATAACACCAATGACCGCAGAAACAGGTTATCGCAAGATGCCCTTCATATTAAATTGGTACTTATATCACTTTCAACAGAGCAGATATTGCCGCAGCAATATTCTGCTCCCTATTACCATTAGCTCCCTGCTGAAACTGTCCAAAACCAGGTCGAATTTGGTCTGACCTTGGGAAATTTTGTTGCTGCGTTTGCCTTGGGAAATATTGTTGCTGAGTTTGCGGATAAGAAGGGCTTTTATTAAAACCACCCCTAAAATTGTTATGCTGTTTGGGCCTACCAGGAGGCCCTGGTGTAGTATTTGGAATGTATCTTTGACTGGGTGGCCCATTGAGATCTCTGACTGGCCCAAATAAGGCCCTCTTTAGGTTTCCTGCCAACACTCTTGTACCTTGGTCACTATTAAGATGAAGATTGTCTTGGTATAGTTTTTTGATTATCATTTCATTACTTATGAAATTTTCATTTTTACAGATAATCACCCTTTGTGATTGAGAGTATTCAGATAACACAAGACTTCTAAATGATGCTATGTAACTCTGTAGTGGCTGGTCCTCACAGGGCAGGGGTAATGAAATTACTACTTTGTCAGCCTTTTTAAGAGCATTCTCTACTAGAATTTTGAAGTTTGAAAATATTTCTGGCACAGTAGCTCTTTCATTCCTTAAATCATTAATACCAACGTGCATCACTATTCGCTCACACCTGTTGTTCATTTTTCCAACAGTATCATTAGCATCCATTATCGTTGGAGACCTGAGGCTAACTCCTTTTTTAGTAGTTCCTGTTGTAAGTCTATTCATGTTTATATGCTTACAAACAGAGTCGTGTAGCAGTAAGATGTCCTCTTTGATAGAGATTTCATCAGGGTCAACATTTATAAAGTCTGTTTCTGGAGTAATTCCACTATTGCTTATGTTCTGAATTGATGCTGATGCACCTGCAGGATGATTGTGGATGTTTCTCTGACTTTCAACTTCTGCACTTGAACTTGTTTGTGTGAATTTAGCAGGGTTATTAGTTTCCCATTTACCACCCTCAATATCGTAGTTTATAGTTTGTAATTCACTACGGAGATCTTTGACTTCTTTTTGTAGTTCCAGAACATGTGTCTTTTCTGCTTCATACTTCTTACATGTACTATCAATTGTGTCTTTCAATTTATCACTTTCTGCTGCATAAGCATCTTTGCGCACTTCAACTTCTCTTTCTAATTCTCTTATTCTTGCTCGTAGATGTTCTCTTTCTTTCTCGTTGTCTTTGAGCCTTGAATTTAATGCGTTAATCTCTCTTTGATGTGCTTCTTTAATATTCGAATGTTAATATTCTTTAATGTTCGAATGGGGTAGACTCGTTCTGTATATATGTACCTTTGATCAAATCAAATAACTTAAGTTGCATATCTTTCATTGACTGTATTGACTTTAATGCTATTGTATTTTCTTTTTCCTTTTCGTTCATGGCGCTTTCAATGTTTTTCAATGCACTGTGCGTATCAAGCACATGATCTGTAAATTTAACTACACTGTTCTCAATAGTAGTTAGTCTTGATTTTAGGACATTAATATCAGTTATCAGTTCCGAAGCAGTCTGTTCATCAATCAGCTTTTTGTCAGTTTCAGTATTTACAACTGGGGTCTCACTTGCAGATTTTCCGTCAGCATGTTTTTCTCTTTCATTGGACTTAGTTTCAGATGTGTCATCAGCATGATTTTTACTCTCATTTTTCTCAGTTTCAGATTTATCATCAGCCTGTTTTATGCTAGTATTTGTTCCTTTAGGATTTATTGTTGTATCTTCATTATTTACAATTGTAACACACTTTGAGAATTCCTCTTCGCACCAAGTTTTGAATCCCTTACCTTGAATCATAATTTTGCCATTTGTAAGATACAAGATCACTTTGTATAGCAGCTCCGTTTCTTCCCCTTCTGAGTCGCATGGAGTACACACATTGAATTCTATCTTTTCTGTGTTTTCCCTTGGACTGTCCTTCCAGTTAACAACACATTCCGTATTAGCCTCTTTTTCCCTCAATGTTTTAGCCAGAGCGTAGATCCAGAATGGCATGCGCTTAACCGTAGTTACAAAGACAACACAATTTGCAGCCTCTTTATCATCATGAAGACATGTCTGTGTAATGTATACCCCCTTGAACCCCACTTTTATATAGCAAAACTGGGGTATGCAGGGGTATACCTATTTTTCTTATTTTTGCTCCAAAACATAGATTGTGGGTACTCGTTAGAACCGCCTCGCCGAGGCGGTTCTATCGTGTACCCACAATCTATGTTTTGAGCAAAATAAGAAAAATATCAAAATTTTTCAGCTAAAAATTTTCAAATTTTAAAGTTCAAAAATTCTCTGTATATTGCATGGGCATGTTTTCGTAATGTAAAGTGAGTAGTCAATCTTCTCATAGGGTAGAAGTGATTTGTTTGGGGCACGTTGATTTCCCTTGAACAACAAAGGCAATTTATACCTATTCAGAATGTGTGCTATTTCTAACTGCTTCGGGTTATCCATTCTAGTCACGAAAACTAATGACCTTTACAAATATCCACAGAATGTTGAAATCAGAACCAGCCAGATGGTTTATTAGTATCCAGTAACTGTAGGGTTTTATATGATAGTCTTTAATTTGTCATGTCCGTCAGCGGTATATGTAATTTAATTAATTTTTTTCATCGTTGAAAAAGTAAACACATGCAGGTCTTACGAAAATCGCTACATTGTTTCTGGAGTAATTCCACTATTGCTTATGTTCTGAATTGATGCTGATGCACCTGCAGGATGATTGTGGATGTTTCTCTGACTTTCAACTTCTGCACTTGAACTTGTTTGTGTGAATTTAGCAGGGTTATTAGTTTCCCATTTACCACCCTCAATATCGTAGTTTATAGTTTGTAATTCACTACGGAGATCTTTGACTTCTTTTTGTAGTTCCAGAACATGTGTCTTTTCTGCTTCATACATATGACAAACAACAAAAATGACTTAAATATGGAAAATGTTATTATGCATTAATAAGTGACTTTCGTAATTCGAAGGATTCTTGTAAATACTTTCCTAAATTTCTTAGCGTTAACAGTTTTTTGGATTGCATTAGATTTATGAATTTATACATACTAGGTCTTTTATAATATAATGGACGAATATATTTTCTTCGTATTGCTTCATAAATTGGACATATAATGACAAAGTGGTACTCGTCCTCTAAATCCGCCTTATCACATAATGTACAAATACGCATAGTTCTATCTCTTCTCTGTTGGGTATAGCGTCCCGTTTCAATACGTAATTGATGGGAGGATAGTCGTAACCGTGATAATGCTACTCTGGTCCTACAAGAGAGTTCATCTAAATAGCTTTCAAATTCGAAGGACTGCTTAATCTCCTTATATAAAGCCAAGGATCTAGAATTAACAACATCATTATACCATTTTTGTTTAAAAGCATCCAAAACTCTTTGCTTAAAACAAAGATGAAAAGTATTTAAGTTCACAGAAAAAGGATTACTCCACACGAAGGAAAATCCATAACTATCTAAAAGTAGTTTAACGTTTTTAGCCCAGTTATTTACACCGTTATTACAGGCTTCAACCAAGGAATTATACATATGACCTATCAATATATTATTAGAGCGCAATATTTTACACCAGTATTTGATGATACGTACATATCTATTTACATATAGTGGATACCTTCCGAGTTCACCATAAACACCCATAGTACACGTGGAACGTTTAACTTTAAGTAGTGCTTTACAAAATTTTAGATGAATTCTCTCTATTTCTTTACATTTACCAAAGCCCCAAATCTCACAAGTATAACTCAAAATTGAACCGACGAATGCGTCAAATAACTGACATATAACCTTTGGTCTAAGACTGTACTTTTTGATGTTATATAACAAACAGTTCAATGCTTTTAATCCTTTTCCAGATAATGTTGTTTGGTTTAATGCAAATGACCCCGTATAGTAAAAAACAGTCCCTAGATAATTAAAATCATTTACTACTTCTAAAGGCATGCCCTTATAAGTCCAAATGTCATTATTTCGCAACCCTCCCTTATTCCTAAACACCATAATTTTAGTTTTTTCAGTGTTAACTGTTAGACCCCATTTATCACAATATTTTTCTAAAAGGTTCAAACTACGTTGTAAATCGTCTTTATCTTTCCCCAAAACTACCATATCATCTGCAAATAGCATAAGTATAAATGTTACGTCATCTAAAGATAGCCCACTGTTTTGGTCATCTTGTAAGAAAAGTTCTAGGTCTTCGACAAAAAACGAAAACAAAATTGGCGAAATTGCTTCCCCTTGTTTCAAGCCTAAAGCACATTCGAAGAAATCTGAATATGAATTACACCCTTTTACACAAACTTTGACCTCATTGTACATATCCTTAATTATTCTTAACATTTTTGCATTAATGCCCAACTTGTACAACTTAAACCAGAGACCATTCAAGTAAACACTGTCAAAGGCTTTTTTAAGGTCGACGAATGCACAGAATAATCTGCCTTTTTCTTTTAAAACTTTTTGAATAATGGCGTTTAAAACAAAGATTGCATCGGTGGTCGAACACCCTTTGCGAAAACCGAACTGCGAGTCAGATAAAATGTTATTATTTTCGGCCCAGTTGCTTAACCTATTATTTAATACACCCGTAAAGAGCTTCGAAAAACAGCTAACTAATGTAATCCCCCTATAGTTGTTTACGTCATTAGGGTCGTTCTTTTTGAATAACGGGACAATAGTACCCTCTGACCACTGTTTTGGAAAAACTCCGGACGACAAAATGGCGTTAAAAAGGTCAACAAGATGCGCAGACAATATATCAAAAGACTCAATAAAATATTCGTTCAATAACTGATGTATACCACAAGACTTATTATTTTTCAGTGAGCGAATTACACTCTCGATTTCTTGAGCGGTTATTTGTCTATCAAGCTCCTCAAAGTTACAGTCATCAGTGTCAAGATCACTATTTAAACAAAAATCCTCACTTTCTCGGTCTTGAGCAGTAGATAAATTATTTTGTAAATTAGAAAAATATTCAAAAAACTGATTTAGTGATATATTTGAAGTTGCTTTCTTATGTTTTGAAAAAAGCTTCCAAAATTCTTTTGGTTTTGCGTGTCGCATACGCTGTATATCTTTAAGTTTATTGTATTCATATTTCCTTTTTTTCTTTTTAACCAGTTGCTTGTAAATACTTTTCAAATTACACATGTTGATTCTATTCTCATTTGATTTGTAACGGTTAAAATCATGCAGCGCATTCAGATATGACCGTTTAGCCGAACTACATTCCTGGTCAAACCAATCAGCCTTTTTACATACCCGATTGTCCAATAAGCTGGACGTGTTTGATGTATTTATACGCACGTTCTTACAAAACAAAGGACTTGCAACATCATGCAAAACAGAAGTAAAATTTTCAATACAAGAATTAACAGAATGGCGACTTGAAATATCTACATGTATATCATTTACAATCATATTTAAGTCCGTTAGCCGTGCAATCAGACTACGGCGAAAATCATTGCGCTGTGCATCATTCCATTTCACTCTGGTTGTATATTGCGGATTGTCATTCACATTTGACACAACATTGCACTTTATATTGAATGAAATCGGTGCATGATCAGACCATTCACAGAAAGAATGTATTTGAAAATCACTCAGACAACTAAAATCATGTTGTCCCAATATGACATAGTCGATCACACTAGAACCAGCTTGACTGGTGTAGGTGAACGTTCCTACTCCATAATCGTTACCTAATCTACCGTTAGCTATCCGCATTGATGTAGCGCGACATAAATCTAACAGTTTCAAGCCATGTGCATTACACACGTGATCCAATGAGTGACGCGCTAACGGTACATCAGGAACGTATAACTCAATATCAATGTCATCGACAATACGGTCGCAGACAATATAATCCGGTCTAGAACCGTTACCAACACGTGCATTCCAGTCTCCACAAAGAATAGTGGCTCCTATGGATTGAAAGTCATTAATATCGTCTTGCAACAAACTAAAAAAATCAACATCAACAACATTATAAGCGGGAGAGTTATCTCCCCAAGTATACAACCCTGCAATATAAGTGTCCTCATCAAGTCCGAAATACTGCTTATTCAGCTTTAACCAGATAATGCTATCGAAGTGATTCCTTACAATTTCAACACCATCTGAAATATCGTCTTTTATATATAGAACAATACCCCCGCTACACCTGTTCGCTCGCCTATTTTGAAATTTCCTATAAAAATTGAAACATTTATAACCATGTAGGTTTATATCAGAGTTCTTATTGGTCCAAGATTCGTATAGAAATATGATATTATGTTGACAAATTACATTCAAAAAGTCACTATCTTCAAGTTTATAACGTGTAAGTCCATGAACGTTCCATGACAGAACGCCGAGATCAACCCCCGACAAGTCCTAGTGGGCCCCATCACGCACCGGTCGACCGTCAATATAGAGAGTATCGTAACTCAACCACGCACGTTTCCCGTCCCATAGAGTCGCGTTATTGAAAAAGCATACGGTCGACAAATGTATATCTATGACTCAGAGGTATAGTTAAAATTAAAATATACTCCACAAAATAATCTAAGCGACAGAAATTCAATTTTGCAGATTTTTTGAATATCAAATAATTTATTCTGTTTTATGATGTATAATAAATATTCAATGGATACCATAACCAATAAACCCAAAAACAGCTTCAAATCAGTCGACAATAAACGTGTCAATGATCATGGCACACCACTACCTTCAGAAGTTCGCTATTTTACACATGGTGGGTGGGGCAGTAAATTCTACACAAAACTTGATGTTACAAGAATATGACCGTTACCATCAACGAAGTAACGTTAGGATATAGAAATCATGAAGCTGTTTAACCTCCAAGCAGTTTGACAGGAAGTTTCAAATTAACTTCCGGATGCCCGCAAGACGATTTAACAACACCCTCTTAAAATTTCAATTTTCAGACTTTCTCGCGTTCCATATCGAACATTAAATATAAGTCAAGGTCAGCTGGTCAAGGTGCGTGCTTGAAGGGTATGTCAAGGACAATTTCTATGCAAGGTTTGAGACTCGCAGCTATCACTGATGTCGAGGAAACAAAACTTCGACATAAATGATTAGATGCAGGGCAGGCATGATTCTCTGAAGACGGTCCCACAACAGATCAACCTATTTGAGGCCAAGAGAGCCTGCTCGTCAGTCCATGATACGGCTCTAAATGACCATTTTATTGAAAGAAAGTAGCATAAGGAATTCCGGTTATTTCGTTTATGTTATTGTATTGGAAGTACTATATGTTAACGGGGCAGAAGTGTTTGCGAAAACGAAATAACCTGGATAATTTATGTTACTTTCATTCAATAAATGTTCAATTTTTGCATTGACTGCACCTATCTATCAGTCAATAGAGTAAACGCTGTAGGAGAAAACTCGAATTTCTCATCTCAACTTCGATCAGAATTTCATTGTGCGTCACCCATTCCGTACAGCGTGTTTCTCAGCTGTGGAATAGCACAAACATAATCCATTAGCCAATGACAGGGAACTCGCATGTGCAAATGCTAAAAGTACACGATTTTTATGAGCATTTTTGTGTGTTTTCATATCCTAAACATTCAATTGAAAGACTTCCTTGATCAAAAAGAATACAACACTGCCCTTATCACTAAATTTGTAAATGATTGTACCACTTACTGTCTTTATATTAGTGTAGATCAAAGCACTTTTTAAGATTGTTTATGAGAGGATCATATAGTTTGTTTTAGACTTAGTAATAAATTTACATAAATCATTAAGTGGTTATAGTTTGATTTCTGACCTTCTAACACTTTAACCATGCATAATTTTAGACTACATGTGAGAAAACTGGTTTTCACATTATTGAGAAGCGTGACTAAGCTTCAGAGAGAAATAGTATTAAATCTTCAACTATGGTATCTAGGGAGGTATAACCGTGTAACATTAGTGTCTTCCAACGTTGCTGACCAGCCTCCAAGTTCTTATACCGGCTTACATTGTTAATATATCCAATGGCATACAGTTTTTGCAATGAAACGGATCATTTAACTTATGAAGAATTTATGGATAAATTAAATCCACATTATTTAAATTTCTACCTAATATTGAGAATATTGTTCATGTGCCCATGGAAATGTATAGAAGACTCAATGGATAAAACTGAAGTTAAACTTCAAATAGTAAATGGCGATATGAAAGAGTCTTGTTGTAAAATCGTTCTCCCTAAAATTATAATTTATGATGCGGACAACAATATAATAAAACCAGTGGAGGATTTGGATAGCAATGCATACAAAGTCACTAGAATCGGAAATCGCTGTATTACTAGAGACAAGTTGCCATCTGGATCAAACGCTTTCCAACAACTTCTCCAAGAAATGCTTGTCGAGGAAGACGCTGATACTGCTACTGGTGAGTCTGATTCAAAACATTCAAAAAGTGCAAATGAAGATAAAGACATGTCAAGATCTGTGGCGACAGGAGGTGAAATAAACACTGATAAGTCTAATATGAATACTGAAACAACGAACAAATATACGGATGACAGTTTACACCCAAAAGAAAGAAGAAAATCTGTGACCGATAATCTGAGGCCACAAATTTCAAGCTTAACAGGAACTAAAAGTCTCCATGCCTTCTGGAACGAAATCAATGGAATCGATAACATTACTTGTGAAAATGAAGGAATTTCTTTTGCGCGTAGAACTGAATCTCTCAGTCGAGCGAAATCAGACTTATCTCAATCAGATGAATCATGTTCAAGGCAGGTAACAACGACATCCTGTATATCTGTGAATGCCAACGAACATCGTCTTAAACCACAAACTAAACGAAGCAAACAAAGAAGAAAATCAGCCCCTGAGAGCCAGAGCCCTCGGTTACCTGGGATACCTCTAGCACGTGAGCGGAGCGTGCACTGGAACAGGCCAACATTTGAGAGAAATTCAGGAACAGTTTTGCCAAAGATAAAAACTCGATCAAGACATCGTTCAGATGGCGCGCTGAACAGTAGGAATGCAGTTTTAAAGAACTAAAATGTTGCTTGACAATCGATAAACTTAGACTTTGATACAAATATTTAACAATATTTTATGGTACAATGTATGGTAAAGAAACTTTAAGCTTACTAAAATGTAGTTTGTTGTAGAGCCATATTTTTGACTTCATCTTTTGTTATGTTTCCAATCTTTGTTAAGTGTATCATATTGTATGAAAAATGCTACGGGAAGCAACGTAAAGAGGTTTCCTTTTACATGTAGTTAGGCAAGATAACCCAATAAGTACTTTAAGTTTGTAAAAATTAAAGTATTTATTGGGTAATTTTGTATAACTGATCATTCCAAGGCGATACTTCTGTTGTGGTTCTCAATGTTTTATGTCTTGGTGTTGAATTTTTGTGCTGTTTGCGCCTTATGTGCGTTTTCATATCTTAGTTAGGGTTGGGAAATAGCTGCTCACTCACCTTACAATGTGTTTTCTTAGTACAAGTATCTAATTTTCAATTTAGTTTTTCCCCACTTCGATTTTTGGAGTGGGAATTTCTTTGTGACTGCGTATTTTCTTGATCATTGCATGCATTTCGTGAAAACTAGAATGAAATTTTGCAAGGTGCGAGTATATCCTGTATGGGTATACAATTGAAGGGGTCAGTGCAAAAATGTGCTTAAGTCACATTTAACCTTATTTCTTTACCTATTTAGCTCCCTTTGACCATATAAATTAGTCAGAAAATGATTTTAAAATGGTTATTATACATTTTACAAAGGCACTTACTCCATTTTGGTGCTAAGTGCAACAACAGGCCTAACCCCACCTGATTTTTATTTCGAATGTATTGGTCAAATTATCTATTAACAACCTTAATACTTGATCATTATAGCATCTATGTTGGAAGTATTTGTTGCAAACTTTATTTTCAGTTGTCAAAAGTGTTTTAAAGACGCTCTAAAAGAACCGCAATTAAGATGTAAAATTGGATTCGTACATCAGGAAAGCATGTCCGTGCAACTTTTATCAAAACTGGGGTATGCAGGGGTATACCTATTTTTCTTATTTTTGCTCCAAAACATAGATTGTGGGTACTCGTTAGAACCGCCTCGGTTATGAGCAAAAAATAAGAAAAATCGCAAAAATTTTCTTCTGAAATAGAAGAACATTTTAATTTTTTTACAACTTTATAAATCTCTGTATATTGCATGGGCGTTTTCGTAATGTATGCATTTCAAACAGAGAACTGAACTAGAAAAACACAATTCATGGAATCCGGTGTTATATTGTCTTTTCAGAGACGAACATTAATCGTCATGGTGTGGCTTACATTTTTCTCCTAGATATTGTCACCTAGGTCTAGGCACATCAATCAAAATGTCCAAAATATTATCCGCATCATGTGAGGATGTTATTATATGTGCAAAAATATATATAATAAAATAAAAAAGGCTATCCATATATAAGATATGCAGTGATAAAGGACTTTGTTATCGATTCATTGATTGTAAAATGTTTTGGCCTGTTCGTGTCGGACATAGTTGAAAAACCCCGGAGCGAAGTTTTGTCGTAATGAGGCTCAGATCCTCGTAAGAACTAGATCAATAAGCTTTTACATAATATGCATTGAGGAAGCCCAACTATTTGATATGTACAGCTAGCCGATCTCATTAATCAAATATTTCATGTCATTCAGCTGCGTCTAACTGGAGGATGCTATATGACTGATTACTTTGTATATAGATATATAGAGTGATTACTTTGTATGATTACTTTTAAAGTGCCATGTGAACATATAACGCGGCATGTTCGTTTGTAAGGTGACCGTATGTCAGCTTAGTTCTTCTTCTTCTTCTTCTTCTTCTTCTTCTTCTTCTTCTTCACCACCTTCTAATAATAATAATAATAATAATAATAATAATAATAATAATAACAGCAAAAGAAATCTGTAGAAATCCACTTCTAACGCAAAACGGATAATAGAGCTTTCAAATACATGATTGCCACCAATGTCATTAGAAACCCCAATATTTGCCTATGCAAAAACAAAAACGCAGTAACTGCGAAGCTGATCAGCGCCTGTGTTTTCGCTACACTGATAGTACAATTCCTCTTCTTCTTAAAACCGAAATTTCAAGCTTCTAGCCATCTTCTGTGGCTGCACAGACCAGTTTGTGTCGGACGTGGTCGGAAACCCGAAGACCGGTTTTCTCGCGCCGCGGCTCATAACATACACAGAGGAAGAGCAAATTATGATACAAACGCAAACTTAGCTGATCTACAGGCAATTCAGAAATCTCATGTGGTAGCGCATCATACGAACGAACAATAACACTTCCAATGTCAGGCTTAATCGATTCTTTCCACAGTGGCACCAGGACCAAAAACAAAACAACTAAATGTCATATAATTACGAGTTTTATTCATGAAATAGAGAAATAAAAAATCCCATGTGAGCTGTTTACGATGAATATTCAGATGAAATATGTCTGGTGACGTGTAAACTGCTTAATATAAAGGTACAAGTAGGCAACGATCAGGAAATGGCGCAATCAGAAAGAAACTCCCACTCGATAAACCGAGGAGTGGTAAAAAACTAAAATGACACTTAGGTACTTATACCAAGAAAAATATCGTAAGCCGAGTGAGCAGCTATTCCCAAATAGGCGGCCACTCAGTTACTGAGTTACGAACTGAACTAAACATATGAAAACGTACATAAGGCTCAAACAGCACAACATTCGATTCTAAAAACACAAAACAATTAGAATCACAACAGAAGTATTGCACTGGAACGATCAGTTATATAAAATTACTGGGGGGGGGGGGGGGGGGGGGCTTAAACCGGTTTTACAGGCGCCTAACCTCACCCTCATCTTCTGCAGTGGTTCACAACATTTAGTTAGTTGTTCGGTCCTTGTGGTGAATCTATAACTAGTCAATGAATCATCAAGGACAAACGAATAAATCATGATAATCACCTAGTTTAATCAAAAACGAGGACTCAACAGATTCAGTTAGCTGCCCGACGATGGAGATCCCTGGGCGCCGAATATAGAGAAACATTTGTTTTATAAAATAGTGCTGACTTTATGCAGACTTACGAGTGCACTGAACGCAATAACTTCCATTTAGACTGTGGAGCCCATAAATTTCGCTAGCTGAATGCATGTGCTTTATTTGAGAAGCTTATTTGGAAATAAAAAAGTGCTGATTGTTGCGAGTAAAGAAGGGACAGTACACATCAATCACCGCTGTGGCTGGTGTGGGTTCGAGCCCCGCTCTGGCCACATGTGAGACAAGCCAAGTTCTGCTTGCGGGTGTGCCAGGTGTTTTTTCTCGGGGTTGTCCCGTTTTCGCCCCACCTACTGATTGGCCCGTCTCATATGAGCTGAAATAATCTCTTGAAAGGGACGTAAAACTGAATTAAAAAAAAAAAAAAAAAAAGGAAAAAGTACATGTCAAACATTACGAAAATTCCCCCAAAATCCCCCTTGCCATATACAGAGGATTTTTCAGCTGTCAAAATTACAAATTTCATTCGAAAAAGTTATATGTTTTGAATATTTTTGTGCAAACATTGATTGTCGGTACACGTTAGAACCGCCACACCGAAGCGGTTCTAACGAGTACCCACAATCTATAATTTGGATAAAAAATAAGAAAAACGTATACCCCTGTGTATCCCAATTTTATTATATAAAAGTGAGGTATAAGGGGTTCTTACGAATATGAAAATTCGTAACTAAGAAATGATGCATAGTTTGAAAAAAATCCCACGTCAGTTATGGGATTCGAACCCGGACCGCCGGGGTAGAAATCCATTGTTCTAACCACTGAGCCAAAGAGTCGACTCACTGACGCAATATGTCAGAGATTGTACTTATATGATACATTGTATCGAATAGCTGTGCTATTTATAGAAGCTACGCATCATAGATAATCTCGAATGAATGAGTGGTGCAATGGGACATAACACACCCCCATTTCGAGGAAGTAATCATTTATGATAGGAGAATGTCATTATAATGACTAAATGACTCAAATGGTCCATTTCCGACGAGCCCCCATCTTACGAATATGAAAATTCGTAACTAAGAAATGATGCATAGTTTGAAAAAAATCCCACGTCCCAGATGGGATTCGAACACGGACCGCCGGGGTAGATATCCAATGCTCTAACCACTGAGCCAAAGAGTCGACTCCCTGACGCAGTACGTGGGATTATCAAAAATTACGTGGACTTTTCTTATAACTTGTGATTATATGAGTCGATTCCACTCAAACTTTCAATCCACATGGACCCATGTAATATGCAGCAGTGTGCAAAATTTCATCACGATCCCTTCATCCGTTACAAAATTATTGTGAAGTGAAAACACCCACTTTCGCCACCATGGAGCACCTCGATGACGTCAGTGACGTCGACGCAAAAACACTGATTTTGAACCACAAAATGTGCTTTTTAGGGATACTGATTTTTACAGTTTTACTGCTCAAAGTATGTTCAAAGATTGTTTAACTATTGGAGCGTCGTTTAAATTACCAATCTGTATAAAATTATTAATGTATTGCCTTGATTTGAGAATAAATTTGGACTGGGCATAAGGATGCTGACTTTTAACATTATGATTTAGACGTTAGAACATTATAAATGGCGGAAATGAATTTCGATTTGTATTTGGGTCCTATTTGTTCAAACGTGCATGCAATGTTTCATTTGTAATGCTTTATCGAAGGACCTTGAAGTTTTACCGGCAAATAAGAAATAAGGATTGGTTTCAAGTGGGAATTGTACGATGTTGCCGGTTTATCTGTGTTGCATGAAATTCAGATATCGCTTAAACAAGCAAACATGTATGCACTAGCAAAACAACGTAGGTGCACTACCAGTCCATCGTAATTTTTGAGCAAGCATAAATCGTTTGGTTATGGATTAATTAAGACACATGGCACGTTTGGCTGTGATCTGCAAAACCGTTTTGAAGAAAACGTAAAAGAAATGTTATACTGCAGTGTTAAACTTAACGTCATTTCTGACGTGCTCCGTGATAGGGAGGGTGTGGTAAGGAAAACCATCACCAACTGCTAATAAAGCATTTTAGATTAACCAAACTTTAAGAATCTAGTGGAGTTAAGCAAGTTTATCATCAGCTGAAATTTGAATATGTTTGCCTGAACTGTTGTCAAGTTCTGGGAAAAGTCCACGTAATTTTTGATAATCCCTCGTATGTCAGAGATTGTACTTATATGATACATTGTATCGAATAGCTGTGCTATTTATAGAAGCTACGCATCATAGATAATCTCGAATGAATGAGTGGTGCAATGGGACATAACAGGGAAAACATTACATGGACATGTTTTCCTGCTGAATGACCGTGATCTAATAATTAGTACAATCCAAGAAACTTCACCACCACTTTTGTTACTTTAAACAAAAACAGTAAAAACCTGACATTGTAGAAACATGAAATAATCCACCCATGGTGCTTGGCAAGTACAAGTAGAAAGCACGTCCAGTAAACCTCCATCGCTTGCATCTCTCTAATACCAGTCCACCGTGCATCCCCTAGTTAAAGTCAAGATACGAGTAAAACTTAAGGTCTCGACTCTCTACATTTCCAGCACACATTTGAGCCGCCTCATGAGGAAACCAACATTCTGCATATGCGAAAACAAAGGCGCAGATCAGCTTCGCAGTGACAGCGCCTTTGTTTTCTTTACACGGATAGTACAATTCCTCTACTTTCTAAATCCAATATTTCCAGTCTCTGGCCACCGTCTGTGCTTGTACAGCCCGGCGTGTGTCGGACCTGATCGGAAACCACATTGTTGGTTTTCCCAAAAAGGCGGCTCATTTTCTTGATATGAACCAATGGCACACTTTGAAAGACAGTGGATACTCCGAACAACTTTTACACCATACACACCATTATAACACACAGTCACAAACAACAGTCAACATCTAGTCGCACACAGACACACACACGCACGCACAACAAACACAGCTCGTTGTCCGTAATGCTGATTCATAGAATAATACTGACGACGTGGTATTTCGTCACGATTCGTAGTCCCCGATCGTGTAACGATTTTCCGGCTCGTCGCTTCTCTTTCGACACCTGAAAGAAGATGAAAAGAATAATAATATTGACCAAATATGGAAATATTAAACTTTTAAAATACATGTATATTTCATATTGTCTATCTTTTTCCTTAATACGATTTTGTCTGAATCAGTTTATTTTTTGTTCTCGACTTTGGATAGAATGTGTTTGTTTTGTTTTGGGTATTACATCCCAATCAACAGCTTTTCAGTTAAAACGAGATGAAGCCACCTTTTCTTGGGTATTTACCGGTACAATATAAAATATAAACTTACTTCTGTACGACCGTGACTGAGGCTCCTATAACAACTATAGACGAGAGAACTATCACAGCTATGAGCCAAGGCTTCATGGGTTCAGGGGGTGACTCTGGAGAACCACCAGTTGAACGTCTCGGTGGCGCTTTAAGACAAACACATACATTACGCAAACATGCCCATGCACTATACAGAATTTTGTAAAGCTGTAAAAAGTGAAAATTTCATCGAAAAAAAAATATGATATTTTCAGTAATTATGCTCAAAACAGAGATTGTGGGTACACGCCGAGGCGGTACCCATAATCTATATTTTGGATCAATGAAAAGAAATATATGTGCAAGTCTGTAAACCCCAGGTTTTACTATAAAAGTGGTGTATGATGGGGTATACATCACATGGACATGTTATCCTGATGTGTTCATTGCTTACTTGAGGTTTTCTTGGTTTGTGTCTTAGGCGCATTTTTTTCGCAATTATCAAATACCTGTATAGGTTTCAGTTTCTCATCCTCAAAGTACTATAAACTATTTCAATGATAATGCAAAAAGAATAAACTGCATCATGAGGAAACTGTGCTTTGCATATGTGAAAACAAAGACACTTATCAGCTGTGCAGTAACTCCAATGATCAACAATTTTGGTTTTGCTTCTCAGATAGTGCAATCCTTTCAAGCCTCTACGTGGCAGTACTGTTAGGTTTGTGACGCAACTCGACAACAATGGTGCCGTGACCAGGATATATTTAAGTACAAATGTTAGTGTAACACTAAATTTTGTATGCATATTAGAATGAATGTTTTATTAACTAAGCTATCCTTTAATTTCTTGCAAGAATAATAATATTAAAGCTTTAAATAGGGGCTGTGATAAGTATGACTTACCCATGAACTGTCGATTGGTTTCTGTCGTAGTCGTAGTGTTTGTACCATCACATAGCAGTGCTGAAATAATGTGAACGACATTAGGTGAGCCGCGACGCGAGAAAACCGGCACGTGCGGTCTTTGGGGTTTCCGACCAGGTCGGACACAAATCAGCCTGTACTGTCTCAGAAAAAGGCTAGAAGCTTGAAATTTCGGATTTAGGAAGAAGAGGAATTGCACTATTCGTGTAGCGAAAACAAAGATGCTGATCAGCTGTGCAGTTACTGCATAGGCAATAATCCCGTTTTCTCACGTTGCGGCTCAGGTAATTTCTTCTTTGTGTTGAAATAATTTAGAGAATTTAGGAGTAGATTGTGGATTACCTGGTTATGCGTATTTTTTCCCCGATCATAAAAGGTTTGAATTAGACATTGTGCTTACATCACACAGGATTACCTGTTACAGGGAACTCGGGGGTTCGGGGAACTGGGAGGTAAACAATGGAAGGCAAATCCGACTAGGGGCAGTATTTATCCTATATTATTTTCAATTTACGTCCACTTTAGAAATTTTACCATATCGCACATACAAAGTTTAGAAGACGAAGCCCCTGCATGCACCATCAGTTTAAGCTGACACGTCAATTTTCAATCAAAAATAAATAATGTAAACTGGAAATTGCATGATTGTAAAGCACTTTCAATTCGGACCACTTAATTTTAAGTATTTACGATATTTTCGCATTAAACAGCGGCTGGTTTCTAAAAATACAGTGTCTTAATGAGCATCATGCAAAATTTTAGCCTCATATATGCCAAATATCCAGTGTTTTTACCCAAGTAAATGTAGAAGCTATCACAATTTTAGGTACGGTAATTATCGGAGGTATGATCTGGATAACTCGGAGTAACGTCACCCAATCTATTGATGGAGTCGTCTCGATATGTCTGAAACAACCTTGTAAAGGTGAAAGGGACATCAGACAATAATAACAAAAACTGAGCGACCGCATCAGAAAACCGTCCCACAATTAGCTTAACTCGTCTGAAACAGTTTGCCAAAATATGTTACAATCTCATAATTCAAAGTGTCAAAACGGGAGATCTAGATGAAAAAAGGTACAAGTTGGCAATGATCAGGAAAAGGCGCAATCTGAAAGAAATTCCGACCTCAACGAAACCGAAGCAGGAAAAAACCAAATTGACAATTAGGTACTTATACTGAGAGAATATTTCGTGAGCCGAGTGAGCAGCTATTGTCCAATAGGCGACCACTCAGTTACCATAACTTAAACTAAAACCATGAAAATGTACATAAAGTATCATCAGCTCTTGAAAGAAAACCCGTATTCTGTATTTTCAAGTAAAAACGTGTGCACAAGATTTTTCAGGTCGATCGAGTTCAAACGCAGACGAAAGCACTGACAAAAATATCCTCCCCTCTCCGTATTTCTCCCAATCGAAAGTTGGCCAAGAAAACTTAGCATCAGCCTTTTTATAAGCTGTAAAATGACATTTTTTTTTCATGTGCATCATGGAAAGGTTCTACCGAGTACCCACAGTCGATAATGTGAAAAAAAAATAATGCACACAAGATGGGATGTAAGGGGATTAGATAACATAGACGGTAGCTTGCTTGTTGATATCATCTCCTTTCCTAGTATACATCAAACACCCCTCCCAAATACGCATGTGCGCATACTTACCGTGTCACAACAATCAGAATAAACGTTTTGTGCTTACCTTTCCTTAATTCGTAGACAAATGGAAGTGATCCAAACAAATATACTCTCAGATAAGCATTATCAAGAGAAAAAGAGAGGAAGAACAGCCCTTTAAATGTTGAAATACATGCGAATCTCCAAAACCGCCCCCTCGAGTTCCCAATTTCATATTTCAAAATTACTCCGAGAATTCCCGTATCAAAAGATGTGACACCATCTTTATGTTTTAAAGCCTGTGGAGTTTATCCTTTTGTAATCATGCGCAAGGATGCTTAAAATCTCGAGGAGACAGCCTAAATTTTGAAATGTAGCTGCCAGTTTGTTGACAAATGTTATTGGTCGTCCACTATTTACCTGATAATAAAAATTTTCTTGCTGCGTGAGCATAATTCTGAGTTCGAAATACTTTAGCATGTTTATGTAAGGACAAAGACGGCCACACTGTTCATAAATTGTTTGCTTATTATATTTACCTACTGTTCATAAATTGTTTGCTTATTATATTTACCTTTTAGCCCAAAACACCAATAAGCTCTGATTTTACCGTTATGTGATATTAAAATGATATTATACTGACCCTAGTCTAAGGCGCCTTCCATTGTTTACCTCCGAGTTCCCCGAACCTCCGAGTTCGCTGTAACAGGTAATCCTGGGTGGATGACAATATAAGCAAAATACAAGTCGTTATTTTTATTGATAAAATGTGAGAATCCTTTGCAGGCATAGAATTCTCACATTTTATTAACAAAAAAAAAATAGCATTGTATTTGTAATATTCATGTTTGAAATTAAAACGAATCGTTAACGAACGATGTCGTCAATTTTGAACAACTGAACCCGGTGTCTGAGTTGGGAGTTTACACTGCCGAGGCGGTTCTAACGTGTACCCACAATCTATGTATTGAGCAAAAATAAGAAAAAATATGATGGAAATTTTCAAATTTTACAACATAAGAAAAACATGTATATTTCGTGGGCATGTTTTCGTAATATAGGCGTAATTTTATCAATTTCTGGACTTTCTGTTCTTACTATGCCATACCATTAGATAGACATACAATCATGACAATGGCACGAGACTAGCGAAACACGTGTTTCAGAAAAAAATGTCACTGTGGTTGTTCACTCCATTTTGTATTTCAATTGGACTCCATTATGAAAACACGCCCATGTAATATACAGAGATTTTTAATGTTGTGAAAAATGAAAATTATCATCGTAAAAAATGGATATTTTTCTTATTTTTGCTCAAAACATAGAGTGTGGGTACACATTAGAACCGCCTCGCTGAGGCGGTTCTAATCAGTACCCACACTCTATGTTTTGGAGCAAAAATAAGAAAAAATAGGTATACCCCTGCCAACCCCAGTTTTACTATATAAAAGTGGGGTTCAAGAGGGTATATATTATATGGACATGTTTTCCTGATGTCTAAAACAGGCTTCCTCGTAACCAATCCAACATTATCGATCCATTATTATGCTTTCAATAACAGGAGCAAAGAAGCGCTTTCTAGGACAAAAAGTCACAGAAACAAATTAGACAGGCAAAAAAGAAATCGATCTTGTTCAAGCGCTATCAATTTACAAAAACGATTGCAGAAAATTGTTCCAAGAGATAGCCATAATTTTGTTACACGAGTTTCTCAGTAAATAAATTGTCGTTTATGAAACGACTCAAGGCATTCGAAATTACATTAAAGCGCGTCTGTGTTTCGTTCATTTTACATAAACAGGAAATCCTGTTGGGTTATGCATGGTGAAACTGGGCTTCTCTACGAGTGAATCTTACAGTTTTCTGTAATCCTTCATTATAGGAGAGAGCATTAACATTTTTTGTTGTTAAATCACAACAGACAAGGGGCTGGTATTAGGGTCCTATCGATTTTAAAAGCCTTGCGTGCAGATGCAGTATTGTCTTTACTGACTGTACCAAGGCTGTAATACTGAGATTTTTTGCGATCTCGCCAGGGCGAGAGCGACAGGGCTGGAATTTTGTTGTTAATCGACCATCGGCTTCCGGTCGTACATGACTGGCGAGGCAGCTCCGATCGAGTCACACTAAATACCGAATGCCAGCTCGGGTATGAAAGCTCACGTTGAACCGAGCTGCCAGAGTCTTTTCGGTCTGTGGTTATCGCCGTGGGTTTATGCTCAGTGATGCCCCTAAAATGACAATGGATTCACCCAAATTATAACAAATTTACTCCTGTCCATTCTTCATTACTAATCCTGATTTTCTCATATACTTCATTTTTATCATTCTGTTGCTACATCAGCATTACGAAAACACGCCCATGCAATATACAGCGATTTTTAAAGTTGTAAAAAAAATTGAAAATTTTCAGTAGAAAAAAAAAGTTTTTTTTTATCTTTGCTCAAAACATAGATTGTGGGTACAAGTTAGAACCGCCTCGCCGAGGCGGTTCTAACGAGTACCCCCAATCTATGTTTTGGAGCAAACTGAATAAGAAAAATAGGTATACCCCTGCATACCCCAGTTTTACTAAATAAAAGTGGGGTTTAAGGGGGTATTCAATACACGGACATGTTTTCCTAATGGCATCAGCTTTAGTACATCCACCTAGAGACATTCATGTGGAGCATACACTATAGTAGCAGACATCATGGTCATCTGATATTCAACAGACTAGAAACCATTAATGTACTTACAATTTTCTAAATTAGGAAAAATGGAAATTGCCTGGTAGTATGGTAATTGAATAAAGTCAATAAACCTCAAAGGAAGGACACGCTATTAGTTCAAGAAGTCACACAGTAAGAAACATGAAACTATTTCTTAATCAGCGCTGGTTTTCATTACGGAAACTTGCCCGTGCATTACACGTTTATTGTTTTTTTTTTTTTTTTTTTTTTTTTCAGGTGTAAAACATACTAAAAATATCATTTGAAAAAGTGATATTTTTAATATTTTTGCTCATAACATTGATTGTGGGTACACGTAAGAACCACCTTATTTGGTTTGGGAGGAAAATAGGCATACCCTTAGGCCTATACTCCCCATTTCTTTTTCAATATGAATTTGGGAATGAAGTGGGTATACTTTTCATGGATATGTTTTCCTGATGTTTTGAATAAAATAATAAAGTCAATTTTTGTTGGGTTGGTTGGGAGGGGAGATGCTTACCATTTAATTATACTAATACTAGCCGTAAATAGAATCATGGCAAATTTCATTATGTTTTGTTCTGTAAAACCCATTGAGTCAAAGATGATCATGAAATTTTCGTTGACAAAGGAACCGTTTACCAACATTGCTTAGTGACCGTTATTCTCTATAGCAACGGTTAGTCTTCTGGCAAGAACGTATAAAAGAACGCTTATTAGATAAATTATAACCATGGAGAGATAATCATATGAGCCGCAGCATAAGAAAACCAACACTCTGCATATGCGAAACCAAAGGCGCAGAGCAGATTCGAGGTGACCGCGAAGCTGTTTCGCTACACGGATAGTTCACGTTCTCTACTTTCTAAATCCAAAATATCTAGCCTCTAGTCATCTTCTGTGCTTCTACAGTTCGGTTTGTGTCGGGCCTGGTCGGAAACCACATTGTTGTTTTTCTCCATAAGGCAGCTCTTTAGAACCATGTATAAGAAAACCTACATTTGCATACGCGAGCTTACTGTCTTGTCATTTATCTGTCAAGCCTTAATGCATCCTTCTGTCGCTGTTCAGCTCGGTATGTTTTTTAGAAACCTTGAGTTGATTTCTCACTAACGATCACACATACATGTATATACAGTAATTGTGATTTGCAGAACAGTGTGAATTCACTGTGATTAGATTGGCGACAAAGGTCTGCAGTTTCGACTTCATTTAGATCCTTAATTAACAGGATTCTAACGCTAACAATCAATATCATAATATAAATCAGCATGCGTTAGAGAAAAAAGTATAAACTGCCATTAATGAGGCCTTTTCATGAGAAAAGCTTCCACTGTTTTACATCAACAAAAATGTCAAACATTATTAGAGCCCCGACGCGAGAAAACCGGTCTTCGGGGTTTCCGACCAGGTCCGACACAAACCGGCCTGTACAAGCTCAGAAAAGAGCTAGAAGCTTGAAATTTCGGATTTAAGTAGAAGAGGAATTGTACTATCCGAGTAGCGAAAACAAAGGCGCTGATCAGCTTCGCGGTTACCGCGAAGCTGATCTGCGCCTTTGTTTTCGCCTAGGCAAAAATCCGGTTTTCTCACGATGCGGCTCATTTATTTATATGTTGGATGTCACGAATATGGTTGGCAACCTTGGTTGGCAGACACTCCAAAACAGACGTATCGTTCCGCGCCTCGCGATGTTCTACAAAATTGTTTACGGCCTCGTTGCCTTACCCCCGTAATATTGTGCAATGTAGCAACGATAAGTGTCCATCAACGACTTCTGTTCACCATGAACAATAGTCGTTGCGGCCGCAACGACTTCTGTCCACTATCTAAATGGACAATAGTCGTTGAGCATGTAGATATAAAAATTATTTTCAACGACTACTGTTCATTTTCATAGAGCACTGCGAAAAATGCTGATTACTGTTAAAACCCTTCTGTAAGTACATACCTTGACACCCATTTAGCAAACAACATTCACAGATGGACTGACTTGTGTGTTTTGACGGTAAGGATCGGCTGACCTACTTTCCATGGTTCAGTGATTTTGCCTTATATCTTGACACTCAATTAATATATTTTCTTACTTCTTTCAGATTATGAGTAAGTATGACCAGATCTTTGACCCCAATATACTTATAGGTCACTGTGACCTAATTTCACGGTTCAGTGATTTTGCCTTATACCTGACACTCAATCAGTATATTTTCATACTTTTTTCAGATTATGAGTGTGTATGACCAGACCTTTGACCCCAATATACTTATAGGTCACTGTGACCTTATTTCACGGTTCAGTGCTTTTGCCTTATATCTCGGCACTCAACTGGTATATGAACAAACTTCTTTCACACTATGTTTGCGTATGACCAGGCCTTTGAACCCAATATACTTATAGGTCACTGTGACATAATTTCACGGTTCAAT
The DNA here is from genome assembly GCA_964017185.1 of Rugalucina vietnamica. Lineage (NCBI taxonomy): Eukaryota > Metazoa > Mollusca > Bivalvia > Lucinida > Lucinidae > Rugalucina > Rugalucina vietnamica. The sequence goes on from OZ024873.1 coordinate 6,641,184, forward strand.
GATTTTGCCTCATATCTTGACACTCAATCAGTATATTTTCATTCTTTTTCAGATTATGAGTGTGTATGACCAGACCTTTGACCCCAATATACTAATAGGTATCTGTGACCTTATTTCACGGTTCGGTGATTTTGCCTTATATCTCGGCACTCAGCTGGTATATGAACAAACTTCTTTCACACTATGTTTGCGATTGACCAGGCCTTTGAACCCATATACTTATAGGTCACTGTGACCTAATTTCACGGTTCAGTGATTTTGCCTTATATCTTGACACTCAATCAGTATATTTTCATACTTTTTTCAGATTATGAGTGTGTATGACCAGACCTTTGACCCCAATATACTTACAGGTCACTGTGACCTTATTTCACGGTTCAGTGATTTTGCCTTATATCTCGGCACTCAACTGGTATATGAACAAACTTCTTTCTCACTATGTTTGCGTATGACAAGACCATTGACCCTTAAGTAGTCATAGGTCAGTATGACCTTATTTCACGGTTCAGTGATTTTGCCTTATATCTCGGCACTCATGTGGTTTATGAACATACGGTTTTCATGATATGTTTGCGTATGACAAGACCTTTGACCCTTAAGTAGTCCTAGGTCATTATGACCTAATTTCACGGTTCAGTGATTTTCCCTTGTATCTCGGCACTCAATAGGTATATGAACATACTGTTTTCAGGATATGTTTGCGTATGACAAGACCTTTGACCCTGAAGTATTCCTAGGTCACTGTGACCTAATTTCAAGGTTCAGTGATTTTGCCTTATATCTTGACACTCAATTAATATATTTTCTTACTTCTTTCAGATTATGAGTAAGTATGACCAGGCCTTTGAACCCAATATACTTATAGGTCACTGTGACCTAATTTCACGGTTCAGTGATTTTGCCTTATATCTTGACACTCAATTGGTTCATGACCAACTTCTTTCACACTTTGTTTGGGTATGATAAGACCTTTGACCCTAAAGTAGTCATAGGTCATTATGACCTAATTTCACGGTTCAGTGATTTTCCCTTATATCTCGGCACTCAGGTGGTATATGAACATACTTCTTTCATGATATGTTTGCATATGATAAGACCTTTGACCGTTAAGTATTCCTGGGCCACTGTGACCTAATTTCATGGTTCATTGACTTTGCCTTATATCTTGACACTCAGTTGGTATCTTTTCATACTTCTTTCTGATTATGAATGAGTTTGACCAGACCTTAATTCCAAACATACTTATATGTCACTATGACCTAATTTCATGGTTCAGTGATTTTGCATTATATCTCAACACTCAATAGGTATATGATCATATTTCTTTTACATTATGAGGAAGTATGACTAGACCTTTGAGCCTGAAGAACTTTTAGGTCATTGTGACCTTATTTCACAGTTCAGTGAGTTTGCCTTGTATCTTGGCACACATTTGGTATATGAACACTCTTCTTTCACAATATGTGTGAGACCTTTAAATCTTAGGTAGTTATAGTTAACTTTCATGGTTGAGTGATGAGATGTATGAGCATAATGCTTTGGGTTACAGGTCAGGTTTGGCCTTATGTTTGTCAAAGGTCAGAAGCAAGTCGAGCGCGCTGTCCTGCGACAGCTCTTATTTTTTTTACAAAGAGTTCATATCTTGACAACAACTTATCATAAAACATTCATAGTTCATACACATTAGGTTCCCTGACATCGGACCACTGGGTCGGAGTCAGGGGCAGGGCTAGAGGTCAAAATCTAGAACTGCCTAAATATTGTTTTTAGCTTGACTACACAAAGGGCATAGAGCTATGGTATTCACCGCGGTCGTCCACGTTCCCGTGCGCATGCGCGTTACACTTGCGTTTAAGGTTTCTAGAATCTTGACAACAACTCATCAGAAAGCATTGATACTTAGACTATTGATACCCTGTAGGGTTAGCTTTCATTCCATGGCATCGAGCCCCTAGGTCCAGTCCCGAGAGGGGGGCTGGAGGTTTAAAAATCTAACACACCATTATTGATGGCTTTTCTGTGATATAGTATTCTAGAAGTCTATATCTTTAAAATCTTTTATCAGTGGGCTTTCATACTTGAACCATAGGTACCTTGTAGGGTTGAGTTTCATTGCATGGCATTAGATCCCTGGGTCCATGCCTGAGGGATGGAACTAGAGGTTAAAAACTAGAACACTGTAAAAATGGATGTACTGCTGTGTAACTTGTATGAAGAAAGATATCTTACTTCATACAATTTAGGTTCCATGACATCGGACCTCTGGGGTAAAAATCTAGAACTCGCTACAATATTTTTGGCGATTTATATCTAAATAGAAACAACTTACTAAGATGGTTGGTCATTCATCTTTCAACATTGCGACAATGGCTTGCGTGTCATGACGGTAAGATTGCGTTGACCTACTTTCCGTGGTACAGTGATTTTACATCTTGACACACAATTAGTATATTTTCTTACTTCTTTCAGATTATGAGTAAGAATGACCAGACCTTTGACCCAAAATATACTTATAGATCAATGTGACCTAATTTCTTGGTTCAGTGATTTTGCCCAATATCTTGACACTCAATTGATATATTTTCATATTACCTTCAGAGTGAGTATGACCCCAATATACTTATTGATCACTGTGACCTAATTTCACGGTTCAGTGATTTTTCCTTATATCTAGACAATTGATATATTTTCATACTTCCATCAGATGATGAGTGAATATGACCAGACCTATGACCCCAGTATAGTTATAGGTCACTGTGACCTTATTTCACGATTCAGTGCTTTTGCCATATATCTCCGCACTCAATTGGTATTTTTTCATACTTCTTTCAGATTGTGAGTGAGAATGACCAGACTTTTGACCCAAATATACTTACAGGTATAGGTCACTGTGATCAACGTAACGACTGCTATGAACAGTTGTCGTTGAAAGCTCAACCGGTTCTGTCCATCATGTACAAAAACATTTGAACTTGTATCATACTAGTTCCGAACGCCACGATTAATTGTTATAAGATATATTCTGTCCATAATGAAGACAAATCATTGAACATATCTCATACTAGTTCAGAAAGCCACGATTTGTTGCTTTTAGATAGATTTGAGTATCAGGAACTTAAATTGATATTCGATTGACTGACTTATATGATTTCATCGTTCGTGAATAGAAGTCGTTGACAACGTAACAACTTCTGTCTGCTGTGAACAGTTGTCGTTTAAAACTCAACTGGTTCTGTCCTGTCCATCATGTACAAAAATCTTTAAATTTGTCTCATGCTTGATCAGAAAGAGCATGATTACTTGGTTTAAGATATATTCGTGTATCAAGAATTTTCATCGTTATAAGATTGACTGATTTCTATGATTTCATCTGTCGTGAACAGAAGTCGTTGACAACGTAACGACTTCTGTCTGCTGTGAACAGTTGTCGTTGAAAACTCAACCGGTTCTGTCCATCATGTACACAAACCTTCGAACTTGTCTCATACTCGTTCAGAAAGCCACGATTAGTTGTTTTAAGATAGATTTGTGTATCAGGAACTTTAATTGATATTAGATTGACTGGCTTATATGATTTTTTGTGAACAGAAGTCGTCGACAACGTAACGACTTCCGTCTGCTGTGAACAGTTATCGTTGAAAACTCAACTGGTTCTGTCCATCATGTACAAAAAAACTTTAAATTTGTCTCATGCTTGTTCAGTAAGAACACGATTACTTGGTTTAAGATATATTCGTGTAATAAGAATTTTCATCGTTATAATTGTCGTTGAAAACTCAACCGGTTCTGTCCATCATGTACACAAACCTTTGAACTTGTCTCATACCAGTTTAGAAAGCCACGACTAATTGTTTTAAGATAGATTTTTGTATCAGGAACTTTAACTGTTATTAGATTGGCTGACTTATATGATTTCATCTGTCGTGAACAGAAGTCGTTGACAACGTTACGACTTCTGTCTGCTGTGAATAGTTGTCGTTGAAAACTCAACCGGTTCTGTCAATCATGTACAAAAACCTTTGAACATGTCTCATACTAGTTCAGAAAGCCACGATTTGTTGTTTTTAGAAAGATTTGTGTATCAGGAACTTAAGTTGTTAAAAGATTGACTGACTAATGTGATTTCATCTGTCGTGAACAGAAGTCGTTGACAAAGTAACGACTTCTGTCTGCTGTGAACAGTTGTCGTTGAAAACTCAACCGGTTTTGTCTATCATGAACAAAAATCATTGAACATGTCTCATACTAGTTCAGAATGCCAAGATTTGTTGTTTTTAGATAGATTTGTGTATTAGGAACTTTAATTGTTGTTAGATTCAATTACTAATGTGATTTCATCTGTCGTGAACAGAAGTCGTTGACAACGTAACGACTTCTGTCTGCAGTGAACAGTTCTCGTTGAAAACTCAACCGGTTCTGTCCATCATGTACAAAAACCTTTGACTTTGTCTCATACTCGTTCAGAAAGACACGATTAGTTGTTTTAAGATAGATTTGTGAATCAGGATTTTCAATTGATATTAGATTGACTGATTTATATGATGTCATCTTTCGTGAACAGAAGTCGTTAACAGCGTAACGACTTATGTCTGCTGTGAACAGTTGTCGTTGAAAATTCAACCGGTTCTGTCCATCATGTACAAAAAACTTTAAATTTGTCTCATGCTTGTTCAGAAAGAACACGATTACTTGGTTTAAGATATATTCGTGTATCAAGAATATTCATCGTTATAAGATTGACTGATTTCTATGATTGTATCTGTCGTGAACAGAAGTCGTTGACAACGTAACGACTTCTGTCTGCTGTGAACAGTTGTCGATGAAAACTCAACCGGTTCTGTCCATCATTTAAAAAAACCCTTGGACTTGTCTATTACTAGTTCCGAAAGCCACGATTAGTTGTTATAAGATAGATTTATGTATGAGGAACTTAAATTGTCATACTATTGACTGATTTCTATTATTTCATCTGTCGTGAACAGAACTCGTTGACAACGTAACGACTTCTGTCTGCTGTGAACAGTTGTCGTTGAAAACTCAACCGGTTCTGTCCATCATGTACTAAAAACCTTTGAACTTGTCTAATACCAGTAAAGAAAGCTTAGATTAGTTGTTTTAAGATAGATTTTTGTATCAAGAACTTTAACTGTTATTAGATTGGCTGACTTATATGATCTCATATGTCGTGAACAGAAGTCGTTGACAACGTTACAACTTCTGTCTGCTGTGAATAGTTGTCGTTGAAAACTCAACCGGTTCTGTTCATCATGCACAAAAACCTTTAAACTTGTCTCATACTAGTTCAGAAAGCCACGATTTGTTGTTTTTAGAAAGATTTGTGTATCAGGAACTTAAGTTGTTAAAAGATTGACTGACTTATGTGATTTCGACTGTCGTGAACAGAAGTCGTTGGCAACGTAACGACTTCTGTCTTCTGTGAACAGTTGTCGTTGAAAACTGAACTGGTTTTCTCCATAATGAACACAAATCTTTGAACATGTCTCATACTAGTTCAGAAAGCCAATATTTGTTGTTTTTAGATAGATTTGTGTATCAGGAACTTTAATTGTTATTAGATTGACTTATGGTAATTCATCTGTCGTGAACAGAAGTCGTTGACAACATAACGACATCTGTATGCTGTGAACAGTTGTCGTTGAAAACTCAACCGGTTCTGTCCATCATGTACAAAAACCTTTGAATATGTCTCATACTAGTTCAGAAAGCCACGATTTGTTGGCTTTAGAAAGATTTGTGTATCAGGAACTTAAGTTGTTAAAAGATTGACTGACTTATGTGATTTCGTCTGTCGTGAACAGAAGTCGTTGACAACGTAACGACTTCTGTCTGCTGTGAACAGTTGCCGTTGAAAATTCAACCGGTTCTGTCTATCATGAACAAAAATCTTCGAACATGTCTCATACTAGTTCAGAATGCCACGATTTGTTGTTTTTAGATAGATTTGTGTATTAGGAACTTTAATTGTTATTAGATTCACTTACTAATGTGAATTCATCTGTCGTGAACAGAAGTCGTTGACAACGTAACGACTTCTGTCTGCTGTGAACAGTTGTCGTTGAAAACTCAACCGGTTCTGTCCATCATGTACAAAAACCTTTGAACTTGTCTCATACTCGTTCAGAAAGCCACGATTAGTTGTTTTAAGATAGATTTGTAAATCAGGAACTTTAATTGATATTAGATTGACTGACTTATATGATGTCATCTTTCGTGAACAGAAGTCGTTGACAACGTAACGACTTCTGTCTGCTGTGAACAGTTGTCGTTTAAAACTTAAGTGGTTCTGTCCATCATGTACAAAAAAACTTTAAATTTGTCTCATGCTTGTTCAGAAAGCACACGATTACTTGGTTTAAGATATATTCGTGTATCAAGAATATTCATCGTTATAAGATTGACAGATTTCTATGATTTTATCTGTCGTGAACAGAAGTCGTTGACAACGTAACGACTTCTGTCTGCTGTGAACAGTTGTCGATGAAAACTCAACCGGTTCTGTCCATCATTTACAAAAACCCTTGGACTTGTCTATTGCTAGTTCCGAAAGCCACGATTAGTTGTTATAAGATAGATTTATGCATCAGGAACTTAAATTGGCATACTATTGATGGATTTATACGATTTCATCCGTCGTGAAAAGAACTCGTTGACAACGTAACGACTTCTGTCTGCTGTGAACAGTTGTCGTTGAAAACTCAACCGGATCAGTCCATCATGTACTAAAAACCTTTGAACTTGTGTAATACCAGTAAAGAAAGCTTAGATTAGTTGTTTTAAGATAAATTTTTGTATCACGACAACTGTTCACAGCAGACAGAAGTCGTTACGTTGTCAACGACTTCTATTCACGAAAGATGAAATCATATAAGTAAGTCAATCTAATATCATTTAAAGTTCCTGATACACAAATCTATCTTAAAACAACTAATCGTGGCTTTCTAACCTAGTATGAGACAAGTTCAAAGGTTTGTGTACATGATGGACAGAACCGGTTGAGTTTTCAACAACAACAGTTCACAGCAGACAGAAATCGTTACGTTGTCAACGACTTCTGTTCACGACAGATGAAATCACATAAGTTAGTCAATCTAATAACAATTAAAGATCCTGATACACAATCCTATCTATAAACAACAAATCGTGGCTTTCTGAACTAGTATGAGATATGTTCAAAGATTTGTGTTTATGCTGTACAGAACCGGTTGAGTTTTCAACGACAACTGTTCACAGCAGACAGAAGTCGTTACGTTGTCAAAGACTTCTGTTTACGACAGATGAAATCACATACGTCAGTCAATCTTTTAACAACTAAAGTTCCTGATACACAAATCTATCTAAAAACAACAAATCGTGGCTTTCTGAACTAGTATGAGACACGTTCAAAGGTTTTTGTACATGATGGACAGAACAAGTTGAGTTTTCAACGACAACTGTTCACAGCAGACAGAAGTCGTTACGTTGTCAACGACTTCTGTTCACGAAAGATGAAATCATATAAGTAAGTTAATCTAATATCATTTAATGTTCCTGATACACAATTCTATCTTAAAACAACTAATCGTGGCTTTCAAACCTGGTATGAGACAAGTTCAAAGGATTGTGTACATGATGGATAGAACCGGTTGAGTTTTCAACAACAACTGTTCACAGCAGGCAGAAGTCGTTACGTTGTCAACGACTTCTGTTCACGACAGATGAAATCACATAAATAAGTCAATCTAATAACAATTAAAGTTCCTGATACACAACCCATTCTATAAACAACAAATCTTGGCTTTCTGAACTAGTATGAGACATGTTCAAAGATTTGTGTTCATGATGGACAGAACCGGTTGAGTTTTCAATGACAACTGCTCACAGCAGGCAGAAGTCGTTACGTTGTCAACGACTTCTGTTCACGACAGATGAAATCACATAAGTCAGTCAATCTTTTATCAACTAAAGTTCCTGATACACAAATCTATCTAAAAACAACAAATCGTGGCTTTCTGAATTAGTATGAGACAAGTTCAAAGGTTTTTGTACATGATGGACAGAACAGGTTGAGTTTTCAACGACAACTGTTCACAGCAGACAGAAGTCGTTACGTTGTCAACGACTTCTGTTCACGAAAGATGAAATCATATAAGTAAGTCAATCTAATATCATTTAATGTTCCTGATACACAATTCTATCTTAAAACAACTAATCGTGGCTTTCAAACCTAGTATGAGACAAGTTCAAAGGATTGTGTACATGATGGATAGAACCGGTTGAGTTTTCAACAACAACTGTTCACAGCAGACAGAAGTCGTTACGCTGTCAACGAGTTCTGTTCACGACAGATGAAATCATATAAATCCGTAAATCGTATAACAATTTAAGTTGCTGATACATATATCTATCTTCTTTCATCTAATTGTGGCTTTCGGAGCTAGTTCAAAGGATTTTGTAAATGATGGACACAACCGGTTGAGTTTTTAACGACAACTGTTCACAGCATACAGAAGTCGTTACTTCAACGACTTCTGTTCACGACAGATGAAATCATAGAAATCAGTCAATCTTATAACGATGAAAATTCTTGATACACGAATATATCTTAAACCAAGTAATCGTGTTCTTTCTGAACAAGCATGAGGCAAATTTAAAGTTTTTGTACATGATGGACAGAACCAGTTCAGTTTTCAACGACAACTGTTTCTAGTTACGTTGTCAACGACTTCTGTTCACGAAAGATGTTATTAGATTGGCTAGTTGTCAACGACTTCTGTTCACGACAGATGAAATCACATTAGGCATCAATCTTTTAACAACTAAAGTTCCTGATACACAAATCTATCTAAAAAGAACAAATCTTGGCTTTCTGAACTAGTATGAGACAAGTTCAAAGGCTTTTCTACATGATGGGCAGAACCGGTTGAGTTTTCAACGACAACTATTCACAGCATACAGAAGTCGTTACGTTGTCAACGACTTCTGTTCACGACAGATGAAATCATATAAGTCAGCCAATCTAATAACAAAGCTCCTGATACAAAAATGATATAAATCCGTCAATCGTATAACAATTTAAGTTCCTGATACATAAATCTATCTTATAACAACTAATCGTGCCTTTCGGAATTAGTAAGAGACAAATTCAAAGGTTTTTGTAAATGATGGACAGAACCAGTTCAGTTTTCAACGACAACTGTTCACAGCAGACAGAAGTCGTTACGTTGTAAATGACTGCTGTTCACGACAGATGAAATCATAGAAATCTGTCAATCTTATAACGATGAAAATTCTTGATACACGAATATATCTTAAACCAAGTAATCGTGTTCTTTCTGAACAAGCGTGAGACAAATTTAAAGTTTTTTGTACATGATGGACAGAACTAGTTAGAGATTCATTACGAGGACCGAATAACTAACTAAATGTTATGAACCACTGCAGAAGCTGAGGGTGAGGTTATGGCCATGTAAAACCGGTTTAAGCCCGCCAGTAACTTTGTGTTACTGATCGTTCCAAGTCGATACTTCTGTGGTGGTTCTTTTTGTTTTATGTCTTGGTGTTTAAAACATTTTCGTGCTGTTGGCGCCTTATGTATGTTTTCATATTTTTAGTTCAGTTAAGGTAACTGAGTGGCCACCTATTGGGAAAATAGCTGCTCATTAGGCTTACGATTTGTTTCATGGTATGTGTACCTGATTGTTAGTTTGGTTTTTTCCCACCTCGGTTTTTGGAGTGGGAATCTTTTTCTGATTGCGCCTTTTCCTGATCTTTGCCTACTTGTACCTTTTCAACGACAACTGTTTACAGCAGACAGAAGTCGTTACGTTGTCAACGACTTCTGTTCACGAAAGATGAAATCATATAAGTCAGTCAATCTAATATCAATTAAAGTTCCTGATACACAAATCTATCTTAAAACATCTAATCGTGGCTTTCTGAACTAGTATGAGACAAGTTCAAAGGTTTGTGTACATGATGGACAGAACCGGTTGAGTTTTCAACGACAACTGTTCACAGCAGACAGAAGTCGTTACGTTGTCAACGACTTCTGTTCACGAAAGATGAAATCACATAAGTAAGTCAATCCAATAACAATTAAAGTTCCTGATACACAAATCTATCCAAAAACAACAAATCGTGGCTTTCTGAACTAGTATGAGACATGTTCAAAGATATGTGTTCATGATGGACAGAACCGGTTGAGTTTTCAACAACAACTGTTCGCAGCAGACAGAAGTCGTTACGTTGTCAACGACTTCTGTTCACGACAGATGAAATCATAGAAATCAGTCAATCGTATAACAATTAAAGTTTCTGATACAAAAATCTTTCTTAAAACAACTAATCGTGGCTTTCGGAACTAGTATGCGACACGTTCAAAGGTTTTTGCACATGATGGACAGAACCGGTTGAGCTTTCAACGACAACTGTTCACAGCAGACAGAAGTCGTTACGCTGTCAACGACTTCTTTTCACGACAGATGAAATCATAGAAATCAGTCAATTTTATAAAGATGAAAATTCTTTATACACGAAAATATCTTAAACCAAGTAATCGTGTTCTTTCTGAACAAGCATGAGACAAATTAAAAGTTTTTTTGTACATGATGGACAGAACCAATTGAGTTTTTAACGACAACTGTTCACAGCAGACAGAAGAAGTTACTTTGTCAACGACTTCTGTTCACGAAAGATGAAATCATATAAGTCAGTCAATCTAATATCAATTAAAGTTCCTGATACAAAAATCTATCTTAAAACAACTAATCGTGGATTTCTGGACTAGTATGAGACAAGTTCAAAGGTTTGTGTACATGATGGACAGAACCGGTTGAGTTTTCAACGACAACTGTTCACAGCAGACAGAAGTCGTTACGTTGTCAACGACTTCTGTTCACGACAGATGAAATCACGTAAGTAAGTCAATCTAATAACAATTAAAATTCCTGATTCATGAATCTATCTAAAAACAACAAATCGTGGCTTTCTGAACTAGTATGAGACATGTTAAAAGATTTGTGTTCATGATGAACAGAACCGTTTGAGTTTTCAACGACAACTGTTCATAGCAGACAGAAGTCGTAACGTTCTCAACGACTTCTGTTCACGACAGATAAAAACACATTAGTCATCAATCTTTTAACATCAAAGTTCCTGATACACAAATCTATCTAAAAACAACAAATCGTGGCTTTCTGAACTAGTATGAGACAAGTTCAAAGGTTTTTGTACATGATGGACAGAACCGGTTGAGTTTTCAACGACAACTGTTCACAGCAGACAGAAGTCGTTAAGTTGTTAACGACTTCTGTTCACGACAGATAAAATCATAGAAATCAATCAATCTTATGACGATGAAAATTCTTGATACACGAATATATCTTAAACCAAGAAATCGTGTTCTTTCTGAACAAGCATGAGACAAATTTAAAGTTTTTTGTACATGATGGACAGAACCAGTTGATATTTTCAAAGACAACTGTTCACAGCAGACAGAAGTCGTTACGTTGTCAACGACTTCTGTTCACGAAAGATGAAATCATATAAGTTAGTCAATCTAATATCATTTAAAGTTCCTGATACACAAATCTATCTTAAAATAACTAATCGTGGCTTTCTGAACTAGTATGAGACAAGTTCAAAGGTTTTTGTACATGATGGACAGAACTGGTTGAGTTTTCAACGACAAGTGTTCACATCAGACAGAAGTCGTTACGTTGTCAACGACTTCTGTTCATGACAGATGAAATCATATAAATCCGTCAATCGTATAACAATTAAAGTTCCTGATACAAAAATCTTTCTTAAAACAACTAATCGTGGCTTTCTGAACTAGTATGAGACAAGTTCAAAGGTTTTTGCACATGATGGACAGAACCGGTTGAGCTTTCAACGACAACTGTTCATAGCAGACAGAAGTCGTTATGTTGTCAACGACTTCTGTTCACGGCAGATGAAATCATAGAAATCAGTCAATCTTATAATTATTAAAGTTCTAGATAAACGAATCTATCTTAAAAAAGTAATCGTGTTGTTTATGAACTAATATGAGACAAAGTTAAAGTTTTTTGTACATGATGGACAGAACCGGTAGAGTTTTCAACGATAACTGTTGACAGTAATTGTCAACGATACCAGTTTGTGACAGATGAAATCCGTTAAACTTTTACAATTTAAGTTCCTGATACACAAAGCTAATTTTCTTTTTATTTTATACAACACACGGGCATTTGGCAGGCGGTGAAAATGCAAAAACCAAAAATTGTTGAAAACCCAAAAGATTTTGGTACCACATTGTTCCTCACTTTCTAACTAAGAAAATGAGAACCTCACTTTATGTTTTCGTTAATAAATTACGGAGTTATAGGCGATTGAATTTCTGAAGTGAAACACATTTAATGACGTCAAGTAAACGGAAACGTCAGAAGTAATCTAAACTCTACAGTGAAGATATAGGCTGATACCAGTCACTAGTAACTTTTGATATCAGTGAGATTTGATATCAGTGAAATTTCATATCAATGAAAATACCAATTTAATCAAGTTTTGATATACACTGGTTTTCACTGTAATGTATAAAATAAAAATCAGAATTACTGAAACATGAAATAAGGTTATAGTGACCTATACGTACTTTTTGTTCAAAGGTTTGGTAACACTCATTCATAATCTGAAAGAAGTCTGAAAATTTACTGATAGCGTGTTAAGGTATAAGAAAAAATCACTTAACCATGAAATTAGGTCACAGGGACGTAAGACTAGTTTGTTGTCAAATGTCGGGTCATACTTACTCATATTGTGAAAGGTGTATGCCCATATACTAATTGAGTGATGTGATATAAGGCAAAATCACTGAATCATGAAATTAAGTCACAGTGACGTAGGATAACTTGTAGGTCAAAGGTCTGGTCATACGCCAACATATAGTGAAAGGAAAGAAGTGTAGCTGCTCATTCGGCTTACGATGTTTTCATCGTATAAGTACCTGATTATTAATTTAGTTTTTGCCCACCTCGGTTTTTGGAGTGGGAATCTTTTTCTGATTGCGCCTTTTCCTGATCTTTGCCTACTTGTACTCTATCATATACCAGTTGAGTGCCGAGATACAAGGCAAAATCACTGAACCGTGAAAAAAGGTCACAGTGACCTATAAGTAATTTAGGGCCAAATGTCTGGTCATACTAACTCATAATCTGAATATCGACTGCTCTGATCGTTGTCAAAAATAGGGCCAAACTCGACCTGTAACCCAAAGCAATATGCTCATACATCTTTTTGCCTTGATGTTATACAGAACAAAATCACTCAACCATGACAGTTAACTATAACTTATAACTACTGAAGGTTTAAATGTCTCAATCATATTGTACATCAAGTATGTTAATACTCCAACTGAGTGCCGAGATACAAGGCAAAATCACTGAACCGTGAAATAAGCTCACACAGACCTATAAGTACTTTAGGGTCAAAGGTCTTATCATACTAACTCATAACAATAAAGACGTATGAAAATATATCGAGTGTCAAGATATAAGGCAAAGTCAATGAAGCATGAAATTAGGTCACAATGACCCAGAAATACTTTAGGGTCAAAGGTCTTGTCATACGCAAACATAATGTGAAAGAAATATGTTCATATACCAAAAGAAAACCGAGATAAAATGCAAAATCACTGAACCATGTAATCAGGTCACAATGACCTAGGACTACTTTAGGGTCAAAGGTCTTGTCATACACAAACATAGTGTGAAAGAATTATGTTCATAAACCAATTAAGTGCAAAGATATAAGGCAAAATCACTGAAACATGAAATTAGGTCACAGTTACCAATAAGTATATTGTGGTCAAAGGTCTGTTCATACTCACTCATAATCTGAAGGAAGCATGAAAATATCATAATTGAGTGTCAAGATGTAAGGCAAGATCACTGAAACATGAAATAAGGTCACACTGACCTATAAGTAGAATGGGGTCAAATGTCTAGTCATACTAACTCATAATCTGAAAGAAGTACGAAAATATACTTATTGAGTGTCAAGACATAAGGTAAAATTACTGAACCGTGACATTAGGTTACAGTGACCTATAAGTATATTGGGATCAAAGCTCTGGTCATACTCACTCATAATCTGAAAGAAGTATAAAATATACTAATTGAGTGTCAAGATATAAGGCAAAATCACTGAACCGTGAAATTAGGTCACAGTGACCTATAAATTTATTGGGGTCAAAGGTAAGGTCATACTCACTCATAATCTAAAAGAAGTATGAAAATATACTAATTCAGTGTCAAGATATAAGGCAAAATCACTGAACCGTGAAATTAGGTCACAGTGGTCTATAAGTTTATTGGGATCAAAGGTAAGGTCATACATACTCATAATCTGAAAGAAGTATGAAAATATACTAATTGAGTGTCAAGATATAAGGCAAAATCACCGAACCGTGAAATTAGGTTACATTGACCTATAAGTTTATTGGGGTCAAAGGTAAGGTCATACTCACTCATAATCTGAGAGAAGTATGAAAATATACTAATTTAGTGTCAAGATATAAGGCAAAATTACTGAACCGTGAAATAAGGTCACAGTGACCTATTAGTTTACTGGGGTCAAAGGTAAGGTCATACTCACTCATAATCTGAAAGAAGTATGAAAATATACTAATTCAGTGTCAAGATATAAGGCAAAATGACTCAACCGTGAAATTAGGTCACAGTGACCTATAAGTATATTGGGGGTCAAAGCTCTGGTCATACTCACTCATAATCTGAAAGAAGTATGAACATATACTAATTGAGTGTCAAGATACATGTATAAGGCAAAATCACTGAACCGTGAAATTAGGTCACAGTGACCTATAAGTTTATTGGGGTCAAAGGTCAGGTCATACATACTCATAATCTGAAAGAAGTATGAAAATATACTAATTGAGTGTCAAGATATAAGGCAAAATCACTGCATCTTACTCAAGTTTCTGTATTTTTCAGAAATGGACAGTTATCGTTGACACTGCAGATCATATCTACCACAGCAACGACTTCTGTCTACAATGGACAGAAACGGTTGAAGAATCAACGATTACTGTCTAGTGGACAGAAGTCGTTGCAGCCGCAACGACTTTTGTTCATGGTGAACAGAAGTCGTTGATGGACACTTATCGTTGCTACAGTGCAACCTCAGTGAGGTGTACACTCGTCACGTGCATTCTTTCTTACAGGCAAATTCACTCATCTATCCATTATTATCAGTATTTATTTTTCGCATTGTTGGTTGTTCTTTGGAACAAGTTACCAACTGATCTCGTATTCTCTAAGCTTAAAGCTTTCATTCTAATCCTACACTTTGTTATTGTATATGTTTCGCATGTCATTTATAAAGAGAATAAATATGTTTAAACTAGCTGATCTCGTCCATGTGTCTGACATTGACTCCTTTAAGAATGGAGTCAGCACTACTAAAACATGCCCATATAATAAACAGTAAGTTTTTTCAGTTCAAAAATCGAAACTTTTAGAACAGCGGAAAAATTTTATTTTTTTTCTTATTTTTGCTCAAAACATAGATTGTAGGTACACGTTAGAACGAGTACACACAATCTATGTTTTGCAGCAAAAATAAGAAAATAGGTATATACCCCTGCGTACCCCAATTTTGCTATATAAAAGTGGGGTATAAGGGGGTATACATTGCACGGATATGTTTTCCTCATGAGAAAGGAGTCAGTAAGATCATCCATACACACTTCGGTCAATACTGCTTTCAACCGGCTTTTAACTCAACTTTACTAACTTATTTCTTTCATCTTTTTTTAAAATTCAGTTTTACGCCCCTTTCAAGATTATTACAGCTCATATGAGACGTGCCAATCAGTAGGTGGGGCGAAAACGGGAGAACTCCAAGAAAATTGACGTGGCATATCCGCAAGCAGAATTTGGATTGTCTCATTTGGCTAGTGCGGGGCTCGAATCCACCCCAGACACAGCGGTGAGGTGATCGAGTGATTAAGAAACAGAGCTCTTAACCGCTCGGCCACGGGGGCCGTTCTTTCATCTTTTATTCCATCAGGAAAACATGTCCGTGAAAATATACCCCCTTAGACCCCACTTTTATATAGCAAAACTGGGGTTTGCAGGGGTATACCTATTTTTCTTATTTCTGCTCCAAAACATAGATTGTGGGTACTCGTTAGAACCGCCTCGCCGAGACGGTTCTAACGTGTACCCACAATCTCTGTTTTGAGCAAAAATAAGAAAAATATCAAAAAATTTCTACTGAAAATTTTCATTTTTTGACAACTTTAAAAATCACTGTATATTGCATGGGTGTGTTCGTAATGCTAACTCACTATCAAACGTTTTATCGTTTTTACCAACACACCAGGCGCACAAACCAAAAAGTCTAAAATATTCGAAAGGGGGTTCAGATTCATATAGAGATAGACAGACCTGGTCGACAATGTCCCGTAGATCGTGAGATCTGTCAGCGCTTAAAGCAATGAAATGCAAAATACTGCATTTTCTTTCTGCAAAAAAGGAAACGATACCCAATGTACAACTTAAAAACGATCTCACTTAACTCATCTCCCTCCAACGATTTAGTTCTACCATTCCGACTGAAAAGAATTTTTCTGATCACTTCCAATGGTGCTGGTATATGCCTGCTATCTAGGAACCTTTGGTCCAGTTTCGACATGGTTGAAAAATGATGACTGGGTCGTTAACATGCAAAAAGAAATAGCCTAGCTAAGCTTTGCTAATTGGAAACCATAATAAATGCATCCAAAAGCGTGTTAAACGTGAAGCAAAAGATACGAACCCATGAGAGCGATCAGTAACGACAGTGCCCCATACAGTCCGGTGAGGAATCGTAAATCAATCGTCATATTTATTCCATTTCCGCTGCTCTACATAACCCGGTGCTGTAGTATACTCTATTCACTTCCTTATAACAAAAATATTGTTTTTCTGCTGTCATTTATATGCGTCACATGCAGGTTATAGCCGTGATCCATTAATCTACGGTCTCTGATCGTATTATATTGCGGTGCATTGTTCTATTGTTGGCTACTAAGCACTTCTCTATAAGCCTTTGCATGAGGAAACCAACAATCTGGGTTTCTGACAAGATCCAATACAAATCGACCTGTACAGTCAAAGAAGCAAGCTAGAAGCCTGAAATTTCGGAATTAAGTAGAAGAGGAATTGTTCTATCCGAGTAGCGAAAACAAAGGCGCTGCAGTTACTGCACAGCTGATCTGCGCCTTTAGTTTCGCACATGCAGATTGTTAGCTACTAAGCACTTCTCTATAGGAGCATAATTCCTTATAAAGTCGGTCATACGGTACAAACATTTGGATGATATTGGAAATTACAAATCCTCTTCTATAGAGCAGACAAGCGCCGTCAGCTCATTGCAAGGGAAAATCTGCAAATGACAGCATTAGCACATAGTTGATGGCGAGTACCGTTCATCTATCTTTTTTCTTGAAAGCGTAAGTCAAGAACGTAGTTTTGCAGAAGTATTCTTCAATGTCTCCAGTGGACCATCCTCATCTGTTGTTTTACCTTTTACGGCGAACAGGGCCGGTTTTATTCAAGAGTATTTGGTAGCTTACATAAGAGGAAGATCTACTATAATCTCGAGGGCCTGTAGACCAATATTCTTAGCGTGTTTGTAAGAGTTTATTAATTTGTTTCATGGTGGTAAATTCTAGAGGGAAATGTTGTCAAATGTCAAATGTTGGAAAAACTAAAGCTAATCCAAGCAGTCTACGAACTCACAGACAATGAAATAACATAATAACAGAGGATTAAGAATTTAATTCCATCGATCGATCCACCAAAACGAATAATACATATAAAGAGATCAATAAACAGAGATTTTTCAAGTTTTAAAAATTGAAAATTTTCAGCTGATTTTTTTTTATTTTTCTTATTTTTGCTAAAAACATAGATTGTGGGTACACGTTAGAACCGCCTCGGTGAGGCGGTTCTAACGAGTACCCACAATCTATGTTTTGGAGCGGTTCTAACGAGTACCCACAATCTATGTTTTGGAGCAAAAATAAGAAAAATAGGTATACCCCTGCATACCCCAGTTTTGCTATATAAAAGTGGGGTTCAAGGGGGTATACATAACACGGACATGTTTTCGTGATGTAGGCCCTATATGGAACGCTTTTAAGAATCATAACTGTATTAGATAAATCTTAAAGGTTAATCTAATATATAGTTCAATTACGGATCAACATAAGTGTTGATATTAAGTTACCGCAAAGTACATGTACATGTATGTATTTGCTGAAGTCATGTAAAGTAGCCATATTTGTGCTTGCCTTGCATAGTTCCTGGGTAAGCTTTTATGTTTGTACCTTATACATTTGCTTCATCGTGATTCCTTCAACAAGTACGAATTCCGTGCATATATCGCCTGTTCCTTTGTTTCATGTAATTTGTTTAACGTCCACGGTCCACAGAGCTCTAAGATCACGAAGGGGCGGCCAGTTATCCTAACCATACTGTTCATGAATAAGCCCCCGGCTTAGCAAGCAGCATACAAGTACATGTACTGTATACACATGTAACGGTTGCCGCATGGGACAACCAACAATCTGCATAGGCGAAAACAAAGGCGCAGATCAGCTTCGCAGTAACTGGATCAGCGCCTTTGTTTTCGCTGTACACGGATAGTATAATTCCTCTACTTTCTTAATCCAAAGTTTCCAGCCTCTAACCATCGTCTGTGACTGTGTAGCCCGGTTTGTGTCAGAGCTGGTCGGAGCTAAAATTGTTGTTTTTCTCATGCACAGGCTCACATACATATCTTTTCCCATCAGCTGAAAAATATGGTCATCTTGAACCAGCAAGGCCCAACTAGAAATATTTCATTACCAATGATTGTGTACCGTTGGCTTGCCATCTTCAAAACAGAGAACAGAACACACACACACGCACGCACGCACACACGCAGAGAGAGAGAGAGAGAGAGAGAGAGAGAGAGAGAGACAGAGAGGTCGGACCTAATATGCCGGGATACGTCAAATATTGGGTACAAGCTTTTCGAAATCCTCAAACTTGTAAATGAGTGCCAGGGGAAACGACTCAAAATACACATCAACTCGTGAAATGAAACTTCATTTTTTTTTTATTTCCGGGTGTTGTTATCCGATGATTATTCGTTCTTGTGGAATGTGTAATGTAGCGTGAAGATTTATTGCACAGTTTTAAAGACAATCCAAACTTTTTGAATCTACGGGTGAATCTAATTCTTCATGCTCCATTTCCATTTATTATTGGCGGATTATAAATTTCCACTGTTGAGAAAGCGACACTATACCACAGTTGTTCAACGTGCACGGCGACATTACAGATATCTGATATGAGTTTTATGCGATAACGTTACCCATCAGATTAACTAATCACGAGTTGTGTTGATGAAACATCGGATGATATTATGTAAATCTGTCATTAGTGTTCAACAATATGTATAGGCTTATCTACAAACTTAGCTTTAGACGTGTGTGCTGAATTAGTCTAATTTAGTTAAAACTTTGTAAATTAAATCCAATAGCGGGAAAGAAAATGGCGATTGAGCAACACATTCGAGTTTTTATTTTTCTAGTATTCTGTGGACTAATGAGTCTATTTTCCGTGGCAACGAGATGTGTTCCGCGAAAATATGACCAGGATTCAGTTGTCTGCGTCTGCAACTCTTCTTATTGTGATTCGGTCGAGGACGAGGGAATTATACAGAAGGGAACTTTCTTGACCTATTACTCTTCACTCAGTGGACACCGGCTTGAAAAACATGTTGGAATGATTGAAAACTCATCTAAATCGGCAGATGTTGTAATCGAGGTAGGAGACGAGAACGTTCAAACAATTCTTGGTTTTGGAGGCGCTTTCACTGACGCTGCGACCATGACAGTGAAAAGCTTGTCCACCAAAAGTCAGGTCAATCTGCTCGGTTCTTACTTTTCACCCCAGGGGATAGAGTACTCAATTGGTAGGATCCCTATAGCAAGTTGTGATTTTTCAACTAGACCTTATTCTTATGATGATTTTGTTGGAGACTTTAACTTGACGAAGTTCAGCTTAGCGGAGGAAGATTTGGTCTTCAAAATTCCAGTCATAAAACAATCGATCAGCATGGGCAGGCGAAATATCTCTCTGTTTGGAAGCCCTTGGAGTTCTCCATACTGGATGAAAACAAACAATAACATGACCGGGAGAGGATTCATAAAGGGGAAAGTGGGTGACGTTTATCACAAAGCTTGGGCACAGTATTTTGTTCGATTTATTCAAGAGTACAAAAACCATGGACTTGATATTTGGGGAATAACAGCGCAAAATGAACCGACAGACGGCAGACTACCCGGTTTCCGGTTTCAGTGTTTAGGCTGGACAGCAGAACTACAGCGGGATTTCATCGCAAAAGATCTTGGTCCAGCCTTGGACGCTGCTGGGCTAGGTCACGTGAAGTTGATGATACTGGACGACAGTCGTCTGCTCCTGCCGTTGTGGGCGGAAGTTGTGCTACGTCACCCAGAAGCCGCTAAATTTGTGTCGGGCATCGCCGTCCATTGGTACCAGGATCGTATTGGCCCCGTTAGCGCGCTTGACAAAACATATGAACAGTTTGGACAGAACTTCTTCTTGCTTAGCACTGAAGCTTGTGAGCAAGACACTTTTGACAAGAAAAAGTCCGTCTCGCTGGGCAACTGGGGCCGTGCTGAGCATTATTTTCACGACATCACACAGGACTTACAACACGGTGTTTCCGGCTGGATAGACTGGAACATCGCCCTAGATACACGTGGTGGCCCAAACTGGGTCAACAATATGGCGGACAGCCCCGTGATTGTGAATGCAACCGCGGATGAGTTTTATAAACAGCCAATGTTCTATGCAATGGGCCATTTCAGTAAATTCGTATGGCCTGGTTCAAAAGTTCTAAAATCGTCAATAATCCCTGCTTCATTCGACGCGTTAGTGTGTCAGAGACCCACTGGAGACAGGGTTGCCACGCTTGGAAATTATAACAATGAACCTGTAACAGTCGTGATTCACGATACTATATCAGGATGGATAAACTTAGAGGTTCCAGCTAGAACATTAGTTACTGTTGTGTGGAATCAGTAGATGTATATGACAGTACAAACAATATGAGCCTGTGCATGAGAACCTACAATTTCAGTGTCCTACCAGGTCAGATACAAACCGGGCTGTACAGTCACAGAAGATGGTTAGAGGCTGGAAATTTTGGATTTAGAAAGAAGAGGAACTGTACTATCCGTGTAGCGAAAACAAAGGCGCTGATCAGCTTCGCAGTTACTGCGAAGCTGGTCTGCGCCTTTGTTTTCGCCTATGCAGATTCTTGGGTTTTCCCATGCGGCGGATCATATAGGAATTGTTTTGTAATTTGGTTGATGCCACACCAACAGATAAATTCATATACATTTTAACATGGTACCTCATTCTTAACTTAATATACATGTAATGTGCGGGATCGTTGTCTCGGCCATCATTTCCAGTCCGTTACAAGAGCATCTTTGAATTATTTTTCTGTTACAATTATGCTGATATAATTCCAACTTTACTAATTTCCTACATTCTGATTGGTTGTTAAGACGACTTTATACTTCGATAAAAGCAATGCGTAAGAATACTCGGTTTTGGCCTTAAAAACGGCGCGACGTTACGTGATAGCGTGACGTTTCTTCGAAGAAACGTTGACGTCACCAAATCTAAACGTCATACAAACAATGGATGAACGCGTTTTGAAGGCGTCGAAATGAATATTTGGAATTTTTAATAACATGGACCCTTTCTCTTTTAACAGAACTTCTTACGGTAAGTGTTTTAATCTTCTTGGTGTGTTGTGAAATTTGACGTTTGAATTTCTAATGTTCCGAGCCCCAGTTCAAAAATAGGCATGTCTTTCTTTCGGTCCAGACGGCGATATTTTCTAGCAAAAGAAAAATTTTGAACGAAGGGGAGATGTTTTAAAGCTCCCGCTTTTACAGCCTGCCCATAGCAAGCCAGTTATAGCTTCTATTAATTGTGAAAAGTAAGTATCGTTGAATATCTTAAGTCCGTGAATATTCCAAGTTCGTGGGGTCAATGTTTGTGTGCCTCTCTGGCAGACGTCTGCTTGTGCAATGGTTGGAAAGGTGCCAAAATGTTTCAAAGGGTCAACTACCTTCATTTATAAATAAATTGTTGTAATTCTGATTTTGCAAAGGTCACAAAATATTGAATTTTTCTTATTTCCAAATTTTGTACCTCTTAAAATGCCATAAAAGCTACTAAATAAGAACTGTCAAAAACCAGCATGTGTCTGAAGTTTGTTTACAATATGGCAGTCAAGGTCATGTGATTTCCAGGAAGAGCAAGGCCAAAAACATTTTTATTATTTGGTTGTTGCAACCTAGGGGTGCTTACCCTTTACCTAAGAATGTGTAGGTTTTTAAAATAAAAAAAACTAATGTATTTTAATTGCATACAAAATAAATGTGATGGATTGATTTTGCATTATCTGACTTGTCAAAGTCTAAATTTTCATTATTGGTCATATTTAGTTTGAAAATATTGCTATTTCTTGGTATATTTGAAAAGAAATGCCTCTAAGGGTATAAGCTCATAAATGACTGCAGAGGTACAGTTGGAGATGAAATCATCATCACATTTGCCAAATTTTGTTTGCATTTCAGGGCTTTTTTCTCATTGGAATCATTTTAATGTGCCTTAAGAATTTTCAGCAACCAAATAATTGATTTTTGTGGCCTATTTTTATGGCGGGAATTTCCAAACAAGTGACGTCACGGACTTAGGATATAAAAAATGGCTGCCCAATGGAGCAGACAATGTTTGTAAAAAGAGTATTTTGATGAAAAGTTTGGTGTTTGAAACTTCAAATTTGATTTAGAAACAGAGGAAAGGAATAAATTACTCTTGATAAGGTAGGAAATTAGACTGTATTTTCTCTGAAGATTGTGCAAGCTATCTTTGACTTCTTAGCCCCATGAACTTAGCATACTCAAGGATACTATGCTTTGGAAATTTTCAAGATGGCTGCCTCATAAAGATCCGTTTTGCTCTATTTTCCTTCCGCTGGCTATAAAAATTGAAATCAATGTCGACAAATGCAGTGTAATGAGACAAAGTTGGAATTATAAGGAATGAATTATTATTTTTGTTGATTTTATCGATGTGTAAACTCAGGCGAATCACTCACAAACTTTTTCATAAAGCCCTTCGGGCTTTATTTAGTTTGTGAGTGATTCGCCTGAGTTTACACATCGATAAAATCAACAAAAATAAAATTCATTCCTATAATATAACTAAAGTATGAGAAACTTAATTTGCTTGAAGTGACGTTAACTTGATCTTGATTATCGTATATTTTTTAATGTCAATTTTTTTTTTTTTTTTTTTTTTTTTTTTTTGGACGTCAGTATATTTGCAAAGGCAATCAAATAATTTTAATTAAATAGATATAATAATTATTCATGTTAATGTTTTCGTTTCTGTTATCGCTTTTGAAATTTCGACTGTGTAAGATTTTCAAAAGCTAAAACATTGTGCATTATATTAGATTGCAGCCTAATCATTTCGGCTGTTCGGTCGCCCTCAGTTCGAATATACTTGTGAAACAGGAAAGACAAAAATAATTCGAATTACCTACAAGTCTTCTTTGATTTAAGTCTCTGATTGCGCCTTTTCCCTGATCGTTGCTTACTTGTACCTTTTTATATTTGATTGGTCTTCTTATTTTCCCTTTTCTATTACTATTATTTAGTACGAAAACACGCCTGATATAATGTTTGTATGATAATCACACACAACAGTTGCTATTAAACTAACTGAAAATTATTGCTCAACATCAGGATAACATGTCCATGTAATATATACCCCCTTATACCACACTTTTGTATAGTAAAACTTGGGTTAACAGGGGTATCCATAGTTTTCTTATTTTTGATCCAAAACATATATATTTTGGGATATATTTTGGGTACTCGTAACCCACAATCTATATTTTGAGCAAAAATATGAAAAATATCCAAAATTTTCTACTGAAAATTTTCAAGTTTTACAACTGTAGAAAAATCTGTTTTCGTAATGAATGTAGATTGAGGGCACACTTAGCGCTTTGTCGAGGCGAAATACAAACGTAAACGCAAAAGTTTCGCAACACTCATAAAATGCAAATTTCTACCTATCGACCCAAAAATTTCTTTCGGTGATATTATGGTTGACAAGTCCAGTTCTTTGCCTTGCATACAACATGAAAATCAGAACGCTGCTGCTCATAAATAAACATCCATATTTAAATGGCATATATACAAATTATTATGACGTCACAAAGCAGGGCCAATAATTCAATACAGTAACAGTGAAAACATTCTATAAAGTGTTTTCTGATGCTCACATGAATAGCAAATTTATCTGTAAAATGGAAGTGGGCCTATATCCAATGTTGCGAATGTTATAGCAATTTCTATACTTGTGATCCAATATATATTGTAAATTAATTGGAAAATAACGCAGTGTCATTACTGTGCACTGTTTTAGAATGCGATTACTATAGGATCGTGCGTCAGAGAGCAACGATTTTGGTACTAATCTGATCAGAAAAGATTGAGCTTTCACCACATTTTAACAACATTCTCGTTGTTAGTCCACGGGAAAAGTAATCAAGCCAATGACAAGAAATAAAGAACACCCCTCGTATGATTCGAGTACGATGCGATACGGTAAGGTACGTTTTGATACGATGAGTAAGAAGCAATTCAGTGCGGTACGTTTAAACGGTGCGATACAGGTCGGCGAGTATGGTGCAATACGGAGCTAAACGTTAGAACGGTGCGATACATTTCGGCGAGTGCGGTGTGATACGGTACAGCAATTGCGGTACAATACCTAACTTTGAATACGGTGCGATACGGCACGGTAAGAACGGTGTGGTAAGTAAGAAGCGATAAGTTGCGATACGGTTCGATCAGTACGGTACGATAAGGTACGATGAGTATAGTGCGTAGCATAACGGTAAATACGACACGATACGGTACGTTACGGTGCGGTAAGTACGTTGCGATACGGTACGAAACCGGGCGATACGGCACGGCATGTACAATGTGATACGATACGATATAAGGTTTGGTAAGTTCGATGCGATGAGGTAGTTACATGTACGAACCAAACAAACCGTTCCTGCAGAATCGCATGTACCTATCGTAAAGTACATAATGCAATGTGTCGCACCGTTCGAACCGTACCATATCACATCGTACTTTGTGAACCGTACTTACCGTACCGTATCGAACCGATCTCACAGTACCATATCGTACAGAATCGCGCCGCACATACCGTATGTAGTATCGCACCGTAATGACCGTACGGCGTGCACACATAAAAAACGTAGCACCACGGCGTATGAGGAGTATGAGCTACGTATCGAGGAGTATCAGCTACGTATGCTCACTTATGTACGACGTACGCGTGACGTACCTTTCATATCTTGATACGCCGTAGATACGTGTGTCGATACGCGATAGTGTGACAGCGGTTTAAAGTAGTGCACGATGATCATTTTCGTAGTGCAGTCCGTAGTTTGGCGGACGGCTTGAGAAAATGGTCAATCATCGGGCTGTCGAAACGTTAGTCATTTGTTACTTACGTATGTTTAGTTTTCAATTAAGGTACATACGTTTTAATTTTGTTTTTTGATTATTTTGTTTGTCAGCCGTTCTCCACTCCTTACGAAGGTAAAACTTAAAGTGGGTGACATTATGTTCAAGGCTTAAAGTTATGACGTATATACGACGCCTCTTCCGTGAAATACACATTCATGTATGTTTGTACTTTTCCACGCCATCAGTTTTCATCGGGCGGCGAATAGGCTTGCACGCAAAATGAAACTCTAGCTTGTGTCTGTATTGGCGATCGTGTGGCTCTTTGCCATCTCGGAGTCTGTCAGGGAGAAACGAGGGCACAGAGGGAGACAAGATTCGTTCTACAATTTGAAACGATACGTGCACAGCCTCCAGGGTTGTCTGAGGGATGCCAGGATAAAATACGAGAAATTGGAGGCGACGAAAAAAGAGTTGGAGGCAAAAGTTAAAGAATGCGAGGAAGACGCAAAATGCTGTAAGTGAAAATTAAGGTACATGTATAAATATGCCAAAGGTTGAATAAATAAATTTGTAATGTAATTGGTTATCATTAGTTTTGTTTTCATGTTCATTTTCATTTGCTGTTCATCATTTTTCTCTCGATCATTCTTGTTCACTTTCAAATTTATGATGTCCTCTATTATGGATTTTCTAATAAAGATATTGTATCTTGTATCTTGTCGCTCTCCGTAGTTTATATGAAAGAAGAAGCATTTCAACAACTTTATTATTTTCTATGGTATTGTAAGTACATCTACGTTTCATAATAATTTTGTAATTTATATCTGACAGTCTTCTTGAAAAAGGCCACTTGATGGCCGAAACGTTGACAAACCTTGCTTTACTTAAATAGATACAGTCAGTTTACTTTACTTGTGCAAAAATACAAGTACATTCTCTTTTTTTCTGTTGATAGGTGTGCATTATGGTAACGTGTGTTATTAAGAAGGGGACGCGTTCAACACAACGGACGGCTGTCATTCTTGCACATGTTCTAGTAACGGTCTGGATTGTAGTTCCACTGGAGCATGTCCTGAGCCACGTATGTTAGTTTAACCCATCTTTGACGAATGGATTCTCCCATCATTATCAATTGGATTAGTCCACTTTCACTTTTAGGGGTGTAACGAGTGATTTTTA
The DNA here is from genome assembly GCA_964017185.1 of Rugalucina vietnamica. Lineage (NCBI taxonomy): Eukaryota > Metazoa > Mollusca > Bivalvia > Lucinida > Lucinidae > Rugalucina > Rugalucina vietnamica. Next base: position 6,668,002 of record OZ024873.1, read on the forward strand.
TTTTTTTTTATCTCATTTTTCGATGAAATTTCTCTGTGCAAACAGAATAACCCCCATATGGGACGCCGCGTTCTGCGGCGTCACATCTGGGGCTATTCTCCACAAAAAGGCATGACTGAGTTAATGATAAGCCGGTGTCCTCTTCCATACCCGATTACTTTAAAACTCTGAAAAATCATTTTTACTTGTTTGTTAAATACATGCATTATAAAACTTTTTTGGGCATTTTAATTACGAGCTCCAATGTCTCTGATTTTGGCACTTTTGGTTGCTTTACAGCCATTTTGGCATTCATTTGGCTGAATAGTGATTTTACAGAGAATTTCTATGTTCGGTTTGCTAAATGATAGCACCGCAGCTCTAGCTCATTATGGACAATCGTGGCGTAATGTTAGTTTGACTTGTGGTTTAATGTACCACTCAACAATATTTCAATCATGTTGAGATGGATCCACCGCTCTCTGGATACCACGCGGCACCAGTGGGGTTCAAACCCCCGACATATGAGCTGCGTTATAAGAAAACCAATAAGTTGGTTTCCGATCAGGTCCGACACAAACCGAGCTGTACACGAAAAGAATATTGCTAGAGACGGGAAAGTTTTAGATTTGTAAAGTAGAAGAATTATACTATTCATGTAGCGAATATAAATGAAGGCGCTGATCAGCTTCGCTGATGCGCCTTTGATTTCGCATATGCAGATTATTCGTTTTCTCATTAAGCGTCGCATATCTGGCCGACCATCACCAAGTTTACGTCATCTCGCGTGCCTCCAAAATGTGATATAGGAGCCGCCTCGTGAGAAAACCAACAATGTGGTTTCCGAACAGGTCCGACACAAACCGGGATGTACAAGCACAGAAAAGAGCTAGACGCTTGAAATTTCGAATTTATGTAGAAGAGAAATTTACTATCCGAGTAGCGAAAACAAGGGCGCTGATTTGCGCCTTTGTTTTCGCATATGCAGATTGTTTATTTTGCCATGTGGCGGCTCATAGAGTTATGTATGGTGTGTGGTTATTTAGTACAACCCCCCCCCCCCCCCGAAAAAGGTTTCCATATGACTTTTTTATGCAAATTTATTACAGTGGCTACTTGTTTTTATACCTCTACCTCCACCAACTACACTGAAGGGGAATTGTTTCTGGATAATGATATTGATTGTGGAGTATGTACTTGCAAGCGTGACGGCACTATATCCTGCGAAAAGGATGCTGAGTGCCAAGGTTTGTATATTATACTTAACGACACTTTCAACGCTATCGATGGAGATTTTACAATGCTTTAAAAAATGGGTCTAACATTAGATTTGAAATTGTTTGATTCAGGGATGAATGAGTATAATTTATTTCGAAAGTGACTACGATGCTTCTTTCGGGGTCGGCATTGAAGTGCGATCATTCTAATAATTAAAAGTAACAGAAAAAAATAAGATCATTCTAATAATTAAAAGTCACAGAAAAAAAAAAAAAAAAAAAAAAAAAAAAAAAAAAAAAAAAAAAAAAAAAAAAAAAAAAAAAACACATAACAAACGCATGCTATTGCAAAATGGTAAGCGAATAAACCGCTAGAATATTTTGCGAGGAGCTCATTTGGTTGTACTTTGTATCAGCCCTGGCCCGGGCTTCGACAAACTGCACTCATGATGGTGTCTGAATTTTATGGAGTAAAATTGGCTTTAACGCACCTTATAGATCTATGTCTACTTTTGAAAACTGGAAAACAAAAGTCATATCTACCCATTTTCCCATTATCCTTCTATGTAGTAATGTATATTGTAATAATAAATCTTAATTCAAATATGTTTCAGTTGACTGAGCCCTGCAAGACTGGATACAATAAACCACATTCACCCATTCCTTGTCCTGAGGTTAAACAGTAGACCACACAGATGCTTAGATGCTAATCGAGCTGCGTCATGAGAAAACCGGATTGTTGTCTTCTTGAAAACAAAGACGTAGATCAGCTGTAAAGTAAATGCACTGCTGATCAGCGCTATTGCTTTCGCTTTATGCACCAGACATTTGTAACCACTGCCCCCTACATACGGGGAAGGGCGGGGATTATGACTTTTCAGCTTTCAGTGCCCTGCTGTAAGTCCCACCCCCAGGGGACAAACTGGAGGTCAAAACTTTGCTGTTTGACCCTCCCTTCGCATTAGAAAATCTCCCTGGGGTAAGGATCCGAATGTCAAAACCCCGTCATCTCCCCAGCACTGAGAGGACACTCGAAAAGTAATTACCCTGCACTTTAGCCCGGCTATCCCCCACCCTTTCCCGTGGGTGGTGACAGTTGTTACAAATGATTGGTGCATCAAATATACTTCATTATATTATTTTAAATCTGAAATTTTCAGTTGCTAGCCTTTTTGTGAGGCCGGTTTATGTCGGACCTGATCAAACATCTTTAGACCGGTTTTCTCGTGACATGGCTCAAAATTTGTCATATAAATTTTATGTCACTTACCCCAGTAAAGTAAAGTTCATCACTTTGTCAGCAGATTCGTCGCATGACAACTTTTATCAACTAATTTGATCATCTAACTTAAAATCATGCTCCAAACAATGCAATGAAATCCTAAATAAGCAAATCTATATCAGTATATCCCATATTTCCAGTAGAGCAAAAAATATAAATGATATAAAATAAAACGCAAATTTCATTTGTTTTACTGTTGTTTGAGTTTGTCACCGCGTGGACCCTCCTCTCAATGATCCTCAACTTGATGCATTAGTTTGTGCATTACGAAAATAAATCTATGCAATATACAAAGATGTTAGAAAAGAAAAAAAATGTTTTAGGCTGCTAGCTAGGAGGTCGAATGTTTTGCAGAGGGACATATGGTAGAATAGCCATCCGGCTAAATGTGTTTACCCTCTTAAAATATTGTAAAATAAATAAATAAATTCCCACACCGGGGAATTTTGGAGACTTACCCTTTCTTAAAGAACATTTCAAGCTGTAGCGAATAAGAGATGTTTCCACACTGTGCGTCTCCTTATAGTTTGGCTAAAAGGTTACTGTATAGGCGTCAACTTTAATATTCATATCTGGGGGTGGTCGGCTAGTCCATCTGTTTACTGAGTAAGTAATTTGATACTTTTTTTTTGCTTATATAATCATGGACTATTGATCTGGAAGTCTGTTACCAAGTATCTAGGTTCAGAGATCTTACTCAGAATTGTAACGTATGTAACCTGTATTAAATGAATAATTGACATTGTGCGAAGCCGGAAAGCCAGAGGGAATTTTGCAAGCATATCCTATCGTAAAGAACAACTCAAACTGCTTCAAATAAGAGTTGATTGCTCTTCGTGCATTGGGGTCCTAGCCTGGGATAGTTTGTTACATATGCTACGATGCAAAAATTAAGAAAAAATAATATGGTAGTTTTAGTTACACACAAATTGGCTATACTTAATCATTTTGTTCAAGTTACTCATATAGACTACTCATATAGACGACAGATTGTTGGAATCCCGATGGGTACAAATTGTGCCCCTCTCGTAGCTGATCTATTTTTATACTGTTACGAAAGAGATTTGAAGTTCATGGATTCTCTTAACCATGACAATCAAGCTGATGTTATCGAGGCTTTTAATTCGACTTCTAGGTACCTCGATGACCCTTTTGAATATTGACAATCCTTTTTGAAGGCATGGTCAAACAAATTTATCCCCCTGAACTACAGTTGAATAAAACAAACGACACATATACCAAAACCCCCTTTTTAGACTAGTATCTTTCTATTGCAAATGGATTTGTTTCTTCTAAAATTTACGATAAACGCGATGACTTTGATTTCGGAACCAGAATTTTATGGTGACTTTGTTTACAAATTTAAGACACTTACAGGAAGGAATGATTTTTCTTTTCAATTCAGAAAAAAAAACATAACATGTTACAGACGTATAGTGTGTAACTTAAATGTTATGCGACAATCTGCATGCTTAGTTTTTAACCCAGTCATGGTTGATAACTATGCTGCCTTCTTTAATTGCACGCCGGTGAGTCAGGCGTCAGACTCTATGATGGCCCCGACATAAACTATTCATTTTAGTTGGTTGGGGCCGGAGCTTCTTGTTTGTTTGTTTGTTTGGCCCACCGGGATTCGACTGGTGTTTTTTCTTTTGCTCCGGAGTTAGTAAGTTATTTGGCGACCAGGGATCTCCATCGTCGGGCAGCTTACTCTTCAGTGCCAGACACTCTACCATTGAGACATTGTCCTACCCAATATTTCTTACCTCATGAAAGACACTGATCAGCTGTGCAGTGACTGCACAACTGAGCAGGACTAATGATTATACATTATTTCAAGTGGGAATTTAAACGGTTAGGAAGTGACACAATTGAATTTGAAATCCAATTCAATGACAAACTAGAATTCAATTGCCAGAAATGCTGACTTTAGCCCGCTTCAGCACTTTTTGCGCTATGAAATATATTGAGCAGAACGACACTCTAACATCAATCAAGGTATATAACTCTTGTTTAACATTTGCAAAACATGATACTTAATAATCCCAGCTTAGATCTTATCAATGTTGATATGAATGGAAATTTTAATCAAACTCTACCATATTGGCTAGAAATGAAATTATTTACTCAATAAAGGACCATATCTCTGCTTGATTTTTGCAACAAAAACAAAATGGGCAACAATCCCATGTTTCATTAACTTAATGGTCAAATTTGAATATTCATTCTCAAGATACAAATGTATCGAGCTGAAACAAAATTCAGTCATCAATCAAGGGACATAAATCTGTTACAAATTTGGAAACAATGACATGTAACGATCCCAACCTAGATCTTGCCAATGTTGATGTGCATTGTAACAGAGTTTGGCCAAATTCTGTCCATTCACTTTCAAGATAATTAGCAGAAACAATTTTCTGATGTCTGCTTTCTCCACGATGTCTGGTTAGATCTGTCCGAATTTCAAACGTATCCAAGCTCCTATGCATCAGAAAAACATGTCCGTGAAATGTATACCCCCTTGAACCCCACTTTTATATAGCAAGACTGGGGTTTGCAGGGGTTCACCTATTCTTATTTTTGCTCCAAAACATAGATTGTGGGTACTCGTTAGATCCGCCTTTATCTTTATAGTGACATTCTTTGAGCCTTTGGGCCCAAGACCAATTATTTTGAAGGGGGCGTTACAACCGCGCAAATACCAGCTTAGCAATTCACAAGTTTCAGACATCTCAAAATCAGTTGTCAAAGACAAGAAATTGAGTCCACAACAGTCATCCAGGTGCAATCCAAATATTGAAAAAGTTTTTCATTTCTTTAAAATAGCCAAACGCTTTCAAACAATCACATTGGTCTGTTTTATTATTTTCTAACAACCAATGAAATTTTTGAAATCACCATCTGTCAATTCCATCTTACTGTGACCAATCAGAAATATATAAGGTGATGATGTACATTTCAAGGTTGATGTAAATACTGGACAGGAAATGTCAATTTCATCTTTTTGACAACTAGTTAAGAGATGCTTGAAACACCTGGACTGCTAAGCCACTATTTGCGTGGTTGTAAATCCGAAATTTCAAGCTTCTAGCTCTTTTCTGTGCTTGTACAGTCCGGTTTGTGTCGGGCCTATTCGGAAACCACATTGCTGGTTTTCCCACGAGGCGACTCAGATACAGAATCTATATACCGTGCAACATATTCCGACCTCCGCGGTTTTAGGATACACGTATAAAAGTTAGCGCATATTAATGTGGAGCATATTTTTTATTCGTTTTATCATCCGAGCTTCATTTAAAAGATATAACACGGGGGACCTGATTAGCACAAACTGTGTTTCTTGAACAAATGTCATAGGAGATGGTCAGGTCACTATTCATATCAACATGCTAGGATGTCTTTGAAATATATCATACCCCAGTATACCCCAATTTTACATCATAAAACTGTTGTGTACATGGGTGTACATTTGTTATGTACTTTTTCTTCAAAATATAGAAGGGGTTGCTTTCAGGTTATGATATCGCGTTTATGCGTTTAAACAAATTATTGTCAAAATTTGAAAATGAACACCGTAGAAATGGCAATAAATCTCGCCGGTGTGTTCAAATGTTTGTACAATGAATTGCAGCCATTTGTTTGTGGTGGCTTATAGTAGGACGAGTACTGCCACAGACAACTATTGGTAGGAACTAGATCAGACTCTGCATACAGCGGTGTTGTCACTGGTCCTGTAACGTATGGCATTGTTGTCGAAAACATCCTTCTTGCCTGCGTACTTGAATATGGCGTTTTCGTCACTTTCCAATAGGTTGATGCGTTTGTATGGAAAATCGCTGCATTTGTCGTGTTCGATAAAAATGCACGTTGTTGTTTCGCCACCGTTGATGTTGTTTTGTTTTCTTTGGTTTGAGCTGACGTTGCGTTCAAATCTGTCAAAAATAGAAGTGAGACCATGAATACGGTTACATTTAAGCAATTTGTGATGAACGGATTGTTCAGTTTTTATCACTTGATATTAATAAGCCCAATCCGCATGCGCCGAATCTACACGCATGCAAATTTACTCGTGACGTGTAAATTGTCCTAGGGGTAAGCAAGAAGTGTTTGCGAACGGAAATCCACATTGGAACCAAATTTACTCGCGTGTAAATTTACTGCTGAATCTGGTCAGCTGCAAAATTTACTTTAAAACATACGCGCAAATTTTACTTTTTAGTCCCATGTAATTTTACCATGCGAAACCCGAAGTGAAATTTACATCTTTCTGTTTTTATTTCAATTCAAAATTGGTTATTAGAATATGAATGCCCAGTATATGTTTAATTGTTTATCAATTACGTTGGTAGTTTCATGAAACTGTTGCCCTTGTTACATCAGGAAAACATGTCCGCGTAATGTATACCCCCTTGAACCCCACTTTTATATAGCAAAACTGGGGTATGCAGGGGTATACCTATTTTTCTTATTTTTGCTCCAAAACATAGATTGTGGGTACTCATTAGAACCGCCTCGCCGAGGCGGTTCTTACCTGTACCCACAATCTATGTTTTGAACAAAAATAAGAAAAATATCAAAGATTTTCTACAGAATTTTTTTTAAAACTTTTAAAATGTCTGTATATTGCATGGGCATGTTTTCGTAATGTATCAAACTATGGTTTATTGCCACTCAACGTATACTAGATCATATGTAGTAAAGTCAGTTCGTATTATAACATTATGAAAACTTGCCCATGCAATAAACAGAGATTTTGCAATAAACAGATTTTTCAGCTGTAAAAATTGAAAATTTCATTTGATTTTTAAAAATATTTTTCTTATTATTGCTCAAAACATAGATTTTGGGTACACGTTAGAACCGCCTCGCCGAGGCGGTTCTAACGAGTACCCACAATCTATGTTTTGGAGCAAAATTAAGAAAAATATGTATACCCCTGCAAACCCCAGTTTTACTATATAAAAGTGGGGTTTAAGGGGGGTATATATTGCACGGACATGTTTTCCTGATGACCCCACCTTTTCTGGATATGAAGTCTTGAAGCAGCCACTTATTGTTTCGCAAACGCAAAGACAATTATCATGTCAACTTCCTAACTGAATAGGATTTAATTCAGAAATGGTTTATTTCAACACAAAGTAATCTTGGTAGTGATACAACCCATGAGGACGCAATTTAAATTTGCTCACATGTTGATTTACACACCGGAATATCTTTGCACACCGGAGCAAATTTACACACGTGTTAATTTGGCGCATGCAAATTAGACTCTAGATGAGTTCAATCTTTTCAATGTGTGTCGGGCATGGCTTTGTAACTCATATTAATTTTCGATAAACTTCCTCGATAAAGTCAGATATATTAAGTCTTGAATGATTTTTGTAACTTTTGTTTCATTTCGATATTTAGAGGGTTATGACACCTTTAATTATCTTGCAAAAACTTTCCAAACTGATTCCGTTATAAGGTCACACATACATTTTTACACGTATACATCTAAAATATATCAATCCGTTCTTTAAATTACTAGAGACTATTTTAGCAAAACGTACTATATTAAAACTAAAAAATGTACATAAGCAACAAAGTAAAAAAGTATTAGAAAGAAAGGCTAAATGAGAAGTGTTAACAGATGAGGGTCAGCCGCGTGGCGGCTCAATGGCCAAACAGCACTGCATCCGCCGCTACTGTTGGTCCCCTAAAAAGACATTAATTACATTTTGCATTAAAATCAATACTGACGAAGCAAACTACATGTGAAATAATATCACAAAAAGTACAAAAGATTGACGAGGGTAAGCCGCAAGCACTGTGTGACGGAAACCAATGTTCAAACAGCACTACACCCACCGCCTACTGTCGCCCCCCCCCCCCCCCCCCTTAAATTACATATGTTGCTTTTTGGCAATAAAAACGAAATAGAAGAAGCAATACATGCAGATAGAAAAAATCTAAAACTTTTATAGATCAAAGTTACAAGCATAATTTATGTGATAAATTACAATTATTTAACACAGACCACTTTACAGAATTAAACAGAAAAGTCATTTACCCATGAAAAAATAATAGCTGCTCAATCGGCTTACGATATGTTCTCTTTGTGTTAGTAACCGATTGTCAACTTATTGTTTGCAACCTCGGATTTTGAAGTAGGAATTTCTCTCTGATCATTGCTTACTTTCACCTTTTTGTATTGCCTCCCTTGTAAACATCATGGAAACATGTCCGTGAAACTGGATCTGCTAGTTGTATCGTAAACAGATCCCACGCCTCCGAAGAGACTGTGAAAGATAAATTGTCTAAGACTTTATAATTGTTGTTCGAAACTTCGTTAGCTTAACGCTGTCGTTAAACCCTCAATTTGTTAGGTATATATCGACTTCAAAAGCAAATACACTTATTTATTAACTGTTATTTTTTGTTCTATTGAAATGAAGGATAATGTTTGTAGACCTATTCCTTTAATTCAACGAGACGCCGCATGGCGAAAAGTGTAAAATGGCTTTTATTTGCTGTGGGTGGTCAATGACTTTACAAATGCCGTTTCATGTAAAAATAGAAATAGAGTATAGTTACCGACCCATTTCATCTGTTAAGGAAGACTAAAATATCCTTGGTGCAAAAATACCAATTTTCTTTTTTGCGTTTTTCAAGCTCTTCAGTGTATATTAAACTTTGGTTAAAAATGAATCTAAACCGATAATAATTTTCTGAATTCTCAGAATACCCTCGCTGATCTCAAATGACCAAAAGGAAAATATAATCTGCATTAAGGATGATGAAAGGGTCTAGCAGAGACTGTGCAGTGGTCTAGCAAGGGGCAATCCGTTGGGAGCACCAATTGCAGCGGTGATGCAGCATATACGCAGGCAGGGGCGCCAGTGTTTTGGGAGCCTGTTCCGGCCGTTGTCCAGAAGGGTTTTTCAGGGGCTGTGAAAGGGCCTAATCAGGGGCAATCCGTTGGGAGTGCCAGTTGCAGTTGTAATGTGGCGTATACGCAGACAGTCGCGACAGTGTTTGGGGAACCTATTCTGGCTGTGGTCCAGCACAGAGCAAAGATGATTCACCAGAAGTGAGATTGAGCACCAAGAGGATGTCCTAGACATTGAGGACGATACTATGTTGTTCTCGTCGCCATTAAAGAGGGGACACGGTGAAGAAGAGAATAATGATGGACGAGATGAAAAAGGGAACAGTGCAGGTTCAGCAGTGAGAGAGGCAAAAGGACTTAGTGTTGATATCAAAGACTTATGTGAAAAGGCAATGCTCAAAATAGTAGAGAAAATCGAGAGAGTCAATGAAGGAAACCGAGTAGCCACCTATTGAAAAAATAGCTGGTCATTCGGCTTACGATATGTTTTCATGGTATAAGTACGTGATTGTTAATTTGGTTTTTCCCACCTCGGTTTTTGGAGTGGGAATCTTTTTCTGATTGCGCCTTTTCCTGGTTGTTGCCTACTTGTAACTATCTGAAAAAGGCAATTACTAACTGTATTTCGATCTAGGCAAAATTGGCTTATTCTGTTAGTCGCTTGGACAAAACTAAAAGAGAATTCGAAAAGAGCCCGCCAGTAACTTTGTGTTACTGATCGTTCCAAGTCGATACTTCTGTAGTGTTTTTTTTGTTTTATGTCTTGGTGTTTAAAATTTTTGTGCTGTTGGCGCCTTATGTATGTTTTCATATTTTTAGTTAAGTTAAGGTAACTGAGTGGCCACCTATTGGGAAAATAGCTGCTCATTCGGCTTACGCTATGTTTCATGGTATAAAGAACCTGATTGTTAGTTTGGTTTTTCCCACCTCGGTTTTTGGAGCGGGAATCTTTTTCTGATTGCGCCTTTTCCTGATCTTTGCCTACTTGTACCTTTCGATAAGAAAGCGCAACGTAGAGGATTAAGACAAAACCTGGAGAAAGAATGGCAAAAGGCTTAAGGTCGATTGAGAGAAGAGGAGAGGAAATGGGATGACAGGAGGAGTGAGTTTGACGGGTAGATGAGATAAGGAAGATAGGAGAGACAGGCAGGATCGTGAAGACAAGAAGAAGGATCTGGAACGGAATAAAATACAGGATCGACGAGATAGGGAGGAGCAAGATGACAGAAGAAAGGAGTAGCAGAGGCCAGAAGACGCGAAGGTGAACAGAGATGTGAACACACCCAGGCCAAAGTCCATATGTTCTCCAATCTTGGAGGGAATAAAATATGTTATCTTAACTTTAAAGAATTTAGTAATGAGAGAGAGAGAGAGAGAGAGAGAAAGAGAATGTGTGAATTAATTCTTTAGAAGATTATTACCTGTAACGGAACACATAACTTACCTGAAGCAGTTTGCTTAATTAAACAATGTCTGATAAGGCTTGTCTTCCTTAAGCATTTAAATCAATGCTTCCTGTATACTTACCATTGTCTCATTTCGAAGATAGCCTTATCCCAATGATGGTTGATAACTATGCTGCCTTCTTTAATTGCACGCCGGTGGGTCGGGCGTCAGACTCTATGATGGCCCCGACTTATAGCTGTTCATTTTAGTTGGTTGGGGCCGGAGCTTCTTGTCTGTTGCTTGGCCCACCGGGGTCCAACTGGTGTTTTTCTTTTGCTCCGGAGTTAGTAGGTTATTCGGCGCCCAGGGATCTCCATCGTCGGGCAGCTTACTCAATCTGTGAGTCCTGGTTTTTGATTCATCAGGATGTTTATCATGATTTTTTGGTTTGTTCTGGATGATTCATTGACTAGTTAGAGATTCACCACGAGGACCGAAGAACTAACTAAATGTGATGAACCACTGCAGAAGCTGAGGGTGAGGTTAGGCGCCTGTAAAACCGGTTTAAGCCCGCCAGTAACTTTGTGTTACTGATCGTTCCAATGCGGTACTTCTGTGGTGGTTCTTTTTGTTTTATGTCTTGGTGTGCTGTTGGCGCCTTATGTGTGTTTTCATAGTTTTAGTTAAGTTAAGGTAACTGAGTGGCCACCTATTGGGAAAATAGCTGGTCATTCGGTTTACGATATGTTTCATGGTATAAGTACCTGATTGTTAGTTTGGTTTTTCCCCACCTCGGTTTTTAAAGTGGGAATATTTTTCTGATTGCGCCTTTTCCTGATCTTTGCCTACTTGTACATTCATTCATTCATTCATTCATTCATTCATTCATTCATTCATTCATTCATTCATTCATTCATACAATTGGTATCGATTGATATAGTCAAGAACAAAAGTTTAATTATTTATTATGTACTTGTTAGAATTGAAAATTTATACTTACCTATTTAAAATTACATTGTTACACAACTCCCTCTTTTGTAATAATTAGTTGTGTGCTATAAATACAAACTATAAATTATTTATAATTTAATGAATATAGCAATTGTAGTTGTCCACATGTGAGTTGTGATGTTTCCACCTGTCTACTTACCTGTTTTCAAGCTCGTTTGTCGGAGCTTAAACGAGCTTGGAGGATGAAATGTTATGGGTCGAACATACTGTTTGCAATTCTTGTGTGTCACAAATCGCATGTGTTGTTTTAGTGTCATAAGCCATCAAATTCGGAGGCCTCGTAGGAACCGACAACTGAAAGAGCTGTAAGTTTGGTTTAAACTTTATTTTAATTGTTTAAACCAAACCTACACCTCTTTCAGCTGAAGGATCGTAGGGTGTGGGATCCCGTGAGTATTTAAGCAAATGCTCTAGGTTCCTACGAGGACCCCGAATTTTGATCGCTTATGATACTCAAGTAACAGAAAGTGTTGTCTGTTACAATGTACAACACGAAATATATATATATATATATATATATATATATATATATATATATATATATATATATATATATATATATATATATATATATATATATATATATATATATATATATATATATTAACAATACCCTTTTATAGCCAGTACCTTTGAGCGTGACATATCTATAATCGAGTATAAATCCCTGGTTATTTGACGGCTTGAAGTCAGTTCTGAAGATTATATTCAAAATATTTGAGGGCAATATCTCTGTTTCAAAGATCCCGGATCCACACACGTATCGACAAACCGCCATGTTGTCCGTGCAGGAGTCACTGCTTGCTATCTGTTACGTAGATCAAAATAATTGAACCTTTGCGTGAGAAAACAAATTCAAGCAATTTGGGTTTCAGACCAGGTCTGACGCAAACCAGATTGTACAGTCACAGAAGCATGCTAGCAGCTTTAAATCATTACGAAAACTTGCCCATGCAATATATAGAGATTTTTTTTCAACTGTAAAAATTGAAAATTTCATCTGAAAAATTTTGATATTTTTCTTATTTTGCTCCAAAACATAGATTGTGGGTACACGTTAGAACCGCCTCTCCGAAGTACCCACAATCTATGTTTTGGAGCAAAAATAAGAAAAATAGGTATACCCCTGTAAACCCCAGTTTTGCTATATAAAAGTGGGGTATGAGGGGGTATACATTTCACGGACATGTTTTCCTGATGTTTCGGATGTCAGTAGTAGCGAAAACAAAGGCGCTGATCAGCTTCGAGGTATAGATAGTTCCTGCATGATGTCACAACATGCATATTTGACACATAAGATGGCTGATTTTCCAGGGTAAACCAGTTATGTACAGTTATGATTATCTGATCAAGTGAGTTGTTCTCAAACTAGTAAGAGGTTGACAATAGAATAGTTGCACATAATGTCGTTCAAGCTTAACCTTACTGTATTCAGAAATACAGTTAACCCAATATATGCAAACAAAATCGGCCATTTTGTGTGGCAAAATCTTGATATTTGTCATGCAGGAACTATCTATTGCGGTTAGAATCGCATCCTCAGAATCGTCAAATTTTAACAAATGAGTAACAAGTAACCTAAAGGGCAACAATCGCTCATTTTCCCAACCGCTCCCAAACTCCGCAGTCTGAGGTCAAATCTAACCGAAATTCGAAATCATATAAAATGGGTTTTCGGCTGCCATTGGTACCATCGGTAGATCACATGATGGAATTTTTATTATATTGTTCAATACACCTTACTAGTTATGTTCTGTTTATTTTCTACATGCATATTGTGCTATTTACAAAAAAGTTACATAATTATGCATTTATAACAAAAACAGTGCCTATTTGAGAAAATCATAAAATATTATGAGGCTCGCCATAATGAATGAAGTGACTTTTCCAGCGTTGGTAGATTTACCCATGCTGTATTTTGTCTGCATTATTTGCTGCCAAATGTTGGTAACTTTAGTACAAATGGCATTACCAACGTCAAACTGACAATACCACACCAGGGGGCTAACTGATACAAACTGTGGCTGTACAGCCTGGTTTGTATCAGACCTGGTCGGAAACCCATATTTTTGGTTTTCCCTTCCGGCATCATATATCATACCGTTAATACATCGTATATACAATTCGGGTGGTATTTAATAACTAGGTAAGGTATGCTGTATTCCACCAAAGTATTTTCGGGCGCCACAATAACCCATTCACACCGCATATATATGCCAGAGAAGCTCCTGGTGTCAATAGTTTTGGTTTTTCTGTGGCTGGCTTTCAGTATTCCACCGCAATCCAAGTCTAAATATTAAATTTGCAGTCGCCTTAGATGAAAGTATCTTTCTCGATGTAAAAAACATTAGTAAGTCACGTGATATAAGCACGCTGTGAGCGAAGTGACGTCAAGTTCAGCCGGCGAAGTTGTTTGTTTACTTTTATTTTTATTTATATTTTTTCTGATACATAGTCTTAATGAATCTATAGAACTAAAATGCGGTTCATAGTTTTACGAACAACAGTGTCGAGCGACATCATATGATCAAACTAAAAAAATATATCATCAGGAAAACATGTCCGTGCATTGAATAACCCCTTAAACCCCACTTTTATATAGTAAAACTAGGGTTTGCAGGGGTATACCTATTTTTTCTTAGTTTTGCTCCAAAACATAGATTGTGGGTTCTAACGTGTACCAACAATCTATGTTTAGAGCAAAAATAAGAAAAATATCATTTTTTTTTTTCTGATGAAATTTTCAATTTTTACAGGTGAAAAAAATTCTGTATATTGCATGGGTGTGTTTTCGTAATGACAGTGTCGAGCGATGTCATATAACCAAACTTCATAAAACAACTAATAACTCTCACCATTGTGATTTGACGTTGTAAACGTCATGACATCATCGATGTCAGAAAAAAATATGTGTATTACGTTTTCATTGCTTATATGTACCTTTTTTTACATTCTAATGTACATAATTTCCTGATGTAACGCTGTTTTCCACATTTTGTGTTGCAGTTTTCCCGAGGCGCGTCATAATTTGAGCCGCGACGCGAGAAAACCGGTCTTCGGGGTTTCTGACTAGGTCCGACACAAACCGGCCTGTACAAGCTCAGAAAAGAGCTAGAAGCTTGCAATTTCGGATTTAAGTAGAAGAGGAATTGTACTATCCGTGTAGCGAAAACAAAGGCGCTGATCAGCTTCGCAGTTACTGCGAAGCTGATCTGCGCCTTTGTTTTCGCATAGGCAAAAATCCCGTTTTCTCACGATGCGGCTCATTTTATCTCATGCCAAGAACCGCGAAGATTGGTAGCATTAATTGAGCCGCGGTACGAGAAAATAAACCTTGTGGTCTCCGACCAAGTCCGACAAAAACCGAGCTGTACAAGCACAGAATATGGCTCGAGGCTATAAATATTAGATTTAGAAAGTAGAAGAATAATACTTTAACAAGCAACACGACCTGTATATGAAATATTTAAGGATTGAAATTAGATATTTAGCTTTCACTGGATGATGAAAAACATCAGGCTCAGTAAAACACCCGATGTTCAAAGTTTATCATGAAGTGAAAGCTAAACATCTTAATTTCAATATTTGTAAAAATACAGTTAATGTTTTACTGCAGGGGTGTACCTATCTTTCTTATTTTTGCTCCAAAACATAGATTGTGGGTACTCGTTAGAACCGCCTCGGCGAGGCGGTTCTAACGTGTACCCACAATTAATGTTTTGAGCAAAAATAAGAAAAAATATCAAAACTTTTCAGCTGAAAATTTTCAATTTTCAAAGCTAAAAAAATCTCTGTATATTACATGGACATGTTTTCGTAAGGAAGTATAGATTCTTCATCACGATAAGATGACCGTGTATTGGATACCCCCTGTAACCCCACGTGTATATAGTAAAACTGAGGTTTGCAGGGGTTTACATATTTTTAATATTTTTACAAAGATTGTGGGTACTCGATAGGCGGTTCTAACATGTACCCTTACGACGGCGGTTCTAACGTGTTTTTAGCAAAAAAAAATATTAAAAATACCAAAATTGTTCTGTTTTACAACTAAGAAAAATCTGTTCATTTCATGGGCGTATTTTCGTAATGTACTCGATCATTTTTCGAATGTTTGGAATAAAATTCGAATTAACTGATTTTTGGAACGGTCAAAACATCAAATTTACGAGCTTTACGTCATGGCGATACGCGACGAACGTCACACATGAACTTTTAAGAAATGAATCTCATTTCTCTGCTGTTCATGGAGCTATGAACCGCAGTTGGTAGCGTGCAAAGTGAATACTTATACTGATAAAACATAACGCAAAGCGAGTAAGCAGCTGTTTCCCAATAGGCGGCCTCTCGGTTACCCAAACTTAACTAAAATATGAAAGCGTACATAAGGTACAAAATCAACACCAAAACATAAAATAAGAGCTGTCGCAGGACAGCGTAGCTCGCCTGACTTGTGCTTTGTCACTACATCTGTTAAAATCTATGACCCATGACCTTGACCTCAAGGTCACTCAGGTGGGTCATGATGGTACAACATAAAACTTCAGACCAATGCAAAGTATCAACTTGATCAATCTACATGTTCAAGAGATATAGACTTATAAAAACATTAACCAAAACTTAAACACAAAACTTCCAAGTCCGTGACCCTGACCTCAAGGTTATCCAGGTGAGTTGTGATGTACAGCATAAAACCCGAGACCAATATCTATCAACATGCAAGTATCAACTTTATCCATCAACATGATGTTCAAGAGATATAGACTTTAACCAAAAAATTTAACACAAAATTTCTAAGTCTGTGACCTTGACCTCAAGGTCACCCAGGGTAGGTCATGATGGTACTGCATAAAACTTCAGACCAATATCTACCAACATGCAAAGTATCAACTCGATCAATCAACATGGTCAAGAGATATAGACTTACAAAAACTTAAATCAAAAACTTAAACACAAAATTTCTAAGTCTGTGACCTTGACCTCAAGGTCACCCAGGGTTGGTCATGATGGTACTGTGTAAAACTTCAGACCAATATCTAGCAACATGCAAAGTATCAATTTGATCCATTAACATGGTCAAGAGATATAGACTTTTAAAAAACTTTAACCAAAAACTTAAACACAAAATTTCTAAGTCTGTGACCTTGACCTCAAGGTCACCCAGGGTGGGTTATGATGGTACTGCGTAAAACTTCAGACCAATATCTAGCAACATGCAAAGTATCAACTTGATCCATCAACATGGTCAAGAGATATAGACTTTTAAAAAACTTTAACCGAAAGTGTGACGCGGACGCACACGTAAACGTAAACGTTAACGTAAACGCGCACGACCGAGGTGACTACAATAGCTCTATGCACTTCGTGCAGGCGAGCTAACAATTAGAACCACCAAAGACGTATCGCCTTGGGACGATCAGTAATATAAAATTACTGGCGGGCTTTAACTTGTTTTACAGAGTGCTAACCTCACCAAGAGCTTCTGCAGTGGTTCACAAGATTTAGTTAGTTGTTCGGTCCTCGTTTTGAATCTCTAACTCTAATGAAAAAGAAAGCTGGGGTGTGAGAGAGTACACCTTTGTTTTTATTTTTGGATCTAAAACATAAATTTTGGGTTCTTGTAAGAACCGCCCCGACGAGGCAGTTCGAACGCGTACCCACAATCAAGGATTTGAGTAAAAAAAGAAAAACTATCAACATTTTTCTACCGAAAATTTTCAATTATTACAATTTAATCTGTATATGGGTCATTATCAAAAAATGGAGCAATCCAGAAAGGCAAAATGAAAAAAAATAATTGTCCATTTTTTCTTTTTTAATGGGATAGTTTTATTAACAGGAGCATATAGAATATACGAGTAGAAATAAAATATGCCAAGTTTAACTGAACAAATAGTGCACCAGCATTAATTAATTGTATGGTACCCTTGAAAAAATATCAGTGCTGTCACGAACAAACTTTCTTGCGTAAAACGCTCATTTGATAAGACTTCCCCAATCTGTAAGTGGGGGCATATATAACTTGTCACGAACAATAGTTCACACAAACCTTAAATACTTTCAATGAATTAACGAGGAAGAAATCTTCAATGAAAATGCACATACTGTGATTTGTTCTGTTTCTGAAACGCTTTATTTTTGTAGACATAACCTTGTAGGATTAAACCAAAAATTAGTTCTGCTAATCGTTTACTATTTCATTATGGTATCATTACACACCAAAAGCAATTACTTTTATATGATGCGTTTTGAGTATTATAAATAATTATGACCGTGACAGCACTGATATTGTGACAGCACTGATGTCGTGACGGCACTGATAATTATCCGATCTAGCCTTTTTCGTTCCAATAATTACGGAAATGATTAATTTCTGACCATTTACCGATGAGCTTAGGGGCAGTGAGTCACTCAAGGTCGCAACCAACGAAGCCTCGGCTGACGCTCTAAACAGGGACACCTTTGCGTAGATCCAATGCTCTAACAAAGCATGTTCGCTTCACGCAATCCAAACGCGATGTAACACGCAAAAAAGTACAAGTAGGCAAAGATCAGGAAAAGGCGCAATCAGAAAGAGATTCCCACTCCAAAAACCGAGGTGGGAAAAAACCAAACTAACAATCAGGCACTTATACCATGAAACATATCGTAAGCCGAATGAGCAGCTATTTTCCCAATAGGTGGCCACTCAGTTACCTTAACTTAATTAAAAATATGAAAACGTACATAAGGCGCCAACAGCACAAAAAATTTTAAACACCAAGACATAAAACAAAAAGAACCACCACAGAAGTATCGCCTTGGAACGATTAGTAACACAAAGTTACTGGCGGGCTTAAACCGGTTTTACAGGAGCCTAACCTCCTCCTCAGCTTCTGCAGTGGTTCATAACATTTAGTAAGTTCTTCGGTCCTCGTGGTGAATCTCTAACTAGTCCATGAATCATCAAGAACAAACAAATAAATCATAATAAACATCCTGATGAATCAAAAGCAAGGACTCACAGATTGAGTAAAATGCCCGACGATGGAGATCCCTGGGCGCCAAATAACCTACTAACTCCGGAGCAAAAGAAAAACACCAGTTGAACCCCGGTGGGACAAGCAACAGACAAGAAGCTCCGGCCCCAACCAACTAAAATGAATAGCTTTAAGTCGGGGCCATCATAGAGTCTGACGCCCGATCCACCGGCGTGCAATTAAAGAAGGCAGCATAGTTATCAACCATGATTGGGTTAAAAACTAAGCATGCAGACTGTCGCATAACATTCAAGTTATAACCTATATGTCTGTAACGTGTTATGATTTTTCTAACTGAAAAGAAAAATCATTTATTCCTATAAGTTTCTTAAATTTGTAAACTAAGTCACCATAAAATTCAGGTTCCAAAAGGCCCTCACTTAAAAGCGCAGTAGAGGCGCTATTCATTTTAAGCTGCAGCATGAGAAAGTGTATCTCTGGGGCTTTCGACCAGGTCTGAGACAACCAGGATTGTTCACGACAAAAGACCGCATTAAATTTGGGACCCTATCACGGGTTTTAGGGAGCTGAGTAGCAGGGCCATTTTGTTTGTTTGTGTCTGTGTTGGGGCTTAACGTCCCAGTCAACAATTTTTCAGTCATGTCGGGACAAGCCCAACGCTTGCTGAATTTAACCAGTATTGTAGGGAGTTAATGTGTCTTGCCCAAGGACACATCAAGGTGACGCCTGTGGGGATCGTACCCAGGGCCTCGCGATTCAGAGTCCGAGGCTCTACCACTACGCCACCGCGCTCCCCAGGGCCATTTTGTTTTCAGGGAGCTTGGGAATACTGGAAAACAATTATAGGGAATTGGGGGTTACTAGAAGAGAACACTCTTGGTTTTAGGAAGCTAGGAGCAAGGAAAAGATTTTTAGGGAGCTAGGCAGAAAATTCATTTTTCTTTTAGTGAGCTTGGAGCTAATACCTCCTTGGATGGGCCTCAAATTTAGTTTAACTTGCAGCTGAGCTGCACATTTGCTTTCACATATATCATCATCATACTATAATTTGAGCAACGTTTGTCTATTTGTTTGTTTGTTTGTTTGTTTGTTCCCCTACTCCTCCCAGGTCCTTGGGCCGATCTTCACCAAACTTGGAGGGAAGGTGGAGGGCGGCCCCGGATATTAGCTTGAGGGGTTCATTTTTTGAAAGGTCAAAATAATCGAGGTCAAAGGTCAAATTTATGTTTTTTTTTTCTGTTTGTTCCCCTACTTCTCCCAGGTCCTTGGGCCGATCTTCACCAAACTTGGTGGGAAGGTTGAGGGCGGCCCCGGATATTAGCTCGAGGGGTTCATTTTTTAAAGGTCAAGGTCATCGAGGTCAAAGGTCAAATTTCTGTATCTCGACAGTCCTTGGTCCGATTTGCATGAAACTTGGTGAGTGTATACAGGTTGATCCCTGATTAAGATTTATGGGTCCAATTGGGTCAAAGGTCATCTAGGTCAAAGGTCAAATTTATGTTTTTTTTTCTGTTGGATTTTTCTTTTTCTGTTTGTTCCTCCCAGGTCCTTGGGCCGATCTTCACCAAACTTGGTGGGAAGGCCCCGGATATTAGCTCGAGGGGTTCATCAGGTTGATCCCTGATTAAGATTTATAGGTCCAATTGGGTCATGTGTGTGTGTGTGTGTGTGTGTGTGTGTGTGTGTGTG
Organism: Rugalucina vietnamica; assembly: GCA_964017185.1. Taxonomy (NCBI): domain Eukaryota; kingdom Metazoa; phylum Mollusca; class Bivalvia; order Lucinida; family Lucinidae; genus Rugalucina; species Rugalucina vietnamica. The sequence goes on from OZ024873.1 coordinate 6,688,417, forward strand.
TGTGTGTGTGTGTGTGTGTGTCCTCATCGCCGCAATCATCTTACTGCTACGTCGAGACGGGTAAAATTTACAAGTCACATTAAATCCCACATTTATGTATTGAGGTACACAGGGTAAACTGGGGTATACAATGTTACTTCTTTTTGTTTCTTAAATTTGACCGTAGGCAGTTCTAACGTGTACACACTCAGATATATTTTTTCTTCAATTTTTAAAGCTAAAGAAATCTCTGGGTAACACATTTTCGTAATGGTATGAAACATACAAACACACTGAAAGACACATGCGTCAGAGAAGGTTAAAATTTTCGTATTTTCATGTACCATAGGCCCCTAGTGTGTATATTACCGGTTCCCTTTTTCGAGGTGTATGAATCTGGTAGGTTTTACGGCACATCCGTACCAGCATTACCCCCAGTTGACCCTCAAACCCCTAAAGGAAAGGGATGGCGTTTAAAAAAAAAAAAAAAAAAAAAAAAAATTTCCCGTATAAAGTGGGGGCTTAAAATGTCTTTTTTTACTGAAAATGGGTAATCTAATTTGGAATGGACTCCCAAAAAGAGCATTTATCGCGCGACATACACAAACTGTCTAAATATCATTATGGGAGTACCACCCCCGTGGCTAATTGTATACAGTGGTCGACGAAGCATTTTGAATTTGTAGTTTTGTATTACCCACACACACCTCAAATGATTTTCAAAGCGATATAAATTGGCCACTTCTGGCTGCTGCTAGCGTTAGTAGCTGAGACCTTCTCGTGAAAGGCTTACTCTTGTCAGCCTAAGAAATTTCCTGAATCCACACCTGCTGACTGAAGTCAACTCAGTGCTGTCACATTATTACTGTCACGACCGTGACAGCACTGATCCGTGACAGTACTGAGTTTCACACAGAAATTTAATTCTAATGACTAACAACAGAATGCAGGATGAAAACTTTGCATGTCTATTCTAACTGACCCTAAGTTGAAATTCAGTCATGGTTTTAAAATGTATGTGATATTTGCAAGAAGCGGCAAAATGTACGTGAAAGGACTGATGCTTGTAAAATTCCCACTCCAATTTTGACATTTCTTTATGGTATAGGAACGGAGTAATGCGATTTGTCAAAAAGTTTTTTACCATTACTTCTTCAGCTTGGTGTCATCTACAAAATGCGATTGTTTTGATCTGAGAAAATGATTCGTAGCTCTGGTCAAAATCAATTTTCAATAAATGTGACAGCACTGATACGTTTTCCAGGGACAACACTATATATGTGCCCCCCACTCTTAAATAACACTTAATATATCACATGGTTTCTGAATTTGACTTCAATAACATCATATGCAATAGATGGTCACAGAAAATGTGATTTCTGTAAAGCTTCTTTTGCAATCGAAACAATTAAAACTACTTACCCTGACCCTGGGACACGGTAAAAATCGATAAAATAGCACTTCTACCGTCTCTTTTTTACAAATAACATACTCGGAAACGTGAAATCGCGTGTGGTTCTAGTAAAGCACCGCGGATAATAATATTATACATGGAAAAAGCAAACATTGCGAAAAAACCATCAGGGACAAAGATTGCTCCATTTTTGATAATGACCTTGGCGTGTTGTCCTAATGGCAGTTTCTTACCCGATAACAAGTACATGGCGGAAAATCCTTGGCCACTCACGGAAACATCCGAGTGGAAATGTACGTATAATGGTGTAGTTTTCACAGAAATCAACGGCCGAGCTGTTCGTCCACAGAATTTCCCATAATAGGTATGTTCGTCCATTATCTAAAATTCAGATGCAATATTACACATTTGAGTTGTGTGGTTTTCCATTCGTTGAGTTGATGAGCTTGGGTTGATGCCCGTTGAGCGTCAATAAAAATAAATATACCCCTGGAGCTAATTTGACCTAGACAATTTTTTATGGGTGCCAAATGGTTCATGCAAATGCAAAGAATTTTTGTCCTTTTGCACTATGAGAAAATGCATGGTTTTCATGGCAACCGTTTAACGTGTTTCTTGAGCATGGGGATGTACATACGAAACTGGTCATATCTCCACTGACCACTGAACTTGGTCTCATTATAAAGCTTAGACATTGCCCTTTTATCATGTGGTAATTAAAAAATTCTAATGAGAACTTAAAAAAATGACAGAAAGATTGTTAAAAATCCTTAAATAAACTAATTTCAGGTCCAAACAATCATTGTGATACTTTGTAATTTAACCAGACAAATTTATTAATGTCATGGTCCTAAATTCATGAGTTTTAGTAAAAATGTCGATAATAGAGGAAAAACAATGCACAAACTATAGCCATTGCAGGTTTCGGATGCGCAATAAGTTCTATCTTATATCCCTGAAACCAATTCTCATGGCTGTCAGTGTGGTCAGAGGGACAATCTTAATGCCATAAAATATTGTCCTCAACAATGAACAGATTCTAAGGAATAGCGTGTACTCACAATGCTTTAGAAAAGTACAAGTAGGCAATGATCAGGAAATGGTGCCATCAGAAAGAAATTCTCACTCCACAAACCGAGGGGTGGGAAAAAAAACTAAAATGACATTTATTTTCTTATACAAAGAAACCATATCGTAAAAACGTACAAGTAGGCAAAGATCAGGAAAAGGCGCAATCAGAAAACGATTCCCACTCCAAAAACCGAGGTGGGAAAAAACTAAATTAACAATCAGGTACTTACACAATGAAAACATATCGTAAGCCGAATGAGCAGCTATTTTCCCAATAGGTGGCCACTCAGTTACCTAAACTTAACTAAAACTTTGAAATCATACATAAGGAGCCAACAGCACAAAAAAAAATTAAACACCAAGACATAAAACACAAAGAATCACCACAGAAGTATCACCTTGGAACAATCAGTAACACAAAGTTACTGGCGGGTTTAAACCGGTTTTACAGGCGCCTAACCTCACCCTCAGCTTCTGCAGCCCGACGATGGAGATCCCTGGGCGCCGAATAACCTACTAACTCCGGAGCAAAAGAAAACACCAGTTGGACCCCGGTGGGCCAAGCAACAGACAAGAAGCTCCGGCCCCAACCAACTAAAATGAATAGCTTTAAGTCGGAGCCATCATAGAGTCTGACGCCCGACCCATCGGCGTGCAATTAAAAAAGGTAGCGTAGTTATCAACCATGATTGGGTTAAAAACTAAGCATGCAGACTGTCGCATAACATTCAAGTTATAACCTATACGTTTGTAACGTGTTATGATTTTTCTAAACTGAAAAGAAAAATCATTACTTCCTATAAGTTTCTTAAATTTGTAAACCAAGTCACCATAAAATTCAGGTTCCGAAAGGTCCTCACTTAAAAGCGTCTTTAAACCAACATTATATTTGGAAATCAATTCATAGTGTCTACGATAAAATTTAGAAAAGGTTTTTCGAAGTTTATGATACTGATAGCCCTGTTGGAGAAGTTTGGCCGTTAAACATTTATTTCGAGCGTTGAAGTCTGTAACATGATTGCAGACTCTAGCAAACCTAATAAGTTGCGAAATGTATACACCATAAGAAGCACGACGAGGAACGTCACCATCCAAAAACGGAAGATTTACTATATCAAAATCAAAGTCATCGCGCTTATCATAAATTTCAGAAGAAACAAATCCATTTGAAACAGAAAAGGGGGCTTCGGTATCTGAGACATTGGCTTTGTCCAACTGTAGTTCAGGTGGATAAATTTGATTGACCACACCTTCAAAATAAGGGTTGTCAATGTTCAAAAGGTCATCGAGGTACCTAGAAGTGGAATTAAAAGCCTCGATAACATCAGCTTCAGTTGATTATCATGGTTAAGAGAATCCATGAAATCTCTTTCGTAGCAGTATAAAAATAAATCAGCTACGAGAGGTGCGCAATTTGTAAGCCGAGTTAGCAGCTATTTCCCAATAGACGGCCACTCAGTTACCCGAACTTAACTAAAATATGAAAACGTACATAAGGCTCAAACAGCACACAAATTCGACTCCAAAACACAAAACAATTAGAACCACAACAGAAGTATCGCCTTGGAACGATCAGTAATATAAAATTAGTAGAGGGCTTAAAGCCCCATAAATACAAAATTATTGGGAGCATAGAATGTTATAATTGGTCTGATAGTGACCCAGCAACTAAAGCCTGATATAAGAATGATCTAATTTTCAATTCCATGAATTTTAATGAAAACTTCATTAATAGGAATGAAAAAGTGGAAAAATTAAACAGATAAACCCACAAAATTACTTGTACTCGGCAACCAGAAGCCACAACATGGCATCGAAAGATTATTAATTGGATAACTAGCATTACTAACCATAATTATGATGAAAGGGTAATATCTAAGCTTTTAGCCAAAGTCTCAAAGGTTTAGCTTATAGTATACTGAACTGTTAGACACATAGAATTTTCTTCTACTTGATCTAATGTAAATGTCACAGCGTATATCTTACGGTATCACGTGGAATAATGTGAGCTACATTACGAAAACTTTCCCGTGCGATAAAAAGAGATTTTTTGAGCTTTAAAAATTGAAAATTTTCAGCTGAAAAATGTTGATATTTTTCTTATTTTTGCTCAAAACATAGATTGTGGGTACACGTTAGAACCGCCTCGCCGAGGCGGTTCTAACGAGTACCCACAATCTATGTTTTGGAGCAAAAATAAGAAAAATAGGAATACCCCTGCATACCCCAGTTTTGCTGTATAAAAGTGGGGTTTAAGGGGGTATTCATGACACGGACCTGTTTTCATGATGTATAATCAACTAAGGAAGTTTGGGCGGGAGGTCTGATAACTTTCCCGCCGTTTCTTATACATAGATGTATACTATCTTGGATTAATATGTTTCGATGGATTAGAATTAAACTGTATCAAATTAAAATATTTTTATCTAATATTATTCTACAATCTTTTCTTTCTTTTATAATATCTAAAATTCATTGGACTTGAATGTACCATTAATTCTCTTTATTGCGCACAATTTAACCATGTTTTCACAAAATCCTACTATGGAATAAAATGGACAAGTCAATAGGAATTATTGGTATTATGGTTTACCTGGTAGACAACGCATTATGTAAAAAAAGTTCCATACGCCAGATAATATAAAGTTATACACCGAAGTGTCACTATCAAACCTCCCGCCAAAGCTTCCTTTGTTGAATAGGTGTATATGTTTGTTAAAGACCTGCTCGAAACAAGGAGCCGGTATATAATATATACGCCTAAAGCTTAGCATATTCTAGTATTAAAGTGCTTAAGTAAAATGGCCTGAAAAATATTCCCAAAGCATATTACGGCTTCAGCATTCAATGATTTAGAAAGAAAGCATGTCGTAGCAAAGAACAAATGACAGTTTTGTCTTGGCCTATTAGAGTGTGTTTGGATATGTTAATAATGCATTATTTTAATGATAAGCTGTGTTTCTTAATGCTGAATTTGCACACTATACGCTAATAAGAACAAAACTGACCTCATGTCAAGGAAGAGTATGTTGAATCGATCTGTTATAAACAAAAAGTCGAGACATGGCATCAAACACTGACAACAAAAATTACATGGTAATTATGTTATACCACATTATTATTCTATCTATTGCCGAAAGAGTTTAATAATTTTGATTGAAAATACTGAAACAGAGTACTTCTAGACACGATTTAAAAAAGTGTCGAAAATAACTTTTTCAAACTAGTGACTTATCATTTGTCATTCAGCATCTAATTAACTGTCGATTTTGAATCCGTAAAAGTCCTGATTGTTTCCACCATAACCATATGGCATCATATAGGAACCATCATGTCGGAATATCGTTAGAACCGAACCACCTCGTCGAGGCGGTTCTAACGTGTACCCACAATCTATGTTTTGAGCAAAAATATAAAATATCAAAATTGTTCTGATGAAATTTTAAATTTTTACAGCTGAAAAAAAAATATCTTTTTTTTTTTAATCGTGCTTTATTTGTTTGTTCTTGATGATTCATTGACTAGTTAGAGTTTCACCACGAGGACAGAAGAACTAACTAAATGTTATGAACCACTGCAGTAGCTGAGGGTGAGGTTATGGCCATGTTAAACCGGTTTAAGCCCGCCAGTAACTTTGTGATACTGATCGTTCCAAGGCAATACTTCTGTGGTGGTTCTTTTTGTTTTATGTTTTGGTGTTTGTATTTTTTGTGCTGTTGGTGCCTTATGTGTGTTTTCATATTTTTGGCTAAGTTTAGGTAACTGAGTGGCCACCTATTGGGAAAATAGCTGCTCATTCGGCTTACGATATGTTTTCATGGTACCTGATTGTTAGTTTGGTTTTTTCCCACCTCGGTTTTTGGAGTGGAAATCTTTTTCTGATTGCACCTTTTCCTGATCTTTGCCTACTTGTAGCTTTTTGTATATTGCGTGGGCGTATTTTCGTAATGATTGGCAGACACAGTCTTCTGAGTAAATGGTGTTTTGTGAGTTAGGCCAATGTTAGTTCTCTGACCAAAATGACATGGGCAAATGTCATTTTTCAAAGACCAAATCGCAGGTAAGCATTCTAATAACCATTGGTCCTCTTGTTTCAACTGTAAGAAAATCTTCATTGCGAAAATGTACAAACTATACATCAGGCTAACATGTTCGTGTAGTATATACCACTTTACATCCCACTTTCATATAGTAAAAGTGGGATATAAAAGGACTACAAGTTTTTTTTTTTTTTTTTTTTTTTTTTTTTTTTTTTTTTTTTTTTTTTATATATATATAAATAACATAGATTGTGAGGCGGTTCTAACGTGTACTCACAATTAATGTTTTGAGCAATATATGTACATGTAAAATATCGGGAAAATCATTATGAAATTATAATTCTTTATAGTTGAAAAAAAAATACTGTATATAGTATAGATTTGTTTTCGTAATATAGTGGAGTGACTATGACTAAAAAAGTGGCCTATTTGATGGAGTAGGTGACCACAAAAGTACCACATTTAATAATATATATCAAAATGTTCGCCATACTATGAAGTTTATAATAGTATGTATATTAAGAAATGACCGAGACGTCGGAATGTGGAAGCAGTGTAACGAAAAGATACGGAACTATAAGCTACCCCAGTGATTTCTTTCATTTTGAAAAACTGCAAACATATCTGAATATTACATGGGCGTGCTCTGTATATTACATGGGCGTGTTCTGTATATTACATGGGCGTGTTATGTATATTACATGGGTGTGTTCTGTATATTACATGGGCGTGTTCTGTATATTACATGAGTGTGTTCTGTATATTACATGGGCATGCTCTGTATATTACATGGGCGTGTTCTGTATATTACATGGGCATGCTCTGTATATTACATGGGCGTGTTCTGTATATTACATGGGCGTGTTATGTATGTTACATGGGTGTGTTCTGTATATTACATGGGTGTGTTCTGTATATTACATGGGCGTGCTCTGTATATTACATGGGCGTGTTCTGTATATTACATAGGCGTGTTATGTATATAACATGGGCGTGTTCTCTATATATCATGGTCGTGTTTCTTGCTAAACTGTGCAAACAATACTTTTCTTAACCAGCGAAACAGAGAAAAACGAATTTCGCATAGCTGCAATACACATTCTTCAATAAGGCTAGGTAGCCAAAATAATATAAAGCATATGATTGGCATCTGCATTGACGTCTACCACGTGACCAAGTGACGTGGAACGCCTGAAAAGAAGCAATTTTTGGGTATCGAAAATCAGTGGCAATGTTTGGCGTTAAGACATAGGTTTCAACAATGATTTTGCCATACACTCACCGGACAATCTTCCAAGATTTGAAATATATACATTTGTTGAAAAATATATCGAGCCCGCGCGCGAGGCACGGATTATTCATTTTTGTACCATGAGGCATGTTCTACAGTATGCGCACTAAAACCTCGGCTTTGATAATGCAGAAAGATATCGAATCACTTCGATGCTGATTTGGACACAAAACCTTTCAGATAATTGTTAAATTTAAAAGACGAAAGGAAATAATTAAGTTGCGTTGGCTGTGGAACTCAGTATACTGTTAAACTGCATCACGAAAACATGTCCGTGGAATGTATACCTCCTTGAACCTCACTTTTATATAGAAAAACTGGGGTATACAGGGGTATACATATTTTTCTTATTTTTGCTCCAAAACATAGATTGTGGGTACTCGCCGAGGCGGTTCAAACGTGTACCCACAATCTATGTTTTGAGCAAAAATAAGAAAAATATCAAATGTTTTCTAATGAAATTTTCAAATTTCACAGAAGAAAAATAAATCTCTTTATATTGCATGGGCAAGTTTTCGTACTGTTAAATGTACAGGGGTACGTACTTATTTCACATGTTTTAGGCCCAAAACAAAGATTGTGAGAACTCGTTACCCACGATCGATGTTTTGAGCAAAACTATGACAAGTATTACTTTGTTCGACGAAAAATTTAATGTTGAAAGCCCGAAAAGCATATGTGTGTTTCGTAATGTAACCTCCAGATAGTCGGCTTGACACTCCACACTATCTTCTATGTCCAGTGTAGAGATGTAAAATTGTCTCTTCTTATGTAAGCTGGTTATTATTTCATAATAAATCAACCATAGACAGTCCAGATTATCGTCGTAGTATGAATCGGCATTACTGTCCAATGATTGGATTATTCCCCACCGATGAAACTCACTGGTAACGCAGTTATACTCTGAAAATTAAACACGACATTACGAAAACATGTCCATGCAATATACAGAGATTTTTAAAATTGTAAAAAATGAATTTTTTGTTATTTTTTCTTGTTTTTGCTCAAAACATAGATTGAGGGTACACGTTAGAACCGCCTCGCCAAAGCGGTTCTAACGAGTACCCGCGATCTATGTTTTAGAGCAAAAATAAGAAAATAGCCCTGCATACCCCAGTTTGGCTATATAAAGTGGGGTTTGAGGGGGTACACATTTCACGGACACGTTTTCCTGATTATCGATGACATTTTTTGTCAACAAACCCGACCTTGTCTTGTCAAATATAACGTGTGTAGAATTTATTCAAAGGTTAAAGTAGGCAATGATTTGGAAGTGGCGCAATCAGAAAGAAATTCCCACTCCAAAACCCAAGGCGGGAAAAACTAAATTAATAATCAGGTACTTATATTGCGAAAAATATCGTGAGTGAGCAGTTATGTCCCAACAGGCGGCCACTCAGTTTCCGAAGCTCAACTAAAATATGAAAACGCACAAACCGAAATATAAAACAATTAGAACCACTACAGAAAATCGCATTGGAACGATCAGTTAAATAAAATTACTTGGGGGCTTAAACTAGTTTTACAGGCGCCTAACCTCACCTGTTTGGTCCCGACGGTGGAGGAGGGAGTTGGGTAGATATATGTAGCGAGGAGGAGGTCGGAGGGTCGTGGGACCAATAGACACGAGCAGCAACTCTGTATTTTCTTTCTTTAAGTGAAACTTCACAAAAACAAATTCGTCATCCCCAAAAAATTAACCTCCTTAAAGACCCTTGGAAATAGTCCCAAACTATACCATGAATGATGGGCAGATTCTAAAGGTGCTTCAAGTTAAGTGCCATTCCAGCCACAGCATGCTCTATAAAAAGGTACAAGTAGGCAAAGATCAGGAAAAGGCGCAATCAGAAAGAGATTCCCACTCCAAAAACCGAGGTGGGAAAAAACCAAACTAACAATCAGGCACTTATACCATGAAACATATCGTAAGCCGAATGAGCAGCTATTTTCCCAATAGGTGGCCACTCAGTTACCTTAACTTTATTAAAAATATGAAAACATACATAAGGCGCCAACAGCACAAAAAATTTTAAACACCAAGACATAAAACAAAAAGAACCACCACAGAAGTATCGCCTTGGAACGATCAGTAACACAAAGTTACTGGCAGGCTTAAACCGGTTTTACAGGATCCTAACCTCACCCTCAGCTTCTGCAGTGGTTCATAACATTTAGTAAGTTCTTCGGTCCTCGTGGTGAATCTCTAACTAGTCAATGAATCATCAAGAACAAACAAATAAATCATGATAAACATCCTGATGAAACAAAAACAAGGAGTCACAGATAGAGTAAGCTGCCCGACGATGGAGATCCCTGGGCGCCGAATAATCTACTGTCGGATCACTCGTATTTATAGTGCATGCATTGTAAACAGGTGAGGGGGATCCCCGACCCCCTCCTTGTATATAGCGGGGGAATAAATTCACACAACACGAAAAAAAAAAAAAACAAAACAAAAAAAAAAAAAAAAAAAAAAAAAAACCTACTAACTCCGGAGCAAAAGAAAAACACCAGTTGGACCCCGGTGGGCCAAGCAACAGACAAGAAGCTCCGGCCCCAACCAGCTAAAATGGATAGCTTTAAGTCGGGGCCATCATAGAGTCTATAATGCTATATTTGGTCCATTAACCCATATCTGACGAATGAATTCTCCCATCATTAATCATTATCAACTGGATGAGTCCAATTTCGTTTTTAGGGGTGTTAGGTGTGATTTGTATTTTTTATCAGGTGTGATTTTTTTTATTTTTTATCTAATTCTCTGTGCAAACAGAATAGCCCCAGATGGGACGCCGCGTTCTGCGGCGTCACATCTGGGGCTATACCGTTTGCCTATGTCCCACAAAAGGGACGCCATGCTTAAATGAGTTAATAGTGCAAAGCCACAATACTTTTATCTGGTTATATCTTATATGCATACAATGAAATTTACACATTTAACATGCTATTGGAAATATTGGTCTCTAAGGCAACCGAGGCAGTGCTTCTCAGAGCACTTTGTGATATTTTTAAAGTACTAGAAAGAACAAAACAATTGAGCACAAATTGAAAATCTAGCTCTTCAAAGCAGCAACAACTTCCATGGTGTTACTTTGTCATCTTTTGAAATAGTTTGTGAAATTTCATAGTGTTGTGAATGATAACTTTGTTGCTACAGCTTTCGGAAGTGTTAATGTCAATCGAAATGGTGGATAAAAACGCGACTTGACACAACGCACTGAGCAGCGCCATTGTATGCATGCTGAAATGAGCCCCCAAGTTATCCAGATGTCCTCCAGATCTGCAGGAAAATGCTTAAAAATTGTTACAGACGTGGCGTTGTTGACGTCAAAGTTCTCCGGGAGTAGTTACATGCAGGTACTAAAATGATTAAATCAATAGGTTGAAGATTAGCTACTCAGCAATAACGCATGATATATTGCCATGTACCTGTAAACAATTTCAATTCAGCAGTAACTAAAATATTGAGGTATAGACACAGTCGCAAAACTTTCCGGACAGCCTACGTATTAGATCCCCAGGAAGCCGAGATTTAAAACAATCAAAGTCGCAAGGATAACGTTACGTGTGCTATTGACTGTTACCGGAAACACAAACACACACACACACACAAACGCACGCACGCACACATGCAGAGAGAGAGAGAGAGAGAGAGAGAGAGAGAGAGAGAGAGAGAGATTACCAGTATCTTTAATCCACCTATATCCGATTTTGAAGCCCCTGCTACTGGCCTCCCCTTCAGAGTGAAAGTTGATATAAATAACGTTTCGGTCTGATAAAACTGGTCTGAACGCGTAATTTCCACATAAGATACCAATTTCTTCCAATGAACTGTCTTGAAATATCTGTTAGAAATAGGAATATATGTTTGAATTGATGCTTTAACGTCCCAAACAACAGCTATGATCGGGACATTGCCTCCATTTTATGCATTTTATGGGACATAGGCTTTGCCTGGAGGCACCAGCAGCCCATCTATTTCTTTAGGTCCGGATAGGCGTGGGCCTAGAAGAAAAAATAGAAGACACAGAAATTGCACACCCCAGACAAGTACTTAGAATTAGAGAACTTTTAGGATTTTAAGATACGTGTAACATATACATGTACATGTATCTTAAATTGTATAAATCACGCTTCTCGCGAGTCGTCTCGCAATCTGACGCGCGTGTTTGGCAAATGGTTATGCGCATTTGCGAGACGATCTCGCGACGATTGCGCGTGAATGCGCGACGTTTACAAGTAACTTTCGAAGCAGTTGCAAGGGCATTGCGAGTAAAGATACATGTAATCTCCTACGCACAACATCGCGCAACGCGCAAATGCGCGTTCGCTCAAAGCATCGCGACGACTGTACTGTACGTCGGATTTAGGCATATCATAAAACGTGTTCTTATGCAATAAAAGCCATTATTGCATAAAATACCCGTGTCCCGATATTTACAGCCATATATCAATGAAATATACATGGCTTTTACTTATGTTCGTTACCGGGCGCCACGCAAAGCACGTGCTAATATTGAGTAACTGAACTCCGCCGAAACGAGATTCAGAATGAAAGCTTTTACGCGTATGAAAATGTGACGAGTCTGTAAAATACAGTATAATACAGTACAATACAGTACGTCATCATTTCTTTCGTTTGTGCAGATTTCATGCAATAATAGCGATCAAAATGATTTTGTCATTCATTAACATTCGCTAGGTCCCGAGGAAAGTGTGAAAACCTCGGGTTACGCCCTCGGTTTTCAACACTGCCCTCGGGACCTAGCAAATGTTAATGATTTGAAAATCATGTTTTATTCCTATATTATTGCATACTCGTGCCGATACATGATACACGATATTACACGATATTAACATGCGTATATAAATGAAGTCGAAATCTTTGTATCAATGAATTGATTCGCGTGAGCACGTGCTGTTAATACACTGCTTTTTTATGCTTTTAACTGGGCTTCACACAAAACACGTGCTAATAAGGAATAATCGAACTCGGTCCGAAACGAGCATAAACTGAACTGAAATCTTTTACGTTTTGGGGAGTTTCAACAAAATGACCCCGGTTCATTTTGAGGCTGTAGACCCCAGTGAGACTGTACTGTGTGCATGAAAATTATCAAGTGACATACCAAAATAACAAGTATTCAGACGGAATTGATCTGACAAAATTTCTATGATGTAACTTCACAAATAAAAAAAGCTATACATATTTTTGATGCAAGGAGTGCAACATTTTTGTGTGACATTTTTCATTGAAGTCAAATTTGAAAGCTATTATGCTGAATCAAATTAAGGAATAGAAATTGAAGAGATACAAAATATCAAACATATGAATATAGAGATAAAAATAATGAACAACACAGCCACCCTGGTATTTTCAGACTTTTAAATCAGCTGGGGGTCAAAATGTAAGGAGTTTAAGATTTCAAGATTTTTGTTCAACAAATTTTAAATACTTATGGCTGTCAATTGTTTTCTTATTGTTCATACTAAGCTCAGACCCCAATCAGTTAACACAACATTTGGTTTAGCTCTGTCCCTTGTTTACTTTTTTATGAGTGTTTTTTTTTTAAATGCAAGGAGCGTAAGACTTTTTTACCACTTTTCAGGCAATAAATCAACGAAACGCCTTCATTAATATGAACCGTCCCTCAAATTTTATTGAATCTCTTCAAAATATTGAATTAGAGCCATTACGGTACAATCAAGGCCAGATTTGTCTGCCAAATAACAGTTATCGTGTTTTAACCCATTGTCACACTTTGGGGCCATTTTTTTTAAACTGCCCTATAATGAAATTGTGTCGAGACCATAAAATATAGCGCGTCATGATTTCTTTCGGTTTGCAGAATTTATGCATTAATAGAGATCAAACATGATTTTGTCATTCATTAACATTCGCAAGGTCCGTTGGGAAGTATTGAAAACCTCGGGCACGAAACGCCAATGTCCTAGATTAACGCCATACAGTATGATTTCAAGCGTTACTCAAAAATTAACAAATCTGAATTGCATAGATGGTCATTGGGGACGAACAAAAATTCATCATGAAATCCGGAATTAAACATCAAAACCCCAATCTATTGCTGTTGATTGGCTTTCAATTGCATTAAAACGCTGTAGTTGCGTCAGTTTAACGTATCAAGACAACTTGATTTTTTGCGCGTAAAATTGAAACAAATTAAAAAAAAAAAAAACAACAAAAAAAAAAAAACAAAAAAAAAAAAACAAAAAACAAACAAACATTATATGGGCACTGAACTAACATAAAAGTACCAAAACGTTTGGTGTTGTAATCGAATGCATCGCTGTTTTAAGCACTATACTTTTGACATCATCGAAAAACGCTAGCGCCTTGAATGGCGCTGAAAGGAAGCATTAATGTTTTTTTTTTTTTTTTTTTTTTTTTTTTTTTTTTTTTTTTTGCTTTTTCTTGTGTTTTATGTCGTTAGCCTTTGCTTTCACAAAATCTCATTCTTGCAGCCACTGTAAGGTCTTCTTCAGATAGGTTACGTCTCGATGACGTTGATGAAATCAGCTTTAGCAAAGACTTCAGCAACAGGGCTATCGGTATCATAAACTTCGAAAAACCTTTTCTAATTTTTATCGTACACACTATGAATTGATTTCCAAATATAATGTTGGATTAAAGACGCTTTTAAGTGAGGGCATTTCGGAACTTGAATTTTATGGTGACTTGGTTTACAAATTTAAGAAACTTATAGGAATTAATGATTTTTCTTTTCAGTTCAGAAAAATCATAACACGTTACAGACGTATAGGTTATAACTTGAATGTTATGCGACGGTCTGCATGCTTAGTTTTTAACCCAATCATGGTTGATAACTATGCTGCCTTCTTTAATTGCACGCCGGTGGGTCGGGCGTCAGACTCTGTGATGGCCCCCGACTTAAAGCTATTCATTTTAGTTGGTTGGGGCCGGAGCTTCTTGTTTGTTGCTTGGCCCACCGGGGTCCAACTGGTGTTTTTCTTTTGCTCCGGAGTTAGTAGGTTATTCGGCGCCCAGGGATCTCTATCGTCGGGCAGCTTACTCAATCTGTGAGTCCTAGTTTTTGATTCATCAGGATGTTAATCATGATTTATTTGTTTGTTCTTGATGATTCATTGACTAGTTAGAGATTCACCACGAGGACCGAAGAACTAACTAAATGTTATGAACCACTGCAGAAGCTGAGGGTGAGGTTAGGCACCTGTAAAACCGGTTTAAGCCCGCCAGTAACTTTGTGTTACTGATCGTTCCAAGGCGATACTTCTGTGGTGGTTTTTTTGTTTTATGTCTTGGTGTTTAAATTTTTTTTTGCGCTGTTGGCGCCTTATGTGTGTTTTCATAGTTTTAGTTAAGTTAAGGTAACTGAGTGGCCACCTATTGGGAAAATAGCTGCTCATTCGGCTTACGATATGTTTCATGGTATAAGTACCTGATTGTTAGTTTGTTTTTTTCCCACCTCGGTTTTTGGAGTGGGAATCTTTTTCTGATTGCGCCTTTTCCTGATCTTTGCCTACTTGTACCTTTTTTTTTCAGCGAACAGGTGTTGAGTATGGTGTTAAGATTCAGGATATTGTGTTTATTTTATACTTCAGATCAACTTTAAATTAATTTTAAGCAAGTGATTTCCGATGTATAGTAGAGTTGCATTATGAAAGTCCGTCAGTACATTTGTACCGCAACGCGACAAAATGTACCTTCGGGAATTCTGACGTTACTACGACGTTACCCGTATAAAGTAGAAAAATAAACAACAAAAATACATGAATGAGAAAGGGGATGGGCCTTAACCAGTGGAAATGGTCTCCTTCCCGCCTAGTATCTTTGGCTTGAAGTTTTGGCTTGAAATTGCAGCAACATTTTGTAATACATGTGTTGGCCAGTTGAAATCTCGTGTTAATTTTATTCTAATCGGTTTTTTAATAATTGCTAATACATTTTCGCTGTACTGATAGAAATGGTAATTTCGCTTTCCTAGTAAAATGGTTTTATCAATGATAATGATAATCTCTGTATTTCTTGTGTCTTTGGTTGGGATTTTAACTTAATTACCTGAAAAGTTTTTGTTACATGTGTTCGCCAGTTGAACACTATGTTTGTTTTTATTTTATTTTCTTTCTTTATGAAATCGAAGATGTCCCACAGGAAAAATAGTTTTCGGCGTTGTCCCCAGTAAAAACGATAATCGGTGTACCAAGAAAAGTGGTTTATCTTCATTATTCTTGTCCCCAGTAAAAACGATAATCGGTGTGCCAGGAAACGTGGTTTATTATGCTACTGTTTATTGTGCTTGCCTCTCTGTCATTCTCGTTGCCTTTCGTTCCGGTTGAAACTTAGCCGGATAGCTACCTTGTTGGGAAAGAGCCAGTCATTCTGCTCCTCGTGTTTGTTGTCGGAAAAATGTTTGGTTATGTTTTATGTATTTTCTTTCCCACCTGGTGTCTATGTTGGAACTTTCGGTTCTAACGTGTACCCACAATCTATGTTTTGAGCAAAAATAAGAAAAATATCATTTTTTTCCAGTGAAATTTTTCATTTTTACTACCAAATTTTTTTCTGTATATTGCATGGGCGTGTTTTCGTGATGACGCTCAAAATGTTAACTATACATTAAATAGATCTTTGCTTGTTTGATTTATTACTTAAAGACCGAATCGAACAGCTAAAGTCATAGATCATAAATCGTGGATACACGTTAGGTGTAGGCGGTTCTAACGAGTACCCACAATCTATGTTTTGGAGCAAAAATAAGACCAGAGGACCAATGGTCCTGTAAACGCTCACCTGAGATTTGCTGCATATACCAATAAATATGTTTGAATATTTTTGTATTTAACCCCAGTGCAGGGGCAGATGAAGCCCTTGGGCCATTTTCTTTTTTTTTTCAAAATAATCAATATTCTGTCCATTTGCCAATTTCCTGCTGGCTTTTCCCTTCAAATGGCATTTTAACAGTTTACCCATTCAAATGCATAGGCGACCTATGTTGACCTTGTCGTAAAATAGGTCAAGGTCACCACAGGGTCATGATTTATTGTAGTACTTAAGCCATTGATGCTTCATGCCAGGTTTTTTGAAATCGGTCCACCAGTTCCAGAGAAGAATATTTTTGAAGGGTTATTACTGAATATGGGCATGGCGGCCATCTAGGTCATATGTCCTAAATTATTTATATACACATTGATTCCCCCATTCTATGGATGCTTCACATAAAATTTGGCTTTGATTGGCCAAGCGGTTTCAGAGGAGAAGATGCTTGCATATGAAGGTAATATACATGTATATTGTCCCGATGTGGGGCAGATGAGCCCCTGGGGTCCATTTTTTTCAGAATCATTAACATTCAATCCTACGACCCATTTCCTGCAAGATTTTCCCTTTTTAAAATGCCATTTTAACAGTTTTCCCCATTCAAATGCATGGACCACCTATGTTGACCTTGCCGTAAAGTAGGTCAAGGTCACCACAGAGTCACGATTTATATACACATTGTAGTACTTGAGTCATTGATGCTTCATGCCAAGTTTCTTTGAAATCGGTCCAGTGGTTCCGGAGAAGAAGATTTTTGAAGAGTTTTTACCATATATGGGCATGGCGGTCATCTTGGTCATGTGACCTAAATTATTTATATAGACATTGGTTCCCCCTTCCTATAGATGCTTCATATAAAATTTGGCTTTGATTGCCCAAGCAGTTTCAGAGAAGAAGATCTTTGAAAATGGTGGACGACGACGACAGACGACGGACGACGACGGACGAACGAACGACGGGTGCGCTCTGTAGCGTATTGAGGGTTCATATGACAGGCAAACTAAACAACACAGCAAAGTTTAACACAAAAATATTTATTAATGTGTGAACTTAATCTATAGAAGGATAGAACAGACAGCAAAAGATAGAATATAGCACAGAAAGATATTTACATAGAACAGAAGTAGTTTACATAATAACTAATTCTCTTCACTACTAATTCTATTAGTTCAAATCAATTATATGATACTGCACCGGTGTTTTAATAAAATGTAACATTCGTATAGATATTTATTCAAATAAACAGTTTCTGCAAATATTATGATTAATGTCATTAAGTCACTGTGTATTTCTACTGATAAATACAGTCAATGGATATTATGATACTCTAGTGTCATAATGGCTGCCCATAATTCAAGCACAAGTTGTTCAATTGTCATTAATGTTCTCTATACGCAGAGAATAGTCCATAGTATCCCAGCAGGCACCTGACGTCTGTTTGACGTCAGATATTGGTTATATTTTGGTCGCGACCAATTTCCAACGTCTATCAGACGTCATTTCCTGACGTCTTTTGGACGTCTGGATTGGACGTTGTTTTGACGTCAAACTAGTTCGTCAGTTAGACGTCGTAATCAAGACGTGATTTAGACCTTGTGTTTTTCATACTTCTGACCATGTGTGGTGTGCAAATTAATGAAACTTCAATTTGGGTAAAAATCAGATCATTCGTTTCGTGTGTTTCTTTTGCTTTCTTCCTTTCTTTTTTTTCTATGTTACTTCCAGCAGACATTTGACGTCCGTTGGACGTCAGATTGACGTCAGACTCCAACGTCATAATAACGTTGGAGTTAGGTTGATTTTGAAAATTTGTTTGTTGTCAAAACTAGACGTCAAAATGACGTGCTAAATCCGACGTCGGTTTAACGTCTGAAAGCTGACGTCAATCTGACGTCATAAAAACGACGTTTGAATTCAAATGTCATATAAATAGTTTAAGGTGTATATTTTTCGCATTTTTGAATAACAGTGGATTCAGAAGAGCAGTGATGCACTTTTGATAGTCCCTTTCACTCCTTAGATAGAGTTTTTCGGAACATACAAAATGTTCAAGATATTAATTCAGCCTGATGTTGGTACATCTTATTTAAGCAAAATTTTATTGCTTTATGGTGCTAAAACCAATAAGACATTAGTGTGAGAAATAAGATTATTCTGAACAATGGTGAAATAAATATTAAAATATACAAATTTTATTTTCATCTTAATTGAAAGTTTGATAATTTAGTGAAAGACTTTATTTTGATTAATAGATAATCATTTTTTTTCTACATTAATTAAGCATGAGGGCGAAATATGGGATTTCCCATACGAGACTCAGATATGACTTTTAAGTGGCAAGGTTGAAATTATTATTTGAATTTGATATTATATAGAGGATCTTACACGAGTGGTCATTTCATATGAAATTTATTAAACGAGCCTTCAGCGAGTTTAATAAATTTCATATGAAATGACCACGAGTGTAAGATTCGTTTTATCATATGACTTCTAAAATAGGATTTTATCGCCTTCGAAGTGGACACTGTTGTTACGGACGTCGTCAATAACGTTATGTCCCAGCAGGCACATGGCGTCAAAATGACGTCATATCAACGTCGATGTGACGTCATGACGTCGCATCGACGTTGATATGACGTCATTCTGACGTCATGTGCCTGCTGGGGTATTCCCGCAAAAGTGTTATTACACGTGTGGTCATACGATTTTTATGACATGACGTTATCCACTGGAAAACAGCGACGTCATATGATAATACATAATATGTGTAATAAATTATGTCAGTTTAAGGGCAGCTAACTCTGTCGACATATATGAAAAACACGTCCCCAGCAGGCATCTGACGTTAACTTGACATCGGATATTGGTTGTATTTTGGTCACGAAGTCATACAACCAATAACCAACGTCCACCTGACGTCCAGTCCTGACGTCAGTGGACGTATTGATATGACGTCGAAATGACGCCGGATTCAAACGTAAGTCTAACGTCATATGTCGACAGAGTTAGCTGCCCTCGAACTGGCATAATTTCTTGCGCAAATGTAACAACATCAAATTCAAATAATAATTTCAACATTGCCACTTTTAAAAAAGCCATATCTAGGTCTCGTATCGGAAATCACCATGCTTAATTAATTTAGAAAAAAATAATTATTTGTTAATCAAAATAAAGTCTTTCACTAAATTATTAAACCTTCTATTAAGACGAAAATGAAATTTGTATATTTTAATACTTATTTCACCATTTTAAATTATTGATTGTTCACAATAGTCTTATTATTTACACTAATGTCTTATTTGTTTTAGCACCATATAACAATAAAATTTGACATGAATAAGATATACCAACATCAGAGTGGTTTAATATCTGAAACATTTTCCCGAATAACTCTATCAAAGGAGTGAAAGGGAAGAAGCCTCCGTGGTGCAGTGGTTAAGTCACTCGCCTTGTAAACCAGGGGTCGCAGGTTCGATCCCGGGCTTCTCCTAAAACCTCCTTCCGGTTGAGCCTTCGGGTGCTCCCGGAACAACAAACCCACAAAAAAACAACCTCCAAAAGTACTGGTCTCGCCCAGGAAAAAAAAAAAAAAAAAAAAAAAAGGAGTGAAAGGGAATAACAATAGTGCATCACCGCACTACTGAATCCACTTCAGGATTTCAGAAAGTTAATTAAACTGCGAACAAACATTCTTGATATCGGTTTTAGCACGTCAGATTGACGTCTGTTTTTGACGTCAAACAAACTTTCAAAATCAACCTAATCCCAACGTCATTATGACGTCACATTTGAGACATCAAACCAACGTTGTTTTTCTGACGTCAGAATGACGTCTGTTTTTGACGTCAGAATGACGTCTGTTTTTGACGTCAAACAAACTTTCAAAATCAACCTAAATCCAACGTCATTATGACGTCGGAGTCTGACGTCTATCTGACGTCCAACTGACGTCAAATGTCTGCTGGGATATGGCCGGTGTTATATAACATCTGTCAATAACAGCTCAACTTCATATGAATGAAGATCCCATAGTGACTGTCCACGCATGTTAGATTTAAACTCTCAATAGTCATCATTGGGTATGTTGTAGGTATAACATCAAAGGCGAAGACTCGGTACAGAATTCTTCAATATACTCCAATTACAACTTCTTGTAATTAAATTACTGCATTATGACTTCTTAATAGCAGCAAACACAAACTTCTTTGTCTAACATTATTATTTAAAGTCTGCATGTAATATTTTTCTTCATCACAAACATCTTTCCTCTACAGAAATAATCTGACCACTGACCACACTGAATGAATAATAACTGTCTTTTCACAATAGTTCACTCAGCTTAGTATGAATGAAAAAAATGATCAATACATTCTATTCAATGAATTTCACAGGTAAACACTTGCCTACATCAAAATCCAATATTAATCACATATAGTGTTGGAAAAAAGAAATGCAAAACAAGTAAATTTGCTACACGCTCCCCTGTGAGCCTTCGGCTCAGGTGAGCTAAAAATAGGTATACCCCTGCAAACCCCAGTTTTTCTATATAAAAGTGGGGTTTGATGGGGTATACATTTGTTTCCCTGATGGTGTGATTCACAATATAACCACCCAAGTGAACTACGACATACATGATTTGACTATGTAGCCCATCTTTTACTTACGGCCCATTAACTAGACTTGGCCAGTTACTTACGTGCACAATGCCGTTGCATTCGTCATCAAGGTAGAATATTTCTATCTCAATTCTATACGAATCATCGGCCAGAATAAACCATGAACAGTTGACATTGCTATCGTATTGTACAGTGTGATTCTCACTGGGGTAGCTGATAGTTCCATAGCTATTTGTTACATTACCACCACATTCCAACGTCTTGGCCATTTCTGAATTCACAATATATCATGACTCTACGTTGCAGTTGGTTAATAATTTAATACTACATTGCTAAGAGGGTAATAGTAAGAACTTTCAATCTGAAGAAATGATTATCGACAGAGGCGTAGCCGAGGTTAATCATCATTATCAAAGGGTGAACGTTTCTTTTTTTCACCCTACCAGCAATGAAATATTCATTTTAAAATATCGAGCTTGATTAAAATTGTAGAATTTACAAATCATATTGCCATAATGAAAAAAAAAAAAAAAAAAAAAAAAAAAAAAAAAAAAAAACAAAACGCTTTAGCTCGACGTTATGGAACGTAACTTCACCGCGGTTTCGGCTACTTAAAAATGATTAAGCCTCGTCAGTTAGATTTGGCAACAAGGAGCCAAAGAGAATTACTGTATTTGTGCATCTTTCAATAGGGTAGTCTATACAAAGATTAGTAAAACTCTAATCTGGCCAAATCTATGAGCCATCCCATGGGAAAACCAACAATCTGCATAGGTAACCGCGAAGCTGATCAGCGCCTTTGTTTTCGCTACTTGGATAGTACTATTCCTCTTCTACTTAAATCCGAAAGTTCAAGCTTCTAGCTCTTTTCTGTGCTTGTACAGGCCAGTTTATGTCGGACCTGGTCGGAAACCACATTGTTGGTTTTCCCACGAGGTGGCTCAATTAATAAACTTTGGTTAGAAAATTAGTCTAAATAATTTTCTGATTTCTCAGACTACCCTCGCTGAACTCAAAGGACCCAAAGGAAAATATAATCTGCACTATGAATGATGTAGGGGGAGACATTTTAGGGCCGCTACACGGCACAATACCAGCTACAGTAATAGGAAATAGAAAAAAAAAACTGAGACCCTTTTAGAGCAGTGAAAATATCAATGAGAAAACCGTTATCATTAAGCAAAATATCAATTATGCATATATGGTGCACACTGGTTCATCAAAATACAATTAAATAATGTGCTGTGTCAATACCATCAATGAAATAACATGTTTAAGAAAAACGAATTACATATGCGCATCAATCCTGCGCATATAATAATCGTATAGTAAGAATTTTCACCCTCCGGCCTATTGAAGTTTAACATTGTACATTTCAGCGCCTTCTGTTATTTTGTTTTCCTATATTGTACCATTTACATACAGGATACAGCATTTTTAAGCTTGGGTAAAAAGGACAAAATACGTTGTATAAAATTAACACAAGTTTTGTAGCATTGTGAAATGTGTGACAAAGGTAACCCTTATGCACATGAATCATGCCAGCTTCAACTTTTATTTTCAGCGAAAAAAAGAAATCTAAGCCATTTCTTATTCACACAAATTATGTTAAAATTTGGCAACCCTAATTCACGTAACGTCTGTCCACTGCAAAAAGAAATTTTAGACTCAATAATCTTATACTCCCAATGCTTTAACACAGTTTTTGCCCATTGATGATGCATTAATACCTTAGTATCTTTGAATAAATTAAGCCAAATGCAATTTTGTGCAGCCATTTAAGAAATTATTCACGTCCGAATTAGATCGCCTCGATGTCTGTCCACATTTCTATGTTACGTGAATGGGTGAACTTTGAACCCTATTTCGTCATGCTGATGCAGCATAATCACCCAATCGGTGACACGTATTAATTTGTCAATCGGATAACCTCTAAACCTGTAAACAATTTCCCGTTGGCTGTTATCAAGGCCGATAAAAGCACAAAACCATCGTCTGTCCGAAAGTTACGTGAAATTGTAAGTTACGTGAATTTGATGTATTTTTTATCTGGCGAGAGTATTTGGTGTTGTTTTCAGAAGAAAATGGTGTTTAACAGTCATTAGAGTTTGATTAATAATGCGAGCAAACACACATTGAAGTCTGTGAAAGTCTTGATCTATTTTTGTGAGATTTACCGAAATCAGACAGACGCTCGCCCAAAAATGCACGTAACAAGACAGATGGGTCACAGATCGGTTATTTTGGAAGTTTGGGTTTGTATTGCCTGAATAAACCAAAATATTTGTTTTGGTAGTTCTATGCTTTTCATGTATTTTCAGAACATGTTGTGTAAAAATAGATTCACGCTCACCTATATTTTAGGCTTTCCTCGCTTCACGGCACTGGACAGCCACAACGTCTGTCTTTGTTACGTGAATTTTAGTTCATCGTCTGTCAAGTTGCGTGAATGTCTAAGCTTCGTCCGTCCAAGTTACGTGATTTATCTATCTTATATGCTGGTTCTGGTTCTTGAGAATGGAATTTGGGGGTCAAATTTAGTATGCTTAGAGCCTTAGAGGTAGGCAAAACATATTTGGTACATATTCGAATATTGGATTGGCGATCGAGATGGCGATTTTTACTCGTTGAAAAAGCTAATATGTATCGAGTTTGCAAGGGAGGTGACACTGTATGTATGATATTGGCCATGTGCAAAAAGTGGTATTTTTGTATTCAGACTCCTCAAAGGAGTTAAACCGATAATAAATTAAATGTGTTTTATTTGTTCTATACTTTTTCAATCCCAGTATTTAATTTTTGTACGGTTTCTATCACACGACAAACACCTCGATGGACTGTGTTTACAGCCTTTTGTTATTTGTTCTACTCTTAAGTATTAAAACAGATCAGCTCCTTTCTAGATGTTCGAAAAGTCACACGTTGCCCAGGGGTCGCAGGTTCGATCCCGGGCTTCTCCAGAAATCAACAAACAATAAAACTTACATACAATAAATCCTCCTAACCGGTTGAGCCTTCCAGTTCGGGTGCTCCCGGGACAAACAACCTCCTAGTACTGATCTCGACCAGGAAGAAAAAAAGTCACACGTTGCATTTGTATGCACTATGACTAGTAGCCACACCCCATCCCTGAGGAATAGCGGGGACTGACTTTTGGTCCAGCAGATTCCCGCTAAAAGTCCCGCCCTGCTTTCTTTTGTTGAAATGATTATACAAACCAGTGTACAACAGTAAATTAATAAAAAGAAAACTGTAAAACAACAGCGTGCCTAATTGGCATTATGAAAACAACGTGTCAAACTGTCAATTTCAATTTGCATCAAAGATGCCTAAAGAGGTTGTCTAAACATTGACCACCGTTACATCACGCAATAATTGTACTGCTCAGAATTTTTAAAAGAACACTGCCCCCTTGAACGTTAAATACCCCAGCTTTGGTCAGCTTTGCTACCATGTCAGGAACTGGAGTGACTTCGTCTGTGTCCTGGAACATTGCAACCATGTCAGGACCTGGATTGACTTGGCCTGTACCCTGGAACATTGCTACCATGTCAGGAACTGGAGTGACTTCGTCTGTGCCATGGAAAATTGTTACCATGCCAGGAACTGCAGTCAGTGTCCTGGATCATTGCTACCATGACAGGTACTGGAGTGACTTCGTCTGTGTCCTGGAACATTGCTACCATGACAGGATCTAGAGTGACTTCGTCTGTGTCCTGGAACATTGCTTCCATGTCAGGTACTACTGGAGTGACTTTTTCTCTGTGTCCTGGAACATTGCTACTATGCCAGGAACTTGAGTGACTTCTGTTCCCTGGAACATTGCTACCATGACAGGTACTGGAGTGACTTCATCTGTGCCGTGGAAAATTGCTACAATGCCAGGAACTGCAGTCAGTGTCCTGGATCATTGCTACCATGTCAGGTACTGGAGTGACTTCGTCTGTGTCCTGGAACATTGCTACCATGACAGGTACTGGAGTGACTTCGTCTGTGTCCTGGAACATTGCTACCATGTCAAGTACTGGAGTGACTTCGTCTGTGTCCTGGAACATTGCTACCATGCCAGGACCGTGAGTGACTTCTGTTCCCTGGAACATTGCTACCATGTCAGGAACTGGAGTGACTTCTTCTGTGCCGTGGAAAATTGCTACCATGCCAGGAACTGCAGTCAGTGTCCTGGATCATTGCTGCTATGTTAGGTACTGGTGTGACTTCGTCTGTGTCCTGGAACATAGCTACCATGACAGGATCTAGAGTGACTTTGTCTGTGTCCTGGAACATTGCTTCCATGTCAGGTACTGGAGTGACTTTGTCTTAGTCTTGGAACATTGCTACCATGTCAGGATTTTGAGTGACTTCTGTTCCCTGGAACATTGCTTCCATGTCAGGTACTGGAGTGACTTCGTCTGTGTCCTGGAACATTGCTACCATGCCAGGAACATGAGTGACTTCTGTTCCCTGGAACATTGCTACCATGACAGGTACTGGAGTGACTTCGTCTGTGTCCTTGAACATTGATACCATGTCAGGTTCTGGATTGACTTTGTCTGTGCCCTTGAACACTGCTACCATGTCAGGAACTGGAGTGTCAAGGTCTGTGCCCTGGAACATTGCTCCCATGTCAGGAACTGAAGTGTCAATGTCTGTGCCCTGGAACATTGCTACCATGTCAGGTACTGGAGTGACTTCGTCTGTGTCTTGGAACATTGCTACCATGTCAGGTACCGGAGTGACTTCGTCTGTACCCTGGAACATTGCTACCATGACAGGTACTGGAGTGACTTTGTCTGTGTCCTGGAACATTGCTACCATGTCAAGTACTGGAGTGACTTCGTCTGTGTCCTGGAACATTGCTACCATGTCAGGTACTGGAGTGACTTCGTCTGTACCCTGGAACATTGCTACCATGACCGGTACTGGAGTGACTTTGTCTGTGTCCTGGAACATTGCTACCATATCAGAAACTGGAGTGACTTCGTCTGTACTCTGGAACATTGCTACCATGTTAGGTACTGGAGTGACTTCGTCTGTGCCCTGGAACATTGCTACCATGTCAGAAACTGGAGTTACTAGGTGTGTGTCCCGGAACATTGCTACCATGTCAAGTACTGGAGTGACTTTCTCTGTGCCCTGGAACAATGCTACCATGTCAGAAACTGGAGTGACTTCGTCTGTACCCTGGAATATTGCTACCATGTTAGGTACTGGAGTGACTTCGTATGTGCCCTGGAACATTGCTACCATGTCAGAAACTGGAGTTACTAGGTCTGTGTCCTGGAACATTGCTACCATGTCAAGTACTGGAGTGACTTTCTCTGTGCCCTGGAACATTGCTACCATGTCAGAAACTGGAGTGACTTCGTATGTGCCCTGGAACATTGCTACCATGTCAGAAACTGGAGTTACTAGGTCTGTGTCCTGGAACATTGCTACCATGTCAAGTACTGGAGTGACTTTCTCTGTGCCCTGGAACATTGCTACCATGTCAGAAACTGGAGTTACTAGGTCTGTGTCCTGGAACATTGCTACCATGTCAAGTACTGGAGTGACTTTCTCTGTGCCCTGGAACATTGCTACCATGTGACTTCGTATATGCCCTGGAGTATTGCTTCCATTTCAGGAACTGGGGTAGCTTCGTCTATGCCCTGGAGTATTGCTACCAATTCAGGAACTGGAGTGATTTTGTTATGTCCTGGAACATTGTTTCCATGTCAGGAATTTAAGCGACTCCGAATGTGCCCTGGAACATAAATGTTTTGTCAGGAACGGGAGTGACTTCGTCTGTGCCCTGGAACATTTCAATCATTTTAGGAACTATTTTTGTCTGTCTCCTGGAACATTGGTACTATGCCAGGAACTGGAGTGACTACATCTTTTTCCTGGAGCAATGCTACCATGTCAGAAACTGAAGTGACTTCGACAGTGCATTGGAAAATTTCTGTCAGGATTTGCTGTGACTTCGTCTGTGTCCTTGAACCTTGCTACCTTCAGTGTTTTTAAAAGAATGCATAAAATTTAAGATTGATATTTGAAAAACAAGATGACATATTTTTGACGAGCAGATGCTCAGACTAATCTGAGTCTTTGCCGGGTGCATATGCCAAATGCTGATGCCTAATTCATGGAAAAGTTTGCAAATTTTGGCAGATATCTATCTTTAAACTAGCAAAGGAGTAAATGTGCATACAAAATACCAAATCATGTTAGTATGGAATAAGAAGACGCTCCAGCAGTCAATGTTACCAAGTAAACGGAATCAATATACACAGAGGACTATTCTAAGCATGCTTTGCATCCTAAGAGCAAGTTATAGCCCACAAACAAATCAAAAAAGATTAAAGAGGTGCTCATAAGTTGTTTGATCCATTAACCTTTTTATTCAATGTATTATTGAGTTTATTTAACATATTGAAGAAACAAAAGAAAAAAATGTTCGGCAAAGCCTCGCATATCATCTTTTCCAAACGTGTTTAATACATCTGATGGTACATGGGCAAAAAATATCCTCTATTATTGTAATACTAAAGAATACAGCTTTGTGCTATGACATTCTGGAGTTTCATTAAGAAAATACTGCTGTTATGCAGAAGATTCTGTATTATATGTATGTCAGGAGTATTTATTTGATGCGCGTCTGTCCTGTTACGTGATAAGGGTAAAGTCAAGAAGCCTATTAAATGTGATGGTACAGTGAACTTGACAATGGAGAATCATCGACAATGGCGAATCACTCGTAAGGATATCGCAGAATTTCTTGAATCTTAGACAAAATATTATTTATTATACAACTCAGTCATTTACTTTCATCTATGCCTTGAGGTTTGGTAAAAGAATGGATTCAAAATTCCACCGGACAATAAAATCAGGGTTGCTGAAACGCTTGACCCCTTAACTAAGATGCCTAGTTTATTGTTCCGCAAAAAGTGACGTTCAGATAAATATGTTTCATACCTCGTTTCTAAGCATTTTATTATGGCCATTTTTGCATTACTTAAATGCCTAATATCCCTAGTTATACATTATGCGTGTTTTTGATAAAAGTTTTGACATTGAAGGTAGATATAAGCGTGGAAAAATGTACATGTACATTCGACAATAGCGAATCATACTTTGTGTGGTAAAAAGAATGTGCACAAAGTACTGATAATCTACCTTTGAAAGGCTCGCCCAGGAACAATTTGGTTCGGTCAATGACGTAACTAATATTGATGCAAGTCGTTGTTTAACTTTCTTGATTTTAGGCTTACATTGATTCATTAAACAATAAAACATGCTTAAATCGGTATAATTGACCTTTCCGACAGGACATTTGCTGTTGACAGTGAACGTATAGCACCAAAGCAAATTAACACAATATTATCGAACACCATTTAATTTCGCATGATGATGGCATCATTTGTTTGCAAAAATAACCTTCTAAAATGGTTTTGTTTGGGCTATAAACTATTTGATTCGCCATTGTCGAGTTGGTTCGCCATTGTCTAATGCGGGAGGTATTATATCAACAGAGTTATCTCCCATTAGGAAATCGAATGAACTAAAATTATTATTTTCCTGAAAAGCTGAGACATGTAAGATGTGCTTAGTATCAAATAAAATAACACTCCCATGGTCGTGTTTAAAATAATAGCGTTTGACCTCTTAGTGGTTCGCCATTGTCGAGTCCACTGTAATGCAAAAGGAGGTTCATTTCAATGCTTTATTTATACAGATATACTGGTCAATGGCCCTTATTTAGTTTATTCTTGAAGAGGTGATTACACAGTGCTGCCTGACGCTGTAGAAAGAAAAAAAAATATTGTTTCATTCTACAGATAAATATTTTTTAAATATAAATTTTCCAGCCTTAATATATCTGTTACTAATTCTTTAGACAGTGAAGTTTCTCTTTCTGAGAAGACATATGGTTAATAAATACAAAATTCAACCATTAAATGTTATTCTGCTATACATACACCTGAGTAAGTATTCAATGATTCTATATGATTAAAAATGTCTGTCCTGTTACGTGAAATTTGACAGGCGTTTTAAAGACTCAAAAATTTTGACACGGCAAAGGTGATTTATCCCCAATGTGTAATATAATGATAATATAGATATGTGCCTTTGGGATAGAAACAATATCCCTGGCACATGTGTTTCAGTCTTTCTGAACGTCTCCTTTCCAAATGGTTATTCGCGCTAAAATTGACGTTAACCATGTTTTATAACTGTATAATTCAGAATTTCTGTCGGTTGATTTTCGGTGTACTGACTGAAAGGAGTTCCGGATCAGGTGATTAGATGGAACATGATCGACACGTAATCGAATAGGCGACGTTTTTTCAGCGTTGAATGTCAATGGCAGATATTTTTTCAATGTGTGTCATGTCACTGCTGGGAATCATGTGACCGCAAATGTTTCCATATACACCAAAATGTAAACAAATGACGTCATCAGTTTTGTTTTCTTTTCAAATAACTTCAAGATACTCTTGTTGATTTTTATGACACCTAGTGCAGTCCATGGATAACCCTATTTGGAAGATTTTGAGCCATAGTTTGTGGCATTTCACCTGGCCAGTGTTTCAAACACTTCAAAATTTTACTTAAAATACGCTGTTACCCTACACACATAAGTTTTATTTCCTTCAATATTTTAAATATAAAATATTAATCATGACATTGAAATTCATTACATACTGCTGTGGTATTACAAAAACGTGGGAAATTGTTTCATAACGGATAAAACCAAATTCTGCAATTTGAAGAGCAGATTACTTTGCTAGATACCATGTACACAGCAAGCCAAATTGATTCCTTCCACACAAACAAATTGTGTTCCTATTTTCTGTCAGTTTAATATTTAAGTAGACTAATTTTGGCTCTCTAAAATGTATAAGGTCCAATACTTTGACGGACAAAGCCATGTTTTTCGCTAGTTCAGAAAGTAATAAATCATACAAACTGTTTGACTCTTTACGAGCTCACTACTACTCATATCCATCCATGTTCTTATAAACGTTTCATGTTGAATACCTTTTCTTTTTTCCTTTCTTTCTTTATTTATACCCGACAAAATAAGAAACGCAATGATGCCATTAATCAATTTCCCATAAAGCTCATAAGAATTAACAAAAAATTATGGATCCAATTTCATAGATATGCTTTTCGATCAAACCTTTAAACAAGGAGCAAAACCAGTGCTTCAAAAATTAGCCCTCAATCAGGAGGCGGGGGGGGGGGTTGCATATGTTAAGTCACGTTAAAATTGCACAGTTTTTCATCCTCTCTTTGGTATTTGCTTTAGATATTTAGAACCTTTTGAGTACACTTCAACGACCCCAGACACGAACTCTTTGCATCTTTATCCTCAACGTGCACCAAGCGTACACCAAGCGTACAAAACGCACCTGTAACGCGCTTCTAACGTGTCTCCGACGTGCTCCTAGCGTATGTTGAATTTTACACTTTTGTCAACACGCCCGGCGCGCGTTTGGCTTATACGCTAAAACAGCAGTCACACATTAGCGTATAACCCAAACGCGCGCCGGGCGTATGAAAAATGTCAACACGCTGAAGATTTTGGACGTATAAAAATTAATTTGTACCTTTAACTCGCTTTAGCAGTCACACATTAGCGCGCGACTGAGGCGTGTGCCGGACGTATAAAAATCTCAAAGTTTTAGAGTACGTTTGTCTTACGTCCCAGACACGCTGAGCACACGCTATGGACATGCAGCGAACGTTCAACGCGCGCCTCACACACGCTAGGGGCACGCTACTGAAGCAATATCTCATAAAATCGGAACGCGCGTGGAGCGTACACTGGCGTGCCTCGAACGTGTGCCAAACGCGTTCGAAGCGTATTCGACGCGCCTGTAGCGCGCGTGGAACTTATTCGAAACGTATAAGTCACACGCCCGGGACACGCCGAGCTTCTAGAAAATTTTAAAGCATGTTTAAATTTTTTTTGATCCAAAACGCGCACGAAACGCGCAATGATTTTTAGCGACATACAGCGACGCGCACCGGACGTACACCAAGGGTACACAACGTACTCGTAACACGTTTCGAACGTGTCTCCGACGTGTGTCTGGCGTATGTGGAATTTTGCAATTTTTCAACACGCCCGGCGCGCGTTTCACTTATACGCTAATGTGTGACTGTTGTTTAAAATAGCAGTCACACAGTAGCTTGTAAGTGAAACGCGCACCGGGCGTGTTGAAAAAATAGCAATATTCCACATACTCCAGACGCACGTCGGAAACACGTTCAACACTCGCTACAAGCGCGTTGGGTACGCTTGGTGTACGTCCGGCGCGCGTCGCTGTACGTCGATAAATGTCTCTGCATGTTTCGCGCGCGTTTGGGCTCAAAACATTTTTAAACATGCTTAAAAATTTTCTAGAAGCTCGGCGTGTCTCGGGCGTGTGACTTATACGTGTGAAATAAGCTCCACGTGCGTTACAAGCGCGTTGAATACGCTCTGAACGCGTTTGGCGCACGCTTGATGCACGTTAGTGTACGTTACATTCGCTTTCCGATTTTATGAGATATTGATTCTCTAGCGTTCCCCAAGCGTATGTGAAACGCGCGTTGAACGTTCGATACGCACCTGTAGCGCGTGCTTAGCGTGTCTGGGACGTGTCACAACCGTACTCCAAAACTTTGAGAATTTTTATACGTCCGGAACTCGCCTCAGTCACGCGCTAATGTGTGACTGCTAAAGCAAGTTAAAGGAATAGATTAATTTTTATACGTCCACAGTCTTCAGCTTGTTGAGATTTTTCATACGCCCGGCGCGCGTTTGGGTTATACGCTACTGTGTGACTGCTGTTTTATGTTTGACTGCTGTTAGAAATAGCAGAATAAGCCAACGCGCGCCGGGCGTGTTGACAAAAATGTAAAATGTAAACGCTTGCCGTACGCTGGGTGTACGTTGATATACGTCGCTAAAGGCCGGTGCACGCTCTAGGCACGTTTGGGCTTAAACATTTTTAACATGCTCAAAAAATTCCAGAAGCTGGGCGTGTCTTGTGTGTATGCCTTATACGTTTCGAATAAGTTCCACGCGTGTTACAGGCGCGTTGAATACGCTATGAACGCGTTTGAGGCACGCTAGTGTACGCCGCATGCGTTTTCCGATTTTATGAGATATTGTTTCAGTAGCGTGCCCCAAGCGTCTGTGAGACGCGTGTTGAACGTTTACTGTGCGCCTGTAGCATAGGCTTAGCGTGTCTGGGAAGTAACACAAACGTACTTCAACACTTTGATATTTTTATACGCCCAGCACACGTCTCAGTCAGGCGCTAATGTGTGACTGCTAAAGCGAGTTAAAGGAACAAGTTATTTTTATACGTCCAAAATCTTAAGCATGTTGAGAGTTTTCATACGCCCGACGCTCGTTTGGATGATAAGCTAATGTGTGACTGCTGATACATAATAAAGCCAGAAAAGCATTCAAGGATTCGTTCTCACTATTGAACAAAACAGAGAATTGCTACTTTTCTATTATTGGTCATATTTTAGCTGCAATAATGCACCAGTCATTTGTAACCACTGCCCCCCCCCCCCCACCTACGGGTAAGGGCGGGATTAAGACATTTCTGCTTTCTGAATTCCAGTGCCCTGATATAAGCCCCACACCCAGGGGGCAAACTGGAGGTCAAAACTTTGCTCTTTGCCCCTCCCGTAGCGACAGAAAATCATCCTGGGGTAAGGATCCTAATGCCAAAACTCCCTGCACTGCGGTACACTCGAAAAGTAATTGCCCCGCACTTAAGCCCGGCTATCCCCAACCCTTCACCGTAGGTGCGTGTGTGAGGGGGGGGGGGGCAATGGTTATAAAGGACTGGTGCATTAGCAATTAATACATATATCGACGAAAGAACAGTAAAAACGATGACTATTGTTTTTGTGTGCAGGGTATCAATCCACATTGCATGTGTATAGGGATGCAATGTCAATGATGTTTATTATCTTTTTTCATATGGCATTTAGCATATTTCTGTAAAATGTAGGTAATTGTCCTTTGAAAAAATGTTATTTTACCTCTAAGAAAAGGACGCATTGTTGCTGGAAGATTGAATAAGGCCCAAAATAATTATTTGGTGTACATGGCAATAAACACTTTTGATGATGGTTATGAAGTGCTTACAAAAACAAAACACTTTGCAAGATTAGCTAGCACATGGTTCACTAAATCTGATGTCTCTGCAGCGCCTGGGCATATTCATCCATCATTATCCCTCACCCTTTGAAAGAAAACTCAATAGACTTACCCAGAGAAAAATGGCGGCTACTTGTTTACAATTCGCACATATTATAAACATTGCGTATCACGTGATTCCCAGCAGTGCATGTGGTTGTCTTCAAGGATGAGTGACCATAATTAAACTCATAATTAACGCATATATGTTGAAAACATAAAGGTGTGATTAAAACGTAAATTAAACTAATTGTTCTGGATTACCAACATTTGCTTTTTGACAACCGAGAACGTTGTTTTGACAGTCTCATCATGAAAACATGTCCGTGTAATGTATACCCCCTTAAACCCCACTTTTATATAGAAAAACTGGGGTTTGCAGGGGTATACCTATTTACTTATTTTTGCTCCAAAACATAGATTGTGGGTACTCGTTAGAACCGCCTCGCCGAGGCGGTTCTAACGTGTACCCACAATCTATGTTTTGAGCAAAAATAAGAAAAATATCAAATTTTTTCCTGTGAAAATTTTCGTTTGTAAAACCAAAAAATTTTCTGTATATTATATGGACGTATTTTCGGAATGTGAAATGCAATTTTGTTTGAAGGTACATGTTCCGGATTGCCGCTGATACAGTATTTGCAAAACTCACATTATGAAAACGCGCCCATGTTATATACAGATTTTTCCTCAGTTGTAAAAACTGAAAATTTTCATTAGAAAAATTTGGATATTTTTAATGTTTTGGATAAAAAAAAAAAAAAAAAAAAAAAAAAAAAAAAGGTATACCCCTGTAGACCCCAGTTTACGATATAGTGGGGTTAAAGGGGGTATATATCGCACGGACATGTTTTCCTGATGAGTACCCGAATCCTCAAAGCTTCTGTGTTGTAGCCGAAATCCCGTCCCGTTCACGTGGTCGTTGGAATGAAAATGTAAAATTAGTCTGTTTCCTTTAGACAAAATCGGCAGGATTCTCAAGTGTCCACAAAGCCTCTTTGTTGCACCACTTTTCCATGGGTCATTCTCATATATCTTAAGTATAAATAGCATTGAATTATGAGTACTTTCTAATACTGCACACGTTCAGATTTAATACGAATATCTTTACACTATGAATATTTTTATGCTAATGAACACATTATGAATACATGATGCGTCAGAATGAATCAAATTTTTATACTACAGGGTGTCCCAAAAAACTTGACCGCTACAATATATGCTTACTATTTATTTCATTTTTACAGATAACTCAATCAAACTAAGCAGGAGTATGCTTCAAAACAACGTCTTTAGATACATATAAATTGCAATTATGTACTAACCCTAATATTCGAAATGACCACCATTAATTTACATGTCCACTTTCGGAGTAACAAAAATTGTAAACAAAACATTTGATGGCCGTTCACTCCCCATTT
The DNA here is from genome assembly GCA_964017185.1 of Rugalucina vietnamica. Classification (NCBI taxonomy): domain Eukaryota; kingdom Metazoa; phylum Mollusca; class Bivalvia; order Lucinida; family Lucinidae; genus Rugalucina; species Rugalucina vietnamica. Next base: position 6,723,260 of record OZ024873.1, read on the forward strand.
TGGAATAAAATTTCAATTTTTCTACACATTTTGTCCAGATTTTAATAAACGCTTTTAGTTTCTGATAATTATTGTTATTGTATCCTCTTTATTACCTTTTTTTAGAGAGAATAAAGGCTTGAAAATGCTTGGAGATTGCATTTTGTTACTGTTTTCCATTTCCGTGAATGCGAGTTTCAGCTGATAACAGGCAGTCACATCACAAAATCGTTATGACGTCACTTGCTAATGAAGCATCAGCTAGCAAACTGGATGTCATATTATGACACTACCACTGTGTAAAATATATGTGTATATCTGTTTATTCACAAAGCTATGCACTTTTTCGTAGCGGCTCGTTTTTTGGGACACCCTGTATTATCATTACGAAAACACGCCCATGCAATATACAGAGATTTTTTCAAGTTGTAAAAATTGAAAAAAAAAATCAGTAGAAAATCTTTGATATTTTTCTTATTTTTGCTCAAAACATAGATTGTGGGTACACGTTAGAACCGCCTCGGCGAGGCGGTTCTAACGAGTACCCACAATCTATGTTTTGGAGCAAAAATAAGAAAAATAGGTATACCCCTGCAAAGCCCAGTTTTACTATATAAAAGTGGGGTTCAAGGGAGTAAAAATACACGGACATGTTTTCCTGATGTCTTGCACGATGGAACTTCTTACGATTGTTCAATTTACTCTTAAGTGTTTTTGTTGTGTTTGCTTTTGTTTGTTTTCTTTCTGTTTTTCTTTTTTCTATTTTTTTTTTGTTTTCCGGCATTATAAAGTTAAAACAATAAGAAATGGTTAGAAACTGGTAGAACAATAACCAAATAATTATGAGCCTGTGCATGAGAAAACCAACAATTTGCATAGGCGAAAACAAAGACGCAGATCAGCTTCGCGGTGACCGCGAAGCTGATCAGCGCCTTTGTTTTCGCTACACGGATAGTACACTTCCTCTTCTTCTTAAATCCGAAATTTCAAGCTTCTAGCCTGCTTCTGTGACTGTGCAGCCTGGTTTATGTCAGACCTGGTCGGAACCCCAAATTGTTGGTTTTCTCATGCACAGGCTCTTATAATAGTTGTGCCTGTGCGTGAGTAAACCAACAATTTGGGTTTTGACCAGGTTTGACACAAAACAGCCTGTACAGTCACAGAAACAGGCTAGAAGCTTAACATTTCTGATGTAAGAAGGAGAATTTGTGCTGAGGGTGAGGTTATGGCCATGTAAAATCGATTTAAGCCCGCCAGTAATTTCATATTACTGATCGTTCCAAAGCGATCATTCTGTGGTGGTTCTTTTTTATGTCTTGGTGTTTAAAATTTTTGTGCTGTTGGCGCCTTATGTATGTTTTCATATTTTTAATTAAGTTTAGGTAAATGAGTGGCCACCTATTTGGAAAATAGCTGCTCATTCGGCTTACGATATGTTTTCATGGTTTTAGTACCAGTTTGTTAATTTAGTTTTTTACCACCTCGGTTGGAGTGGGAATCTTTTGCTGATTGCGCCTTTTCCTGATCTTTGCATACTTTTACCTTTTTGTAGTATCCCTGCAGCGAAAACAAAGGCGCTGATCAGCTGTGCAGTTACTGTACAGCTGATCTGCGTCTTGTTTTTGCCTATGCAAATTGATAGTTTTCTCATGCGGTGGCTCAATTAAACATCAAATCTGAGATCCTTTAAGAGTAGTGAAAAAAGTAAGATACTATGGAATTAGTGAAAACATTTAAGGGGATATTGTATACGCCATATTGTGCAATTTCGGGTAATGAACCCTCGTTAAAAGGCAATGAAAGACAGGCAATTGTACTGCAATTTCGAGGATTTACACAAGGGATGTCTAACTCAAACACATATATGCATTTGTACATTGAAAGTAAACCTTGCTAACATTGGTCTGTCCTTACTTCCAAATAGTCCCATAGGCAACCATCACTCCACTCAATGTCCATAAAGAGAAACGATATCTCTATCCTGCTAGCTTCATTAGAAATGATCTGCCAACAGCAATCTGTGTTGTCGTCATAGTGACGTGTGTTGTTGAAATCCGGGTAGCTAACTATGCCATTGACGTCATAAATTGTACCACCACAGCTAGGTTCGCTACAGTTCCCTTGAACATTTAAGAAAAAATTTTTTTTCTTTTTTTTTCTTTCTTTCTTTCTTTCTTTCTTTTTTTGTTTTTATAAAGTACAGTAACTTCGTTTTTGAGGACCCCAGGAAAAATTGGATGTAAGGCCAACCAGGCCTCCCCTTTAAATAAAGTCTTTATTATTATTTTATTATTATTATCATCATCATCATCATCATTACTATTATAGGGATCAACCATGGTTTTCAGTGTTCAAACATTCGATGGATCACGAGGAAGAGGTTTGAACACAAGGCCGCAGGCCGTGTGTTCAAACCTTTTCCGAGTGATCCAGCGAATTTTTGAACACTGAAACAAACCATGGTTGATCGCTGAGGCCCCCAGGGGAATCTTTGCTCCCTGCTCCCTAAAAGAAAAATGACATTTCTCCCCAGCTCCCTAAAATGTTTTTCCTCAGCCCCTGCTCCCTGCTCCCTAAACCCCCCAAAAGTTATGCTTTCTCCCCAAATCCCTGAACATAAATGACCATTCTCCCCAAATCCCTGAAAATAAATAGCCCTACTCCCTGAATCCCCGAAACCCCTGGGATGGCCTCATCGCTATTCTTGCATTTTCACTCTAATCAATTTAAAATCTCTTGAAAATAGCATTAACAACGTAAAAACTCATCGAAAACCGCGGAGCTTCTTCAACGTCGGCCATTTTGTTTCTACGAAAAACATGACGTCACGTCGCATTGACCAATGACGTCGCCCAAAACCCATGTTCAAACGGCACGTGAATTTCATGATTTGAATATGGGTTTTGCTGTTTGAACACGGCTTTCGACCAACTGAAAACGGCTTCAAACAGCTGTGCGCCTAGATATCTATGCAAGAATATGTTATCGCATACATTCCTATGTATTGAAAGTCATTAGCGGATCACAGATAAAGGATAGAACACTCGAAAAAGATAGAAGTAGGCAAAGATCAGGAAATGGTGCAATCAGAAAGAAGTTTCCGTTCAAAAAACCGAGTTGAGGAGAAACTTAATTTATTGACAATCAGGTACTTATACTTAGAAAACATATCGTGAAACAAGTGAGCAGCTATCTCCCAATAGGTGGTCACTCAGTTACCCCAACTTAACTATAAATTTCAAAACGTACATAAGGTGCAAACAGCACAAATATTCAACACCAAGCCATATAACAATTAGAACACATCAGAAGTATCGCCTCGGACCGATTAGTAATATAAAATACAGGGTGGCTTAAACCGGTTTAACAGGGCCCTAACCTCACCCTCAGCTTCTGCAGTGGTTCTCAACATTTAGTTAGTTGTTTGTTGATTATGGTGAACCCCTAACTAGTCAATGTAAGTTGTTTATTGATTATGGTGAACCCCTGACTAGTCAATGTAAGTTGTTTATTGATTATGGTGAACCCCTGACTAGTCAATGTAAGTTGTTTATTGATTATGGTGAACCCCTGACTAGTCAATGTAAGTTGTTTATTGATTATGGTGAACCCCTGACTAGTCAATGTAAGTTGTTTATTGATTATGGTGAACCCCTGACTAGTCAATGAATCATCAAGGACGAGGAAATGAATGAGCCGCCTCGTGGAAAAAACCAACAATGTGTTTTCCGAACAGGTCCGACACAAACCGGCCTGTACCATCACAGAAGAGAGCTAGAAGCTTGAAATTTCGGATTTTAGTAGAAGAGGAAATGTACTATCCGAGTAGCGAAAACAAAGGCGCTGATCAGCTTCGCGGTTACCGCGAAGCTGATCTGCGTCTTTGTTTTCGCCTAAGCAGATTGTTGGTTTCCCATGGGGCGGCTCAAATTATGATAACCAACATCATGAATCACAAACGAGGACTCACAGATACAATAAGTTGCCCGGCAACTGGAGATCCTTGGGTGCCAAACAACATCAATAAATATATCCACATATATTGCAATAAAAAAGTGGGTAGCTGTATACAAATACTAAAAGCCCAAGATACTCACCACGCACAATCAATGCAAGGCAGAGAATAACGAACGTCCATTGCTCCATCTTCTTCAAGAGTTGTTCCTACAGAAGTGTTGTATAAAGCTTTGTTTTCTAAGCTTACATGATAAAACTTGCAAATGGTTCTGTGAAATCAAAAACAAAAACATGTGATAGAAAAATAAAATGTATTAGAAAACAACATAATTATTGGGTAGTAGTATTTTATCCTGAAAATAGATTTTAGGTTAGGTGGCCCGTGAAATCATTTAAGCCCCCCAAGTACGTTTATATTACTGATCGTTCCAAGGCGATATTTCAGTGACCGCATATTGTGAAATAGCTCCTCACTCGGCTTACAATGTGTTTTCTACGATGTATTGGTTACCTAAGCTTCACAAAAGACCGTACAAAGCTAGATTTATTGCTAATTCTAGCTCTTGTACCACCACTGAACTTTCTAAATTATTAACTTCCTGTATTACTGCTATCAAATCTCATGTAATACGATGTATGAGAGACGGTGTATGAAACTTCAAATAAAAATTGGTTTTCGTCAATAAAAAATCTGGCGAGGTGCTCAGTAAATTGAAGTGTAGAGGGTTCCTTGCGACGAGCTTGTCCACATACGATTTTTCTACTCTGTATACCACATTGCCACATAATCTGATTAAAGAAAAATTACTCGATTTGATAGAGTGGACATTCAAAAGAGCATTAGAAAAAGAAAAAAATGGCTCACTTTATTTGGCCTGTAATGATAGAAAAGCATTTTTCACTTCCTCTGACCAAAGTCGATATACACTTTGGTTATGTCAGAATGTATGCGATGCTTTATCCTATCTTCTGGATAATATTTATATTAGACAACTGGGACAATTAACCTTACTTCAGCTAAGGGACGTTACCTGGGCGTTACCTGGAAAATTACCTGTGCAGATCAAAATCGATTATTTCCCATAGACTGCGATGTGTGCGTTGTCCTATTTTGACACCTGAGGGACAATTACCTGTGTTTTACAGGTAACTTGCGGCTAAGGCCTGGGATAGATTTGTGCAATTTGTGTTATATGAAATTGAAAGAAAAAGAGCCCATCATAGTAATAGTAATAAGAGATGGATGTTTCAAAGGTTTCTGACTCCGACTGTGCAGTCAAATGCATCATGAAAACATGTCGATGCAACGAATACTCCCTTAAATCCCAAAATTATTTAGTAAAACTGGGGTATACAGGGGTAACCTATTTTTCATATTTTTGCTCCAAAAAATATACTATATTTAAATTTTTGAAATTAGAAAATAGAACTGTTATTTTTCATGTAGTAACGTAAAATTTACCACGCATGTGCATGCTCCTAAGAATTGCAGGAGCGGACTTTGCTGTCGGTCTGGGTGCTTTTCGGTAATTAAAATACAGTGGAATGGGGCGCTTTATCCTGGTTATAGAGTGTGCGGAAATAATGGCTGCATTTCACATCCGCGAAAAAAAAAAAAAAAAAAAAAAAAAAAAAAAAATGCACTTATGCAATTAATTTTATATGCTCAGGCACGAATCGCACAATACAGGTACAAATTGCGTGCGGGGATTCAGTGTGCATGCTAATCTTAACAGTTCAGAGGGTGAATAGGGGAATAGGGACCGGTCCGATGGCCTATTGTCTTTAATTTTAGGTGTGAATTATCACTTGACAAAAGCGTCTATCACCTCGATGCAGTTATTGACACCTATGTTGATTTGCACAAACACAGTCTCGTGTCTTAAAATGAATTGGAAATTCAATTTAATCGTTTTAGACGCATTATTTTTAAACTAAAAACTTTTTGTAATAAAAAGTCTATTTTTGTAAGCTGAAATCAGCTTCCTTCGTTTTGCGCCTAGAAACAATGCTTTGTTATATTGCCAATCTCGAAGAGTCGCCAATATGTATATACGAGTATATGGAGCAGATATGGTGTGCAGGCTGATCGAATCATGTTTTCTTATCCATATACTAAGAGCTATATCCAAAGTCTGGGTGCATCTAGTTTCTGTACTTGCGTAGAATAAATAATGTTGGGCCTAGTCCTTTTATAGTATACACATGCTCCGGCGTCCGTCCGTCCGTCCGTCGTAGTTCACAATTTCAAAGATCTTTTTCTCTGAAACCGCTGGGCCGATTGTTCTCATATTACACATACACCATCTACAGGTGGGGGGAAAGAATAATTGTGTTTTTTGTTTTGATCGGATAAGGACTCTGGTTACTATGGTAACTTATGCTTCCCATAGACTTATAATGGAAAAAAGTGAAAATTGCCAGTTTTTGCTGTCTTGTTGGAGATATTTGAATTTTGTTTTTGCAGAAATGTTTATTGAGTAGTCCTCTACGTTCATGTGACTTTTGTCCTAATTCTTTATTTTGATTTGTTGCAGGGGCCCCATATAGTGCAAAATTTCGAAAAACATTCAAAAATCTTCTTCTCAGAAACTGTCAAGGGGATGAAGCCTGTACTTTGTATACATGTTCCTGACAGTGGCCTCTGCATAATTTGTGTTTTTATTCCAGGCGGATAAGAACTCTGGTTGCTATGGCAACTTAGTTTCCATAGACCTATAATGGGAAAAGTGGAAATCGGCTATTTTTCCGCTAAAATTGTAGACATTTGAATTCTGTTTTTGCAGAAATATTTATTGAGTAGTGTTTGACATTTCTTGCGAGTTTTGTCCTAATCCTTTATTTTGATTGGTTGCTGGGGCCCCATAAAGGGCAAAATTTAAAAAAAAAAAAATAAAATTAAAAAAATAAAAAATCTTCTCCTCAGAAACTGTCAAGTGGATGAATCCTGTTCTTTGTATACATGTTCCTGACAGTAGCCTCTACATAATTTGTGTTTTTTTTTATTCCAGTAGGATAAGAACTCTGGTTGCTATGGTAACTTCAAGTTTCCATAGACTTATAATGGGAAAAGTGGAAATTAGCTATTTTTTTGAAAACTATTGCAGCCTGAGATCTGAAAAGTGGTAGATGCAAACAACTAATGGATTAGATGAAGGTATATGATTAATTTAGGTCAAGGTCATCTCTTGACCTTGGCCGGTCTGTAGTCCATACACACTTTTCAAAGATTTCTCTAAAACCACTTGGCCAATCAAAGCCAAATTTTATATGAAGCATCTATAGGAAGTGGGCACCAACGTGTATATAAATAATCCAGGTCACATGACCAAGATGGCCGCCATGTCCATATATGGTAAAAACCCTTAAAATATCTTCTCCAGAACCGGTTAACCGATTTCAACGAAACTTTGCATGAAGTATGGATGACTCAAGTACTACAATGTATATATAAAACATGACCCTGTGGTGACCTTGACCTATTTTATGGCAAGGTCAACATGGGTCGTCAATGCATTTGAATGGGGAAAACTTTTAAAATGTCATTTTAAGTGAAAGTCTTGCAGGAAATGGACAGTAGGACTGAAATTAAATGATTCTGAAAAAAAATGGACCCCAGGGGCTCATCTGCTTTTAAAATGTTATTTGAAGGGGAAAATCAGCAGGAAATTGGCAAATAGACAGTATATTGATTATTCTGAAAAAAGAAAATGGTCCAAGGGCTTCATCTGCCCCTGCACTGGGGTTAAATACCATAATATTCAAATATGTTTATTGGTATATGAAGCAGATCTCAGGTGAGCGTTTACAGGACCATTGGTCCTCTGGTTTCTACTTGTATCTCTAAATAGATCATTAATTTTACGAAGAAAAACATACGCAAGATAAGATGCAATCTCTTATCCAAACGCGGAATTTGTCAAAATCACCTGTCATCAAGGTGATACGGCCGCAGGTCCCAGCTTTTATTCCAGGGGATGTTTATTTAAGACACGTGCCACAAGTTGATTTGAAAATGACAAACCGTGGCTTGTGTGAACAATCAGTTTGGCCGCGACATGAAAAAAAAAACTTGCTTAAGGTTTTCACCAGCCTGTCATCAAACCAGGCCGGTTTGTGACTACAGATGATCACGCTTTTACAACACTCGGAGTTTGGTACAGGTATACTATCTACATAGCAAAATCATTCACGCTGATTAAATACATGTTCAATTCTCATGCAGCTTATTTTCATCTATAAAAAGGTGTCTAACATGTATTTCGCGTTAAAGTTCTAATTGTGAGGTAATAGTTCCATTAAAACAGATGCATTTAGTAAGTCAAAATCTTTAAATTCCACATTTCATAAAATAGGTTCCTTAATCAAACACGATTTGAACTTCATATTTAATTATCGTTTCTTTCTTTCTTTCTTTCTTTCTTTCTTTCTTTCTTTCTTTCTTATACTAGGCATACTTTCTACGTTGCAAAAAACACGCACTGATTAAATATACATTGTGTGTACTATTTCTACTCAGTTGATTTCTACCCATTAAAAGTTACCTACGTACATGCATGTCGCGGTATATTAAATGATTTCAAGTTCTCACTTTCAGCTAAACTGCTGTTGAGTAAAACAAATCACTATAGCGAGTACAAACCTTTATGTTCTGCATTGAATTCGGCTCCTTTCATTAGAATAATTTCTTTAATTAAACATGACCCTTCTGTCTTTCTATTTGAACAACTGGTTACGGTAGTAGCAACGCTGCTCCTCTTAATTTAGCATACGGGTTTGGACTAAAGCATTTCATAGAGTAAGTCAGGATGGTAGTTGCGAAACGCGTAATTTTGCATCTTCTGAGTCAAATGGAAGAAATTTTGAAAATACTTATTTTATTATAAAACACATCAGATTAAAGCTTATAAAGTTTTCTAAGTGGTGATAACTTATAAAAAGTTCGCAAGAAATTCCAACTTTATGAAATTTAAGGCTAAAAATGGCTTCTTACACCTTTTCGCAAAATTCCTACCGAGTCTATGAGATTAATATGGACAGATGTTCGAATATGGGCGGATTTTCAATCGCAAAAGGAAGAAACAAGGCAAATACTTATTTCGTATATATAAATTGATTTTGATATAGTTTTTATTTTTAGTAAACTTTCCGTTTTTTGGATGGTGACGTTCCTCGCCGTGCTTCTTATGGCGTATACATTTCGCAACTTATTAGGTTTGCTAGAGTCCGCAATCATGTTGCGGACTTCAATGCGCGAAATAAATGTTTAACATCCAAACTTCTTCAGCAGGGCTATCTGTAACTGTAACTGTATACTGTAAATTCCGCCTTCGAAGACGCACCTCCTTTTGGAGTAAGGGCACTAAAAATTCTTGATAACAAACATAAGACGACCCGTGGATACTACCGATTCTATCAGTATCATAAACTTCGAAAAAACTTCTCTAAATTTTATCGCAGACACTATGAGCTGATTTCTAAATTTAATGTTGGGCTAAAGACCCTTTTACGCGAGGGCCTGTCATAGACATAGACATAGACAAATTTATTCAGACATAAACTATACAGTTTCTAGTCTATCAGTACATAATTTGACAAACATATACAAAGGTCACAAATAGCAGATGGATATCATAATACATGTACATATTGCTAATCATATTTCTTATCTTATTATTGACTGGTTTATGAAATAAAGCATGAAAATAACTTGGTTATACTGCATTATCAATTGTAACAGGAAATAACAATGTTGCATTGCGTGTTGGAGGATGAAATCCGTGATGCAAATTAAAAAGTTTAGACATGGTTTTACATATGACAAACAACAAAAATGACTTAAATACTAGAAAATGTTATTATGCATTTATAAGTGACTTTCATAATTCGAAGGATTCTTGTACATACTTTCCTAAATTTCGTTAACAGTTTTTTGGATTGAATTAGATTTATGAATTTATACATACTAGGTCTTTTATAATATAATGGGCGAATATATTTTCTTCGTATCGCTTCATAAATTGGACATATAATGACAAAGTGGTACTCGTCCTCTAAATCCGCCTTATCACATAATGTACAAATACGCAGAGTTCTATCTCTTCTCTGTTGGGTATAGCGTCCCGTTTCAATACGTAATTGATGGGAGGATAGTCTTAACCGTGATAATGCTACTCTGGTCCTACAAGAGAGTTCATCTAAATAGCTTTCAAATTCGAAGGACTGCTTAATCTCCTTATATAAAGTCAAGGATCTAGAATTAACAATATCATTATACCATTTTTGTTTAAAAGCATCCAACACTCTTTGCTTAAAACAAAGATGAAAAGTATTTAAGTTCACAGAAAAAGGATTACTCCACACGAAGGAAAATCCATAACTATCTAAAAGTACTTTAACGTTTTTAGCCCAGTTATTTACACAAACAGAAACAGAATTTTATGGTGACTTGGTTTACAAATTTAAGAAACTTATAGGAAGGAATGATTTTTCTTTTCAATTCAAAATATCATTACGCGTTACAGACGTAAAGAATAAAACTTAAATGTTATGCGACAGTCTGCATGCTTAGTTTTTAAAGCAATCACGGTTGATAACTATGCTGCCTTCTTTAATTGCAAGCCGGTGGGTCGGGCGTTGGACTCTATGATGGCTTCGACATAAAGCTATTCATTTTAGTTGGTGGGTGCCGGAGCTTCTTGTCTGTTGCTTGGCCAACCGGGGTTCAACACGTGTTTTTCTTTTGCTCCAGAGTTAGTAAGTTATTGGGCGCCCAGCGATCTCCATCGTCGGACAGCTTACTCAATCTGCGAGTCCTCGTTTTTGATTCATCATGGAATTCTATCCCTGTTCGGCTCTGTGAAGACAAGCCGGTATACCGTAATACACCGGGGAAATTACCCTTCCAAAATTGATTGTGTTCTCACAGTCACGACATTACCCCGGTGTAGCCCCGGTCTTGGACCCGGCTCTATCACGGTGTCGCCACGGTGCAGGCAGGTGTGTCCTGGTTTTACAACGGTTCACTCTGGTAGCGTCCCGATTCACCCCGGTGGCGTTCCGGTTTACCCCGGTCCAGCCACGGTTATGCCCCGGTGTTTGCTGGTATTGAAAATGTTAGCAATCCGGGTGAACCGGGACACCATCGGGGTTAACCGGGGCGCCACCGGGGCAAAGCGGGGTTAACCGTCGCCAAATCCGTAAAGCCGGCTTGTCCCGGTGGCGTCACAGTTCACCCCGGCGCCGTCCCGGATCATCCCGGTGCCGCCTATGTTACCCACGGTTTGCACCGGTTTATCACGGTCGAGTCCCGGTGCTATCACGGTTTGTCACGGTGTCGTCCCCGGTTTAACCCGGTTTTTGACATCTCTCCCGGTTCGCTCCGGTTCTATTTAATATTCTTAAGCCTTAAGCAATACTGAAGTTTGCGCATATAATGAAGTTATTGCACCATATAATCAAATATAAATATAAAGACAATAGCCCATAATATAATGAGAAACATACATAATATGATGAGGTTGTATCAGCATATAATGTAAGTCTACCATAATATAAAGATGTTTACTCATCATATAATGAAAAATTTCATAATATGAAGAACCTGGTCCAGCATATAATGGACCTTTCTCGTTATATAATGCACAGTATACAACATAATGTGAGCAGGATATACCGACGATGATGAATCAAATGTTTTTATTCCTTACTATCAGACAGCTTTGGCGTTCCATATTATACTCTTGTTCACCTAAAGCTTATTATATAAAAATTATGTTTAAGGGAGCATTGATTTCGCGGACATGTTTCCTTGATGGGTATTAAATAAAAATAAAACTGAGAGTCTTGAATAGCAGTGACCATATCAGTGTGAAAGGGGATGGGCCATACCGCAGTTTCGGCTACTTAATCCTCTTTAGTGACCCTTCAGATTTGGTAACATGGAGCTAAAGTGAATTACTGTAATTTTGCAACTATCAACAGGGTAGTCGTCACAAAGTCTAGTATAATCCAAATGAGGCCAAATGCATTAAATGTTGATTAGAAAATGAATCTTTATCGATAGTAATTTTCTGAATTCTCAAAATTGAGAGACAGAGAAAAGAATCAACACACTTACTTAGATTAATGCCGTGTGTACATGTAAGCAACTACTAGAATCCCTAGAAAAGCTGACTAAAGGTAATAAAACTATATATAGCGCTATTTAAGAAACAAATCTTAACTACATTGGCAACAATTTTACCAGAACATTCGAATGGTTTCAGATTTCCCTCCTTTAAATGACTTCGAATAACACTATGTATTTCATGATGGAACCTGTGTTAAGCTTCAGAATCTTAAACTCTGCGACTTAAAGGCTTAGCTTATGAAGGAGCTAGATTGGTACCAATTTTTATTCGGTTAATGACCCCTTACGGACCAGATATCAAAAGACTGTCAAAATGAGGTGATTTTCTCGTCTCTGCAGGCGGTAGTAAAGAGGCACCGAAAGGATAATAGCTGTGATCAACTGTTTATTTGTTTAATAACAAGTAGATTATTAATAAATAAAACATATTAGTGTTATAAAAAATCTAATAAAAGTTTCAAGGACTGTAATAACGTTGTATTTTGATAGTGTGAAATGAGAAGTACAGACAAAACTTGTAGATCGGGTTTTCGTTTTTTTATTAATTCATACTACACAAATTAGCCGCGCCATGAGAGTACCAGTATGCGAAAACAAAGGTGCAATTCAGTTTGCAGTTCCTGTTTCGCTACACGGATAGAACGCCCACTACTTTTTGAATAAAACATTTCCAGCTTCTAGCCACCTTCTTTGCTTGTACAGTTTGGTTTTTGCCGGACCTGTTCGAAAACCACATTGCTGGTTATTTCATGACACGGGTCATATCTATTGTCACCATGATTCAGGAGCATATGTTTTGTGATAATATAAAATTACAAATGAATGCGAAGCTATGGCTCATTCCCTTTCTCATTTATATACTACTCAAGGTTTGATTGGGATCACTCCCATTTAAATCAAATACAGAAATATTTCGAAACCCCATATCTACCCAACTTGTTATCAGATTTGAATTTGGTTTTCGCCAACCAACTTTTAAGAATCACAAATTTTAAGAATTTAAAAAAAATATCTATTATGTCACTTGGATATCAACCTTAACATCTTAAGAAATTTTTTGATGATAAAATGTTTCTTGCAACCAATGTAAGGGAAAATGTGTACCCCTAGGCCCACCCACGGCAAATTTTAGGGGTGCATTGTTCGGACCGATGTGTTGAAAAAATGAAGCCAAGAGAATTCAAGCTTTCAATTTTCTTATTTGGATAAATGTCCTTCACATATATCTAAGAATTGTGAAAATATGTTTGTTTTAGGCACCCTGGCATAATACTGAAAAAGTGATCCTTATCAAACTTTTAGTAGTATATGTTCACAACGTTTGAAAGGATCTCGGTTTTAATGTTGATTATTCTCCCGTGGCCGAGCGGTTAAGAGCGCTTTTTCTTAATCACTCGATCATCTCACTGCTGTGTCTTGTGTGGGCTCGAGCCCCGCACTGGCCACATGTGAGACAAGCCAAGTTCTATTTGTGGGTGTACCAGGTAGTTTTATCTCGGGGTTCTCCCGTTTTCGCCCCACCCACTGATTGGCCCGTCTCATATGAGCTGAATAATCTTGAAAGGGACGTAAAACTGTATTTTTTTATTCATTTCATACGGCAACGTTAATGTCTATTAGGATTTTTCATTTAAGACCATATACCAAATATGACAATAAAATATCTGATATTAAAAATCTAAGCCCGCGTTTCTTAAATACAATTGTCTATTTCTTGTCTAAACGAGAATATCAAATAAAAATAAAATCAAACATTTTAAAGGCTATGATCAGCTGGACCAGAAGTTGGTGCCATTAAGTTTTACTGATTGAGTTTTTGTTCAGCACATTTATGTGTAAATTAAAAGAAATTATGTCGTCGTTCTATTCTATCAAGGTGTGCATGCTATATTTGTCTAGCCTAGTCAAGCCCGGGTTTTATTACGAAGTGATTTAGTTTTCGTATTCCCTGAAGCCACGAAGTAATAGCTTCTCATCTGTGTTAGGCGCATAAGTGTCACTAAGCCCGTCCATAATTAATCGTGTACAACATAACAAAAACTGGCCAATGCAATATACAGAGTTTTTTTCAGCTGTAAAAAATAAAAATTCCATCAGAAAACCAGAGGACAAATGGTCCTGTAAACTCTCACATGAGATCTGGATATGCGACTTAAGTTGACCTTGTCAATAGGTCAATGTCATCCCGGGGTCATGATTTATATAAACTTTGTAGAGCTCCATTCCATTATGCTTCATGCCAAGTTTCAAAATCATAGGCCTTCCAGTTCTGAAGAAGATTTTTAAAGGTTTTTGCTATTTATAGCCATGGTGGCCATCTTGGTCATGTGACCTTGACCTTCTGTATTAAGTTTCATTCCCCCTTCCTAAAGATGTTCCATATTAAGTTTGGATTAAAATGGCCAAGCGGTTTCAGAAAAGAAGATATTTGAATATTATGGTCATATACATGTATATAGCCCCGGGGCAGGGGCAGACAACCCCCTGGGGTCAAAATCATTTTCATAAACATAAATCTACTGTCCATTGGCATACTACCAGCAAGTTTCCCCTCCATTTAATTACGTTTTACTTATTTTCCCCATTCAAATGCATTAGCGACTTAAGTTGACCTAGCCGTAAAATAGGTCAAAGTCATCCCAGGGTCATGGTTCATAAAAACTTTGTAGAGATCCATTGCCTGATACTTCATGCCATGTTTCAAAATCATAGGCCACCTAGTTCTGGAGAAGAAGATTTGTAAATGTTTTTGCTATGCGACTTAAGTTGACGACATAAAATAGGCCAAGGTCATCCCAGGGTCATGATTTATATAAACTTACTAGAGCTCCATCCCTGCTGCTTCATGCCAAGTTTCAAAATCATAGGCCTTCCGGTTCTGAAGAAGATTTTTTATAAAGGTTTTTGCTATTTATAGCCATGACAGCCATCTTTTTCATGTGACCTGGACCATTTATATAAACTTTCGTTCCCCCTTCCTAAGGATGCTCCACATGAAGTTTGGCGTTGATTGTCCCAACGGTTTCAGAGGAGAAGACGTTTGAACATTGTGGACGGTGACAACGATGACAACTACAAATACAACGACGGACGACGGAGCATGGGTAAGCTCACCTTGTGAACCTAACGGCTCAGGTGAGCTAAAAAAGATATTTATAATGTTGTCGCTCAAAACATAGATCATGTCCATGAAAAGTTTATTTTATATGGTGAAACTGGGGTCAAAGTGGTATACCTATTTTTCTTATTTTTGATCTAAAACATAGAGTGTGGGTACTCGCCGATGAAATTCTAACGTGTGCCCACAATCTATGAAATTCTGGAACACGTTAAAGTATTTATCTGTCAGCTGAAAATTTTCAAATTTAACAGGATAAGGCATTGCTGTATAATGTACGGACGTGTTTTCGTTATTATGGTGATTGTACGAAGAAATTCCATTTTTACCATGTGTTTGCGTACACTTATAAGTAAGATTTAAACAGTGATAAATATTTAGCTCTTCAAAAGCTATCGGCAAGTTCATTGCAGTCGATCACCCATTACGAAGTTGGGTCAGAAAGTTCTGCCATAGGTGAATTATTTCTGTTCATAGACACGATAGGCTGCTGTATTATTCATCTTTAGAAAAGGCAACATTTCGCCTTTATAATGGTACAAAATCATGCTAAAAAGAATGAATAAACAAAATTATGTGTCTTGAAAGACATGTGGGGGAAAACGTTATCACTGGCATGGTTTCATGCAATTGTGAACCTCATGTATTGCACCTTTCATGTGTTGTATTATAACTACCACCATTGCTTCACTACCACTATTAGTTATGTTATAACATTACGATTATTGCCCATGCAATATACGGAGATTTTTTGAGCTTTAAAGACTGAAAAAAATCAGCTGAAATATTTTGATATTTTTCTTATTTTTGCTCAAAACATAGATTGTGGGTACACGTTAGAACCGCCTCGCCGAGGCGGTTCTAACGAGTACCCACAATCTATGTTTTGGAGCAAAAATAAGAAAAATAGGTATACCCCTGCAAACCCCAGTTTTATTAATAAAAGTGGGGTTTAAGGGGGTATATATTGCACGGACTTGTTTTCCTGATGATATTATTTAGACAAGCAATGCATCATATTTAACTGTTACCAGTGCGCTCTTCCTGTATAATAAAGCGATATAATATATGGTGTCATTGGAACATCTATCCGTGTAATTTTTCAAAACCATTGGGTAATTATATTTTTACTTTAATTTGAGCACTCTAGGATAATAATATTAAATGCATTTAAAGCGTAAAGGCTCATGCCTAGATGTCATTTTTTCTCTGATTTCAAACTCTATATGTTGCACGGACATGTTTTCCTGATGTGTTCACTTCTTCACTAATGTTCGAAAAATATATAACACTAATAACTTTTTTTTTTTTCGAAATATATTTTTCAGCACACTATTGCATCTATTTCTTTAAATCATGTCAAAATCTTTTAGATCAACAATTTTCAATTAATTCAAGAAGAGCCACATTATTTATCACAGATAATATATAGAGAAATGGTCTTTCAGATGCAGATTATTTGAAATATTTTGCAATGACAGATACCGAGAAATAAAGGGACTGACAGAACTTTTTGACCGACCCTCCTACGATTCATTTAAATGGTTTTATAACAATAACGTGGTGAGAATATATCATGTAACCAGCAACAGTGGTCGCATTGTTAATTGTCGCCTCCCCGTGGCCAGGTTTGTCTTGTTTTAACTGTTTAGTTAATGGAACACGGAACCAAAATGATCTTCTACACGACTTCTTTACAAAATGACATTATAGCTACCGATATTTACACATGTACGTCTTTGTATAAAAAATAAGACACTTTGGAGAAACTCACCAACCAATACAATAACCAAAGACATTTCAGAGTTATCAAGACCTAAAATCTACAGCATACAAAACACTGGTAATACCTCGGTCGGAATACGCCCCTTTGTCTTGTCTCCCCACTCCGAATGTGGTATATACAAGATAGAATCTGCTCAGTCGCTGAGCGGTCAGGTGGGCCGGTCATGACTACCGGTCCACTAATGCTCTGCTGGCGTCCATTAGTACAAAGACGCATAGACGCTCGACTGGTCATGCTATACAAATGATCTTGTGGCAATCATTCTGATTAACTACCTCATACCAAACCGCAGGGAGTCCAGATTCATCCACCTCTGGCTTACAAATTTAAACCTCTACCAATTACTACATTTACCGCTTCTTCCCAAGAACTTTAGGGAATTTGAACGCTCTACCCACCAACATTGTCATGCTCCCCACCGTGGCACAGTTCAGCCATGCTGTCTGCCAGTAGTGCATGTGTCTCCCTAATCACCAGATATTTTCATCTTTTAAACTACATGTATTATACTAACACTCTTCCTTCAATGTACAAACTCATTATAACCACTTCACTTGTCTTTTATGTCAGCTACCCACTCTCCCTGAAGTCATCTCAAGAGACTAACAAATATTGGCAGATAGAGATAGATAACCACCAACAAATAGACAAATCATCTCTCAATGTGACAAGTAAGACCATTTTCATTATTGCCCTTTGACAATCTCAGTAATATGACATATCTGTATTAGACACTCAATGCATTGGAACTTCAGTTTTAAGTCTCGCATATGATTTCACGTACACGCAACCCTTAATTGTGTACACATAGCGCCCACTTATGGAGCACATTTTGCTACATTTTGAAACTCGTCAAACCTTACTAAATATTGATTTTTTAAACACTAAAGGGCAGCTAACTCCGCAGTCAGAGATAGGATCTGGCCGAAATTCGAACTCATCCGAGATATTGTAGTTATCCTTGTTACCTGCAAGAATTAAGAAAATCCACTGAAAAACAAAGATGCTAGAGTGGCCACATTACAAAATATTGATTTTTCAAACACTCGAGGGCAGATAACTTCGCAGTCAGAGGTCGGATCTGGTCGAAATTCAAACTCATCCGAGATATTATGGATGTCCTTGTTACTTCCAAGATTAAAGAAGGTGCTAGCGTGGCTACAACACTAAATATTGATTTTTTCAAACACTCAAGGACAGATACATGTAACTCCGCGGTCATAGGTCGGATCTGGTCGAAATTCGAACTCATCTGAGATGTTACGGATGTCCTTTTTACTTTTAAGAAAAAAGAATATCCGAATACAAATGAAGGCGCTGGAGTGGCCACAACACCAAATATTGATTTTTTACACAGTCAAGGGCAGATAACTCTGCAGTCAGAGGTCGGATCTGGTCGAAATTCTAACTCATCTGAGATGTTACGGATATCCTTGTTACTTCTAAGAATATTATGGCAACTCTAGCGCCTTCAATTTTGATCGGATCTTCTTCATTCTTGGAAGTAACAAGGATAACCATAACAGTTTGGATGAGTTCGAATTTGAACCAGATTCGACCCTGGACTGCAGAGTTAACTGCCATTGAATGTGCCGGTCTGTCATCCATACACACTTTTCAAAGATCTTCTTCTCTGAAAATGCTTGGTAAATCAAAGTGAAATTCTATGTGGAACATCCATGGATATGGGGAACGAAAATTTGAAATCCGGGTCACGTGACCAAGATGGCCGCCACGCCCATTTATGATCAAAAACACCAAAAGTTCCTTTCTCCAGAACCAGCAGGCCGATTTTCACGAAACTTGGTATGTAGCATTTGGGACTCCAGCCCATCATAGTTTGATCAAATGATGACCCTAGGATGACCTTGATCTATTTTACGACAAGTCAATTTTGAAAACTATTGCAGCCTGAGACCTGAAAAGTGGTAGATGCAAAAGCCTAATGGAATAGATAAAGGTGTGTGATTAATTTTGGCTTTTACATGACCATGATGGCCATTACACCCATATATGGTAAACAACACTTTGTCCAGTGACTGTACTTGTTGACTCTCAGGTGAGCGATCGTTGCCCTTGGGCTTCTTGTTATTGTATTGGGGGCAATCGTCCGATGTGACGGTGAGATATATAGATGGACATTTTGTGCCTCAGGCCAGGCTCATAACCGACTGACTAGTTGTTCTGGGCCTAACCAAAATGTGGTTTAGTCAAACAATGCATACATAATTATATACTTTATATACGCTTTGGTTGTTTAATTCAATGGATATATTTTGAAGCACATTTTGCCTGCCAAGAAAATAGAGACGACTAAATTAAGTGGATAATACATATACAGAACATGTTGGCCAGTCAAAACCTTCAATGTGCTATTAGACTATAATGTATTTATCTGCAAATTCAAATCTTTTACGCTTTCGTCGATATCTACAAGCATATGGTACAGAGTCATTCACTGCACCACTGAAGCTGTGCTGGCTGTTTAAAGGTAATGACAATATAGAAACGCAATATGGCTTACTTATTCAAACACTGATAACCAAGTCTTTTGATATAGGTTTAATCCAAATATACAAGTTTTTTTTTTTTTTTGAGTTTGAATATGTGCAAGTTTACAATGGGAGCAGCAATGTTGAATACTTTGTGACGAGAAAGCCCACATGAATGTACATAATCAAATATAAAAACCGAACTAGTTGTAACGTAATTACTTGAATAATACAGAAGGTGGACAAAAGTATTCGTCAGTCTTTAGAAAACTCCATAGACGTCAATGTATTTTCATGTTAAATTTTACAAAAACAAACTATTCTGCCTGTTATGATTTTGGTGCCATCTTTTGAAACTTAAACAAATAAAGCAAAGGTAATTTGACGAAGTTTCGACGTTGCATTTTTCAAATACAACAGTTTAAAGTTTAAGGAAATTTTGAAAAAGCCATTTTCCAATTGACGTCAATGGTGATGTCGCCCAAAAATTGTAAAAAAATATTTCACATTTATTTTTAATTTGTAGCTGAAAATCGTCTGCAGGTCATTCAATGAAAACACATTGTTTATTGCTTTTTACATTTTCCTTTCAAAAAACACCAAGAACATTAAAATACGTTAACATGGAGACGCAAAATAATTTTCCTTGCGAACCTGAGAATACATTGAAGTCTACGGAGTTTTACAAACGTGACGAATACTTTTGCCCACCTTCTGTACATATTTCTATGCACAAAGCTGCGTATCTGCTGAACACCAAATGATAGGATGATACCGAGATCAAAGATATTTGAATTTATAAAATGAATATGGCTGTGGAAGTCCAACCATGCATATTTTGCTCTAAACACTTTTATAATGCATCAGTCATTTGCAACCACGTCCCCTACCTGCAAAGAATGGTGGGGGATAGCCGGGTTAAAGTGCAGGGCAATTACTATTTTAATGTCCCGACATTGCAGAGGGAAATGACAGGGTTTTGATATAAAAATCCTTACTCCAGAAAAACATTTGTTTGGGAAGGGCAGAGCAAAGAACATAGTTTTGACCACCAGTTTGTCCCCTGGGGATGTGGTCTACAGCAAGGTATTAAATACATTGTACAGAAAAGTCATAATCCCCGCCCTTCTCAGCAGGTGGGAAGCCGTGGTTACAAATGACTCGTGCATAAGTGCCCGTCTTCTGACTAATCCATCAGGAAAACATGTCCGTGCAATGAATACCCCCTTAAACCCCACTTTTATATAGTAAAACTTGGTTTTGCAGGGGTATACCTATTTTTCTTATTTTTGCTCCAAAACATAGATTGTGGGTACCCACAATCTATGTTTTGAGCAAAAATAAGAAAAAATATCAAAAATTTTCTACTGAAATTTTTCATTTTTTACAACTTTAAAAATCTCTGTATATTGCATGGGCAAGTTTTTGTAATGTCTAGATATAATTTCATTACAGTGAATTCTTTTAAGGATTCGCCAACATGACAAATTTGCGGTGGGGTAATGAAATTTTCAAAATTTGAATTGAGACAAAATAAAGAATTAAGGGCAAATATGTATTATCCTTATCATTACTACTCCTATGGAAGGTGCTTTAGAATAAATGCTGGCTTGGAATGTTATTGCAGGAAAGAAATACAGAATTTTAAGTACCATTTACATTTGACCCCAATCTCCTCATGTTGACTGAATTTGTGTGCCATGTTTATATGTATACATGTTCTGATAATATCCAACTTCCTAACACATGAAGATAATTACATAATTCCCTTTCTCGGCTGTGCAATTTTAATTAAAAGACATAAAGAACATTGAAAAATTGAAAAAAATATCTTCATTTTCATTTCAAAAAGAAGTGCCTTCTGAATTGTATGGTGACCAATTGTTGTCAAAAAAAGATAATTATTACCTCCCTTATGTGTAAATACAGTTGTCTCCCTTAAAATATTAAAAAATTAGGTACATAGAAATTGTAATTTGAACAAGTAATAACTTTTCAAAATTGAAACAGCTGAACATGTAACAAGTATTGGCTTTCCAAACTTGAAACAGCTGAACGTGACATCTAGATATGTAAATGAAACAAATATGGGACTTCACATGAGAAAATCAACAATCTTGGTTTCCAACCAGCTCCAACACAAACTGGTCTGTGCAGTCACAGAAGACCGCCAGAAGCTTGAAATTTTGTATTTAAGTATAAGAGGAATTGTTAGGCAAAACAAAGGCACTGATCATATGTGCAGCTACTGCACAGCTGATCTGCATCTTTGTTTTCACTAAAGCAGATTGATGGTTTTCTGTTGCAGGGGCCAGCAGCTGTGAATATGATAAAAGGTGATATTAATTACAATAATTCTATAATTTTAAATATCAGAAAATGTCTTGCAAGCATTACAAATACAATCATGTGTACCATGTAAAATAAACTAGCTAGTGCAAGTTAATGAGCCGCCGCTTCAGAAAAACAACAATTTGGCATAGGCGAAAACAAAGGTGCCGATCAGCTTCCCAGTTACTGCGAAGTTGATCACCTTTGTTTTTGCTACACACAAGTACAATCCCTGCTACACAGATAGTACAATACCTCTTCTTCTAAAATCAAAAATTCCAACCTTCTACCTTGCTTTGTGACAGCACAGCTCGATTTGTGTCAGACCTGGTCGGAAACACAAATTGTTGGTTTTCTCATGTAAAGGCTCAAATATGACTATAACATGTGGGTCTCTAAACCCAACAGATACAGGTAATGTATTCTGTCAAGGGCACCCTGGAACCATTCTCTGCAGCTCTGTTTCCATAGGATGTGACAACAAGCTTGAAATACAGGCAGTATCAATTGCTGAAATTTCTATTCTGTATCAGAATCCTGACTTACACACTATCCTGTATATTTACTCTCCTTCAGACTTAATTTTCAACAGAGCTTGTGGCTGCAGATCAGTATAATCTTGTAAGAAAACACAATTCACATTGATGGTCACACTGAATTTAATTTCAATATAGAATCACTATTCCATTTTCCTACATATGGCCCTTCCAAGATGCAAGAATGTAAACAGGAATCAAGTCCAACCTCAGTAGAGGACAACGGACTATAAAACGGATATGATATTGATATGCTGTTTTCTTTTCCAACAATTGTGGAAGCAGGATACACTACCTGAAAAACAAAACAATACTGCTATCACATGTCATGAAAAAATGGATTTATAGCCTATAGGAATACAAAGGCGCTGGTCAGCTTTGCATTAACTGCCAATGTTCTGGCTATACTGTTAGTACAATGAATTTTCTTTTTCAAGCCGGAGTTTCAGCCTTCTTTGATAGTACAGGCTTGTTTCTGTTGGGCCTTGTTTGAAACCCAAAGACATGTTTTCTTTGTGTCATCTTCTTACAAATTAATGATAAGGTGATTGGCTTGTGTGTGCAAGTCTCCCAAATACATGTTATTTGTTCTTACTGCACATTCTTTTCAATGAGAACTTATAAATAAGCCTTCACATGAGAAAACCAACAATCTGATTTTCAAACCAGGTACCAAATTTTGGATTAAAGAAGGACTGAACAAAGGGGCTGATCAGCCGTGCAGCAACTGCACATCTGATCTGCATCTTTGTGTTCAGATATGCAGATTGTTGGTTTTCTGGTGCTACAGCTCAAATGTTATTCTGGTCCTGGCTTTGATCCTTACAGGCGGCACTGTGTTGTGTCCTTGACCAAGGCACATTAACTCCTTACAGTACTGGTTAAGCCCTGGAAGAAATGGCTCCGTCTGGACATGAGTGACAAATTGTAGACTGGGACATTAAGCCTCAATAAATATAATCTGCCAAAATCAGAAATGAATTTTGAACAAACAGGCTATAATACATACATGCTCCCTTACCTGCAAAATACATTGTACAGGTGGTGGTCCCAGGGGAAAAATCAGTTGTAAAGATACATTTTGATGGTGTGTACAATCAATCCCAGCGGAAATTGTCCATTTTAATAAACTATAATGTCGGTTGTGTTTTACCTTCTCTGTCATGTTAGTCTGAAAAGGGAACCAAAATAAATTAATGCACAGCAGGGATTTTTTTCGGGTGTCTCAGGGGCAGAAATAAGGCCCCATTCCCAATGGAAACTAGGTGACTTTTTTCCAAATTTGGAGAAAAAAATGCCCAATCACAGCTGAAAATAATTCTCAACAGTTCCTAAACATTCTAAACATCAAACTCTGTTGTTAGAAATGATGTTTAACTTTGATTTTAAGTTAATATTGAATGATTTTAAATGATTAACTTTAATTAAATAATGTCAAATTGGAAAATATCGTTAACTTAGAATGCTTTGAAAATTTCCCAAATTCTGGGTGTATGTGGCTAATTTTCCCAATCAGAAAGGCCCTAGGGCCCCTTCCCAAAATTGCAGAAAAAAATCCCTGGCACATAAGCAAACACATTGTTAATGACCAAATTTACAAGCTTCATTTATGTTAAAACACTGAAAAAAGGAATGTTTACCAATTTATCAATCTATAGTATATATATATTAAATTATAATTGAATACAATTTAAACTTATTTTCATTGAAATTTAATTTGAAATAATATATTATTACTTTATTAGGCACATTAATTTACTCTTTCAATTTATTTGAGCATCTGTATATATGCCTTTTAATCATATTTCAAGTAACATAAGATATATATCTGTGACATGCAAAATAACATTCACCTTATATGTAAAATACCTTTTGCCTCATATGTTTGTTTCTATGCCTTGTATAGAATCTCATACACTGCATGTGGATCTCCACCAGTACATGCACCTGAAAAAAATCATACATACTGTACTATTTCCTAAAATTTTAAAAATTATTTGTCTTTAACTTTTTTAAGTTTGTTACAGGTTATTATAAGAAATGTAAAAACATTTTACTTTAAACAATATCTCTATGATGTACTTTGGGGATTATACATTTTTGTATTTTGTTGTGGATTGAAAAAAAGAGTTCATTAAGAAAATTTTAATGTCATTAATCATCACATTTACAATTAGATGGCAAACTTTGTTTTCTCTCAAATTCTTTAAATAGTCTGTGTAGCCAATGGCAAAGTTTTAATTTTTTTTTATTTTATTCATGTCCAGACTTTTAATGAAATTAACAAGGGCAATCAATTTCAAAGATATAATAACAATGTATTTTTTAAATATGGAATGTATGAAAAATATGAAATTTGAGAATTGAGGAGACACATCCAAAATAATGCATTTAAACAATCTTTCTGTCAATGCAGCAACAAGAAATAGCATATTTAAGAAATATTTCAGTGTATGTATGTATGCCATATTTGTGTCTCTTATATACATTGTAATGCTGCAAATCACAAAGGATAACCTCTGTTTATACATTGCATCTATGGATATTAGACATGTATGAGCATTTCCTTACCATCTATTTAGTGGATTCCCATTTGTTTATCAGACTTATTCAGATGTCAGATTTATTAGTCATCAGCAATATAGGGCATTTTATGTATCTGGTATTTTCTGTACAATCTGGAAAACAATTTGGCAACAATAAACAAGAAAACAAATTTTATTCTTTGTCTTTTATTGTCTTACCAACATTGACAACATAAAATAACAAGTTACAATAACTTAAAAAATGAGAATTTCCATCAAAACATGGATAGAAACCTTTCAATTGATTAGATTAAAGATCAAAAGTTATTGATTTTTTTAAAGTTGAATAATAAATGACAAAGTTATAACATTTTCAATTATTATCCTTAACTGCCTGTGCGCCGCACAGGTTTCAGGACTCAATTTTTTCGAAATTCAAAAAATTCAAGAATATACAGCAAAACAGGCATAAACACCTTTAAATTGATAAGATGAAAAGTGTTTAAATTTTGGAAATTGATCAACAGATGACAAAGTTAAAACATTTTTCATTTTCACCCCTAACTTCCTGTGCGCTGCACAGGTTTCAGGACTCAATTTTTCCAAATTCAAAATTTTCAAGAATATGCAGCAAATTCTGTACTGACACCTTTCAATTGATGAAAAATGATAAAATCTTTTTAAATTTTGAAAATTGATCAATAAGTGACAAAGTTATAACATTTTCCATTTTCATCCCTTAAAACCTGTGCGCCGCACACGTTAAAAGACTGAAAAATTTCAAAATTCAAAAATTTCAAGAATATACAGCAAAACATGCATAAACTCCGCTCAATTGATGAGATAAGATGAAAAGTGTTTAAAATTTGGAAATTGATCAATAAATGACAAAGTTATAACATTTTCATTATCACCCCTAACTGCCTGTGCGCCGCACAGGTTTCAGGACTCAATTTTTTCCAAATTCAAAAATTTCAAGAATATGCAGCAAATTCTGCACTGACACCTTTCAATTGATGAAAAATGATAAAATCTTTTTAAATTTTGAAAAATGATCAATAAATGACAAAGTAATAACATTTTCCATTTTCATCCCTAACTGCCTGTGAGCCGCACAGGTTTCAGGACTCATTTTTTCCAAATTCAAAAATTTCAAGAATATGCAGCAAATTCTGTACTGACACCTTTCAATTGATGAAAAATGATAAAATCTTTTTAAATTTTGAAAATTGATCAATAAGTGACAAAGTTATAACATTTTCCATTTTCATCCCTTAAAACCTGTGCGCCGCACACGTTAAAAGACTGAAAAATTTCAAAATTCAAAAATTTCAAGAATATACAGCAAAACATGCATAAACTCCTTTCAATTGATGAGATAAGATGAAAAGTGTTTAAAATTTGGAAATTGATCAATAAATGACAAAGTTATAACAATTTTCATTATCACCCCTAACTGCCTGTGCGCCGCACAGGTTTCAGAACTCAATTTTTTCCAAATTCAAAAATTTCAAGAATATGCAGCAAATTCTGCACTGACACCTTTCAATTGACGAAAAATGATAAAATCAGTTTAAAAATTTTGAAAAATGATCAATAAATGACAAAGTTATAACATTTTCCATTTTCATCCCTTAAAACCTGAGCGCCGCACAGGTTATAAGACTCAATTTTTTCCAAATTCAAAAATTTTAAAAAATTAGATGAGATACGATGAATTTTTTTTTAATTTTTGCAAATTGATCAATAATTTTAATTTTTGCAAATTGATCAATAAATGACAATGTTAGAACTTTTTCCATTTTCACCCCAAACTGCCTCTTTTAATAAGACTCATTTTTTTTCAAAAATCATAAATTTTAAGAATATACAGCAAAACCTGCATAAACCCCTTTCAATTGATGAGATAAGATGAAAAGTTTTAAAATCTTGCTAATTGATCAATAAATGGCAAAGTTATAACATTTTACATTTTCACCCCTTTAGCACAGGCTAAAGGACTCAATTGTTTCGAAATTCGAAAATTTCAAGAATATACAAAAAGAAACTGTCTAAACCTCTTTCAATTGACGAGATAAGAGGAATAGTTTTTTTGAAATTTGCAAATACATGACAAAGTTATAAAATTTTCCATTTTCACCCCTAACTGCCTGTGCGACGCACAGGCTTTAGGACTCAATTTTTGTACAAATTCAAAAATTTCAAGAATATACAGCAAAACCTACATAAACACCTTTCAATTGATGAGATAAGATGAAAAGTTTAAAAATTTTGCAAATTGATCAATAATTGGCAAGGTTATAACATTTTCCATTTTCACCCCTTACTGCCTGTGCGCCGCACAGGCTTTAGGACTCAATTTTTTCCAAATTCAAATATTTCAAGAATAGACAGCAAAACCTGCATAAACCCCTTTCAATTGATAAGATAAGATGAAAAAATTCTTAATTTTGGAAATTGATCAATAAATGGCAAAGTTATAACATTTTCCATTTTCACCCCTAACTGCCTGTGCGCCGCACAGGCTATAGGACTAAATTTTTTCCATATTCAAACATTTCAAGAATATACAGCAAAACATACATAAACACCTTTCAATTGATGAGATAAAATGAAAAGTTTTTAAATTTTGGAATTGATCAATAAATGGTAAGGTTTTTCCATTTTCACCTCTAACTGCCTGTGAGCTGCACAGGCTTTAGGACTCATTTTTACAAATTTCATAATTTCAAGAATATACAGCAAAACCTACATAAACCCCTTTCAATTGATGAGATAAGATGAAAAGTTTTTACATTTTGCAAATTGATCAATAAATGACAAAGTTATAACATTTTCCATTTTCACCCCTTACTGCCTGTGCACCACACAGGCTTTAGGACTCATTTTTTTTTTTTTCAAAACTCAAAAATTTCAAAAATATACAGCAAAACCTGCATAAACCCCTATCAATTGATAAGATAAGATGACAAGTTTTTACATTTTGCAAATTGATCAATAAACGGTAAAGTAATAACATTTTCCATTTTCACCCCTAACTGACTGTGCACCACACAGGCTTTAGGACTCATTTTTTTTTTTCAAAATTCAAAAATTTCAAAAATATACAGCAAAACCTGCATAAACCCCTATCAATTGATAAGATAAGATGACACACAGGCTTAAGGACTATATTTTTTCAGAATTCAAAAATTTCAAGAATATACAGCAAAACCTACATAAACCCCTTTCATTTGATGAGATAAGATGAAAAGTTTTTACATTTTGCAAATTGATCAATAAACGGTAAAGTAATAACATTTTCCATTTTTACCCCTAACTGACTGTGCACCACACAGGCTTTAGGACTCATTTTTTTTTTCAAAATTCAAAAATTTCAAAAATATACAGCAAAACCTGCATAAACCCCTATCAATTGATAAGATAAGATGACAAGTTTTTAAATTTTGCAAATTGATCAATAAATGGCAATGTTATAACATTTTCCATTTTCACCCCTAACTGCCTACAGGTGCACTGCACAGGCTTAAGGACTCATTTTTTTCAAAATTCAAAAATTTCAAGAATATACAGAAAAACTCACATAAACCCCTTTCAGTTAATGAGATAAGATGATAAGGTTTTAAAATTTGCAAATTGATCAATAAATGGCAAAGTTATAGCATTTTTCATTTTCACCCCTTACTGCCTGTGCGCCGCACAGGTTTCAGAACTCAATTTTTTCCAAATTCAAAATTTTCAAGAATAGACAGCAAAACTAGCAAAAACCCCTTTCAATTGATGAGATAAGATAAGTTTTTAAATTTTGCAAATTGATCAATAAATGGCAAAGTATAACATTTTCCACTTTCACCCCTAACTGCCTGTACGCCGCACAGGCTTTAGGACTCAATTTTTTCCAAATTTCAAAAATTTACAGCAAAACCTACAAAAACCCTTTTCAGTTGATATGAGATATCATGATAAGTTTTTAAATTTTGCAAATTAAACAATAAATAACATTTTCCAATTTCACCCCTAAATACCTGTGTGCTGTTTAACAACTCATTTTTTTTGAAATTCAAAAATTTCAAGAATATATTGCAAAACCTGCATAAACCCCTTTCAATTGATAAGATAATAAGTTTTCAAATTTTGGAAATTGATCAATAAATGGCGAAGTTATAACATTTTCTTAACTGCCTGTGTGGCACACAGATTTTAGCTCTCAATTTTTTCAGAATTCAAAAATTTCAAGAATATACAGCAAAACCTACATGAACACCTTTCAATTGATGAGATAAGATTTATAAAAGTTTTAAAATTTTGCAAATTGATTTTCCATTTTCACCCATACTGACTGCCTGTGCACCGCACAAGCTTTAGGACTCAATTTTTTAACAAATTCAAGATTATACAGCAAAACCTGCATAAACCCCTTTTAGTTGATGAGATAAGATGAACAGATTTTAAATTTTGCAAATTGATCAATAAATGGCAAAGTTATAACATTTTCCATTTTCACCCATAAACTGCCTGTGCGCCGCACAGGCTTTATGACAGGCTTTTTATTAGCTCACCTGAGCCGTTAGGCTCAGCCGTTAGGCTCACAAGGTGAGCTTATAGGATGGCCATGATCCGGCGTCCGTCGTCGTCCACCATTTTCAAAGATCTTCTCTGAAACCGCTTGGCCAATTAAAGCCAAATTTTATACGAAGCATCTATGGGAAGGGGGAACCAATGTGTTTATAAATAATCCAGGTCACATGACCAAGATGGCCGCCATGCCCATATATGGTAAATACCCTTCAAAAATCTTCTCCTCTGGAACAGGTGGACCGATTTCAACGAAACTTGGCATGAAGCATCGGGGACTAGAGTACTACAATGTGTTTATAAATTATGACCTTTGGATGACCTTGACCTATTTTACAGCAAGGTCAACATAGGTCGCCCATGCATTTGAATGGGGGAAATTGTTAAAATGTCATTTGAAAGGCAAATTTTGCAGGAAATGGGCAAATGGACTGAAGGTAGGTAATTCTGAAAAAAAAAATTGGACCCCAGGGTTGGTCTGCCCACACCCCGGGGCAATATACATGTATATTACAAAAATATTCAAAGATCTTCTCTGAAACCACTTGGCCAATCAAAGCCAAATTTTATATGAAGCATCTATAGGAAGGGGGAATCAATGTGTTTATAAATAATCCAGGTCACATGACCAAAATGGCCGCCATGTCCATATATGGTAAAAACCCTTCAAAATTCTTCTTCTCCGGAACCACTGGACCGATTTCAACGAAACTTTGCATGAAGCATCGGGGACTAGAGTACTACAATGTGATTATAAATTATGACCTTTGGATGACCTTGACCTATTTTATGGCAAGGTCAACATGGGTCGCCCATGCATTTGAATGGGAAAAATTGTTAAAATGTCATTTGAAAGGCAAATCTTGCAGGAAATGGGCAAATGGACTGAAGGTAAGTAATTCTGAAAAAAAATTGGACCCTAGGGGTGGTCTGCCCCCACCCTGGGGCAATATACATGTATATTAAAAATATTCAAAGATCTTCTTCTCTGAAACCACTTGGCCAATCAAAGTCAAATTATATATGAAGCATCTGTAGGAAGGGGGAATCAATGTGTTTATGAATAATCAAGGTCACATGACCAAGATGGCCGCCATGCCCATATATGGTAAAAACCCTTCAAAATTCTTCTCCGGAACCACTGGACCGATTTCAACGAAACTTGGCATGAAGCATCGGGGACTAGAGCACTACAATGTGTTTATAAATTATGACCTTTGGATGACCTTGACCTATTTTATGGCAAGGTCAACATAGGTCGCCCATGCATTTGAATGGGAAAAATTGTTAAAATGTCATTTGAAAGGCAAATCTTGCAGGAAATGGGCAAATGGACTGAAGGTAGGTAATTCTGAAAAACATTTGGACCCTAGGGGTTGGTCTGCCCCACCCTGGGGCAATATACATGTATATTACAAAAATATTCAAAGATCTTCTTCTCTGAAACCACTTGGCCAATCAAAGCCAAATATTATATGAAGCATCTATAGGAAGGGGGAATCAATGTGTTTCTTAATAATCCAGGTCACATGACCAAGATGGCCACCATGCCCTTATATGGTAAAAGCCCTTCAAAATTCTTCTTCTCCGGAACCACTGGACCGATTTCAACAAAACTTGGCATGAAGCATTGGGGACTAGAGTACTACAATGTGTTTATAAATTATGACCTTTGGATGATCTTGACATATTTTATGGCAAGGTCAACATAGGTCGCCAATGCATTTGAATGGGGAAAACTTTTAAAATGTCATTTTAAGTGAAAGTCTTGCAGGAAATGGGCAGTGGGACTGAATATTAATGATTCTGAAAAAAATTGGACCCCAGGGACTCATTTGCCCCAGCCCAGGGGCATTATACATGTATATTACCATAATATTCAAACATCCTTTCCTCTGAAACTGCTTGGCCAATCAAAGCCAAATTTCATATGAAGCATCAATAGAATGGGGGAATCAATGTGTATATAAATAATCTAGGTCACATGACCAAGATGGCCGCTATTCCCATATATGGTATAAACCATTCAAAAATCTTCTTCTCCGGAACCGGTGGACCGATTTCGAAGAAACTTGGCATGAAGCATCGATGACTCAAGTACTACAATGTATGTATAAATCATGACCCTGTGATGACCTTGACTTATTTTAAGGCAAGGTCAACATGGGTTGCCTATGTATTTGAATGATTAAACTGTTAAAATGTCATTTGAAGAGAAAAACTTGTATGGACAGTATATTGATTATTCTGAAAAAAAAAATGGCCCAAGGGCTTCATCTGCCCCTATACTGGGACTATTTTCTATAGCGTTCGTATATACAGCAGATCTCAGGTGAGCGTTTACAGGACCATTGGTCCTCTTGTTTTTACAAATTCAGAAATTTCAAGAATATACAGCAAAACCTGCAATTACATTTAAACATTCATAGAGTTCCAATTTGCATGTTTGTTTATGACTGTGTCAGTTCCAGGTCACTTTTGCAACAAGCGAAGGTCTTGTCAAGTCTTCATAAAGAGTTCTTGTTTTTCAGCTGCCAAATGAGTGTGAATCAAACTGTCCAGACTGGCCCTGACTGTTTGCAACACATGTTCAACAAGTAAGGAAATGTTGAGAAAAGACACTGAATGTTTCTTTTGTAAAAATTGAGCCACATCATGAAAAAATCAGATTTTTTTTTCATAAGTGAAAACAGACACAGATCAGCTTTAATAGTGCGGACAGCTTAGTGCTCCACAGCTGACCAGCGCTGTTGTTCTGAAATGAAAATCTGAAATTTCAAGCTTCTAGCATTCTTTTTGTGATTGTATAGGCCTTTTTGTGTTTTACATGGTTGGAAATTTTCTCATTATGTTGCTCAATTTATCTTGTGCAATTCTTCTGAGGTCTCTTCTGCTGTGTCTGGGCATGTACCCTGTAAAAAGAAAAAATATTGTACTCCTTTATTACCTCATCACATACAAAACTGTATAGAAACACTATGATAAGTTTTCACTCTTGTTCGATTTTTGGCCCTTGGTCTTCATCAGGAAAACAAAAATCTTATTCTCCAACTAAGTGGCATCTATACTGAATTTCATAGGCATTGTATATGTAGTCAGGGGTGACATCACATCATTTCCTGCTAAGGCAATGTCAAATTGTTGTAACACCAAATGATGTGAGGTCATCTTCCGCTGAAATCTCTCTGCCTATCAAGAGCACAAGTTCAACTGATACATCTTTTTATATAAAAAAAAAAAAAAAAACAACATATAAAATTTTAACAAGAGTGGAAAATTATCATAGTGTTTATCAGCTATTCCCTCCTGAATTTTCATTTGAGAATATGTATAGAAACAGCTGATGTATTATTTTTTCTGTTATTCTTGAAACTACTGTGCACTATCTGAAACAGACTTGGTAGTACAAACTTCTGTTGCCTGGGTAGTGATCAGTCTGATTATGTTATAATAAATCTGCATAACAGTGAGGCTTGTAATTATGAGCTTGATTCTAATATGGGGAGTTAAGCTTTATGATCTTGCTCAAGGACACAACTCAACTATAAAGGCGTTTGAACCCAGGACCTATATGTGCTTACAAGCTCGTAACAAAGACCTTAGCAGTTGATCTTCACTAAAGTTGCATGGTTTACCTTCTTAGTTGATCTGTATTTATCTTCACTTTTCCTTCCATGTTAGTAATAACAGTAATTGTGTGTCAGTGTTCTCCCTGTGTAACGGCAGAGGCTGTCTTGGTAATAGTCCAAGTATCTCCTTTTACCAACCATTTTCCCTTCAACTTGAGGATCTGATAATATGTATCAAAATATGGGAGTTAATGTGCCTTGCTCAAGGACACAGCCTGAACCTGGTGACAATTTGGTTTGAAGCCAACAATTCAGAATCTGATGCATTGATGATATTCAAACTGACACACCAGACTTGAGGAATGCATAAACCAGAAGACCAATGACCTTCTCTTTGTGAAAATTTTGCTAATATATACCACATGTATGTGTGCAGTGTCTCGCGGAAGTGGACCAAGGAATTTAAGTGGAACAGATTGAAGCCAAGCTAGCTGATATAGCTGTGAAGCCAAGCTAGCTGATATAGCTGATCTATGCAAGTTAAAGCCAAAGAATAAAATTCTTTTATTATATAACTATAAATAGACACTATTTCAGACAATGCTTTCAGCCCATAGCATATTTTGTCATATTCTATGACCTGGGGTTTTTCCCATTGAATATATGTTACTAAATTTAGAACTCTCTAGATGTCATTGGAAATATACATTGATTACTGTCAAGCAGTAATGCCGATGAAGTAAAATGATGTTTATTACTAGACTTAATGTCCCAATGAACATTTTTCACTCATGCTGGGAAGTTTATATGTAAACTATATGTGTACACTAATTCATTTACAGATAAAAATAGTATTAAAAAATATTTTTATCATGTTTGCATAAAAAGAATGTTATATAATAAAACAATTGTTGACTATCGAGTCATTGAATATGATGTGATATCCAACAGAGACTACCAATATTGACCTCGGCTTCGCCTCGGTCAATATTGGTAGTCTCTGTTGGATATCACATCATATTCAATGACTCGATAGTCAATAATTGTATAATATGTGATAGAATATTATATTTGGTATTGACCTCAAAAAGTAAATATTTTCAGTGTTTGTACTTACCTAATCATTTGTGAAATCAGCATTCTTGCCAGACATACATGAAGAGTATATTTTCTTATCATTTTTCTTGACACCATTCTTCTAATGCTGTCACAAATGTAGCACCTTGTGTTATTTGGCATCTGCTACCTACAAGTTAACGTGAGAAATAACTTTCAACTTACGTCACTTTAAATGATATTCTAGCCAAGGAATTACCAGGATTTCTTTAAAAAATAAATGTTTTATTTCTTCATAGGCCTAAGGAGATTTTATCTGCCTAGAGGAACCAGAGGACCATTGGTCCTGAGAACGCTCACCTGAAGCCGGATCTTGTTACAATTATAACTGCAACTGCAGTCTGCATGGTTAAATACTACAAAGTCATGTTGGTCCGAAAATTGGCAGGCGATTGGATTTGCTTCTGTTGAGAATGACAACGTGCTTGATGTGCAGGCTATATTTCACCTTCTTTAATCCACTGTCAATTTTTCTACTGTCAGTATGAGTGATGCCTGTAAAATTGCAATTCAAAGCACAACTGCACTTTCAAGCACATCACTCAAATTTCAGAAAACATTTTCAGATGCTACCAGTGGAAAACACATCTATTGCTTTAATATGTATATAGCCTCCACACCAAGCACTTGGTCACTCATAGCATTAGTTTCGCAAAATATTATTTCAAATGCGAAATAGAGGCAGCTCCTGTGGCCAAATGGTTTATTAAAGATGTTGTTTTAATACCATGCAATTTTGTTTGAAATATGAAACCAGAGGATCAATGTCCTGTAAAAGCTCACCTGATATCCGAGATATGCGACCTCAGCTGACCTTGCCATAAAATACATCAAGGTCACCCAGGGGTCATGATTATACAAACTTTGTAGAGCTCCATTCCATGATGCTTCATGCCAAGTTTCAAAATCATAGGTCTTCAAGTCCTGAAGAATAAGATTTATAAAGGTTTTTGCTATTTATAACCATGGTGGCCATCTTGGTCATGTGACCTTGACTTTCATTCTCCCTTCCTAAGAGTGCTTCACATGACGTTTGGTTTTGATTGGCCAAACCCTTTCAGAGAAGATCTTTGGATATTATGGTAATATACATGTATATTGCCCTGGGTTGGGGCAGACCTGCCCCAGTGCTCCATTTTTTTTTCAATATCATAAGTCCCCATTCAAATGCATGGGCGACCTATTTTGACCTTGCCGTAAAATATAAACTTTGTAGAGCTCCTTCCTCTGATGCTTCATGCCAAGTTTCAAAATCATAGGCCTTCTGTTTTGGAGAGGAAGATTTTTTAAGGTTTTTCAGGCCCCCTAAGCAGATTCCAAGAAAAATAAAGGTTTTTTATAAAGGCTTTTTTTGCCAAAATAAAGGCTCTTTAAGACAGATTTTTGAGAAAATAAAGAGCACAGTGTGGTCTGCTAACAACACAGTGAAATAGTTTTCAGAGATCAGCAACACCTACTCTTTGTGAAATAACCCAGAAGAGTCCCCCCTTGTAAAAGTATGAGTGAAGCATAAAGCTTAATTAAGCCAGGGGTCTGGGGGCCCGCTAGGCCCCCAGAAGCCAAATACTAAGCCTCGAGTTCCCTTACAATTTCAGCATTTCCTGATGGCAATATGTAAAACTAGAGGACCATTGGTCCTGTAGCTCACCTGAGAGATTATCACATTGTAAGCTCAAGAGATTTAAATTAATTGAGAATCGACCACTGAAAGTCTATGCCTGGACACTATTGACCCCCGGGGCATGGCCAAATTTGACCCAGGGGCATGACTGGCACAATTTATAATGGGGACTACCAAACATTGCTACATACAAAATATAGAAGCTCTGGGCCTTTTGGTTTCAGAGAAGAAGATTTTTGTTAGTTTTTCCAATTGTAAGTCTATGGAGACTATCTACCCCAAGGGCGTGGCCAAATTTGACCCCAGGGGCATGGCTGGCACAATTTATGTAGAGGACCATTAGCCATTGCCACATACAAAATATCAAAGCTGTGTGCCCTGTGGTTTCAGAGAAGAAGATTTTTGAATTTTTTTCCCATAGCAAGTCTATTGAGACTATCAACCTCCGGGGCCTGGCCAAATTTGACCCCAGGGGCATGAATGGAACAATTTATGTAGAGGACCATTAGCCATTGTTACATACCAAATATCAAAGCTGTGGGCCTAGTGGTTTCAGAGAAGAAGATTTTTTAATTTTTTTCCCATAGTAAGTCTATGGAGACTATCAACCCCCGGGGCGTGGCCAAATTTGACCCCAGGGTCATGAATGGCACAATTTGTGTAGAGGACCATTAGCCATTGCTACCTACCAAATATCAAAGCTGTGGGCCTAGTGGTCTCAGAGAAGAAGATTTTTTTAGTTTTTCCTATTGTAGGTCTATGGAGACTATCGACCCCCGGGGCGTGGCCAAATTTGACCCCGGGGACATGAATGGCACAATTTATGTAGAGGACCATTAGCCATTGCCACATACCAAATATCAAAGCTGTGGGCCCTGTGGTTTCAGAGAAGAAGATTTTTTATTTTTTTTCCCATAGTAAGTCTATGGAGATTATCAACCCCCGGGACGTGGCCAAATTTGACCCCAGGGGCATGAATGGCACAATTTATGTAGAGGACCATTAGCCATTGCTACATACCAAATATCAAAGCTGTTGGCCTAGTGGTTTCAGAGAAGAAGGTTTTTTTAGTTTTTTTCCTATTGTAGGTCTATGGAGACTATCGACCCCCGGGGCGTGGCCAAATTTGACCCCAGGGGCATGATTGGCACAATTTATATAGAGGACCATTAGCCATTGCCACCTACAAAATATCAAAGCTGTGGGCCCTGTGGTTTCAGAGAAGAAGATTTTTTAATTTTTTTCCCATAGTAAGTCTATGGAGACTATCAATCCCCGGGCGTGGCCAAATTTGACCCCAGGGGCATGAATGGCACAATTTATGTAGAGGACCATTAGCCATTGCTACATACCAAATATCAAAGCTGTGGGCCTAGTGGTTTCAGAGAAGAAGATTTTTTTAGTTTTTCCAATTGTAAGTCTATGGAGACTATCCACCCCCGGGGCGTGGCCAAATTTGACCCCAGGGGCATGGCTGGCACAATTTATGTAGAGGACCATTAGCCATTGCCACATACCAAATATCAAAGCTGTGGGCCCTGTGGTTTCAGAGAAGAAGATTTTTGAATTTTTTTCCCATAGTAAGTCTATGGAGACTATCGACCCCCGGGGCGTGGCCAAATTTGACCCCAGGGGCATGAATGGCACAATTTATGTAGAGGACCATTAGCCATTGCTACATACCAAATATCAAAGCTGTGGGGCTAGTGGTTTCAGAGAAGAAGATTTTTTTAGTTTTTCCCATTGTAAGTCTATGTGGGACCTATCTGTTGCCATGGAAACCACAATTTTGATACAATCTGCTCCAAAACCTAATGCCATCAATCCCCCAACCCAATTATGGTTCACATTAAATTTGATCAAGATCGGCCCACTAGCTTCAGAAATATTCTTCTTTGAAATTGTGGACGGACAACAACGGACGACGACGGACGACGACGACGGACGACGGATGCCTGCCTATCCTATAAGCTCACCTGTGAGCCTTCGGCTCAGGTGAGCAAATAAAGGCTATTTAGTTAAAATTATCACAGAATAAAGGTTTGAGAGTAAAATTATAGGCTTTTTGGTGGATTTTGGAACAAGATAAAGGTTTTAAAGGATTTCCATTAAAATAAAGGTTTTTAAAGGTTTTAAAGGCTCCCCTAGGGGCCCTGGGTTTTTGCTATTTATAGCCATGGCAGCCATCTTGGTCATGTGACCTTGACCATTTATATAAACTTGTTCCTCCATCCCAAGAATACTACATACAAAATTTAGCTTTGATTGGTCCAGTGGTTACTGAGAAAATTAAGGTCAAGAAATGACCTTGATCTTTTATACTCACAACACTTCATAAGCTTAACATGTTGTCTGTATCTACCAACTTTCAGGTCACAGGCTAGAAAACTTCCTGAAAAATTCAATGTTTTCACTTTTTGAATAAGAGCTGTCGCAGGACAGCATGCTCCACTGCTTCTGACCTTTGTCAAAAATAAGGCCAAACCCGACCAGTAACCCAAAGCATTATGCTCATACATCTTTTTGCCTTGATGCAATAAGGCAAAATCACTGAACCATGAAAGTTAACTATAACTACCTAAGATTTAAAGGTCTCACTCATATTGTGAAAGAAGTGTGTTCATATACCAACTGAGTGCCAAGACACATGGCAAAATCACTGAACCGTGAAATAAGGTCACACTGACCTAAAAGTATTTCAGGGTCAAAGGTCTAGAGATACTTACTCATAATGTGAAAGAAATATGATCATATACCCATTCAGTGTTGAGATATAAAGCAAAATCACTGAACCATGAAATTAGGTCATAGTGACCTATAAGCATGTTTGGGTTAAAGATCTGGTCATACTCATTCATAATCAGAAAGAAGTATGAAAAAATACCAACAGAGTGTCAAGATATAAGGCAAAATCACTGAACCATGAAACTAGGTCACAGTGACCCAGGAATACTTTACGGTCAAAGGTCTTGTCATACGCAAACATATCATGAAAAAAGTATGTTCATATACCAATTGAGTGCCGAGATATAAAGGAAAATCACTGAACCGTGAAATTAGGTCACAGTCACCTAGGACTACTTCAGGGTCAAAGGTCTTGTCATGCGCAAACATCGTGTGAAAGAAGTTTGTTCATAAACCATTTGAGTACGGAGATATAAGGCAAAGTCACTGAACCGTGAAATTATGTCACAGTGATCTATAAGTATATTGGGGTCAAAGGTCTGGTCATACTCACTCATAATCTGAAAAAAGTATGAGAATATACTAATTGAGTGTCCAGATATAAGGCAAAATCACTGAACCGTGAAATTAGGTCACAGTCACCTAGGACTACTTCAGGGTCAAAGGTCTTGTCATACGCAAACATACTTTGAAAGAAGTTTGTTCATAAACCATTTGAGTACGGAGATATAAGGCAAAATCACTGAACCGTGAAATTAGGTCACAGTGACCTATAAGTATATTGGGGTCAAAGGTCTGGTCATACTCACTCATAATCTGAAAAAAGTATGAAAATATACTAATTGAGTGTCAATATATAAGGCAAAATCACTGAACCGTGAAATTAGGTCACAATGACCTATAAGTATATTGGGGTCAAAGGCCTGGTCGTACTCACTCATAATCTGAAAGAAGTAAGAAAATATACTAATTGAGTGCCAAGATATAAGGCAAAATCACTGAACCATGGAAAGTAGGTCAACCGGCCCTTACTGTCATGACACACAAGTCAGTGTCACAAAGTCAAAAGATGAATGACCAACCATCTTCCTAAGTTGTTTCTATCAAGAAATAAAAAGAAAAACAATAGAAACAAAATTCAGAGAGTTCTAGATTTTGACCTCTAGCCCCGCCCCCCTGACTCCGACCCAGAGGTCTGATGTCATGGAACCTAAAGTGTATGAAGTATGAATGCTTTATGATAAGTTGATGTCAAGATATGGACTCCTTGTAAAAGTTACACAGCAGTACATCTATTTTTTACAGTGTTCTAGTTTTTAACCTCTAGCCCCACCCCCCAGGCATGGACCCAGAGATCCGATGCCTTGAAATGAAATGAAACCCTACAGGGTACCTATGGTCCGAGTATGAAAGCCCTCTGATAAAAGTTTTT
The DNA here is from genome assembly GCA_964017185.1 of Rugalucina vietnamica. NCBI lineage: Eukaryota > Metazoa > Mollusca > Bivalvia > Lucinida > Lucinidae > Rugalucina > Rugalucina vietnamica. The sequence goes on from OZ024873.1 coordinate 6,763,113, forward strand.
CAAGATATAGACTTCTAGAATACTATATCACAGAAAAGCCATTATTATTAATGGTGTTCTAGATTTTAACCTCTAGCCCCACCCCCTGGCATGGACCCAGGGATCTGATGCCATGGAATGAAAGCCGACCCTACAGGGTGTCCATGGCCCAAGTATCAATGCCTTCTGATGAGTGGTTGTCAAGATATAGACTTCTAGAAAACTTTAACACAAGAATTGTCATTTTTGAAGGTGTTCTAGATTTTAACCTCCAGCCCCACCCCCTGGCCTGGACCCAGGGGCCCGATACCATGGAATGAAAGCTAACCCTACAGGGTATCTATGGTCCAAGTATGAATGCTTTCTGATGAGTGGTTGTCAAGATATGGACTTCTAGAAAACTTTAACGCAAGTGTGACGCGCACGGGAACGCGCACGGGAACGGGAACGTGGACGACCGGGGTGACTGCAATAGCTCTATGCACTTCGTGCAGTCGAGCTAAAAATCTATGTAGCCACAATTGAGTTTGCCGTAAAATAGGTCAAGATCAACCAAAGGTCATGATTTATATAAATTATGATTGACTAGAGTCCCCAATGCTACATACCAAGTTTTGTTGAAATCGGTTCACCGGCTCCAGAGAAGAAGATTTTTTATGGTTTTTACCATATATGGGCATGGGGGCCATCTTGGTCATGTGACCTAGACCATTTAAATAAACTTTCATTCCCCCTCCCTATGGATACTCCACATGAAGTTTGACTTTGATTGGTCAAGCGGTTTCAGAGGAGAAGATCTTTGAAATTGTGGATGACGGCAGACGCCGGACGGACGCCGGAGCATGGCCATCATATAAGCTCACCTTTTGAGCCTTCGGCTCAGGTGAGCTAAAAAGAGACAACCACTGTAGCTGAGTCGCTGATTTCATTACCTTGCTTAATCATTCCATCATCTCACAACTCGATTGTAACATGATCATTTCCTCTCAATGCTGTTTTCTGGTGTAGGTTCGTGAGCCTGACATGGGGCACATTAGAGGCATGCTCAGTTCTTCTTGGGTATGTGCCAGGTATTTTTTCTCGGGGTTCACCTTTTATGCCCAACCTGCTGATTGGTCTGTCTCATATGAGCTGAAATAGACATGAAAGAAACATAAAACAGAATCAAAACCAGATGACCATTGGTTCTGAGAACTCTCCCTAGAGGATTTGGCCTTTCAAAAATGACCTTTTGACCAAAATGACCTTGACCTTGAATAAGTTGTCTGTATCTACCTTCTTCAGGTCACTTTTGATCATTAAAAAGCCTAGTATTTGACCAAATTTGACCATGATATAAAATAGGTCAAGGTCAACCCAAGGTCATGATATATGATTTTAAACTATGGTGGGACAGAGTCTCCAATGCTACATACCAAGTTTCATTGAAGATTTTTAAGGTTTTTACCATATATGGACATGGCAGCCAAAAAGTCAGATGTGAATAGATAGTGGGTACCTTGTGTGTGCAATTCCTTCTACAGATTAATTCTGATTCTCTTGAAACATTACAGATGTTGTGAACTTGTGACAATGCTTTTAAGATATGCATGTGGTTTGGATATAATTCTCAGATTAATTTTTGTCACTTTTTTCGCAATTTGAACTTAGCCCTTTTTCGGGCATTTTGACAATGAAAGTGAATGGGCAGTGGGTACCTTGTGTGCACAACTCCTACAGTTTAATACTGATTCTCTTGAAACTTTACAGATGTTGTGACCATGCTTTGAAGATACGCATGTGGTTCGGATATATTCTTCAGATTATTTTTTGTCACATTTTCTAGTTTTCACGTTTTTTTTTTTTTCCATTAAAAAGCCTATGTGACCAAATTTGACCTTGCCATAAATAGTTTAAGGTCAACCCAGACAAGGTCATGATTTATACAAACTATAATGTGCCAGAGTCTCTTATGCTACATACCAAGTTCCGTTGAAATAGATCCATCTGTTCCAGAGAAGGTTTTTGAAAGTTTTTACCATAATGGACTTTGTGGCCATCTTAGTCACATGACCATTTACAAGGTTGCCACTCATTTAAAATTTCAAAATTCCCCGACTTTATCATGACCTTCCACAGTTGAAACTAGGTGGATGGCAACATTTCTCAAATTCTGGTTAAAAAACAACACTTGTTTGTTTCACTTTGTTTGTTTAAATTGATGGTTAACATCCTAGTCCACAGCTATGGTCATGTTGGGACGTTGCCTCCACTTTATGCAACTTATACCCAAAATTAGGATGTCATGACAACAAAAAGTGCTTAAAATATAACCACCAACTAAGCCAAGAAGGCTTAAACTGTTATAGATATTGATGGTTCGACTTGAAACCTGAAACCAATTAAAACCATTTTTCCCGGGCAGGCTCAAACCAGAGCAGTTAACCAGTAGTCAGATGGCCAGTCAGTAGGAACAAGCTTTGTCTGGAGGCACAAGCAGCCCATTGGGCACGCCGGCTAGGTACTCTTTCGTGAAAAGAAATCAATATCGGTCACCTTTCCCGCTATTTTCCTCATTTGTTGGAGGTGGTAACCTCGGGTCATTATCGTTATGCGTTACTTTATTAGACGCTAACAAAATCGTAATATGTCCAAAATATTACGAATTTCTTACCTTGGAATAAATGTTATGCTAGATTCTAAATTTAGCCAACCACCCCACACCTGAGGACTGGTGATGATCAGATATTGAAGAATTTAAGATAGATAGTTATGCATTAATCTAAAAGAATACGCAATGTTTTGATGATAATATTCATTTTGATTCCATATTTTGTGCACCACATTTTGTAAGGGCATAGCCATAAACACTGAGTAATGATACTTATGTCCACCGAAAGAGCGAAATTACCTGTATGACGTACGTCATCCCTTCATGCCCTATCTACTTCTTTAGGCCCATCGAGGCGGGTGTCCATATTCCCACCTATCTATCTATCTATATACTGCCATACGCCATCGCAGACATTTTAGGCAGGTGAGCGCTGTCGAGCTTGGTTAGCTGAAAAAGAAATGAATAAAAGCATGATAGTGAAGGGGATAAAAGATGATAGGTTAAAATAGTGAAGAGGAGATTAAAATCAGGTTAAAACAACAATGTTTGGGTCTAAGGTTGGGAGTGTTGAAGTTTGCTCGCTGCGACCTTGAATAAGTCAAGGTCCTGCAAACTTACAACGGCTTCTGGAAGTGCATTCCACTGTACAATGGCCAGTGGAAAAAAGGAGTACTTGTAGTAGTTCTGACCGTGACCGGACCGTGCAATAACACTAGGCTACACCCCTCTATCTAAATAGGGCCATTTATTGTGTGTGCTGGGTAGTTTGAAACTTAAGAGACCAAAATGTATAAAACTGATTAAATATTTTGCTCTAAACTGGCCTAACTCAAAATTTGGAAAGTCTGAGAACTGGGAAAATACAGCCGATATTAAAGAAGAGGACCATTTGAAATATCTACACCTACCCGGAAAGATGACCCACGCCCTCTAAAACCACTTGGAGAAAATGACAATCGTCCAATTTATGCATTTTATACACCGTTGTACTTTCATTTTCGATTGTCGCTTATGTCGCTAAAAATAATGGCCGCTTATATTACGACGGAAGCGGGTCAACTCGGTCTGATACCAACGCGGCCGTGAGTCAACTTTCTTTCTTTTGGAACGTCTTATCCTCCAACCGCTGGGAGCACCCACATTACGTGGTACAAATGTCTCTGAGGTATCTGCATATTATTAAGGAATACCCTCCACCATCGGAATATGTACATACATAAATGCAGCATTGACATTTCTTGATGTTAGTGGCATTATATTTTCAAATATCTCTTAAATCTTCACCCCTCATTTAATTTCTTAAGTCTCTCCGAGTGCACAGCAAAACACAAATTTCTTGTGAGCCTCTCAACAGTAGAAAGATCGATTCCCCTCACAGTTTGAAGTTCTGTTATCTGACCACAGTCTATTATGAGTTTTGTTAAGCTAGTCTTAGTAGGAAAAACAGTTCTCCAGAAGTCTGGATCAGTTTTACTTATTATGTAGTCCCTTAGCACCCTATAAGGTTCTTTTCTTACTGAGTGTAATACAGAGCATCGTAGTAGCATGTGACCAATATCTTCATCCTCAATGAAACATAATGGACAGGTAGAGTTCACCTGGTACTGATTAAACTTGGAACGGATTGTTTGCACTATATATGTCCCTGTCAAAATTCGGCATTTCACAATACCACGACGAACATCTAATCTAGTAGATTGAACAGTGTCCCAAACTGGATGGGTTTGACCAATCCGAAGATCTGTAGTATTACAGTACTGTAAGGTTGACTTTTCACCTGCTTCTTGGCGAAGTCTCTCTGTCCAGTATTTTCTGACAGCATTCTTGGTCTTTATTTTCCACTGATCTTTGGAAATGTCCAGTTCACATATAGAGTCAATATCTGGAAGCTCATATTTGGTCAAGATATGCTTTACTCTTGTGAAGAAGCTTCTACTTTCAGTGTCACAAGATAAGGATTGTCTCTTTGCAAGAAGAACAGATTTTGTATTGCCTGACTTAAGACATGAAAACAACAAACTTAAATGTCTCTTATCTAGTTCCGCCTCCATTGGTAATGCTCCTAATAGAAGAAGGACGGCAGCATATGAAGTTCTACTAGGTAGAGTTTGTAATTTTCTTAATGTATCCACATGAAAGTCATTTAGGAGTTTAAAATGCTTTTTAAGTAAAAATATTGACTCTAGACCAAATAACAACCTTGGCATAACATAACATTGATACATCTTATATGAAACTTTTGGATTGAGCCCATTTGAGCCATGCATACCAGACTTAATTAATCAACTCGGCCTCGGGTCAACTCGGTCGGGTTAACTCGGCCAATTATTTGGGGTATTTTATAAGTGCATGATGCTTTAAGTCCCAGTCAACAGCTCAGGTCATGTCAGGACGTTGCCTCCACTTTATGGGACTTTTACCCAAATTAGGATGTCATGACATCCAACAAGTGCTTAACATATAACCATCCAACAAAGCCACAAAGGCTTATTTGTATGAACGGTTTGAAATTGACTTGAAACCACTTTTCATGGGCAAGCTCAGACCTGAGCAATTAACCAGTAATCTGATTGTCAGTCAGCAGCGAACAAGCTTTGCCTGGAGGCACAAGCATGGCAGATAATCCTCAGTAATTGAGGGAGTACCATAATCACTAAATCGCGCAATAATTGTGCTAAATTATTCAATCAGAAAGAAAGGAAAATAATTTTTGTCTTTAATTTAATCTTGTACACTCTTGTTGGTGCAACATATGAGACAATAGCATTGGTAGTCCAATATTGTTTGAAATCTGGTTGACATGCCATATGCGCAATGTTCTGTTCTGTTCAAGGTAAATCTAGCGCTGACTTTTCGGAGAACCGTCTGACGACGTAGTTGAAGTATACAATTATGTTGGTATTAATGTCTGGTTTTGTGAGCTCCATATACACTGGTGAATATACTATTTACAGTTTTATCAACAAATGCTGTGTACTGAGTCGCTAAAAATACTGAGTCTTTTAAGCTCTGAGATTCTCTTATGGTGGATTTTACTTAAATATTCTCGAGGGCCGCGCAATGTTAGGGGACCCGACCGTACTTAAATATATAAGGCCGACTCGACCCGGCCGAGCTGACCCGGGCCGACTTGACCCGAGGCCGAGTTGACCCGGATTCCTTACGACCGCCGCTTACGTTCTAGATCTAGTGTAAAAAAAAAAAGAACGCTGATTATTTTTGCAATGGATTACGAACGGACCATGTGTCTAAAGGCTTCTTTGGAATTTGTTACATTTTTCATAAAGGCGAGGCAGAAAGAATGCGCATTTTGTCCATGGATCATTGGATGGGCGTTTGATTTCCACATTATTTTGAAATAATTCGTGTTAGTATTTACTGAAATGTCGCGAAGACGAGGTGCAGTTGACAGCTTTTTCTCAACAAAAATGAGTTACTTGAATTACCTAATCTGTTGTTTATGGTGCCAAGACAGAGAGGAAACAGATTTATTTTGATTTCACCAACTCTGACAAAGCAACTGTCGTCCATCTTGCAGGCTCTTCTGATGACGTAACGAAAAACACGTCATCGAACGGGATCACGTGACGAGTCGCCTGAACTAAAGAAGAAGAAGAAGAAAAAAAAAAGATATTCAATCACGTTCTAGCAGAGCTGAAGAAATAAAAAACAACTGAATGAAATGGTTTGTATGAAATTCCCAGTTTTTTTTACAATTATTCACTTCATCTGTTCCCCGGATCTGTTCATTGCCAGGACTTCTGGCAGGAGGCAGGTCGAGCCGGAAAGTACGGGTTAAAGAACTCCCCTGGCGATTGAGGCACCGATGTGAATTAGAATAGCTGGGACCTACCAGGGGTTCTGGGGGAAAGTAGGGCTAAAGAATCCCCACCCCCTGGCAATTGAGGCACCAATGTGAACAGGCCGACTCAGCAACAGGTGAAGGAGAATGACTGGGGCTGGGGCCCAGGGATTCTGGGGGCAAGTAGGGTTAAAGATCCCCCACCCCCTGGCGATTGAGATGCCAATCTGAAGGAGAATGACTGGGCTCTTGGGCCTGCCAGGGTTTCTGGGGAGAAAGGCCATTTATTTTCAGGGATCTGATTTGTCGAATCTAAAGAGCAATCCAATTGTTTTGGAGCACAGATCTGAGGAAGGGGAGAAAGGTCATTTTTCTTTCGGGGAGCAGAGAGCTTTATTGACCCATTCCCTGGTAGTGCCTCAGATTTGAATGGTGAGGCCTGCCTACTACATTTTCTTTCTTTCTTGGTCTTAGCCCAGTGCTCCCTAGGACAAATGACCTTAATCTATCCCGGTACGACCAGTTTTCGACCGCCTAAGAGGTATTTGGCCTTGCTCTATTTGGTCTCATAACTAATTCCTGATATTATTGTTTTATATCAACTATCAGCCCATGTGTAATAAACGAGGAACAATAAATATTCAAATATCCTCCTTTGTGTCTGGGATGGGCTGATAATATGGAGGTGGTCGGTGGTAGGCCTTTTCAGAATTTACTAACCTATTTTCGACCGCCAGAGGTAAAATGTGTATGGTACATACAATAAGAACTGAATGCATTTCTGCTGTTGGGGCACAACCTTACAAAAGCAATAAACAAGCAAAATGATTTTGAAAATAAGCAAGGAATCCGACACATGAGAGCAATTCATACAAGGTACATGTCACTGAATGGGCTGTTGAATTACTGGGGGTAGGGTTGGGAATATTAGTATAGAAAATGTTTTACGCTTCCATCAGAGACAAAGAAAGTTCATTTCAACTCAAAAGAAACTATGCTTCGCTATCATGTAGATGATAACTGTTGTACATGGCTATGTGGTGCTTTATTTAACATTTTTTGGAAGTTTGATAATTTTAAAAATTGATGGAAACAAAGAAAACTGTCATAAGGACGGTATAGCAACTATTTGTTCTAAAATTATTTCATTTAAAAAGCTTTGAAATTTTACTGTGTTGCAATAGTAATTGTAATCACTGTGGATAAAAATATTTTTAAATCATATAAATTTGCTCAACAGTTTAGAAATCGTAGCCATGGAAACGGGTATAAATTTTGGTAATAAGAAAAAGCCCAAGAAAACAGGGTCTTCCAACATAATGTCATTTAATAGTTACCACTGAGCTTAAACAGTTAAAAGAATAACACTTCCTAACAGGGCTATCCTTGCTGAAAACAATGATACCCCAACAGCTGCAAAATTCAGTGTATCAAGATTTTTATAAGGCAAAGTCTTAGGTGGTCGAAAATAGGCAGTGGTCGAAAATAGGTTGTGTGAGGATACCATTTGTCTATAGATCACTTTAGTTGCGAAACCTCACTCCACTACGTTCTGGCTGTGTCTCAACATTGGGAGTGTGTAAACATACTACACATAGATTGTAAACAACAGCTGATGGTCTGAGTCTACTATAGATCTACCTACTCCTACTGTCCAAACACAAACTTTCAGAAACTGCCCTTTTAGCTCACCTGAGCCAAAGGCTAGTAGTCACAAGGTGAGCTTATAGGATCGTTGTCGTTCACAATTTCAAAGATCTCTAAAACCTCTTGGCCAATCAAAGCCAAAGTGCAATGCGTGTTGAGCAACCTTAATATATAGCGTTGCAGGGGAAATGAAGGTTTGTTTAAAGCTGGCCACCAAGCTGGCCACCATGGCTATAAATAGGGAAAAACTTTAAAAATCTTCTCCAGAACCAGAAGGCCTATGATTTTGAAACTTGGCATGAAGTATGAAGGAGAGGAGCTCTACAAAATTTATGTAAATCATGACCCTAGGATGTCCTTGACCTATTTTACGGCAAGGTCAACATAGGTCGCCCATGCATTTGAATGGGGAAAATTGTCAGAATGTCATTTGAAGGTAAAAACTTGAAGGAAATGGGCAACTGGACTGAAGATTTGTGAATCTGAAAAAATTTGGACCCAACGGGCTGGTCTGCCCCCACCCCATGGCAATATAGTGAATAATTAACTGAATATACGAGGTACAGTCGGAAAGTTCCCGGACTGGTTCAAGGATATTTAATGTCAAATCACTATGAAATTTTTCAAATAACAAAGCACATCCATTTACTTTATTTTTCGGATCAATTAAGAAAAGAATAGGCAAGAATTGTTTTAAAATGTTGATTAACATACGGCGTATACGAGGGTACGGAGCACTTTGAAAAATCGCTGCCAATTCATTTATAAAACGGCACCACAATCAGGGATTTTTTCTGCAATTTTGGGAAGGGGCCCTAGGGCCTTTCTGATTGGGAAAATCAGCGAAATAACCCAGAATTTGGGAATTTTTCAAAACATTCAAAGATTATGATATTTTCCAATTTGACATAGTTAATTAAGTTTAATCATTTTAAATCATTAAATATATCTTAAAATCAAAGTTTAACATCATTTCAAACAGCAGAGTTTAATTTTCACAATGTTAAGGAACTGTTGAGAATCATTTTCAGCTGTGATTGGGAATTTTTTCCTTCAAATTGGGAAAAAAGTCACCTAATTTGCATTGGGAATGGGGCCTTATTTCGGCCCCTGAGACACTCGAAAAAAATCCCTGACAATGTTGTTAATTTTTGCATGATGTCATATCAACAGTATTTTGATTAACTACAAAAATCAGAGAGATAACATAACAATTACAATTTTGACAGTGTTTTAAACAGACGTGGGTAAATTTTCGAGCTTAAAAACCCGACGTCATGAGAACGTACGGAGCAGCGCGAGGTAATCAAGTAAGGTAAAAGAGCAGACAAGACCTACAAGCACTTGGAAATTCGTGAAACCCAAGGAAAGTGCATAAAAAATAGTGAGGAGTCTTGTGTTCCACTGGGATAGGCTAAGGATAAGCGGATATTAATGACAATCGCAAAAGCGGGAGGCATAGGGAAGAAACGGTCGGGATTTGACATAAAAAATCAGATCTTTCACGAAAACAACACCATCCGCTCACCGATTGTAAGATACATTGACAACTATCAATTTCGTAGGATACGAGAGACCATGGCATGCGCCATATAGCCCAGATTTAGCCCCGGTGGATCTTTCCTGGTCTGAAATCTGCGTTTGACAACACGCTCAGGTATGAACATTGTTAACGTCAAAGTAACGTTGTTAACACCAAAGTGCTCCGTATGTTGTTAGTGTCCATATTTTGAGCCCTAAATTTTCGATGGTTAAATGAAAAAAAAAAAAACATTAATATATATATTGTTGTGTAGAAAAATGTTTTCCCACTAGTGCGCAAAGTTTTGACTTTCTTCTTTGAAAACAAATAACACAACAAGAACAGTCCGGGAACTTTCGGACTGTACCTCGTACAGGTATGTATGTATATTACCATAATTTTCAAAGATGTCCTTCTCTGAAACCACTTTTCCAATCAAAGCCAAATTTGATATGAAGCATCTATAGGAAGGGGGAACCAATGTTTGGATAAATAATTCAGGTCGCATGACTAAGATGACCACCATGCCCATAAATGTTAAAACCGCTTCAAAAATGTTCTCTGGAACTGGTGGACTAATTTCAACAAACGGTTGCATGTAGCAAATATTGTAGACTAGAGCACTACAATGTGTACATAAATTATGACCCTGTGATGACCTTGACCTATTTTATCGCAAGGTCTTGTTTATTGGTATATATCCCAGATCTCAGGTGAGCGTTTACAGCACCATTGGTTCTCTTGTTCAAAATCTCACTTTCCTGAAACCCTTCCTGCAATGATTGTGTCAAGCATCCAAAATCTATGGTGGAATATATTTCTCCATTCCAAAATTTTCTGCGAAAAACCATAATCAGCGATCAGAGGCAAGTTTTTGAATTGCACATCCCCAAAATCACAAGTGCTGGACTCTGTCCTTATATCATCAGTACTTTTCCCTATCCTATCTGTACATCCCCTAAATCACCAGTGATTTTTTTCAGCATTTTGGGAATGGTACCAGTACCGGTTCAATTGGAAAAAACAGCCTAAATTTACCGTCAATTGGGAAAATCAGCGACATTTATCTTAAGACCAATAAAAATGATAAAAATATCATGATAAGTGTTACAGTGATTTTTTTTCTAAAACTAAACTACATATGACAGGGATGCATGAAAATTCCTTGTAACAAATATCAGATGAATTGACTAATTGGTGCTTTTAACAGTACATGTATAAATATGGTTGCAGCTGTGATCCTGATTGGGAATTTTGAACCATGCATTTGGGAAAAAAAGATACTTTTTGCCATTGGGAACGACTCCTAAAACCGGAGTCGGTTTTATAGCGAAAAAAATCACTGATCACAAGTGCTGGACTTTGTCCCACAGTAACCTCCCCTATATCACAAGTACTGGTCTCCCCTATCCTACCACTTAATCCCCTATATTGCAAGTACTGGTCGCTGTCCTACAGTTACCTACCATATATCACAATCCTTAGTACGCAAAACGTGCAGGAAAAATTTTCAAGTGAAAATTGCTTGACAAATAGAAAAGTCCTGGTCAAAAACATTTCTGACTAGGGATTTTCTGTACAGTATGATTAAATCCTCAAGAGTACTCTGGTTAAACCCCAGGAAGCGCTGGCTCCATCCCAACATGACTGAACAATTGTTGACTGGGGCGTTAAACCTTAAATTCTAACACTGTTTACACACCTCGCCTATATAGCCAATTGTAAAACATCGTGTTATATTGTGCAACAATTTCACTGGGCGAATAAGCGTGACGTTACTTTGCGGCATTTGTGACGTCAGCTATCCCACAAAGCAGCGTTAGACGGTGAAATGTCGTTTTAGCGCACAACAAACGTAATAAGTGTGTGTTAATACCAGCATTACAGTCAAACATTTGGCGGGATATCTGCAATGCAGTGGCGGAAAGCTGAACGATATCGACGGTTTCAGCAACATTTATTCCGTTTATTAGCTCACCTGAGCCGTTAGGCTCACAAGGTGAGCTTATAGGATGGCCATGATCCGGCGTCCGTCCGTCGTCCGTCAGTCCGTCCGTCCGTCCGTCCACAATTTCAAAGATCTTCTCCTCTAAAACCGCTTGGCCAATCAAAGCCAAATTTTATATGAAGCATCTATAGGAAGGGGGAATCAATGTATATATAAAAAATCCAGGTCACATGACCAAGATGGCCGCCATGCCCATATATGGTAAAAACCTTTAAAAATCTTCTTCTCCAGAACCCAAAGGCTTAGGATCTTGAAACTTAGCATGTAGCATAAGGGACTCAAGGTCCACAATGTGTAAATAAATCATGACCCTGTGATGACCTTGACCTATTTTACGGCAAGGTCAACATAGGTTGCCAATGCATTTGAATGGGGAAAACTTAAAATGTCATTTAAAGTGAAAGTCTTGCAGGAAATGGGCAGTAGGACTGAATATTAATGATTCTTAAAAATAAAATGGACCCCAGGGGCTCATATGCCCCCACCCCGGGGCAATATACATGTATATCTCCATAATATTCAAACATCTTCTCCTCTGAAACCGCTTGGCCAATCAAAGCCAAATTTTATGTGAAGCATCTATAGGATGGGGTAACCAATGTGTATATAAATAATCCAGGTCACATGACCAAGATGGCCGCCATGCCCATATATGGTAAAAACCCTTCAAAAATCTTCTCCGGAACCGGTTGACCGATTTCAACGAAACTTGGCATGAAGTATCGATGACTCAAGTACTACAATGTATATACATGTAGGTCGCCAATGCATTTGAATGGGGAAAACTTTCGAAATGCCATTTAAAGTGAAAGTCTTGCAGGAAATGCACAGTAGGACTGAATATTAATGATTCTGATAAAGATTGGTCCCCAGGAGCTCATCTGCCCCAACCCCGTGGCATTATACATGTATATTTCCATAATATTCAAACATCTTCTCTGAAACCACTTGGTCAATCAAAGCCAAATTTTATGTGAAGCATCTACAGGATGGGGTAATCAATGTATATATAAATAATCCAGGTCACATGACCAAGATGGCCGCCATGCCCATATATGGTAAAAACCCTTCAAAAATCTTCTTCTCCGGAACCGGTGGACTGATTTCAAAGAAACTTGGCATGAATCATTGATGGCTAAAGTACTACAATGTGTATATTAATCATGATCCTGTGATGACCTTGACCTATTTTACGGCAAGGTCAACATAGGTTGCCAATGCATTTGAATGGGAAAAACTGTTAACATGTCATTTAAAGGGAATAAATAAAATAGAAATTGGCAAATGGACAGAATATTGATTATTCTGAAAACAAATGGCCCAAGGGCATCATCTGCCCCTGCACTGGGGCTAAATACCATAATATTCAAACATGTTTATTGGCATATGTAGCAGATCTCAGGTGAGCGTTTACAGGACCATTGGTCCTCTGGTTGTGTGTTAGAATCAAAATATATCAGCTCAAGTGCGTGAATTGTTGTCAGAGTAATAATTCACTGTTTGGAGGTCAGTTGTAAGAAGATAAATCACTCGCGCTACGCGCTCGTGATTTGATCTTCTTTACAACTGACCTCCAAACAGTGAATTATTACTCAACAATTCACTGCTAGAGCTGATCTATTTCTTAAACAAACAACTGTCCATACACCAACTTCCAGAAACTGTCTTTTTCAAAATCTTCCTTTTTCCGAAACACCTCAAGAAAAAATGACCATGACACCGTTTGCATTCTAAGTCTTAAAACGTGCTGCATTTGAAAAGTTTTGAAAATCAGATAACAATTAAGAGTTTTATGCAGAATATAAGGGCTTTTTCCATTGTGAAATTTCAGCAAGGGAAGTAACTATTCATGGATAAAACTAATAATGAACAGATAAAAAATTATGACATAAACCTTTTGTACTACTAAAACATTAAGGCTCAGGAATTGCTGAATTGCCTTCAACCAAATTTGACTGACAACATTTTGAATAGATAACCACAATACAAACGAAGTTAATTAAAACTTAATTTCATATCAATGCTTCTGTCTTTTCAGGACAACACGCCTTCCTAGAACACATTTCTTGCTCTTACAATATGCTTGTACTGCCATGTAGCTAGTGGGCCCAACATGATGGCCCCATCTTCTTCAAAGCCCCAGGAAGATCCAACATGATGGCCCCATCTTCTTCAAAGCCCCAGGAAGATCCCAGAGTTTGCAGAAGGATCAGGTAACTTAAGTAAATTAAATTCACTGAATTTACTTGCAACAATAACCTCATGAATCATTTGCAAAACCATCTCTGGTTATTTGTAATATTTTGTATCGATTCTTTATAGGAAAGAGCACACTTTGAATTAGATATGTGCATTTAAGAAGAACTAACTGTCACGCATATAAGAATGAACACACACACACACACACACACACACACACACAGAGAAAATGTGGGCATTCTCTTAATAATTGAAGCCACTCTGTTGTTGCAGGTATCAAATATGGAGAGCACTAGTGAAGCCTGTAGAGTTTTCAACCATGATCATACAACATTTCATCTAGACACATTTAGGAGGGTGGAAGGTAACTATGTTGTCAGCAACATGAATTTGTAAATGAAAATTTCAGGTCGTCTGATGCATTCTATCATACTATTTTCTTGCTTATCAAAATGTGACATCATGTATATTTGCTGCTATTACTCAATTCATTGAGCAATGAAATTTTATCATAGAGGAATAGAAGCTTTTGAAAACTGCAAAGATAAGATTATTAATAATGACTGATTAGGCTACATACACCTGATCTGTGCCTGCATTGTCACTCTAGCATGGACATTGCTGAAGGTATTTGGAGTGTGAATTTCTTTCTGATTGCGCCTTTTCCTGATCATTGCCTACCTGTACCTTTTTCAGGGCTTGACATAAAGATTTGAGCAGCACTTGCCTGGCGGGCAAGCTGGATTTTATTGCAGCTTGCCCCCAAAGTTTTAAACAAACACTAGATTTTCGGCATATGGAGGTCATTTTTTACGTAAAAACGCTGAAAACTTCTGCTAGTGCAAAAACTGAGTGTAGACTGGTTCTTTTAGTGTGTGACTTAACTTTAAGATCCTTAAAGATCCAATGACCTAAAACTGAAGGGTAAATACAGGAGTTGATAATATGGGACCAATTTTTACTAGCCCGGCTGGCTAACCGCTGGCAATTTCAACTTGCCCCCAGCAGTTTCAGCCCGAATAGGGCATTCGGGCACCCGATTATGTCAATCCATGCTTTTTGCATCCCATGACATTAAAAGCACATTGAATGTATAACACATTATTTTAGAAGTTATGTAAATGATATTTAATGACACATGTAACTAGAATGGTAAAAGTAGGCAACCAGCCAACCATGCCCCTGGGGTCAAAAGTGGCCCCACTCCAGGGGTCATTAATAGCTCCCATAGACTTACAATGGGAAAAAAAAAAATCTTCTTCTCCAAAACCACAAGACCCAGAGCTTTCATATTTTGTGTGTAGCAATATATAGTAGTCCTCTTTAAAATTCCTGCTAACCATGACCCTGGGGTCAAAAATGGCCCCATCCCGGGGGTCACTAGCTCCCATAGACTTACAATGGGAAAACATGGGAGTTCCTCTTTATAAATCCTGCCAACAGTGTCTCTGGGGTCCATACAGGCCACACACCAGGGGCATCATGGAAAAAACATAAAAATCTTCTTTTCCGAAACCACAAGGCCAAGAGCTTTCATATTTTGTGTGTAGCAAAGTATAGTGGTCTTTTTTATAGATCCTGCCAACCATGCCCCTGGGGTCGATACAGGCCACACCCCGGGTTCTTCATGGGAAAAACAATAAAAAAAATCTCCAAAACCACAAGGCCTAGAGCTTTCATATTTTGTGTGTAGCAATGTGTAGTGTTCCTCTTTATAAATCCTGCCAACCATGCCCCTGGGATCAAGAAAGGCCCTGCTCTGGGGGTCATTAGCTCCCATAGACTTACCATGGGAAAACAAAAAGAAAATCTCGGAAATACAGGGCCCAGAGCTTTCATATTTTACATGTTTATAACCATAATATTCAAGCATCTCAGAAGCAGCTTGGCCAATAAAAGCCGAATTTTATAAGAAGCATTTTTAGGAAGAGGAAACCAATGTGTACATAAAAATCCACATGACCATATATGGTAAAACCCCAGCTACTTTTCTTTTGTCCAGATACTGTACTTGTTGACTCTCAGGTGAGGGATCGTTACCCTTGGGCTATTTGTTTGTCTCCCAGCTTACTGTGATCAATATTGGACCCCCCCGCACCCACCCCCACCCTGGATTATACATTTTTTCCTGGATTATTCATTATTTCCAATATTATTCATGTATAAGCTGTAAACCAGCAAATAAGGCAAAAATAACATTAGGACATTATAGATTTTGGGAAAATGTTTTTGGTGAGGTCATCTGTTTTTATTTTGTGTACACAAGTACACAAAGGAGATTGATGCTACTAAATCAATTTACTAGCCATTTAATAGATAAATTCATTTGGTATGTTTAAAAAAAACCACTCAAACTGATATTTGATGTGTAATTCTTACTATATTTGATCTATAGGCTAACTGGAGACAAAGCACAGCTGAGCTATAAGGCAGGTAGCTGAAACAGCAACACTGGACAGTCATCTGATTCTATAGGTATATTTTTAACATAGTTTCTTAAAGTATGCACACATTATAACTTCCTTGCAACAAATGTTAGTCATGCCTTTGAAATAGTTGTAGCAGCTCCGACATCATATAACATATAAGTTCACTGTTCAGTTTCCCAATATTGTTTGAGGCATAAATTGTGTCTAAAATGAAAATTAAACATTCGATACAAATAGAAAAGACTTCAACCTCCAAATAAAAAAATGCATCTAAATTTACATGTTAGGTTTTCTTTGAAGGTTAACAACCCACCTTAATTTATTTATCATCATAATACTTACCAACCTTTAAATACTTTATTCCAGCTAGAAGACCTAGAAAATCCTGTTACCTTACAAGTGGACTCAATTTTTGGTCAGAGTACATGTACTTCTACGAGATATCATCCCTGCAAACATTTTCATGTTTCATTGTGGTCAAGGAATATGCCATAATGCCAGCAGTGAAAAAGAAAAAAAAAAAGTTAATTAAATAGATAAGGTTGATGTTTGTGTTTCAACTTTCAGGAATCTGTGGGGGGGACATTCAAGCAATGACATTTTTTTAGAATTTTCAAAAATACAAACAGTGCTCTGTAGTCTTGTGTAGTATACGTGGGGTTATCGAGAAGCTTGTGGACAAACACAATAAAATTTACACACCAATACATTTGTCTGAAAATTGATACGCATGTTAAAGGTTACTCTTACGAAATATGCCAAAAATTCCATGCAAATATCCAAAGAAATGCATAATTGGCATGTAATTACTTGATAGTATGTTGGTCAAGTTGCCGCATGTCAAAATTCAAATGACGTTGCGACGTCAGTTTTCTCAAAGTATGCAACTGTGACGTAAAATTCTCGTCGTAAAATTCTCGAGAAGAGCATTTTTCATTTTCAGTGCACGAGCTCATTGTCCCAATGCAATGAGACGTCTACCAAAGCCATTAGGTCAACTAGTTATTAATCTCATTCAATGACAGAGAGCCTATATAAATGGACCTGTAACTCGGTGGATATTGTCCTGGCGCATAACTAACCACTCAATTTTCTTTCAAGTTAAATCGTTACTACTAAAAGATCGAAAATAAAACAAATATTTTATTCATAAAATGTCGAGACTGAATATGCAATCTCCGTAGAATGAGCCGCACACTGCAAGTGCAAAGCATCACTGTGCACTCATTTAAGAAAT
Source organism: Rugalucina vietnamica (assembly GCA_964017185.1). NCBI lineage: Eukaryota > Metazoa > Mollusca > Bivalvia > Lucinida > Lucinidae > Rugalucina > Rugalucina vietnamica. The sequence continues at coordinate 6,780,529 of OZ024873.1, forward strand.
TACAAACACCGCTAGGTAATTACAAATTTTGATGTGCGGCAACTTGTCGAACATAGCATTAATAAACTGCATGTTATTAAATCATTTTTAGCTCACCCGAGCCGAAGGCTCACAGGTGAGCTTATAGTATACCCATGATCCGGCGTCCGTCGTCGTCCACAATTTCAAAGATCTTCTTCTCTGAAACCACTTGGACGATCAAGTTGAAATTTTATGTGTAGCCTCCTTGGGTAGTGGCATTGAAATTTTGTTAGTGATATTTTGGTCACATGATCAATTTGCAAAATTTAAAAACTCATCGTCTTATCTCATCAATTGAAAGTTGGTTATGCAGGTTTTGCCGTATATTTTTTAAATTTTTGAATTTGTAAAAAAATTGAGTGGTAAAAACCGCACAGGCAGTTAGCGGTGAAAATGGAAAATGTTATGTAACTTATTGATAAATTTCCAAAACATTAAAAACTTATCATCTTACTTCATCAATTGATAGGGGTTAATGCAGGTGTCTTTTTTTTTTAATTCAGCTTTACGTCCCTTTCAAGATTCAGCTCATATGAGAAGGACCAATCAGTAGGTGGGCAAATACTGGAGAAAAAACACCTCACACCCCCACCCCCGCAAGCAGATCTCTGTTCGTCTCACATGTGCCCAGTGCATGGCTCGAACCCACACCAGACACAACCGTGAGATGATCAAGTGTTAAAGAAACAGCGCTCTTAACCGCTCGGCCACAGGGGTCGCTTTTATGCAGGTTTTGCTGTATATTCTAGAAATTTTAAAAAGGCTGTTAGGGGTGAAAATGGAAAATGTTATAACTTTGCCATTTATTGATCAACTTGCAAAATTAAAAAAAAAAAGGAAAAAAAAATCATCTTATCTCATCAGGGCTATTCCAGGAAAAATTACATGGGGGGGGCGGAACTGAACTTTTTTTTAGGGGGACCACCCATCTAACTTTAAATTTTTTATGGGTACCACCACTAAAATTGAAATTCCAATAAACCCCCCCACCCAGAAATTTTTAAATTTAACCCCCCCACCCAAAAATTTTTAATACTTGTTCGACGGAAACGTTTTTATCAGTGGAAACGGAAGTACAACGTTGAACTTGATTTTGCGATCAGAGGAAATCAGAGTCGTTTCGGCCGGAAGATGGTCAAAACGGCCCAAAAATAAAACGGCTCATGTTCTATCTATCTATCTTCTGATACTGAGTCGATCAATTTCTGATCATCACCTCAGGTGTGGGGTGGGTGGCTAAATTTAGAATTTAGTCAAGGGAGAAAAAAACATTTGGGGTGGACCATTAAAACTATTTACAAGATATAGATAGAGGCATGCTAAAACACATGCCTCTGGGAAACACATGCCTCTGTTCTATCTAGCTGCCAGTACTTCTTAACCTCCGAACTTTCAGAAGTGACAGAGGCGGATGCAGGATTTCTCAAGAGGGGGTTCAAATGTAGAAAAGGGAGTTCATTTGCCTAATTTCACACAAAATCCATTGAAATTCCCCATGAACATGAAATAATTTGGGTCAAGAGGGGGGTTCGAGCGAACCCCTTGAACCCCTCTAAATCCGCCACTGAGTGACTACAGTATACCAAGTACTGAAGGGGGTTAGTTGAAGTAAAAGAAAAGAGTTTATACAGTGCGAGTAGAGGTGTTAGTACAGTATAGTTAAAAGATAAAAACTGATGCTTGAGATTAGGGGGAAAGCATCACTGAACTGTGCCACGGTGGGTAACATGACTGTTTGGCGAGGTAAAGCATTCCAATGTGTGACAGTTCGTGGAAAAAAGGAAAATTTGTAGTAGTTTTTGAAGTGGTAATCAAGCTGTATGCCAAAGGATGGTTATGTCTGGAGTCTCTTCTGATATGTGGGACAAGATAATCACTTACTGGTATAGCAACAAGGTCATAAGTGACCTTGTATAGCATTATGAGACGACTATCAGTGCGTCTTTGAGCCAATGGAGCTTGGTTCAGTTTTCTTACAGTTTCTCTTTATGGTACTCGAGAGAAAAAAATTAAAAGCAGTTGTCAGGCGTTTGCCAAGGTGCTATTTTCTAACAGTTTCTCTATATTATACATTGAGAACAATTAATGTTAATTATCTTTTGCATATTTAAAACTGAAAGAACAGGTTTTCTTATAGAAAGCATAATGTGTTTAGGAACCGTGTCGGCTGCGTGTATATTCAAGAGTGATAATTGCCATGTCAGTAATTTTTAGACTTACACAATCCACCGTTCGCGAAGCGTGGATGACACATTGTTTTCTTAAGATAAGCCATAAAAGTTGTGAAAATAAGCCCAATGAGCTAGGGGATTATCGATAGACCGTAACGAGACCGTAAACACAGGTTGCTGTAGGCTATTGATGACACCTGTTACGCAACGTTGCTCATTTTCGACGGCAACACAAACCAAAGATTGTCTAAGCATTGGGGAACCTATATCTTGTATAATTCTATCCGATCAGAAATTTCAATTAAGAAAGGCGAATTAAAATAACTGTAAATACGGTATCGGCAAAAGACTATTGTCCGCGTTAAATATCCGGGTGCGCCAATAAGTCAAAGGCAGAACTCTACAATACAACAGCAACAAATTTAATCATTGTAGATCGTTTTTAACTGATAAAACTGTGGAACACGCAATACTTCACTTTTTTTATTCCATTTTACAAGGACTCTGCGATAAACCACCAAGCTCGGTTAAGCCAATACACACGTCGTATAGGTTCCCCACCCACCAATACACTACAGAAACTGCGATCAGCCTGGTCCGACTCAGTAGATTTGCATTACGCGCCTCACCTATAACGCGCATGCGACTTGTGGACCCCGACCAGCGCGTTCTAACGGGTCTGAAGTGAATAATTAATTATCAAGACAAGCTGTGGTCTTTGAAGTGCACAATCAATTATTGGCTAATTAATTGAATCATGCGCTTGCAAGCCACCCATCCAGCCATCCATCCACCATCCATCCATCCAGCGACTTACCTTCTAAGGGCGAAACGACCCACCCCTAAAACAAGGGGAAAACGACCCGGGGAGAAACGACTGGGATTCCAAAAAAAAATCGGTAAACCGTAACGCCGTTCGGCGCGGAACAAACAAACGCTCCACATTGTTTACCTTTAATACAAAATACAAACGAAGTCGTTTTCGGGAATAAAAACCTGATATTTAACATGAAAATGAGTTTATTTGTGGCTTAACTGACCCACCAGAAATAAATCCATCTCGGAATTAACCCTACCACCCAGGAAATTGAAATATCAACGACCCCGACGACCAAGGAAACTGAAACTGTCTGAACACCCACCACCACGATGAAAAAAATTCGGTTCAGTTCCGTGTCTCCCAGGTAAATTTTCCTGGAAAAGCCCTCAATTGAAAGAGGTTTATGTAGGTTTTGCTTAAATTCTTGAAATTTTTGAATTTCGAAAAAATTGAGTCTTAAAGCCTGTGCAGGGCACAGGCAGTTGCAGGGGTGAAAATGGAAAATGTTATAACTTTGCCATTTATTGATCAATTTGCAAAATTTAAAAAACTTTTCATCTTATCTTATCAATTGAAAGGGGTTTATGCAAGTTTTGCTGTATAATCTTGAAATTTTTGAATTTGGAAAAATGAGTCCTAAAGCCTGTGCGGCGCACAGGCAGTTATGGGTGAAAATGGAAAGTGTTATAACTTTGCAATTCATTTATCAATTCACAAAATTAAAAAAACTTTTCATCTTATCTCGTCAACTGAAAGGAGTTTACTGTTAAGTGATTTTTACTGTATATATATTCGTAAAATTTTGGATTTCGAAAAGAATGAGTCCTAAAGCCTGTGCGGCGCACAGGCAGTTAGGGGTGAAAATGGAAAATGTTATAACTTTGCCATTTATTGATCAATTTGCAAAATTTAAAAACTTTTCATCTTATCTCATCTATTTAAAGGTGTTTATGTAGGTTTTGCTTGATATTCTTGAAATATTTGAATTTCGAAAAAATTGAGTCCTAAAGCCTGTGCGCCAGTTGCATGGGTGAAAATGGAAAATGTTATAACCTTGCCACTTATTGATCAATTTGCAAAATTTTTAAACTTTTCATCTTATCTCATCAATTGAAAGGTGTTTATGTAGGTTTTGCTGTATATTCTTGAAATTTTTGAATTTGTACAAAAATTGAGTCCTAAAGCCTGTGCGTCGCACAGGCAGTTAGGGGGTGAAAATGGAAAATTTTATAACTTTGTCATGTATTGATCAATTTGCAAAATTTAAAAACTGTTCCTCTTATCTCGTCAATTGAAAGAGGTTTAGACAGTTTCTTTTTGTATATTCTTGAAATTTTTGAATTTCGAAAAAAATTTCACCCTGTGCTAAAGGGGTGAAAATGGAAAATGTTATAACTTTGCCATTTATTGATCAATTAGCAAAATTTAAAAACTTTTCATCTTATCTCATCAATTGAAAGGGGTTTATGCAGGTTTTGCTGTATATTCTTAAAATTTTTGATTTTTGAAAAAATTGACTAAAGCCTGTGTGGCGCACAGGCAGTTTGGGGTGAAAATGGAAAAAGTTCTAACATTGTCATTTATTGATCAATTTGCAAAAATTAAAATTATTGATCAATTTGCAAAAATTAAAAAAAAAAATTATCGAATCTCATCTTATTTTTTTTAAATTTTTGAATTTGGAAAAAAATGAGTCTTATAACCTGTGCGGCGCACAGGTTTTAAGGGATGAAAATGGAAAATGTTATAACTTCGTCATTTATTGATTATTTTTCAAAATTTAAAAAGATTTTATCATTTTTCATCAATTGAAAGGTGTCAGTGCAGAATTTGTTGCATATTCTTGAAATTTTTGAATTTGGAAAAAATTGAGTTCTGAAACCTGTGCGGCGCACAGGCAGTTAGGGGTGATAATGAAAATTGTTACAACTTTGTCATTTATTGATCAATTTCCAAATTTTAAAAAGATTTTATAATTTTTCAGCAATTGAAAGGAGTTTATGCATGTTTTGCTGTATATTCTTGAAATTTTTGAATTTTGAAATTTTTCAGTCTTTTAACGTGTGCGGCGCACAGGTTTTAAGGGATGAAAATGGAAAATTTTATAACTTTGTCACTTATTGATCAATTTTCAAAATTTAAAAAGATTTTATCATTTTTCATCAATTGAAAGGTGTCAGTACATAATTTGCTGCATATTCTTGAAATTTTTGAATTTGGAAAAAATGAGTCCTGAAACATGTGCGGCTCACAGGCAGTTAGGGATGAAAATGGAAAATGTTATTACTTTGTCATTTATTGATCAATTTTCAAAATTTAAAAAGATTTTATCATTTTTCATCAATTGAAAGGTGTCAGTGCAGAATTTGCTGCATATTCTTGAAATTTTTGAATTTGGAAAAAATTGAGTTCTGAAACCTGTGCGGCGCACAGGCAGTTAGGGGTGATAATGAAAATGTTATAACTTTGTCATTTATTGATCAATTTCCAAATTTTAAACACTTTTCATCTTATCTCACCAATTGAAAGGAGTTTATGCATGTTTTGCTGTATAGTCTTGAAATTTTTGAATTTTGAAATTTTTCAGTCTTTTAACCTGTGCGGCGCACAGGTTTTAAGGGATGAAAATGGAAAATGTTATAACTTTGTCATTTATTGATCAATTTTCAAAATTTAAAAAGATTTTATCATTTTTCATCAATTGAAAGGTGTCAGTACAGAATTTGCTGCATATTCTTGAAAATTTTGAATTTGGAAAAATTGAGTCCTGAAACCTGTGCAGCGCACAGGAAGTTAGGGGTGAAAATGGAAAATGTTGTAACTTTGTCATCTGTTGATCAATTTCCAAAATTTAAACACTTTTCATCTTATTTTATCAAATGAAAGGTGTTTATGCCGGTTTTGCTGTATATTCTTGAAATTTTTGAATTTCGAAAAAATTGAGTCCTGAAACCTGTGCGGCGCACAGGCAGTTAAGGATATAATTGGAAATGTTATAACTTTGTCATTTATTATACAACTTTAAAAAATCAGTAACTTTTGATCTTTAATCTAATCAACGGAAAGGTTTCTATCCATGTTTTGATGGAAATTCTCATTTTTTAAGTTATTGTAACTTGTTATTTTATGTTGTCAATGTTGGTAAGACAATAAAAGACAAAGAATAAAATTTGTTTTCTTGTTTATTGTTGCCAAATTGTTTTCTAGATTGTACAGAAAATACCAGATACATAAAATGCCCTATATTGCTGATGACTAATAAATCTGACATCTGAATAAGTCTGATAAACAAATGGGAATCCACTAAATAGATGGTAAGGAAATGCTCATACATGTCTAATATCCATTGATGCAATGTATAAACAGAGGTTATCCTTTGTGATTTGCATCATTACAATGTATATAAGAGACACAAATATGGCATACATACATACACTGAAATATTTCTTAAATATGCTATTTCTTGTTGCTGCATTGACAGAAAGATTGTTTAAATGCATTATTTTGGATGTGTCTCCTCAATTCTCAAATTTCATATTTTTCATACATTCCATATTTAAAAAATACGTTGTTGAATGAAGAATACAGTGGAGGTTCACCTGTAGCATCCGTTTGTCAGGGACCCGAGTATGGATGGTGCTGATTTAATGCAATATATGTTGCAAATATGACTGCTCTGCAATGCCACTCCTAAGTACATGTAGCCCCAAATGTACAATATGGGTCTGAAAACAATATTGAATATTGATTGGTAAACATGAAAATCTACACATAAAAATATATCCTTATGAACTATAAAAAAAAAAAAAAAATTATTATAGGAATCTGAACAGTTTCTTTGAGCTTCAACTGGGTGCGCTTCCTTCTATGATACTTTCAGTGTACACAAATAAAACACTCTATGCTTTATATTGTAAAAAAAAAATCTTAATAAAAATACCTTTGACAACATCCAAAACTTGTGCCAATGTACCATCATTGTTTCAGAAAATAATATGTTTTTATGTTTCACATTGTAAGATAATAGCATGCAACAATCCATAAATGACAAAATCAGAAAGGAACTCCCAATTCAAAAAACAAGTTTAAAAAAAAAATAATAATAATAAAAAGTTAATTAAACAAAGAGAACATACATAAATATATGAAAACATTATGTGACACACACTGGACCATTGAACAGTCAATGAAATTGGAAGCTGTGCCCAATTTAGGAGAAAAAAAATAGCTGAACATTTGTCACTACTTGATAAAGAACATGTTTATTGTCTTTTTTTCTTTTATGCTGGATAAAACAAAATTATGAAGGTATTAAAGAGATACGCCTTTCCATATTATTTTACTTCCATACAAAGCCCCACCCCCGCCCCCACCCCCCAAAAAAAATCCCATAGAAATTTTAATTCTGTTGTTGCATCAGTGATTTCATTCAATTGCTGTGAATGACAATTTCTTGCTTGTTACCATTCTCAAAGCCATTTATGCTGTCACTTGATAAAATGATTCCTAAGTATAGATTCTCATAACCATCTTAGTACAATGTGGCCTTACAGCTTAAAATATTCGGCTTTTTGTAAAAATGGGGTCCCACGTGGCCGAGCGGTTAAGAGCCCTGTTTCTTAATCATTCCATATTTTTACAGCTGTGTTTAGTGTGGGTTCGTGCCCTGCAATGGCCACGTTAAACATGCCAAGTTCTCCTAGCCAAGATTTTTTCTCTGCGTCCTCCCATTTTCACCCCACTTACTGATTGGCTCATATCTTATGAGCTGAAATAATATTGAAAGGGAAGTAAAACTGATAAAAAAAAAAAAAAAAAAAAAAAAAAAAAAAAAAAAAAAAAAAAAAAAAAAAAAATATGACTGTACGCTTTATAGCTGCAATTAATGACTGTACCCTTTGCTGCAGATCATAGCTACAGATCAAAGTATTTTATTTTACCTTTACAGGTTATCAAAATAATAAGTGTATCAAGTTTAAAAAAAGGAGATAAATTTTATAAGCCAGATGCTTTCATTCAAATCCTATTATTTTGATATTGTATGGTTTTTTCAATAGTTCGTGTTTTTGTTGTGGTTTTGTCTATATTTATAAATTGTTAATGTTGAAATAAGAGCTAAGTCTTTCTTCTTTTTCGTGTATTCTTTTAATACATGTGATAAAACTTTAGTTGACCTTAATGCATTTTAAACACAGATATCTAAATGTAGCTGTACATGTCTTGTTTACATATTTTCAAGCCCTTGCATTTCTTAAATTCTCTTTAAAGTCACATTTTTTATTTATGATTTTCTCCACTTTGAAATAAGATGTTGCCTTTCTGAAATCTAGCATAGAACTGTTCTGTGGTGCAGAGAGTAATGCAAAGACTTCTTCTTTTGTCTAAAGAATGGACATACTGTCCAAATTGTAACTTTTGAATAATTTATTACTTATATATATATATTTTTTTTTGTTAATATCTTGACATTTATATGTTATGAATTAGGTACCTTAGAGTTTAACATAAACAATTATTGTACATCTGTTATCTACTTCTGCTCATATTGCACAACTAATATGTACCACCATTGCTGTTCTGAAATGTGTATATGTACCTACTATACATCAAAAACATAGTTTACTATTTTTTCCCTTGTCAGAGTTCCATTAAGTTTATAACCCCTGCATACACATTTCAAGACGAAGCCCGCAAAATTTTATTGCTCTGCCATAAAGTTATGTAACAGATCTTTAAGAAAATAATAGCCACTTGTCATGTGAAAATTGTGCTAAGGCTACAATGAGAAGTTGAAAAATTGGTGAATAACTTTTACAATTTATTTTAACAAAAACTTTAAAAAAAAAAAAAAAAAAAAAAAAAAAAAAAAAAAAAAAAAAAAAAAAAAAAAAAAAGACTGATCGTGGAAAACATCGGTATAATTAGCTGCAAATTAAAAATTTAGGGTTTTTGCTTTGTTTGATTTCAATGGAACAGCTTAGAATGTGAAGCATTACACATAAGTTACTAACTCTTTACTATAGCAATTGATAAAAAAGACTTTTCACTTATAACACAAACAAGTACACACGTAGGTATTTGTAGCAGAAACACATTTTTGTGAATAAATATATATATAGGACAAAGATCAAACAAAAATCTTCCCGTTAGCAATGGATCTCAAAGATATTTGAAAAATGATTAAAATAAGTATATTGGGGGATTAAATCATGAATATTGCAAGAACAAATCAAAATGAGCACTTGTCTTTCGCCTTCTTCAGAGTCATTATGTATTTACAGGTAAAAATGTGGAAAAATGAAAATTGGTAAATAAATAAAATGAAAGATAAACAATGCAAATAAAAAAAATAACATAAAATTGATCAGCAGTGGGTATACGACTTGAAATTAATTGATAAGCACCCTTTGAAAGGGCCCAAAATCTGATAGAAAATGGCGGAATCAGATAACTAAGTCTCATTTTATCTAAAATTGCTTTTACCATTTCCTTACCTTTGCTAATGTTAAGATTTTCATGCAAATTCATTATAAAAACTGTAATAGACATGGAATAACATAATTTTCATGATTTTTAACATTAACTTTGCAGCAAAGAAAATCACAGCTAATTGTACACTTACAAAAATGACTTTTTAACTAACAGTACATTCATCAAAATTACGACACCTGTACAGTCTTAATAAATAGAATTAGATAGAGACAGAGCTATCGGATTTGCTTTGAGGACTGATGTAAAAGAATCTCTTTATAATTATGTGTCAGTTTAAAAAATATGAAAATGTATCTTAAAGGATCTGTTCTATTTTTGTTATGAATTATTCATGATAGATAAAAATTCAATTCAGTTTTATTTCCATTTCAAGATTATTTCATCTAATATGAAACAGGCCAATCAGTAGGTTGGTGAAAATGGGTTTGTTTTACTTGCAAATTTTAGAAAAAGAAAAATAAACATGAAGAAATAATAACCAAGAAAGGGAAATATTTTATATTTTAAAAAGCTTCAATAAATTGATACAGTTATTATTTTGATAACCTGTAAAGGTAAAAAAATCTTACTTTGATTTGTAGCTAATGATTGTGTACATCAGCAGCAAAGGGTACAGTCATAAGTTGCAGCTAAGCGTACAGTCATTAAAAATGACAGGATTTTTTTTCCGTTTTACTTTGCTTTAAATATTATTTCAACTTATAAGACATGGGCCAATTAGTAAGTGGGGTGAAAACGGGAGAATCACGAGAAAAAACACCTGACACACACGCAAGCAGAATTTTGCTTGTCTAACATCTGGCCAGTGCGGGGCTCAAACCCACACCATACACAGCGGTGAGATGATCTAGTGATTAAGAAACATCGTTCTTAACCTCTTTGCCATGGTGGCCGCTGCCGCCCGGAAGTTTTTCTAATTTCCACCTGGAAAAGTTTGCAAAATTCGTTTAATTTGCATATTTCGCCCAACTTTTATGCCCAGAAACTAGTGTATCCTCTTAAGTTCTAGAGGTGTCAAATTTACAAATATCCAGTCATAATCAAAGAAAAAATCATCGAAATGTTTCGTACAGGTTGCCATGGCACTGATGGCAGTACAAGGGAAATACCAGAGGTGTGCTTAATATAATATGCAAAAAGGGTCATGAAATAAATGAAAAGAAAGCAGGCTGCCGGGAAAACAGCAGTTGTTTTAGCAACGAGCAGTCCCCGCAGCGTGAGCAGTCCCCGCAGCGTGGGGACTTTTAATGGGGAATATGGTTACAAATGAGTAAAGTATTAGAAAGTGTGGACAGATAGATAGACAGACAGAATCACAGATGGCCGATCGTCCCATTCTATCACAATGAGCCTACTGCTAAGGTGATTTAAAAGTAAAACCATAAAATACTCCACCTCTATATTGTGATAGCAAAAGAAATCCCATGGGTTGCAAACATTTTATTCATCAGTTGAAAACAATTATCATAGACTTTCTTTCAAAATAGTTTCATACCCCTGTATACTTGTTGATATCCTATGAAATTTTATACAAATATTTATATAGAGTTTGGTTATTTCCGGATTTAATGTAAACATTTATGCTATTTACCTGTTTTCCGTGCGTATTTTTTAAAATGTAACTATTGATGCTGGTTTTTGTTATGGCTCAATAAAGTTGACACTTCTACCAGTCCAATTCTTTTATTCATGATGGGACATGCCATTACAAACTTTTATGTAATCATAATTTAACATTTCATTTTATTTAATTTAAAAAGCTTTTAGTGTTAACTTTGATGATTGACAGATTATTTATTTTGACGCACGTTTCGGATGTCATGGATAAAACTGATGTCCATATACTGTATGACCATAACTTGAACTTTAAGTATCAACACAAACATCTATCACTAGTACTTTGTGGCGTTACATGTAACTTGATGATGATGCCTTGCTCAAGAACACAACAAGGTGCTATGAGTGGGGATCAAGCCCCACTGATTTCTCTTTCGGAATTTGATGCTCTACCACCAGGCGACCTCACATCCTTATGATGTTCTCAGAAGTGTAAAAAATGTCAATTATAGATTTAACAATATGAATCTTAACATATAGCAGCTAAATGAGGACCCACACACCTGGTGAAACATTATCGAAGATAGCTAGACAGATTTTTTTTCTTACAACACCTGTGAAGTTCTTGTTCATATACTGTCAAAAGATGGAGCGGACTGGCACAGGGGTAGAGTGGTTGACTTCGGTCCCAGAGGTCCCGGGTTCAATCCTCAGCCGGTGCGCCTTTCGTTGTGGCCTTGAGCAAGTCACATTTCCACAGCTCCTGGGGTAATGGTCAGAAATTGATCGACTCAGTAAACAGTAAAAAAAAAAAAAAAAAAGAGCCCCTTCGCAGCCATTCTAGTAATTTCTAGACAGTGCTGAAATAAAAAGTTCTCTCCAGATTTTCTGGACCCCTGAACTGTCAATTTAATCAAAAAGATGGGTAATTGTCAACAGAAAACACATTTTCTTCTTACAGAATTTCATCACAAACCATATCGCAACACTGCAGCCCACCGTAGATTGTTGACATGGGTTGGTTACGTAATAACACGATTTTACGTTACGAATAGTATTACCAATGTTTGCTTCAAAATTTGACCAGTTACGTAAAATCTAACAAAAACGATTGTATAATGTGAATTTATTAATGATGCGCCATAGGTTTTCAAGTTCACTTACCTCGATCTTTCACACAATACTTTAGGAAAAGACGAAAATCATTTTTTTATTTTAACCAAAAATATTCTCATGGAGCCGCAGGTTTTCTTCCGGTTTTGACACAAGGACTATACGCTAAAGAAATAGTTCTCGTTATTTTACAAGTACTTGTTGTTGTTTTATGAAGCAGTCGTCAGTCATATATGAAAGAGCATAAATAGTCAAATAAACCATGATGTTGTTGAAAATAAAACAAAAAATCACGATGTTTCAGCCAAAAATATTTCGGCGTGTATTAATCTTAGACAAGACTTCCGGTAATTAGGCCACAGCTGTCAAGATCTGCAATTCTAAATCGAAGACATGGGTTTGGAAATTCGCTTTTTATGTGTATATCAAGACATATGAAGGCAAGAGTCATGACTTAAATGGTAGAGAAAAGACTACTTATTCGACGGGTAATGTACGATTTGGTTGCATTTTGAATATAACAGGGGAAAAATGGGTCCAAAAAATGTAAACAAAAAAATTATGAATGAATTTTATGGCCGTTTGACAAAATCACATGCTTTTCTAAAAGTGTGTTCTTTGCAACAACTTTTCTTATACAAAAATAGAGTTTTGGAATAAAATTCTCGTGGTAAAAGGTAGTTCAATGTTTTGGCAATAAGCTTCATTGCTCGAAATTTTTATTGTAAGTGGTGTCATTTCACATTTGTGGTCCAACAAAAGCAGGTATATTTTTAGAATTTTTAACAAAAAACACATTTTTTCAAAAAATAATTTTTCCTTGCCTAATGGGACTATAATTTGGTTCATAATTCAAAACAAAACTAGGGAACCATCATTTTAGAATTTTTTTGGAAAAAAAATGTGTTACCCCACCCACACATGTACGATGTGTTCTTAAGTGCAGCAATAGTAGACGATAATTGAATCTAATCTAATATAAAATACAATCCATTGGGGGAAAACATCGTCTTCGCAGAATTAATTGCATTGTCGTTTTACACTCTCGAAAAGTACATTTGCATTTCATACGACATTTCAAGGATAACGTACCTTTCGTTCTTTTAACCATACATGGGACATGAATTGTATAAAGTTGTTGCAAAATTGACATAAGTAAGTAAGTTAGTAAGTATTCTTTATTTCCTCAATAGACAGGAGAGTTACATATGGCATGACAATGAACAAACACATAGGCAATAAACATATAGACGTGGAATACATATATACAGATTACATTATAAAATTTACAAACAGAAGCAATCATGAAAGACGTAAGAGGTGTAAGTCAACATATAACTGTATCTACGTGAACCACATTTCGCGTACGAGTGCCATATCTAGCATATGAAATTTTCGCTTTTACAGCTCGGTACCAAGTCAGTTAACCTTAAGGCCTGTTTACATATTCACGATTTTTGGCTACGGTGCCGATACGATTCGCCACGATTTGTAAAATCGTCGTGTACCGAGGTGTACCGTGGTGATTCGTAGTAGAACCGTGGTGAATCTTGATGAATCGTGATGATTCGAAAACCTCAACGGTAGCGCTACAGACGTTTTAGACTGTTTAAAACATTCGTGGCGTATCGTGGCGAATCGTGGTGGTTATTGGGCGTGGCCTAATTCGTAGCGCAACCGTAGCGGAATCGTGCTTATTCGTACTGACTCCGTAGCAATAATCGCGGCTATTCGTGACAGATCGTAGCCAATCGTGGAGCTCCGTAGTGAAACCGTGGAATCTTTGACACCACGAACTCTCACGATTCACCACGAATTGTGTACGGTTGCCCTACGAATCATCCACGGGTTCGCTACGGAGCTCCACGATTGGCCACGACGGAAAGGTTAACATCTTCAGCAGCTCCTAAAAATACAATACTCAATTTGAATGGCTGTGGCTGGTAACTGCGGAGGAATAACTGATATATGCTCGCTTGTAAAATAGATAACCATAAATACCCGTGTTCATACCTGTGGTTAATTCTATTGCACTTTATTCAAACAAGTAGTGACTAGGGGATTATCGATGAGACAATAAATATGACAGTAGCTGCACAGTATCATATCTCTATCTGTCTAAATAAAGGTATTAATCTCTTGCCACCCGGCGGCTGACTTAGGCCTTTAACAAAAATATGCAAACGCACATAAGGCGGACAGGTTTTGAGCAAAAATACGTCAAATAGTTTATCAAAATGTTTTTGTGAGTTTCTAATAAGTTTTGTCCGTAAGTCAAGTCTGAAGACTAGGTCCCTTTGAGTTAACACATTAGACACTGCATAGTCGCAATGCTACTGAGGAATTTTATTTACAATTTACAAAGTAACAAACATCATGCTAAAGAGCATTACTCAAAACTAACACTATGATGCAAAATTATGATATTATCATAAATTCACGAACATTCACTGCGAACTGGCGCGTCAGCAAACAAATTTAATTAAGTCGCATCAAACATGTAGAAAATCTAATGGTACATGTATTCTGAATGTGTTTCTTCTCTGCATGAACGGGTCAGCTAAAGAATCCGCCTATTTGATTTGTCAAATTAAAATCAAAGTAATCATGCTTGTTTTGTTTAATCCAAAACACATATCTATTATTCATCTGACATGTAGTTTTGGTTAGCGGTGGTCTGTATAATTATAATTTTTAAAACTTAAGAAGTGTGAATCAAATCGTTTGTAAAAGAAAACAGAGGCCAATTATCACTTTTAATCCTTGCATTCTTTATTGTGCATTGTCCCGTTTACCTGTTTTAAAATCCTTAGTGACCTTAGACACCACCTGTTTTGAAATTCGTATTAAACACATCGTTTTCTATTCTGCCAAGTATACACTGTATACTGTGTATTTTTGTCATATGATAATGGAAATTTACCTAAATATTGGACAATTTTATTTTAAACAAACATCCTGATGCTAAAATTTGGAAACGAACTTCGGTACGGGATCCGAAGTTCGAACGTACGGACTCCGGTAAACATCGCTAATTAACCCAACCGGTGAAGTAACGGGGTTTCGGTTTTTAACATCATAACATTTGCGAATTAGTAGGAATACGTGTGCTTAAAGGGTCGAATACGGTGAATGTCTCCTTCCTGATGGAAAACATGACGCTACTGCTTAGTGCTTAAAACGTTTGTTCAACTGATTCGTCTAGGATATTATTCAATTACGAATACAAACTACGGTGTGGATAGACAGAAAAAGGCAGCGCCTAGCAAGAATAACTAGTTTATGACCAATATCACTGCCAAGACTGCAACACATTTGCTATATTAGAACCAAGATATGTCATTTATGAAATATCGTCTTCATTAAAAAGGCGCCCCATATGCATCAGGAAAACATGTCCGTGTAATATATGCCCCCTTATACCCTACTTTTATATAGCAAAACTGGGGTTTGCAGGGGTATACCTATTTTTCTTATTTTTGCTCCAAAATATAGATTGTGGGTACTCGTTAGAGCTGCCTCGCCGAGGCGGTACTAACGTGTACCCACAATCTATGTTTGGAGCAAAAATAAGAAAAATATAAAACAAATTCAGTTGAAAATTTTCAAATTTTAAAGCTAAAAAAATCTCTGTATATTGCATGGGCAAGTTTTCGTAATGTAACCTTTTATAATACATGTATGTAAAATATTATGGCGCACTGGGGTTGCACTACAGCGCATGGCAATTGTTATGAACAACTTTAATTTTTGTTTCATTAGTAATCTAAAATCCAAGTCAAAATGGATGGAATGTTGCAGTCGTTTATGTCAAGCAGAGCATTTGTTATGGTCTTAACCCCTGTGGAAACGCCTAGGCAGTTCTAACATGTTCCCACGATGTTATATATATATATATATATATATATATATATATATATATATATATATATATATATATATATATATATATATATATATATATATATATATATATATATATATATATATATATATATATATATGTGGAGATTTTATCATTAACGGTGCAAAATTTTATTTGTGCCTGAGCTAGCTTTCGCCTTTCGGCTTCATCAGAGGCATACTGATTAGTGCAAGTTTACAGAAAAATAGAAGGTGAGACGGCGAAAATGGCCGTCCTCGATTTTTGAGATAAGCAAATACAAGTAAAAAATCACATTGTACTCAATTGGAGAACACATGAGCAACAGAAATTTGATGCAATTTGATTAAAATCCCGAAAATAAAACTCAAACAAGAAGAGGGGGGGGGGGAATAAGAAAAGAAAAAGAAAGTAGAAGTAAACAAACACGACCGTTCACTTCGAAGGTTGCAAAACTACTGAAGGTGGGCTATGTAAAGCCTGTCTTTAAACACACCGCTACAAACGCTGGTCATTTTTATGGTTATGTAAACAGCTGCGGGCGAGGTTTTCCTAAATAATTGGCTAAGTTGAAGACTACTTGATACAATATGGAGAATGACCAGGTTTGACTGGATCAAAAGATACAAGATGTATAAAAATTAATAGTATAGTATGAGATTTTGGTAATATACATCAAACAGACAAACCTGTCGGTAGCACCGGATCCATAAATGGATGCTTGAATGATATGCTTTAAGTATATGTGGAGATTTTATCATTAACGGTGCAAAATTTTATTTGTGCCTGAGCTAGCTTTCGCCTTTCGGCTTATATATATATATATATACCTTGACGCCCTATTGATTTGGATACATCGTTTTATTGAAATGAAAATTGTTAACGTTATATATCACAGTTGCTTTTGTGATGTCCACTGGCTGTTCCAATGCAATTCTTCTGCTGTGATTTGTATGTACCTCGTTTTTGTGTTTGTTGAAATTTAAAATTAAATCATTCTACCTTATATTTGTCTAAGAAAATTAAGTTTATCTAAGGTAACAAAATGTCCAACCAATCGCTCGCATGGTTGATCGTTCTCCTTGTATCAGTACTTCTAAATATTTTAGGTAATTTCCATTCTTGGCGTTTTGGTGTAAGCTATGTCGTGCTAGCATTGGTTCCTAGTGATTGCATGCGTTTTTCTTTTCATGACCTGACTACGGCTACGGAATACAAACAGTGCCATGATAAAGCTCGGTATCACACGCCGCCAATAAGGTCTCTCTATAAATGATTAGAACTCATTTTCTTCAGAAACTTTAGGCATACCAAGAAACAATTCATACAACAAGACTCTGAAACGTTCTTATTGACCATTTTGTCTGTTGGCATAAGATATAAGACGCAATACTAAGAAGAACAGCCAAAGTGCGTGGGTTTATACGTTTCGTATGTCTGCATCAATTTCAATTATTTGCTTTGCTTACGATTCTTCTGAAAATGGCATTTCCTTGTAATCCCTTATAATCTATATAACAGTGAATTATATACCGTAAGCTATGACACTGTTGCGTGTCTTTCCGCTTTGTTCCTAAAATAACGCGATGCAATAGACACCGGAGCTTTAAGTTACATGACGTTTTTAGCTTAGCAACTGTTACAAAAGCTACCAACGTACGTGTATTTGTAACATGCATATCGAGATCAAAGATGATTCGTTCGTCTCGCTGTGTATTAGAGACATTTACATTGAGTGTGTATTAAACCTTTTCCCACACTTAAAACGTTCATAACGTTGTTGATTTACACGATCCGTCACAACTTAATTTAAACGATCAGTCTATCAAGATGATGCATGTCAGTTATTGGTAAAAGAATGTGAACTTAGTACTGACAATCTGCCTTTTGGAAGGTTCCCTAGAAAAAGCATTGCTTAGATAACTTGTTGTCTGGTATTACCTTAGCTGACGCCGGTAAACGTAAAGCACCATTTTAAACACTACTACTTATTTCAATGTGCAACGGTATCCAAGGTGCTAGAATGCATCGGTTCTGGCTACAGTTGTTTATCGTTACATTTATGTACATGTTCGTGCGAAAACTGGAATCGCCTACTCACTATGAATCAATGAATGGCCTGTATATTTTGGCAAACAGGTTTCTGTATAGGCGGCAAATTTTTAATATTCATATCTGGGCGTGGTCGGCTTATTCATCTGTTCAAGAAGGGGCATTATGGAAAAGGAGAACCCAGCGTAGACTACCGTTAGAAATCAGCTTTGTGTATTTTGTCTAATCAAGTGAAATTCCATTATTATTTTTACGTAAAAGAAAACATGTAAGTTGAATCTTTTAAGTGCATACCTTTAGCTTTTACCGATGTGAAAATTAGTATAGGTCTAATAAATTATTCAATAGGTGCCGCCCATACAGTAACCCATATGCAGCATTATAACAGCTATTTTGTAAACATTACACTTCTATACATTTGATTAAGATAAGTAAGAATAGAGGGACCAGGAATCGATGCAAGTAGACCGGTCTGGAAAATATCATGCCCATCTGTCGCAAAGCGGGCAATAAACTTACCTTATGACCACACTGAGTGAAATTTATTTTGTAATACTTATAACGTAACATGCAGTTTTTTAATTAGGTTGGTTTTGCTTTGATAAATTTAATACTTTAAGAAGGTATTTCTGAGACAAACGCCATATCATAAATTGATTCCTATTAAATTTCACGTAGAACGTTATATCCTCTAAATAGTTTTTTTTTTGTGTGTCTAAAGATGTCTGGAAATAGACGCCTCTTCCCATTTTGTGCTTGATATAATTTTAATCACTACCTACTGTGAAAGTAAACCCTTGTGTAAGTGTAGGCGAGAGTTGAGGCATTCAATAACATGAAATGAAACCTAAAAACCGAAGCAGATCATGCATTAATTAGCAAACATTCCTCTTCGATACATTAATATTGAAATACAGAATTAACGTCTCAATGTTGTACCGTGTTTTGTTCTGGGTTTTGTCATTGAAAATTGGTAGTGCGTTGGATTCATATCATCAAAAGCGTTCGACACATTACTTTGATCACGAGTGAAGGAGGTAATTTCTATGACAATTCTGCAAGTTTGAATAATTTAAAAAGAGCATTTTGCAGTCAGTTATGAACGACTCGTACGCTGATATCTCAGAGGCTTACACCTGTATCAACAATAGTGCAGATGTTTTCAGTTGGTCCTTTGATTTGATTTTGATTCAGTTTTACTTTACGTCCATTTCAAGATTATTTGAGCTCACATGAGGCGAACCAATCACACGGAGACCTAACTGTTAATCGTGATTATTGATGCGACGTGGAATGTTAATGCATGCTATTATGAAGTTTTGTATGCGTCGGCGAGATCGTTACGAATGCGACGTTCCACATCCTCTGCCCTTGGACCGTAAGTAGCACATGTTTTGCTCTCGTGAAAATAAACAAAGCTGAGTTTGCAAAATCGGCGTCCACTATGATCTGCAAAATTCTTCTATGTTCCCACTTGAAGTCAATTGGAATACTTATTGCACTTGTGTTTTTCAGCTAATGGTTTATAAAGTTGACATGTAGATAAAATTTTACCACGGAAACTCATAACATACTTAAATTCCTTTTGTTTGTCTTTGTCTTGGTCGTAAACTAAGTAGAACAACAAAGTCCTGTGGGTGTCTTTATTGAAATTTGTATCCAAACGGCTTTGTAAATGCACATTTATTTACTGAGCGTGAAAAACAGTAAGATAAGCATCTTTTGTATGCATCGAAGATGAAGGTACGTACTACTAGAATGAGTCATGGAAGAATTACCATTTTTGTTGGGCTCTTTCAAAAGTTATTTACGTGCATGCAGAAGCATAACGAGTGCCTTTATCAAGCGAAATATTGCATGGCGTTTTTTCCTTGGACTACATGCACTTCGTTGGCATATACCACTTTTATTTTGAATGAGGTCACATAGTGGGGTTTCTGATTCAGCTTTGTCAACATTGATTTATTCTTGCCTCGAAACAGCAAATCATTTTCGCACATATCAGTGACAGAACTTATATGTTTCCTTACATTAAATGAATCTAAGGCTAAACCAAATAATTTTTGATCATTGAATATGGGTGGCTCCATGCATTTCTGATAAGCAGGGGGGGGGGGGGGGGGCAACAGAATTAAAGGGGTTTATGCGGTTTTCAAGTGCGGTTGCGAGGCAGTTTTCCATTAGAATGGTGTGTTATACAAGAACAGCGATCAACTATGGTTATTTCATTGCATCAAGTTACATAAGAAGAGTCTTCGGGAGCACTTTGAACCCTCGGCCTCGGGCTCAAACAATTTTCTCCAGCCTCTGCAAGTAATAATACAGTATAAAAACCACGGTTGACCCCTTTAACATGTATCTAAAAATATTTATTGAAGAAAATGCATCACTGTCTCCATATCGCAACATTTACTATTTTATTTTACTGAATCATCGGTCTCATTCTTCCACGATGCATTTCTGTGTCGCATATTAAATTTTAACAACGTCTTCGATGCATACAACAGATGCTTATCTTACTGTTTTTCACGCTCTGTAGATAAATGTGCATTTACAAAGCCGTTTGGATACATATTTCAATAAAGACACCCACAGGACTGTGTTATACTTTTTAGTTTACGACCAAGACAAAGAAAAACAAAAGGAATTTAAGAATGCAATGAGTTTCCGTGGCAAAATTGTATCTACAGGTCAACTTTATAAACCATTAGCTGAAAAACACAAGTGCCGTAAATATTCCAATCGACTTCAAGTGGGAACATAGAAGAATTTTGCAGATCATAGTGGACGCCGATTTTGTAAACTCGGCTTTGTTTATTTTCGCGAGAGCAAAACATGTGATACTTACCGTTCAAGGGCAGAGGATGTGGAACGTCGCATTCGTAACGATATCGCCGACGCATACGAAACTTCATATTAGTATGCATTAACACTCCACGTCGCATCAATAATCACGATTAACAGTTGGGTCCCCGTGAATCAGTAGGTGGGGCGGAAACGTTAGTCATCTTAGATAAGACTAGTATAAATATTCTGAAAATGCACATGTTAACCCAGATAATATATTTAGTATCATTATGCATATTTGATCCTGTTTTTGTTTATACGACATACTTACGATGGTATTAAGATGACCACCTTAAAATGTACGCTCTTGCTGTACGTTCCAGTTACTCAAAGCTATCATAACGTTTCGAAATGAATTGTGCCACTTCCTAAGATAAGACGACGCTTAACACAGCTGATAAACACGTGGTATTGTATACATACAAACCGATAAATGATCGGTGACGCATAATGCAATTGTGTCCGAAGTTGTGATGAAAAATTCGAGTTTTTCTCCTAAGACGTGACGCGCGATGTTCGTACAAATTTGTGTAACACGACGTTCACGTTCCGTTTGATTTATTTTGCGCTGAGCGATGCATGTAGGCGTCAGGTTATTTGATTGTGCGCTGCCATGTTTGTATTTTCGAGAGTTTTAATCATTTCTTCTTTTTTCAAGTGATCCTCTTAAACTATTTTTTTCTTTCTCCACTGCGCAGTTCTGTTTTAAGAAGCTGATATGTGTGTTCCAATAAAAGTATGGTATCATGGCGTTCTGTGACGTACATTAACATGCGTTTACGTCAAGTGTGACAAAAATTCAGCCTTGATAAATAATTGATAAAAATAGCATTATTTGTCGCACGTCAATGAAAATAATATGATTTTAAAGCTTAGAACATGAGCATTTTAGTAATAGTATAGTATGTCTTGTTTTCTTTCATTAAATTTTCTTTATCTTACAATAAGGAAGATAACCCACTCAAAAACAACGCAAAAATCGCATGTGTGACATTTTTTCAGCCAAAAGTAAAGATTTATAAGAGTTAACTTTTCAAAGTTTTATAAATATTTCTGCATACATTTCAATCAGCTGTTTATGAGCATTTATTTGGTATAAAAATAGTCTTACTCGTTAAATTTGTGTAATAATCGTTTATTTTATTTTCAAGTGCACCCTTGATTTTCCCCAAAGCGTGACACTTTTGGTACCCACAGTTTTTTAACTGCCAAAAATGGAAATGCGGTCCGAAGTTAACTAAAATTACATCAGTGAGATCTACATGTATTGTCATTGTCCCGCCGTATTTTGATGGGAATTGGTTAAAAAAAACTTCGGAGATATACGTTTTCAAACCTTTTCAACAATGCGCTTTTGTTACGCGTGACACGCTGTTTTGGCGTAAAAATTGCATTTTATTTGTATCATGTTATAATTTGCGCGATAAAAACATGCATGATTGTTGTTATGCAATTGTCCATGTGAAGCGGATTATTTTGATATATAAAACATAGATATTGAGCCGAAACTGTGTTTGTTAGTGCGTTTTTACTGATACAGCAAGCATTATTTTAAAATTTGTACGAACTTTGCGCGTCACGTCTATACCATTTACTCTATTGACTGATAGATAAGCGCAGTCATAGCAGAAATTGAACATGTATTGAATGAAAGTATTATAAAAGATCCAGTTTATTTCGTTTTCGCATACACTTCCGCCCCATGCATGAAGATATTGTGCTTCCAACACAATAACATTCAAGTGTTTGCGAAAATGAAGTGACCGGGATTTCTTATGTTACTTTCTTTCAGTGGGTGTTTGGTTTCTGCATGGACTGCGCCCGTCTAGTTTTCAGTAGAGTGCATGCTGTGGGAGAGAGCTCGAATATCTAACCTCGGCTCCTGTCTCAATTGCAGTGTGTGTCACCGATCATTTATCGGTTTGTACGTAAACAATCGGGTCAGCTAAGATCAGATGACAATTTTAAATTTACTAAGTGTTATGCGGTTGGGTAATGAAAACGTCAACACTAATATACTTAAGTTGACTTGCAGGATGTCAAGATCAATAAATTCTAACTGGCCTTAAAAACTCATGTTGATTGGACAAGCCATTTGTTCACAGTATAATTTTATATAGCCAAAAATACCCCCAAAACAGGTGTTATACTGTCTCACTTGAAAATTGCTTCTTTTTATGGGTATGAGGGATTGAAACTGACGCTTTATGCGCATATAAAATATTTTGTGGCTAGTAAACGATCATATCCCGTTTATTCTGCCGTTTATTTGAATGGGCTACGACTATTTGTTTTTGAGTTATGCCATGATTACTAAAGCTGATGACGTGTGCCAAACTGAGATATTTTAAAGTGAGAACGGAGTGACATGCCTGATAAGTCAGACTGTTACATCCAATTCTACTTTCAATGGGTTATAAACAATATTTGGACATACTAGTACCTAATCAGTAAAAATAACCAGTAGTGTGGCTTACTTTTATCGCTGGATATAAATTTATATCCCAAAGTACTGAGGACAATGCAACGAAAAAGTGTCCTGTCCGTAACCCATACATTACATCTATGACGTCTTATACTTCTGGAAGTTCAAAACCACATTGGGGGATGGAGTCTTCAGAACTGATAATTGTCATGAGAAAAATATTATACCAACGCCAATGACAATGTAGAATTATGGAATTTTTATTTCGGTCAAAAATGTCCTGTCCGTAGAGAAAAAATCGACAACAAAAAGTGTAAAATTTCTTAAACCAATAAACCCAGAGCCATCAAATTTCACATGAAGCATACTTTTATCAGGACAAAACTTTTATTAGAATATAGGGTGGAACGGATTAAAACTCTTGTTACCATGGCAACGGATAGGTCCCATAGGGTTATAATGGCGAAAACAAAGTTTTCTTATTTTCTAGCTAGCTATTAATCTTATTCTGTCCAAACTTATTTGTAACCAGGGTATACACATCAGCTTTAATTATATTATGTTTCGGCCAAATCCGATTCCTAAATAAAAAGTTAGCTCCCCTTTCTTAAATTTTCATGATTTTTGAAGATGAAATAATGTTTTGGATATAACGGAATTCTGTGGCATAGAATGATAAAAAGGTATATATTTTCCGAAACTGTATGACCAACAGATTTTGGAAAAAGTGGAACAAAGCCAAGGGTACAACTTTGACAAAAAACCTCCGAAAACAGGTGAGACAAAAATTTGCCTCTGATCGTAGCTGAGACGAATACAAAAAAAAAAAAAAAAAGTCAAAATATATCTTTATTCTCTCGAAGTCATATGACATGCGAGGAAAGACATATCATCAGTACAATTACAAAGAACAGCATTATAGCTCGACACTGACCCCAGACGGATCAGATACCAGACAAGTGGGCACATACGCTCTTAAATACTACCACGTGATTGTCAGTAGTGCTTAAGTGCGTTTGACTTGATAGTAAAGTTACGAGGCTGTTAAGTTGTCACCGTAACTTAAGGTCCTTTTCAGTTATTCACCATACTCCCTAAGAGATACTTAAGTTGGTCGTAAGTTGATCTTTAGCTTAAATGGCTTTGAATTACAAACTGGATACCTATAGGTTTACAATCATGGTGTTTTGGTAAATATTTTGGTTATCAATTGATGACGCATACGGAATCCTTTGTGTGTATTTAGACAATTATTGATCGGTTTATCGGAATTTAACACTCTCAGATCATTGGAAGTTCTGCATTAGAATATGGTGTAATGGTTGAACCGCGGGACATAGGATACGACCATCGCGGGTTCGAATCCCAATATACCAATATATATTTTCTGAGATTTTTTTTGATTTTTTCTACCCCATTCTCTGAGCATCACTCATACTTTCATGCAATTCGTGTTTTACATGATAATCTAGATTTTTGTCCCCCGCCTTTTCGAAGAAAAGCGGAGGGACATAGTTTTTGGCTTTCCGTCCTTCCGTCCGTCCTTCCGTCCGTCCTTCCGTCCGTGCGTCCTTCCGTCCTTCCGTCCCCCTATAGGAGTATGTACCTTGTGTGCGCAACTCCTCCTACAGTTTTATTTCGATTCTTTTGAAACTTTACAGATGTCTTCATCATGCTTTGAAGATGTGCATGTGGTTTGGATATAATCCTCAGATTAATTTTTGACACTTTTTCGCAATTTGAACTTAGTCATTTTTCGGGCATTTTGATAATGAAAGTGAATAGACAAAGGGTACCTTGTGTGCGCAACTCCTCCTACAGTTTTATTCCGATTATTTTGAAAATTTACAGATGTCTTCATCATGCTTTGAAGATGTGCATGTGGTTTGGATATAATCCTCAGATTAATTTTTGACACTTTTTTTGCAAATTAAACTTAGTCGTTTTTCGGTATTTTGACAATGAAAGTGAATGGACAGTGGGTGCCTTGTGTACGCAACTCCTCCTTCAGTTTTTAATTCAGATTCTTTTGAAACTTTACAGATGTCTTGATGATGCTTTGAAGATATGCATGTGCTTTGGATATAATCCTCAGGTTAATTTTTGACACCTTTTCGCAATTTGAACTTAGTCGTTTTTCAGGCATTTATACAATGAAAGTGAATGGACATTGTGTACCTTGTGTGCAAACTCCTCCCTCAGTTTTATTCTGATTCTTTTCAAACTGTACAGATGTCCTGACCATGATTTGAAGATTTGCATGTGGTTTGAATATAATCCTCAAATTAATGTTTGACACTGTGACATGAAGTAAATGCATGTGGTTTGGATATACATTATTGTCAGATATATTTGTGTAACTAAACAATTAAGGCGGGGGACATAAATTCTCTGAATTTGCTTGTTTTTTCGCATTTCACATGAGAATATAGAATCAGTCGATGTTTGGCTCTTGGACTATAAATATGTCAGTCAAACACCTTCCAAAGCAAATTGTTGGCACTGAAGGCTTGAAAGTATGCCCAGAAAATCAAATATACTTTGTCAAGTCCCATAATAATATCATTTAGCATTAATATGATCTGTTAAGAGAATAAATTAAATAAATTAATTAAAATTTCAGAAAATATAACATCATGAAAAAAAAAAAAAAAAAAAAAAAAAAAAAAAAAAAAAAAAATTAAGATAAAATATCCTTGATGGGATTCGAACCCGGGTTGTCTCTTCACGTCAAAAATATCGTCACATCCTAATGAACTTAGCCTGATCCTCTACCAACCGAGCCAGTTCCTTTCTATAATATAATTAAGTCCCACATGTCATTGGTGACTTGTTTGGAAAACACCTATATGATAGACGCCGATCTATAAAAAGCTATAAGTTGACAAACACTATAACCATAACACGGCCATTGTTTCGTGGTAAAGCTGTATACCCTTGTTGAAGAAGTTTATATTTTAGTCTAGCACATCGATACCATCGATAGTTTTATGAAAACAGAGTGTTCGCCTCAGCTGGTCTTTGTTTTGGCATTATAAAATAAACTATCACTCACAACGAAGCTAAATCTACTCTAATACTTCAATTCAATTATCTTGCCTATGCGAAAACAAAGGTCCAGATCAGCTTCGCAGTAACGGCGAAGCTGATCAGCGCCTTTGTTTTCGCTACACAGATAGTACAATTTCTCTTCTTCTAAATTCCGAAATTTCAAGCTTCTAGCCTGCTTCTCTTCCTTTACAGGTCGGTTTGTGTCAGACCTGGTCGGAAACCCCGAAGGCCGGTTTTCTCGCGTCGCGGCTCTTTTCTTCCCAGTCTATCGTTATCCTCTTATATGAAGCTGCTAAGAACAAAACGATCTTGTCTACCGATGCTAACGTTCAGTAAATTACAAATAATTGTGTTTCTACAGCTCTTGACCGCGTGACTTCCTGTTTTTTATCCGCTTCGAATTACAGTGTAGTTTAACCCACAAACACCTGGTGTCCTTAATGTTGGGCATCCGTAAACAGTCGTAGATGTGGCGTTGCAGAACGCGGCGTTAAATCTGGAGATATGTCAGCTTGTTTGTTTAGATGAATTCTATTTAAGCATGTGAATTTAAACTTACAATCATTACCGGCACCCTGTAAAACGAGAACACCCAAAATAAATAATGGGTAAGTCCATCGGCCACAAATGGGTCTGGTTGGCTGATTAAGCAATCAATTCTGCTCTACTTTTCTGGACACACAAACAAGCAATGAAATCTAGTTTACTCAGTTGTTGGATTCTATAACGCACATCCAAGGTTAGGTTACCATAGCTTCACAAAATACCATGTAAAGCTAGCTTTATTGCAAATGACGTACCGTAACCCCGTTTTTGGATTCATACTTGTCTTTTGTATTCGATGTTATGGACTAAAAGGCAGTCCTTTAGAAAGGTACAAGTAGGCAAAGATCAGGAAAAGGCGCAATCAGAAAAAGATCCCCACTCCAAAAACCGAGGTGGGAAAAAATACTTAATTAACAATCAGGTACTTATACCATGAAAACATCGTAAGCCGAACAAACAGCTATTTTCCCAATAGGTGGCCACTCAGTTACCAATATATTAACATACATAAGGCGCCAACAGCACAAAACTTTTAAACACCAAGACATAAAACAAAAAGAACCACCACAGAAGTATCGACTTGGAACGATCAGTAATATAAAATACTGGCGGGCTTAAATCGATTTTACATAGCCATAATCTCACCCTCAGCATCTGCAGTGGTTCATAACATTTAGTTAGTTCTTCGGTCCTCGTGGTGAATCTCTAACTAGTCAATGAATTATCAAGAGGAAACAAATAGTATCTAATGTTTACGTACCCCACGCTATGGTCCAAGCTTATATGAAGTCGTCACGATCGAATCATATACCGCAGTTTTGACAGGAAGTGTCAGCAATGGATAAATTTAATCGCTCTAGTCAGCATGGACGGGTTTGCTTGTTTTTAATAAACGCTTTCTTTGAAATAACGCGTAATAAGCATAGAGCAGTCGGCCATGGGTACACATTTCTTCATATTCAAGGTAAACACAGTGGAAAAGGTCCTAAGGGACCTTGTCCAATTAATCGACTGGTCTGTCCACGCTTATAACAAGCTGATGTAAGCATCTTCCCACAATAATCACTTACAAAGATGCATATATCGGTGTATAATCAAACCCAATATGAACTTTCTAAAATAAATTTTCAAAGCATGTCATGATACAGTGCCCAAACCACCACTTGCCGTCGCGATCAGAAAGTCCCGACAAAGTATGCTACGTATAGTAAACGATCGTATTTAATAAGCTAAAACTTGAATGTACTTGTTAATTCCCATTTGAAACCAGTTTGATCTAAGTCAAAGAGACCTTCTAGAAGTCGATTATTTTTTTTTTCAAATAAAAAAAAAAAAAAAAACACAAACAAAAGAATAAAACATAAAAAAAACAAAAAAAAAAAAAAAAAAAAAAAAAAAAAAAAATAATAAATAGATAAAAAAAAATAAAATAAATAAATAAATAAATAAATAAATAAATAAATAAAATAAAATAAAAAAGAAAGCGTTTTCGATTTATTCTTCTTCTATTGACGAAATATGTAATTTTCTGTTCTGTCATAAAAATCAACACAGTTTGTGCATGCCAAAGAACGACAACCCATGTTTTATAACCTCGATACAGTTGTCTTTTAGGTTAAGAACCTTTAATAAATTTAGTTATTATAATTACTTATAAATGCCAACAGATGCGGCTAGTTCGCGGGAGATACGGGTCAATACGTGTAGATAATTTTCTTCAAATCTGCATTATATGAATAGATACGGATACAATATTTCGATTATTACGGATAAGATCCTTGACAAACACCTTCGGCTAGGTAATATTGTCCTTATTGCGTGCAGTCACACTAGCATATACGGATGCTACGGACGCTGCGGACAGGTCTTCCATATCTATCCGTTATATCCGTAACAATTCGTATCTTATAAGTTTATGTCT
The DNA here is from genome assembly GCA_964017185.1 of Rugalucina vietnamica. Lineage (NCBI taxonomy): Eukaryota > Metazoa > Mollusca > Bivalvia > Lucinida > Lucinidae > Rugalucina > Rugalucina vietnamica. The sequence continues at coordinate 6,809,428 of OZ024873.1, forward strand.
GAAACTGTACGTACTGTATCCACAGGGTCGTAGAATCCGTGCCAAATTTTTGAAACAAAAAATAGTATTTGGGCATCGACGAAACATCCGTAATGATACGTAATGACATGTAACTGAAGGCATTTATTCGAATATTCCGTATCCAAACCATATCATAGCATATCTACTCCGTAACTGAACGCGTCCGGGTCCACAATCAAACAATAGCTCTGTAAGGGAAAGAATTAATCATATCATGATTCAATTATAATGCATCTAAAATATATTAATTTAGGTAACAAGAAACTTATCAACCAAAGCCAGTTACTTTGTTTTTCGAGATACTGGTGTTTGACAAGATACGTCACGCAAATACGTGAATGAATGAATAAGCGAGTAAGAATTTGTGATCATGTGAGTGTAGTGAATGACAATATTGGTGGCTTGCTATATATTTATATACATGTATACATATATGTCGATTTAATAAGATAAGAAAAACATACATCAAAGTTTGTCCGGATAGCTCGGTTGGTAGAGCGTTGGTCTTCGAAGACGTTAACCGAACGAAGACCATAACCGAACGAAACAACAAAACATGAAATAGTATCTAAACGCAAGAAATGCTTACGGGATGATACGTTAAGTTACAGTATAGAATACGGTTTTGATACCGATTGGATACGGACAAATTCGAATAAATGACTTCAGTAACGTGATATTACCTACCATTACGATTTTTTTTTATCAAAAATTGGATGCGGATCTTTCGGGCCCTTAGGATACGATACGTACAGCTACGGACAACTACAGATAAGATAAAATCATAACGGATAGCACGGACAGAAACGCACAGAGCCAGTGTGACATAGGCCTAGTAATGTAGTATTGCTCCTAGACAAATATTCCACATTTATCGAAAATAAGTCTAGGATGCAATTTGTGCAACCTTAAATCTAATTTGATTTTATAACGATTATGAGCTTTAAAATATAGAAATAATCTGATAGATAAATATCAGTAATACATTTAAAGAAATACAATGATTAGGTATAAGGCCGAAGGGGTTCAGCAGTTCCATTTAAATAAGTATTCATTGATCTTCAAAGATTTTACCGATTTGCCTCACCTATACTTATATTATATAATATTTTGCTATAGGATATCAGACACTGTTTGATAAAGTTATTTGAAAAATATGTTTAGATGTTATAGAGGCACATCAAAATAAATGCGGCACTCCTAGCTTCCTCTTTTATGTTCGAAAATATTTAAATGACATTCTCTTCAAAGCGTCCAGAGACACCATCACCGTTATTAAATTTAAAATTTTAACCGAAGAACTTACTAAATGTTATGAACCACTGCAGAGGCTGAGGGTGAGGTTATGGCCATGTAAAATCGATTTAAGCCCGCCAGTAACTTTTTGTTACTGATCGTTCCAAGTCGATACTTCTGTGGTGGTTCTTTTTGTTTTATGTCTTGGTGTTTAATATTTTTGTGCTGTTGGCGCCTTATGTATGTTTTCATATCTTTAATTAAGTTAATGTAACTGACTGGCCACCTATTGGGAAAATAGCTGTTCATTCGGCTTACGAAATGTTTTCATGGTATAGGTACCTGATTTCTAGTTTGGTTTTTTCCCACCTCGGGTTTTTGGAGTGGGAATCTTTATCTGATTGCGCATTTTCCTGATCTTTGCCTACTTGTACCTTTCCATATTTTCTTGTAAGGATATTAATGTACGCTTAAGGCTTTTCAAATCACCATGTCATTTGTGTCTTAAAAAGGTACAAGTAGGCAAAGATCAGGAAAAGGCGCAATCAGAAAAAGATTCCCACTCCAAAAACCGAGGCGGGAAAAAACCAAACCAACAATCAGGTACTTATACCATGAAACATATCGTAAGCCGAATGAGCAGCTATTTTCCCAATAGGTGGCCACTCAGTTACCTTAACTTAACTAAAAATATGAAAACATACATAAGGCGCCAACAGCACAAAAAATTTTTTCAAACACCAAGACATAAAACGAAAAGAACCACCACAGAAGTATCGACTTGGAACGATCAGTAACACAAAGTTACTGGCGGGCTTAAACCGGTTTTACATGGCCATAACCTCACCCTCAGCTTCTGCAGTGGTTCATAACATTTAGATAGTTATTCGGTCCTCGTGGTGAATCTCTAACTAGTCAATGAATCATCAAGAACAAACAAATAAATCATGATAAACATCCTGATGAATAAAAAACCAGGACTCACAGACTGAGTAAGCTGCCCGACGATGGAGATCCCTGGGCGCCGAATAACCTACTAACTCCGGAGCAAAAGAAAAAACACCAGTTGGACCCCGGTGGGCCAAGCAACAGACAAGAAGCTCCGGCCCCAACCAACTAAAATGAATAGCTTTATGTCGGGGCCATCATAGAGTCTGACGCCCGACCCACCGGCGTGCAATTAAAGAAGGCAGCATAGTTATCAACCATGATTGGGTTAAAAACTAAGCATGCAGACTGTCGCATAACATTCAAGTTATAACCTATACGTCTGTAACGTGTTATGATTTTTCTGAACTGAAAAGAAAAATCATTAATTCCTTTAAGTTTCTTAAATTTGTAAACCAAGTCACCATAAAATTCAGGTTCCGAAAGGCCCTCACTTAAAAGCGTCTTTAACCCAACATTATATTTGGATATCAATTCATAGTGTCTACGATAAAATTCAGAAAATGTTTTTCGAAGTTTATGATACCGATAGCCCTGTTGGAGAAGTTTTGCCGTTAAACATTTATTTCGAGCGTTGAAGTCTGTAACATGATTGCAGACTCTAGCAAACCTAATAAGTTGCGAAATGTATACACCATAAGAAGCACGACGAGGAACGTCACCATCCAAAAAAGGAAAATTTACTATATCAAAATCAAAGTCATCGCGCTTGTCATAAATTTTAGAAGAAACAAATCCATTTGCAACAGAAAGATGTAGATCTAAAAAGGGGGCTTCAGTATCTGAGATATTGGCTTTGTTCAACTGAAGTTCAGGTGGATAAATTTGATTGACCATACCTTCAAAATAAGGGTTGTCAATGTTCAAAAGGTCATCGAGGTACCTAGATGTGGAATTGAAAGCCTCGATAACATCAGCTTGATTATCATGGTTAAGAGAATCCATGAAATCTCTTTCGTAGCAGTATAAAAATAAATCAGCTACGAGAGGTGCGCAATTTGTACCCATCGGAATTCCAACAATTTGTCTGTATAACTTGGTCCCAAATCTAATATAAATATTAGCAAGGAGATAGGATAAGGCGTCGCATACATTCTGACATGACCAAAGTGTATACCGACTTTGGTCAGAGGAAGTGAAAAAAGCCTTTCTGTCATTACATGCCAAATAAAGTGAACCATAGTTTTTTAATGCCCTTTTGAAGGTCCACTCTATCAAATCCAGAAGTTTTTCCTTAATTAGATTATGTGGTAATGTTGTATACAGAGTAGAAAAATCATATGTAGACAAGCTTGTCGCACGGAACCCTCTACACTTCAATTTACTGAGCACCTCACCAGAATTTTTAATTGACCAAAACCAATTTTTATTTGAAGTTTCATACACTGTCTCACAGTATCTTATAACATGAGATTTGATAGCAGTAAGACAGGAAGTTAATAATTTAGAAAGTTCAGTGGTAGTACAAGAGCTAGAATTTGCAATAAATCTAGCTTTGTATGGTCTTTTGTGAAGCTTAGGTAACCAATACATCGTAGGGAGTTTGTCTTGGCCTTCATTGACACAAACAGAAAACTTAACAGGTAAATCGTTTAAGTGGGCATTAACTACAGACACCTCATCAGTATCTGTCTCCAGATAAGCCCTGGTACCATCAAGCTCCTGTTTTAAGGTGTTAACGTAGTGAAGCCTACAAACGACAACAACATTATTTGCGGCTTTATCTGCCGGAACCAAGACATACTTTCTATGAAATTCTTGGATACCCTGCTTCAAATGCCTAAATGACGATTTGGGTTTAGGAGGTAAAAGATTAGTATTTTGTGAATAAAACTTAATACGTTTATCCACAATAGTAAAGATACTTCTTTTCCATTCTTTAAGAGCATTATCCTCAACACCCTCTCGTTTACACCATCGATTACCGAAATCATTTAATGCAGATGAAATCTCCTCTCTACATTTGTCGAAATTAATGTAGGAAGGGAATCTATATTTCGGACCTTTAGAAACAATTTTGCGAATTCTAGAATCCGAAATTATTTTTAAATTTCCAGTAACAATATGTCCAGCGGGTTGATAAACATATTTTGAATCTTTACAATCTCAAGACTTAGGAGTATTAGCATGGATATCAAGATCAGAAACAAGTTTATTGAAATTAAAAATTGTATTTCTGATTGGTTTGTTATATTTGTAACAAATAATAGGAGGTTCTGAATTTTGGAAGTAGGTAGGTATAGACTGTATCACTGATTTATCCTGGAATATGCTTGGTAAATCAATAAAGTCAATTCCTTTATTGATGAAAGGAATTTTGATAAAACTTCTAATGTGATTAGATTCGGAATCGATAAATGGACGAAGAGCATGCTGAGTATAACATCTTGTTAACAGTGCAGCGTCATACATTTGATGATTTCTATCGTAAAATCTATTAGCCTCTGTGTCCAAGGAACGTAATGCAGCAATAGGTAGAGAACTAAGATACGACAGCATTGGATGTCGACCGTGAATCCTTAGTTTAACAGCTAAATCATTAAGAGAAATGTTCAATTTCAATGCAGCACACCGTTTACGTTTGTCATTACCCTTTTTCCGTATACCATGAGATCTAGATTTACGTTTACGAGAGTCCGAAAGTGTAAGTACATCAAAATCGGGCATTTTGGAAATATTGCCTTCATGGTAAATGTTGTCGTTAAATCCCAGTGGAAAGGGTGTTTGCAGTAATTTTATCCATTTAAGTTCAGTTTCAAATCGTTTAATGTTTTTGAATCTAACTGAAGAATTTTCATCATATGAGATTTTCTCCACTGGTTGAACTTTAACATCACAGGGAGAATGACCAGTGCGCTTAAAATGCTGGTACAGAAAGGTATCATTATTTTTGGGCTTTCTGATTCTACGATAGTGCTCACCAAATCGTTTTTGCAAAGTTCGACAAGTTTGTCCAACATATTGCATCCTACAATTGTTTGTATTTCAAGTAAGAACATATACAAGATCCATTGATTTTCAGTCTAAATCAGAATCATTAACCACTGAAAATGTCCTACCATTCACAGATGAAGTGATAGTAGTCTTAGAGCATAAATGATTGCAACAGTTGCACTTCTTGGCATTGCACTTAGAAATACTAGGGTACGTTCCAGGTCTCTTGAACGGATTAATATATTTACGTAAAATTGGTGATTTGAGTGGAGATAACCTAATCTTAAGATTATAAAACTGTATTCTTTGGCACAATCTCCGACACCTGTTTGTAACAAGGAATGATCCATTGCCTACTTCTACCTTTTCAAATGTTAATCCGTGTGGTATTTGCATTATTTCTTATTACATTACAAGCTATGGTTCTTAGGGAATTCTATTGGTATCCTGATTAAGGATTGGACTTAATAAGACCTAATAGAACTGATATCGTTATTTTCAACCCATTTATTTCTAAATGCAACGCTTCACTCGGAGAGATTCATTCCGGTTCATGTTGTTATCCAAGGACAGTTTATAATTAGCAACAAAACAACAAAATAGGATACTCACAGGGTGGTATTCTATGATACGAGACTGGTATAATGCATTACGAAAACTTGCCCATGCAATAATCAGAGATTTTTTCAGGTCTAAAAATGGAAAAATTGTAAAAAAATTGTATACGAAATATTTTGATGTTTAACATGTTTACAACATTTTTAAAACATTGGTTATGGGTACACGCTAGAACCACTTCGGCGATGCGTTTCTAACGAGTACCCACAATCTATGGTTTGGACCAAATATAAGAAAAACCTTATCGTTGTAAACCCCATTTTCACTACATGTATATAAAAGTGGGGTTTAAGGGGGTGTACATTTCAAGGATGTGTTTTTCTGATGAAAAAAAAGGTACAAGTAGGCAAAGATCAGGAAAAGGCGCAATCAGAAAAAGATTCTCACTCCAAAAACCGAGGTGGGAAAAAACTAAACTAACTTATACCATGAAAACATTTCGTAAGCCGAATGAGCAGCTCTTTTCCCAATAGGTGGCCACTCAGTTACCTTAACTTAACTAAAAATATGAAAACATACATAAGGCGCCAACAGCACAAAAATATTTTAAACACCAAGACATAAAACAAAAAGAACCACCACAGAAGTATCGACTTGGAACGATCAGTAACACAAAGTTACTGGCGGGTTTAAATCGATTTTACATGACCATAACCTCACCCTCAGCTTCAGCAGTGGTTCATAACATTTAGTTAGTTCTTCGGTCCTCGTGGTGAATCTCTAAATAGTCAATGAATCATCAAGAACAAACAAATAAATCATGATAAACATCCTGATGAATAAAAAACTAGGACTCACAGATTGAGTAAGCTGCCCGACGATGGAGCTCCCTGGGCGCCGAATAACTTACTAACTCCGGAGCAAAAGAAAAACATCAGTTGGACCCCGGTGGGCCAAACAACAGACAAGAAGCTCCGGCCCCAACCAACTAAAATGAATAGCTTTAAGTCGGGGCCATCATAGAGTCTGACGCCCGACCCACCGGCGTGCAATTAAAGAAGGCAGCATAGTTATCAACCGTGATTGGGTTAAAAACTAAGCATGCAGACTGTCGCATAACATTCAAGTTATAACCTATACGTCTGTAACGTGTTATGATTTTTCTAAACTGAAAAGAAAAATCATTACATCCTATAAGTTTCTTAAATTTGTAAACCAAGTCACCATAAAATTCTGGTTCCGAAAGGCCCTCACTTAAAAGCGTCTTTAACCCAACATTATATTTGGAAATCAATTCATAGTGTCTACGATAAAATTTAAAAAAGTTTTTTCGAAGTTTATGATACCGATAGCCCTGTTGGAGAAGTTTGGCCGTTTAACATTTATTTCGACCGTTGAAGTCTGTAACATGATTGCAGACTCTAGCAAACCTAATAAGTTGCGAAATGTATACACCATAAGAAGCACGACGAGGAACGTCACCATCCAAAAACGGAAAATTTACTATATCAAAATCAAAGTCATCGCGCTTATCATAAATTTTAGAAGAAACAAATCCATCTGCAACAGAAAGATGTAGATCTAAAAAGGGGGCTTCGGTATCCGAGATATTGGCTTTGTTCAACTGTAGTTCAGATGGATAAATTTGATTGACCATACCTTCAAAATAAGGGTTGTCAATGTTCAAAAGGTCATCAAGGTACATAGAAGTGGAATTAAAAGCCTCGATAACATCAGCTTGATTATCATGGTTAAGAGAATCCATGAAATCTCTTTTGAGCAGTATAAAAATAAATCAGCTGCGAGAGGTGCGCAATTTGTACCCATCGGAATTCCAACAATTTGTCTGTATAACTTGGTCCCAAATCTAATATAAATATTATCCAGGAGATAGGATAAGGCGTCGCACACATTCTGACATGACCAAAGTGTATACCGACTTTGGTCAGAGGAAGTGAAAAAAGCCTTTCTGTCATTACATGCCAAATAAAGTGAACCATAGTTTTTAATGCCCTTTTGAAGGTCCACTCTATCAAATCCAGAAGTTTTTCTTTAATTAGATTATGTGGTAAAGTTGTATACAGAGTAGAAAAATCATATGTGGACAAGCTCGTCGCACGGAACCCTCTACACTTCAATTTATTGAGCACCTCACCAGAATTTTTTATTGACCAAAACCAATTTTTATTTGAAGTTTCATACACTGTCTCACAGTATCTTATAACATGAGATTTGATAGCAGTGAGACAGGAAGTTAATAATTTAGAAAGTTCAGTAGTAGTACAAGATCTAGAATTTGCAATAAATCTAGCTTTGTATGGTCTTTTGAGAAGCTTAGGTAACCAATACATCGTAGGAAGTTTGTCTTGGCCTTCATTGACACAAACAGAAAACTTAACAGGTAAATCGTTTAAGTGGGCATTAACTACAGACATTTAATCAGTATCTGTCTCCTGATAAGCCCTGGTACCATCAAGCTCCTGTTTTAAGGTGTTAACGCAGTGAAGCCTACAAGCAACAACAACATTGTTTGCGACTTTGTCTGCCGGAACCAAGACATACTTTCTGTGAAATTCTTGGATACCCTGCTTCAAATGCCTAAATGACGATTTAGGTTTAGGAGGTAAAAGATTAGTATTTTGTGAATAAAACTTTATACGTTTATCCACGATAGTGAAGATACTTCTTTTCCATTCTTTAAGAGCATTATCCTCAACACCCTCTCGTTTACACCATCGACTACCGAAATCATTCAATGCAGATGCAATCTCCTCTCTACATTTGTCGAAATTGATGTAGGAAGTGAATCTATATTTCGGACCCTTAGAAACAATTTTACGAATTCTAGAATCCGAAATTATTCTTAAATTTCCAGTAACTATATGTCCGGCTGGTTGATAAACAAATTTAGAATCTTTACAATCTCAAGACTTAGGAGTATTAGCATGGATATCGAGATCAGAAACAAGTTTATTGAAATTAAAAATAGTATTTCTGATTGGTTTATTATATTTGTAACAAATAATAGGAGGTTCTGAATTTTGGAAGTACGTAGGTTAGACTGTATCACTGATTTATCCTGGAATATGCTTGGTAAATCAATAAAGTCAATTCCTTTATTAATGAAAGGAATTTTAATAAAACTTCTAATGTGATTAGATTCGGAAATCGATAAATGGACGAAGAGCATGCTGAGTATAACATCTTGTTAACAGTGCAGCGTCATACATTTGATGATTTCTATCGTAAAATCTATTAGCCTCTGTGTCCAAGGAACGTAATACAGCAATAGGTAGAGAACTAAGATAAGACAGCATTGGATGTCGACCGTGAATCCTTAGTTTAACAGCTAAATCATTAAGGGAAGTGTTCAATTTCATTGTAGCGCACCGTTTACGTTTGTCATTACCCTTTTTCCGTATACCATGAGATCTAGATTTACGTTTACGAGACTCTGAAAGTGTAAGTACATCAAAATCGGGCATTTTGGAAATATTACCCTCATGGTAAATGTTGTCGTTAAATCCCAGTGGAAAGGGTGTTTGTAATAATTTTATCCATTTAAGTTCAGTTTCAAATCGTTTGATGTTTTTGAATCTAACAGAAGAATGTTCATCATATGAGATTTTCTGATGAATCAAAAACCAGGACTCACAGATTGAGTAAGCTGCCCGAAGATGGAGATCCCTGGGCGCCGAATAACTTACTAACTCCGGAGCAAAAGAAAACATCAGTTGGACCCCGGTGGGCCAAACAACAGACAAGAAGCTCCGGCCCCAACCAACCAAAATGAATAGCTTTAAGTCGGGGCCATCATAAAGTCTGACGCCCGACCCACCGGCGTGCAGTTAAAGAAGGCAGCATAGTTATCAACCGTGATTGGGTTAAAAACTAAGCATGCAGACTGTCGCATAACATTCAAGTTATAACCTATACGTCTGTAACGTGTTATGATTTTTCTAAACTGAAAAGAAAAATCATTACATCCTATAAGTTTCTTAAATTTGTAAACCAAGTCACCATAAAATTCTGGTTCCGAAAGGCCCTCACTTAAAAGCGTCTTTAACCCAACATTATATTTGGAAATCAATTCATAGTGTCTACGATAAAATTTAAAAAAGGTTTTTCGAAGTTTATGATACCGATAGCCCTGTTGGAGAAGTTTGACCGTTTTTGATGTTTTTGAATCTACAGAAGAATTTTCATCATATCAGATTTTCTCCACTGGTTGAACTATAACATTACTGGGAGAATGACCAGTGCGCTTAAAATGCTGGTACAGAAAGGTATCATTATTTTTGGGCTTTCTGATTCTACCATAGTGCTCACCAAATCGTTTTTGCAAAGTTCGACAAGTTTGTCCAACATATTGCATCCTACAATTGTTTGTATTTCAAGTAAGAACATATACAAGATCCATTGATTTTCAGTCTAAATCAGAATCATTAACCACTGATAATGTCCTACCATTCACAGATGAAGTGATAGTAGTCTTAGAGCATAAATGATTGCAACAGTTGCACTTCTTGGCATTGCACTTAGAAATACTAGGGTACATTCCAGGTCTCTTGAACGGATTAATTTATTTACGTAAAATTGGTGATTTGAGTGGAGATAACCTTATCTGAAGATTTTACGAAACATATTAGAATTAGAAGCTCCGTGTAGATTAACAGTAGATGCCGAAAATAAATTAAGAGGTGTCACCCTAACAGTAGGTAATAAATTTTGAAAATTGTTAGTTGAATGAGGAATCCGTACAGTAGACGCGGCATGCAACCTAAGGGGAGTTAATGTTATTCCTAATCTTTTTGTGATAGTCATAGTTGGGAGTTCTGTGTTGATACTGCCAAAAGAATGTCGCTTTGATATAGTATCTGCGACAGCGTAACATAGAAACATGTCCAGCAAAAACAAAATGTAGAAACCAGGAAGGGAAGCAGTGTAAGCCAAGCCGAATTTATTGGTAGTATTAGAATTCATTGTTTCTAATAGAAAAACCCGTGATGATGTCGGGCCATTGCGATACGTAACGTCCGCCATCATTCCACGTTAATCGCGATAGTTCAAAGTATTAAACATACTAGTACATAGAAGAGCTTTTCAAACACACAAGTATATACTATTGTACGTTTTCAATGAAATTCGCCACCAATACTCGAACATTCAATAGACATATGTTTGCGAATTAAGTTATGAATTCCGTGAAAAAATACAGAGTAAAATGGAGTAACAATCTTTGACAGATCGTAAACTTGCAATTAATATATATTTTATTACTACAATTTGCCCCTTTGCTTACACAGCATCACCACCACATTTCAAACAGGAGAATCCAGGTTATTTCTTTTTCGCAAACAACATATAGTATTTCCATCACAATAACATTGAAGTGTTTGCGAAAATGAAATAACCGGGATTTTTTGTGTTACTTTCTTTCAATAAATGTTCAATTTCTGCATCGACTGCACCAATTTATCAGTTAGTAGAGTAAACCCTAACGGAAAAACTCGAAAATCTAACATCAACTTCAGACTCAATTGCAATGTGTGTCACCGATCATTGATCGGTTTGTATGTATACAATACCACGTGATTCTCAGTAGTGCAAAGTGGCTTTCTGTTGCTGGTGCCTTTTGAAACGCTCGTTCTGCGTGAAATTAGAAGTAGACTAGAATAAGCGGATCTGTTCGCCTGATCAGCAAGGCTAAAATGTCTTGAGTGCCAAATTAATAATTTTCGTTTATTCTTCCGCAGTGTTTTGAATAAGCGACAAATGACGATAATAATTTAGCTCAGTAATTAGTTTTAGTTTTTAATTATTGTAAGAACACAACGGACACAATTTTTCTGTCAAATAATTGATTGTAATAAGGGAAACTGACAATGTGGTTGTTCCTCTTGGAATTCATGTGTTCCAGTCGATGGCATTGCAGACACAATAAACCAATTGCCTCTCAAACACAAATTAAATGTGAAACCTGAGCTAACATTGCGTTTCGTTCTTTGAAAACACAAAATAATTAAAATAATAAATTATTTTTAATAAAGAAAGAAATGAGAATATACGACTTTTGAAATAGCGTTATAATTCAAGTAGGTATAAAGTGTGTAATATAAAATTGTTGTTTCTATATGTAAGAGATGTATCGTTGGGATATGTAACGGGGAGTACGATGTCTCTCTGTTGTGTCCGCCACCTTGGTATTTGGTTGATGCTAGCCAGATGGCTACCTTGTTGGGAAACAGCATGTCATCCTGCTCTTAATTCGTGTTGTAAAGGTTTTTGTGGTGCTTTATGTTGTCTGATGTCATTGTTTTAAAATGACAATGGCATTAAATTACAAATGGATCAATGTTTATTCGTACAAAATTCAATATCAATTAATTCACGCAAAATTATTTTACAGCATTTTATACGTATTTTCCGATCGCCCCTCGTATATACACATAAACAAGATAGTTAGTCGATACTTCTGTGGTGGTTCTTTTTGTTTTATGTCTTGGTGTTTAAAATATTTTTGTGCTGTTGGCGCCTTATGTATGTTTGCAAATTTTTAGTTAAGTTAACTGAGTGGCCACCTATTGGGAAAATAGCTGCTCATTCGGCTTACGAAATGTTTTCATGGTATAAGTACCTGATTGTTAGTTTGTTTTTTTCCCACCTTAGTTTTTGGAGTGGGAGTCTTTTTCTGATTGCGCATTTTCCTGATCTTTGCCTACTTGTACTTTTTTAGAATTTAGAAGTGTGAGGTTAGAACGAGCAAGAAGTTAGAGGTTATTTAGAAATAGAAAATGTTCCATATTATTCATTCGTAATTTTTGTCGAAATTGAAGATAACAGCTTAAATGATCTTCTAAAATTGTATAGATATAATAATTCAGCATGTTGTTTTGACAGTCAAAGTACTTATTGCCTTGAAATATTGACAGAAAATGGAAATCAGATGGAAACTGAGTACGTTTTACAGAAATTAATTGCCCTAGTCGTTCTGACGCGTTTTACTTACTAAAGAATTATAAAAGGTGCAAGTAGGCAACGATCAGGAAAAAGTTTATAAAGTTTGAATATTGCGTTGTGTGAAATTTGTTATTTCCATTTTTCCGATCTAGAATGGTCCTCTTATTGCATGATGTTTATCGTCCCCTCATTCGTGATCACAAATGCATTAAGCTACATGTAACAGCATTTCAGATATTTAAAACTGCAAATAACAGCTGTGCATGAAGCATGCGCTCACTTATGGTAAATAAATTATCCCTTCATGATCATTTTGGCGAGTTCACTTCCATTTTTGCACATCAGAAGAAATCAACTTTTACTTCATTTAGTCCATGTCGAATGAGAATCTTGTGCGATTTTTTGACGATAATTATTCGATAAAAAGTTCTCTAACTAGAAAGTGCCTAGGGCTGATAAAGTCGATGTATGAAATATACACATGGAAAAATGTAGTGAACAACTAATTTTCAAAGCGGTGTCTTACTTTTGATTATGTTTCGAAACATCCAAAAAATATTTCACCATCGTCAAAATTAATGTAGGCGAGTGTGAAGTGAAGTGCTTACATGACACATTTGATTATCGTATATACTTGTTTACACGTCTAATGCATTCATGGGATATATTCTAGTGAAACACCAGTGGTTAAGGCAAATAAAGCATAGACACCCAAAACATTGAAGAAAGAAACGTTTAGATTTAGCTAAAACTATTGCAGGAGGATTCGATAAGAACACAATGGTCAGCATTTCTCGTAAAAGCTTTGAATATCGTCCACAACTCTGATTAACCTCACAATAATACAGACCAGGCTGTGTCTCTGTGGCTTATTTGTATGTAGCCATGCATATTGTGACTGTAACACGACTGTATAGGAGGTCATACTTACATGTACCGACTAAGTGATGATCTGCCCAAGAGAAAATTACGTAAAATTGATTATACTGAGAGGAACTAGAAACTTAAGTTTCAAACTTCCCATAGTTTGGTGGTTGGGCTCCGTAAAATCGATTTTTGAACTCTGGTAATTTCTTTCCTGCAATAAAAAGATTAGTCACAGCAGAATCGCCTTCAGACGGTCAGTAAAAGAATTAGTGGAGGGTTCAAATCGATTCTTACGGGGTTCCAACCCAAAGTATAATGATTAAAAAAACTTAAGTTTCTAGTTCCTCTCAGTAAAGGTGTACCCTAACTTTTTACCAGGTGTGTACTTAACCAATTTGGTTGACAGGCTCAGCAGAAAGACGTTGATTCGTTGATGTTCACCCGTTACAATTGCTACATTGTGGCTTATATGTGATGGTTTTAAGACGGGTCATTATGCAATTAGCATAGCTTCTAGCTGAAAGCCTTCGGAACTAGAATTAAGCACTACTTAGCTTTAAAGCCCATTATTCCTATATCATGTCATTTAGTAGAGGCATTTAGTTTCACGATATGAATACAATATCATGGTTTAACTGTGCTATCCCATGTTAGGGAAAGAATAGATAGTGTTCAAATGATTATTTTTCATGGTGTTAGTTCTTGCATTTCTATTAAAACGTTCAATGTTTGCATTTATTCGGTGATTATGCAATTGATAACTGTGACAGGGTCTGGCATTTAGGGACTTGTTGAGCCGTAGGTTTGAAATTTGTGAATAGTAAAGTTTTATGTTTGACAGCTACAATAATGTTTATTAAATATTTTTATAAGTATAACAAAACTGCAACGCAAAACAAACAAAAACAGGCATCATCCCAATTAGCACCAGAAGGATTACTGTCTGAACACCATTTTTCAGAAACTGCACTTTTCGAAATCTCACAAGAAAAATATGACCATGAAATCTTTTTGCAACTCATGAGTCCTAAACAGTGCCTCAAAAATTTTGAAAATCGGTTCACTAATAAAATAATTATGCCAAAAAATCATTTTGAATAGGCATTTTGCATGTGCAAGGGAGGTAATCCAAGCACATTAAAACTGAAAATCAAGCAAATCTGTGGAATGATTTTAAGAGTTCAGCGCTCAGCTATGCATACAAAACAATTTTGTTTTGGTTTGGTGCATTTATGATGAAAAATAATCAATTTAGAATTTTTTCCGGGATAATGCTAGCAATTTTACAATGGAAAAAGCCATATTCAAAAATATTTTGCTCACATAATTTTTTTTATTTGTTAACCGATTTTCAAAATTTTTGTGGCACTTTTTAAGACTTTTGGAATGCAAAATGGTGACATGCTCATATTTTTCTTGAGGTCTTTCAGAAAAGTGAGATTTTGAAAAATGCAGTTTCTGGAAGATGGTGTTCAGACAGTAGGATTAGAAGTGTCAAAATTCAATCACATTGGGTAGAAAATACTTTTCATACTGTGTTATAATGTATTTTACCATTTAGCATTGCTCAACTTTATGCTTGCACAAGTTAGACCAAATGCCACGATAAATTTTAATGTTTGGTAAATAGAAATACTGAGATTTGACACTTCATGTTTTATCCTACACAAACATAAAAATCGAATAACACACTCATATTATATGAAAATAAGTTTGGTGATTTAATGACAATTTAATAGAAGAAAAAGCTGTTTGTTTGACAATGTATGTGGACTTAAACAAGACGAAGCATACACTTTTTTATTTCAAAGGTCCATTACTATGCATATCATTATTATCTGCAAATACGTGCAGAATTTTAAAACTATTGTGTCTTGGATATGAGAACCACATGATATTGTATACATACAAACCGATAAATGATCACATTGCATTTGAGAACGAAGTTGAGGTTAGATTTTTCCAGTGGGCGGCCCAGTGGTTAAGAGCGCTGTTTCTTAATCACTCGATCATGTCACCGCTGTGTCTGGTGTGGGTTCGAGCCCCGCTCTGGTCACATGTGAGACAAACCAGGTTCTGTTTGCGGCTGTGTCAGGTGGTTTTTCTCGGGGTTCTCCAGTTTTCGCCCCACTGATTGGCCCGTCTCGTATGAGCTGAAATAATCTTGAAAGGGACGTAAAACTGAATTAAAAAAAAAAAAAGATTTTCCAGTTTTCTCCTACAGCGTTTCTTCTACTGACTGATAGATAGGTGCAGTCAATGTAGAAATTGAGCATTTATTGAAAGAAAGTAACATAGGAAATCCCGGTTATTTCGTTTTCGCAAACACTTCAATGTTATTGTGATGGAAGTACTATATGTTAATGGGGCGGCAGTGTTTGCAAAAACGAAATAACTTGGATTCCTTATGTTACTTTCATTGAATAAATGTTCAATTTCTGCATTGACAGCACTTATCTATCAGTCAATAGAGTAAACGCCACAGGAGAAGGTATAAGTAGGCAATGATCAGGAAAAGTGGCAATCAGAAAGAAATTCCCACTCTTAAAACCGAGGTTGGAAAAAATAAATTGACAATTAGGTACTTATACTTAGAAAACATATCGTAAGCCGAGTGAGCTGCTATTTCCCAATAGGCGGCCACTCAGTTACCCGAACTTAAATAAAAATATGACCAGAGGACCAATGGTCCTGTAAACGCTCACCTGAGATCTGCTACATATACTCATAAACATCTTTGAATATTATAGTATTTTGCCCCAGTGCAGGGGCAGATTAAGCCCGTGGGTCATTTGTTTTCAGTATAATCAATATTCCGTCCATTTGCCAATTTCCCTTAAAATGACATGCTTACAGTTTTCCCAATTCAAATGCAAATGGACTCATGTTGACCTTGCTTTAAATACGTCTGTTTCATCACAGGGTCATGATTTATATATACATTGTAGTGCTTTAGGTATCAATGCTTCATACCAAGTTTTGTTGAAATTGATCCACCGGTTCTGGAGAAGTAGCTTTTAGTAAGATTTTTACCATATATGTGCATGGCGGCCAATTTGGTCATGTGACCTAGGTTATTTATATACACATTGGTTCCCCTTTCTACAGATGCTTAACATAAAATTTGGCTTAGATTGGCCAAGCGGTTCCTGAGGAGAAGATGTTTGAATATTATAGTAATATACATGTATATTGCCCCAGGGTGAGGGCAGATGAGCCCCTGGGGGTCCAGTGTTTTTCAGAACCATCAATATTCAATCACACTGATTTTTTCCAGCAAGATATTTCCTCTAAAAGTCATTTTAACAGTTTTCCCCATCCATTCAAAATCGTGCCATAAACTAGGTCAATTTCATCATAGGGTCATGATTTATTTACACAATGTAGTATTTAAGGCATTGAGGCTTCATGCCAAGTTTCGTTGAAATCCGTCCATCGATTCCGGAGAAAAAGATTTTCGGAGGGTTTTTATCATATATGGGCATGGCGGCCATCTTGGTCATGTGACCTGGATTATTTATATACACATTGGTTCCCTTATGCTATAAACGCTTCACATAAAATTTGGCTGTGATTGGCCAAGCGGTTTCAGAGGAGAAGATGTTTGAATAGTATGGTAATATACATGTATATTGCCCCAGGGTTGGGGCATATGAGCCCCTGGGGTCCAATTCTTTCAGAATCATTAATATTCAAGCCTACTGCCCATTTCCTGCAAGGCTTTAAATGATATTTTAACAGTTTTTCTCCATTCAAATGCATTGGAGACCGATGTTGACCTTGCCGTAGAATAGGTCAAGGTCATCAAAGGTTCATGATTTATAGCGACGCTCCGCTCTAATAGTAGGAAGGTGGTAAAATGTTCTATTCTATTCCGTCCTTCCTTACATTAAGAGAAAATAAAATTTTCGTCAGCCGGAACCGGAATTCGACTGGTTAATTTGGCAATGCATAGATCGTGAGGAAATGTAATTACTTGGTCAGTTTGGTTTTCGTAGAGACCAATCGCTTACTAAGGTGTTCAGGAACTGGTGGTTGAGAATAGCAACAGCTGTCTACGTTGAATTATTCGAAATGTTATGTTGACAAAATTTCTCCGAGAGCAGATTCCCAAAATGAACGATTAAGACCAAGAAACTTACTCCAGAATATCTTATTTCGATTCTCATTCACTTCTATGCGTGAATAGAGGCCTATGCTGGGGGAAACATCTAAAGCACACTGTTGTTGTTTTTTTTCCCTGACAGATTATAGCAGCATGACGTCACATTCTTTTGTGTATTACATCACATGGTTGCGTTCGGTTAACTACAAATACTTTATTGTCGTCGCACCGAGTAAAAGGCTTTTATGAAAAACATCTTATATTCCTGCTCCGTAAATCCCCAAGATAATGGTTGCTCCCCTGATCACTGACGGGCCTTCTTCCCAGACAGGACGTTCGACAGAGCCATGAGGAAGCTACCAGCTTTTAAAATTAATGGCGCAATAGAACCAGAGCGTCGCCTCTAAGGTGGTGCCTTATTGCATATTATATACAATGTAGTACTTTAGCCATTGAGGCTTCATGCCAAGTTTCGTTGAAATCCGTCCACCAGTTCCGAAAAAAAATTTGAAGGATTTTTACCATGTATGGGCATGGCGGCCATCTTGGTCATGTGGCCTGGATTATTTATATACAGTTGGTTCCCCATCATATAGATGCTTTACTGATCGTTCCAAGGCGATACTTCTGTAGTGGTTCTTTTTGTTTTATAGAGCTCTACAAAGTTTATATAAATCATGACCCTGGGATGACCTTGACCTATTTTACGGCAAGGTCAACTTACGTCGCCCATGCATTTGAATGGGAAAAGACAGGAAAATGTCATTTTATGGCAGAAAATTTGCTAGGAATGAGCAAATGGACAGAAGGTTTTTGTTTATGAAAATATTTAAGACCCAGGGGGTTGTCTGCCCCTGCCCCGGTGCTATATACATGTATATGACCATAATATTCAAACATCTTCTCTAAAACCACTTGGCCAATCAAAGCCAAATTTTATGTGGAGCATCCTTAGGAAGAGTGAATGAAACTTTATATAAATGGTCAAGGTCACATGACCAAGATGGCCACCATGGCTGTTAATAGCAAAAAACTTTAAAAGCCTTCTTCTTCAGAACCAGGAGGTCTGTGATTATGAAACTTGGCATGAAGCATCTGGAAGTTAGCTCTACAAAGTTTGTATAAATCATGACCCTTGGGTGACCTTGACCTTTTTTGCGGCAAGTTCAACTTAGGTCGCCCATGCATTTGAATGGGGAAACATAGGAAATTGCCATTTAATGGCAGAAAACTTACTACACGCCTGGGAAACGGTCAATTTGTACACCGCCGGTGCTCCATTGTAAGTGAAGTTGACGGTTTCCGGTGCCAGAGTTGACCGACGTAAATAGAGGGAATTTTGCTGGGTCAGCCAGTTCAAGGTAAAATATTTTCCTTATTCTAAATCCATTCAAAAATCGGAGAATGTCAGATGATGCGCCTGTGATTGGGGATTTTACAGGAACTCGTATTACATGAAAACCTTATAACATTATACAGTAATCTGTTTTCGCGTTTGAAATACTGGGTTATTTGGTGAATGTACATGTCTAAAAATGCCAGAATTACGCCATGTACACATTCCACGTGCGGTGTTAAAAATGAAATACCAAGTTTAGAGTACTCATTACTGGTTTTATATATTGTGTGTAAAAGCAACCTTTGTTGTTTCATGGTATAAGTACCTGATTGTTAGTTTGGTTTTTTCCCACCTCGGATTTTGGAGTGGGAATCTTTTTCTGATTGCACCTTTTCCTGATCTTTGCCTACTTGTACCTTTGGTTACAAGAAATTGGAACCAAAATTTCACAAGCGTACCAATTTACGACTGGAGTGCAATTTAACTAATGCATTTGCAATGCTATCATGATAAATTAGAATAAGAACCGTGATATCACTACTTTAATGCTTGTTGTTTTCCTTGAAGACAACATACCTTTCGGAAATAATGTTGCTTGTTTTTGTCCCATTTTCATGCCTGTTCATGCTACACTGTCGCAAAGATATAGAAATTACCGAAATTCATTGTCATATGAACCGTTGATTAAATACTCTGACCTTCACCTTGCCATTACAAGTTACACTACACATCTTAAGCGGTCTTATAAGTATTTCACTGACGGGCCTTCTTCCCAGACAGGACATTCGACAGAGCCATGAGGAAGCTACCAGCTTTTAAAACTAATGGCGCAATAGAACCAGAGCGTCGCCTCTAAGGTGGTGCCTTATTGCATATTATATACAATGTAGTACTTTAGCCATTGAGGCTTCATGCCAAGTTTCGTTGAAATCCGTCCACCAGTTCCGAAAAAAAATTTTTGAAGGATTTTTACCATTTATGGGCATGGCGGCCATCTTGGTCATGTGGCCTGGATTATTTATATACAGTTGGTTCCCCCATCATATAGATGCTTTACTGATCGTTCCAAGGCGATACTTCTGTAGTGGTTCTTTTTGTTTTATGTCTTGGTGTTTACAATTTTTGTGCTGTTGGCGCCTTATGTATGTTTTTGTATTTTAGTTAAGTTTAGGTAACTGAGTGGCCACCTATTGGGGAAATAGCTCCTCATTCGGCTTACGATATGTTTTCATGGTATAAGTACCTGATTGTTGATTTAGTTTTTTCCCACCTCGGTTTTTGGAGTGGGAATCTTTTTCTGATTGCGCCTTTCCTGATCTTTGCCTACTTGTACCTTTTCACAAAATATTTGGCTTTGATTGACCAAGCGGTTTCAGAGGAGATGTTTGAATATTACGGTAATATACATGTACTCGTATATTGCCCCGGGGTGGGGGCATATAAGCCCCTGGGGTCTCATTTTTCTGAATAAGTAAGTAAGTAAGTAACTTCTTTATTTTACGAGAGTGACCCATTTGGAAATATACAATCTTCCATGGGGCCCTCAATCATTAATATTCAGTCCTATTGCCCATTTCCTGCAAGACTATCACTTTAAATGACATTTTAACAGTTTTCCCAATTCAAATGTATTGGAGACCTATGTTGGCCTTGCCGTAAAATAGGTCAAAGTCATCATAGGGTCATGATTTATACATAAATTGTAGTACTATCGCCACTGATGCTACATGCCAAGTTTCATTGAAATCGGTCCATCGGTTTTGGAGAAGAAGATTTTGAAGGATTTTACAATATATGGGCATGGCGGCCATCTTGGTCATGTGACCTGGACTGCCATCTTTGTCATGTGACTTGGACTATTTATAAACACATTGGTCTCCCTTCCCATAGATGCTTAATATAAAATTTTGTTTTGATTGGCCAAGCGGTTTCAGAGAAGATCTTTGAAAATGGTAGACGACGACAGACGGATGGACGGACGGACGCTGGATCATGGCCAACCTATAAGCTTATCTTGTGAGCCTATACGGGTCAGGTAAGCTAAAACGCACATAAGGTTAAAACAGCTACAAAGCATAATAAAAATGGAACCAAAACATAAGTATCGCCTTGGAATGATCAGTAATATAAAATTACTGGAGGAAAAATCGAATTTCTCATCTCAACTTCGGACAGAATTTCATTGTGTGTCACCCATTCTCATCTATGTGTTTCGCAGCTGTGTACTTATAACGTACATTAATTTAATTATGATTATGAAATTAAGCTAATGGATTTGTCTGGCTTCTGATTGTTAAATGTCACTCATTTATTGCGAATAGCACGTCGGAGTGTTTGAGGGACGCAACATGTTTTCACTAAAACCTGTAAAGTTCGGCAAAACCTGAGAAAGGCACAAATTGACTTGAAAACTTCCAGCGTACAATGTACTTACTCGGTCGGTTATAATCAATGACAATCGCGACAAAAGTTTAATGCAATAGTACACGTACCGAATTCTTTCTAATAAGCGCACATACTGAGTGTGTATTACTCCAATAAGCGCACACCCTCGTCATTTCCGACACATATGTGCATTATCGCACAATGCTCGACTAGCACACTGGTTGGTATTCTACACCTATTTTACATACAAAAAGGTACAAGTAGGCAATGATCAAGAAAAGGCGCAATCAGAAAGAAATTCCCACTCGAAAAACCGACGTGTGAAAAAACTAAATTGACAATTAGATACTTGTACGAAGAAAACATAATGTATTACAACTTAACTGATGTGCGTATTTAAACAGTTCATGGGTGGGGGTGATATTAATGATAACAACGTTCTCTTTGATATCACTGTGGACATAAAAGTTGTATGTTTTTCCCTCATCCATGCCGTTTTAAGTTTAACGTGGTTTTTCAATTGTTAACACAATATGTATTATGCTGTATTATAGTTATTGTTTATATAAGTAGCAAGATTTCATCATATTTTGTCGATGCTTTTATAGTCAAATAATCGTCTTTGATTCAACGACCATTTCAACATATATCATGCTTGTTGTATCTGCTTACCTTTGTGATAGGCAACATGACATAAAACACTTTATGAAAACTTAACCTTTTAAAATGATTAATTTATTTTGAGACGAATTAAACCCTAAAAGACACCATTATTGATATTTACGACAAGGTTATTTCAGTTACCTTAACTTTAAGTTATTCTGAAGCACTGTACGCTAATTAGAACGGATACGGTAATTTAATTTGTTTAGCTCTTGGTGTTGCTTCCAAGAGATATTGTTGCACCGACGGAAATGCGATATATTGAGCCCTAGGTCGAAAATGAAAATTCAGCAAACAAAAATTAACTGAGATCCTTTAAGAGCAGTGAACATATAATGAAAAAAAGGATGGGCCATACCGCGGTTCCAAATCAAACCTTTTATTTTATTTCAGCTACGTAAAGAGGTACAAGTAGGCAAAGATCAGGAAAAGGCGCAATCAGAAAAAGATTCCCACTCCAAAAACCGAGGTGGGAAAAAACCAAACCAACAATCAGGTACTTATACCATGAAACATATCGTAAGCCGAATGAGCAGCTATTTTCCCAATAGGTGGCCACTCAGTTACCTTAACTTAACTAAAAATATGAAAACATACATAAGGCGCCAACAGCACAAAAAATTTTTCAAACACCAAGACATAAAACGAAAAGAACCACCACAGAAGTATCGACTAAGCCTCTCTAGTGACCCTACAGATTTGGAAACATGTAGCCAAAGACAATAACTGTAATTTTGCAACTTTCAACAGTGTAGTCGATACAAAGACTAGTATTATCCAAATGGGGCCAAATATATTAAACTTTGTTTAGAAAATGAATCTAAACCGATAATAATTTTCTGATTTCTCAGAACACCATCGCTTACCTCAAAGGACCAAACGGAAACTATTTTATGCATTATAATGATGTACGGGGAGGCTTTTTATGGCAACCACACGGCACAACACCAGCTGCAGTAATAGCAAATAAAAAATAAAACTGCGATCCTTTAAGAGCAGTAAACATATAATTAAAAAGGGGATTTTCGGCTATAAAAATAAAACTCAGATCTTTTAAGAGCAGTGACCGCATTAACGAGAAGGAGGATGAAACATACCGCGGTTTCGGCTAGGCTACTGTAGAATTAGCGAATGAAAGTCCTTTTTAATATCAGAGTTCTTGTTATTGTGCCGTGTGGCGGCCCTATACATCCATTTAATGCTCTTATTTTTCAAATCCTCAGGGATTTCTTGTAACGAGGACCGAACAACTAAATAAATTTTGTGAACCACTGCAGAAGTTGAGGGTGAGGTTAGGTACCTGTAAAACCGATTGAAGCCCGCCAGTAATTTTGTATTTACTGATCTTTCCAAGGCGATACTTCGGTGGTGGTTCTTATTGTTTTATGCCTTGGTATTAAACTTTTTGTGCTGTTTGCACCTTATGTATGCTTTCATAATTTTAGTTAAGTTTAGGTAACTGAGGGTAACTGAATTGCAACACAACTGTCAGGCGTTCGTCACCAGCGGTTTATTAGGGTCACTGATGAGGGGTCTTTACCCGAAATTGTGCAATATTGTCTTCTTTTGAATGTTTTCACTGCTTCCAAAGGATCTTTATATATATATATATTACTTTTAATATAGTCGCTGCTCTTTAAGGTTCCGTCTTTATTTTATCAGTCTGCATACATGTTTTAGCTCACCTGAGCCGAAGGCTCACAGGTGAGCTTATAGTATACCTTTGCTCCGTCGTCCGTCCGTCCGTCCGTTCGTCGTTCACAATTTCAAAGATCGTCTCCACTGAAACCGCTGGACCAATCAAAGTCAAACTTCATGTAGATTATCCTGATAAAGGGGGAACAAAAGTTTGTATGAATGGTCCAGGTCACATGACCAAGATGGCCGCCATGGCTATAAATAGCAAAAACCTTTAAAAATCTTCTTCTTCAGAACCAGAAGGCCTATGATTTTGAAACTTGGCATGAAGCATTTGGGAGAAGAGCTCTACAAAGTATATAGAAATCATGACCCTGGGATGACCTTGACCTATTTTCCGGAAAGGTCAACTTACGTCGCCCATGCATTTGAATGGGAAAAGACAGGAAAATGTCATTTTATGGCAGAAAATTTGCTAGGAATGAGCAAATGGACGAAAGGTTTTTGTTTATGAAAATATTTAAGACCCAGGGGGTTGTCTGCCCCTGCCCCGGTGCTATATACATGTATATGACCATAATGTTCAAACATCTTCTCTAAAACCACTTGGCCAATCAAAGCCAAATTTTATGTGGAGCATCCTTAGGAAGAGTGAATGAAACTTTATATAAATGGTCAAGGTCACATGACCAAGATGGCCACCATGGCTGTTAATAGCAAAAAACTTTAAAAGCCTTCTTCTTCAGAACCAGGAGGTCTGTGATTATGAAACTTGGCATGAAGCATCTGGAAGTTAGCTCTACAAAGTTTGTATAAATCATGACCCTTGGATGACCTTGACCTTTTTTGCGGCAAGTTCAACTTAGGTCGCCCATGCATTTGAATGGGGAAACATAGGAAATTGCCATTTAATGGCAGAAAACTTACTACACGCCTGGGAAACGGTCAGTTTGTACACCGCCGGTGCTCCATTGTAAGTGAAGTTGACGGTTTCCGGTGCCAGAGTTGACCGACGTAAATAGAGGGAATTTTGCTGGGTCAGCCAGTTCAAGGTAAAATATTTTCCTTATTCTAAATCCATTCAAAAATCGGAGAATGTCAGATGATGCGCCTGTGATTGGGGATTTTACAGGAACTCGTATTACATGAAAACCTTATAACATTATACAGTAATCTGTTTTCGCGTTTGAAATACTGGGTTATTTGGTGAATGTACATGTCTAAAAATGCCAGAATTACGCCATGTACACATTCCACGTGCGGTGTTAAAAATGAAATACCAAGTTTAGAGTACTCATTACTGGTTTTATATATTGTGTGTAAAAGCAACCTTTGTTGTTTCATGGTATAAGTACCTGATTGTTAGTTTGGTTTTTTCCTACCTCGGATTTTGGAGTGGGAATCTTTTTCTGATTGCACCTTTTCCTGATCTTTGCCTACTTGTACCTTTGGTTGCAAGAAATTGGAACCAAAATTTCACAAGCGTACCAATTGACGACTGGAGTGCAATTTAACTAATGCATTTGCAATGCTATCATGATAAATTAGAATAAGAACCGTGATATCACTACTTTAATGCTTGTTGTTTTCCTTGAAGACAACATACCTTTCGGAAATAATGTTGCTTGTTTTTGTCCCATTTTCATGCCTGTTCATGCTACACTGTCGCAAAGATATAGAAATTACCGAAATTCATTGTCATATGAACCGTTGATTAAATACTCTGACCTTCACCTTGCCATTACAAGTTACACTACACATCTTAAGCGGTCTTATAAGTATTTCACTTGCAAAAACTTAAATGATTGTAATCTTCACGCTTAATTTCTGTGGGTGTGCTAATTGAGAATAGGGCGTACAATTTGACCAACACTAAGCCAGTGGAGCAATTTGCTGCTTAACTTCAGTATAGACACCCAGTCGAACAGTCCCTTTAGTTGTTGTCTCGATATTTATGGCTTACGTGAACACGAGATTATAAGTAGCAGAAAAAAAATAATTGTTAGATCCTCTGGAAGCAGTAAAACATTTAAAGCGAGAAGATGGGCCATATTGTACAATTTCGTGTAATCAACCTTCATCAGTGACCCTTACAACACCGGCAGCGAAAGCCAGACATTTTTGCTGCAATTTCAAGAATTTCCATCTGAGTAGTCTTAATCAAAGACTCATATTCCCAAAGGGACGAAATAATAAAACACTGTCAAGAAGATGATTCTAAACGTACAATATATTTGAACTACTCCAAATATATTCACTGATCCCAAAGGATCAAATGAAAAAAATAATCTGCACTATGGATGATGTACGGGGAGACTTTTTAGGGCCGCCACACAGCTATAACTATTCAGGAGATGACCTATAGAAGTCATAGAGTTTTCTGTTTTAAAAGGTACAAGTAGGCAAAGATCAGGCAAAGGCGCAATCAGAAAAGGATTCCCACTCCATAAACCGAGTTTGGAAAAACTAAATTAACAGACAGGTACTTATACCATGAAAACATATCGTAAGCCGAATGAGCAGCTATTTTTTCCAACAGGTGGCCACTCAGTTACCCAAGCTTAACTAAACATATGAAAACATACATAAAGCTCCAACAGCACAAAAAAATTTAAACACAAAGACATAAAACAAAACGAACTACCACAGAAGTATCGCCTTGGAGCGATCAGTAGTATAAAATTACTGGCGGGCTTAAATCGATCCTGTTTCAACATGCTATTTTTGTACATGTATATATCATTGTTTCTCTAGTAATAAATATTGTTTTTAAACAATATGCAAGAAAAACGATTGGATCAAAATTGCAGCTCCATCATCCAATTCTTTTTATCTCTTTCTGATGTTGGGCCCCGCTGCCAAAGGAAATGACTGCTTGCGTCTATAGGCAAAGAAGTATTTCTGACTGACCATCCACATGATTACTTTTGAACCGCTTAAAAAGACTGGTCCTGTCCATGAAAATTGGTCAAACCATCCATACATATAAACTTTTATTGTTTACTTGGGTGCCATACTTCAAAGCTTAATAAGCATTTTATGACATCCCAATGTTGGATAGAAGTCAACATAAAATGGAGGCCACGTCCCGACATAGTCATATTTGTTGACTGGGACGTAATAAGCAACAAACAAATCTTTCTCGTGTTTTAATTTGTATAGTAATATTGAAATTACTTGTTGGGAAAAAAAAAAAACAACAAAAAAAAAAAAAAAAAAAAAAAAAAAAACATTTATCAGCCTGAGATTTATTTCATTATAGATGTTTTTTACATTGTTCATACACCATTTAATTTTACAAAACAATTTCCCATTAGTTAAATTTCACACCGATCGTCAAATGGTACACTTTTGAAAAAAATGAGCCATGGTTCTCTTGCTTTACATTTCTCTTTCAAATATTTAATATAGCAATACTGGAATAAATTGTTGGAAACACTTCTGCCGTCCTGAGTTTTATTATAGAATAGATGTATGTTACATTGTTAATACATATATCATTAACAAAATTTCCCATTGGTTTAATTTCACACCGATCGTCAATTGGTACACTTTTGGAAAAATGACCCATGGTTTACCTATTTTAAATTTCTCTTTTTAATATTCCATGTAAATTACACGCTATTGACTTCCGTTGTAATTCGGGCTATCAGATCAAACTTGGGATGTCTACAACGGAAAATTGAATCACTTTTTATCCCACAACACAAGTTTTGACCAGGGTTTCCTAAACGCGAAAAACGATATGTGGATAAATTGTAAATTTTTGTGCATGGTTTTTTGTATGCATGGTCTTTATCAATTAGTCCATCATCTGACATTCTCGGATTTTAGGTACAGGTGGGGGAAGAAAAAAAAACTTACCTCGAACACACTCGGGTACAACACAAACCTTTGATTTGACCCAACAACTCCTACACCGGAAACCGACAATTTCTCTTTCAATGGAGCACCGGCGGAGTACAAATTGACCGTTTCCCGGGTGTGTACTAGGAATGAGCAAATGGACAGAAGATTTATTTTTAGGAAAATTTTGCGTCCCAGGGGGTTGTCTGCCCCTTCCCTGGGACTATATACATGTATATGAAGATAATATTCAAACAGCTTCTACTCTGAAACCACTTGGCCAATCAAAGCCAAACTTTATGTGGATCATCTTCAGAAAGAGTGAAATAAAGTTGGTAAAAATGGTCAAGGTCACATGACCAAGATGGCTGCCATGGCTATAAATAACAAAAACTTCTAAAAATCTTCTTCTTCAGAACCAGAAAGCCTATGAATTTGAAACTTGGCATGAAGTATCAAGGAATGGAGTTCTACAAAGTTTACATAAATCATGACCCGGAATGACCTTGACCTATTGTATGGCAATGTCAACTTGGGTCGCCCATGCATTTTAATGGGGAAAATTGATACAATTCATTTGAAGGGCAAAACTTGCAGTAAATTGGCAAATGGACTGAATTTTTTATGATTTGAAAAAAAAATATTGACTCCAGAGGTTATTCTGATCCTGCCTTAGGGTTATATACATGTATATTACCATTCTAGTCATTCAAACAAGTTTATTAATATATATCTCAGGTCTCAGGTGAGGGTGAGCGTTTACAGGACCACTGGCCCTCTGGTCCTCTGGTCTTTGTGTTAGTACGTGAATGCCCACACAGAACCCCTGTCCTGGGACTGTCAGTAACAAAAACGCATGTCCCTTGATACTGGAAATAGAGTCGTAGGTTGTCGTCCAGCATCCAATCCCTAGGGCACGGCATCCAATGAACGCTAAAATAATCATAATGCTATAGAAAATTACAGTCTTCATCCCATGTATTGGTCAATATATGTCAATATGTTATTATCTTGAAAGCCTTTTTTTAAATCTCATATGTGTCACGCGGTGTTCAATTGGAAATTGTAGATACACACGTAGACAAAACGTGTATACTTGTAACAATTTGCATTGTGTTAAGTGGTAAGTAAATTCCATTACGATCAGAAAAGTGAGTACAGACCATGATCAGGGACTAAAAATAAAACCAAGCACATGCCAATGAAACTCAAACAAGAAATAGCCAACTCAACTAATTTAACAAGTGTCGTTTTCATTTCTTCTCGACATAAGAAACAGCCCTTGTGTCTGCTGGCATTGCAAGTTTGTATACTCCAGTGCACTTAAGGCAACTTGCTGAAGTCATTAAAATCAGCTGTATTGGTCCTTATTTCTTTTATCGGCTAATTACACCACATGAACTTGAAAGATGTATCTGCCTGTGGCACAAACAAGACTTGTCTTGCGCAAAATATATTATCACATTATATAGAGACGAATAACCTTCATAGACCAGTTTCATGCTATCAAAGTCTAATTTAAGCATTTGTATAATCCCTCAACTTGATGTTGTTTTAGTTGGTGAAATTATAATTAAAACGTTGGTTTTGTGGATATCATCTTTGCAATATACATGTATATATAAATTATCGGTCAGTTTCGTCGCAAATAAAAATAATTGTTAGATCCTTCGGAAGCAGTATAACATTCAAAGCGAGATGGGTCATATTGTACAATGTCGGGTAATGAACCTCCATCAGTGACCCTTTACAAAACTGGCAGCGAAAGCCAGACAGTTTTGCTGCAATTTCAAGAATTTACATCTGCGTTGTCTAAATCAAAGACTCATATTCCCAAAGGGGCCAAATAATCAAAATACTATTAAGAATATGATTCTTAACGTACAAAATATTTGAAATACTCCAAAAAATATTCACTAATCCCAAAGGATTAAAAGAAAAATATAATCTGCAATATGAATGATGTAAGGGGAGACCTTTAAGGGAGATTTTAACTGATCCGCTGTGCATGCACAATTTTACCAAGCAATTAATCGAGCGTCTGATTGATAATAAACTCACACTGAAGCTGTCCAAGTACATCTTAATGTAACGCGTCATGAGAATATGCATTTTATATATAAAGATACAAATCCCATCCAAAACGTTAAACTGTTAAACTTTCAAAAAGTACATTTAACATTTCCGCTCATTTTCACTGAAAAAGTGTCTTCAAACGTATTGTAGATTATACAATCAGGCACGATTTATCACTGTATTTCGGTTTGAGATCAGCAGGTGTATTCTGAGATATCTGAAACATATTATCGGTCAAGATTCATTTTTAACCAATGTTTAATATATTTGGTCAAATTTAGATAATACTAGTCTTTGTATTGACTACCCTGTTGAAAGTTGCAATATTTCAGTAATTCTCTTTGGCTCCATGTTGTCTAAAGGGTCACTGACGAGACTTTAATAGTCGAAACCGCGGAAAGGCCCATCCATTGTCTCATTGATGTGTTCACTGCTCTTAAGGGATCTGTTTTAATTTCCATTCTTAATGTGCTTTCTGTTCTTAAAGGATCCCAGTTTTTTTTATTCTTAATTCTTTGTACTTGATGCTTAACTTTGCAGTTTGTTCTTCTTCAACCAGCTGATTTTACACCAGAACTAATATAAAACGTCCACAAATTATCCCAATTTATTCAAGACTCCAGGCGGGAAATAAATAATTCGCATCATTTTCACATTAAATATGCATGGCGAGACAAACCTAATGAAACAGATAATGAAGATTGCAATTGAGGTCGCGGCCCCCGTGGCAGAGCGGTTAAGAGCGCTGTTTCTTAATCACTCGATCATCTCACCGCTGTGTCTGGTGTGGGTTCGAGTCCCGCACTGGCCACATGTTAGACAAGCCAGTAAGAGCAGTGAACATACACATGTACCAGTAAGAAAGGGGATGGGTCTGACCGCGATTTCGTCTACTTAAGCCTCGTCAGTGACTCTTAAGATTTAGCAACATGGGGCCGAATAGAAATGCTGCAAATTGAAAACTTAATCAGTGTAGTCGAAAAGGACATGTATTATCCAAAATAAACTTAAAAATAAGAAGCCTTATCATATCTCCTGGATATAATTTATACTTAGCAAAACAATTGAAGGAATTGAAGGATATCGATTTTATTTCGATTTCATTGCAAAAGGTATCATTTGTCTACGCAAATAATTAATAGAAATGTAGCAGAACCATCACTGTGCAAACATTCCATCAGTTGTTAGCGTTGTCTGTGAACGCTTCTCGCAGACTTGCAGAAACGATGGAACACCCCTGAAATCGAAGTTCCCACTGTTGCCTACCCTATCAAATTCTGTCATTCTGCCACTCTTACGGGCATTAGTTTAGATTTTACAGCGTTTCAAATTATTTGTTAAAGAACTGAACATTACCTTAATGGGATTTTGCATTATGTGATTAAAAGATTTGACAACACATTTTAAAAAAACGCTGTTTTGAGCAAACTAGAGTGCGCATTCAAAAACGGATTTTTCAGTTTCATACTCACAGTGCAAAGGAAAACATTTTAAACGAAAACAAATTTTTTTTTGGGTAAAAAATTGTGTGTTTTTTTTTTTACAAAAAAATGACAGATTTTGAAATTTTCCTACAGTGCGTTTTAGGCATAAATTGTCGACATTTCGATTATCAAAACAGTTTTGCATTTGAATGAACCAATACGTGAGCATGAATGAGAGATTTGGATAGAGTAGGGAGCAGTGATAAGCTCTCTCCACAAGTAAAGAATCTAATGAAAGAAAGCAAAAGCTGTTTGTATGAATGGAAACAGGCTGGTAAATCCGCGACAGAACATGAACTCTCTAAGAAAAAGAAAATGGCTTCTAAAAACCTACGGAAACAACTCAGAAGGATGAAGCTATGAGGAAACAAAACTTCTTCAATGAGGTAATAGCTGACCCAAGTGGTACAAATTTCTATAAACTAATCAAGAGAAACCAAAGCCAGAGTGCCGGCAGCTCGGAAACCTGTATCAAATTTAAAGGTGAAGAAGTATATGAACCTTCCACTCAAGCTAAGCATTTTACGGTCTACTTTGAAGATTTGGCTACACCCAAGGAAAATGGGCTTTAATGAAAATTTTTACCAGTTGAACAAAATTCAGCACTCATGTATTGTGGAGATCTGTAAGGAATCCTCGGATGAAATTCAACCTTTCACAGAAGGGGAAATGAGGAAAAGTACCCAAACTTTGAATACAAAGAAATCACCGGACGAGTTTGGTCTTGTATCCCAGCACTTGAAACATGACCTACCAGTTATAGTACCACATCTATTGACTTTCTATAATACAATAATAAGAACCGGCGAAATACCTAAAACCTTCAAATCGGGAATATTACACCCTATCCACAAGAAAGGTAAAGACCCCAAATCCATGGACAACTACAGAGGTATAACCGTTACGTCAGTGTTCGGAAAACTCTTCGAGACATTGCTACTTCTACGTATGACAGAGTTAAACCATGATCAATCTGACATGCAGGTGGGATTTACTCAAGGAATGACCCCAACTATGGCAGCTCTCTTACTATCTGAAGCAGATAATGACACAAAACAACAAAAGAAAAAGTACAAGTAGGCAAAGATCAGGAAAAGGCGCAATCAGAAAAAGACTCCCACTCCAAAAACCAAGGTGGGAAAAAACCAAACCAACAATCAGGCACTTATACCATGAAAACACTTCGTAAGCCGAATGAGCAGCTATTTTCTCAATAGGTGGCCACTCAGTTACCTTAACTTAACTAAAAATATGCAAACATACATAAGGCGCCAACAGCACAAAAATATTTTAAACACCAAGACATTAAACAAAAAGAACCACCACAGAAGTATCGACTTGGAACGATCAGTAACACAAAGTTACTGGCGGGTTTAAATCGATTTTACACGGCCGTAACCTCACCCTCAGCTTCTGCAATGGTTCATAACATTTAGTTAGTTCTTCGGTCCTCGTGGTGAATCTCTACCTAGTAAATGAATCATCAAGAACAAACAAATAAATCATGATAAACATCCTGATGAATCAAAAACCAGGACTCACAGATTCAGTAAGCTGCACGACGATGGAGATCCCTGGGCGCCAAATAACTTACTAACTCCGGAGCTAAAGAAAAACATCAGTTGGACCCCTGTGAGCCAAGCAACAGACAAGAAGCTCCGGCCCCAACCAACTAAAATGAATAGCTTTAAGTCGGGGCCATCATAGAGTCTGACGCCCGACCCACCGGCGTGCAATTAAAGAAGGCAGCATAGTTATCAACCGTGATTGGGTTAAAAACTAAGCATGCAGACTGTCGCATAACATTCAAGTTATCGAAGAGTTGTGGTAGTTAGAGATAGGAAAATACAAACTGATTGCAAGCAATCCCTGAGGATTGGAAAAATAAGAAGCCTTTGTATCTAGCCACCCTAGATACAAAGAAGGCTTTTGATGTTGTGGATCACGTCATCTTACTGAACAACATCTATGACCAAGGGATAAACAAAAAAACTATGGTTAATAGTTCAAAACTTATACACAGATCTAACAGCAAGGATTAAGTGGAAGAACGAAGTCGATGACAGCTTCCAGATCCTCCAGGGTGTCCGCCAAGGCGGCATCCTGTCGACACATTTCTACAAAGTTTATGTCAATGGACTTCTGACTGAAATACGTCAAAATAGCCTAGGAAAATTCATTGGGTACCGACTTGTGCCGATGATGTCCTTCTGATGACAGAGGATCCAGATGAGATGTACATGATGCTGGACATAGCAAGTTTTTACACAGGTGATAGGAGATACATTATCCACCCCCAGAAGACAAATATAGTATGTAAACGTAGTGCTGCAAAGGACAAAGGGGCAACATGTAGACAATGGATGCTAGGGTCAAAACAGACATCAGAGACAACTCATCTGGGGCTCCTAAGATCTGAAGACAAGAAGAATCACCGGAACATCGAGGAGAGAATCTCTCTAGCAAGACGGACAGGGTACTCATTGATGAAGTCAGGCTTCCATGGCTCAAAGGTGTTGGGCCAAAAGTTTCCCTCAAGATATACCAGTCTTATATCATCCCCAGATTGCTGTACAGTATGGAGGTTCTGAATCTGAACAAGACAGAGACAAAGATGCTCACAGACTTTCATGCAAATTTGCTGAGAAGGATACAGGCACTGCCCGCCAGAACAGCACTTCCAGCGGTCTACTTACTACTGGGAGCCTTAACACTAGAGGCAGAGCTTCACAAGAAACATCTTAGCCTCCTCTACTCGATAATCAACTCACAGAACAACACCTTCCATCAGTAGAAGTATTATAAGTAGAAGTACTTCATCTGACCAAAGTCTACTTCTACTTATAAGTAGAAGTACTTCCTCTGACCAAAGTCGGTATACACTTTGGTCATGTCAGAATGTGTGCGACGCCTTGTCCTATCTCCTTGATAATATTTATATTAGATTTGGGACCAAGTTATACAGACAAATTGTTGGAATTCCGATGGTTACAAATAGCGTACCTCTCGTAGCTGATTTATTTTTATACTGCTACGAAAGAGGTTTCATGGATTCTCTTAACCATGATAATCAAGCTGGTGTTATCGAGGCTTTTAATTCCACATCTAGGTACCTCGATGACCTTTTGAACATTGACAACCCTTATTTTGAAGGTATGGTCAATCAAATTTATCCACCTGAACTTCAGTTGAACAAAGCCAATATCTCAGATACCGAAGCCCCCTTTTTAGATCTACATCTTTCTGTTGCAAATGGATTTGTTTCTTCTAAAATTTATGATAAGCGCGATGACTTTGATTTTGATATAGTAAATTTTTCTTTTTTGGATGGTGACGTTCCTCGTCGTGCTTCTTATGGTGTTTACATTTCGCAATTTATTAGGTTTGCTAGAGTCTGCAATCATGTTACAGACTTCAACGCTCGAAATAAATGTTTAACGGCAAAACTTCTCCAACAAGGCTATCGGTATCATAAACTTCGAAAAACCTTTTCTAAATTTTATCGTAGACACTATGAATTGATTTCCAAATATAATGTTGGGTTAAAGACGCTTTTAAGTGAGGGCCTTTCGGAACCTGAATTTTATGGTGACTTAGTTTACAAATTTAAGAAACTTATAGGAATTAATGATTTTTCTTTTCAGTTCAGAAAAATCATAACACGTTACAGACGTATAGGTTATAACTTGAATGTTATGCGACAGTCTGCATGCTTAGTTTTATACCCAATCATGGTTGATAACTATGCTGCCTTCTTTAATTGCACGCCGGTGGGTCGGGTGTCAGACTCTATGATGGCCCCGACTTAAAGCTATTCATTTTAGTTGGTTGGGGCCGGAGCTTCTTGTCTGTTGCTTGGCCCACCGGGGTCCAACTGGTGTTTTTCTTTTGCTCCGGAGTTAGTAGGTTATTCGGCGCCCAGGGATCTCCATCGTCGGGCAGCTTACTCAATCTGTGAGTCCTTGTTTTTGATTCATCAGGATGTTTATCATGATTTATTTGTTTGTTCTTGATGATTCATTGACTAGTTAGAGATTCACCATGAGGACCGAAGAACTTACTAAATGTTATGAACCACTGCAGAAGCTGAGGGTGAGGTTAGGATCCTGTAAAACCGGTTTAAGCCCGCCAGTAACTTTGTGTAACTGATCGTTCCAAGGCGATACTTCTGTGGTGGTTCTTTTTGTTTTATGTCTTGGTGTTTAATTTTTTTTGTGCTGTTGGCGCCTTATGTATGTTTTCATATTTTTAATTAAGTTAAGGTAACTGAGTGGCCACCTATTGGGAAAATAGCTGCTCATTTGGCTTACGATATGTTTTATGGTATAAGTGCCTGATTGTTAGTTTGGTTTTTTCCCTCCTCGGTTTTTGGAGTGTGAATCTCTTTCTGATTGCGCCTTTTTCTGATCTTTGCCTACTTGTACCTTTTATCCTTGATGAAGACCAACAGGGTAGTTTCTTTGGGCGGGTGAAAGTGATCCTGGCGCAGTATAGTCTCCCCTCCATAGAACAGCTAATGCAGGATTCTCCCACAAAGTTACAGTGGAAACGCCAGACAAAAACAGCCATAAGCGGGTACTGGACTAGGACACTTGTCGAAGAAGGAACCACTAAATCTACACTACAGCACTGTTGTCTGAAAAACATGCAGATAGGAAAAGTCCATAGAGTCTGGGACTCAGTGATGCCCAACCTACAAGACGTCAAAAGAGCCCACATCAAGGCCAGAATCTTGACTGGAACCTATATGCTGCAGTCGACAAAAGTGAAATTTAATAGCCAGGAAGTAGATCCAAAGTGCCCCCTGTGCCGTCTAGATGATGAGGACCTCGTCCACTTCATACTGAAATGCCCAGCTCTGGCTAACATTAGAGAAATCCACATAAAAGATCTTAGAGACCTGGTGATTGGAAAAGTGGGACAAGAAGTGTGGTCAGAAAAGTTCTGTTCAGAGACTGTATTGCTGCCATTGATCATTGACTGCCAAACACTAGTGGAGAAGGGTATTCTACCAGCATGTGTAAATACTCTGAATATGATAGAATCTAGCTCCAGGACATTGTGCTTTAAATTACACCTACAAAGACTTAACCTACATAAACAATTTTTATAAATTGGCGGAGGTCTTTGCTGCCATGGTCCACGATGATCTCTCAAGGTCTATTTAGTATTTGTACAGAATTGATGATTATATAATCCCTCCAAACAACTCTCCACCGGATTTCCGGGTGTGCCTTATAAAGGCAGGAAGTACGTAGAAAAGAAGAAGATAACTTTAATTTTAAGGGTGTTCCATTTTTTCTGCAAGTCTGCGCGAAGTGCTTCCGGGCAACGCGAAAAATTTATGGAATGTTTGCACAGTGATGGTTCTGCTACATATTTATAGATTATTTTGGTTGAAAAATCTATCTTTTGCAATGAAATCGAAATAAAAGACATATTCCTCAATTGTTTTACTAAGTATATATTAGATTTTGAACCAAGTTAAATTGTGAACATTTCGATGGATACAAATTGCGCCCCTCTCGTAGCTGCTTTATTTTACACTGATACTGAAAGAGGTTAACCATGAACATCAAGCTGATGTTATCGATACTTTTAATTCGACTTTCAGGTACTTCTTTGACCTTTTGAACATTGACAAACCTTATTTTGAAGGTACAGTCCAACCTGTCTTAAGCAAGCGGCCAAGGGAAACTCTAAAATTGCTTGCTTAAGACAGGTGCTTGCTTAAAAGAGGTTATGTTCTAACACAAGGGAGGGAGCTGGAGCTATCTAGAAATAAATAACAGCTCTGCCACTGTCAGTGGTAATTGTCACTTAGTTCTTCAGATTGCCCAGACAAGTTGTCTAGGATTATCGTTTGAGACAACAAACAATGAATTTTGACATCTGGAAGGTGTGAAGACAATTTTGACACCTG
Organism: Rugalucina vietnamica; assembly: GCA_964017185.1. NCBI lineage: Eukaryota > Metazoa > Mollusca > Bivalvia > Lucinida > Lucinidae > Rugalucina > Rugalucina vietnamica. The sequence continues at coordinate 6,846,411 of OZ024873.1, forward strand.
ATAGAGTTTAAATATCCATGTCAAAACTTTCTATTTTGTGTTATTGATGAAATGAGTGGCTGCTTAAAGCCAAAATTGGGACAGAAACTAGTGGCCTCTGGCCAGGTAAGACAGGTGCTTGCTTAATAGAGGTTCATTTACATGTAAAATCAATTGGGGGGAAATGAAAGTGCTTGCTTAAGACAGGTGCTTGCTTAATACAGGGCTTGCTTAAGACAGGTTGGACTGTATTGTCAATCAAATTTATTCACATGAACTACAGTTGAATAAAGCCAATACCACAGATATCATCGCCCCTAATTTATATTTACATTTTTACATCGTAATTGCAAATGATTTCGTTACTTCTAAAATTCCAAGCGCGATGACTTTGATTTTGATACAGTAATTTTTCCGTTTTGGAATGGTGATATTCCTCGCCGTGCTCATTATTGTGTATACATTAATTTTCGCAACTGATTTTGTTTGCAATCATATTACGGACTTCAACGCGCATTATAGATGTTTAACGGCCAAGCTTCTCCAGCAGGGCTATCGGTATTGTAAACACCAAAAAACATTTTCTAAATATTATCATAGACACTATGAATGGGTTTCCGAATTTATTGTTGGGTTAAAGACGCTTTTACGTGATAGCCTTACGGAACGAGAATTTTATGGTGAATTGGTTTACTTTAAGAAACTTATAGGAAAGAATGATTTTTTTTTAAGTTTAGAATAATCATTATACGTTACAGACGTATAGGATACAACAAATGTGATGCGAACGTATGCATGCTTTGTGATTAAACCAATCATGGTTGATTACAATGATGTCTTTTTTAATTTCATGCCGGTGGGTCGGGCGTCAGACTATATGACGGTCCCGATTGAAAGCTATTCATTCTATTTGGAAGGGGCCGGAGCTTCTTGTCTGATATTTGGCCCACCGAGGTTTAACTGGTGTTTTTTCTTTTGTTCCAGGTTTTCAGCGTTGTTGTTTGGCGCCCAGGGCTCTCCTTTGCCAGACAGCTTATTGCATCTGTGAGTCCTCGTTTTTGATTCATCAGGGTGGTTATCATGATGTATTTGTTTGTCCTTGATGATTTATTGACTACTAAGAGATTCACCTTGAGGACCGAACAACTAACTAAATGTTGTGAACCACTGCAGAGGCTGACATCTTGGATGTTGATACTAAGAGACTAGTATAAGCCCGCCACTAATTTTACATCATTGGTCGTTCCAATGCGACACTCCTGCAGTTATTCTAATTGTTTTATGTTTTGGCGTTATTTTTTGTGCTGTTTGCGCCTTTTTCGGTCAAGTTTGGGTAGCTGAGGGGCTGCCTGTTGGGAAATAGCTGCTTACTCGGCGTATGATTACTTAGTTTAAATACCTGATTGATAATTTAGTGTTTTCCCACCTCAATTTTGGAGTGGGAAATTCTTTCTCATTATGCCATTTCCTGATAATCGCATATTTTTACTTTTAATACGCTGAATATTCTTAGTACTTTCAAAGGACCAAAAGAAAAAATATAATCTGCACACTGGATGATGTACGGGGAGACTTTAAGTATAATATTGTTCACAATCGAGTGGTCAATTCCATTAATTTGGCTTCTGGTATCTCATGTTCTGTCTGGCGTCTCAAATTCTGATGTAATTATTTATCCTTGAATTGTTTGTCTTCACGTAACTCCAAGGAATTTTCCAATAGGCGGCCACTCAGTAACCCAAATATAACTAAAATATGTAAGCATACTTAAACAAGGAGCAAACAGCACAAAAATTCAACGCCAAGACATAAAACAATTAAAACTATTACAGAAAGTTTAAAGTAGGCAATGATACGGAAATGGCGCAATCAGAAAGAAATTCCCACTCCAAAAAACCGAGATGGGAAGAACTAAATTATCAATTAGGTATTTATACGAAGAAAACATATGGTAGGTCAACTGAGAGCATCTATTTTCCCAATAGGCGTCCACTCAGGTATCCACACTTAACTAAAATATGAAAAACCCACAGGTGCAAACAGGACAAAACTTCAACACCAAAACATAAAACAATAAGAACATCACAGAAGTGTCACATTGGAACGATCGGTAATTTCAAATTACTTAGGGGAGGGGGCTTAAACTAGTTTTAGAGGCGCCAAACCTCACCATCAGCTACTGCAGTGGTACACAACATTTAGTTAGTTGTTCGGTCCTTGTGGTGAGTCTCTAACTAGTCAATGAATCGCCACGAACAAACCAATAAATCATGATAACCACCATGATGAATGGAAAACGAGGACTCACTGATATAATCAGCTGCCTGGCGATGGAGAGTCCTGGATCAAAAGAAAAAAGTTAAACCCTGGTTGACCCAGCAACAGAGAAGAAGCCTATGCCCAAACCACCTAAAATGAATAGCTTTGTCGGGGTTCATCATAGACTCTGACGCTCGACCCACCGGCGTGCAATTAAAGAAAGCGACATAGTTATCAAACATAAATGGGTTAAAAACTAAGCATGCCTACTGTCGCATACCATTTAAGTTATAACCCAAAATGAATAGCCCTTATTTTGAAGGCCTGGTCAATCAAATTCATTCACCACATCTACAGTTGAATTAAGCAAATACCACAGATACTGAAACCGCGATAAGGCCCATCCCCTTTCTCATTAATATGTAGGATCTCAGTTTTATTTTTATTTATTAGAATTACATCATTCCATTGCAAATGTATTCGTTTCTTATAAAACAAATGATAATCTAAATGACTTTGATTTTGATACAGTATTTTTTTCCGTTTTTGGATGATGACGCTCCCCGCCATGCTTTTATGGTGTATACATTTCGAACTTATTAGGTTTGCTGTAGTCAACAATCATGTTACGAACTTCAACGTGCGAAATAAATATTTAACAGCCAAACTTCTCTAGCAGGGCTATCGGTATCATAAACTTGGAAAATCCTTATCTAAATTTTAAATAAAAATTAAAACTGAGATCCTTTAAGAGCAGTGAACACATTAATGAGAAAGGTGATGGGCCATGCCGCGGTTTCGACTATTGAAGTCTCGTCAGTGACTCTTTATATTTGGCAACATGGAGCCAAAGAGAATTACTGACATTTAGCAACTTTCAACAGGGTAGTCGATACAAAGACTAGTGTTATCTAAATGGGGCCAAATATATTAAACATTGGCTAGAAAATGAATCTTAACCGATAAAAAATTTCTGAGTTCTCACAATATCTTCGCTGATCTCAAAGGACCAAAAAGAAAATATAACCTGCACTATGGATGATATACGGGGAGACTTTTTAGGGCCGCCACACGGCACAACACCAGCTGCAGTAATGGCAAATAAAAATTAAAACTGAGATCCTTTAAGAGCAGTGAACACATTAATGAGAAAGGTGATGGACCATACCGCGGTTTCGACTATTGAAGTCTCGTCACAATAATTTGATTTCCAAATTAAATCTTTAAAGATGTTGTTACGTAAGGTGCTTTCGAAACCAGAATTTTATGGTGACTTGGTTTACTTTAGGACACTTCTAGGAAGGAATTTATTTTTCTTTTTAGTTTAGAACAATCAGTATACATTACAAACGTGTTGATTATAACTTTAATCTGATGCGACAGTCTGCATGCTTAGTTTTTAATCCAATCATGGTTTATAACTATGCTTCTTTCATTAATTTCAAGACGTTGGGTCAGGGCTCAGACTCTAGGATGGTCCCGACTTAAAGTTATTCATTTTAGTTGATTGGTGCCCGAGCATGTTTTCTGTTGCTTGGCCTAGCAGGAGTTGGCTGGTGTTTTTCTTATGATCTAGGTTGTCAGTAATGTTGTGTGGCTTCCCCGGGATCTCCATCGACGGGTAGCTTTGTATGTACTCTTTGTATAAGTATCTGATCGTTAATTTTGATTTTGCCACCTGCATTTTAATGGTGGGACTTTGGGTCTGATGCCACCGGTTCTTGATCAGTGGATACATGTGAATGAGATTGGCAACCACTAAGGTTTCGTTATTGCATTTATTAAATATATATCACCGTCTGTTGCGTATATAGTACTCCTTGTTGCATGTTCCTATTTAATTACGTTGTTTACAACTTCTATGTTTCTTTAAATAAGCGTATGTATGAGTCATTACAAAGTATAATATAATACTGATCACATTTGAGCGGTCAGTTTTATTTATTTGGCTTCTGGTATCTCGAATTTAGACTGCTGTCTCAAGTTCTTAATGACAATAGTTATCCATGACTTGTTTATCGCCACACAATTCACAGGAACATGACGGATCACAGCGAAAGAAACCAATTCCCAAAAAGGAATTAGTTGTTTGTTTGTGTGTATTCATACATAAGCTGTCTAATCAAAGCAAATGGGTGCATGAAAGATAAAATGGCAATAAATCCAAGACAAAAAACCTTTGTGATAGTGAACAAACGAATTGATAAATACAGCTCGTAGCGTGTTTCTTTGTTTAATTTTTTGAACTTGAACGAGTATTTGAGGATACTTAATTAGTTTTTCAAGCTTGTCAGGATTCCTAGATAAATTGGTATTTACAGTCTAAAAGGGGCACCTGGACTATAAAAGGCTGTATTAGGGGTCTTATATCAGTTTTTGTTTAGACACCAACCTGTCAACATCTCTCTGAGCTCTCCAATATACAACACTAGCAATAATCAATTCCGATTGGGTATTGCTTCATGGAGAAAAGTTACCTGTGGAATTATTGACAGCTCTTATCAGCAGATTAAATATTACAAGTAATCCAATCGGCTTATGATTCCTGTGCCAGTAGTTAAGCCACACCCTCTAAAATCTCAACAGATAAATCCCAGGTAATAAAACGCTCGCCGGGTGGCATCAAATGTGCCCCTTTAAGCTAAAAACTGTCTTTGTACCTTTGTAAAGGGTACACATAGGCAATGATCAGGAAAATGAGCAATTAAAATTCACACAACAAATTCCGAGGTGGGAAAAAACTAAATTGACAATAAGGTACGAATACTTATAAAATATATCGTAAGCCGAGTGAGCAGCTATTTCCGAATAGGCGGCCACTCAGTTACTCTAACTTAACTAAAACTATGAAAACGTACATAAGGATCAAACAGTATTAGCTCGGAACGATATAAAATTACTAGGGTTGGGGTGGGGCTTAAATCGATTTTACAGAGCTCTAACCTCACCCTCATCTTCTTCAGTTTGGGACTTCATGTAAGTAATTGACATAAATATTAAAACGGATATCCTTTAAGAGAGGTGAATATTTATTGAGAATGGTGTCGGCCCCGTCAAAGAATCTTTAGATTTGGCAACATGGCACTAAAGAGCATTACTGTATCTGCAACTTTCAACAGGTTTTTAAAGTGTGTTTTTTTATTTTTCAACTCGGCTTACGATATGTTTTCTTACGAGGCACGTAGTATATGTACATGTAGCTAATGGTTAATTTAATTTTTTCCCACCTCGATTTTTGGAATGGGAATGTCTTTATGATTGCGCATTTCTCAATATTGCCTACTTTTATTTTTGTGCTTGGACTGCTCTACAAACAAACATTTCATTAGACCTCGACACGAGCTTTTTATTAACAAAGTTCATTTTCAACACATAAAATGGTTTTAATCATTGTTAAAACCACATTTCAGGCTGTTACCTTCTAATTAAGTCTTCCGTTGATGGATAGGCTCTGTAAAGCCTTTCTGCGTGACACTGTAATTAACTGTAGACAAACTTGTTCAAACAAAACAAAGAAGGATCTACATGAGTTTCGTAACCGGAAAAGCAGTTTTTGCTTCTGCGAAAGTAAAGGCGCATATCAGCTATACAGCTGATCAACACTTTTTTCTCAAAACGAATCCATATTGTTACTAAATCTTAAATATCTAGCCTAACATGCCGGTTTGTGTCGGACTGATTCGTACAACCCGAATACCTGTTTCCTTTTTCTGCCTGTGTAATAAGGCGATGAGCAAGAACCGATTATTTCTGTAACGAAGTAAAAGAAGACGATTTATTTCTTTGTCCGTGATGATTCATTGACTAGTTACAGATTCACCGCGAGGACCGAACAACTAACTAAATGTTGTGAACCACTGCGGAAGATAAGGTGAGGTTAGGGCCTTGTAAAACCGGTTTAAGCCTCCAGGTAAGTTTATATTACTCTGCGTTCCAAGACAACACTTCTGTTGTGGTTCTTTTTGTTTTATGTATTGGTGTCGAATTTTTGTGCTGTTTGAACCTTATGTACGTTTTCATAACGGTTGTAGTTAAGTTCGGGTAACTGAGTGGTCGCCTATTGGGAAATAGCTGCTCACTCGGCTTACGATATGTTTTCTAAGTATAAGTACCTAAACGCCTATTTAGTCTTTTCCCACCTCGGTTTAGGAGTGGGATTTTGTTTCTGATTGCACATTTTCCTGATCTGATCATTGCCTACTTGTACCTACATATGAAAAACAATTAGACTGCAGAACAAATGTTTGATCGAGTGACTCGCCCTTTCGCTCAGAACCCGCTACCTTTGCTCTCTCATTTGTACTTGGTTTGTGAATATTGTTTTGTTATTTGTATAAATATTTATTTCAGTGTAGACCCACCTCACAAAAATACCATTATAAATGTTTACATGCTTATTTACAGAGGTAAGTCTGTTACGTGTGTCCATGCTGAAATCGGAGTGACGTTTTGCTCCGCCGTACCTCCGTTCTAGGATCTGCCTTGCCAAATCAGAGCCAAATTTAATTGGAGCCTATATAGGCAGGGCGTACTTAGGTCACATACCAAATATAATCTCCATGTTCCTTTCAAATATTCTTCTCCAGAGCCAAATTGCCAAATGATCTCGAAACTTGGCATTCAGCATCAAGCTCTAAGGAATTAATAAAATTTGTTTAATTTTGAGGTCACATGAACAATAGGGCCACCATGTCCACAGAGGTAAAAGTAAGCAATGATTAGAAATTTACGCAATAAGAACTAAAGTCTCATTCCAAACACCGTTGTGGAAAAACTAAATTGACAGTATGGTACACATACAAAGAGACCTTTTAATTAAAACTGTATTCTACAGAAACGCAATTTTACCAATATTATTGAAACTTAGCAGGAAACATCAGAGACTAATATTCTACTTTTTATTTGTCTGAGGACAAAAGATTAGTGTTTATGAAAACAAATTGGCTTCACGCATGTGTGTGCTATGTACACGGTGCTATATACACTGAACAAAGGTACAAGTAGGCAATGATAGGGAAAATTGCGCAATCAGAAAGAAATTCTCACTCCAAAAACTGAGGTGGGAAAACTAAATTGACAATTAGGTACTTATACATTTACATAGAAAACATATCGTAAGCCGAATGAGTAGCTATTTCCCAATAGGCGGCCACTCAGTTACCCGAACTTAAGTCTTTTTCTGATTGCGTCTTTTCCTGATCTTTGCCTACTTGTACTTTTTAAAGACATATGTCCCTGTCTACTGAGGGTCATTAAATAAGTGACAGGGCACTAAAAAACCTAGTTGCCTGACAATGACCCAGAATACAGGTAGGGGCCAAAAACAGGAAAAAACAATATCGAGTACAGGGATGCAGTTTTATTGCACATGTTATCAGTGACCATAAAACCAATACACAGTAGAACTACATGTATTATCCTATAGGGACCTCTTCATTGCCACCTGCATATATGTCATAATCACCTTATTATGACAGTCCTTTGATCTAAGGATCATTAGAGGTCATAACCCAAATAAATAGTGGTACCAATATAGCTCTTTCAGGCGCTAAGTCTATAAACAAAAATATGAAAAAGTACGTAAGGTTCAAATAGCACAAATATTCGACTCCAAAACATAAAACAAATAAGTCGTATCACGACAGAATACAAACATTCTGACATGACCAAAGTGTATTCATATGAGCCTGTGCATGAGAAAACCAACAATTTGCATGGGCAAAAACAAAGCCGCAGATCAGCTTCGCGGTAACCGCGAAGCTGATCAGCGCCTTTGTTTTTGCTACACGGATAGTACGATCCCTCTCCTACTTAAATACAAAATTTCAAGCCTCTAACCATCTTCTGTGACTGTACAGGCCGGTTTGTGTCAGACCTGGTCGGAAACCCAAATTGTTGGTTTTCTCATGCACAGGCTCATATGTCTTGTTCCCTGAAATAACTGAACTGAAGAACGTTTGGAGACATTATAGAATGGCAGAATTAAAGTGACCAAGATAGTAGCTATGATAAAGCCTTTCAGCAATTTACTCCATGACATTAAGTTGTATGTTCTAGAAACTAGCTTTGTAGCATTAACATGTTTTAAAGTTCCAAAACCACGTGTCACGCGACCATTTCAGGATCCATGGTCATACATGTATTTTTTCAGGAAATTTGAAGCAAAGAAATTGAAATTTATAAAATTTTCTACAAACAGAAACAGTTTTATGATTCAGTGTTCTTTGGTTACAGTTAAGGAACATTTGGTATTAGTTAATATTAATAATGATAGTGAAGGGAGTATTGCTTACGTGTTGAATAATTTGCTGATATTCTATTGTCTACATTCATGCTATTTTGCCCGCGTTTCTCGTATCGTACAGAAAAAAACGATTAGTTTCATTCTTCCTTGAACATATTTCGATATCATTTTTTTACAAAAACATATTTTTCTGTCTACGGGTTAGTCACGAAATGTAATATTTATTTACTAAGACAGTTCAAACCAATAAGATTTATAGCCAGATGAAATTCGGGCAAATAAAATATGAACGAGATAATGAGAACTTGCCGACTTAATTATCCTGAATTGATGACAAAGCAAATCCTGGAAAACGCTAATGATGCTGATATGATTAAGGCATTTTACAGTTTTCTGATTGCACTATACATGATGGTTACAAAAACAGTTTAGTTAAAAGACATAACAGGAAACTATCAGCCTGATGGAAGAAAATATGATATTAATCCGATTATTGGACAAAAATATTGTCAGTTCGCTCTTAACGGGGTCAAGCACGAAAGGCTTATTTTCACCCATCTGTCACTTTCGCTATTGATATATTCCTTATCATCAGCAGTAAACAGACGTGAACATGTAGGACCGAGTGTGATAAAACAATCTACCATCAATTGGTTGGATGCTTTAGCGTTGAATATTTGTGTTGTTTGTGCCTTTTACATTTATGTGCATATTCATGTACATGTATATAGTAACTAACGTTCATCCTCAAGGGAAATATAAACATCCATACATGTTGGCTTTTGTGGCTTACGTGGGTGGTTATATTCGAAGCATTTTGTGCATGTCATGACATCCTATGCACGTACTGATGCTTAAAGTCCCAGTCAACAGCTATGGTCATGTCGGGACGTTGTCTCCATTTCATGGGACTTTATATCCATACTACAATCAAGGGAAACAGCTGCCAGTGCCTAGGATTAATTGTTTAAATATTTCACTGCTTTGTGACAGAGAAAAACTAAACTTAGCTATAACAAATAAAACATGTAATAAATCACTGTAATATTCATAAAGGCAAGAAAAACATAAACTGTATAACACGAAAAACGAAATTTTCCAGACGAGTTCTCTGTTACGTACAAAAAGGGTTTTCGATCATTAAGTATATCTCTGTCATCACGAGCACAATAGATTTGTCTCTATTAGCATTATGAAAAGACAGGAAGTCATTAAATCTGTCGTAGCGAAATTTCTAGCACTTATATAAAAAGACTATTGAGACACTTGCTATGAGAAAATGAAGGAAATCGAATTTCATGTCATCCTTATTCAGAGCTTAGTTCCACACAAATGCTTTAGCGACAACGTCCTTCTTGAATTACTACTATACAAGCTATGGCGAACAAAAGCTCGATAGAGAATAACGATGATACCTAAAAGCTTGAGATAACACGACGCTCTGCTCCCATTGCGCCAATAATTTAAAAAGCTGATAGCTTACTCACCTTGGGACATGAGGCCCAATTTATAAGGAATCTGGGGAGCAAGCATAAACGTTTGGGGATTTAGGGAGCAGGAGTCTTGGTCAATTAGGAAAACACTTAAGGGAGCTGGTAAGAAAAGTCATTTTCTTTCAGGGAGTAGGGAGTAAGACTTCTGTCCCCGGAAGGACCTTACCCAGCTGATCAGGGACACACAATTGTATAAGGAAATATATAATTCTTTATTCATCATTATTATTGTTTGTACAATTTGAGGATTACGAAATTTCGTTTCATACGAACCTTCGCAAGTCGGTGTGCCGATGTGGCGTACGATCCAGTTAAACGAACGCAAACATGTGACGTCGTATTAAAGAAAAATGAGGCATCAGTCATGTTGTCATGGTCTATCATATCAGGACCAAAAAACGACAGGCATTTTTGAGTAAGTGTCACTCGGATTTTTAGTTCAGTTCGGGTAACTGACTGGCCGCCTCTTGGGGAATAGCTGCTCACTCGGCTTACGACATGTTTTCATGGTATAAGTACTTAAGTGTCATTTTAGTTTTTTCCCACCCCTCGGTTTATGGAATGGGAATTTCTTTCTGATTGCGCAATTTCCTGATCATTGCCTATTTGTACTTTTTTTAAGGATATGTTTCTCAGTATAAGTACCTTAATGTAAATTTAGTTCTTTTCACACCTCCGTTTTGGAGTGGGAATTTCTATATGATTGCGCCATTTCCTGATCATTGCATACTTCATTGTTTAATTAGTTCATTTAGGGAAGCCACAGTCGGTGTCAATAAAACATTTCGAATGTTTCAACAGTTGTTGCAATTCGGTACCGCCAAATTACGGTTCCGGTTGACGAAAGATTTTTGTTCTATCAATGCTAGAAAGAACAGAATAGAACAGACAGAACATTTTACCACCATCTACCATAAAAACGACGCTCTGAGCGACGCTATTACTAGCTCTTCCCCAACAAAGTAGTAATCTGACAAGCATCAACCAAATAGAGAAGCGACAAGAACAACAGTGAGGAAGAAAGATCACAGAAAAGACCAAATAGAGAAGCGACAAGAACAACAGTGAGGAAGAAAGATCACAGAAAAGACCAAATAGAGAAGCGACAAGAACAACAGTGAGGAAGAAAGATCACAGAAAAGACCAAATAGAGAAGCGACAAGAACAACAGTGAGGAAGAAAGATCACAGAAAAGACCAAATAGAGAAGCGACACGAACAACAGTGAGGAAGAAAGATCACAGAAAAGACCAAATAGAGAAGCGACAAGAACAACAGTGAGGAAGAAAGATCACAGAAAAGACCAAATAGAGAAGCGACAAGAACAACAGTGAGGAAGAAAGATCACAGAAAAGACCAAATAGAGAAGCGAAAAGAACAACAGTGAGGAAGAAAGATCACAGAAAAGACCAAATAGAGAAGCGACAAGAACAACAGTGAGGAAGAAAGATCACAGAAAAGACCAAATAAAGAAGCGACAAGAACAACAGTGAGGAAGAAAGATCACAGAAAAGACCAAATAAAGAAGCGACAAGAACAACAGTGAGGAAGAAAGATCACAGAAAAGACCAAATAGAGAAGCGACAAGAACAACAGTGAGGAAGAAAGATCACAGAAAAGACCAAATAGAGAAGCGAAAAGAACAACAGTGAGGAAGAAAGATCACAGAAAAGACCAAATAAAGAAGCGACAAGAACAACAGTGAGGAAGAAAGATCACAGAAAAGACCAAATAGAGAAGCGACACGAACAACAGTGATGAAGAAAGATCACAGAAAAGACCAAATAGAGAAGCGACAAGAACAACAGTGAGGAAGAAAGATCACAGAAAAGACCAAATAGAGAAGCGACATGAACAACAGTGAGGAAGAAAGATCACAGAAAAGACCAAATAGAGAAGCGACAAGAACAACAGTGAGGAAGAAAGATCACAGAAAAGACCAAATAGAGAAGCGAAAAGAACAACAGTGAGGAAGAAAGATCACAGAAAAGACCAAATAGAGAAGCGACAAGAACAACAGTGAGCAAGAAAGATCACAGAAAAGACCAAATAAAGAAGCGACAAGAACAACAGTGAGGAAGAAAGACCACAGAAAAGACCAAATAGAGAAGCGAAAAGAACAACAGTGAGGAAGAAAGATCACAGAAAAGACCAAATAGAGAAGCGACACGAACAACAGTGAGGAAGAAAGATCACAGAAAAGACCAAATAGAGAAGCAACAAGAACAACAGTGAGGAAGAAAGATCACAGAAAAGACCAAATAGAGAAGCGACAAGAACAACAGTGAGGAAGAAAGATCACAGAAAAGACCAAATAGAGAAGCGAAAAGAACAACAGTGAGGAAGAAAGATCACAGAAAAGACCAAATAGAGAAGCGACACGAACAACAGTGAGGAAGAAAGATCACAGAAAAGACCAAATAGAGAAGCAACAAGAACAACAGTGAGGAAGAAAGATCACAGAAAAGACCAAATAGAGAAGCGACAAGAACAACAGTGAGGAAGAAAGATCACAGAAAAGACCAAATAGAGAAGCGAAAAGAACAACAGTGAGGAAGAAAGATCACAGAAAAGACCAAATAAAGAAGCGACAAGAACAACAGTGAGGAAGAAAGATCACAGAAAAGACCAAATAGAGAAGCGACACGAACAACAGTGAGGAAGAAAGATCACAGAAAAGACCAAATAGAGAAGCGACAAGAACAACAGTGAGGAAGAAAGATCACAGAAAAGACCAAATAGAGAAGCGACATGAACAACAGTGAGGAAGAAAGATCACAGAAAAGACCAAATAGAGAAGCGACAAGAACAACAGTGAGGAAGAAAGATCACAGAAAAGACCAAATAGAGAAGCGAAAAGAACAACAGTGAGGAAGAAAGATCACAGAAAAGACCAAATAGAGAAGCGACAAGAACAACAGTGAGCAAGAAAGATCACAGAAAAGACCAAATAAAGAAGCGACAAGAACAACAGTGAGGAAGAAAGACCACAGAAAAGACCAAATAGAGAAGCGAAAAGAACAACAGTGAGGAAGAAAGATCACAGAAAAGACCAAATAGAGAAGCGACACGAACAACAGTGAGGAAGAAAGATCACAGAAAAGACCAAATAGAGAAGCAACAAGAACAACAGTGAGGAAGAAAGATCACAGAAAAGACCAAATAGAGAAGCGACAAGAACAACAGTGAGGAAGAAAGATCACAGAAAAGACCAAATAGAGAAGCGAAAAGAACAACAGTGAGGAAGAAAGATCACAGAAAAGACCAAATAGAGAAGCGACACGAACAACAGTGAGGAAGAAAGATCACAGAAAAGACCAAATAGAGAAGCAACAAGAACAACAGTGAGGAAGAAAGATCACAGAAAAGACCAAATAGAGAAGCGACAAGAACAACAGTGAGGAAGAAAGATCACAGAAAAGACCAAATAGAGAAGCGAAAAGAACAACAGTGAGGAAGAAAGATCACAGAAAAGACCAAATAGAGAAGCGACAAGAACAACAGTGAGGAAGAAAGATCACAGAAAAGACCAAATAGAGAAGCGACACGAACAACAGTGAGGAAGAAAGATCACAGAAAAGACCAAATAGAGAAGCGACAAGAACAACAGTGAGGAAGAAAGATCACAGAAAAGACCAAATAGAGAAGCGACACGAACAACAGTGAGGAAGAAAGATCCCAGAAAAGACCAAATAGAGAAGCGACAAGAACAACAGTGAGGAAGAAAGATCACAGAAAAGACCAATAGAGAAGCGAAAAGAACAACAGTGAGGAAGAAAGATCACAGAAAAGACCAAATAAAGAAGCGACAAGAACAACAGTGAGGAAGAAAGATCACAGAAAAGACCAAATAGAGAAGCGAAAAGAACAACAGTGAGGAAGAAAGATCACAGAAAAGACCAAATAGAGAAGCGACACGAACAACAGTGAGGAAGAAAGATCACAGAAAAGACCAAATAGAGAAGCGACAAGAACAACAGTGAGGAAGAAAGATCACAGAAAAGACCAAATAGAGAAGCGAAAATAACAACAGTGAGGAAGAAAGATCACAGAAAAGACCAAATAAAGAAGCGACAAGAACAACAGTGAGGAAGAAAGACCACAGAAAAGACCCAATAGAGAAGCGAAAAGAACAACAGTGAGGACGAAAGATCACAGAAAAGACCAAATAGAGAAGCGACACGAACAACAGTGAGGAAGAAAGATCACAGAAAAGACCAAATAGAGAAGCGACAAGAACAACAGTGAGGAAGAAAGATCACAGAAAAGACCAAATAGAGAAGCGACAAGAACAACAGTGAGGAAGAAAGATCACAGAAAAGACCAAATAGAGAAGCGAAAAGAACAACAGTGAGGAAGAAAGATCACAGAAAAGACCAAATAGAGAAGCGACAAGAACAACAGTGAGGAAGAAAGATCACAGAAAAGACCAAATAGAGAAGCGACACGAACAACAGTGAGGAAGAAAGATCACAGAAAAGACCAAATAGAGAAGCGACAAGAACAACAGTGAGGAAGAAAGATCACAGAAAAGACCAAATAGAGAAGCGACACGAACAACAGTGAGGAAGAAAGATCACAGAAATGACCAAATAGAGAAGCGACAAGAACAACAGTGAGGAAGAAAGATCGCAGAAAAGACCAAATAGAGAAGCGACACGAACAACAGTGAGGAAGAAAGATCACAGAAAAGACCAAATAGAGAAGCGAAAAGAACAACAGTGAGGAAGAAAGATCACAGAAAAGACCAAATAGAGAAGCGACAAGAACAACAGTGAGGAAGAAAGATCACAAAAAAAGAGAATAAAAACAATGTTTAACAGAAACATGTGCTTTTTATCCCCGTTTCCGACGAATTGACAATACCCATCGGACAAGCACTTTGTCCAAGAGAATTTAGAAAATCATACTTTGTTATCATTTTATTCTCTCCGCATTTCGGTTTGACCGTGGGCACAATGGATTTGTCTCTGTTAGCGGTTTGAAATGAAAATAAGTCTGTCGAGGCTTAGAATGCTAAGCGCCTACACCAATGGACTATTGGAATGCTTATAAAGAAAGTTCCGGAGATCGAGTGGGAATTTCTTTCTGATTGCACCATTTTCGGATCATTGCCTACTTTTACCTTAAGTCATCCGTATTTAGAACTAAGTCTTACACATCAACAAAACTTTAACAATGACGCTTAATGTGTTGAGACGTCTAGTAAAAAACACAAAAAAGATTGTGTTTGTTTGAATCGGTGCTTTAAGTCACAGTCAGTTGCAAAAGGTGGATCCAGGATTTCCGATGAGTGGGTTCAAATGCAGAATATATCTTGAATTGTTTTATGAACATGAAATGAAATAATTCTGGTCTAGAGTGGGTTCGAGCGAATCCCTCGAACCCCCTCTAAATCCGCCACTGAACAGCTATGGTCATGTCGGGACGTTGCCATCATTTTATAGGACTTGTAATCAAAATAAAGGTCGTCATGATATCCAAAAACTGCTTTAACGACATAAACGACGAAAATGTTGTGAACCACTGCAGAAGATAAGGGTGAGGTTAGGGCCCTGTAAAACCGGTTTAAGCCGCTCAGTAGTTTTATATTACTGATCGTTCCAAGGCAACCCTTCTTTTGTGGTTCTATTTGTTTTATGTTTTGGAGTCGATTTTTTGTGCTGTTTGAAACTTATGTACGTTTTCATATTTTATTTTAGTTCTGTTGGCAAATTTGAGTGGAAATTTCTTTCTGATTTCGACTTTTCCTCATTGCCAACTTGTACATTTTTAAATATAAACTCCCTTATAACCCAATAAGGCGTATATGGAGCGGTCAGTCAGTAGTGTATATGCTTTAGCTAGAGGAACAAGTAGCCCACCTACTTATTTAGGTCCCAATGGGCCGGGGCTCTTATTCCCACCGACAAAAAAGAAACAACATTCCCGCTCCAAAAAGTAATGTGCGAAATATCCAAAGTAACATTTGAGTACCGATACTAAGAAAAGGTACAAGTAGGCAACGATCAGGAAAAGGCGCAATCAGAAAAAGAATCCCACTCCAAACCCGAGGCGGGAAAAAACAAACTAACAATAAGGTACTTCTTATACCATGAATAAATTTCGTAAGCCGAATGAGCAGCTATTTTCCCAATAGGTGGCCACTCAGTTACCTAAACGTAACTAACAATATGATAACATACATAAGGCGCCAACAGCACAAAAAAATTTTAACACCAAGACATAAAACAATAAAAACCACCACAGAAGTATCGCCTTGGAACGATCAGTAATATAAAATTACTGGCGGGTTTAAATCGATTTTACATGGCCATAACCTCACCCTCAGCTTCTGCAGTGGTTCATAACATTTATTTAGTTCTTCGGTCCTCGTGGTGAAAATCTAACTAGTCAATGCATCATCAAGAACAAACAAATAAATCATGATAAACATCCTGATGAATCAAATACCAGGACTCACAGATTCAGTAAGCTGCCCGACGATGGAGATCCCTGGGCGCCGAATAATTTACTAACTCCGGAGCAAAAGAAAAACATCAGTTGGACCCCGTTCTTTATTTATTATTATTATTCTTTGCACAATTTGGTGGCCACCCAGCTACCCAGACTTAAGGCAGAACCGCTCCTGAAACATAAAATAAAATAAACTACATATGAGCTGTCAGTAACATAGAAATCTGACTGAAACCGATGTAATGGTTATCCTACCTCACGCACAGCGTCTACAGTTGTTCATAACATGCATTTATTTGTTCGGTGCAACATAGTCAGCGTATCTGCTTCTTTATTGTTCTCGTCACGATTTTTGTCTGTCAGTGGCGTATGACGGAATGGTAAGGGAGAAACCGCGAGAACCAAAGTATTAATTGGGGTGTTTGGACAAAATATCGTTTGTTCTGTCATACTTTTCCATTCTCATCCACAGTTTTATGCCCTTCAGCTTTGGAAATGTTCGAAGGGCATATTCCTTTCGGATTTCTGGATGGAATTTGCTAGGGTATTTGTAAATTCATAAAATACATATTCATCATGAACAAATTGTTGACACATATTTTTTATTTTGTCCAGGTTATACCCCTATCATGAGTTACGTCCTACTGAAAACAGATTTCGAAAATTTGCGTATGCTAAAACCAGTATGTTCTAATTTTTTTTTGACTTAGGGCTTGTTCTTGGAAAATTGGGGACCTCCCTCCCTCCATGTGCAGCAACTCTTTTGAAATAGGACAACAGTGATTGCTTACACAAGTTTTATCCAAATTGAATGGAATAGATAAATGAGCCGCCTCATGAGAAAACCAACAATTTGCATAGGCGAAAACAAAGACGCAGATCAGCTTCGCGGTAACCGCCAAGCTTATCAGCGTCTTTGTTTTCGCTACACGGATAGTACAGTTCCTCTTCTTCTTAAATCCGAAATTTCAAGCTTCTAGCTCTTTTCTGTGCTTGTACAGGCCGGTTTGTGTCGGATCTGGTCGGAAACCACATTGTTGGTTTTCCCACGAGGTGGCTCAATTTTTTTTAGCCTTCTTCTATATTTCAGTCCTACTGTAGCTTCTTGAATCGATACTGACCGACTGACAGACCTGTTTAAGGGTTCACCTTTATTTAGAGATGGACCCCTAAAAATAGGGGTGAACCTGTATTTTCAAATTACGGGTGCAGCCCTATATTTAGACTGGTTGCAACCCTAAAATAGAGGTTAACCCCTAAAAAGCGATGCATGCCTTTTTAGGGATACACACGTATTTTAGGGGTTAACCTATGAAATAGAGCTTAACCTCTAAAATAGGTATGCACTCCTTAAATAGGGTGCACCTGTATTTTTAGGGGCCGACCTCTAAAATAGGCATGCAATCCTAAAATAGGCATGCACCATTTCATTGCAGACTAACCCTTAAAATACAGGTTGACCTATATCTAAAAATAGGGGTGAACCGCTAAATATGCGGTAAATAGGGGTGAACCGCTAAATATGCGGGTGCACCCCTATATTTGCGGGAGCATGCCTATTTGAAAGTTGGAAAATAGGCATGGACCAATCTTTTAACCGGTCAGTTAACCACTTCGATCATTTTGACCCTTCTAGTACACCATAGATGTGAGTCACAAACCAATAACATATTACATAAACAATCGAATGCCATGTGTAAAACGTATTTTCCGAAAGTTTACAAGTTAAAAAGAAATCTGTCAAAAATCTACAAAAATATTTTAAACATAAACATATCTTACCTTATGACTTCAATGTTAATCATGGGGAACTATTTTTCATACCTTACTGCACTCGCGGTGTCTAGGGCACTTATGCAGGTAAAGAAAATACTTTCACACCTGTCTGGGGGTAAGGAAAGTACTTTCGTCATCCCCAGACCGGTGGTGAAAGTGACTTTCCTACCTCCTCACAGCTAATGAATAAAAATGCACTAAAGCGTGGCCATGCCATTCCGATGCAGACTTCATTTCCAACATAACTACTTTTACTGCCTTGCAAAAAGTTACGTCATCAATAATTATTGAAATAAGGAACTGACCATGACCAGTGCACATGAGTATCGATTGCTGTGCACTGATCAGACTGGGCAGTTACACTGAGCTGAGAGTCTTTTTGATTTGGAATTGCTTTCTGGTTGTCATAATAGACATTTCCAACTTAGTCTGAGATACGATATACGATATACGAGAAACTTTAATCGATTTCTGGGGGGTATCTCAAGGCTGTCCAACTAAGTTGGTGAAAACCCTATACTTCTAGTACCTGTACACGATCAAATGTGTTTGATAACTTTCGTACCAAGTTTTAAGAGTTTTTCTGAAGGTATCTGAAGTTTTTCAATTTAAAAAATCATACACAGATCTTATTTTGGTCTTGTGCACCGATCACATGCATGCTAAGGTCATGGTACGTTTTAAGTGTTTCCTGTCACGAATCACGCAAATCTATGTGGCTTGCAAGAAACAGACGTCAGGCGAAGCAATTATGACTGGCTAAGCAATTCTGCTTCTTAGACACCGACCGCCTAGTGGTGGTTGTGGTCGTGGGGGAGCCACAGCAGTTCTCAGTGTTCGGTCGGGACATACTCCGTGAAACCGTTGTGCCCGGAAGGTGACAATCACACTGGGTGCTTCCTTCGTCCCGATATAAAAAGGTTTTGTTTGACTTTTACTATAGGTCCCGATAGGATTTGGTTTTGTTTGATTGTGGTATCAGATTTTTTTCTACAATAATTCCTAGAATTTGGTCAATGATTTGATTTGATTCTCAATCATGACGTCATTGAAAGAATTTTAAGTCATAAAATAATGCTTTGAACGCAATTTTAATATAATTTTGTATTTGATTCGTTAAGAGGTGGTATAGACCATGTAATTATTGTTATTGCCGACTCTGTTTTGTGGAGATTTGCTGTGTTTATGTAGTAGAAAAAAATCCGGTACCAAAAAGTCAAACAAAACCTTTTTATATCGGGACCAAGGAAGCACCCGGTGAATCAAAACCATTGAAATAATGCCGATGCAGGAACAATTTGATAGGTTTATGAAGCCATCGAGGCTACTGAGTGAGCTATCCGGAGACCCTAATGTAACATTTCATTCGTGCGGCGGTCATATATGCGTAGACAATGATATTATGGAAAAAAAAAATGGCACTAGCAGAGATTTGCCGTAAACGACAGAAAATTGGAGTCGAATTATTTTTATTTCATCTTGAAATAAGTAAAACACGATGCATATACATGTACTTGTAACGATCTAAGTCAAGATAAAAAAAGAAAACCGTATGCGGAAGTTTTGTTTGTTCTGTTTGCTTGGTTGGATTTTACGCACCAGCCAACGGCTATGGTCAAGTCAGGACGTTGCCTCCATTTTCATTTGGTCGTCTATCCTACATTGTGCGAAACGTGCTTCAAACTGATTTCGTATATCATGTTGCATTTTAAAGAGCACCCATTACACCTTTTGGTGAAATGCACAATTACACTTTTCCCTTGATTTACAAT
Organism: Rugalucina vietnamica; assembly: GCA_964017185.1. Classification (NCBI taxonomy): domain Eukaryota; kingdom Metazoa; phylum Mollusca; class Bivalvia; order Lucinida; family Lucinidae; genus Rugalucina; species Rugalucina vietnamica. The sequence continues at coordinate 6,866,389 of OZ024873.1, forward strand.
TCTTTGTCTTAACGCTTTTAATGCAGACTGATATGTGCTCGTCAACAACAGGAATTCATGGTTTATAGTGTTAACAATTTTAAGTCTATTTTGAAAGAAATGCTTCAAGAGTACATGAAATTTTCACTGTATTTGTTTATTTCTACGTGTGTCCTACAACCTTGACCCGTCAATTCTTTTTGTCAGAAAGTGCGGTTTTCACATTCATAAAACATACCAAAGTTGCATTCTGTGTCGATGAGGTGGGGGCACGTGATGAGAAAACCCTTCATTTAAATTCTTAAAAATGTCTGATAACTTGTACTGCTATGGTGCGATATTAATGTATACATAATTCCACAGTGTCTCATGTACTAGAATAATTGACCCGCGACGCGAGAAACCCGGTCTTCGGGGTTTCCTACCATGTTTGACACAACCCGAGCTGTACAAGCACAGAAGATGACTAGGCACGGGAAATATTGGATATTGAAAGATGAGGAATCCACCTAGCGAAACAATAGGCGCTGATCAGATTCGCAGTTGCTGCGAAGCTGATCTGCGCCTTTGTTTTCGCCTGGGTAAAATCCGGTTTTCTCACGACGGGGCTCATTATTAAAATAGGTAGGCACATCTTCATCTGTAAAAACTGGCTTGAGAAGGGTCCTTCTACTTGCATTGTACCCAACGTATGCACCATTATCTACTGATTCAAGAATTGAAAATAGGGTTTGATGCCTTGCGTCCATGGAAAAAAATGTTGAAGTAATGTCGGTCGTTTAATCTACCACATCATTTATGGTAAAGCCATCTGAGCTCTGGTTAGTCTCTTGCGCCTGGTCTTGTTCTGTTGAGCCGTGACAAAACAATACAATGTAACACACATGCGTAAGCGAACCACAAAATATCGCAGTCACTTTATGGTCTTCGCCGTGCGTTAAATATATAACAAAACCAACTGTCTTGTTAATTTGTTAAGTAAGATAATAATGATAAAATTATTTATTATATGGCAAGTGATGAAATATAGAGAAATATGCATTAAATATAACCAATATTTGAAAAAGTTATATTTTCACATGTGAAAATATAAAAAAGTTATATTTTCACATGTGAAAATATAAGATTCGGGAATACGCAAATTACGATTCCACCGTTTAATTTCTAATTTATACATAACTAAATTTTATAATCTATGCTATTGTTGACGCAATGAACGTTTACACACAATAGCGACGTAATGACGTGAAGTAATGACGTCATTTAAGATTTTGACGTCATATGCTTTAGCGCGCAACGTTACGATGACTACATGCAATATAATAAAAAGAAAATTCAAGTTTAGAAAATTCAAGTTTTTGTCGTGAATATGACTTTTATTTCATCTCGTGAAGTGAAAAATTATATATTTCATTCGTGCCTTCGGCACTCATGAAATATAAATTTTTTTCACTTCTCTCAATGAAATAAAACTCGTATTCACTCCAAAAACTTGAATATCCTCTATGTATGTCATGCATGTACATATGTTTATAAGAAGCTTTGCTTGTTGTGCATACTCCACCTTGATATTGAGTATAATATAAAGTTTCAAACGATATTGAGACCTTGAACAGTCCTACTTTAGTGCAAGACATATTGCAGGTCTCCAAGGACCAGTGTTTATGCTTTCTCCAGACATCATTTGCCTACCAAACACGAATAAGCAATGGCGAGATAGCTTCACTAGTTCTGATACTCGCTATCGTCATTTTGTTAGCAAATAGGAAATGTCTAGTGACGCATGCGGTGGTGTGCATCTGTACAAGTTCTCCAACCCGATATATTGCGTCCACCCCAGGCGCCCACCATCCAAGGGCCGCATGTCGCATCAATAAGCGATAAACCGATAGATCCCGTATATATACATGAACATGTTTGTATACAATGTGTTGATCTATTAGTTTACATAATTGTCCTTGAGAATATCCATCAAAAACATTATCCGAACTCCAATGTCAAACTCCTATATCAATATCGGATTAAGTTGGAAATGTCTATTATTGTTGTTGTTAAAGTGCAAGAACAATGAACCAGAAACCAATTTCACACAGAATATTATTGATAAACGACCAACTGTATCCCTTAAATACAGTTGGGCATTTGCACACTGGTCCCCTAACTTACTATGGGGATTTTAGAAAGTTAGGTCCGTAGGTTTCAAACCCTGCATTACAAACCTATACACGCTATATATACTTATCTGAAAATCACTACGAAATGGTATTACGTTTTTGCATACAAAAGAAATGGTAATTGATATTTACTCTCCCAGTTTGTTAACTGTTTCAATAAAAGATAATGTCTATTGTGATAAGACAATTTAATAAAGAAACTGCCATTACAAAATAAAAAAATAGGTTTCAAAATGTTTTAAATGCACAAGGGAAGAAACTCCATTCTGATCTATTTTTGACAATAGCGACGCGGTACAGTTGACAAGCCTCCTCGCTTTGCACGTGCAGTGTTCGGTCAATAGTTATATCGCGAGAAAGGTCACTTTACCGGTGTGCATTATCGTAAACTAAAATTTCACTCAGTGGGGTCATAAGGTAAGTTACGGCTATATTCTCTTCCGTCACTCAAACTAACGGCTGTATTCTCAACCTACACTCGAGGCATACTCCACTCAAACTCATTAAGATAATCTGATCAGTCACTCGTGTGAGTGCATAACTGTTCGATTCGGTATGCACATGTCCCACTCACACTCGAACTCAACTCAAATTTCGAGTAAACGTTGAGTGAAGGCGACACCTCACTCGAGCGCTACTCGAAAATTTTTGGACCCTTATTTCTCCACATTTTCTTCGAAAAAGCCTAATAATAGCAGATTACATACATCACCCGGACCAAGCTATATGCTCGGGACAAATCTTTTCTTGAGAGGGGTCGCGAATTTTACAACAGATTTCGATTTTCCCAAGGCATGTCTTTTGCGACTATTTTGAACATGAAAAGCAATGATCCATATTTTAGGTGAGTGGTCAACATTGTACATCCAGATGCAGACGCATTTGTGCCTTTGCGCTAGATATCGCTCACCCCCTCCACCCCCCCCCCCCCACGCACACCCATCTCCTCGCCCAACCACCCCACACAGAGAGAGAGAGAGAGAGAGAGAGAGAGAGAGAGAGAAATAAAACAACAAGCAAGCAGAGAGAGAGAGAGCAACACAGAAAGAAAGACAAATAAATAAGAAAACAAGCAGACAAACAAACAATATAAGCAAATACGATACCATGCGTGCACATCAAAATTAGATAACAGGTCACCGCAATATGCGGCGTCTAGCCAGAGTCTTTGCTGCTAATTTGATGGTAGAATAATAACACCAAATGTCTATAAGATTTCAAATTTCTTTGTTTTATAATGAAAAACTGACACTCCAGTGAGTGATGGTTGAGTGACTGTTGTGCATACCAAATCTATACTCCACTCACACTCAATTCAATCCCACTCGACTCATACTCCAGCCATACTCTCGCGAGTTGAGTTCGAGTTTGAGTTTGAGTGACGGAAGAGAATATAGCCGTAAAACTCGAACTCAACTCGCGAGAGTATGGCTGGAGTATGAGTCGAGTGGGATTAAAGTGAGTGTGAGTGGAGTATAGATTTGGTATGCACAGCAGTCACTCAACCATCACTCACGGGAGTGTCAGATTTTCATTATAAAACAAAGAAATTTGAAATCTTATCGACATTTGATGTTATTATTATCCCATCAAATTAGCAGCAAAGACTCTGACTAGTCGCCGCATAGCGGTGAGTTGATATCTAATTTTGATGTGCACGCATGGTATCGTATTTGCTTTATAAATACTTATTTGTTCTTTATTGCTTGTTAGTCTGTTTGTTTGTTTATTCTCTCTCTCTCTCTCTCTCTCTCTCTCTCTCTCTCTCTGTTTGCTTGTTTTATCTTTCTTTTTTCTTTCTCTCTCCCTCCCTCTCTGTATGTGTGGGGGGATGGGTGCGTGGGTGGGTGAGTAGATGGGTGTGCGTGGGGCTAAAGGGGGTGAGTCTGTGACAGCGATATCTAGCGTAAAGGCACAAATGTGTCTGCATCTGGATTTACAGTGTTGACCACTCAGTTAAAAATATTGATCATTGCTTTTCATGTTCAAAATAGTTGCAAATGACATGCCTTGGGAAAATCGAAATTTGTTCTAGAATTCGTGACCCCTCTCAAGAAAATATTTGCCCCGAGCATAAAACTTGGTCCGGATGATGTATGTAATCTGCTATTATTAGGCTTTTTCGAAGAAAATGTGGAGAAATAAGGGTCCAAAGATTTTCGTGTAGCGCTCGAGTGAGGTGTCGCCTTCACTCAACGTTTACTCGAAATTTGAGTTGAGTTTGAGTGTGAGTGGAACATGTGCATACCAAATCGAACAGTTATGCGCTCACTCGAGTGACTGATCAGATTATCTTTATGAGTTTGAGTGGAGTATGCCTCGAGTGTACGTTGAGAATACAGCCGTTAATTACCCGCTTCGCGACAGGTGGGCATGATATTTTCCTGACCTGTCCCGCCAAAAGCATGCACCTCGAGCCCTTCGGGCTCTCGGTGCATGCTTTTGGCTGGACAGGTCAGGAAAATATCATACCCACCTGTCGCTCAGCGGGTAATTACTACATATTATTGAAGGGTCGTTCTGTCACCGAACAGGAACATTGCCATACGAAATTTTGTGAAAGCATTGAGTTTAATATTTGTCCTTTTAATAAATAGGTTATACATGCATATATAGAAATGCAATTCACAGTTTCATAAATTGTTAGGTGTCTTTTTGGGTGTTGTTACATTTTATAGAGCTCTGGGAAATATCAATTTACTAATGCAAATCTTGAGGTTCGCGAGTCTAGATTCGTAATGCTGTTGTCACGTTGTCGTAGGCGTAGAGATCTATATCGCCTTCATTTTAATAATCAACATGATTTGGAAAGTAATATTCTGTCCAATTGCTATTGCGTACATGTTCAGTTCTTTGTATGAGTTTCCGCTATCGCGTTGAGCTCTAGGCTGAGTTGTTTATGCAAAGCAAGCGAAATCGTTTTGCTAGTCGCAAACGATGACGTAGAAATACAGAGCTGCCGAGCATGTTTGTCTCAAAGTTGGGTAACAACTTTAATTAACCACTCTGTCCTGATAACAAAGATTTTGCTCTTAGTCATTTGCTGTAATAACACAGCTCGTCTAACGTTTGTTTCTGACCAATTCATTTTGCTAACAGTGTTTGCATTAATATGATCAAGACAACTTTAAGGCACTTTGCGGAAGCCGATACAAAATACACTTATAAGCGTGTTAATGTTTTCATTTTTGATGCTCAATCACGGCTAGGACAGTTCTGGGTTAATACATGGAATACTTGATTTGTTTGTGTTGAGGCTTAACGTCCCAGTCAACAATAAGGAATACTTGAACTAATGCGCAGGACTACTGTTTATGTTTACAATGAAAGTTATTACTATACATGGTTTATCGTGACATATAAAAGTACATTAGTAGCTTCTTAATAACGAAGGAATTAAGGCTTTGTCAAATTTTGTAGAAACGACGGTTTTACATGAAACATTTGGCCAAAAGTCCAATAAAATGGAGGCAATGTCCCGGCGTTACCATATCTCTTGACTGGTACGTTAAGCATAAATTTTAACAAACAAACGAAACGTTTATGCCCCCTAACTTTGGAAAAGTTGGAAAGGGCATATTGTTTTCTGTTTGTCTATGCGTGTGTTGAATCTGTTAGTCACTTTGTTGAATTATGCCCCTTTGAATACAAAATTTGAAAATATCGTATGCAAGATATCTCAAAATGTATGTGAACGAGAGCCTTCATATTTAGTATATTGATTGGGGCTGAGACTTATACCCGACAAAGAAGAAACGCAACGGTCATAGATTTGATATTCTCTGAAAAGGGGAATGATCAGGAATGGCGCAATCAGAGGAAATTCCCTAGACGGAATGTTTCCATCGGTATTCCGTTTGATCTCTTCATACCAGGGGAACGAGGTACCGAAGTGGAGCGGAATGACAGTTAGCCAGCTGATCTAGAAATTCCCACTCCATAAACCGAGGGCTGGGAAAAATGACACTTAGGTACTTATACCAAGAAAACATATCGTGAGCCGAGTGACATAGGGAACAATAGTCTTCACTAGCACAATCGGCTATTATCGGATTTACGGAAATACCCAAGCGCTTACCTGTGAAATTACTGTTGAGCGATGTACACAATTGAATAGGAAAACTATATAAAATGTTAAAAATGACACTTTTTTCCGTTTTACGACAAAATTTTATAAGTTATGGTCATAATGTTTATAATATGCCATAAAATGTGGTATAAAAATATACAAAATAAGTATTTGCCTTGTTTCTTCCTTTTGCGATCGAAAATCCTTCCATATTCGGAAGTTCGTCCATAGTAATCTCATTGACTCAGTAGGAATTTTGCGAAAAGGTGTAAGAAGCCATTTTTAGCCTTAAATTTCACAGATTTGGGATTTTTTTGCGAATTTTTTTATAAGTTATCACCATTTAGAAAATTTTATAAGCTTTAATCTGATGTGTTTTATAATAAAATAAATATTTTCAAAATTTCTTCCATTTGACTCGGAAGATGCAAAATTACGCGTTTCGCTTACTCTATGAAATGCCTAAGTCCAAACCAAGAAGAGCAGCGTTGCTACCACCGTAACCAGTTGAGTCGGTTATTCAATAAAGAAAGAATGAAAGATCATGTTTAATTAAAGAAATTATTTTAATGAAAGGAGCCGAATTCAATGCAGAAATTAAAGGTTTGTACTCGCTATAGTGATTTGTTTTACTCAACAGTTTAGCTGGAAGTGAGACCTTTAAATCATTTAATATACCGCGACATACATGTTGACACCATGATAGACAACTTTTAACAGGTAGAAATCAACTGCATGGAAATTGTACATATATTTAATCGGTGCGTGTTAGAATGCATAGTATAAGAAAGAAAGAAAGAAAGAAACGATAATAAAATATGAAGTTCAAATCATGTTTAATTAAAGAACTTATTTTATGAATTGTGGAATTTAAAGATTTTGACTTACTAAATGCATCTTTTTTAATAAAACTATCACAATGAGAAGTTTTAACGCGAAATACATGTTAGATACCTTTATATAGATGAAAATAAGCTGCATGAGAATTGAACATGTATTTAATCAGCGTGCATGATTTTGCTGTGTAGATAGTATACCTGTCCCAAACTCCGAGTTTTGTAAGAGCGTTATCATCTGTAGTCACAAACCGGCCTGGTTTGATGACAGGCTGGTGAAAACCTTAAGCAAGATTTTTTTTCATGTCGCGGCCAAACTGATTGTTCACACATTTTCTCAAATCCACTTGTGGCACGTGTCTTAAATAAACATCCCCTGCAATAAAAGCTGGGGCCTGCGGCCGTATTACCTTGACGATAGGTGATTTTGACAAATTCAGCGTTTGGAATAGAGATTGCATCTTGCGTATGTTTTTCTTCGTAAAATAAATGATCTATTTAGAGCTACATGTAGAAAACAAAAAAAAATCGCTGTGAAAGAGGACTAGGCCCAACATTATTTATTCTACGCAAGTACAGAAACTAGATGCACCCAGGACTTTGGATATAGATCTGAGTATATGGATAAGAAAACATGTTTCGATCAGCCTGCACACCATATCTGCTCCATAAACACGTACATACATATTGGGGAGTCTCCGAGATTGGCAATATAACAAAGCATTATTTCTAGGCGCAAAACGAAGGAAGCTAATTTTCACCAACAAAAATATACTTTTTTATTACAAAAAGTTTTTAGTCTAAAAATAATGCGTCTAAATTCCAATTCATTTTAAGACATGGACTGTGTTTGTGCAAATCAACATATGTGTCAATAACTGCATCGAGGCAGTGATCTATAATCTACTGTCCCTGATCGAGGTGATAGACGCTTTTGTCAAGTGACAGTGACAATTCACAACTAAAATTAAAGACGATAGGCCATCGGACCGGTCCCTATTTACTCTCTGAACTCATTACGAAAACACGCCCATGCAATAAACAGAAGTTAGTTTAGCTTTAAAAATTGAAAATTTTCAGCTAAACATTTTGATATTTTTCTTAGTTGTGCTCCAAAACATAAATTGTGGGTACACGTTAGAACCGCCTCGCATAGGCATACCCCTGCATACCCTAGTTTTGTTATATAAAAGTGGGGTTCAAGGGGGTATACATTACATGGACATGTTTTCGTGATGTCTTAAGATTAGCCTGCACACTGAATCCCCGCAGGTAATTTGTACCTCTATTGTGCGATTCGTGCCTGATCATATAAAATAAATTGCATAATTGCATCATGTTTTTTTTTTTTTCTTTCTTCCCATGCATACAACGTTACTCTAGATAGGAAATTAATGCGTCGTGCTCAAGGACAAAACACAGTGCCCCATGAGGGTTTCGAACCCAGGACCGATCGATATGGAGTCTGACACCATATCACCAGGAAAAAGCTCCCTTCCACTATATTTTAATCACCGAAAAGCCAGACCGACAGCAAAGTCCGCTCCTGCAATTCTAAGGAGCATGCACGTGCGTGGTAAATTTAATGAAAAATAATTGTTATCTTTTCTAATTTCAAGAATTCAAATATAGTAACCCATTACGAAAACTTGCTCGTGCAATATATAGATTTTTTTTCAGCGGTAATGATAGAAACATTTCACTGGAAATATTTGATATTTTTGCTCAAAACATGGAATAAGGATACACGTTAGAACCGCTTTGGAGCAAAAATATGAAAAATAGGTTACCCTGTATACCCCAGTTTAACTAAATAATTTTGGGATTTAAGGGAGTATTCATTGCATCGACATGTTTTCATGATGCATTTTGACTGCACAGACGGATTACTTCTAATCTGGTCAGAACCCTTGAAGCATCCATTTCTTATTACTATTACTATGATGGGCTCTTTTTCTTTCAATTTCATATAACACAAATTGCATAAATCTATCCCAGGCCTTAGCCACAAGTTACCTGTAAAACACAGGTCTATATTGGTAATTGTCCCTCAGGTGTCAAAATAGGACATCGCGCACATCGCAATCTATGGGAAATAATCGAAATTTGATCTGCACAGGTAATATTCCAGGTAACGCCTTGGTAACGTCCCTTAGATGACTGAGGTTAATTGGCCCAGTTGGCAGCTATTCTCCAATAGGCGGCCACTCAGTTACCCGACTTGAACTAAAAATATGAAAACGTGCATAAGGCTTAAACAGCACAAAAATCGACTCCAAAACACAAAACAATTAGAACCATAACAGAAGTATCGCCTTGGAACGATCAGTAATATAGAATTACTTGGAGCTCTAACCTATTACTTCATAATTTTTCATTTTTTTACAAAGTTTCACTTTTTTGCAATGTCTTGGATAAGGTATTAAATTTCAGCTTTCAGCCACACGGGAGTAAATATACCTTTAACAGCCATGCTATATTTACCTCGCATTACATTACATTTAAAAGTATTTCTGGTGTATGTGGTTGGGACTTTAACTTAATTACATCAAAAATTTGTGTTGCGTGTGTTCGACATTTGAACACTATTTCTGTTTTTATTGGCTTGCTGCCAAGACAGCAAGCCAATATTCAGATGGAATACGGATCTCGATTTCTATTTATAAAAAGAAGGAATTGTGGGAAGGCTATCCCAGTTCGTCATTCCGATACGTCGTGACCGTGTGTGACCCAGTACGTCATTCCGATACGTCGTCACCGTGTGTGTAAAAAGAGAGTGCGTCGTAATTTACTTAAGATTTTGAACATTCTTCGCAGCAACTAGCGAGGATTCGGTACACATTGCTTCAATCTAGGCATTCAAATGCCTTTGTAGTTTCGAAAGTAAAATTTTGAAAAGCCGTTGTTACTGCATGATGATAGGCAATATTGTTGTTTGGATGTTAGCTTATTAGAAAATGCGGTACAATTATTCTACCCATTCCGGATCAAGTTCACGAAAATTGCTGCGCATGCGCATATGAATGATTTGAGTATAATAAACTTAGCATTATCTTGAAGCCAATTTTGTTCCTCATCATCTGTAATGCTTTTCATTTTTGTACAAGCACGCGACTGTGACCACTGGAGCGTGAAAGTATATGCATAATTGAAGTCAATGCGGATCAGTTGGAGGTAATCCGAATCATGGACTATATATCACCACGGATGGGTTTATTCTTCAAATTCTTTGCATGTAGTCATACAGTGAACCTTATGAAATATTCCGGGGACCAAAACATGTGCCCTTTTCGGCGTCAATTTCCCATAGCCATGTTTGCTCAACCCCACCCCCACTGAACACACGATTTTCCATGGGTGATCTGAATAACGTCGGAATAGTATATGATGCTTGTTAAAAACGCATATTATTTCATAGTTTACACTTAATTTTATAATATAAATACCTAGAATGTAAAAATATACCTTTAGTTACAAACATCAAACAATACAAGTCCTTGGAGAGCATAAAATGGCAGTATGCGGTTAAACGTGATCCGGAGTAACTACAATGATACCATTTCAAATTTTCTAATTAAATATGTTGTAATATTCGATTTTAGGACGGAAACTTCGTCAAAATGACAGAAAATAATTGGGGAAAATATTAGCAACCAATATCGAAAGATAACTTACATGGTACCTTTCATTTTCGAGAAATTCGGCGAACCGCCGTTTGTAAAAGAAAGCTTTTTCCATCGTGTTTCTGTATATGAGCCGGGAACCATTGACGTGAACAAGATGTTGACGTCATTATCCACGATCATTGACCGATGGAATGAAACACATTTGAATCAAGAGTCAAGTGGCCCAGTTTGTTTTAAAAAAATCTTGTTTTATGTTTTTGTAAAATTCTTTTGAAAATTATTTTGATCCGGATCATCTTCAGATCCGCTATGGCTACAACAAGTGTATGCAAATTATGAGTCAATTAGTTCGCGCTTTTTTGAGTCGTACTGTACTTAACATTTAGGACAGTCTTGTTGGCGCGAAAAGTGAGCATTCAGTATAGACTGCTTCAATCTGAGCAGTCAAATATCTCTGTAGTTTTATGCCGGCTATACCGCGCGTGTGTGAGACGCTGTTTATGGTCACAAGCAATAATTGCTCTTTTTTCATGAATTGTACATGGTATGCGACATTTTGTTTTGGTTTTGAATAAATACGGTAAGAAGATATCAAGAATCCGGGTCAACTTGGCCTCGGGTCAAGTCGGCCCGGGTCAGCTCGGCGGGGTCAACTCGGCCTGCTATATTTGGTATATGGGTATATGGTTGCTGGTAGGTATTTTTATATTACTGTTCGTTCCAATGCGATACTTCTGTTGTGGTTTTATTTGTTTCAAGTTTTGGAGTCGCATTTTTGTGTTGTTTGAACCTTATGTGCGTTTTCGTATTTTTATTTTAGTTCCGGTAACTGAGTGGCCACCTATTGGGAAATAGCTGCTCACTCTACCTTTCAAAACTGGGCAAGCCTTCCCTTTAAAAGGAAATTTTATTTAATTTTATGAATTTGAGATGTCCCCAAGAGAAATATATAGTTTTCGGCGTTTCGGCGTTGTCCCTAGGAAAAAGGATGTGTCCCAGGAAAAGTGGTTTGTCTTCGTAATGCTTGTCCCCAGTGGGGGCGATAATCGGTGTCCCAGGAGAAGTTGTTTATCTTCATCATATTACTTGTTTACTGTGCCTGCCTCGCGGTCGTGCTCGTTGCCTTTCGTTCTTGTTGAAACTTAGCCGGACGACTACCTTGTTGGGAAAGAGCTAGTCATTCTGCTCTTCGAGTGTGTTGTCGGAAAAAATGTTTTGTTGTGTTTTATGTATTTTCTTTCCCAGCTGGTGTCTATGTTGGGACTTTAAATTTAATTGCAGCGATTCCTGATCCCCCTATTGTTACTTTGTAGACCAAGCAGATAATAATAGCTCACACGTAAATATGAACAATAGGTGTTCTGTCTTGCAATAGAACCCTTACAGTTGTGCTAATACTTCTTATCAAGTTGCAGAACGATCAATTAACTTTTTACATAATTCCAACTCACTGGAAACAGTTTCCTGAATGCATTTCATATTGTGTAGTGCAAAAACGGATCAGGCTTCTATCTCAATGTATGCTGAACACAACGCAAATATAACAAATCAGTTGTAAAAATTGCATTCCTTATTGAATTCAGCATAGAAAATACCAGTAAAATGTGTGCTTATATTTGCTTAAAAGATTTGTTTATGAAGACCAAGTTGATTGTGTGAATTAAGGATAGATGGCCCCATACAGTATTTTTCAGTATTTTTCGAGACAAAGCTTACGTTTCAGGCTACTACTATTGCTCCAGGAAGCGCCATGAATATGGCCTCGAACCACTCGCGCCGTTTGCATAGCCAGGCGCTTTATACCACTGGTGACGAAATGTATGAATTTGTGATTATCGGGTAAAAACGTGTATATATGTTCATCGTTTCAATATTTGTGGTGCAGACAGTTGGTTAGTTGGCTGGTTGATATCCTGTTTTATCGTAAAAATAAAGACCTCGGTAAAAGACGATGTAAGCTATTAAGAATTGGCGCTCCTAATGTTTCATTCATCTGATGGTTTGTACAAAACAAATGAGAACGATGAAAACTACATGTATATGGATTTGAAATCAGTTTGCAGGCAATCTTATGTGCAAGCCAAAACACATATTTGTCATCTCATATCTAATTTTATTTCCTACCGTGTTTACTGCCATTCTCATATACTGTATAACGCCCGTGTTAAACACAGAGAAATGCTGACGAATTTTCATCAGATTGCAGTGAAGCTTTGTAAAAATTTGGGAAAATATTCAGAAATTAGGTAGTACATTTTCTAAATGTATAGCTTAAGTTTAGACCCAGTGTTATGAAAATAACTTTGACAAAAAGCCCGATTTTCGTTGGCGTTATAATTCCGTTCAGAGAATAATAAGTTGCAAAATGTATACACCATACAAAGCACGGCGAGGAACGTCACCATCAGAAAAAGGAAAATTTACTGTACCAAAATCAAAGTCATCGCGTTTATCATAAATCTTAGAAGAAAAAAAATCCATTTGCAACAGAAAGATGTAAATCTAAAGACGGGGTTTCGGTATCTGTGGTGATGGCTTTATTGTGGATAAATTTGATTTCAAATGCCTTCAAAATAATGATTGTCAATGTTCAAAAGGCCATCGAGGTACCTAGAAGTCAAATTAAAGGCCATGATATCATCAGCTTCATTGTCATGTTTAAGAAAATCCATAAATTCTCTTTCGCATCAGTATAAAAATAAATCAAATACGAGAGGTGCGCAATTTGTACCAATCGGAATTCCAACAATTTTATTGTTTAACTTTGTTCAGAATCTAATATAAATATTATCCAGGAGATAGGATAAGGCATCGCATACATTCTGACATGACCAAAGTGTATATTGACTTTGGTCAGAGGAAGTGAAAAAAGGCTTTTCTGTCATAATAAAGTGAACCATAGATTTTAATGCTCTTTTGAAGGTTCACTCTATCAAATCGAAAATTTTTCTTTAATCAGATCATGTGGCAATGTGGCATACAGAGTAGAAAAATCGTAGCTCGACAAGCTGGTCGCCCGGAACCCTCTACACTTCAGTTTACTGAGCACCTCGGCCAGAATTGTTTACTGACCAAAACCAGTTTTTATTTGAAGTTTCATACGTGGTCTCACAGTATCTTATGACATGAGATTTGATAGCAGTAAGACAGGAATTTAATAATTTAGAACGTTCAGTGGTAGTACTAGAACTAGAATTAGCAATACATCTAGCCTTATACGGTCTTTTGTGAAGCTTAGGTAACCAATATATCGTAAGTACTTTGCCTCGGCCTACACTGACACAAACAGAAAACGTAACAGCTAATTCATTTAAGTGAGCATTAACTACATACATTTCATCACTATCTGTCTCCTTGTAAGCCCTGGTACCATCAAGTTCCTGTTTTAAGGTGATAATGTAGTGAAACCTACAAACAACACCTACATTATTTGCGGCATTGTCTGCTGGAACCAAGACATATTTTCTATGAAATTCTTGGATACTCTGCTTCAAGTGCCTGAAGGACGATTTGGGTTTAGGAGGTAAGAGATTAGTATTTTGTGAATACAATAATTATTTAATACGTTTTTTCACAATAGTAAAGATTCTTCTTTTCCATGCGTTAAGAGTACAATCCTCATCACCCTTAAAACTGCATATGATGAAGAAATTGTTAATAACATTTGGAAAAAGGTACAAGTAGGCAACGCTCAAATTCCCACCCCAATAAACCGAGGACAGATCATTCATGTCTTTCGACAGATCATGCCTGAATTTTCATTGCAATATGTCAATTTAATACATTGTGGCGTGTCTTTGAACACATCAGGGGTCAGTTTTCACTTTCACATTTTTCAATCAGATATGTACATGTATCTTCCGTTAGCAGGTTTGCATCTTCTCCAAATAGACCTGATGATAGTTCTAATGGTATACTGGGAGGTCATATTCCATTCTTGTCGTAATGCAGTTTAGATCAGCTAGCTAACCTGAACTCCGAGACACTTCGTGACCTTGCTCCACTGCCGTGACAGCTAAGCATTAGTTGGATTCAAACTATGGTCAAACTGATTAGGGATTTTGTAATTAGCTTTTAGCTTCTTTCTATAATAATATGTATTCGAAACTTTGATACATGTATATACCCGTATCAGTAGCATAAATCTTCTGATAAACACATGCATATCCCCCAGAGTTTAAATAAATTAAAAAAAAAATCTACTTTGTGTCGCTTATTCTACAGGAGTCTCCCCTGATTTATTTCTATAAAATTATACGTTTGTTATATTTTGCAGAAAACATGACGAATATACATGTATAATTCAAGTCACATGTGCCGGAAATGAACATAGCACAGTGTTTCGTTTCTTTGCAGTTTTTGCTAGTTTGTTTAATTTTCGACCGAGGGTTCAATATATCCCATTTCTGTCGGTGTGTAGAGGTCTATTACTGAACGTCGATGTAAATATTCCGTCTAAGTGCAGTGATCATTTGCTGTCTTGTGCTGTCGTGATGGCGGTTTCTAATGTTACACCTTAATAAGCCCCATAGACGTTCTATCTGGACCAAATCTGGACTGTAACCGTTTGACAGTTACATTGACATTTCTATTTCTGTTAATGTCAGTGGCTATTGGCGTTGAGGGTGGGAAACGATCACGAAGCAATGCCAAACAAATCTAACGATCGTTAGCATTCGACAAACGTCTAGGACATCCTGATCGAGGCGCATCAGTCATTTTGCCTGTCAGTTGGAAACGACACCTGAGGCTACTAATTGTAGCAGAGTTAAACGCCCTAGCGACATTTGCCATACTTTTACCAGCAAATAACATTCCGGTGGCCCTGTCTCGCTTACAAGTCTGCAGACATGGCATAACAACGTTTAAAACACAATCGAAATTCAAAAGCTATATCCATAATATACAAATTACATTGTAAATTGCACAAACACACAATTTTAGTTCTTTCTTATGACCTGGAAATATACATTTTACATAATACGTTTTGAAAACGGATTAACTTAACAAGATAAACCGTGATCATTATCTGTGGCAACTGTCACTTGTCCAAGAGAATTCAAAAACCCGTGCGTTGTTACCACTTATTTCTGAATGTGTCTATTGTACTGCGAACACAATAGATGTGTCTCTGTTAGCAGTCATTATTGCTGTCGTAGCAAAGAATGCTAGCGCCTTCAATAATGGGTAATTGAGATGCTTTCATATGAGTGAGATGAATGTTTTGGAAAGCTTGTGTAATGTCAATAATGAAGAACAGTAGTGCAAAGACGCATCTAAACAGTAGGTGACGTCGTATGCACGATGGACTGTGCTGTTATGTTAGTTCATCCAATTTTTCGATTCTTTGGAGTTTGGAAATTTTATTGCTGCAAATATCGAAATAGACAAATCACACTAGCCTGCGATTTCTCATGTTTAAAGATCTCTCAGAAAATCACCTATCAAGGATTATGTTTTTTTGTCGCTATGGACTCAATAAAAAGGTACAAGTAGGCAAAGATCAGGAAAAGGCGCAATCAGAAAAAGATTCCCACTCCAAAAACCGAGGTGGGAAAAAAACAAACTAACAATCAGGTACTTATACCATGAAACATATCGTAAGCCGAATGAGCAGCTATTTTCCCAATAGGTGGCCACTCAGTTACCTTAACTAAAACTATGAAAACACACATAAGGCGCCAACAGCACAAAAAAATTTTAAACACAAAGACATAAAACAAAAAGAACCACTACAGAAGTATCGCCTTGGAACGATCAGTAACACAAAGTTACTGGCGGGCTTAAACCGGTTTTAAACCGGGCTTAAATAAAATATAATTGTTAAAGTATTTATTGCTATTAGTTAACTTACGCAACTCTAAGGGTACACGATTCCAAATTAGAAATGTTGCTGTCACAATTTGGTTGGCGTATTGAGCTATTATGGCTTTATTTTAATAATCAACATGTCTTGGTAAGAAATATAGTGTCGTGTCTAATTGCTATTGCGTATATCATCAATTCTTTGTATGAGTTTCCGCTATGGCGATGAGCTTTAGGCTTTATCGTTCAACCAAATAAGGCTAAATATGCCACTAATATACAGGGACGCCGAGCGTATTCAATTAAATGCTACATTCTGAAGAGGAAAGTACAATGCTTTTAGACATATGACCGAATTTGCTACTACAATACAGCGCGACTGAGTTCCACAGCCAACATAACTCGTCATTAAAATTACAACAATTTTTCAGTCGATCCATCCGACATAATGCATACATGTATATGAGGCATAACTATTTTCAAAGACGACCTGTGAAAATTATCCCTCAGACTTTTTTGTACGTCCCCAAGCTGCAGTAATAGCAAATAAAAATAAAAACTGAGATCCCACTGGGGTCCAACTGGTGTTTTTCTTTTGCTCCGGAGTTAGTATTTGGCGCCCAGGGATCTCCATCGTCGGGCAGCTTACTGAATCTGTTGAGTCCTCGTTTTTGATTCATCAGGATGTGTATCGTGATTTATCTGTTTGTTCTTGATGATTTATTGACTAGTTAGAGATTCACCACGAGGACCGAAGAACTAACTAAATGTTATGAACCACTGCAGAAGCTGAGGGTCAGGTTATGGCCATGTAAAATCGATTTAAGCCCCCCAGGTTATTTATAACTGACCGTTCCAAGGCGGGACTGCTGCTGTGGTTCATATTTATCCAAGTTATTCCAATAATGAGTTTTTGTTGTATGACTTTGCGGCCACCCGAATATCATTTGGCTGTTCACTTAGCCCTCTGCATTTTATTTGTTGAGTCCAAGCTAGCACTGTGATCACCTTACCTTCAATAGCTGCTCACCCTGCTTTCCGTCATACATGTTATACGTTGGTACCTATATTTTATTTCTCTAAACATGATTTCCTTATTGCTTGTTTGTATGCGTGTACAGTGTATATCAGAGCCACTGCAGAAGACGAGGGTGAGGTTATGGTCATGTAAAATCGGTTTAAGCCCGCCAGTAATTTTATATTACTGATCGTTCCAAGGCGATACTTCTGTGGTGGTTCTTTCGTTTTATGTTTTGGTGTTTTTATTTTTTTTTTTTTTTTGTGCTGTTGGCATCTTATGTTTGTTTTCATATTTTTAGTTAATTTTAGGTAACTGAGTGGCCACCTATTGGGAAAATAGCTGCCAATTCGGCTTACGATATGTTTTCATAGTGTAAGTACTTGATTGTTCATTTGGTTTTTTCCCATCTCGGTTTTTGGAGTGGGAATCTTTTTCTGATTGCGCCTTTCCCTGATCTTTGCCTACTTGTACCTTTTTACTTAAGGCGCAAACAGCACAAGCGTTTAGCACCGAAAACAACAATTAGAACCACCACAGAAGTATGGCATTGGAATGATCAGCAATGTTATGTAATATAAAAAGACAAAATAATTTGCATTGGAATAAATACAATTTTAAACGTTCAATATATAAAAGATTTATAAAACAATATTTCAAGTAAAAATAAATTTTACAACAATATAATGTATGCTAGATGAATGATTTAAAGTTTCTATCAAGCATATATTACGAAAGTTTTATAAAAAAACATAAAATGCATATTAAACACGGCCACCAATCCAGCTCTTTCATAGCAAAATGCAATGATAATAAATTCATTTGTGGTACCTCACACTATGCAGCTGTGGGATTCCAAACGTGTAAAGGACTTCGTGTTCTCTTGTATTATTATCAATTATTCCTATTTTAAGACATCTTTCAAAAATCGGAGAATGACATGATGTGGGTAATTTATTTAGCTTCTTTCATCTCCAGCCGATCTGCTGAAAACATAGCATGTCGTTTGGAATCACTTTTGACGTGAGTGCAACACATGCGATTGTAGGTTGTATGCTAGACACAAACAAACTGCAACACAAACAAACTGCATAACTTTTTTCTGAACTATACAATGCCTCCATTTTATTCAGAAGAATAACCCACCTCGGTTTTTGGAGTGGGAATCGTTTTTTTCTGATTGCGCCTTTTCCTGATCTTTGCCTACTTGTACCTTTTTGTTATGACTAATGATATTGGTTTGTGATCATAAATGTTATTTACATACCTGCAAGTGATTAAGAAAGGGGCTTAGCTATGAAGAAAACTTGTTATGCTTTGAAGCGCAGTCCAGTTGATTGCACTATACCGAAATACGCTGATCAGCACTGTATCACCAAGAGGCGTATTTAATAGCTTCTTCAGCTTCAACAGCTACCAAGCAAAGCTAGTAAATGTCTTTCTAATTAGAAAAAGCATGATTCTTCCTTTACAAGGACATGTTTTGTCTTACAGTATACGTTTATAAATGCATTACAAGTATTCTCACGGTTTTTTTCGACATGTATGATTATATTTAGATTTATGTAGTGTACATGTGTACTTCGCTTCTTATTAAAGGAAAAACTCTATATATAGTACTGAAAGTGATCAGCTAGCCTCTTATTGTACATGAAACTATCACGGTTCATACAGTATCCAGCATTGCTACATTACAAAAAGAGTTAAAAACAAAAGAGTGCGCTGGTGTTAGATTTCAAATCCGACGACTGGTTGAATGACCCGATGTAAGCGCAGGAGTGATTGTTTTGATAATGAGCTAGATAAAGTGCAGCGGTCTAATTATGTGCAATGAATACTTATCATTCCAAACTTTTTCAACACAAGAAAGACATTTACCAGCTTTGCTTAGTTGCCAAATAAGCTGAGGAAGCTATTAAATACGCCTCTTGACAATACAATGCTTACCAGTGCATTTCATTATAGTACAATCAACTGGACTGCTCTTGCTCATAGTAGAACAAGTTTTCTTCATAGCTAGTCTCCTTTCTTCATCACTTCTCATGCCATTTCATAGTATATAGATTATTTTCCAATCACAGGTATATAGATGACGTTAATGGTCACAAATCTTCATCATTAGTCGCAATAAAATCTTCGGAATAAAATTGAGGCATTGCATAAGTTGAAAAAAGAAGTAATGCAGCTTGATTGTGTTAAAAATCTAGCATACAACATAAAAACGCATGTGTTGCACTCACTTCAAAAGTGATTTCAAACCAAAGGCTACGTTTTCAGTAGATCGGCTGGAGGTAAAAGAAACTAGATAAAGTACCCACATCATGTCGTTCTCCGATTTTTGAAAGGTGTCTTAAAATAGGAGAAATTGATAATACAACAAGAGAATACGAAGTCACTTACACGTTTCGAATCCCGCAGCTGCATAGTGTGAATTACCGCAAATGAATTTATAATCACTGCGTTTTGCTATGAAAGAGCTGGATTTGTGGCCGTGTTAAAGGTTTTCCTGAACAACTTTTCGCTTAAAATCGGTCAAAGTTTTTGACCTGGATACCGTTTGATATAGTGCCCAAAGTGATTGATCCATAGTTTGTAACTCATTTCAAAATTTCTATTGATCAAAGCTTCAGAGGTAGGCTATTTTAAACCTGTTTTCCACGGACAATTTTTCTATGACGAAAATTTTTGTCACAGAAACGTTGGTAATGATTTTGCGTTTATACACAGCAAAGATTACTCTATTACTTATCTCTTTCACCTTTGTCACAGATATTTGACACTGCTCCACAGAATTGAGTACTGAATATTTTTCTGCGACAAACCTAGAAAGAAAAAAAAATGTCCGTGAAACAAGGGTTAATAATGACATCCTTACATTAATGGTCTGATAATAGGATTAATGGAAATCCTGGACACGGAATTGTCAGACGCCGTAATCATTGCGACGTGTGTAAAGACTAATAAGACCCTTGCAAATGCCAATTCTAAAATCATTAAGACAAAATTCCAGTATACTCAGTGAATCTGCATTAACAATTAAGTGAAGTTGGTCGACCTTCGCAAATCAGAGATCAGCGGAAAAAGGACAGTGTCTTGACCGTTTGCACGTATTTTGAATTGCTATCATATCAACAGATTGGTGGATTGAAGGTTGTTGATTGTGGTTAGAAATAGCTTAAGTGCCGATTACGGATTCTTAGAGGAGGAATGATGACAGTCAACAATGAACAGTCACGAAACAACTTTGAAAGTGAAAATTCAATGAGCATTTAAAAATGGTGTATATATTCCTGATACAAATGAAATTCTAAGTTTTTAAAAACATTGTCAAAGTCATTGATATTCAGAAATATTTTAATTTCACCGTTATATATTAAGTTTAGAAAGGCATGAATATCTCATTGCCATAATCTTTGTTCCGGTAAAAATAATGACGAAACATAACCATTGTTCGTCTGAATATAATTATTTAAAAGAAGTTGCTTACAAGTATTTGTTGATGCATTGGCGGAAGGTCTTGCGGAATGAAACAGAAAGCTGGTCTTATTGCACCATAGGTTGTGGCATTTAGTCCAATTAAACCAGAACAAGGGTGTCTCGAGTATTTATGCCGATTTTACCCTTTTCAACATATACGAGCAGTTTAAATTCAGGTATCGCTGAGCTTAACATGAATACTAGTTCCATATGACAAAATCTCAACAACCGGATTGATATCAAGAGATTGTTTAAGATGATAGGATAATTCAAATGAAACAGCCACACAACAAACTATACAGCTGTACACTGTATTCCATGAAGTTTGATACAAATATAGTCCAGTATTGTAATTTTGTCTTTGATTCCTGTTTGAAAACTATATTCCATGAGGGTTCCATAATTTTATGGTCTAGTATGAAACTTTTCTGAGTAGGATATTGATTTGTGATGTTGTCTTGACAAATCCCAATCGGGGATAATATCGGGGTCAGAGATCACAAATCTCATTGGAAAGGTCCTCAGACCTTTCCACCACTGTGTTGAGGTTGAATGCAGTAAATTTTGAGCTAGCAGCAGACCTTTCTTTTGGATTCTTTTTAAAGAAGCCAACTTGTTACTTCCTTTGGATCATCCTTTTTTTGCTGAAAGGTTGGCCCTATAAGAATGCAGATCGAAATAATTCGAGCATACAAAGTTTGTTGTAACATTTGACAATAAGACCTATAAGGTTGTACTAAGTTGTATTGTAGGCTGGTCTCCTGGACATTGTCTGAACACTACTGGCTCAACGGACTTCGGGGCGAGGGGTCCCCGGTCAGGGGCGTCCTCTGTTGGTGTTTTGAGCAATTCACGTTTAATTTACAAATATGTATTATATCCTCTTAGTCGTAATCAAAGCTCTACAGAGTAATCTTTGCATTTGGACGGATTTCAGCGACAAAATCTTGGGAAAATGTCACTATGATAAACCAGAATACCTAAGGCCATTGGAGTGCTCACCTCAGATTGGGTCTTTGAAAATATGCTACAAACTTCGGAGGGGAATCAAAACGTGTTTTTGAACAGGGATGCCAGGACAATTTGGTCATTTTATACGGAATAGGGAACAATAAGGCCACTCATATACGTCTCCTTCAAAAAGAGGAAATAAATAAAATTGAGATCCTTTAAGAGCAATAAGAATATTAATGAGAAAAAAGATGGAACCTTGCGACGTTCAAAAAGCGCTTGTTGGGTGGCGCGTTTGTATTTTGTCATATATAGGGATTTTCACATCTACCAAATCCCGAGGATGATACGCTTTCTTTACTTATTTTGCTGACCGCATTTACAATGTACTGAATATATAATATACTACGCAAAATAAATTTAGCAATTTTTGATGTTTCATATATTTTGATCACCTTACAGCAATTTTGGACATTTCTTTAATTTAAATGACAAGAACAGTGTGTTAGGCACATGATACGATGAATCTAAAAACGCCATCATTTAAAGAGGCTTCTGGAACAACCAAGAATTACAGAATGGGTGTGAATTCAAAATTTTCAACCATTGAACACTATGCAAACAGCTGACTTTTGTTAAGTCCAATAGGCCCATCCTTTTCATCCCTTCTTTTTGAACGTTGTTGATTACATGTATGTGACAAGTAAGATTGGGCTTTTTCAGTACAAACTGTACCTGCCAAAAACGACGTCAACGCTTCGTCAAGTGGTCGATAGTGCCTTAATTTCGGGCTACTTTTCATAAAAACAAAACAAAACAAACAGAGCACAATGTAGCCAATACCGTGGTCAGTGACTCTTGAAAGTTTCAGAGCCATAACGCGTCATGCTAGTGAGATAACGCTGGCGTTAAACTCATTATTTAAGCTCACGTTACGAAGCCAAGATAGGGAATTTTGCAAACTCTCTTTATTTTAACATATCGGTATGCATCAGACATTTAAACTCATCGCCGATTTATGGGAAATTCCAATTAGAAACGTAGCTGTAAGGCGATAATGTAGGAGCAAAAGAAAAAAAAACAACGTCGAATTCAAAAACTTACGATCTTTATTTTTCGGCGATAAAATTTTGTTTCCAAACATTTTAAATGTTTTTCTTTGTTTTGATGACTGAACAGTTGCTTAAGCATGATTTTGGTTTCCCACTTTAAGCAGACCTGCAAGTTTGATCAATTGTCTTAAATTGTAACGTCACGTCAGTATCGCCGTAAGGTTTGATTTTTTCGAAATTTTTCGATTGCAAGTTCTTGCCGAAAGGTTACCACTTACGCCCATATTCCAAAATATGACTTTTATTCATTATGTGCAGAGACTGGAGAATGTAACGAAACTTGTTAAATTTAATGTGCATAGTATAATTAAATTGATCGTATGCATAATACAATCAAGACATCTCTAAAACCCGTCACTATACCCCATTAAAAGCACGTGAAAAATATTTATTTGATCCACTTTGGATGCTTCATAACGATGCTTCATAACGAGGTCACTATTTCTAGGCTAATGCATGGAATACTTGACTTAAACATAACGCTATACTACCTATATGTTATTGTTTACAGTAAAACTAATGACATACGTATGATTATTAAGACGTATAAATACCTTTTAAGCAGCTTCTGTTTGTCCTGTCTTTCATATTCATTTCACATCACATGTAGTACGCGATGAACTACTAAACTGAAATTTCTTATGGTAAAAAGTATATTGATGTTGATTTTGTTTGTTTGAATTGATGCTTAACGTCCCAGTCATGTCGGGACGTTGCTTCCATTTTATGGGACTTTTAACACCACATTAGGATATCATGACACTCAAAATGGGCTTTATACATACATTGTATAACCATCCAAAAGCAAAACGATCAGGCTTATATGTATGGAAAGTGACTAAACCACTTTCCCTGGACAGGCTCAGACTTGAGCGGTTAGCGCGTAATCAGATGGTCGGTCCATAGTTTAGAATATTTGCCTGGAGGCACAAGCACTCCAGGAGGCACAAGCACTCCATCTATTTCTCCTACGCCCATGGTCGGGTCCTCTTATCCCCACCAGACCACCCTTGAAATGTTGATTTGATTTACAGCATGCAAAGGAGAATAAATTTTATCAAGAACTAAATTGAATACATTTGCGTTTGTATTTTGTCAATTTGTCAATTTCCATTTACTTATTTAGTATATATTGCGTCCAAAACCATTTTCACAGGTAATCTTGAAAAGTAGCAAATGTCACCATTAGCTCATTACATCTTACCCTCCTACCAATAGAATAACTGACCTATATTGATTCTGAAACAGAAACTTTGCTTTCTATAGACTCACAGCAGAATTAGGATGTGGAATATGACCGAGTAAAAGCGATTATAGCCCTCCAATAATTTCTTTACAGACCGTTCCGAGACGGCTCTTGTCCGAAGATAGTGTGCACATCTCTCTGCCTAATAAAGTTTCATGAGTAAAATCACGTGCACTGTATGAAAATTATAACTGAGATCCTTTGAGAGCAGTGAACACATTAATGAGAAAGATGATGGGCGAAACCGCGGTTTCGACTATTAAAGTCTCGTCAGTGACCCTTTAGATTTGGCAACATGGAGCCAAAGAGAATTACTCAAATTTTGGAACTTTCGACAGGGTAGTCCATATAACGACTAGATTATCTAAATGGGACCGAATATGTTAAACATTGGTTAGAAAATGAATCTTAACCAATAATAAAATTCTGATTTCTCAGCATATCCTCGATGATCTCAAAGGACCAAAAAGAAAATATAACCTGCACTATAGATGATGTACGGGAGACTATTTAGGGCCGCCCAGCTGCAGTAATAGCAAATAAAAATTAAAACAGATATCCTTTAAGAGCAGTGAACACATTAATGAGAAAGATGATGGGCCAAACCACGGTTTCGACTATTAAAGTCTCGTCAGTGACCCTTTAGATTTGGCAACATGGAGCCAAAGAGAACTACTGAAATTTTGGAACTTTCGACAGGGTAGTCCATATAACAACTAGATTATCTTAATGGGACCAAATATGTTAAACATTGGTTAGAAAATGAATCTTAATCGAAAATAAAATTTTGATTTCGCAGAAAATCCTCTCTGATCTCAAAGGACCAAAAAGAAAATATATCGAAAATATAAAACTGCTTTGCAGTCTCTCTCCCCCACGAAAATGGCATAAACACCTAGTACATTTTAAATGTAGCAAACGGATACATGTAGATTCATCTTCAGACAGAAAACAGAAAAGTTTAAGTGTTTCTACATGCAAGTTCTCAGATAAGGTTCAGAAAAATACCGTATAATCGGAAGTGATTTGCATATCCCAATGGTGTTTACTTGTGTGGAGAAAAGTTCTCAATAATGAACTCTTGTTCGTGAAAAAACGAATTGGTTTAAAATCAAGCATTTTCTGATAACAGACACGACAAATTGAAAATATGTTCAAGGTACAGTAATCTACAGATGTACCGTTTACAATTAGATATCTCCTCCAGAGAGTCCATAAAATATACATCACGTGGTGTTTAACCACCAATTTGTTAATTAAGCCCATGCTAAAACAGAACAACGACTGCTACGAAAATTGGGAGGATAATTCCAAGTTTCTTTTAAGCTGCGTTTTTCTAGGATCTCCAGTTTTCCAGTGATCTCATTACGAAAACTTGCCCATGCAATAAACAGGGATTTTTTGAGCTATAAAAATTGAAAATTTTCAGCTGAAATAGTTTGATATTTTTCTTACTTTTGCTCCAAAACATAGATTGTGGGTACTCGATAGAACCGCCTCGCCCATTTTTGCTGAAAACAAAGATTGTGGGTACACGTTAGAACCGCCTCGGCGAGGCGGTTCTAACGAGTACCCACAATCTATGTTTTGGAGCAAAAATAAGAAAATTAGGTATACCCCTGCATACCCCAGTTTTGCTATATAAAAGTGGCGTTTGAGGGGGTGCTGATGTGCTTTTTAAATGCCAGACCATACGTATGCATACATTACCGGCAGACATTGTTTAAATGCCACCGTGCGTTGCTTTGGGATTCAAATATTTGACAGTTAGCCAGTGTAAATTGATTCATAAGTTCACAACTAATTCTGATCAGGTCTGCGTATGAATAGTAGTTGTCATACGACTACACAGAGAAGCAAATTAGTCTGCTTGGCAACATGAGATATGTCAACTTCATTTGCAAATGTAGCTTGCAATGTTATTGTCTATGTCATTCTGATATCGAGGGCTTTGATTAATTATTCCATTAATAATTATTTATGCCTGGAAGCTAGTGATACTATTACTTTTGAGCTGAGTCATGGTTAAACCTGTTTTGCACAAATGACAGTTCAAAACGCCAGGCCACAAACTTCGCTGACAATGATTTAGTCCGGGGGCCAAAATCCAGGAGAATTTATTGCGGGTACTATTATTAAAGTAACGTATGTAACGCAAGAGAACATTAAAACTGTGTTAAGACAACTTAAGGCGGCCCCCGTGGCCGAGTGGTTAAGAGCGCTGTTTCTTAATCACTCGATCATATCACCGCTGTGTTTGATGTGGCTTCGATCCCCGCTCTGGCCACATGTGAGACAATCCGCGTTCTGCTTGTGGATGTACTAGGTGTTTTTTCTCGAGGTTATTCCTTTTTCGCCCTACCTACTGATTGGCCTGTCTCATATGAGCTGAAATAATCTTGAAAGGGGCGTAAAACTGAATCAAAGAAAAAACATTCTATGATTTGTCATTTTGGCGGCTATCTTGAATGGCGGCCATTTTGACGACTTTCGCCGACCTAAGATTTAATACACAGTCCATGTCAGTAAGTCACACACACACACGCACGCACGCACGCACGCTAGCACGCACACACACACACACACACACACACACACACACACACACACACACACACTAGAACCACAACAGACAATTTGTTTTTAAAGTCACATTTTCTTTCCGGTATAGAAGCAAGAGTGACCTAGAAAAAATTGTCTTTTCCATGTAGACTGTTGTTCTTGTGTTTCTTACGCCTTCGTTATCGTTGATTATTTTCCATACTGTCTCTGTGGAAAGATTGACTGCAACAGGGACGTAAAAGCTATTATACATGATTAGCTATTCGCTCAGGCGCTTCCGATGTTTCTGAAGGATTAATTTGTCTCAATCATAGTTAAATATAGTAGTTCCATTTTACAGTCAATTACTGTCGACCCAATTGTCTTGTTATGGTCAACGAAAAAACGTAAGCTCAGAGACAACATATGAGCTTGTGCGCGAGAAAACCAACAATTTGGGTTCCGACCAGGTCCGAAACAAACCGGGCTGTACAGTCACAGAAGATGTTTAGAGACTGGAAATTTTGGATTTAGGAAGTAGAGGAATTGTACTATCCGTATAGCGAAAACAAAGGCGCTGATCAGCTTCGCAGTTACTGCGAAGCTGATCTGCGCCTTTGTTTTCGCCTATGCAAATTGTTGGTTTTCCCATGCGGTGGCTCATATCTATGCAATGAATACCCCATACAACCCCATTTTTATATAGTAATATTTTTCTTATTGTTTGTCCAAAACTTAGATTGTAGGTACTCGTTTGAACCGCCTCAGCGAAAAAATATCAAAACATTCATTTTTTTTTTCTGGTAAATTTTTCAAATTTTGCAGCTGAAAAAAAAATCTCTGGTGAGGTTAGGATCCTGTAAAACCGGTTTAAGCCCGCCAGTAACTTTGTGTTACTGATCGTTCCAAGGCGATACTTCTGTGATGGTTCTTTTTGTTTTATGTCTTGGTGTTTAAAATTTTTTTGTGCTGTTGGCGCCTTACGTATGTTTTCATATTTTTAATTTAGTTAAGGTAACTGAGTGGCCACCTATTGGGAAAATAGCTGCTCATTCGGCTTACGATATGTTTCAAGGTATAAGTGCCTGATTGTTAGTTTGGTTTTTTCCCACCTCGGATTTTGGAGTGGGAATCTCTTTCTGATTGCGCCTTTTCCTGATCTTTGCCTACTTGTACCTTTATATTACATGGGCATGTTTTCGAAATGTATATCGATCATCTTAAGACTGAAAGCCAGGGTTCACTTTCATCAACCAAATTGTGTCATAAGAAGCTCCAAGAGCGTATCTCCAAAACTGTTAATATGACACATTAAGATTTGTCCTTAACACCTTCAAGTTGATGAAACTAGGCCCGTCTAAGAATTTAACCGGCTTGCAGAAGTTGTTCATTACGTTTTCACCAAAAAGGGATCCAATAACTGAATATAGGCACAATCAGAAAGAAATTTCGACTCCATAAACCGAGATAGGAAAAACTAAATTGACAATTAGGTACTTATACTTAGAAAACATATCGCAAGCCGTCCGAGTGAGCAGCTGTTTCCCAATAGGCGACCACTTAGTTACCCGAACTTAAATAAAAATATGAAAACGTACCTAAGATTCAAACACAAAAAATCGACTCCAAAATATAAAACAAAGGGAACCACAACGGAAGTATCGGAATCATAATAAAACAATAACAAGTACTGCCACAATTGAACATTGCTGAAATTCGCTTTCGTAGCAACATGGTATAAAGTGCAATGGAAATGATGCGTTTTTCAGGTGAAATATCCAATACCAGAAACAAGTATAATGCCGCAAAGTCGGTAATCCAAAGTCACATATTTTCTAATTGATCCCCGCGACCTTAATAAACACTACCTTTCGCATTACTGCGATTCGAGCATTTGTTAAAATCATACAAAGCTGTTTCTCAGAAAAAGTTGGTTGGCTGATTGGAGTTTAACGTCCCACCAACAGCTAAGGCCATACGGAGAGTCCCATCCGACGGACTGAAGAAGCCCTGGATCGAACCTGCGACCACTGGTTTACAAGGCGAGTGATATAACCACTGCATCACGGAGGCTTCTAGAAAAAAGTGATAAGGCTTGCAAGAAGTATCATGTTGTTAGAGTGTCACTGTACATTTGGTTAAGATGATTTGTATTCACGACATTTTCTAAAACATGAATAGATGGCACCATGAACGTCACATTTAGACATAACATTTACACAATTCTAAGCTTAAAAATCTAAATATACGTAAAATTCAAATTAACGTAACAACTGTCTTAGTTACAGGAGGGCATTTTTCCAGTCAAATATTCTTGCTTTCAAACGAAATATATAGCAACGCTGGAACATAGTATAATGGCTCATGTGAATTACAAGCGAAAAGAAGAAAAATCAAACAAAACAAATACGATATTTTTTACCTTCTGTGTATGGAGGAAATGATATCATTTTAAAGGTAAAGCATTCACATTGGTCAGTGAACGTGCATAGAACCTGCTTATTATGCTAAAAAATGTTTCATTGGAGTTTGCGTAGGCTTTCAAATAGCAACCTTCAAATTATGAAACCAGCATTAATTCAAACGAACTATACGAAAATAATAATTTCAGTCAATTTGAGTATCAGATTTCCCAAATTATATCATCAGCGGCTGAAGTGTTCATTTGCCAAGCCATTTGCTATAACAGACTGCATAATTATCGTTATAAAAACGCAAAAGTCGTGCTGTTCTAAACTTCTGAGCAGCAAGGAAAACTTAGAATATAATTTGGAATCTCTTTTCTGTCTTCTTTTAATGCATTTACGATATTTGTTACGTCGTTTTTATGATATAAGTGCACACAAGTCAGCTCTCAAAATCCATTACTGTCGGATGATTTAATGGTTCGGTCAACAATAAACTAATCTTGTTAGAAAAACATTATTGCATTATTGTTATGGTGACCTAGTTTAGATATTGCTGACTTTGCCTACTTCTACATATAGGTGGCCATAGACCAAACAAATCACGGACAGATGTCATAGGGAAAACGTCACAACAAAAATATCATACATACAATTTGTACATACAAGAAGTAGAACCTGATTATTCAGATTCATCCTATAGAAACCTTTTGAGGCGGGTCTGATTATACAACTATACATGTAATGTACATAGACCTTTTTATTTTACACTTTACAGTGAAAACCGATGTATATCAAAACTTGATAAAATTGGTATTTTCATTGATATGAAAATTCACTGATATCAAATCACACTGATATCAAAAGTTGCCAGTGACTGATATCAGCCTTTATCATATATTTACTACACAATATGTAATTTTTGCATATGCGATACAAACAAGAGTTACGTTCACGTATCGCGACACAGTATCTCGAAAGCGGTGTCAGTGCAAAAATTGATAAAACCCATATCATTCCTTGGTTGAAAAAGCCATATCACTCGTATCACATACCCACGTGACCCATATCATCCCTAGGGAGAAAAAGACGTATCACCAGATGATTGGCTCATAAAATTATATTCTATTCTTTCAACTCGGAACACTCGGTTCCTATTGTATTGAGTTTATTAGGTAGTGATCCGCCGACATGTTAGATTTGTTTGTTTGGATTGTGGTTTTATGTCCCAGGCAACAGTATTTTGTCATGTCGAGACGAATTTTCGATTTGTGCTAAATAATGCGGAAATAATATGCGCTCTACTGCACGCTTTGGCGGTATGTCAAAATGTATAAATAAGATAAAATAAAATAAAGAAAAAATAAAGAAAGAAAAAAAGAAAGGAGAAAAAAACTTGGTCATGAATTAAAATATATGATAAAAAGATTACGATATGACAATTTTCATGTACCCACGTATCAACCCTCGAATCCCGTATCAGCCCGAGACTCTCGTATCATCCCGAGGGCCGAAGGGTTGATACAAAGTACGATATGAAAATTGTCATATATTTTCACTGTGGATTTTGGATTACTTCTGATGTTTCCATTTACTTGACGTCATTAAATGTGTCTCACTTCAAAAATTCAAACGCCTATAGCTCCGTTATTTATGAAAGAAAACATAAAGTGTGGGTATTCATTTTCTTACTTAGAACGTAAGGAACAATGTGGTACCAGAATTATTTGTGTTTTCAAAAAATTTTGTTTTTTGCATTTTCACCGCCTGGTTTGTGAATAGGAAAATGCCCGTGTATTGTATAAAATAAAAAGAAAATTTGCCAAAACATAACAATTTTCTCTCGTGCTGCGTACTCGTGAAAATTCTGATGTTTTCAACTCACTCGATGAAATATATTTGGTATTCACCTCAAAAAAGCAAATAACCTCTATATATCCCATTTGACCAATTTGTGAATGAGGGCAACTATACCAACCATTGTAACCATTACGGCAGCCATTAGGCGTGATGTACTTATTACAGTTCAATTACACGTGATATACTAAGTCCAACATTGATGTTTTAAGGAACTCTTGAAATCGGATTACTGTAGTGACAAGATTGTCACGGCTTGATAAATTACCAATGCTAGGATATTTTATCTATTTTTGTTTAGACCAACACATGCTATCTTTCGAAGTGATCGCGCACGTGTGACAAATTGAGATGAAAAGTGAAATTTGGCTCGCAAAATTTAGTACGTATTTAACTCATAGTTGATTTCCATGTACGTGGTGATATCATGCATAGGAAGGGATTCATGTTTTGAATTATTTACCAATTAATTCTTAGATTTTAAAGGGCTAATGCACACGACAACAAACCTCACAAGAGAAAGTGAGGGATTCAAATTAGAAAATTGCTCACTTTGAATGATTGTCTCTGAATTCGGTTTGGAAATTTTATTTAATAGTATCATATGACGCTTTTTAGCTCACCTGAGCCGTCAGGCTCACAAGATGAGCTTATAGTATACCCATGCTCCGTCGTCCGTCCGTCCGTCCGTCCGTCGTCCGTCCGTCCACCATTTTCAAAGATCTTCTTCTCTGAAACAGCTTGGCCAATCAAAGCCAAATTTTACATGAAGCATCTATGGGAAGTGGGAACCAATGTGTATATAAATAATCCAGGTCACATGACCAAGATGGCCGCCATGTTCATATATGGTAAAAACCCTTCAAAAATCTTCTTCTCCAGAACCGGTGGACCGATTTCAACGAAACTTGGCATGAAGCATTGATGGCTCAAGCACTTCAATGTGTATATAAATCATGGCCCTGTGATGACCTTGACCTATTTTACAGCAAGGTCAACATAGGTCGTCAATGCATTTGAATGGGGAAAACTTTTAAAATGTCATTTTAAGTAAAAGTCTTGCAGGAAATGGGCAGTAGGACTGAATATTAATGATTCCGAAAAAATGTGCACCCCAGGGGCTCATATGCCCCCACCCCGGGGCAATATACATGTATATTACCATAATATTCAAACATCATCTCCTCTGAAACCGCTTGGCCAATTAAAGCCAAATTTTATGTGAAGCATCAATAGGAAGGGGTAACCAATGTGTATATAAATAATCAAGGTCACATAACCAAAATGGCCGCCATGCCCATATATGGTAAAAACCCTTCCAAAATCTTCTTCTCCGGAACCGGTACACTGATTTCAAAGAAACTTGGCATGGAGCATTGATGGCTCAAGTACTACAATGTGTATATAAATCATGACTCTGTGATGACCTTGACCTTTTTTATGGCAAGGTCAACATAGGTCGCCTATGCATTTGAATGGGGAAAACTTTTAAAAAGTAATTTGAGGTGGAAATCTTGCAGGAATGAGTAGTTTGACTGAATATTAATGATTCTGAAAAAAAATGGACCCAAGGGGCTCATATGCCCCCACCCCGGGGCAATATACATGTATATTACCAAAATATTCAAACATCTTCTTCTCTGAAACCGCTCGGCCAATCAAAGCCAAATTTTATGTGAAGCATTTATAGAATGAGGGAACCAATGTGTATATAAATGATCCAGGTCACATGACCAAGATGGCCGCCATGCCCATATATGGTAAACACCCTTCCAAAATCTTCTTCTCTGGAACCGGTGGACCGATTTCAACAAAACTTGGCATGAAACATCAATGGCTTAAGTACTACAATGTATATATAAATCATGGCCCTGTGATGACCTTGACCTATTTTACGACAAGGTCAACATAGGTTGCCTATGCCTTTGAATGGGGATAACTGTTATTTGTCGGTTGAAGGGAAAGACTTGCAGGAAATTGGCAAATGGACAGGATATTGATTATTATGAAGAAAAATAATGGACACCAGGGAATCATCTGCCCCTTTACTGGGGCTTTTTTCCATAATATGCAAACATGTTTATTGGTATATACGTACAACAGATCTCAGGTGAGCGTTTACAGGACCATTGGTCCTCTGGTGTTTAATTAGAAACGTTTCTTAGGCTATTGGCTTGAATGCAATATTGTTTTGACAAGTTTACAATTGGAAATAATATCTGGGCCAGAAACCAACGTCTGATCACATTTCTAGAACAGAAGGACTCATTGACATCGATACTGTTATAAATGAGCTTATGCCTTTGTTATGTGATCGATGTGTATATTGTTACTTTGGAACAACCATATTCATTTTAGTTGGTTGGGGTCGGAGCTTCTTGTCTGTTGCTTGGCCCACTGCGGTTAAACTTGTGTTTTTCTTTTGCTCCGAATTTCAGTAAGTTATTCGGCGCCCAGGGATCTCCATCGTCGGGCAGCTTACTGAGTCTGTGAGTCCTCGATTTTGATTCATCATGGTGGTTATCATGATTTATTTGTTAGCCCATGTTGATTCTTTTACTAGTTAGAGATTCAACACGAGCACCGAACAAATAACTGAATGTTATGAACCACTGCAGATGCGGGTGAGGTTAAGCCCTGTAAAACCGTTTTAAGCCCCACCCCCAACCCCCACCCAGTAAGTTTATATTACTGATCGTTCCAACGCGATACTTCTGTTGTGATTTTATTTGTTTTATGTTTTGGAGTCGAATTTTTGTGCTGTTTGAACCTTATGTATGTTTTCATTGTTTTATTTCAGTTCTGGTTACTTAGTGGCCGCCTATTGGAAAATAGCTGCTCACTCGGCTTACGATATGTTCTATAAGTATAAGTACCTAATTGTCAATTTGGTTTTTCCCACTTTGGATTTTAGAGTGGGAATTTCATTCTGATTGCGCCTTTTCCTGGTAGAAAATTGGTCAGCTACAGAGACAAAGTAACCGAAATAATACTGAGCAAATCTAAACCTCCTTCCTTATAAAGGGTCACTCTGTATATTTGATCACAATACGGAAAACAAAAGTAAATCTGACTTCCTTCCGAATCCTTATCGTATAATAAGTTGTATTATTGTCACATGTTTATTGTTTATGATGCATTTACATGTATACAGTTGAAATAAAGTTTAAACTAAATTAGATATTGTCCGATCTTCCCAAATGTCTGAAGAAAAAACATCTCTACGATATGTTGTGCATTACCAATTTACAAAATTTATTCAAGAGCTTCAAGAATCACAGACTACATGCTTTTTCTAGGCGTAACTAGTAAAATCGCAAAATAAACCTGAAATGGTACTACTTCTGGCTCAGGAATCAGCGAAACATCACATGACTAGGGCAATTCTCCGTTATAATGATGGAGTAATCTACATTGTACTTATGACAACGCCCCATGCTTAATATTTGCATTTTGACGGTTGTCAGCGATATATTGGCAATTAATTTATTAGAAATTTTAGTCAACATATAATACATACATGTGACACGGATTGGGCATAGGCAGAGCCTAATTTCGCCGTCTTCAAAGGTAAACAACCTTGGAAATATAGTCAATTATAAACAAGTCAGTTATACTTATTTTAGTTGGTTGGGGCCGGAGCTTCTTTTCTGTTGCTTGGCCCATCGGGGTTCAACTGGTGTTTTACTTTTTCTCCGGATTTCAGTTAATTATTCGGCTCCCAGGGATCTCCATCGACGGGCAGCTTTACTAAATCTGTTAGTCCTCTTTTTGATTCATCATCGTGGTTATCAAGATTTAAGAATAAAAATTCAATTTATTCAGAAATTCAAATTATTACATTATAGCGTTTCATCATTTAAGTGTTTGTCCATGATGATTCATTGACTAGTTAGAGATTAACCACGAGGACGAAATACTAACTAAATGTTGTAAACCACTGCAGAAGATGAGGGTGAGGTTAGGGCCCTGTAAAAGCGGTTTAAGCCCCACCCCCACCCACACACCCAGTAGTTTTATATTACTCATCGTTCCAAGGTGATACTTTTGTTGTGGTTCTATTTGTTTTATATTTTGGAGTCGTTTTCTTGTGCTGTTTGAACCTTATGTACGTGTTCATAGTTTTAGTTATAGGTTCGGGTAACCGAGTGGCCGCCTATCGGGAAATAGCTGCTCACTCGGCTTACGATATGTTCTTTAAGTATAAGTTTGTTTTTTCAGCCTCGTTTTTTTTAGTTGGATTTTTTTCTAATTGCGCCTTTTCCTGATCATTGCCTACTTGTACCTTTATACCATTTTTGAAATCTATTGGGCTAAAGGTTCTTTATCACTCATGCCAAAAAACCTTTGTGATTTGCTATATAGATACGATAGACAGACAGAAAACCAACAATTTGGGTTTCCGACCAAGCCTGACACAAACCGGGCTGTACAGTCACAGAAAAAGGTTAGAAGCTTGAAATTTCGGATTTAAGAAGAAGAGGGATAGAACTATCCATGAAGCGAAATTAAAGACGGTGCAGTAACTGCACAGCTGATCTGCGTCTTTGTTTTCGCATATATGCAGATTGGTGGTTTTCCTATGCAGCGGCTCATATGAAATTAGGTCCTTTGGAAGCAGCAATAATTCATAGGGAGATAGTATGAACCAAGTTGTGTTGCAATTTCGAGAATTTACAGAAGAATAGTACAAATTAACGAGGCCAAATAACTGAAATACTGTTCAGAATATGTCTTTAAACGTGTATATTTTGAGTACTCTGGATATTTTAACTGACCTCAAAGGACCAAAAGACAAATATAATCTGCACTATGTATGATGTTTGGGGGATGTTCTAGGTCGCCACACGACTCAACAGCAGGTGCAATAATAGCAAGTAAAATATAAATTCGTCAGTGTCCCTTTAGATTTGGCAGTCAAGGGGGAATACTTGTAATTGTAATTTTGCAATTTTCAACAGGATAGTCAATATAAGACTAGACTAAGTTTTATCCAAATGAGGTCAAATACACACATATTCTTTCTAAAGAACCCATCTTCACACGTGGTTCCGTATATCGCACCTCTCAGTAGTTTTACCACGGAATGAGAGTGGCGGACAAGCAGGGGAATTGACCTGTGGGTTGGAAATCTCTCCCTGGCTTTTCCAACCATAGTCCAATCCCACCGCACATTCACAACAAACTGAACAGTACAGATTGACCCGAAAGTACAAGTTTTAAACAGGCGTCTTCTGTTATAAGTGTTGGCACTGCTTTAATTTTATGAATCTACGTTTATTTTTCTGACCGCATTAACAATGTATATCTATAATTGATCGTAAGCATAATACGATCAAAGCAGCTCAAAGACCCGTTACTTGAGCCCAATCAAGCACAATCACGTTCGCAAAATTGGAATACTTGATTTTAAACTCAACGTTACATAATATCTGTTATTGTTTAACTAAAGGCAACGGTTTTGACTGCGACATATTGTGATGTTGTGCTTTAAACAGATATGCAAATTCTAAACTCGGTAGTATGTGAAATTTGTTTATCTAAGAAGCTCCTGTTTGTCCCGCTGTCATTCTGATTCTTAAAAAATCAAAGGGTTTTAGTGTTTGTGTTTTTTTTCTGATACCGACAACATGCAAATCCCACTTGCATTGAATACAAATATGTTTAAAATCGATCGTTGGTAATCAAAATTTTCCAAAAAACATTGAAATTTTACACTTTAAATCTCTAATTCTTGCATTTTCATCCATCCAATACAATGTGCTGCAAAATATAAGATTGATGCTGGAATTAACCATTAGTAATGTTAGCAATAAACATTATTCCTATTCCCCTTTATATATATATAAAAAAAAAAAAAAAAAAAAAAAAAAAAAAAAAAAAACGCCAGTAGTAATGGCCGCCACTATAGACCAAAACTTATAGACCAAAACTTATGGACCAAAACTTATAGACCAAAACTTATGGACCAATTCTGTTAAGCGTAGCGGCAGAATTGGTCCATAAGTTTTGGTCTATAAGTTTTGGTCTATAAGTTTTGGTCTATAAGTTTTGGTCTATAGGTGCGCACCCTGGGTCTTAGTTTATGAACTAGCTAAGTTGCATGTGTAGGTAAGTATCCTTGAGTTAAGACAAGCCTGCACATCTGCACATCTGAACATTTGCTCATCTGCACATCTGCACATCTGCTCATCTGCACATCTGCACATCTGCTCATTTGCACATCTGCACATCTGCACATCTTCTCATCTGCACATCTGCTCATCTGCACATCTGCACATCTGCTCATCTGCACATCTGCTCATCTGCACATCTGCTCATCTGCACATCTGTACATCTGCTCATCTGCACATCTGCTCATCTGCACATCTGCTCATCTGCACATCTGCTCATCTGCTCATCTGCACATCTGCACATTTGCACATCTGCACATCTGCTCATCTGCACATCTGCACATTTGCACATCTGCACATTTGCACATCTGCACGTCTGTACTTCTGCACATCTACACGCCTGCGCATCTACACATCTACACGCCTACACATCTTTAGAGACTATGAGATAACTGACATAGTCAAGTTTTCTGTAGGTGGTAAGTTCCATTACGAAATTAAGAAAGGGCCTTTTCCCCTCTTGTGTTCCTGGGTAGACTTGTCACATTGTGACACTTACTGGACTTGTCTGGGACAGTTGTGTGGGTATGTAGTAGATTATGTTGCTATACAGCTGAATGCGTCTGAAGAGTGTCTTAGTCTTGTATCTCAAGACTTCAACTCTGTTAGAGGCATGACTCTATAGCTTCCTTAGAGGCTGTAAAGTGGTATGCGTTTCACTGTCTCTTGGTCTTGTATCTCAAGACCTCAACTAGTCAAAATGCATAACTTTATAGCGTCTTCCTAATATATTGAGGCTTTTCAATGTTCTCGTATCTCGAGAACATCGATAAGCGTCAAAAAACTCAGCTAGTTATTGTCAAACTTTAAACCCTTTACTACTACCTCCTGAGAGGAGAAATGAAAACCCAAGACTAAATAACATTTTCAACATTTTTATTTGTCCCGCTAACTATGAATGCACGATGAAAGAGGATTACGACCGTCCCTCTGTTCTCGTTTACAAGTGTTTCCCCTGAATATAGCTACTATTTGGTTTATTGTTAATACTGTTCATATGTGTTTTATGTGGCAACAATAATGTCTGTTCCTCGGCCACTTCGTAGCTTGGTGGGTCATAGTCATTCAGTTTCTTCTCAATCAAGAATTTTCGTTTCTTGATGGCATACAGTCTTGATTCGTCCTCGTCATAATCTTCTTCATCCCTCAATCGTTTAGCTGTTTCCTGTATTTTCTTGTTAACTGGATCTTTTCTAAGTGCAGCTGAGAGATCAGTCAGATATTTGTAGCGGGATACGAACTCTGACAGATACTTTGGCTTTAGTTCATCATATGCTATCTCTTCAGCCTCTTGTACGTCTATGCCAGGATTTTCATGCAGGGCCTTTTCAACCGTTTCGTTGAAAGTGTCTTGCATCTTATCTGTCGTTATGTTCATCAAAACATCCCATGGTTTTATTTTCTACGGTTCATCCTCCTCCTCCTCATCAATATCATCCTCATCCTCATCTTCTTCTTCTTCATCATCATCATCATCATCATCATCATCATCATCATCATCATCATCATCATCATCATCTTCATCTTCTTCTTCCTCATCTTCCTCACTTTCTTCAGTTTCATCCTCTTCTTCCTCATCGACTTCTTCTACATCTTCAAGATCAGGTTTTCTGAAGATGTCCTTTCCATCGTCCAGTGATCTTCTTTCAGACATAACACTTTCTTCATCACTGTCTAACATGTTAGCCTGAGCACCTCTGCAGATACCACTGTCCTTGTGTCTTCTCAAATTGTATGATCTGGCAAATAGTCGATCGCACTGATGGCACTGATATCGACCCATAGCTGGTTAGTCGAAGAATATTGAGATTCATCCTGAGTCTGTCTCTTTTATACCATCGCTGGAGTTGGTTTTGTTCTAGTTCTTCTCAGATTGGGTTTCTTTGTAATCCTATGACGTTTAGCTGTTGATTTCTTCTTTTTCTCTGACAATTCTTTTAACAGTTCAGTCCGACACACTCTGCAATACTTCGATGGTCTGCACTCTCTAAGCCTTTTACTCAAAGCTGTATTCAACCTTTTCATAAGGTTTCTGATCTGTGCATAACTTGCATGAGATCCACTCGGTTTCTGTGTCACAGGTGTTTTCTTAGATTCTTCCATAGCCTTGCAGGATTGTTTTGTCTGTTCTTCTAAAGAAGTCATCTCTTTAGCGTGTTGTACAAAACTGATAATTTACAAACTCTTAGATTGTATTTATAGTATTTTTTCTTTCTACGAAAGTGTAATTTTAAAATCGTTTTGCCTGTTACAAAAGGAACAATCATACCATTTTCTGTTTTCAATGTAATGTGCACTTGGTCTACAATAGATTTTGAAACAGAAACATAGTGCAGAGTTTTAAATTCTTTATAGAATAAATATGAATCTGATTTACTTTGAAATGGAACAACTCGTAAAATAGGTGCTACAGTATCACCAATAAAAGTGAAACTTGCAATGTCAGAATAAACATAAAAGTTGCTAAAATTGTGATTCAACTTTGCATTGAACTTAAACACATTTTCCTCATTTCCTATAGGCTTTTCGACAAATGATGAATCTAATCCTAAGATTTGAGCAAATGGTTTCGGGAATATAAGCCTAACCAGCCATTCGTTTTGGGCTGATATTTTGAAACGTTGACTCAAATGATCATATGTCATAGTAATGTGAGCATTGAATTTTTTCAGTATGCCTTTTTCAAAGTTGTCAATGGAGTTCTGCATTTCTTCAGCTAGATATTCATGTGACTCATAATTTCCAGTTGGAATTGTTAGTTTGAAGTTATAGCAGCCGTTTTCACTGCTACATATCTCTGTGATGTTTTGATTTCCAACTCTGCGTAAACTGGATTGGTCTAGGAAAGTCAAAAAGAAATAGTTGTTTTCTTCTGTTATGTTGAGAACTTCAGATGGTGTTGCAATTTCAACCAAGGCAACCTCCCAGCTTTCCACGTCAATTTTGATAGGATGATCCAATCTTACAGTAAATTCAGACTGTTTATTTGATGGGAACATGTTCATAGAACTGTCACTTAGTAATGTCATGTAAAAATCCTTCATGTTTGAAGAACTACAGAATGTGTCAGTACTACTTGAGTGAATGGATAACTTCAGAAA
Source organism: Rugalucina vietnamica (assembly GCA_964017185.1). Taxonomy (NCBI): domain Eukaryota; kingdom Metazoa; phylum Mollusca; class Bivalvia; order Lucinida; family Lucinidae; genus Rugalucina; species Rugalucina vietnamica. The sequence goes on from OZ024873.1 coordinate 6,906,759, forward strand.
TGCAAATGCTTTATATCAGTTTGATTTAAATGCAAAACTGTATATAACATCATCTTTTGTCGATTTTCATTCATGTGTCATTTTCCGAAAATCATCTACTTTCAGTTTTATAATTTTCTGAAAATGCTAACCTACTTTTCTCAGAAAAACCAATACCGATAGTTCCCCTTGAACGTAAAAATATATCAACTATAAAATTAATAAAAAATTTTCTGTGCATATTCAAGCAAAATGTGTTTATTTATTTTCTTTTTAATTAGAAAATGTGATATTTAAGTAAATTGTATTACATTCAATACAATAATTGCACCACTTTTCTTACTTTTGATATGAGAATGGATTTCCATATGCAAATTTTCATTCACAAATTTTAATCATCTTTGAAAACTTCAGTTATATAAAGTTATAATGACCTGTGCTTATCTGTGAATAATAATAAAACAAAGAGGCATTTTACTTGAAGTTTCTATGTTTGTGTAGATGTGGATACTAATGCAAAATCAAATAAGGCTACCCAGGAACACAAGAGGGGAAAAAGGCCCTTTCTTAATTTTGTAATGGAACTTACCACCTACAGAAAACTTGACTATGTCAGTTATCTCATGGTCTCTAAAGATGTGTAGGCGTGTAGATGTGTAGATGCGCAGGCGTGTAGATGTGCAGAAGTACAGATGTGCAGATGTGCAAATGTGCAGATGTGCAAATGTGCAGATGTGCAGATGAGCAGATGTGCAGATGTGCAAATGTGCAGATGTGCAGATGAGCAGATGTGCAGATGAGCAGATGTGCAGATGAGCAGATGTGCAGATGAGCAAATGTGCAGATGTGCAGATGAGCAAATGTGCAGATGTGCAGGCTTGTCTTAACTCAAGGATACTTACCTACACATGCAACTTAGGTAGTTCATAAACTGAGACCCAGGGTGCGCACCTATAGACCAAAACTTATAGACCAAAACTTATAGACCAAAACTTATGGACCAATTCTGCCGCTACGCTTAACAGAATTGGTCCATAAGTTTTGGTCTATAAGTTTTGGTCTATAAGTTTTGGTCTATAAGTTTTGGTCTATAGTGGCGGCCATTACTACTACCGCCAAAGTTCTTACTGGCCACTTACATTTGAAACATTTCCTTCTGAATTAAAAAAAATGCTTACACTCTGAATAGACATACACTTCACCGGCAGTGAACAGTGACCGCCTACTGCATGAAGGGTTAAAGTTTCGATGATTTGTTTTTTCGTATGTTTGTACTTTTCAGGGATTTCCATTTACGATGAAGTTCATCAAGTTGAAACAATCTAATTAATGCACAATATGCGTGAAACCGACAGTCCGTGATATTTCTGATCAATCATCCCGCTGCATTTGAAAGATTATAATTAAGAACTCTGCGAGTAGCAACCAATGTTGTCTATGAATTCTGGTTTTAAAACTAGATTTCTGGGACAGATTTACCTTCAGTGCTATAAGGGCAAAACTGAATTGCGTAGTATTGTCGTCTAACACAATATGCAATTTTCTTACTCCATTTTGACTTTCTAAAGTCGCCAAAATAGCATGCCTGTTTCGATTTATTTTCGTGTTCTAGATTTGTATCCGCATAGTTTAAGCAGTCTTTGATGCTGTATCAACACTCATAATTGCGCATTGTAGGCAACCCTGCACTTTTGAATCATATCCATTTTCAAGCTACAGAACAATTTCGCATGTTTTATGACTTTTTCCTGACATTTGGCGAGGATTTTGTGTGGGTTTCGCGAGAAACCAGCGAGTAATTATGGTATTGACCGTGAACGGAGAAAGTGAGCTGCTCAACATTCGCAAGAAATGAAAGAGAGCAATGTGCAAAAGGAAAAGGTAAAAATAATCAATGGTCAGGAAATGGTGCAATGAGAAATAAAAATTTATCCGATATATGTATGTGAGAAATGAACAGGAAAACAGCGTGGTGCAAGTATGGATTTGAAATAAATAACTAAGCGTGGGTATTGCGACGAACGTAAACCCTTTCTTTATCTAATGTGAACACGAGGGATATCAACATCACGCTGACGGTACTGTTCATGTTTTTTCTCATTCATCAGCCTTAAAAAACACGATATATGTCTGTCGCTAATTACCTAGAAATTTATATTTTCTTGGCAATACTCTATAATTGACAATACTTCTGGGTTAGCAATCAGCAGATAATTCATTTTAGCCGTTGCATGAGAAAACCAACAATCTGACACAATCCGGCCTGTAATGTGACAGAAGAAAGCTAGAAGCTTGAAACATCGATATATGTAGAAGAGGAAGTGTACTATCCGTGTGGCGAAAACAAAGGCGATGATCAGAAGCGCAGTTTTCTTTGTTTTCGTATATGCAGATTGCTGATTTTTTGATGCGGCAGCTAAAATTTCAGTATTTTCTAGTGCTGCCAATACGTGACATCATACCGGAAAACCCTCGCTGTGCGGATTCCAACATGGCCCGACAAGATTGGGCATTGTCTGACCACAGCACGGACAAACAATCACATTTATAGGACGATTGACTCGTTTTGATGATTTAGCGAAAATAAATAAATGATATTTGAACACGGATTCACAAATATTCGGCGGTGCTTTTTTACATCTCACAGTGGATAACATACTCACAATTTCAAAAGCCGTTTTATTTAATGTCATTTTGCAACTTTCAACAGGGTGGTCGGTATAAGACTAATTGTGTCCAAATGAGGTCAATTACACACGAGTTAAACGTTGGTTAGAATCAAATCCGATAATAAATTAATGATTTCTCAAAATATCCTCGTTGATCTCAAAGGACCGAAAGGAAAATATTATCTGCACTATGGATGATGTACGAGGGGAAAGCAAAAAGTTCGTGGACTTTCTTAATAACTTTCGTATTTTCACAAATGTAATAATGGTCTATTGTCGACATTCATGTAAAATGTTATTTGTCGAATCTTATTTTTGATTGGTCAAATTACATCGACAAACACGTGGGGTTTGCTACCCCGGAGCACGCCGTAAAATCTCTGTTTACGTGTTTATTAATATTAAAATATTAAAAAAATGTCATTTCTAAATCTCCTTAAATTATGGTAATATTGATAATGATGTTATTCGGCTTGAAATATGAAATTGCAGTTCTCGCATTCGAAAGATAACGCTACAGCGACACTTTTTGAAAGACAAGTCTAAGCAAAAATTTAGTAAAAATGACGTTACTGGTAAATGGCGGAAACTTGCACATCGATAAAATTTGTGCGCGACTTCCGAATAAAAAATACAGAAACATCTGATTTGTTATAAACAGCTAGAGACACATCAGAACTGAAGCATACAACAGTGTTCAATGATGTGCAAAGTGTTAGTCACAACGAAATAGCTGTTAAAACAACAAGTAAGCACAAAAATCTACTGGAATAACTTTAACGTCATGGCATGCCACGTATAATCATATCGTCTGTCGCAGAAATTGTCATAAAAACTAATTTTTTCTAGCGATTTGCCTTAAACTTTCTACTGTAAACCTTCACGGCTGGGGAATAAATATATGAAAATTTGCTTGAAGTCGAATGAGAAATAATACTTTTATAGGAACTTTTGACTCGGCCAGCGTATACAGAAAACCCGTTGGCAAACGACGTTAACGTCTTGGCGTGCTCCAGGTAGCGCTAACACGCATCAAACAAATTGCCATAGAAACGATGTTTATCAAGCGATTTGTCTGAAACTTTCTATGCTTGTTTGTATTGAATTGGTCGCAAACATACGGTAATTCCAGAGAAATCGCATACATACTTTTGATTTTATTGACAAAGTCCGCGAACTTTTTGCTTTCCCCTCGTACGTGGAGACATTTTAGGGCCGCCACACGGCACAATACCGGCTGCAGTAATAGCAAATAAACATACAACTGAGACCCTTTAAGAAAAGTGAGCATATTCATAAGAAAGGGGACGGACGGGCCATACCGCGGTTTCGGCTACTTAAGCTTCGTCAGTGACCCTTTAGATTGGACAACATGGAGCAAAGGGGAATAACTGCCATTTTCAGCAGGGTAGTTGATATAAGACTAGTTTTATCCAAATGAGGTCAAATACACACGTACGTAATCTTTCCCCAGAACCCATTTTCACATGTGGTTCCATATATCGCACCTCTCAGTTGTTTTACCCCAAAATGAAAGTGGCGGACATGCAGGGGAAATAATCAGTGGGTTGGAAATCTCTCACTGATTTTGCAAACAATAGTCTTGATGATTCATTGACTAGTTAGAGATTCACCACGAGGACCGAAGAACTAACTAAATGTTGTGAACCACTGCAGAAGCTGAGGGTGAGGTTAGGTACCTGTAAAACCGGTTTAAGCCCCCCAGTTATTTTATAACTGACCGTACCAAGGCGGTACTGCTGTTCTGGTTCACACTTATCAAAGTTATTCCAATTACGAGTTTCATGTTGCATGGCTTTGTGACCACCCAAATATAATGGCTGTTCACTTAGCCCTCTGCATTTACTTGTTCTGTCCAAGCTAGCACTGTGACCACCTAATACCTTCAATAGCTGCTCACTCTGCTTTCCGTTATTCATGTTAAACGTTGGTATCTATGTTTAGTATTTTCTTAATATGATTTCTTATTTCTTGTTTATCACTGAACCACTACAGAAGCTGAGGGTGAGGTTAGGTACCTGTAAAACTGGTTTAAGCCCGCCAGTAACTTTGTGTTACTGATCGTTCCAAGTCGATACTTCTGTGGTGGTTCTTTTTGTTTTATGTCTTGGTGTTTAAAAATTTTTTGTGCTGTTGGCGCCTTATGTATGTTTTCATATTTTTAGTTAAGTTAAGGTAACTGAGTGGCCACCTATTGGGAAAATAGCTGCTCATTCGGCTTACGATATGTTTCATGTTATAAGTACCTGATTGTTAGTTTGGTTTTTTCCCACCTCGGTTTTTGGAGTGGGAATCTTTTTCTGATTGCGCCTTTTCCTGATCTTTGCCTACTTGTACCTTTCCAGTACCAAAAACACTTTAGTTGCATTGCAGAATGTCAGGATTAAATATCTTCCACTGGCTAAAAAAGCATGCTGATTGGGCAAGCCTTGTTTTCACAGTATAAATTCAAATGACCAAACAAATACCCCCCCCCCCCCAAACCGGTGTAAGACTATCTAACTAGTCTAGAATGCTTATTTGAAAATGCTACTTGTTTGTTTTTATTTTTATTTTTATTTTATTTTTAAATGCCAAATGATAGTCGTCATGTCCTAATTGAAACAGGTAGTAACACATTATAAAATAAAAAAATCCCAACAATATGCTTGCATGTGTCTAAATCATAATTGTAAAGTGTTATTTGTGAAATGCAAATTGCTACATGCTAAATGCTTATCGTAAATGTTAAATGTAAAATGCTGACTGTTTATTAGACAATACGTATGGTCAACAATGTTTGTAAATGTTGATTTATATTTCACCCTATCCAACAATGTGTAATATTACGGAAATAATTAATATTTTATATCAACTTTCTTCAAAAGTTGTAATTACCCTTTTCAGCATTTTATAATCGGCATTTTTTATGTCGCCTATCCTTCCTTATTGTCGTAATCCAACTCTTGCATTATGTAATATTAAACTAGCAGTGTAAAGAGGTATTTTCAAATGACGAAAGACGGGTGTTTAACATTTGATACTGTGCATTTTATATAATCATATATAGTTATATGTGATTCAATATCCAATTCGAGACGAGTAAATTATGATATATAACATTATTTTAACAATGACGCATTCTCCAATTATTATGTGAATCAATATTAGAAATTGGACATTAGCAACATATTGTTTTTGACTATATTAGGCTGGCTTGCTGAGCGAACATGATTTATGAATAAATAAAATATAAAGCTGCGGAAAAAATTGCATGCACTATAAAAAGTAAAATTTTGTTTAAGATAAACGTCAAAATGCAAAACAATATATACTGAACAAAAAAGAAACGCAACAATTATATTCCACTATTTTTTTTTATTTAACTATGATATATATACACATGGAAATAAGTTAGGGAACACTTTAAGCTCTTGGGAAAAGTTTGAAAAAATCCATTTTCCTATTTTCTGGCGATACTGAAATTTTTATCACATGTATTTCATACCTTGGCCTAGCTACAGGCCAATTTATGGACATTCACAAGATTTTTTCCACGTACTACGGAGGACACAATGTGTCATGTATGAAAAACTCCACTTTTGCTGAATTAGAGTTTGCCTTTTTGCTTCTGCACTCCGCAAAACTCAACTTTTGAATGCGAAACTGGAATAGAATGTTGCATCTGATTGTTCTCAATGAATAAACGACTTCGGATCTTAAAATTCATGTTTCATCTCCAAACCAACTGAGCATACAAAATCTGCAGTTTGCATTGATTTCTATGGAAATCAAAATGTGTGGAATTTTTGCAAATAAAGTCTTAAAAGAATAATTCCGCTATGGCGCTGTGACCAGATCGTGCATGTTTAAATTCCTAAAGGGTCATATCGAATATCTGGCACAACGTTTACAATCTGCAAAATGTATAGCCAAAGAACAAAACGTGATCATAAAACCTACCCCCGGAAAAGTATGGATCTACCGCCGACAGTCGGTCAGAAAATAAAGAATTAATGATAACCAATCCACAAGCAATGTCTCAGCTTGATGCTTAAGAAAATTGATCACAATGCGAGTTTACAGAATGAAGTTATCGCAAAAAATATCAGCGCGTTTCGTAAATTTAGCGAAAAATTTCTGAATCAAGGATGGCCGCTGTCCGCCTCAGTTTATGTTTGATGCTTACCATTTTCACATAGAAACAACTTTGGATACTACAGATTCTGTGAAGTTGTCAAATTATTCTTTATAATTCTTACAAAGGAGGATATATACAGTCCAAAGTTGGTAGTCACATTATTGCAGGTGTTCCCTAACTTATTTCCATGTGTATATAATCAGAAATCATTGCATTGTCTACTTCTGCATTAGATTTCAGACTTTTAAAATGCAAGAAATCGATTTTCATTTTAAGAGTACATGTATTTCCGGAGTTACTCGATGCCGACCACAGGCATTCTGAAGGGAGTAAAACATACAGCGCGCATTCGCAAGCATACACGTAATGGTACGATTTAAATTGGCTGTAAACTCCCATTACAAATCACCATGTACCGCTCAGCAGATCACTCACAAGTTAAAGAAATAAAATGAATACAATTTGAATTATCACCCTTTCAATTAAACATATAGGGATTTTGATGGTTTTAATTACAAGCTCAACCACGAGAACCGAAGAACCAACTAAATGTTATGAACCACTGCAGAAGCTGAGGGTGAGGTTAGGTACCTGTTAAATCGAATTAAGCCCGCCAGTAATTTTATATTACTGATCGTTCCAAGGCGATACTTCTGTCATGGTTCTTTCATTTTATGTCTTGGTGTTTATTTTTTTGTGTGTTGTTGGCGCCTTATGTATGTTTTCATATTTTTAGTAAAGTTTAGGTAACTGAGTGGCCACCTATTGGGATAAATAGCTGCCCATTCGGCTTACGATATGCTTTCATGGTATAAGTACCTGATTGTTAATTTGGTTTTTTCCCATCTCGGTTTTTAGAGTGGGAATCTTTCTCTGTTTGCGCCTTTTCCTGATCTTTGCCTACTTGTACCTTTTTGTTTGTCGTGGAACTTGATTTATTTTTCATGAATTTTTGAGAGGGGGCAGTTGACATTTTTTCTTGGTGATTTGTGGGTTAAAATTGTGCGCATGACCAGAGCATATGTTTTTGTATTTACATTATTTAAGACGACATAATTTTCTCATTTAATTTCAATCGAAATGAAATAATTTTTGCATGTTATACCCTAATATCCGATAAATAGAAATCATACACCAACAGTCTGAAATTATCTAATTTACCCTTAAACTGGAAAATCCTCGGTGACCTATTGTTGCTTTTTTGTTCAGTATATATGCACTTATAGATGTTGTTCAATATTCTTGTGGTCAATGGACGCATTTCAGTTTACTTGAGAACGAACCAATGATTACAAACAGTGTAAATCGTTACACAAGTGTAATTATATATTGTGCAAGTTGATATAAAATATGGAAATATTAATTTGCTGTGTAAAAATTGTAGTAAATAAGTTTATAAAAGATTTATCGTTCTCTTTCATAAGTCCATCAGCTGAAAATTTCACTCCCTCTAATCTAACCTTATCCGTTGATGTTCTTTTCGACTAGAACTAAATTTTGTATTCAAGCAAACTTTATTATTCAGTTTTTTGCTGCCTTAATGGTTTATTCTATATATCCTTAGGAGCACCAGGCATTTCACAAAATGCTCATGAAAAGGGGGTAGGGTTGGTAAATCGTCCATAAAACCATTTCTGTGAGACTTAGAAACACGCCTTATGCCTGTATTGAAAGTAGACAGACCGCTCTTTAACATAGTGTAAGCTGATTTGGTTTTGCTACTGAAAGGTCACGGCGCAGGGGTCACCGTTAAAAATCGATGCGCACGGACTTCTTCTTCTTTTTTTTTTTTTTTTTTTTTTTTTTTTTTTTTTTTTTTTCGCGATTTGATTCCCGATTTTTTCCTCCTTTCTCCTCTCTTTCTATCTATCTTTTTTCTCTCTTTTCTTTTTTCTTGTGTTTTTTTTTCAACCCTAGCAGTTTGGTCGCACTTGTTTGGTTTGAGCGTGGTGGCGATTCAAAGATAACAGGGTAAACTCGACCTTTTTTAACACAGAAAAATCACGTTTTTCTCCAACTTTCTGGACCTCTTACTCGCTTGTTTGATGTACTGTGCAATTAGGTTTTAAATCGGTTAAAGCCGACTTACTGGGAATTTGAAAAATATAAACAGATTGCACATGCTAGCATTAACAATGCCGTGAGGGTCGATCAAAAAGTGTTTGTCAGCAATTACGCATAAATACGCTCTGGTAGTGGAAAGGATATGCAGTTTTATTTGGTATTGGGCAATATTTCTTTTCTGGTGCCACACTGTTATTTGTATTTTATGTAAAACTATGTTATGTTTGTAATCTTTATTATACAAAAGGGACGCATATGGACACCATTTCAGTACTGTTAAAGTGTAAGTATTGTATATATTATCTTGGGAAAAGCTGCCTTGGTCAAAGAGGTGTTTATGGTGTGTTTCACCATTACGAAAACATGCCCATGCAATATACAATTTTTTCTTAAATTGTATATAAAGTGAAAATTTTCAGATTTGTTAAAAATATTTTTCTTATTTTTGCTCAAAACATAGATTGTGGGTACAAGTTAGAACCGACTCGCCAAGGCGGTTCTATCGAGTACCCACAATCTATGTTTTGGAGAAAAAATAAGAAAAATGGGTATACTCAAGCATACTCCAGTTTTACTATATGAAAGTGGGGTTTAATGGGGTATTCATTGCACGGACATGTTTTCCTGATGCTATCGGATTGTCACCAACATGACCATTTCGTGCTTCGTAATAATAAGGTTATGATTTATTATTCTCTTAGAGACTTTGATCACATCTGCGTTTGGTTTTTCACGTCATCAATTGGCTTTAGAGAACACCAATCGATTAAAAAAAACAACAAAAACAATTATCTTACTGTGAGTAAATCAAAATATGAAAACTATCATCGAACACAAGCAATTACGTAAGAATGGACAATGCAGACTATATTTTACTTTTGGTCCTTTTAGATCAGCGAGGGAATTCTGGGAAATCAGAAATTCATTATCGATTTACATTCATTTTCTAACCAACGTTTTATATATTTGGCTCTGTTTGGATAATACTAATCTTTGTATCGAAAGGTACAAGAAGGTAACTATATCAGGAAAATGCGCAATCAGAAAAAAAAACTCCAAAAACCGAGGTTGAAAAAAAAAACTAACAATCAGTTACTTATACCATGAAAATATATCATAAGCCGAATGAGCAGCTATGTTCCCAATAGGTGGTCACTCAGTTACCTAAACTTAAGTAAAAATATGTTAACATACATAAGGCGCCAACAGCATAAAAAAATTAAAGGCGCCAACAGCACAAAAAATAAACACCAAGACATACTAACGATAAGAACCACCACAGAAGTATGGCATTGGAACGATCAGAAATATAAAATTACTAGCCGGCTTAAATCGATTTTACAGGTATGTAACCTCACCCTCAGCTTTTGTAGTGGTTCACAACATTTAGTTAGTTGTTCGGTCCTTGTGGTGAATCTCTAGCTTGTCAATGAATCATCATGGACAACCAAATACATCATGATAAATATCATGATGAATCAAACACGAGGACATACAGACTGCGTAAGCTGCCCGACAATGGAGATCCCTGGGCGCAAAAGAAAAACACCAGGTGAACCCCGGTGGGCCAAGCAAGAGACAAGAAGCTCCGGCTCCAACCAACTAAAGTGAATATCTTTATGTCGGAGCCATGACTATCCTGTTGAAAGATGCAAAACTACAGTATTTCTCATTGGCTCCATTTTGCCAAATCTAAAGGGTCATTAAAGAGGCTTATGCAGCCGAAACCGCGGTGTGGCCCATCATTTTTCTTATTCATATGATCACTGCTCTTAAAAAATAAGACTGAGATTCTTTAAGAGCAGTGAACAGAATAATGAGAAAGGGGATGGGTCATACGGCGGTTTCGGCCACTTAAGCCTCTTCAGTGCCCCTTCAATTTTTGGCTATATGTAGCCAAGGAGAATTACTATAATTTTGCATCCTTCAACAGGGTAGTCAATAAACAGACTAGTATAATCCAAATGGGGCCCAAATATAATTAACATAGGTTAAAAAATGAATCTAAACCGGTAATAATTTTCTAAATTCTCAGAATACCCTCACTGATCTCAAAGGACCAAAAGGAGAATATAATCTGCACTGTGGATGATGTACGGAGAAACTTTAGGGTTGCCTCACAGCACAACACCAGCTGCAGTAATGGCAATTAAAAATAAAACTGAGACCCTTTAAGAGCAGTGAACATATAAATGAGAAAGAGGATGGGTCATACCGCGGTTTCGGCTTCTTAAGCCTCTTCAGTGACCCTACATGATTTTGCAATATAGAGACAAAGAGAATTACTGTAATTTTGCATCCTTCAACAAGGTAATTAATAAACAGACTAGTATAATCCAAATGGCACCAACTATAATAAACATAGGTTAGAAAATGAATCTAAACCGGTAATAATTTTCTTAATTCTCAGAATACCCTCACTGATCTCAAAGGACCAATAGGAAAATATGATCTGCACTGTGGATGATGTACGGGGAGATTTTTTAGGGCCGCCACACGTCACAACACCAGTTGCAATAATAACAAATAAAAATAAAACTGAGATCCTTTACGAGCAGTGAACATATTAATGAGAAAGGGATGGGTGATACCACGGTTTATAAGAATAAAACAAAACTGAGATCCTTTAAGAGCAGTGAACATATTAATAAGAAAAAAGTGGGGCATACCGCGGTTTCGGCTACTCAAGCTTCATCAGTGGCCCGTTAGGAAACCTATGAAATCTTCCGAAAACCTTTAATATCGGTTTTGACACAGTTGTCTAACCAATGCTCTTGTACCTTTTCCTTGTGCCTTTTCTTTGCCTATTTGTACCTTTTTAACACTTTTCGGGCTCTCGGGTGCATGTTTTTGGCTGGACAGGTCAGGAAAATATCATACCCACCTGTCGCTCAGCGGGTAATTACTACTTAGTGTACATTTGCGACTTTCAAGAGAGTTGTCAATACAAAGACTAGTATCATCTAAATTGGACGAAAAGTGTTAAAAAAGGTACAAGTAGGCAAAGAAAAGGCACAAGGAAAAGGTACGAGAGCATTGGTTAGACAACTGTGTCAAAACCGATATTAAAGGTTTTTGGAAGATTTCATAGGTTTCCCGCCCAAAGTTTGAGTGTTTCTGGCAGATTCTGTGTGATACATGTATGTATAGAAAATATGTTGCATTCGCCCTAAAATTCAACATTTGATCAATGCAACACCATGGTGGAAACCTCTTGATGTTACATACATGCAGCATAAATCTATGTCAAAGGGGGAGGGGGTAAGATTTTTTCAAAAAAATATTTTGTCAGAGATCATATTTTTTTTGCAATAGATAATCAAGGAAATGCTACAATATGATTATTGCAACACAAAATTTTGGGTAGAAACTATTTATCCACGAAAAATATGTACAACATCTTTATTAGATTTATAACTGTAAACAACACTGTCCATCACTTATGCAAAAACCTGTACCTTAAATATACTAGGCAAAATAAATAAAGCAAATTTTACTTTGAACATTGACTCCATATATTTTGTAGACATTAGGGAAGTTCTTCCGACAATGGCTTGCATGTATCCAATTATGGTAAAACCAGTCTGTGTGTGATGCTGAAGTGACATTTGATTTTAAGCTCACAGAGGCATATCTCAAGTAAAACATAAACCATCAAATATTGATATACATATTTTGCACAGTATATCTATATGCATCATAAGTGTACACCTTGTGTATACCTATTAAAATAGGACAGTCAGACTGTTCATTCAGATAGAACATACATATACAGTATATGCCCATAGCCCTGGTGAATTACAAATAATGGACCTAAGCCCATTTTTCGGTTTTGGGGCTTTTTGACAGCCTCCCCCCCCCCCTTGCCCAAACATGGCATTTGGATATAATATGTCATTTACAAAAATACATTTGTGTTCAAAATATTTTGGTTGGGCAAAGGGGAGAACATGGTCTTATAAAAGGTTCCCTATTCCCTATATGATGCTATATTAAATTCAAAGATTTTGTACAATTTTTAAAGAAGTCACTGCTTCAGTTACACAAAACATTACATGCCTAAAAACAATAGAAATTAATTTTTCCACTGCAATAAACGGCATTTCAGTGCCTGGAACGTGAGATTTTGAAAATTTCTTGGGCATTTCACTGAAGAAATCTTCCGAAAACCTTTCTGATTTCTATAAATATCTTCGCTGATCTCACAGGACCAAAACAAATAACACAATCTAAATCCACCACTTCCTACAAGGAAACAACTGTAATGATTCTAAAAACCAAAACGTTAAAATGAATAGAACCTTAAATTACGAGGAACTGGATTTATTACAGAACTATTTTTTATTATTTATGTATGTTTGTTTATTTAACTTTTCTGTTGCTCGCAATGGGATCCTTTGGCAACGCAGTTGTTAATTTAAGAAAGAAAACGTTATTGAAAACCCGTTTCAATAACGCACGTGCAAATGTGTAAAGATTCAAACTGACCGGCATTTATCTTTAGCGAGGGATCCAACAGATAAAGCCCCCTAGTAATTTTATATTACTGATCGTTCCAAGGCGATACTCCTTCTGAGGTTCTATTTGTTTTATGTTTTGGAGTCAAATACTTGTGTTTTATATTAAAGTTAAATTCGGGTAACTGAGTGGCCGCCAATTGGAAAAAAAGCTGCTTACTCGGCTTACGATATGTTAACGACATGTATATAAGTACCAAATTGTCAGTTTAGTTTTTTCCGACTCGGTTTTTTGGAGTGGGAATTTCATTCTGATTGAGCCCTTTTCTTGATCGTTGCCTCCTTCTACCTTTTCAAATTGAGTTGTTTGAATTTTCTGAATAATTATATGGCGTGAAGAAATTCTATTGCATCTCCGTAATTCAAAAAAAGTTTTAAGATTAGCTAGATTAGGTACGCCGGATTGTGATTTTGACATGTCCGAATAAGATTGATCTCATTTTGGATTATATCGCCTGATCGGACAGTCATGTTCCAATAGAATTGGATGACAGTGTGACATGAACTTCTGAAGGGTTTATTTAGCGCCACACAAAATAGATGCAAAATGCAGACTTCCTTTGGTATCCGTTACACTTGCATAAAAGAAGCTCAGATAATAATTTATAGTTTACCTGACACAAAGTAAGCTGATCCAAAGTTTGATCAATTGCGACTGAAATGACTTGAACGAAGTGTCTCGTTAAACAATAACAATCATTGAATGGCTGTCTTTTATCGTGTGGCTTAAGAAATGTAGTACAGATACAATTTTTCAAGAGAAATGGCAACTGAGAAGAAAAGTTAAAGGTAAATAACGGTCAGGAAATGGCGCAGTCAGAACGAAATGGCGCAGTCAGAACGAAAGCCAAACTCCCAAAGTTGGTTAAAACCTAAATTGACCATCAGCTTCAAATACCAAGAGATATCGTAAGCAGCCGAGTGAGCAGCTATTTCACAAATACTTGGTGACTCAGATACCAGGACTACTAAATATATGAAAACGCAAATAAGAAGTCAAACAACACAAACATTTAACAACAAAACATAAACAAATATAACCACAAGAGAAGTGTTCGTTATACAAAATTTTTGAGATTTGAGAGAGGCCTAAACAGGTTTTACTGGGTCCCTACCTCACCCTCATCTTCTGCATTGGTTCACAACACTTTGTTAGTTGTTCGGTCCTCGAATTATTTTAAAAGCGCATATCTAACCACATTGTGATCAGATTTGGATTTGGTTTTCACCAACCAACTTCCAATTGAATGGATATCATTTTCAGTCAAAAACGTTTTTTTTTTTTTTTTTTTTTTTTTTTTTTTTTTTTTTTTCGATTTTTGGGGTACAAATCGCATTTTTGACAAAAATCACAAATTTCGAGAAGTTTCAAAAATCGCTGTTTCATGACTTGAATATCAGCCTTTACACGCAAAGAAACTTTTTCGTGATAAAATGTTTCTTGCAGCCAGTGTCCACCCCTAAGCCCACCTACTTGGCTTCGTGTACGGCAAATTTTAGGGGTGCATGTGATCGGACCAATTACATGTGTTGAAAAAATGTAGAAAGAGAATTTTATCAAATTTTCAATTTTCTTTTCCTGCATAAATTACCTTCACATATATGTAAAAATTGTGAAAATATGTAGGTGTTAGGCACCCTGGCATAATACGGACAAAATGATCCTTATCAAACTTATAGAAGTATGATAATGCACTACTGTCATTTGGAATTTTTATACAAGGGCCATTGTAAGATTCATGTAGAGCAAGCGTATGTCTTTTTCTCTTCACATTATCCATACTGAGTATGTGATGATAATGATTCATGGTAGAAAGTCTGCCAATGCAATTACTTTGTATGAGTCGCGAAATAAGAAAACCGGTCTTCGGGGTTTCCGACCAGGTCTGACCCAAACTGAAATGTACAGTCATTGAAGCAGGCTATAACCTTAAAATTTCGTTTTATAAAGAAGAGAGGTTGTACTATCTCTGTGTCGTGAAAATAAAACCGCTATTCACCTGTGCAGTTTTTTTCCCAATAGGTGGCCACTCAGTTACCTAAACTTAACTAAAATTTGATGACATACATAAGGAGCGAACTGCACCAAAAAAACACACAAACAAACAACAAAAAAACAACAACAACAAAAAAAAAAACAAAAACACCAAGACATAAAACAATAAGAACCACCACAGAAGTATCGCATTGAAACGATCAGTAATATAAAATTACTGGCGGGTTTAAATCGATTTTGCAGGTACCTACCTCGTCCTCAGTTTCTGTAGTGGTTCAGTTTTACACAAATATAAACAAGAAATAAGGAAATTATGTTAGGAAAAAAGTATACATAGGAACCAACATGAAACATATATAACGGAAAGCAGGGTGAGCAGCTATTGAAATTGAGGTGGTCACAGTGCTACATGTAGCTTGGACAGAACAAGTAAAACGCAGAGGGCTAAGTGAACGGCAAATTGATATTCGGGTGGTCACAAAGGCATGCAACATTAAACTCATAAATGAAATAACTTGGGTAAATGTGAACCACAGCAGCAGTACCGCCTTCGAACTGGGGGGTTGACATATATAAGCTCCAACAGCACAAAAAGTTTAAACACCAAGACAATAAAGAACCGCCACAGAAATATCGCCTTGGAACGATCAGTAATATAAAATTACTGGCGGGCTTTAATCGATTTTACATGACCATTACCTTACCCTCAGCTTCTGCAGTGGTTCAAAACATTCAGTTATTTCTTCGGTCCTCGTGGTGAATCTCTAACTAAAACCAGTTAAAGCCCCCTCCCAGTATTGTGTTATTACTGATCGTTCCAAGACGATACTTGTTGTTATTCTAACTGTGTTGTATTTTGGTTTAAATTTGATTTTTATGCTATTGCACCTTATGTACGTTTTCATATTTTTAGTTAAATGCTGGTAATTGAGTGGCCGCCTATTGAGAAATAGCTGCTCACTCAGCTTACGATATGTTTTCTACGTATAAGTGCCTGTCAACTTAGTTTCTTTCCACCTTGGTTGGTTGGAATTTCTTTTTGACTGTGCCATTTCCTGATCGTTGCCTACGTTTATCTTTTCCTTTAACTGATGGTAAACAGTTCGTGTTCGTCGACTGCCGTTCTTTCTCGAGCGGCGAGAGCCCGATTTGATTTGTTCTGGCTTTTTGCTTGTGCTTAAGGTTGTACGCTATCACCAGAGATTGTTTGTTTTCACAAAATGTCTTTTTGTTGCCGTTTCTTTGACAAAACAACAAAAACGTTACGTATTAATAAAACAGTATCAGCAAACAACTTACACTACTGACAATCACATGGTATGGTATACATACAAATCGATAAATGATCGCATTTTTATTCGATGACACACACTGCAATTGCATCAAAAGTTGAGGTTAGATATTCCTAGTTTTCTCCTATAGCGTGTACGCTACTGAAGAATAGATGGATGCAGTCCATGCAGAAATTTAATATTTATTGAAAGAAAGTAACATAAGAAATCCCGGTTATTTTGTTTTCGCAAACACGTCAATGTTATTGTGTTGGAAGCACTATATGTTCATGGGGCGGAAGTGTTTGCGAAAACGAAAGAACCTGAATTTCTTATATTACTTTCGTTGAAGAAAACTCGAATTTTTCATCTCAACTTCGGGCAGATTTCATTAAGCGTCACCCATTCCATACCACGTGTTTATCAGCTGTGAATTTAGAAAACAGATATTTATGAATAAATATTGTTTATCATGTTAACATACACATTATTGTGTGTATTTTATACTTCAAATACATTTTAACCAGTTTTAAGCAAAATGATAACCAATGTATAGTAAGCGTTTTCAAAGTCATTTAGTATATATAGAGAGATGTTGGCAGGCTGTTGTCTAAGCAAAAACTGAGTTAAGGTACCTAATTCGGCCTTCTCTATTTCGAGTGCCCCTTAAATTGTGCACAATCACTGCATTTGTTCTAACAAACACACATGTCCAAATAATATGCACATACTTTCTCTATCCAAGGAAATATGTAAATGAGCACTCTGCGCGACTGCCAAATATGTATTTTACGCTCAAGTTCAGTCAGCAATGCTTTAGGAGATATATTAAAACTTACACGTAAATAATCTAAGATTATTTAGAAAATAGTTAGATTATTTAGAAAATAGGTGAATATAAAATCTAATATTTAGATCATTTGGAGGCAGTGAAAACATTCAAATAAATCTAATATATGTCATATTGCACAATTTCTGATAATAAATCCTCATCAGTTACCCTTTTGAACCGGCAACGAAGGCCAGACAATTGTGCTGCAATTTCGAGAATTTACGCAGGGGTTGACTAAATAAAAGACTAATTCCTAAATGAGGTTTAATAAGTAAAACATTGTTTAGAATATGTCTCTAAAAGTGTAAGTTTTGAATTCTCCAAATATTCAAACTGAAATCAAAAATATAATCTGCACTGTGAATGATGTACCGAGAGACATTTTAGTGCAGCTACACGAAACAACACCAGCTGCAGTAATTACAAATTTAATATAAAATTTAGATCCTTTGAAAGCAGTAAAACATTCAAAGAAGTCTTATATATGTCACATTGCGCAATTTCAGGTAATGAACCCACAATCAAAGACCCGTATGAACCGGCAACGAAAGTGCTGCAATTGCAAATCATTAAGTGTTGTCTCGTCCAATGTGTGGACATGTTTGCCCCGGCAGGTGAACTACAGGCTTAAGTGATAACGGGACAATTTTGAAAAAAGCCTAAGCTGATTGTGATAAATAGAACGAAACCGACGTGTTACTGTTTAATTGGAAATACAGTATCATGTTTTTAGATCATACTCAAACAAAGCAGATAACGATGGGTGATTTAGTAAGCAGGAATCATGCAAAACTCTATGAACAACAACTGTTAAAGTAAGAGATAACATTAATGCACTAAATTCTAACGAAGGTTATTTAGCAATTTAACAGTTCACAACTGGGTTAAAACTATTTTTCTACTATGTCCGAGTATTTAGCAGAGAACAGGATACTGGTTCATACATAACCAGTTTGGAGGGAAAGGCGGGGAACGCGATATATACTGTATACTTAGTGAAAAGCGAGTTTGTCAGCTGGACTCGAGGGTTATAAGTATTTGAGTCCGTTTGGTGCCGGTTTGTTTTATTGATCAAGACACATGAACTCAACACATGAAGCGATGGCTCGGTCTCGACAAGACTGAAAAGCTGTACTGTTTGTATGATATAACAATTGTCATAGCAACATTTCGCTGATTACATTTATCACAATTTTAATTTCCAGGAATATGTTGTTTTACATGGCAAACAGCAAAATTGAAAACATGGTATGGCCTATCCACTTTCTCATGAATATACACATGGAAATAAGTTAGGGAACACCTGTCATAATGTGACTACCAACTTTGGACTGTATATATCCTTCTTTGTAAATATTATGAAGAATGTTTTGACAATTTGTCAGAATCTGCAGACTCCAAAGTTGCTTCTATATGAAAATGGTTAGCATCAAACATAAACTGCGGCAGAGAGCGGCCAACTTTGGTTCAGAAAATGTTTGCTAAATTTAAGAAACGCACTGCTACTCTTTGCGATAACTTCATTATTTGAACTCACATTGTCGTAATTTTTCGTAAGCATAAAGCTGAGGCATTGCTTGTGGAACTTGGATCATAACTTCTTTATTTTCTGACCGACTGTCGGCGGTAGGCCCATACTTTTCCGGAGGTAGGTTTCATGCCTACGTTTTGTTCTTTGGGTATACATTTTGCAGGTTGTAAATGTTGGGCCAGATATTCGATATGACCCTTTAGGAATCTAAACATGTACGTTCTGGTTAAAGTGTCCTAGCGGAATTATTCTTTTACAGCTGTATTTGCAAAATATTCAAGAATTTGGCTTTCCGTAGAAATCAATGCAAACTGTAGATTTTGTATGATTAGTTGGTTTGGAGATGAAGCATGAAGTTTTAGGTCCGAAGTCGTTTATTCATTCAAAACGATCAGATTTAACATTTTATCCCTGTTTTGTTTTCAAAAATTGAGTTTTGCGGAGTGCAGAAGCAAAAAGGCAAACTTGTATTCAGTAAAAGTGGACTTTTGCATATGGCATATTGTATCCTCCGTAGCACAAAGACAAAATGTTGTCATTTTCCATAAATTGGGCTGTATCTAGGCTAAGGTATGAAATATATGTGATAGAAATTTCAGTATCGCCAGAAAAAAGGAAAATGGATTTTTTGAAACTCTCCCCAAGGGCTCAAAGTGTTCCCTAACTTATTTCCATGTGTATATATTAACTTTCTTAAAGGATGTCAGTTTTATTTTTATTTGCGATAAGTGAAGCTTGTGTTGTGCTGTGTCGCGTCCCTAAAATGTTTCCCCGTACATCATCCATAGTGCAGATCATATTTTCCTTTTGGTCCTTTGAGATCAGTGGGGATATTGTAAACAATCTGAAAATTACTATCGGTTTAGATACATTTTGTAATCAACGTTTCATATATTTGGTTCAATCTTGATATAATAATACAAGTCTATGTATCGATTATACTGTTGGAAGTTGCAAACTTACAGTAATTCTTTTTGACTTCCATGTTTCCAAATCTAAAGGGTCACTGACGAGACGTAAGTAGCCAAAATCCATGGCATGAAAATTTAAACTTAAAAGTATTTTTTTTTCTATTGCAGTGCCGGTCTTTATTAAGATTTTTTTCCTGTCCTACTGGCCTAGACGATGACTAACGTTTTTTTTTTTTTTTTTTTTTTTTTTTTTTGTTTTTTTTTTTTTTTGTTTTTTTTTTTTTTGTTTTCTTGTCTTGTTGACTTTAAGATGACACGGCATAGCCTTTGAAATTAACATGACTGTGTTTGTTGAAGAATTACAGTAGTTTCTCTTGGGCATCATAGCAATAAGGCGTAAGCTTGTAGTTGAAGCACGCAAAGTTCTCATAAAGTTGTGCCGTATTAGCAGTTTTATACGAACTGGCTTTCTGATACCCTAATGAATTAAATCGTTGAATAGATTTAAAATAAAAAAAATAGCTATTTGTAGCAATGTTCTTGCTAGCGTAGACTAAAGTCACGTTTTTACACGGTTGTTTTAAATAACAAAGTTACAAACCGTTACACAAAAAACAATACGTAAATTAAAATTTAGCTTTGCCTATTCGTCAAGCATGATGATAGGACAGTATGCAAAATTTGTGGCAACAGTCGGTACTTTGATGAGCACATACCGAAAATATTCCCCTTTTTAGCTCACCTGAGCCGAAGGCTCACAAGGTGAGCTTATAGGATGGCCATGATCCGGCGTCCGTCCGTCCGTCCGTCCGTCGTCCGTCGTCCACAATTTCAAAGATCTTCTTCTCTGAAACCGCTTGGCCGATCTAGTTGAAATTTTATGTGGAGCCTCCTTGGGTAGTGGCATTACAAATTTGATCGCGAAATCCAGGTCACTTGACCAAGATGGCCGCCACGCCCATATATGGTAAAAACCCTTCAAAAATCTTCTTCTCCAGAACCGGTGGGCCGATTTCCATGAAACTTGGTATGTAGCATCGGGGACTTCAGCCCATCATAATTTGATAAAATGATGACCCTTGGTTGACCTTGACCTATTTTACGGCAAGGTCAAATTTGGAAACATAGGCTTTTACATGGGAAAAAGTGAAAACTATGGATTTTTTGAAAACTATTGCAGCCTGAGGCCTGAAAAGTGGTAGATGCAAACAACTAATGGAGTAGATGAAGGTATATGATTAATATAGGTGAAGGTCATCTCTTGACCTTGGCCAGTCTGTTGTCCATACACACTTTTCAAAGATCTTCGTCTCTGAAACTGCTTGGCCAATCAAAGTGAAATTTTATGTGGAGCATCCATGGGTAGGGGAGACAAAAGTTTGATCGCGAAATCCAGGTCACATGACCAAGATGGCCGCCACGCCCATATATGGTAAAAACCACTCAAAAATCTTCTTCTCCAGAACCGGTAGGCCGATTTCCACGAAACTTGGTATGTAGCATCAAGGACCTCAGCCCATCATAGTTTGATAAAATGATGACCCTTGGATGACCTTGACCTATTTTACGGCAAGGTCAAATTTGGAAACGTAGGCTTTGACATAGGAAAAGGTGAAAACTATGGATTTTTTGAAAACTATTGCAGCCTGAGGCCTGAAAAGTGGTAGATGCAAACAACTAATGGAGTAGATGAAGGTATGTGATTAATATTGGTCAAGGTCATCTCTTGACCTTGGCCAATCTGTTGTCCATACACACTGTACAAAGATCTTCTTCTCTGAAACTGCTTGGCAAATCAAAGTGAAATTTTATGTGGAGCATCCATGGGTTAGGTAGACGAAAGTTTGATCGCGAAATCCAGGTCACACGAACAAGATGGCCGCCACGCCCATATATGGTAAAAACCACTCAAAAATCTTCTTTTCCAGAACCAGTGGGCCGATTTCCACGAAACTTGGTATGTAGCATCAAGGACCTCAGCCCATCATAATTTGATAAAATCATGACCCTTGGATGACCTTGACCTATTTTACGGCAAGGTCAGATTTGGAAACATAGGCTTTTACATAGGAAAAAGTGAAAACTATGGAATTTTTTGAAAACTGTTGCAGCCTGAGGCCTGAAAAGTGGTAGATGCAAACAACTAATGGAGTAGAAAAAGGTATGTGATTAATATAGGTCAAAGTCATCTCTTGACCTTGGCCAGTCTGTTGTCCGTACACACTTTTCAAAGATCTTCTTCTCTGAAACTGCTTGGCCAATCAAAGTGAAATTTTATGTGGAGCATCCATGGGTAGGGGAGACGAAAAATTGATCGCGAAATTCAGGTCACATGACCAAGATGGCCGCCACGCCCATATAAGGTAAAAACCACTCAAAAATCTTCTTCTCCAGAACCGGTGGGCTGATTTCCACGAAACTTTGTATGTAGCATTGGGGACCTCAGCCCATCATAGTTTGATAAAATGATGACCCTTGGATGACCTTGACCTATTTTACGGCAAATTTGGGAACATAGGCTTTTACATAGGAAGAAGTGAAAACTATGGATTTTTTGAAAACTATTGCAGCCTGAGGCCTGAAAAGTGGTAGATGCAAACAACTAATGGAGTAGATGTAGGTATGTGATTAATATAGGTCAAGGTCATCTCTTGACCTTGGCCACTCTGTTGTCCATATACACTTTTCAAAGATCTTCTTCTCTGAAACTGCTTGGCAAATCAAAGTGAAATTTTATGTGTAGCATCCATGGGTGGGGAGACGAAAGTTTGATCGCGAAATCCAGGTCACATGACCAAGATGGCTGCCACGCCCATATATGGTAAAAACCTTTCAAAAATCTTCTTCTCCAGAACCGGCAGGCCAATTTTCATGAAACTTGGTATGTAGCATTTGGGACTCCAGCCCATCATAGTTTGTTGAAATGATGACCCTATGATGACCTTGACCTATTTTACGGCAAGGTCAATTTTGGAAACATAGGCTTTCACATGGGAAAAGGCGAAAACAAACTGTTGCAGCCTGAGACCTGAAAATTGCTAGATGCAGACAACTAATGGAGTCAATGAAGGTAAGGAATTAATGAAGGCCAAGGTCATGTCTTGACCTTGGCCCAAGGTCATTTAAATATCAAAATTAAAATTATGGTTTTCTCAGAAATCACTGGGTTTGGAAACTATTGCAACCTGAGACCTGAAACTTTGCAGATGCAGACAACTTATGAAGTCAATAAAGGTGTGTGAGTATTCAAGGTCAAGGTCATTTCATTATGACTTAATACTCCAAGATCAGGCTTCAGGTGAGCGTTCTCAGGACCAATGGTCCTCTGGTTATTTGTTAATGTTTTGTACAAGCATTTACTCGTATTCATTTACTGCAAGTCTCTCAATGTCAAGTGACACTATAATCTTACAGTCGATTCATAGATGCATGATGAGAAGGCTGTGCCATATTTGCACGATGATTATTCTAACACACTTCGCCTATATAGCCAATGGTTAAAACGTGTTATATTGTGCAATAATTTCACTGGGTGAATAAGCGTGACGTTATTTTGTGCCGTTTTGAAGCCATTTTGATTAAATTATGTCGTCAGCTATCCCATACATGTAAGTCACGTTACATTGACGTTAGACGGTGTAACGTCATTTCAACGCATTAAAATGTAACAAACATGTGTAAACATTTGTGGTACAGTCAAAAGTTTGGCGGAATTTCTTCGATGCAATGGTGGAAAAGTTAAAGAAACTGAAGATTTAAAATGATCTTTTTTTGTAAATTGCGTGTTAGAATCGAAATAGGTCGGCCAGTTGTACGCAGATAAATCACTCGCGCTGCGCGCTCGTGATTTGATCTGCTTTACAACTGACCTCCAAACAGTGAATTATTACACAACAATTCACTGCTGATCTATTTCTTAAACAATTCATTCCAGCACTTTGGATAACGTTACATGTTGAACTAAGCAATTACATTTAAACCTTTGTGGTAAACACGTCATACATGTGCATGTAAAGCATAAAACGTGGATGAGCCGATTTTCTTTGTCTATAACGGATTCCTCCGATATCTGATAGGTCTATTGGTAATGTTCGTACAGGCTTGATAATCAACATAAAAGTGACGTCAGATAGAAATCTGAATGGTGTGTTAGTTCATATTGGTCCAATGTATTTATAACGGCAAATATGTGATGTCACTCTTATGTTGATTACATACACTTGTGTAAACAGATATAGAATGATATTATAAATGTTGGCCGATAATTGTAGTAGACTTTCGTCAGTGATTCTTCGTAATAAATATGAATGGCATGCCTGTGTTTATTGGTGAAATAAATCCATGTCATTCATATGTATAACGGTAAATCTGTGATGTACATGTAAGTCCACTACGATCGTCCGGCAACTATAAATATAAATTTCGGTTAAGTTTAAACGCAATAAAGAAAGAGCATATTTTATAATACGTTTGTGTACCGGCTTTTATATATTATGTCTATGTTTTGTTTTTGCTTGTTTTTGCTGTGTTTTTATATTTGTGATTAGCTAATTAGTATAAACAATAACTTCAGGACAGACATGTGTTGTGAACGGATTATTTAAACCAGAGGACCATTGGTCCTGAGAACGCTCACCTGAAGCCTGATCTTGGAGTATTAAGTCATAATGAAATGACCTTGACCTTGAATACTCACACACCTTTATTGACTTCACAAGTTGTCTGCATCTGCAAAGTTTCAGGTCTCAGGCTGCAATAGTTTCCAAACCCAGTGATTTCTGAGAAAACCATAATTTTAATTTTAATATTAAAATGACCTTGGGCCAAGGTCAAGACATGACCTTGGCCTTCATTAATTCCTTACCTTCATTGACTCCATAAGTTGTCTGCTTCTAGCAACTTTCAGGTCTCAGGCTGCAATAGTTTGTTTTCGCCTTTTCCCATGTGAAAGCCTAAGTTTCCAAAATTGACCTTGCTGTATAATAGGTCAAGGTCATCATAGGGTCATCATTTCAACAAACTATGATGGGCTGGAGTCCCAAATGCTACATACTAAGTTTCATGAAAATCGGCCTGCCGATTCTGGAGAAGAAGATTTTTGAAAGGTTTTTACCATATATGGGCGTGGCGGCCATCTTGGTCATGTGACCTGGATTTCGGGATCAAACTTTCGTCTCCCCTACCCATGGATGCTCCATATAAAATTTCACTTTGATTTGCCAAGCAGTTTCAGAGAAGATCTTTGAAAAGTGTGTATGGACAACAGACTGGCCAAGGTCAAGAGATGACCTTGACCTATATTAATCACATACCTTCATCTACTCCATTAGTTGTTTGCATCTACCACTTTTCAGACCTCAGGCTGCAATAGTTTACAAAAAATCCATAGTTTTCACTTCTTCCTATGTAAAAGCCTATGTTTCCAAATTTGACCTTGCCGTAAAATAGGTCAAGGTCATCCAAGGGTCATCATTTTATCAAACTATGATGGGCTGAGGTCCCCGATGCTACATACAAAGTTTCGTGGAAATCAGCCCACCGGTTCTGGAGAAGAAGATTTTTGAGTGGTTTTAACCATATATGGACGTGGCGGCCATCTTGGTCATGTGACCTAGATGTCGCGATCAAACTTTCGTCTCCCCTACCCATGGATGCTCCACATAAAATTTCACTTTGATTGGCCGCGCAGTTTCAGAGAAGATCTTTGAAAACTGTGTATGGACAACAGACTGGCCAAGGTCAAGAGATGACCTTGACTTATATTAATCAAATACCTTCATCTACTCCATTAGTTGTTTGCATCTACCACTTTTCAGGCCTCAGGCTGCAATAGTTTTCAAAAAATCCATAGTTTTCACTTTTTCCTATGTAAAAGCCTATGTTTCCAAATTTGACCTTTCCGTAAAATAGGTCAAGGTCATCCAAGGGTCATGATTTTATCAAACTATGATGGGCTGAGGTCCTCAATGCTACATACCAAGTTTCGTGGAAATCGGCCAGCCAGTTCTGGAGAAGTTTTTTGAGTTTCACTTTGATTGGCCAAGCAGTTTCAGAGAAGAAGACCTTTGAAAAGTGTGTATGGACAACAGACTGGCCAAGGTCAAGAGTTGACCTTGACCTATATTAATCACATACCTTCATCTACTCCATTAGTTGTTTGCATCTACCACTTTTCAGGCCTCAGGCTGCAATAGTTTTCAAAAATCCATAGTTTTCACTTTTTCCCATGAAAAAGCCTATGTTTCCAAATTTGACCTTGCCGTAAAATAGGTCAAGGTCATCCAAGGGTCATCATTTTATCAAACTATGATGGGCTGAAGACCCCGATGCTACATGCCAAGTTTCGTGGAAATCGGCCCACCGGTTCTGGAGAAGAAGATTTTTGAAGGGTTTTTACCATATATGAGCGTGGCGGCCATCTTGGTCAGGTGACCTGGATTTCGCGATCAAACTTGAAATGCCACTACCCAAGGAGGCTCCACATAAAATTTCAACTAGATCGGCCAAGCGGTTTCAGAGAAGAAGATCTTTGAAATTGTGGACGACGACGGACGACGGACGCCGGATCATGGCTATCCTTAGACGGAATATTTCCATCGGTATTCCGTTAGACCTCTCCATACCGACGGAAATGACTTCTATTGAGCCCTTAGTCGAAAATGAAAAATCATCGAAGACTCCAAAGAAACTGAAAATCATGTTATGTTATATCTTTTCTGACTGACATGGCTTAATCTATATATATTGCAGATGTAAAATGACGCAGATTCATAAAATACTTCATGTTTTCTGTTGAAAATATCACATACGTCTATAAATAGATAAGGGAGACTACTGTAAAATATGAGACAAAAAAAAAGTAGAAAATCGATTGCTTCTCGCAAATTTATTGAAATTCTGCAGGCTAACGAGATGTTTACTAAAAGATTTATGCATTTTCTAACGAAACATAACAAAAATTCTAATAATTATCACCAAATAAAGCAGCTATAAGCTTCTTACGAAATCCATAATCTGTTCGACCATAGTCTAAAGGCAACCTATGCTAAGCTGTCACGGGAGAGGAGCGAGGTCACGAAGTGTATCAGAGTGCAGGTTAGCCAGCTGATCTAGGCTATCCTATTAGCTCACCTTGTGAGCCTTCGGCTCAGGTGAGCTAATAAAACAAAAAAATACAAAGGAAAAATTAAATGGATTAATAAATAAATGTGTTGTATGACATGCATGTACTGCAGGCATTATTACAGAAACAACTGTCAATCTACTTTATATGTGGGTATTTTTGAAAGGTGGTATAATGTAAGAGGATATGCTTTCCAAAACAATGCTTGGTTTTTATTTGCTATTACTGCAGCTGGTGTTGTGCCGTGTGGCGGCCCTAAAAAGTCTCCCCGTACATCATCCATAGTGCAGGTTATATTTTCCTTTTGGTCCTTTGAGATCAGCGAGGATATTCTGAGAAATCAGAAATTTATTATCGGTTAAGTTCATTGGAAAAGGTCCCTCAGGACCTTTTCCACAGTGTTTACTTTGAATATGAAGAAAATTGTACCCATGGTCGACTGCTCTCCCTCAATTACGCGTTTTGTCACATAAAGCGCTTACTAAAAACTAGTGAACCCGTCTATAAGGACTAGACAGTTCACCGCAATCAATTTAATTTATCAATTGTTGACACTCCCCGTCAAATAGCGGTAAATATCTAGCAAGCAGTCTCGATCGTGGTGCCTGCTTATCATAGCGCATCTAGGTTTACATCGTATATACCCTGACGAGGGGTACAGAAACTACAGAAACTCAATATGGCTGACTTTTAGTCCATCACATCGCACAATGGGTCTGTTTCTGGTAGTGTGGCTGCAGGTCAAAATTCAGAACTCTGTCACAAATTGACTGCACTGCAAAATGGTTTACTACAAATCGACATATTGATTGTAATCGTGTTCCCTTTAGTATTGGCTTTGATTCCATAACATCATTTTTTTTTGTCGTTGCCTTGAGCAACAGATACACACACTGGTCAAGCTTCATTACAAGAAACGATATTCATGTATAGGAAACGAAACTGAAAAGGTACAAGTAGGCAAAGATCAGGAAAAGGCGCAATCAGAAAAAGATTCCCACTCCAAAAACCGAGGTGGGAAAAAACCAAACTAACAATCAGGTACTTATACCATGAAACATATTGTAAGCCGAATGAGCAGCTATTTTCCCAATAGGTGGCCACTCAGTTACCTTAACTTAACTAAAAATATGAAAACATACATAAGGCGCCAACAGCACAAAAAAAATTTTAAACACCAAGACATAAAACAAAAAGAACCACCACAGAAGTATCGACTTGGAACGATCAGTAACACAAAGTTACTGGCGGGCTTAAACCGGTTTTACATGGCCATGACCTCACCCTCAGCTTCTGCAGTGGTTCATAACATTTAGTTAGTTATTCGGTCCTCGTAGTGAATCTCTAACTAGTCAATGAATCATCAAGAACAAACAAATAAATCATGATAAACATCCTGATGGATCAAAAACCAGGACTCACAGACTGAGTAAGCTGCCCGACGATGGAGATCCCTGGGCGCCGAATAACGTACTAACTCCGGAGCAAAAGAAAAACACCAGTTCGACCCCGGTGGGCCAAGCAACAGACAAGAAGCTCCGGCCCCAACCAACTAAAATGAATAGCTTTATGTCGGGGCCATCATAGAGTCTGACGCCCGACCCACCGGCGTGCAATTAAAGAAGGCAGCATAGTTATCAACCTGTATGAAACTGTATGAGAATCGAAATTAATGACGAACCAGAGAATCAACAACACTGGAATCTAGAGCAAAAGGGAATATCTTATAACAAACGGCTGCTGACCTTTTCATTGGTTTCTTTTTAAAGAAGCCAACTTGTTTTTTACCAATGTTTAATATATTTGGTCTCATTTAGATAATACTAGTCTTTGTATCGACTACCCTGTTGAAAGTTGCAAAATTTCAGTTATTGTCTTTGGCTCCATGTTGTCAAATTCTATAGGGTCACTGACGAGACTTTAATAGTCGAAACCGCGGTATGGCCCACCTCCTTTCTCATTAATATGTTCATTGCTCTTAAAGGATCTCAGTTTTAATTTTAATTGGTATTTGTGTACATATGTACCTATATTTGTACTCAACAAAGTGCGCCTGGAATTCGACTAAGTGTGTCAGTTTGGTCATCACCTAAATGACGTTACACTCCTATTTTGTGCGACTGGATATGTATTTTGACATAAACCATTAAGGTTATTAATTTGTGTCATTTTTTAGTCATTAGCAGTCTGAATTTTGCACCCTGTCGGCCATTTCTCATTTAACGCCTCTTCTCCAACCGAACTGGACTATTATATATAAATAGTAATAACAATCATGCATTTTGCTTTAAGCCTTGGTTTAAATACAAGGCACCTTCTACGTGACGTATAGTAAACGTTTCTTCTGTGCAGCAAAGTTTCAAGTAAGAGCGGATCCAGAAAAATCGGCAGAGGGATTCAAAACCAAGTAAAGAAGCATTACAATACTTTATTTTGTAAATCTGAATTCATGATTCCCTTATCTGACCATAAATATAATTTGGACAAAAGGTAAGATTGACCACGCCTATTGAACCTCCCCGTAATGAATCTGTTTATTATGATGTGGTTAGTTCCGTTTCCATAAATTTCCTTACCTTGCTATCTCAGACATATATTAGAGGACCAATGGTCCTGTAAACGCTCACCTAAGATCTGAGATATAATTATACAAAAAACTTGCAAGTTTCCCCACCATTAAATGGCATTTTTTCCACTTTTACCAATTCAAATGCGTAGGCGACCTAAATGACCTTTCCTAAAATAGGTCAAGGTCATCCCAGTGTAATTGTTTTTACAATCTTTGTTCAACTTCATTGCTCCATCTAAGACCCTCTTGTTCTGAAGAAGAAGAAGAAGAAGAAGAAGAAGAAGAAGAAGATTTAAACGTTTTTTGTTGTTGTTTTTTTTTGCTATTTATAGCCATGTCGGCCATCTTGACCATGTGACCTGGACCATTTATACAAACTTTCGTTCTCCCTTCCTAAGAATGCTCCACAAAAAGTTACAAGTAGGCAATGATCAGGAAAAAGGCAAATCAGAAAGCGGTTTCAGAGGAGAAGATGTTCGAAAAGTGTGAACAACGACAACGACGAAAACGACGGACGATGGAACATGGCTCAAGTGAGTTAAAGACCTACATGTATTTCCAGTCATTAGATAAGAGACAGGGCACTAGAAAACCTAGTGGCCTGGCAATGACTCAGAATACAGGTAGGGACCTAAAACAGGAAAAATCAATATTGATTGCAAAGGGAGGCAGTTTATTGCACAGGTTATCAGGGACCATAAAACCAATAAACAGTGGGACTACAGGCATCTCATTATGACAGTCCTTTGATATAAGGAATTTTAGGGGTCATTAACCTAATAAACTGGGGTACCAATATAGCTGCTTCAGGAGCTAAGTCTTTAAAAGGGCAGATCGAATAATAAAAACACAACCATGGGCATTGTGGTACAAGTAGGCAAAGATCAGGAAAAGGCGCAATCAGAAAAAGATTCCCACTCCAAAAACCGAGGTGGGAAAAAACCAAGCTAACAATCAGGTACTTATACCATGAAACATATCGTAAGCCGAATGAGCAGCTATTTTCCCAATAGGTGGCCACTCAGTTACCTTAACTTAACTAAAAATATGAAAACATACATAAGGCGCCAACAGCACAAAAAATTTTAAACACCAAGACATAAAACATAAAGAACCACTACAGAAGTATCGACTTGGAACGATCAGTAACACAAAGTTACTGGCGGGCTTAAACCGGTTTTACAGGTACCTAACCTCACCCTCAGCTTCTGCAGTGGTTCACAACATTTAGTTAGTTCTTCGGTCCTCGTGGTGAATCTCTAACTAGTCAATGAATCATCAAGAACAAACAAATAAATCATGATAAACATCCTGATGAATCAAAAACCAGGACTCACAGATTGAGTAAGCTGCCCGACGATGGAGATCCCTGGGCGCCGAATAACCTACTAACTCCGGAGCAAAAGAAAAACACCAGTTGGACCCCGGCGGGCCAAGCAACAGACAAGAAGCTCCGGCCCCAACCAACTAAAATGAATAGCTTTAAGTCGGGGCCATCATAGAGTCTGACGCCCGACCCACCGGCGTGCAATTAAAGAAGGCAGCATAGTTATCAACCATGATTGGGTTAAAAACTAAGCATGCAGACTGTCGCATAACATTCAAGTTATAACCTATACGTCTGTAACGTGTTATGATTTTTCCGAACTGAAAAGAAAAATCATTTATTCCTTTAAGTTTCTTTAATTTGTAAACCAAGTCACCATAAAATTCAGGTTCCGAAAGGCCCTCATTTAAAAGTGTCTTTAACCCAACATTATATTTGGAAATCAATTCATAGTGTCTACGATAAAATTTAGAAAAGGTTTTTCGAAGTTTATGATACCGATAGCCCTGTTGGAGAAGTTTTGCCGTTAAACATTTATTTCGAGCGTTGAAGTCTGTAACATGATTGCAGACTCTAGCAAACCTAATAAGTTGCGAAATGTATACACCATAAGAAGCACGACGAGGAACGTCACCATCCAAAAAAAGGAAAATTTACTATATCAAAATCAAAGTCATCGCGCTTATCATAAATTTTAGAAGAAACAAATCCATTTGCAACAGAAAGATGTAGATCTAAAAAGGGGGCTTCGGTATCTGAGATATTAGCTTTGTTCAACTGAAGTTCAGGTGGATAAATTTGATTGACCATACCTTCAAAATAAGGGTTGTCAATGTTCAAAAGGTCATCGAGGTACCTAGATGTGGAATTAAAAGCCTCGATAACATCAGATTGATTATCATGGTTAAGAGAATCCATGAAATCTCTTTCGTAGCAGTATAAAAATAAATCAGCTACGAGAGGTGCGCAATTTGTACCCATCGGAATTCCAACAATTTGTCTGTATAACCTGGTCCCAAATCTAATATAAATATTATCAAGGAGATAGGATAAGGCGTCGCACACATTCTGACATGACCAAAGTGTATACCGACTTTGGTCAGAGGAAGTGAAAAAAGCCTTTCTGTCATTACATGCCAAATAAAGTGAACCATAGTTTTTTAATGCCCCTTTGAAGGTCCACTCTATCAAATCCAGAAGTTTTTCTTTAATTAGATTATGTGGTAATGTTGTATACAGAGTAGAAAAATCATATGTGGACAAGCTTGTCGCACGGAACCCTCTACACTTCAATTTACTGAGCACCTCACCAGAATTTTTTATTGACCAAAACCAATTTTTATTTGAAGTTTCATATACTGTCTCACAGTATCTTATAACATGAGATTTGATAGCAGTAAGACAAGAAGTTAATAATTGAGAAAGTTCAGTGGTAGTACAAGAGCTAGAATTTGCAATAAATCTAGCTTTGTATGGTCTTTTGTGAAGCTTAGGTAACCAATACATCGTAGGAAGTTTGTCTTGGCCTTCATTGACACAAACAGAAAACTTAACAGGTAAATCGTTTAAGTGGGCATTTACTACAGACACCTCATCAGTATCTGTCTCCAGATAAGCCCTGGTACCATCAAGCTCCTGTTTTAAGGTATTAACGTAGTGAAGTCTACAAACGACAACAACATTGTTTGCGGCTTTATCTGCCGGAACCAAGACATACTTTCTATGAAATTCTTGGATACCCTGCTTCAAATGCCTAAATGACGATTTGGGTTTAGGAGGTAAAAGATTAGTATTTTGTGAATAAAACTTAATACGTTTGTCCACGATAGTGAAGATACTTCTTTTCCATTCTTTAAGAGCATTATCCTCAACACCCTCTCGTTTACACCATCGATTACCGAAATCATTTAATGCAGATGCAATCTCCTCTCTACATTTGTCGAAATTAATGTAGGAAGGGAATCTATATTTCGGACCTTTAGAAACAATTTTGCGAATTCTAGAATCCGAAATTATTTTTAAATTTCCAGTAACTATATGTCCAGCTGGTTGATAAACATATTTTGAATCTTTACAATCTCAAGACTTAGGAGTATTAGCATGGATATCAAGATCAGAAACAAGTTTATTGAAATTAAAAATAGTATTTCTGATTGGTTTGTTATATTTGTAACAAATAATAGGAGGTTCTGAATTTTGGAAGTACGTAGGTATAGACTTTATCACTGATTTATCCTGGAATATGCTTGGTAAATCAATAAAGTCAATTCCTTTATTGATGAAAGGAATTTTAATAAAACTTCTAATGTGATTAGATTCGGAATCGATAAATGGACGAAGAGCATGCTGAGTATAACATCTTGTTAACAGTGCAGCGTCATACATTTGATGATTTCTATCGTAAAATCTATTAGCCTCTGTGTCCAGGGAACGTAATGCAGCAATAGGTAGAGAACTAAGATAAGACAGCATTGGATGTCGACCGTGAATCCTTAGTTTAACAGCTAAATCATTAAGGGAAATGTTCAATTTCAATGCAGCGCACCGTTTACGTTTGTCATTACCCTTTTTCCGTATACCATGAGATCTAGATTTACGTTTACGAGACTCTGAAAGTGTAAGTACATCAAAATCGGGCATTTTGGAAATATTGCCTTCATGGTAAATGTTGTCGTTAAATCCCAGTGGAAAGGGTGTTTGCAGTAATTTTATCCATTTAAGTTCAGTTTCAAATCGTTTAATATTTTTGAATCTAACTGAAGAATTTTCATCATATGAGATTTTCTCCACTGGTTGAACTTTAACATCATTGGGAGAATGACCAGTGCGCTTAAAATGCTGGTACAGAAAGGTATCATTATTTTTGGGTTTTCTGATTCTACGATAGTGCTCACCAAATCGTTTTTGCAAAGTTCGACAAGTTTGTCCAACATATTGCATCCTACAATTGTTTGTATTTCAAGTAAGAACATATACAAGATCCATTGATTTTCAGTCTAAATCAGAATCATTAACCACTGAAAATGTCCTACCATTCACAGATGAAGTGATAGTAGTCTTAGAGCATAAATGATTGCAACAGTTGCACTTCTTGGCATTGCACTTAGAAATACTAGGGTACATTCCAGGTCTCTTGAACGGATTAATATATTTACGTAAAATTGGTGATTTGAGTGGAGATAACCTAATCTGAAGATTATTACGAAACATATTAGAATTAGAAGCTCCGTGTAGATTAACAGTAGATGCCGAAAATAAATTAAGAGGTGTCACCCTAACAGTAGGTAATAAATTTTGAAAATTGTTAGTTGAATGAGGAATCCGTACAGTAGACGCAGCATGCAACCTAAGGGGAGTTAATGTAATTCCTAATCTTTTTGTGATAGTCATAGTTGGGAGTATTGTGTTGATACTGCCAAAAGGAGCGCGACACTCATACCGGTTATAGAATAAATAATGCACTTAATCGTAATGCAAAATCTTTCGAATGAAAGAAAAAAGGTATAACCGAAACCCACATCTCAGGTCCATGTCTAATACAAGTCCATGGATAGAAACGTAAGAATCGCTTATACAACGAGATACGAGTGACGGTCAACTAATGACCTTCAATACGGTATCGAAGAGTTGTGGTAGTTAGAGATAGGAAAATACAAACTGATTGCAAGCAATCCCTGAGGATTGGAAAAATAAGAGCATTAAATGGATGTACGGGGAGACTTTTTAGGGCCGCCACACGGCACAACCACAAGAACTCTGATTTAAAAAGGTACAAGTAGGCAAAGATCAGGAAAAGGCGCAATCAGAAATAGATTCCCACTCCAAAAACCGAGGTGGGAAAAAACCAAGCTAACAATCAGGTACTTATACCATGAAACATATCGTAAGCCGAATGAGCAGCTATTTTCCCAATAGGTGGCCACTCAGTTACCTTAACTGAACTAAAAATATGAAAACATACATAAGGCGCCAACAGCACAAAAAATTTTAAACACCAAGACATAAAACATAAAGAACCACCACAGAAGTATCGACTTGGAACGATCAGTAACACAAAGTTACTGGCGGGCTTAAACCGGTTTTACAGGTACCTAACCTCACCCTCAGCTTCTGCAGTGGTTCACAACATTTAGTTAGTTCTTCGGTCCTCGTGGTGAATCTCTAACTAGTCAATGAATCATCAAGAACAAACAAATAAATCATGATAAACATCCTGATGAATCAAAAACCAGGACTCACAGATTGAGTAAGCTGCCCGACGATGGAGATCCCTGGGCGCCGAATAACCTACT
Source organism: Rugalucina vietnamica (assembly GCA_964017185.1). Lineage (NCBI taxonomy): Eukaryota > Metazoa > Mollusca > Bivalvia > Lucinida > Lucinidae > Rugalucina > Rugalucina vietnamica. The sequence goes on from OZ024873.1 coordinate 6,941,981, forward strand.
AACTCCGGAGCAAAAGAAAAACACCAGTTGGACCCCGGCGGGCCAAGCAACAGACAAGAAGCTCCGGCCCCAACCAACTAAAATGAATAGCTTTAAGTCGGGGCCATCATAGAGTCTGACGCCCGACCCACCGGTGTGCAATTAAAGAAGGCAGCATAGTTATCAACCATGATTGGGTTAAAAACTAAGCATGCAGACTGTCGCATAACATTCAAGTTATAACCTATACGTCTGTAACGTGTTATGATTTTTCCGAACTGAAAAGAAAAATCATTTATTCCTTTAAGTTTCTTTAATTTGTAAACCAAGTCACCATAAAATTCAGGTTCCGAAAGGCCCTCATTTAAAAGTGTCTTTAACCCAACATTATATTTGGAAATCAATTCATAGTGTCTACGATAAAATTTAGAAAAGGTTTTTCGAAGTTTATGATACCGATAGCCCTGTTGGAGAAGTTTTGCCGTTAAACATTTATTTCGAGCGTTGAAGTCTGTAACATGATTGCAGACTCTAGCAAACCTAATAAGTTGCGAAATGTATACACCATAAGAAGCACGACGAGGAACGTCACCATCCAAAAAAGGAAAATTTACTATATCAAAATCAAAGTCATCGCGCTTATCATAAATTTTAGAAGAAACAAATCCATTTGCAACAGAAAGATGTAGATCTAAAAAGGGGGCTTCGGTATCTGAGATATTAGCTTTGTTCAACTGAAGTTCAGGTGGATAAATTTGATTGACCATACCTTCAAAATAAGGGTTGTCAATGTTCAAAAGGTCATCGAGGTACCTAGATGTGGAATTAAAAGCCTCGATAACATCAGCTTGATTATCATGGTTAAGAGAATCCATGAAATCTCTTTCGTAGCAGTATAAAGATAAATCAGCTACGAGAGGTGCGCAATTTGTACCCATCGGAATTCCAACAATTTGTCTGTATAACCTGGTCCCAAATCTAATATAAATATTATCAAGGAGATAGGATAAGGCGTCGCACACATTCTGACATGACCAAAGTGTATACCGACTTTGGTCAGAGGAAGTGAAAAAAGCCTTTCTGTCATTACATGCCAAATAAAGTGAACCATAGTTTTTTAATGCCCTTTTGAAGGTCCACTCTATCAAATCCAGAAGTTTTTCTTTAATTAGATTATGTGGTAGTCTGTTTTCGAGTCCATAGTTGTTCACCATTATATTTTTGCTGTAAACCGTCAGACAATCAAGCATAACTATTTAGATGATTAGTATTTTTTCACAAATGTTGAGTACACGTAGAAATACGTTTCAGTTCAATTCATGATATTATGTTTGGTATTTAATAATAATTAATATTTTAGTATTTACATGTAATATTGCTATGCCGCGGAAGTTGATGTTGTGAAAGATAATCTAGAATGTTGCTGCCACTTCAATCTGAGCATTTAGCTCAAAACCTTCACAATAGATTGAATTAGTTGACAGTTGCTTGGTCAAAAGGCATATTTCGCAGTCAAAGCAAAGGACACTGTTTACTCAACCAAGTAAAATGACTGAGAAAATTGTAAGTGTAGACTATCTATGATAATATTATTATGTTTATACTACAGTGATAAATTTTGATTAAAAGCTTCAATTACGCAATATATTTAATCCACTGGTGCTTGTTGTCCTCTTTATGGGCAGACAGTATAGCCCTAGTTGTGATGTCACAGAATGTTGCGTATTATCTAGAAAGGTACAAGTAGGCAATGATCAGGAAAAGGCGCAATCAGAAAGAAATTCCCACCAAAAAACCGAGGTGGGAAAAACTAAATTGACAATTAAGAACTTTAATTACTTAGAAAACATATCGTTAACCGAGTTAGTAGCTATTTCCCAATAGGCTGCCACTCAGTTACCCGAACTTAAATAAAATATGTAAACATAATTCTCCTGTCATTTGAGTGTAAGTGGCCGCATCCAGTTGACAATAATGTGAATGTCCAGCCGTCAATAGATGGATTCAGAATAAGAGCAATTAGTCGGTAATCAATGACGGATGCATTAGGAAATTAGAACATGTGAAGAGTCGATGATCGCCCAAGGTTCAATTTGCGATGTCGAATAAACAACTTTATGTTTACGGTCTCTAGAGTGCGGTATTACTGAGCAAATGAATGGTTCTTATACAACAACATATCTTATTTCTTGGAAATATTCTCACTCACTACACAATAGTAAGTGAAACATTAATATAATAGCCAAAGCGCATATAGCTATCTACAGTCTAACCTAAACAAAAATACGAATGTCCATTCAAATTTCTGACTGGCTTTAAAATAGTTATTTAAAAGAATGACAATGATTTTGCAGGCAGTAACATAAATGAATAGCATGTTGGTTAACGCACTCTGTTGTCATCTCTGCGATCCGGGTCACTCAAATCCGGGTCAAGGCATGTGGCAGAATAGTGGTCGCCCATCCAAGATCGTTTGTTTTCCCTGGATTCTTCCCTGGATTCTCCGGTTTTCTCCACCACGTTTAACCACAATATCGCCAACAGCCGCACCTTCAAGAGCGTGTTTATGAGTACCATACGCTTATACACAGCTGAGAAACACGTGGTATTGTATACCAACAAATCGATAAATGATCGGGTGACGCACAATGAAATTCTGTTCAATGTTGAGATGAGAAATTTGAGTTTTCTCCCATTACGTTTACTCTATTGACTGATAGATAGGTGCAGTCAATGCAGAAATTGAACATTTATTAAATGAAATAAACATGCAATCCAGATTATTTCGTTTTCACAAACACTTCCGTCCCATGAACATATAGTACTTCCCATACAGTAGTATTGAAGTGTTTGCGAAAACGAAATAATTTTTTATGTTAGTTTCTTTCAATACATGTTCAATTTCTGTATTGACTGCACCTATCTATCAGTCAGTAGAATAAACGCTGTAGGAGAAAACTCGAAAATCTAACGTCAAATTCATTCTCATTGTAGTGTGTGTCACCCGATCATTTACCTGTTTGTATGTAAACAATACCACGTGATTCCCAGTAGTGTATAATTGAAGAAATAAATATGTTAATATTTGTTTAAATAATCTCAACAGATTATCGATCGATATAAAAAAATGGTTTAAGAAGGATGTGATGGAACATACAGCATGCTTAAAGTGTAAGCAGGACCTGGTTTTAGATTTTACTTTCCTGTTTAACTGCACACGAGTGTGTCGAATCTCAGACTCAATCCCAACTTCAAAATATCTTACAGAAGGGATGTACCTGGCTATGGTCTTAAATAACGGACCAAACTCTTTGAATCTGGTTGGTACCGGGGTTTAAATATTAGCCCTCGTTGCTTAAGTATTTCAGAGTTACTGTTGAGTCGGCGTTTCTACTTCATCTCAGCGCTTAAAATATTGTTTTCTCTGATACTTCGTTAACGAGTTATAACCGAACAGTTAATTGTTGTTTAGTCACAACAGTCTAGGTTAGGATTATGGCCACTAAAAATATATTTAAGTAATTATTCCAGTAATTTCTTTACTGACTATCGAATGTGACTCTGTTGATTTTATGTTTTCTGAATCTACGATCTGTCTTTTTCTGTTGTACCCCGTCACTTTGTTGTCCCGATACCTTGTTAGGAAAAAGCTAATCGTCTTGTTTTTCATTCATGTTATTACAATTGTGTGATATTCTGTATTGTACTTTCCCTCCTGGTGTCTGGACTTTGAATTGTACAATCTTTGAGCCTTCCATTCCTAGTTAAGTGCTATTATTCATTTCTACCTGTCTCTTTGTTGTTTTAATTTATGCCGGATGAGTGCCTTTCTCATTATGTAAATCCATCGTCTCCATCGTCGGATCTGTGAGTCCTGGTTTTTGATTCATCGGGATGTTTATCATGATTTATTTGTTTGTTCTTGATGATTCATTTACTAGTTAGAGATTCACCACGAGGACCGAAGAACTAACTAAATGTTATGAACCACTGCAGAAGCTGAGGGTGAGGTTACGGCCGTGTAAAATCGATTTAAACCCGCCAGTAACTTTGTGTTACTGATCGTTCCAAGTCGATACTTCTGTGGTGGTTCTTTTTGTTTTATGTCTTGGTGTTTAAAATATTTTTGTGCTGTTGGCGCCTTATGTATGTTTGCATGTTTTTAGTTAAGTTGAGGTAACTGAGTGGCCACCTATTGGGAAAATAGCTGCTCATTCGGCTTACGAAATGTTTTCATGGTATAAGTACCTGATTGTTAGTTTGGTTTTTTCCCACCTTGGTTTTTGGAGTGGGGGTCTTTTTCTGATTGCGCCTTTTCCTGATCTTTGCCTATTTGTACTTTTTCCTAAAAGTTGTCATTTATTTTTTTTTTAATTCAAATGCTGCGATCCATGGTTCTAGTGTTCTTAAATTCAAAACACGAATAACTAAATTGACAATCTGGTACTATGACAAAGCGAATACATCAAAACATAGTGAGCAGCTATTTCCCAATTGGTGTCTTTTCAATTTCCCATATTTAACTGTATATATGGACACGTACATTTGAGGTCACAGTGTATAAAACAGACCAAAACATAAAATTATTAGAACCTCAACAGACAAATCGCCTTAGAACGCTCAGTATTCTAAATAAAATGAGTGCTTAAACCGGTTTTAAATCTTTGCCTACTTGTACCTTTTTACAGGGTCCTTACCTAACCCGCAGCCTATTAAGTGGTCCACAACCTTATCTGAGTTGCAAGTAGTTAACTGCATACGTGTGTGTTAAGCTAGAAAACAACATGTTTTGGAAGTACATACGTACATGTAACACAATTAAATCTGATATAAGCACAAGACACGGAAACAAATCTTTGAAAACTCTTCAAGTCAGAAAATGACATGTCAGTCATTCTCAGTAATTGTTGTTTATGTAAATGAAGCAAGACGATACACTACAGCATTTCTGTGTGAGACATAAACACAAATATCTATAGAAACCAAAGATTAAATTGAAATCGGAAATACCTCAATTTGGCGTTGTCAAAGTCTAGACAACCTACGTAAATGTATTCTTCTGGTTTTAGCACAACAATGACGGTTTATTCGTAACTTTATTCATCAAAGATATGCGATGTCTGTTTCCGCAGTGATTCAAAGAACTTACTAGCTGTTCGGTTTGCGTTGTGAACTTTTAACAGTAAAGAAAAATGACACGTATACAAGTTACAGTAAGCAATGATCAGGAAATGTCGTAACCCGAAATAAATGTATTATGGCTTGAAACGTTGGAATTACGACATTGTCCTACTGAATCAAATGCCGGTTGCTGGTAAATATATCATGGATTTTCTAAGCTGATAAAACGTTTGCCTTGACGTGTTTACTTTATTTCTGAATTCTATCAAGCTTTGCTTTGTTTCAATAGATATAGTAATACCGTAGGTTAATTGGTGACACTTGCACATTTGTTTTCATTATCCTTTATTTTTCTAGATGATACTTGTTGGTTATGTTGATATATGTAAATTACAATCCTATTGTTTCGATAGAGACGTCGCATCGCCGAGCCATATGCAATTTAACTCATTAAAAAAGAAGGCAATGGCGTTTGAAAACTCATTTAAATAATGTTCAAGAGTTTTGTAAACATAATAGGGCCATCAAGTAGCATGTCTTAAATGTTTGGTCTCTAAACTAGTTTAAAATGGTTACAACATCCTTACAAGACACAGCCACAGGAAAAGATCAGATGCATGTTTGTAAGACATGAGCAGAATTCGTCAATGTCAATTAATTTTCCTGGTAAATTCCACTTGACTTACGATCAATTTCGCGCCTTATTCTTAACGCAAAGATGATTTAGATATATAGCATATAAAGGGGTTAAGTTCTAGGTTCTTGAGTGACATGTATTTTTGGATTCTTGAGTGACACGTATTCTTGATTTCCTGATCGTTGCCTACTTGTACCTTTTTGGTTTAAGTTAGTCTCAGTGGATACAAACAAATCACCCCTTCATTTAAAATTTGAATACTCTTTTCTCTATAAAGGTTTAGCAAATTAACTTCTCTACAACACAAATATCTGGTGAATCCTAATGAAGCAAATGAGTCGATGACGCTACTTTCCTATCCAATATCGTAGTTACAAAGGAAACAATCCGGTTTCGTTCCGTTCTGATAGAAAATTGGCTGTTATGTAGAAAAACGGCCGCTTTCAGTGCTCTTTAAAGTGGTGCCCAACATAATACTCAGGTATTTAACGACAGTTTACAAGTTCTATATGCGACATGTACCATGATAATGAGCTATAGACATTAAATATAGTCATTTGAGATGCAGACATTAGAAATCCTCGAAGACAAATTTGCTTCATAATGAGAGTTAAATTGAATTTTGCTATAATTTCGCATAAGTTTGTCTTTTGGGTAATCGGACACTTCGGCACAACTACGACTTCGGCACCTAGATAAATCGGACCCTAGTCAAATTGACTAACTGAGATAACTGAGAAAATTGAATTCGAGCCTCGGGAAATATATTTATATGTTGCAATCCTTTCATCAACCGCACTAGCCCTATATACAGGCAGAAGTATATCCGACAAAAAGAAACACAATTGTGCGAATTTCATAAATCAATCAAATTCACTCGAGCAGAAGCAGCTTAATAGAAAGTACGTCAGAGTTCCTGCGAGAAGTTGTGCATATCTACGCGCAGCACGACTGAGTGTGATATGACATTCTAAAGACAATAATGTGCAAGGTGCAACTCAGGACTTCAAAAAAAACTGTATGCTGAAAAAGGTTATTACCTATGTAGGCACTCATGAAGTGAAAATGCATTTTTCGGTGACAACGAATGGCAATGACCTTTATTGTGTTTTTGGCCACCGGCCCATAACTAAATTATATACAAATATAATTACAAACATATATGAAAATGTACGAAGAACATATTATATATATTACATCAATACTTACCAGAGAAACGTTTGTTTTTGTGATAGAATAATATATTGAGGAAGTAATGCATTTTTCAGTGAAGCATTTGTATTCATGGTCAAACATAGGTTGCGACTCAAACGCATTCGTAGAATCAAGCTGCTTCAATGATTTGTATATTCTATTGATATGGTGTTTTAAGAATTTGGAATAATGTGATCCTTGTTTAAGAATCGTCAATACAAAGTCGAATCACTTCAATATTGTTTTGTATTTGTTACTTGTTTAAATAAAAGGAAAGAAAGAAAAAAGAAATAAAAATAAAAATTAATCACAAATTGTTTTCTGGTGCTATTGCTGAGTTTCTGTTCCATCTAATGAATAAGTGTGAGACCCAAACCGGACTGTACAACCACAAACGATAGCTAGAAGACTGATAAAATGTAATATGAAAAAATGTGGTGCCGAATAGACTAGATGCCAAAATAAAAGTGGGGCCGATATGACAGTGGTGTCGAAGCATCATGGGTCCGAAGTGACTGGGGCCGAAATGACTGGGGCCGATTTGACTAGGGTCCGATTTATCTAGGTGCCGAAGTCGTAGTGGTGCCGAAGTGTCTGTAATTCGTATTATGAAATGCCAGTATTTCAACTGGTGTTTTTCTTTTGCTCCGGAGTTAGTAGGTTATTCGGCGCCCAGGGATCTCCATCGTCGGGCAGCTTACTCAATCTGTGAGTCCTTGTTTTTGATTCATCAGGATGTTTATCATGATTTATTTGTTTGTTCTTGATGATTCATTGACTAGTTAGAGATTCACCACGAGGACCGAAGAACTTACTAAATGTTATGAACCACTGCAGAAGCTGAGGGTGAGGTTAGGATCCTGTAAAACCGGTTTAAGCCCGCCAGTAACTTTGTGTTACTGATCGTTCCAAGGCGATACTTCTGTGGTGGTTCTTTTTGTTTTATGTCTTGGTGTTTAAATTTTTTTGTGCTGTTGGCGCCTTATGTATGTTTTCATATTTTTAATTAAGTTAAGGTAACTGAGTGGCCACATATTGGGAAAATAGCTGCTAATTCGGCTTACGATATGTTTCATGGTATAAGTGCCTGATTGTTAGTTTGGTTTTTTCCCACCTCGGTTTTTGGAGTGGGAATCTCTTTCTGATTGCGCCTTTTCCTGATCTTTGCCTACTTGTACCTTTTTATATCAGAGTTCTTGTGGTTGTGCCGTGTGGCGGCCCTAAAAAGTCTCCCCGTGCATCCATTTAATGCTCTTATTTTTTTCCAATCCTCTGGGATTGCTTGCAATCTGTTTGTTTTTCCTATCTCTAACTACCACAACTCTTCGATACCGTATTGAAGGTCATTAGTTGACCGTCACTCGTATCTCGTTGTATAAGCGATTCTTACGTTTCTATCTATGGACTTGTATTAGACATGGATCTGAGATGTGGGCTTCGGTTATACCTTTTTCTTTCTTTCGAAAGATTTTGCATTACGATTAAGTGCATTATTTATTCTATAACCGGTATGAGTGTCGCGCGTCTTTTGGCAGTATCAACACAATACTCCCAACTATGACTATCACAAAAAGATTAGGAATTACATTAACTCCCCTTAGGTTGCATGCCGCGACTACTGTACGGATTCCTCATTCAACTAACCATTTTCAAAATTTATTACATACTGTTAGGGTGACATCTCTTAATTTATTTTCGGCATCTACTGTTAATCTACACGGAGCTTCTAATTCAAATATGTTTCGTAATAATCTTCAGATTAGGTTATCTCCACTCAAATCACCAATTTTACGTAAATATATTAATCCGTTCAAGAGACCTGGAGTGTACCCTAGTATTTCTAAGTGCAATGCCAAGAAGTGCAACTGTTGCAATCATTTATGCTCTAAGACTACTATCACTTCATCTGTGAATGGTAGGACATTTTCAGTGGTTAATGATTCTGATTTAGACTGAAAATCAATGGATCTTGTATATGTTCTTACTTGAAATACAAACAATTGTAGGATACAATAGGTTGGACAAACTTGTCGAACTTTGCAAAAACGATTAGGTGAGCACTATCGTAGAACCAGAAAGCCCAAAAATAATGATACCTTCCTGTACCAGCATTAAGCGCACTGGTCATTCTCCCAATGATGTTATAGTTCAACCAGTGGAGAAAACCTCATATGATGAAAATTCTTCAGTTAGATTCAAAACCATCAAACGATTTGAAAAAGGTACAAGCAGGCAAAGATCAGGAAAAGGCGCAATCAGAAAAAGATTCCCACTCCAAAAACCGAGGTGGGAAAAAACCAAACCAACAATCAGGTACTTATACCATGAAACATATTGTAAGCCGAATGAGCAGCTATTTTCCCAATAGGTGGCCACTCAGTTACCTTAACTTAACTAAAAATATGAAAACATACATAAGGCGCCAACAGCACAAACAATTTTTTAAACACCAAGACATAAAACAAAAAGAACCACCACAGAAGTATCGACTTGGAACGATCAGTAACACAAAGTTACTGGCGGGCTTAAACCGGTTTTACATGGCCATAACCTCACCCTCAGCTTCTGCAGTGGTTCATAACATTTAGTTAGTTATTCGGTCCTCGTGGTGAATCTCTAGATAGTCAATGAATCAACAAGAACAAACAAATAAAACGTGATAAACATCCTGATGAATCAAAAACCAGGACTCACAGACTGAGTAAGCTGCCCGACGATGGAGATCCCTGGGCGCCGAATAACCTACTAACTCCGGAGCAAAAGACACCAGTTGGACCCCGGTGGGCCAAGCAACAGACAAGAAGCTCCGGCCCCAACCAACTAAAATGAATAGCTTTATGTCGGGGCCATCATAGAGTCTGACGCCCGACCCACCGGCGTGCAATTAAAGAAGGCAGCATAGTTATCAACCATGATTGGGTTAAAAACTAAGCATGCAGACTGTCGCATAACATTCAAGTTATAACCTATACGTCTGTAACGTGTTATGATTTTCCCACCTCGGTTTTTGGAGTGGGAATGTAACGTGTTATGATTGATACTGAACTTAAATGGATAAAATTACTGCAAACACCCTTTCCACTGGGATTTAACGACAACATTTACCATTAAGGCAACATTTCCAAAATGCCCGATTTTGATGTACTTACACTTTCAGAGTCCCGTAAACGTAAATCTAGATCTCATGGTATACGGAAAAAGGGTAATGACAAACGTAAACGGTGCGCTGCATTGAAATTGAACATTTCCCTTAATGATTTAGCTGTTAAACTAAGGATTCACGGTCGACATCCAATGATGTCTTATCTTAGTTCTCTACCTATTGCTGCATTACGTTCCTTGGACACAGCGAAAATAGATTTTACGATAGAAATCATCAAATAAATGACGCTGCACTGTTAACAAGATGTTATACTCAGCATGCTCTTTGTCCATTTATCGATTCCGAAGCTAATCACATTAGAAGTTTTATAAAAATCCTTTCATTAATAAAGGAATTGACTTTATTGATTTACCAAGCATATTCCAAGGTAAATCAGTGATACAATCTATACCTACCTACTTCCAAAATTCAGAACCTCCTATTATTTGTTAAAAATATACCAAACCAATCAGAAATACTATTTTTAATTTCAATAAACTTGTTTCTGATCTTGATATCCATGCTAATACTCCCAAGTCTTGAGATTGTAAAGATTCAAAATATGTTTATCAACCAGCCGGACATATAGTTACCGGAAATTTAAAAATAATTTCGGATTCTAGAATTCGCAAAATTGTTTCTAAAGGTCCGAAATATAGATTCCCTTCCTACATTAATTTCGACAAATGTAGAGAGGAGATTGCATCTGCATTAAATGATTTCGGTAATCGATGGTGTAAACGAGAGGTGTTGAGGATAAAGCTCTTAAAGAATGGAAAAAAGTATCTTCACTATCGTGGATAAACGTATTAAGTTTTATTCACAAAATACTAATATTTTCCCTCCTAAACCCAAATCGTCATTTAGGCATTTGAAGCAGGGTATCCAAGAATTTCATAGAAAGTATGTCTTGGTTCCGGCAGACAAAGCCGCAAACGATGTTGTTGTCGTTTGTAGGCTTCACTACGTTAACACCTTAAACCAGGAGCTTGATGGTACCAGGTCTTATCTGGAGACAGATACTGATGAAGTGTCTGTAGTTAATGCCCACTTAAACGATTTACCTGTTAAGTTTTCTGTTTGTGTCAATGAAGGCCAAGACAAATTTCCTACGATGTATTGGTTACCTAAGCTTCACAAAAGACCATACAAAGCTAGATTTATTGCAAATTCTAGCTCTGAACTTTCTAAATTATTAACTTCCTGTCTTACTGCTATTAAATCTCATGTTATAAGATACTGTGAGACAGCGTATGAAACTTCAAATAAAAATTGGTTTTGGTCAATAAAAAATTCTGGTGAGGTGCTCAGTAAATTGAAGTGTAGAGGGTTCCGTGCGACAAGCTTGTCCACGTATGATTTTTCTACTCTGTATACAACATTACCACATAATCAAATAAAAGAAAAACTTCTGGATTTGATAGAGTGGACCTTCAAAAGGGCATTAAAAAACTATGGTTCACTTTATTTGGCATGTAATAACAGAAAGGTACAAGTAGGCAAAGATCAGGAAAAGGCGCAATCAGAAAGAGATTCCCACTCCAAAAACCGAGGTGGAAAAAAACCAAACAAACAATCAGGCACTTATACCATGAAACATATCGTAAGCCGAATTAGCAGCTATTTTCCCAATAGATGGACACTCAGTTACCTTAACTTAATTAAAAATATGAAAACAAACATAAGGCGCCAACAGCACAAAAAAAAAATTAAACACCAAGACATAAAACAAAAAGAACCACCACAGAAGTATCGCCTTGGAACGATCAGTAACAAAGTTACTGGCGGGCTTAAACCGGTTTTACAGGATCCTAACCTCACCCTCAGCTTCTGCAGTGGTTCATAACATTTAGTAAGTTCTTCGGTTCTCGTGGTGAATCTCTAACTAGTCAATGAATCATCAAGAACAAACAAATAAATCATGATAAACATCCTGATGAATCAAAAACAAGGACTCACAGATTGAGTAAGCTGCCCGACGATGGAGATCCCTGGGCGCCGAAAAACCTTCTAACTCCGGAGCAAAAGAAAAACACCAGTTGAACCCCGGTGGGCCAAGAAGCTCCGGCCCCAACCAACTAAAATGAATAGCTTTAAGTCGGGGCCATCATAGAGTCTGACGCCGGATCCACCGGCGTGCAATTAAAGAAGGCAGCATAGTTATCAATCATGATTGGGTTAAAAACTAAGCATGCAGACTGTCGCATAACATTCAAGTTATAACCTATACGTCTGTAACGTGTTATGATTTTTCTGAACTGAAAAGAAAAATCATTAATTCCTATAAGTTTCTTAAATTTGTAAACTAAGTCACCATAAAATTCAGGTTCCGAAAGGCCCTCACTTAAAAGCGTCTTTAATCCAACATTATGTTTGGTAATCAATTCATAGTGTCTACGATAAAATTTAAAAAAGGTTTTTCGAAGTTTATGATACCGATAGCCCTGTTGGAGAAGTTTTGGCGTTAAACATTTATTTCGAGCGTTGAAGTCTGTAACATGATTGCAGACTCTAGAAAACCTAATAAGTTGCGAAATGTAAACACCATAAGAAGCACGACGAGGAACGCCACCATCAAAGAAAGGAAAATTTACTATATCAAAATCAAAGTCATCGCGCTTATCATAAGTTTTAGAAGAAACAAATCCATTTGCAACAGAAAGATGTAGATCTAAAAAGGGGGCTTCGGTATCTGAGATATTGGCTTTGTTCAACTGAAGTTCAGGTGGATAAATTTGATTGACCATACCTTCAAAATAAGAGTTGTCAATGTTCAAAAGGTCATCGAGGTACCTAGATTTGGAATTAAAAGCCTCGATAACATCAGCTTGATTATCATGGTTAAGAGAATCCATGAAATCTCTTTCGTAGTAGTATAAAAATAAATCAGCTACGAGAGGTGCGCAATTTGTACCCATCGGAATTCCAACAATTTGTCTGTATAACTTATTCTGAGTAAAAAAATCATACGTGGACAAGCTTGTCGCTTTTTTCACTTCCTCTGACCAAAGTCGGTATACACTTTGGTCATGTCAGAATGTGTGCGACGCCGAGGAAATGAAAAAAAGCGACAAGCTTGTCCACGTATGATTTTTCTACTCTGTATACAACATTACCACATAATCTAATAAAAGAAAAACTTCTGGATTTGATAGAGTGGTTCTTCAAAAGGGCATTAAAAATATGGTTCACTTTATTTGGCATGTAATGACAGAAAGGCGTTTTTCACTTCCTCTGACCAAAGTCGGTATACACTTTGGTCATGTCAGAATGTGTGCGACGCCTTGTCCTATCTCCTTGATAATATTTATATTAGATTTGGGACCAAGTTATACAGACAAATTGTTGGAATTCCGATGGGTACAAATTGCGCACCTCTCGTAGCTGATTTATTTTTATACTGCTTCGAAAGAGATTTCATGGATATCCACCTGAACTTCAGTTGAACAAAGCCAATATCTCAGATACCGAAGCCCCCTTTTTAGATCTACATCTTTCTATTGCAAATGGATTTGTTTCTTCTAAACTTTATGATAAGCGCGATGACTTTGATTTTGATATAGTAAATTTTCCTTTCTTGGATGGTGACGTTCCTCGTCGTGCTTCTTATGACGTTTACATTTCGCAACTTATTAGGTTTGTTAGAAAAACGTACAGGTAGGCAAAGATCAGGAAAAGGCGCAATCAGAAAAAGATTCCCACTCCAAAAACCGAGGTGGGAAAAAACCAAACTAACAATCAGGTACTTATACCATGAAACATATCGTAAGCCGAATGAGCAGCTATTTTCCCAATAGGTGGCCACTCAGTTACCTTAACTTAACTAAAAATATGAAAACATACATAAGGCGCCAACAGCACAAAAAATTTTAAACCAAGACATAAAACAAAAAGAACCACTACAGAAGTATCGACTTGGAACGATCAGTAACACAAAGTTACTGGCGGGCTTAAACCGGTTTTACAGGTACCTAACCTAGAGTCTGCAATCATGTTACAGACTTCAACGCTCGAAATAAATGTTTAACGCCAAAACTTCTCCAACAGGGCTATCGGTATCATAAACTTCGAAAAACCTTTTCTAAATTTTATCGTAACTATGAATTGATTTCCAAATATAATGTTGGATTAAAGACGCTTTTAAGTGAGGGCCTTTCGGAACCTGAATTTTATGGTGACTTAGTTTACAAATTTAAGAAACTTATAGAAATTAATGATTTTTCTTTTCAGTTCAGAAAAATCATAACACGTTACAGACGTATAGGTTATAACTTGAATGTTATGCGACAGTCTGCATGCTTAGTTTTTAACCCAATCATGGTTGATAACTATGCTGCCTTCTTTAATTGCACGCCGGTGGGTCGGGCGTCAGACTCTATGATGGCCCCGACTGAAAGCTATTCATTTTAGTTGGTTGGGGCCGGAGCTTCTTTTCTGTTGCTTGGCCTACCGGGGTCCAACTGGTGTTTTTCTTTTGCTCCGGAGTTAGTAGGTTATTCGGCGCCCAGGGATCTACATCGCCGGGCAGCTTACTCTATCTGTGAGTCCTTGTTTTTGATTCATCAGGATGTTTATCATGATTTATTTGTTTGTTCTTGATGATTCATTGACTAGTTAGAGATTCACCACGGGGACCGAAGAACTTACTAAATGTTATGAACCACTGCAGAAGCTGAGGGTGAGGTTAGGATCGTTCCAAGGCGATACTTCTGTGGTGGTTCTTTTTGTTTTATGTCTTGGTGTTTAGAATTTTTTTGTGCTGTTGGCGCCTAATGTTTGTTTTCATATTTTTAATTAAGTTAAGGTAACTGAGTGGCCACCTATTGGGAAAATAGCTGCTCATTCGGCTTACGATATGTTTCATGGTATAAGTGCCTGATTGTTAGTTTGTTTTTTTCCCACCTCGGTTTTTGGAGTGGGAATCTCTTTCTGATTGGGCCTTTTCCTGATCTTTGCCTACTTGTACCTATTTTCTCTATAGAAGGGGTCAAGAATCCTTGCCCTATGTTCAAAATTCTTGTATATCAGTGTCGTATTTACTCACCGAGAAAACGTACATTCAAAATTTTTTATTAATGTCAATTTTACATAATCCTGTTATTGAATCTTTCATTTTTTCTATATCAGAACATGCTTAATTATCCAGTCTACATTCATAATAGCATTATAGTTTGGAATTTATATCAGTTTTGACTTAATGTGTACCACAGTGTCCATTTTCACAACTTTCATTCATATAAAATCTTTGGGAACAATTTTCTTGAACATTGCACAATTTATTTTGTTGAAAATTATATGATTGCGAAGCTGATATGATGCATTGCTTAATGAAATCTCATATCTTTAAATGGTTTTTCACAATTTTTATTGTGATAAACTCACTTTTGAGTTAGTTTTATAACTGCTTCTAACACTGTCCGTATATATGGTACTTGACATACCTGAGTTTTTGATTATTGGAAAAATCAATGCATAGTTTCTTGACCCCTTCTATAGAGACCCTGATTACATATATATGAGATTTGATGTGTACTTTAGGGAGATTTTCGTTTACTCATATTTTTTGTTTTTCAATTACACCAAGTATCCGTTGTAAACGTCAGTGGACCCCCGCTCGCTCTGGGCACAGCGTGACTTATTGTTTTATGTCTTGGTGTTCAAAATTTTTGTGCTGTTGGCGCCTTATGTATGTTATCATATTTTTAGTTAAGTTTAGGTAACTGAATGGCCACCTAATGGGAAAATAGCTGCTCATTCGGCTTACGAAATGTTTTCATGGTATTAGTTCCTTATTGTTAGTTTGGTTTTTTCCCGCCTCGGTTTTTGGAGTGGGGATCTTTTTCTGATTGCGCCTTTTCCTGATCGTTGCCTACTTGTACCTTTTCCTGGAGATGCGGACGGTGGCTCGTGGAGAAGCTTTATGTAACGCTCCGGTGCCAGGTCTTGGTGAGAAAGTACTCGAAGAATCGCAGACTCGCTCCTGTGGCCAACTGGTGTTTACACGTTGCAGTGAGCAAAACACTGTTTAATGTAATATCAAGATTAGCTTTTTAATTATTATTTCCAATCTATTTCTACAGACAATCATTGTGACTGGCAAACATTAAGCTGTTTAAATAAAGACTGTTTGTGTTGTATTTTTCACTTTTCATGCGAATGAATGTTTCTTAAGTTTTATTTAATGCAAATTTTGTAGATCTTTTCCTTGAAGTTCTTGTGTTTATTTTATGTACATTTTGTTAATCTGTGATACTTGTAAACTTGCACATAAGTCTATACAGACAGGATATCAGATATTTTGTTGCATGTTTTACATTTTGTATATATTGTTTGTATTTGATATGTGACACTGAAGTATACTATTTAACTAGACAATATAATTAGTGGTTAACCGCTCAGATCTGAGCCTGTCGAGGAAAGGTGGTTCAAGTCAAACCATAAGCCTCAGTTACTTGCTTGTGTGGCTATATTTAAAGCATGTTTGGATGTCACGAAATCCTATTTGTTTTGTGGAAGTCCCATAAAATGGAGGCCACGTCCCGACAAGACCAACAAAATACAATAGACATTTAATATATTTTTTGTGTAATTTTAGACTAGTTGCCCAGAGTTACAAACTTTTAACACTGATGCAAAAGCTGTGCTTAACATTTTATCATTTGTATTTTATACAATTATATATAGTTATATGTGATTTAACGTTCACTTCGGGACGACTGAAGTATGATATATATTCCATTGTTCTTTTTACAACGATGCATTCTCCTATAATAATTTGGATCAATATTGGAAATTAAACGTTATTAACTTGTCTATATTAGCTTTTTGGCTGCGCACACACAACGCATAACGAACGGAGACACACGTGAGAAAAAGGGCGTTTTTCATACGCAAAATCATAGACGTAGATCAGCTGTGCATAACTACAAAAAGGTACAAGTAGGCAAAGATCAGGAAAAGGCGCAACCAGAAAAAGATTCCCACTCCAAAAACCGAGGTGGGAAAAAACCAAACTAACAATCAGGTACTTATACCATGAAACATATCGTAAGCCGAATGAGCAGCTATTTTCCCAATAGCTATTTTCCCAATACAAAGCCTCACAGTACTGCACAGTCAATCAATTCTTTTTAGCTACACATATAGCACATCTCGTCTTGCTCCTCAATCAAAACATTGAAGCTTCTGGCATCCTTCTGTGATTGTATTGACAATTTGTGTCGTGCTCTGTGGCTCAAATGATGTATCGTTCTCGGAAGTTTCATAATGAACGGATGGTGTCTGTCTGTCAAATTATTACAAAGGAAATGTCTGCCATTCTGTCGAGATATTCTCGTCTTACATAATACACTTGGGGTCCTGTTTGGCTGTAAAATCTGTCTATATTATCTCCAATCACCAATATATGGGTAATATGAATAAATCTGTTTTCTTCTAATCTGATAAACACAGTCGTGAAGTCCATAACCTTAAAAAGGACAACAGTTTACTGTTGAAGTCCTTACACCTCTCCACTTATAACAAAAAAGAAACAGTTTCGCTATATCGTACTACAATATGTTTTGAACATACTAGAAAGGTAAAAGGTAACATTTCCGTTTAAATAGTTTATTCTCGAACACCTAATGAGTGAAACTAAACTTTATTATAGCCTTTCTCTTTGTTTACAAACAAGTTGCGTATCAAGAAAACAGTATTAGCAAACAATTTAGCAAACAAATCTTTATGAATAAATAATGTTTATCATGTTAAGATACACACTATTATGTGTAATGTATACTTCAGGTCAATTTAACCAATTTTAAGCAAAATGATAACCGATATATAGTGAGGCATTTTCAGAGTCCTTTAGCATAGCTGATTTTTTCTTGCTTAGGCACAAAACACGTAATGAAAAATATGGTTTATTTGTATTAAAGTCGGAAACGTGCGTTCAAAGTGCTTGCAAGTATAAAACGTGATAATTACATGTACCAAAAATGATTTAGTGTAGCTAGGCGCAAATTCTTTACTGTTTTACTGTTTGTTTGTTTTTTTTTTGTTTTTTTTTGTCTATTATGTTTTGAATTACACATCTGTGTGGTAAGGCAACCCTTTTTGTATTGAAAATTTTATGTGGGTCTTTATTTTTTATTCAGGTTCACGAAAACGAGTGATCGACTTCGGGAAGTTTCTGCTTGCTCGATTTAGCGTAGAGTTCCTCTGTACCAGTTTCATTTGAAAGACTGACTGCTCCCCAACTCAGTTTTTTTTTTTTTTTTTTTTTTTTTTTTCTTTAAATACACCGAATCATTGATTATAGTGGCTGTTGCTTCCTACTGGGTTCGTCCATGTCAATATAAAGCCAAAATAAGCCAAAATTACAAAATACTGGGGGCTCTAGGAGATACTCTGGTTTGTTGATAATTTTGGTTTCAGACAGGATTTTTCATTTTAAAATCATGTACCAAATACGGCAATAAAATATCTGATATTAAAACTTTTAAGCCCGATTTTCGAGTTTCTTAAAAACAGGTCGAAGTTTAGTTAAATATTCACCAAGAGGACCGAACAAATAACTAATTGTTGTGATCCACTGCAGACACTGAGGGTGAGGTTAGGCGCCTGTAAAGCTAGTTTAAACACCCAGTAAATTTATATTACTGATCGTTCCAAAGCGATAATTCTTTAGTAGTTCTTACTGTTTTACCTTCTGGCGTTGAATTTTGGGCTGTTTGCACCTTATGTATGTTTTCATCCATAGTGCAGATTATATTTTTCTTTTGATCCTTTGGGATCAGTGAATATATATGAAGTATTTCAATTGTTTATATGTTAAGAATCATCTTCTTAACAGTATTTTGATTATTTGGCCCCTTTGGGAATTTGAGTCTTTGATTTAGACTACACAGATGTAAATTCTTGAAATTGCAGCAGAATTTCTGGCTTTTGCTGCCAGTTTTATAAAGGGTCACTGATGAAGGTTCATTACCCGAAATTGTACAATATGGCCCATCTTCTAGCTTTGTATTTTTACTGCTTCCAAAGGATCTAACAATTATTTTTATTTCATATCTTGGTTAATTTTTGGTAACTGAGCGGTCGCCTTTTTGGGAGAATACCTGCTCACTCGGCTTACAATACGTTTTCTTAGTATAAGTACTTGAGTGTTTATTTAGTTTTTTCCCATTTCGGTTTTTGGAGTGGAAACTTCTTTCTGATTGTGCCATTTTTATAATTGCCTACTATTAACCTTCGGTTAGGTTGTTTTATCGGGTGTCCCTCAGGGCACCGTTCTCGGCCCCCTGCTGTATATAAATGACATCTCAGCAGGCATTGAGTCTTAAATAAGACTCTTTGCTGATGATTGTGTTTGCTATCGTGAAATCAAGAATGCAGAGGATACACTGAAACTTCAGAGAGACATTGATCGTTTAGGCAGTTGGGCTAGGAAATGGGGAATGAGATTTCAACCCGTCAAATGCAACATGATGCAGCTGACAAATAAACGGTCTACTAAGATACAGGCTAACTACACCCTTGAGGGCACTGTATTGGAAAACGTTGAAAGCATAAAAAACCTGGGTGTAACTATCACAAATGATTTGAAATGGAATACTCATATTTCCAATATTTGTACAAAGGCTAACAGAACTCTCGGATTCTTGAGGAGAAATTTGTATTCTTGTCCCCCAGATGTGAAAGAAAAATTAAAACTGAGATCCTTTAAGAGCAGTCAACACATTAATGAGAAAGGTGATGGGCCATACCGCGGTTTCGACTATTGAAGTCTCGTCAGTGACCCTTTAGACTTGGCAACATGGAGCCAAGGAGAAAAACTGAAATTTTGCAACTTTCAACAGGGTAGTCGATACAAAGACTAGTGTTATCTAAATGGGGCCAAATATATTAAACATTGGCTTGAAAATGAATCTTAACCGATAATAAATTTATAAGAAGCTTATAAAGGACTGGTGCGGCCGGTCTTGGAATATGGAAGCTCAGTTTGGGACCCTCACACTCGTACTGGAAAAGGTCCAAAATCGTGCGGCAAGGTTTGTGACGGGAAATTATGTTTTTGAAACTGGGAGCATGACTGGCATTTTAGGTCAACTGAAATGGGAATCTCTTAAGAAAAGGAGATAGGATAGTAGACTTATATTGCTATACAAAGGTCTAAAGGGTAAAGCCAGAATACCCACAGATGACCTTATCCCAAAGAATAGGCGTTGTAGAAATCAGCACTCTTTGGCTTTTCAGATACCTTCAGCTAGCAAAGAAACGAACAAAGGTAGTTTCTTTCCACAGACTATCAGGGACTGGAATGACCTCCCTGATTCACTTTTCTCCTCTGCTGAAATGTCTGATGACTGTGTGTCCAAATTCGCTTCACTTGTGCGTTCAAGGGACTTATTTCTCCCCCATCCGAAGCCCCTGGTAAAATAATGTCATTTGGCGTGTCACCAGTAAACTATTCAGATCCAGTGTATGTATCTGTGAAGCTAAATATGCCTTCCATTTAACTACTTAACACATAATTTGATAAATTCAATTTCTAATCTTATATTTTCCTTGTGTCCAACGCAATATTTGTTATTTGTTGTTTTTCTCTCTTGGTATAGGTAACATACTTTGACCGTGCCGCTTGAACTCACGTGAAGTTTTGGAAACACAATAAAAGGGGCACTTATTTGTTTTTACACATTTTCCAGTGTCATGTAAAGCACCTGGCCATATATTGATTACCGTCATAGAGTCGCATTATTGGGAACAAAGTTATTTAACAGTCCGATCAACTATTGCATATGTCAGAGGCTATGCGGCACGGTCAAATATTTTAACTATAGTTTGCCTCGTGTTTGCATTATTTGGCATGGATCAATTCTCACACTGTTGCTACTAAAGCAAGTAAGCTACTAAAACAAGTATTATTATGGGAATAGCTGCCTCGGTCACAGAGGTGTTTATGGTGAGTTTCTTTATCGGAGTGTCACCATTATTTGCCTCTTCGTGCTACCTAATAATAAGGTTATGATTTATTATTCCCGAAATGACTTAAGACACATCTGCGTTTGGGTTTTCACAGCGTTAATAGCCAATAGAGTTCCAAAATCAATAAGAAAACAGAACAATTTCCTCAGTGGGACTGGATCCAAATATGACAAATATCATATTGTACACTAGGAATTAGTTATACTGGGGATCAAGGATGGACTTCATTATCCGGTTTATTATACATTACGAAAACTTTCCCATGCAATATATAGAGACTTTTTTCACCTGTAAAAACGAAAATTTCACCAGACAGAAATTGGATATTTTTAATATTTTAGCTCAAAACATACAGTGTAGGTACACGTTAGAACGAGTACCCACAATGTATGTTTTGGATAAAAAAAAATAAGAAAATTAGATATACCCCTGCCAACCCAATTTTTCTATATAAAAGTGGGGTTCAATGGGGTATTCATTGCACGGACATGTTGATCTGATGATAGTGCAGATTATATTTTCGTTTTGGTCCTTTGAGATCAGCAGGGATATTCTGAGAAATCATAAAAATAGTATCGATTTAGATGTATCTTCTAGGCAAATTTGATAAATTTGGCCTAAAATTGATAATTTTATTACTTGTATCAACTACCCTGTTGAAAATCGCAAAAGTAAAGTATTTCTCCTTGGCTTCACGTTGCCAAAACCTCACATTAATGAGAAAGGGATGGGCCATACCATGATTTCGGCTACTTAAGCCTCTTCAGTGACCCTATAGATTTGGCAACATGAAGCCAAAGAAAATTACTGTAATTTGGCATCTTTCAACAGGATACAAATAAAAATAAAAACTTAGATCCTTTATGATCCATTAATGAGAAAGGGGATGGACCACGGTCCGCGGTTTCGACTTTTGAATATTAAACTATTGAATTAAAAGACTATTATAATCCAAATGGGGCAAAATGTATTAAAGGTTATACTGGATCACTGATGAGGGTACATTACACGAAATTTCTGTAATTTGGCATCTTTCAACAGGTCAGTCGATACAAAAAGGTACAAGTAGGCAAAGATCAGGAAAAGGCGCAATCAGAAAAAGATTCCCACTCCAAAAACCGAGGTGGGAAAAAACCAAACTAACAATCAGGTACTTATACCATGAAACATATCGTAAGCCGAATGAGCAGCTATTTTCCCAATAGGTGGCCACTCAGTTACCTTAACTTAACTAAAAATATGAAAACACACATAAGGCGCCAACAGCACAAAAATGTTTTATACACCAAGACATAAAACAAAAAGAACCACCACAGAAGTATCGACTTGGAACGATCAGTAACACACAGTTACTGGCGGGCTTAAACCGATTTTACATGGCCATAACCTCACCCTCAGCTTCCGCAGTGGTTCCTTTTATTATAATCCAAATGGGGCCAAATGTATTAACGGTTAGACAGGATTTCGTGAATAGCGGTTTTAAATTGAGTTGTGGCTTACCGTCCCATTCAACGTCTATGGTCATGCCGGGACGTTGCCTCCGTTTGATGGTTTTTTGCCCAACATTAGGATGTCATGACACACAAAATATGCTTGAAAAAAAAACATATAAAGAGGTACAAGTAGGCAATGATCAGGAAAAGGAGCAATCAGAAAGAAATTCCCACTCCAAAAACCGAGGGGTGGGAAAATAACTAAATTGACGATTTTAAAGTACTTATACTAAGAACTAATAAACTGAGATCCTTTAAGAGCAATGAACACATTAATGAGAAAGGGGATGGGCAATACCGCGGATTTGACTATTAAAGTCTCGTCAGTGACCCTTTAGATTCGGCTACATGGAGCCAAAGACAATTATTGATTTTCCAACTTTCGACAGGGTAGTCGATACAAAGACTAGTATTTTCTAAATGGGACCAAAAATATTAAACATTGGGTAGAAAATGAATCTTGACCGATGATAAGTTTCTGAATTCTCATATTATACCCGCTGATCTCAAAAGGACCAAAAAGAAAACATAACCTGCACTAGTGATGTTGTACGGGGAGACTTTTTAGGGCCGCCACACGACACAATACCAGCTGCAAAAATAGCAAATAAAAAAAAACCTGTCGCAAGCCGAATGAGCAGTTATTTCTCAATAGGCGGCCACTCAGTTACCCGAATTTAACTAAAATATGAAAACATACATAAGGTTCAAACAGCACAAAAATTAGACTCCAAAGTATAAAACAATTAGACCCACAACAGAAGTATTACCTTGGAGCGATTAGTAATATAAAACCAGTTTTACAGGAAGGCTTATATAAAGAAACCAAGAAGGCTTTTATGAATGGATGGTTTGACTTGAACCACATTTTCTGGGCAGGCGCAGACGCTTTGAAGGATTAACCAATACTTAGATGATCAGTTAATAGCTAATAAGCTTTGCATGAAGGCACACGCAACCCATCTATTTTTCCAGGGACCAAAAGGGCGTGGGCCAATATTCCCACGTCTTGCATGAAATTGACGATAACATAGAACATAGTTAGAATAGCTAACTGGCCAACTAGGACAATGACTTGGTTCCTGGGACGACACCTTGATGGCGACAATGCTAACTGGGATGGTACTTGCAAAGTGGGACTGCATATGAACGGTTAACAAGGCTACGGTGACATGGCCATTGGAACGACGAAAAGGCCAAGTAGGACGGTGCAGTGGCCACTGGGACAGCACTTGGCCAGCCAACAGGAACACTGAGATATGTTGTGGCCACGAGGACGATACTTGGACGGCGAGCATGTCAACTCGAACAGAGGCGTGGTAATGTGGACGGCATTTTGGACGGCGAACAGGTCAACGTTCAACTGGAAATTGGGACGGCTAAGGGACGCCGATTTTAAAACTTAAGACATTTGAATAAAAATACACATTGTGGTCAACTGGTAAACGAGTTGTTTATCTTTCTTTCATTTTTTTTTGTCTGTTGACTGAGGGCATCATGAAAGATCTCAAACAAACATTTCAAAACTAACAATCCATCATCAGAACTGATTATATTCTGTAGTCTAAATTATAACGTAATATGGTGATTTGTGCCTGCCATTTTGATGCGGGGGTAATTGCCAATTTCTTGCTGAGTAAGCTTGAGTCTTTATTTCTCTTGACAAGCTCCGCATCAGACATGCGGTGATAATGTTTCTTGGGGAAAATTTGCCATTTAAATTACTTCAATATACTGGAACAGGAAGAAATAATACGTACTTATCTCAACGATTTTAATGAACTGAGGACAACATATTAAAACAAATTCATAACAACTCCGAATGAACATTCAAAGAAAACATAGGAGTTTAGTTTATCTTTAATAAAGCTAATGAGAATTGATGAAAATAATCTTACTAGCAATCACACTAACAGTTATGGCCAACCCTTTCATGTTTTGTTGATTGGGCTTACTGACAATTTCATCAGGAAAACATGTCCGTGAAGTGTATACCCCTTTAACCCCACTTTTATATTAGTAGAACTGGGATTTACTGGGGTATACCATTATTTGTTATTTTTGAACCAAAACTTAAATTGTGGATATTCGCAAAAATATTAAAAATATCATTTTGTTTTTCTTTTGAAATTTTTATTTTGTACAGCTGAAAAAATCTCTGTATATTACATGGTTGTGTTTTCATAATGTCTTGAAGACCTTCCTCTGTAATCAAATTCTGATTAAAACGTTCTGATGATAAAAACATATTTGTACATACACTACATGCACTTAGTCTTATAATTGCGTGGGCAAATGGATGATATGTTATCATACCTATTTTGTTTTCTTTTAAATGACGATAAACGAATTGTATCATGTATAATCTGAAAATTCAGGACAGGTTTGCTACATAGCTGACATGTTTGCCAAAGAAACAGAATTTGTAGCTTATTTTTTTATAAAAATTTTAACTGCTCTTTCTGTTCCTGTATATATAGAGGATATTCAAGTTTTTGGAGTGAATATGAGTTTTATTTCATTGAGTGAAGTGAAAAAAAAAATATATTTCATGAGTGCCGAAGGCACGAATGAAATATATAATTTTTCACTTCACTAGATGAAATAAAAGTCATATTCACGACAAAAACTTGAATTTTCTTTTTATTATATTGCATGTAGTCATTGTAACGTTGCGCGCTAAAGCATATGACGTCAAAATCATAAATGACGTCATTACGTCACGCCATTACGTCGCTATTGTGTGTGAACGTTCATTGCGTCAACAATAGCATAGATTATAAAATTAAGTTATGTATAAATTAGAAATGAAACGGTGGAATCGTAATTTGTGTATTCCCAAATCTTATATTTTCACATGTGAAAATATAACTTTTTTATATTTTCACATGTGAAAATATAACTTTTTCAAATATTGGTTATATTTAATACATATTTCTCTATATTTCATCACTTGCCATATAATAAAAACATATATGTACATGTAA
Source organism: Rugalucina vietnamica (assembly GCA_964017185.1). NCBI lineage: Eukaryota > Metazoa > Mollusca > Bivalvia > Lucinida > Lucinidae > Rugalucina > Rugalucina vietnamica. The sequence goes on from OZ024873.1 coordinate 6,967,505, forward strand.
TACTAAATTGTTTTTCAGTTTTAAAATTTTTATACCGTTCAAATTCTATGGTTGTCCTTATTTTATCCCTTTAGCTAAAATGCATACTTGACTCCTGTAAAACCGGTTTAAGCCCGCCAGTAATTTTATATAACTGATCGTTCCAAGGCGATACCTCTGTGGTGGTTCTAATTGTTTTATGTATTGGGTTTTTTGTGCTGTTGGCGCTTTTTGTATGTTATCATATTTTAGTTAAGTTTAGGTAACTGAGTGGCCACCTATTTGAAAAATAGCTGCTCATTCGGCTAACGATATGTTTTCATGGTATAAGTACCGGATTGTTAAATTAGCTTTTTTTCCATCTCGGTTTTTGGAGTGGGAATCTTTTTCTGATTGCGCCTTTTCCCAATCGTTGCCTACTTGTATCTTTTCATTGAGAGCGCGACAATTTTAGGTTGATTTTATTTTATGATATATTGACGAGAGCCTCCTCATACTTGAGTACGTTCTATTCAACTAGTTGTACCGGACATCTGCAAAATACAGCAGACATCTTAAACAAGGTATAATTTGAAGCTGTCTTTTAGTGTTACATTTCTTGTCTAATAATGCAGAGGCATAAGTGTGACCAACGAATTGTGATCATAAGTTCGTCCCTCACACATCCGCATCATGTATGAGGCGTTTTCTGCTTATCGATGGACTGTAACGGTTTTCCGACTGAAGAAAACCGTTCTATTGAGGTTAAACATCCCCGTCAACAATTTTTCACTCATGCTTGAACGGAGCCAACGTTTCCTGGGTAGAAACCGGTAAGGTGGGCAATGTGTCTTGCTCAGTGACACAATATGGCGCCCCGTATGCGGATCGAACACAACACCTCCCGATTTGGGGTCCGTTGATCTTCCAACAGGTCCACCGCGCTTCCCTCTGTAGAAATGATACTGAATGAAACGTCAAGTAGTGGTATACCAAAGGGTCGTGTCAATTTGAAAACAAAAAAAAAGTTATAACACATGGAACAACATTTGACACTAAAAGTTCTTGGATTGGCACAGCTCTGTTTTATATTTCATTTCATCACGCGATCAAATTATTTTGGAACGTACCAACTTTTATACAATTCAGAGAAATCAAAACGTATCTCGTGCCATCGAGTCAGTTTCTTACACACTTCCCATAAATAGCATAAGTGTGTACTGTGTTCATGTGTAATACTGCGTTTACACTATGTTCCCGGTGGTCACGGCGCCCACGTTTCAGACAACCGTGATCAAAACGGGATAACCGTGAGGCAACGCAGGGGAACGGGATAGGCAAACGTAGCACGCCGGGATAACCGTGGACACCGTGACAAATTTTTTGACAGTTTAAAAATCTGCCACGGCAGTCACGGCGGAAATGAGAAACGTTATGGGCCGTGATAAAACGGACTGAACGTAACACACCGTGACAGATCGTAACAGTACGTAGCGAAACTTGGAGGCGGTCCGTAGTGCAACGGGAAGCTGGTGAATAGCCCGGCAAGCTACGGATCTTCCACGTTCTGTTGCGTTTGATCACGTTCGTCTCACGTCTCGTCCCGTTTCCTAGGGAATACTCAACACGTTTTGTTGCGTTAAGTTACGGTGCGTTACGGTCTTTGACGGTGTTCACCCCGTTCTACCACGTATGTCACGTTATGTTACGGTTATCACGGCGCGTGAAGGTTATAGATATAAAATGGCATATCATGGGGACAAGTTCCTTCATATTGGAGCAGTCACTATAGTGAACAATACAGACCATACGCTGCACTATACAATTGAATTGTAGTCGGTTGTTGAGGAGCGCGGTTGTTATCACTTCAAAGGACTTATTCGTATACAAAAAGAAAGACAAATGTGCTTTTTTAGTGATAGATCGTGGATAACCGTAACGTACCTTAGCGCCTCCGTGACACACCGGCTTATCACTACCACGGCTTGTTACGGATATCGTAATACAACGTAAGAAAACGTAACAAAACGTAATCGATCTTGAAAATCAGAGAAATATATTTCCAATACTCCACGGCACGCTACGTTTCTAGCAAACGGGGCTGCCGGGGCCGCCGCGAACATAGTATAAACGCAGTATTTGTTTTGTAATGTAATTCACACAATTATCATGCGCGTGCCTGTTTTCACGTGTCACATTGTTATACAATTCACAGAAATATCATGAGCGTTTCCCTTGTTCACGTGCTTCATAGTTATACAATTCACAGAAAGATCATGAGCGTGTCCCACATGTCATGTTGTTATACAATTCACAGAAACATCATGAGTGTGTCCCGACGGCTGTCATATCTAGCTCGTGTTCGTTGACTGGCGGTCTTTCCCGAGCCGTGAGAGCCTGATTTGGTTCGTTCTGAGGACCGTAACCGAGCTGAAACAAAAGGAAAATGGAATCAATTTGATTATATTTTTATCATTATTTAGTCAAGGCTGACTCATTATCACATAAATACTGCATTTGTTCTAACAAACAAACATTCTGCAATACGAACGGATAGCTAGTTTCCCGAAGTTGTGTATAAACGCACACAGAGTTTGAAAACCTTAAGTAAATAGAACGTAAATGTATATGTCTTTCCGTCTAGTCATTTTGTCATTGTTTAATTGGCCAAAACATTAGAAGAAGATATTGTTTATGGTAATATACCATAACGTGTCTTTTTTAATTAACAATATCATATTTCTAGAAAATATACAATATATTAGTATATTACAATGGTACAAAGCAGAATAATAATGCGTGATTTATTAAAAAGAAGCATGCAGAATAATCTATAGACAACAGCTGTTACAATAAGACACAACATCAGTGCGCTAAATTCTTACAAAGATATACAGTATAATATTCAATACAATATAGGACACTGAATAGTTCGCATCTAGACTGAAACTATTTCCCCTCTTTATGCCATAGAAGTGAGGAGTGCAAGATCCGGTATAACGCTTTGTTGGGAGAGAGCTCGATGACTTAGTGTTTAGTGCATTGGACTCTGGATCGAGAGTCGGGGTTCAATACATACTGGCATCAGACTGCAAGACACATGACATCAGGAAAACATGTCTATGAAAAGTATACCCACTTCAACCCCACTTTTATATAGAAAAACTGGGGTTCGCAGGGGTATACCTATTGCCGAGGCGGTTCTAACGTGTACCCACAATCTATGTTTTGAGCAAAAATAAGAAAACATATCAAGATTTTTTTACTGAAAATTATAATTTTTACAACTTTAAAAGTCTATGTATATTGTAATATTGGAATGACGGTTTTAAAAATATATCATGAGTGATCTTTTCTTCTTAAACAGTCGATATTAAACTGGTTCTAATATGCATGTAATGCAACACAACATGCTTGGATTTTACATCTGATTTCTTTTTTCTTCAAACAAATGTAAACTATCATTTGTTCACAAAAACATTTTTAAATATTTAGAACCTAAGTCAGACTTTCTCGAATGTTTGTGTAATAGCCTCGTAAGCTCAAAGACAAAAATGACGAAATAAAGGCGAATGTCAGAAGCCAATGACGGTGTGACATCTCTTTCTCTATGCTTGGTCATTTAGAACTGTCTTAACTCACTGTGTGTAAGAAAGATTAAATTTGACTTAAGCGAACTTCTACTCCAAATTTTATCGCAGACACTATAAGTTGATTTCCAAATTTAATGTTGGGCTAAAGACGCTTTTACTTGAGGACCTTTCGGAACCTGAATTTTAGCCAGGGTGACTTTGTTTACAAAGTTAAAAAAATGTATCGGACGATTTGAATGTTCTTTTCAGCTCAGGAAGATCAAACATGTTACAGGCGTATATGTTAATGTTATGCGACTGTCTGCATGCTTAGTGTCTAACCCAATTATGGTTAATAACTACGCTGCCTTCTTTTATTGCACGCCGGTAGGTCGGGCGTCAGACTCTATGATGGTCCCGACATAAAAAGGTACAAGTAGGCAAAGATCAGGAAAAGGCGCAATCAGAAAAAGATTCCCACTCCAAAAACCGAGGTGGGAAAAAACCAAACTAACAACCAGGTACTTATACCATGAAACATATCGTAAGCCGAATGAGCAGCTATTTTCCCAATAGGTGGCCACTCAGTTACCTTAACTTAACTAAAAATATGAAAACATACATAAGGCGCCAACAGCACAAAAAATTTTAAACACCAAGACATAAAACAAAAAGAACCACTACAGAAGTATCGACTTGGAACGATCAGTAACACAAAGTTACTGGCGGGCTTAAACCGGTTTTACAGGTACCTAACCTCACCCTCAGCTTCTGTAGTGGTTCAGTGATAAACAAGAAATAAGAAATCATATTAAGAAAATACTAAACATAGATACCAACGTTTAACATGAATAACGGAAAGCAGAGTGAGCAGCTATTGAAGGTATTAGGTGGTCACAGTGCTAGCTTGGACAGAACAAGTAAATGCAGAGGGCTAAGTGAACAGCCTTTATATTCGGGTGGTCACAAAGCCATGCAACATGAAACTCGTAATTGGAATAACTTTGATAAGTGTGAACCAGAACAGCAGTACCGCCTTGGCACGGTCAGTTATAAAATAACTGGGGGGCTTAAACCGGTTTTACAGGTACCTAACCTCACCCTCAGCTTCTAAGCTATTCATTTTAGTTGGATGGAACCGGAGCTTTTTGTCTGTTGCTTGGTCCACCGGGGATCAACTGGTGTTTTTCTTTTGCTCTGGATTTTAGTTATTCGGCGCCTAGGGTTCTTCATTGTCGGGCAGCTAACTGAATCTGTGAGTCGTCGTTTTTTACTTATCGTGGTGGTAATCATGATTTATTTGTTTGTCCTTGACTAGTTAGAGATTCACCACAAGGAAAGAACAACTAACTAAATGTTGTGAACCACTGCAGACGATATGGGTGAGGATAGTCGCCTGTTAAATCGATTTAACAACCCCCACCCCCAGTAATTTTATATTACTGACCGTTCCAGGGCGATACTTATGTTTTGGTTCTATATGGTTTATGTTTTGAAGTCTAATTTTTGTTCTGTTTGATTTTTATGTACGTTTCATGTTTTATTTAAAATCGGGTAAATGAGTGGCCGCCTATTGGGAAACAGCTGCTCACTCGGCGTACGATATGATAAATATAAGTACCTAATTGTCAATTAAGTTTTTCCCACCTCGTGTTTTGGAGTTGCTTTCTGATTGCACCTTTTCCTGACCATTGCCTACTTGCACCTTTCTGTAATTGCCACTCATTTTAACATGTAAGGAGGCAGATAACCAATCTGAGACATGGTTTCGGTTTCCTGAGAAGTCCAGCATTGTGTGGGTTACTGATTATGCGTGTATTTTTGTGAGTGCTCAATTTGCTTCATGACTTGATGACGATATTTGTTTTGTTTGTATAGTAATTCCATGTGCATCTTCATAAAATTACGTTCAGCGAACTGGGTGGTCATCTTTAGAAACACATCACCCAGACCTCCAGTAATTTTATTTACTGCTCGTTCCAATGCGATACTTTTGCTGTTGTTCTTACTGTTATATGTTTTGATGTTGAATTTTTGCACCTTATGTACGTTTTTTAAAGTTTTAGTTATGTTCGAGTGACTGAGTGGCCGTCTATTGGGTAATAGCTGCTCACTCAACTTATGTTTTTAGTATAAGTACCTGGTTGTTTTCGGAGTTGTGATTTCTTTCTGACTGCACCATTTTCTAACTTTCACCATTTTTACATATTCTCGTTTTGCAGTAGAACCGTACATGTATTATAAGAGTGGATTATAAGAGTGCTACTTTACCTGAATACATGTATAACTTACCCTTGACCTTTTGTTAACGCGTAAATAATTAGGACCATTCATATATGGGCACAATGTTCGTACACCTTCTAACTTTCAGTCAAAGTATGATATTTTCAAACAGAGTGAGGTTTATACAACTAAACAACTGTGCAGTGAAGAGAACGTTTTACAACATCCAAACTCAAATTTTGAACAATTTAAAGAGGGATGCAGCAATATAATAAGTAGTATAGTGTGGACAATATATAGGTCAAAATAAGTGTAATATCCAAGCATGAAAACATTAAACTTTGAACTTATACATACAGATAGAAAACTCAAAGATAGATTCTTTTGGGGGCATGTCCGGGATAAGTGAGTTTACTCCCTTGACAGCTGTATCCTTTGAATAACGAATTGCATCTGAAAGGAGGCGTTCATGTCTTACACACATTGACTTTCAAAACACACGTTTATAAACATGTTTTTTTATGAATCGTTTAATGGAGAATGATTGACCTAAAAGTCCGAAATAGAAAAGAAGACAAAGAGTTGACGTAAATTTCAATATATTAACAAAAAGCTGTTCAGGCTTCAGAGAGAGAAATAACCATTTGTACATGAAGACTCTGAAAGATAAGCGCTTGTTCACAGATATTTGATTTATGCAAATTTGATTAATGAAACATGTATAACAACAATAAAGTGCAATAGATATTTGCGATCCTTACCTTTTTGACGCATAATAAGCATTCTTGGCTGCAATTTAAACAAAATATTTGTATCGCATACCTACATAAAATATTACTTATGGGCCCATATACTTAGTACACAGGTTTGTACACGAATATATATTACATAAGTTTGTTCACAGGTATATAATATACATGATTGTACACAGGTCTGAGCACAGGTCAAAAGGGGAAAAATGATATTTTGAGACAGAAATGTGACAGGCAATACAAACGAGTTGAGTCATATTTTCATAGCGAAGAATTGTCTGTTTTTGTCCACTATTTAAATATACTACTCAAAGTTTGATAAGCATCAAAACTCTATTTTATCATTTCAGGACTGGGAAACTAACACCCAACATTTTGATATAGATATAGCAGAACCAGCATCATGCAAACATTCCATCTGCTTTTCGCGTTACCTGCGAGCGCTTCTTGCAGACTTGAAGAAACGATGGAACCCCCTGAATTTGGAGTTGTCACTGTTTCCTACACTATCCAACTTTGGCATTCATCTCCTCTTACTGGTTCATTCAACTGCAAAAACTGATTTAATAGTCGAAATGTCGATACTTTTGTGTCTAATTTGCACTTTTGGAAAAATTCATAAATCTGTGATTTTTGTTAAAAAATACGATTTTTTACTCTTTTTTTTTTTCGCTTAAAATGTTGTCCTTTGCACGGCGAGCATGAAACTGAAAACCGTTTTTAATACGCACTCTAGTTGGCTGAAACCAGCGTTTTTAGCTCACCTGAGCCGTAAGGCTCACAAGGTGAGCTTATAGGATGGCCATGATCCGGCGTCCGTCTGGCGTCCGTCCGTCGTCCGTCCGTCGTCGTCGGAGTCGTCGTCCACCATTTTCAAAGATCTTCTTCTCTGAAACCGCTTGGCCAATCAAAGCCAAATTTTTTATGAAGCATCTATAGGGAGGGAGAACCAATGTGTATATAAATAATCCAGGTCACATGACCAAGATGGCCGCCAAGCCCATATATAGTAAAAACCTTTAAAAATCTTCTTCTCCAGAACCCAAAGGCCTAGGATCTTGAAACTTGGCACGTAGCATAAGTGACTCGAGGTTCACAATATGTATATAAATAATGATCTTAGAATGACCTTGACCTATTTTACGGCAAGGTCAAAATAGGTCACTTATGCATTTGAATAGGGAAAACTTTTAAAATGTCATTTAAAGTGAAAGTCTTGCAGGAAATGCACAGTAGGACTGAAAATTAATGATTCTGAAAAAAATGGACCCCAGGGGCATATATGCCCCCACCCCGGGCAATATACATGTATATCTCCATAATATTCAAACATCTTCTCCTCTGAACCCACTTAGCCAATCAAAGCCAACTTTTATGTTAAGCACCTATAGGATGGGGTACTCAATGTGGATATAAATAATTCAGGTCACATGACCAAGATGGCCGCTATGTCCATATATGATAAAAACCCTTCAAAAATCTTCTTTCGCGGAACCGGTTGACTGATTTAAACGAAACATAGCATGAATTATTGATGACTCAAGTACTACAATGTGTATATAAATCATTACCCTGTGATCTCCTTGACCTATTTTACGGCAAGGTCAACATAGGTCGCCAATACAATTGAATGGGGAAAACTTTTGAAATGTCATTTAAAGTGAAAGTCTTGGAGGAAATGCACAGTAGGACTGAATATTAATGATTCTGAAAAAATCGGTCCCCAGGAGCCTATATGCCCCCACCCTGGGGCAGTATACATGCATATTTCCATAATATTCAAACATCTTCTCCTCTGAAACCACTTGGTCAATCAAAGCCAAATTTTATGTGAAGCATCTATAGGATGGGGTACTCAATGTGGATATAAATAAATGAGGTCACATGACCAAGATGGCCGCCATGCTCATATATGGTAAAAACCCTTCAAAAATCTTTTTCTCCGCAACCGGTAGACCGATTTCAAAGAAACTTGGCATGAATCATTGATGGCTAAAGTACTACAATGTATATATAAATCATGACCCTGTGATGACCTTGACCTATTGGACGACAAGGTCAACATAGGTTGCCAATGCATTTGAATGGGGAAAACTGTTAACATGTCATTTGAAGGGAATAAATAAAATAGAAATTGGCAAATGGACAGAATATTGATTATTCTGAAAACAAATGGCCCAAGGGCTTCGTCTGCCCCTGCACTGGGGCTAAATACCATAATATTCAAACATGTTTATTGGCATCTGTAGCAGATCTCAGGTGAGCGTTAACAGGACCATTGGTCCTCTGGTTTTAAATGTGTTGTCAAGTGGTTCAATCACGTAATGCAAACTCCCATTAAGAGAATGTTCATTCTAATGACAAATGTTTTAAAACTCTGTAAAATCTAAACCAATGCCCGTAGCTCAAATCGGTTTTTTGTTCCAAACTCGCAGCCTAAAGGGCAACGGTTTAAGCGAAAAAAACATTTTTGTGTGAAAAATCGTGTTTTTAACCTATAATCACAGATTTCCGTAATTTTCCAAATGTGCATTTTAGACCCAGAAGTATCGATATTTCGATTATCAAAACACGTTTGCAGTTAAATATACCAGTAAGAAGGGATGAATGACAGAATCTGATAGGGTAGGGGTTTGCGCTCGCAGGCAACGCGAAAAAAGATGGCATGTTTGCACAGCTGTGGTTCTGCTACATATCTATAGCAAAAGTTTAGGTGTTAGATTACAAGTATGTCCTGTTAACAAAAATAAAGTTTTGATGCTTATCAAACTTTGAGTAGTATATTATTTACGATAAATACGTATTGCCAAAAGCCTCCTATTCATCTACTTTTGCTATTGCATATATATAGTGCAAATACTTTGACCTGCCGCTTGCCTTCACGTGATGAAGTTTTGTAACCACTAGAAAATGGGCACCTATTTGTTTTACACAGTTTCCAGTGCCAAGTGAAGCACGTGGTCATATACTTTTACAATCATAGAGTCGCATCATTGAAAGCATACAAATGTAGTTATTTATGCGGTCCGATAACAAAAGCATATTTATGTTACAAGTTAACCGCCGGCACGGTCAAATTATTTGCTCTATACATGTATCTATAAAATTAAGGAAGTGACGTGTCCTTTTTATTCAATTTGGCGGTAGCTATTGATCCGCATTCTATAATGCAGATTTTTTCAGAAAGGGCTACGTTTTAAAGGGAAGCCGGGAATAAAGTTCATAAATTGAAAGGAAAATTCCGAGTTCGTTTTATCGCGAAATGTGAGTCACGAAATGTGAGCACTTTCACTTTGGAAGTCCCATTAATTTTAATCATCCTGATAGACACATTTCATAGCAATTGATTTTTGTATAGCACAATTCATCACTAAAGCAAACATTCTGGTTGAACACGGCGGGAAAACAAACATATGTACGGCGTTTTGAACACAAAAATGGAAAGGATGGACAAATGGCACAAGCATATACGAAACAATGGTACATGAAGATAGCAAAACTATAGGCAAAACTGTCAACACACCAGAACGACAAATTAAACGAAATCGAACAAAATAACTGGCTTTGATAAGCCCCTTTTTGGATTATTTCCGATTTACCCGTATATAGACATACAATTGCACATGCGCAGTTGATGGACCAACGACCTCCGAACCATTATCTGTAACGCAAAATTTCGGTACTAGTAATCAGGCTCTCGCGAGTTCGCAGATTAGTTGACGACGGCTCGTCAATAAAAAAGTAAACGTTTCATGACTGACATTTACATTTACTTATCGCGTCACCAGATCGCGAAAATATACACTGACAAAGAAATTTGTAACACAATTCCAGGACAAACAAAACACGTGACTAATTGTGAATACATATTACAATGAATTACACGTAAAATTAATGCTTGTTAACCTTTTTTGTCATTGGTTTTAAATGAGAGGTGGAATGAAACTGTGAAAAAGAGGTTTGTCTATTGAACCTGAACATGTCCGTGAATCTTAGTAAGACTGACGCTGCATGATTGCTACGTTAGTATAGTGTATAATGGGATAGTTGCATAGGTGTTACTTGCAATGTCCGAGAATGTAAGATTTTAATGCGTCCTAAGTTCTTTTTATACAATGGTTTGAACGATTAAAAGCATAATGAGGTGTTATATTTGTGCGTATGAACGCAGAAATACACATAAGTAAGAGTAGATAAGATCTTACATCTAAGGCAAATATCCCATTTTCTAATCTAAGCACATGTGACCTCACGGTTGAAGATCAAATGCGATTTACCCCAGATTAACTGTCATACATACGGACGTATTACATTTACATTGGTAGGTAACAGGACAAGCGGATATTTTAAGTGTGAATAATTTGAACACCAGCGTAGGCAAACTACATACAAAGACATCAATTGATTTGAAGAAGGTAAAATTTTAAGACGTAATGAATCTTAGACAATTTACTATTGTACAGTTCGAAAATATACACATCAGGGAGTGTTGAGTTCTATACATACAAAATACAGGTCCATTTACGTTACGGTATTGCTTATCATGCAACTCCGTTTCTTACACTATAATTTTACTTTGCAAGTCCTGATAGAGCGCTCGGTAGGTAATTCTTCTATGAGTTGTATAGTCCGCGATATCTTGTAAGTGAATAGACTGGCTCCCGTCGTATGTTCATTATGTTTTACCTCTATAATGTTTACTAAGAAAAATAACCAGAATAATACTTTTTCTACAAGATAGTTTTCTTTCCTATCTCTTCAAGAACAGTCAATTCAACCTTGTCTAGAAGATAGCATTTAGAATACCTGATGTTTATCATACATGTATTAAGCTTTTCATTTTTGCAAAAAGAAAATATTAAATTTAATGACGGTAACCAGTCTATATACTGATGTTTGGTGGTAATTTACGAGTCAAAACTAAAGAATCATAAAATACGAACCTTCTCTGTGCCTACCGAAGCAACACTTCAGAGACATGTAGCAATTTACGCACGCGCCTTTGAATTGTCTGCGGAATCGCCCTGCAATTGAAAATAATACATAGGGTAATAGCAAAAATTGCATGTATGTAACATTTCTGAATACCAGGTTACGCTTGACCAACGGCTACAAATATAATGTATGCCCGTCACAATATGATTAAGATCATTTAAGAATACCTTTTTTTAAGTTAAAAAATAGAGATCAAAAACAATAGCATTATATTGAATTCTACATTGCGCGAGTTAATAGCTGGGTGAAGCGGTTCATTGTGATTCGCAGCCAATAATCAATCATCTGTTCACCGGTTTCCGCATAGCATGTTTTACTTATTTAAGCATGTCTTTTTAAGGTATTGAATAACTCCGACAATATTCGTGAGAATGAAAATCAGATTTGTTTTGCATTGGGATGTCTGATATTTAACAAACATATACAATATCCATATGTGACTCACATTATTACAGCTGTATATACCTAAATCTCATTAAGATAAACATTGAGGTGTTTCATTTTTTCCAGTATATTCATTGCTCATGCTGTATGTGTTTCGATTTTATTCAATGTTAACAATCTTACTACAGAGACAGTAATTATAAACGGTTTACTTACTGCTCATAAAGTTATAGATGAGCGGGTTGACAGCGCTGTTGAAGTAGCAGAGCCATCTCGAGGTCCACACTATGGCGTACAGAGCCAGATGATTTGTGTTGAGCCAGTCTGTGAGCTTTAGATACCTGGAACCATTACGAAAACATGCATATGCAATATACAAATTATTATACAGCTTTAGAAATTACCATGATCATCAGTTGAAAAATGTTGATATTTTTCTTATAAGTTTGTACATGTAACAATTACCAACAGTGTTAGCTTGGCTAAAGTATATATGGCTGTTCACTTAGCCCTCTGCATTTTACTTGTTAGTCCAAGCTAGCACTGTGACCACCTCACCTTCAATAGCTGCTCATATACATGTTATACGTATGTATAATATGTTCAAATTTATGATATATTTATGATATATATAGGGAGAAATAGGTCAAACATCAAACAAAAATCTTCCCGGTAGCACTGGATCCTATGAAAGGATTAGAAAAATGATTAAAATAAGTATATATGGGGATTAAACCATTAACAGTGCAAGAATGAATCAAACTGAGCGCGCTTTCGGCTTTCGCCTTCTTCAGAGTCAATATGTATTTACAAGTAATAACTTGGAAAAAAATGAAAGAAAAAAAATGAAAATAGATAAATAAAGAAACTAAAACAGAAACAATGTAAAAGTACACAAAAATCACATAAAATGTGTCAAAGTTGACACCACTGTATGTTCGACAGTGGGTATACGACAAAATTAATTAACGAACGCCCTTTGAAAGGGCCCAGTACTCTGATTGAAAATCTGATTTAAATTACCATTTTAGGTACGTTTTCATAGTTTAAGTTAAGTTCGGGGAACTGAGTGGCCGCCTACTGGGAATAGCTGCTCACTCAGCTTACGATATGTTTTCTCTATGTATAAGTACCTATTTGACAGTTTAGTTTTTTCCCACCTCAGTTTTTGGAGTGGGATTTTTTGTCTAATTGTGCCATTTGCTGACCATTGCCTACTTTTTCCTTTTTAAAGCCAAACAATAGGGTTTGCGGCATTCCCCCATCTCCGTGCATAGCCACGATTTATTCTAAATATATCAGTGGGGTTTAAGGAAATAAACATTATGTGGACATGCATCCTGATGATGATATTGCAAAAATGGCATGAGGCATTTACAGTGTGAGGCACATCGCAAGAATTTCGCTGCTAACATTTGACATTTCGGAACTTCCTGCTTTGTTTGGTTGAACCACATTGCTGGTTTTCTCATCCCCAAGCACAAGTGATATCACAAATTCCGAATAATTGTCAACTTTTGGATTTTTTAACAATGATGACAAAACATGTTGCGTTATTATCATTCATTATCATTGCGTTATTATCATTCAATTATTCATTAGAAACATTCGACATGTGTTTTATTCTAAAATGTCCGTGAAATAAGTACCTCCTTAAACCCCACTTTTATATAGAAAAACTGGGGTACGCAGCTATTTTTTCTTATTTTTGTTCCAAAACATAGATTGTGGGTACTCGTTAGAACCGCCTCGCCGAGGCGGTTCTAACGTGTACCCACAATCTATGTTTTGAGCAAAAATAAGAAAAACATTAAAAAAAATCTAATGAAATTTTAGATTTTCACAACCGAAAAAAAAATCTGTGTAGTGCACGAGCGTGTTTTCGTAATGTGTGTTTTATTCTAAAATGTAAATGCAACAATCACTAGAGAAAAAGTGATTATATGATATAAATGGAATATTTATGTTTCCCTTATGTTATGATTTCATTATGAAAACACGTCCATGCAATATACAGAGATTTTTTGCTAGCGACCCACTGTTGTTCAAAGCTCCATGAACATCAGAAAAATTAAACTCATTGCTTATATTTACATTCATTTCTCTCTATCGCTTGTTGAAAAATTATCAAGGCGATCACATTTATAAGCATATACAGAATTTACACACAGTGAATGTTGAAACAGCGGAATGGCGTCAACGACGTCATGACGTTTACAACGTCCAATCACATTGGTGAGATCCATGTTTTTTAATGACGTCAAGTTTGATCATGTGACGTCGCGTGACACGATGTTGTTCATGGAACTATGAATCGCATTGCAATTCTACAGATTCATTTAAGACTTTGCATCAGAAATGTAAATATAAGATAATATTTACATTTTTTCTAAAATCTCCTTAGATGCACCATTTAGATGTTCATCTGTGTTCATACATCGCACTATCATGAACAACATCGTGTCACGCGACGTCACACTTGACGTCAAAAACAATGCTCTCGCCAATCTGATTGGACGTTGTAAACGTCGACGCCGTTCCGCTGTTTGTATACACAATGTGTGTAAATTATCTATTTGCTTGTAAATGTTTCCGATGTTCATGGAGCTATGAACGGCAGTGGGTCGCTAGCTAAGCTTACATGAGCCCCTTCGGGGTTCAATCACTTTGCACGCGACCCACTGCGATTCATGGCTCCCTGAACATCAGAAAAATGAAATTCATTTCTTAAGAAATGGAATATTTATGTTTCCCTTATGTTATGATTTGTAGGACTATTTATATGATTTTTCATAATAAAAATGACATTGTCATAGCAACATGTCGCTAATGACATACATAATGAATTGTAACTTCTAGAAAATGTTGATTTATTTCGCAAATCACAAAACTGAAACGGAAACGAAATTATCTTGCATTGCCAATCTTGTTGAAGTGTTATCAGAATTACTTGTCCTAAATGCTGATTAATTTTCTATTTAATCCTTTTTCGCACTTTAAGATAATACGGCAAAACATTTAAGAAAAAGTACGGTAGTATCTCACGGGCATCATAACATTAAGACGAAAGCTTAAAGTTGAAGCACGCAAAGTTCTCATAAGTAAAATTATGTAGCAGTAATAGTCTTAAGCTCACTTTCAGATATGTCGTTATAAATGTAATCATTGAAAAGATATAACATGAAATTTAGCAAAGCATTTTAAATCAATGTCCACTCGCCAATGATGAGACGGCAAATTAGTGACAATAGTCAGTTTTTTGTTTCATAAGCACGTACATGTACCAAAATATTTCTTGCACGAGCAGAAACCTAGTTATTCACAGTCAGAGCATTTACTCGTACTTAACTACAAGTACTTGTATTGTGAAATGAGAAATTGATAATTCTTGGAAAAAGTTGTTGACACAATGGACTAAGCTTTTCAAATAAATGCATAGTGTTTTTAGTATTCATGAACTTTAATTTGTACTCAGCAAAGTGCGTCTAGACTTCGGAAAAGTACTCATGGGTGTTAATCGCATAAAGTACCATACTTTACACTGATAAAGTGCGAATGAATGCGTCTTTAGACATAAGAAATGTAAAACTAATCATTTGTGTCATATTCGAGTCATTAGCAGTCAGAATTTGCATCTTAATGGTCCTTTCTTAGTTTTCGCTTCCTCTCCAACCGCACCGTACTATAATCTACAGACAGTAAACTAATGCGCTAAAGATCCAAACCATACATCGACGTTTTTTTCACAATAAACCGACGCTTTAGTATGGTGAGTGATCGTCGGGCAGCAATCACTATTTTTTTTCTTATTTTCATTTTATTTTTTTATTGATTTATTTATTTATTTATTTATTTATTTATTTTTTTCGGGGGGGGGGGGGGGGTTCAACCTTTAGGTAAAGTTTATAAAGTTTTTTAGGAGCACAGAGTATAATGATTTATTGATAGTGGCGGATCCAGGAATTCTGGAAAGACTTTCATCAAAGGCCTACGGGAATTAAGGCCTGATTTCAGCCTCAGGCTTCGGTAAAAATAATCGTGTAATTTTGCTAAAATAAGCATAGCAAATTGCAGATAAATGTCATTGCTTTTAAAATGTAGATCAAAATCTTCATTTGAGTAACAAACGTTGTCATGATAATGCTTAGAAAATATAGAATTACTTATTCAATTAAGGGGTCTTTTGTACTATGGAATGCTATTTTCAACTACCGGTCCACGCGACAAACAATATTTAGAAATAATTATGAAGTATCATCCAGACATACTGTATGCACAGTGAACCTGGTAGTTAAAATTAGAAAATATGTTCAGAAATGATCAAAATATACCAAAAAGTGCAAAATTTGCAACATATATGACTCGTCTGTGAATAACCATGATGATGAATTTGTTCCGGTGTTAAAACAGGAGACATATGGCTGCTTTTAGAAATACCTTTCTGACCTTAATTCCAAAATTTATCTTTTACCAAAATCTGAGGCAACAAGGTAAGGAAGTACAAAAGGCACGACGTAAGCGTTGGATACAAGCGTAAAAAGGTACAAGTAGGCAAAGATCAGGAAAAGGCGCAATCAGAAAGAGATTCCCACTCCAAAAACCGAGGTGGGAAAAAACCAAACTAACAATCAGGCACTTATACCATGAAGCATATCGTAAGACGAATGAGCAGCTATTTTCCCAATAGGTGGCCACTCAGTTACCTTAACTTAATTAAAAATATGAAAACATACATAAGGCGCCAACAGCACAAAAAAAATTAAACACCAAGACATAAAACAAAAAGAACCACCACAGAAGTATCGCCTTGGAACGATCAGTAACACAAAGTTACTGGCGGGATTAAACCGGTTTTACAGGATCCTAACCTCACCCTCAGCTTCTGCAGTGGTTCATAACATTTAGTAAGTTCTTCGGTCCTCGTGGTGAGTTTCTAACTAGTCAATGAATCATCAAGAACAAACAAATATATCATGATAAACATCCTGATGAATCAAAAACAAGGACTAACAGATTGAGTAAGCTGTCCGACGATGGAGATCCCTGGGCGCCGAATAACCTAAAGAAAAACACCAGTTGAACCCCGGTGCGCCGAGCAACAGACAAGAAGCTCCGGTCCCAACCAACTAAAATGAATAGCTTTAAGTCGGGGCCATCACAGAGTCTGACGCCCGACCCACCGGCGTGCAAGTTTTTAATGCTCTTTTGAAGGTCCACTCTATCAAAGCCAGAGGTTTATCTTTTATTAGATTATGTGGTAATGTTGTATACAGAGTAGAAAAATCATACGTGGACAAGCTTGTCGCACGGAACCCTCTACACTTCAATTTTCTGAGCACCTCACCAGACTTTTTATTGACCAAAACCAAAATGCTTTCTCTTAACTTATATTAGCCTGGCGTCCTTTTTGTGGGACATAGGCAAACAGAAAAGCCCCAGCTGTGACACCGCTATTCTGTTTAATCGGAGAAATTTCATCGAAAAAATGAGATAAAAAATAAAAATCACTTCTAACACCCCTAAAATGAAAGTTCACCCATCCAATTGAAAATGATGGGCAAATCCATCAAATCCATTCGTCAATTGAAAAAAAAAAAAACATTCTATTGATCAGCATTTTTTGTGGTTCTTTATCATAAACACATCAAGCCTTCACTAGAAGGTGTTATAATATTTGTATTTTGTTTCTCGTTTTTGTTTGTGCTTTTGACTTGAAGCGTCCCAGTCTACAACTATGGTCATTTTTCCTTGTCAAATTGCTCGTCAAAATTGGGATGTTATGGCATCTATAATGAGCTTCAAAATACAACTTACAGAGCAAGCAATTATAACTAAGAATGCATGGGTGAAATGAATTGGCCAATTTTCCTCAGCAGGTTACTCGAACCCGCAGACCATATGCTGGGGCCCATTTTCACAAACCGCCACCCTTAATATACACATTTAGTATCAAACCTGATTCCCCTACAATAAAAGTGGACTCACTCTAATGATATCAAGACTCTGTGGTGGTTCTTTTTGTTTTATGTCTTGGTGTTTAATTTTTTTTTTGTGCTGTTGGCGCCTTATGTATGTTTTCATATTTTTAGTTAAGTTAAGGTAACTGAGTGGCCACCTATTGGGAAATTAGCTGCTCATTCGGCTTACGATATGTTTCATGGTATAAGTACCTGATTGTTAGTTTGGTTTTTTTCCCACCTCGGTTTTTGGAGTGGGAATCTTTTTCTGATTGCGCCTTTTCCTGATCTTTGCCTACTTGTACCTCATTAGTCTAAATTTGGTAAATTTTCTTACCTCGCTATCTCAAAAATGTAAATGGGCAGATAACAAAGGCCGAACACAACAACCACAACGATGAGCATTTTGGCAGTACGTCTTCTAGTCCGTAGTTGTTCACCCCCATAGTTGTACTGTAAATCTGTAGGAAATGGAGAATAAATGATGAGTATGAAATGTACATAAATTTGGAAGAAAGAGTCTGTACTTTCACTATTGGTCTGTGTAGCAAGTAATACGTTTAAAGACACAGTTTGCTGCTTCTTTACCTGGGGTGGCCTGGTCTAATGACCCCTAATAAACAGTCCAGGAGGCATAGGGCACATCAAAGGCTTATCTTACTGTAAGTGATTATGGGGCCATTGGCCTCTGCCTTGAGGGGGCCACTTGAAGGGAACTTTAATATAATTGAGAAGTGTCTAAGATGGAATTTTAGAACATGTTTTATTTTCTTATAGTTTCTACTCTTTTACTTTTTTTAATAAATAAATAAATATATAAATAAATAAATAAATAAAACACTTACACACAGACGTCATTTGGACTCCAAATCGATTCTGTCGACAACAATGATACACAGACGTTATAATAACATACAATTCATGTGCTTCACAAAATTTTTATAGGTAGCGATTTTTCTCATAATTATTAAGATACCCCAATGTGATAAGCGGTCTAGCCATCTGCTTAATTTCGCAGATATCAAACGTTTTATTGCATGGCATATTTAAACGTTCACCTTGCTTAAACGGAAGAAAACTTCAAATTGGTCAGTTGCTCCAAAATATTTTAAGTCCATGAAAAAATTGGACAAATATAATTGTATAAAACAAAAGTGTTGTCACGTTTTAGGATAACAAATGCACGTGATCATGTTTGCCTGGGACCTTACTCATGGTGTCATGCAGTGAAGATTTTAAGTTTCTTCTATATCTCCTGGGGGTTGAACATGAAGGGGGTAAAAATGCAAATGGCAGAAAATCAATTTTTGATGTCACAAAAGGTATTATGATAATTGTTTGAATTAATTGAATGAAGTTTTTAAAGTACTGTCAACAGATCATGATATAATATGCAATATATCTTGGTAAAATATCCAGACATATCTTAATCTAGAAAGGGAGCTTCAGTATCTGTGGTGTTGGCTATTTTCAAGGATAAATTTGAATGACCATACCTTCAAAACAAGAATTGTCAATGTTCATCGAAGTGACTGATATTAAGCCGTTAAAATCTACTTGGGTACCAGAAACACGCTCATACAGTGCCTTCTCTCCATTTTGCTTTTATTCAGTTATTCGTCTGTTTTAAGATTGGTTTATTCGCATGAGAATTTACTCATATCACATGTGCCATGCGCCAATCTAGAACCCACAGTGGATACATCATTGAGATGATAACATGACTAAGAGCGGAAATAAAATCAATGACCTAAACAACTCAGCCGTAGAGTCCGCCTCCATAGACAATCGACGCGACTGAACCAACAACAATTTCAGATGACGTTAATATAAGCATCATGATAACATGCCCTTGCAATGTACATGTATACTCCCTTAAACCCCACTTTTATCTATCAAACCTGTGCAAGAGTACACAGGGGTATACCTATTTTCTTATTTTGACCCAAAATAGGGTACTCGTTAGAACCGCCTCGGCATTTTTAACAGCTCGTAAAGCGCTGTGTATTGCTTTAATGGCTTTATGATGCCAATTTTTGTCCGGAAACAACTAGATAAGAATGATCCGTAGTGATTTGTTCTCAAACAGATATTTACTCAGTATTGTCGCTTAGTGATTTCATCTGCATTGGTTGATCTGAGTCGCATCAGTTGTCTATGGATAACATGAATGATACTTACTTTCCGAAACGAGTCGCATCAGTTGTCTATGGATAACATGAATGATACTTACTTTCCGAAACTGCGGAATCATTAGTCGTACTGGTCCACAAACATCGAGCAATATTGGCGTACGTGAATGTCATAACAAACAATGGCAACAAATAAAACGCCCCAATCAGGAACAACGTAAACTCCAGTTCAACCTTTTCATTTACTGGACCACAGCTACTTAACAGTGGCCGGAGACTTTCCCGAACTTGGTCGTCATGTCTTAGGTCTATTGTGAAAAACTCCTGTATCGGCGTTACCAAGGCAATGGTCCATATCACAGCGAGGGCAACGCGGGTTTTGAACGTGGTCCGTCGGTAGGTGAGAGGACGACATATGGCCAGGTATCTTTCCACTGATATCGTTGTTAATGTTAGAACCGAAACAAAGACAGACACTCTCTGAAAGCAAAAAATGATAATATCGATAAATATCGATAAATAAACCGAGACAGCTTTAGCTTAGGAAATCTACAAAGGGTGTTTTACATACACTGGAGACGATAATAGGCTCAATGATAAAAATAGGTTAATGTCGTATGTGTGGAGAAAACAAGGGCGACTAAACTCCCAGATGAATTGATTTGTGCATCTTCAAAAAGATCCGTTTTCTCATTACCCGAATCACTTGGCTAAAATTCTAATTTCCCATAAAGCTAAATTATGATTGTGCATCACTCAAGTGTGAAATTAGTGTAGACTTGTCCAATAATAAGTTTTGTGCTACAATGATAACCTTAGATTATCAGTTTTCATTACGTAATGTATAAGCACGCCGACACCCGGTGCCTTCGTTGTTGGAACTATTCTGTTTGGTTAGATGAATGCCATCGAAAAAGTAACTCAAAATCATTCCTCATACTATTTGATTGAAAGTTGACGCATCCAGTAGATAATTATGGGAATGTCCAGCCTTAAATAGATAGGTTCAGAATAAGATCAGATAATCAGCAATTAGTCGGTAATGAATGAGGGATAGATCAGATTCTTGAGAATTACTAGTGAACGTGAAGTGTCGTTGACCGTACACGGCTCATGATGCGCTGTCTAATAAACAACTTACTATTTACACTCTGACTAGAGTAACCTTAAGTTTAAGATACTTCTGATCGGTCCGCCACCCCGCCGAATTTTGGTTTGTGGTTTCAGGATGTCACATTTTCATTACTTTTAGTATATCATTTTTCAAATCACTTCGGAGAATGTTCAGTGTGTTGTATTATAGCAAAATGATATTTTACTTTCCCAACTTTGAACACTTTTATCAATAAGAAACGTTTAACTTGGCTTTAAGGCTTACACTAGACTTAATTGAAACAATTACATTCCGTACTGCTTCCCAAATTTTAACATTGGTTTTTGAAGTAAAGTTTTATATGTAGTTGTATAATTGTGCTTTATTTGTTATAGAGAGGGCCACTTGTTAGACTGACTAATGGCTGAAAGTGGAACCTGCTAACAATATTGTTTTAATACGTTAAAACGTATAAAGCCAATAAACAAACAAAACGTTATCCAAGGGCAAGTAAACAATCTAGACCGGATGGAAAAAAAAGATACCAAGAAAACAATTTAAACAGAAAATGACATTTCTATATCATTGTCGGTAATTGTTATTTATGTAAATGGAGTAATGTAATGCTCGTAGCATTTCTAAGTGAGACATAAACACAAATATCTATAGAAACCAAAGAATGAATTGAAATCGGAAGAGGCTCTATTTGACGGCTGTCTAGACATCCCTAAGTAAATGTATTATCTTGATTTCAGAAAAAAGAGACCAAAAAACCTTACAATACAAGAGTGGTGCTTTGTGCGCAAACCAATTACTTCATTCATCCAGATATTCAATGTATGCTTAGTTTCGTATCTCTGACATCGTGGTGTTTCGACACATGACCAGCTAATTTAGCACTGTATCTTGTATTTTCCCAAATTTAACACAGACTTGTGTCTCTTCCATGCCGTCTGGCGGCCCTAAAAAGTCTCTCCATACATCATCCATAGTGCATAAAAAATTATTATATTTTCTTTACGTCCTTTGAGATCAGTTAAACATTTGGAGTTCTCAAAACAGTTATGTTTAGAGACAAAACAATTATGTTTAGAGACATACTTTTAACGATATTAATTACTATATGGCCTCCTTTAGGTATTTGTCTTTGATTTAGACTCCCTTGTGTAAATTCTCGAAACTGTAGCTAAACTGCCTGGCTTTCGTTGCCGGTTTATCAGGGTTACTGATGAGAGCTCATTACCCGAAATTGCGCAGTATGGCTCACACTTTCTCCGTTTTTTCACTACTTCCAATGGATCATTTTATATTTTAATTATCAAATTAACCACTGAGTAAATTTTAATAAATCTGAACTACGAAGTTTGCCTACGCATTTTGTGCGCCCGCCAACGCTCTTTGTTTGGTTAATGTGTCCGTGGTGATTGCTTGCTGACAAAGAGTTGGTCTTCACTCGTCATATATATTACAATGTGTCGTTTTGTTTGTTTGTTTGTTTTTATGCTGGTGCCATTTCGGCTTACAAAGGAAACAGACAGTTTTAGCCGAGATAAGTCGGCTATTGTATTTCTCCTTTCCGGTGTCACTATTGCTTGTTAAGGAAAATTGACGATCAGACATTTTAGGCCTAAAAAGATGTATCGTGTTCGGAAACTCATTCGGCTTATATAATGTGGGACTGTTACTGGTATACAGAAGCAATGAATCATATAAATCTGGCCTATCGGGCTACTACTATTATTTTCTTTTCATTCGGTATTTATGAGTCTGTATTACTGTTGAGCATTCACAACTGCTTCATCACGGTGCTTGAAAAGGAACTAGAATGCGTCTAGCAGAACCAAACCGATTATTCGTATGAAAAAATTGATATGATTGGGTCTCAGAAAATTTCATCTAGATTCCCGATTTAAATAGGTATAAAAAGGTACAAGGCAAAGATCAGGAAAAGGTGCAATCAGAAAAAGATTCCCACTCCAAAAACCGAGGTGGGAAAAAACCAGCCCAACAATCAGGTACTGATACCAAGAAAACATTTCGTAAGCCGAATGAGCAGCTAATTTCCCAATAGGTGGCCACTCAGTTACTTACATGTAAAGTAGGCAATGATCAGAAAAGGTCACCAGAAAGAAATTTCCACTCCAAAAAACCGAGGTGGGAAAAAAGGCTCGAATAAGTTTATCATGATTTGTCTGTTTGTTCTTGATGATTCATTGACTAGTTAGAGATTCACCACGAGGACCGAAGAACTTACTAAATGTTATGAACCACTGCAGAAGCTGAGGGTGAGGTTAGGATCCTGTAAAACCGGTTTAAGCCCGCCAGTAACTTTGTGTTACTGATCGTTCCAAGGCGTTCTTTATGTCTTGGTGTTTAATTTTTTTTGCGCTGTTGATGCCTTATGTATGTTTTCATATTTTTAATTAAGTTAAGGTAACTGAGTGGCCACCTATTGGGAAAATAGCTGCTCATTCGGCTTACGATATGTTTCATGGTATAAGTGCCTGATTGTTAGTTTGTTTTTCTCACCTCGGTTTTTGGAGTGGGAATCTCTTTCTGATTGCGCCGTTTCCTGATCTGTGCCTACTTGTACCTTCTCACACTAAGAAAACATATCGTAATATCTAAAATATTAAAAAGAAGTATCGCATTGGAACGATCAGTAATATAAAATTACCTGCGGCCTTAAACCATCTTTAAGCTGATGTTATCGAGGCTTTTAATTCCACTTCTAGGTACCTCGATGACCTTTTGAACATTGACAACCCTTATTTTGAAGGTATGGTCAATCAAATTTATCCATCTGAACTACAGTTGAACAAAGCCAATATTTCGGATACCGAAGCTCCCTTTTTAGATCTTCATCTTTCTGTTGCAAATTGATTTGTTTCTTCTAAAATTTATGATAAGCGCGATGACTTTGATTTATTTGTTTGATATAGTAAATTTTCCGTTTTTGGATGGTGACGTTCCTCGTCGTGCTTCTTATGGTGTATACATTTCGCAACTTATTAGGTTTGCTAGAGTCTGCAATCATGTTACAGACTTCAACGCTCGAAATGAATGTTTAACGGCCAAACTTCTCCAACAGGGCTATTGGTATCATAAACTTCGAAAAACCTTTTCTAAATTTTATCGTAGACACTATGAATTGATTCCCAAATATAATATTGGGTTAAAGACGCTTTTAAGTTAGGGCCTTTCTAAATGTTATGAACCACTGCAGAAGCTGAGGGTGAGGTGAGGATCCTGTAAAACCGGTTTAAACCCGCCAGTAACTTTGTGTTACTGATCGTTCCAAGGCGATACTTCTGTGGTGGTTCTTTTTGTTTTATGTCTTGGTGTTTAAAATTTTTTGTGCTGTTGGCGCCTTATGTATGTTTTCATATTTTTAATTAAGTTAAGGTAACTGAGTGGCCACCTATTGGGAAAATAGCTGCTCATTCGGCTTACGATATGTTTCATGGTATAAGTGCCTGATTGTTAGTTTGTTTTTTCCCACCTCGGTTTTTGGAGTGGGAATCTCTTTCTGATTGCGCCTTTTCCTGATCTTTGCCTACTTGTACCTTCTCACACTAAGAAAACATATCGTAATATCTAAAATATTAAAAAGAAGTATCGCATTGGAACGATCAGTAATATAAAATTACCTGCGGCCTTAAACCATCTTTAAGCTGATGTTATCGAGGCTTTTAATCTCACTTCTAGGTACCTCGATGACCTTTTGAACATTGACAACCCTTATTTTGAAGGTATGGTCAATCAAATTTATCCATCTGAACTACAGTTGAACAAAGCCAATATTTCGGATACCGAAGCCCCCTTTTTAGATCTTCATCTTTTTGTTGCAAATTGATTTGTTTCTTCTAAAATTTATGATAAGCGCGATGACTTTGATTTATTTTTTTGATATAGTAAATTTTCCGTTTTTGGATGGTGACGTTCCTCGTCGTACTTCTTATGGTGTATACATTTCGCAACTTATTAGGTTTGCTAGAGTCTGCAATCATGTTACAGACTTCAACGCTCGAAATGAATGTTTAACGGCAAAACTTCTCCAACAGGGCTATTGGTATCATAAACTTCGAAAAACTTTTTCTAAATTTTATCGTAGACACTATGAATTGATTCCCAAATATAATATTGGGTTAAAGACGCTTTTAAGTTAGGGCCTTTCTGAACCTGAATTTTATGGTGACTTAGTTTACAAATTTAAGAAACTTAGGGCCGGAGCTTCTTGTCTGTTGCTTGGCCCACTGGGGTCCAACTGATGTTTTTTTTATTTATTTTTTTTTTTTTTTTTATTTTTTTATTTATTTTTTTTTTTTATTTTTTGCTCCGGAGTAAGTAAGTTATTCGGCGCCCAGGGATCTCCGTCGTCGGGCAGCTTACTGAATCTGTGAGTCCTGGTTTTTGAATCATCATGATGTTTATCATGATTTATTTGCTTGTTCTTGATGATTCATTGACTAGTTAGAGATTCACCACGAGGACCGAAGAACTAACTAAATGTTATGAACCACTGCAGAAGCTGAGGGTGAGGTTATGGCCATGTAAAATCGTTTTAAACCCGCCAGTAACTTTGTGTTACTGATCGTCCCAAGTCGATACTTCTGTGGTGGTTCTTTTTGTTTTATGTCTTGGTGTTTAAAATATTTTTGTGCTGTTGGTGCCTTATGTATGTTTTCATATTTTAGTTAAGTTAAGGTAACTGAGTGGCCACCTATTGGGGAAATAGCTGCCCATTCGGCTTACGAAATGTTTTCATGGTATAGGTACTTGATTGTTAGTTTGTTTTTTCCCACCTCGGTTTTTGGAGTGGGAATCTCTTTCTGATTACGCCTTTTCCTGATCTTTGCCTACTTGTACCTTTTTAAACTACTGCTCTTAAAGGATCTCAGTTTCATATTTATTTTACATGGCCAGAAGCTCACCCTCAGCTTCTGCAGTGGTTCAAAACATTTAGTTTGTTGTTCGGTCCTCGTGGTGAATCTCTAACTAGTCAATAAATCTACAGCAAGTTAATTCTGCGCTGACCGTTAAGTCTTAAAGAAGAAAATTTGTAAGCTACCAGCTCATGGCATAACTTCATGAATCATTTGCTGAATTCATCGCAGATCTGATAAAATCCGCTTAATTCCATAGGAAAGCTCATTTACAATCCTGTAGTTGAATATACCAGTGTAATTAAGTGAACCATAATGTTTATAGGGCATACGTGTACAAAACTGCAAATCACAAAATGGCAATAGCCAACTTCAAATTACCTGTTAAGTTTATTGATGGCATCAAGGGACTAACATTACATGTAGTCAGGTATAATTCTTAATGTAAAACGTAATGTTCACCACTTATCAAAATGGTCTGGTTTTGCTGTGCGACCTTTCCGACTCTGGACCTAATGGCTAATGACACTCTAATTATTTCCATTCTTATGCGAGAGGTCGAAACGTCAGTGAGGACATTACATGTTTCTTAAATTGGGCTATATAACACGTTGGAGCCTGGCGGTATAACGGCGTTCATGAATCCTAAAATGATTGAATCAGAATTATACACGCTCACTGGATTGCTTGTTTGAGTAATTTCGCGTCCAAATTAACAGTATTCGTCATGTTAGGACGTTGTAGCACCCCCTTGGGACCAATCGAATGTTTGATCTGTATAGTATATTATAGAAGAGACAGCCTTATTAATGAGGGTGAGAGGCACCTGTAAAATCTATTTAAGCCCCCCCCCCCCTCATTATTTTTATATTACTGATCGTTCCAAGGCAATAATTCTCTTGCGTTTCCATTTGTTTTATGTTTTGGAGTGGATTGTTTTGCTGTTTGAACCTTGTGTGCGTTCTCATATTTTATTTGAGTTCGGGTGACTGAGTGGCCGCCTATTTGGAAATATCTGCCGACTCGGCTTTCGATATGTTTTCTATGTATAAGTACCTAATTATCACTTTAGTTTTCCAACCTCGGTTTTTGGTGTTGGAATTTCTCGATTTAAACCCGCCAGTAGCTTTGTGTTACTGAGTGTTCCAAGTCGATACTTCTGTGGTGGTTCTTTTTGTTTTATGTCTTGGTGTATAAAATTTTTTTGTGCTGTTGGCGCCTTATGTATGTTTTCATATTTTTAGTTAAGTTAAGGTAACTGAGTGGCCACCTATTGGGAAAATAGCTGTTCATTCGGCTTACGAATTGTTTTCATGGTATAAGTACCTGATTGTTGGTTTGGTTTTTTCCCACCTTGGGTTTTGGAGTGGGCGTCTTTTTCTGATTGCGCCTTTTCCTGATCTTTGCCTACTTGTACTTTCTGATTGCGCCTTTTCTTGATCGTTGTCTACTTGTACTTTTTGTTAAGACAGTGTATAACATTATTATGATTTTAGTATGAATGTATGTGCTGCTCACTCACGACAGCTGACCCTTTTTGTGTAT
Organism: Rugalucina vietnamica; assembly: GCA_964017185.1. Classification (NCBI taxonomy): domain Eukaryota; kingdom Metazoa; phylum Mollusca; class Bivalvia; order Lucinida; family Lucinidae; genus Rugalucina; species Rugalucina vietnamica. Next base: position 6,995,002 of record OZ024873.1, read on the forward strand.
TAAATCATACAATAAACAATAAACGACACGGGCTCTACGAGAAATACAGCGATTCCAGATCAATATCATTGCTAAGTAGCTGTTGATTAAGACATCAAGCAATGGCAAAACATTTAAACTCGCCAATGACAGTTAAATGTCGCGTGACTTCGATCATCGACATGCCTCATGCTTGGCTCCCAACGGGATGGTTTATATATAAAAATTATAACATGTTATTCTTGGGGCGGAAAGTCGTGGTCGTAAACTTTCAATTATTTTAATGTGTTTGAGCGACATGCGATGCTTTATCTAAAGTGAATACACATACTCAGGTAGAGGAGAAACATTGATTTATAGAAAGGTACAAGTTGAAAGATACATTGATTTATAGAACGCAATAGAGCATCTGTAGATTTATAGAATATCTATAAATGTATAAAAGAAAATTTATAGAAGAAAACATTCTATAAATTTATAGATCAAACACATAATCTATCTGTCAAAATTTTTAAATGAAAAATCACACCCCGAATCAATGTCCTCATTTGTATCTAAGGTCTTTGCCAAGGAACTTCACTTTTCGTTTCTTGCGCAAGGTCTATTTTGCTACGGAAGCTGCATAGAAAAAGGTACAAGTAGGCAATGATCAGGAAAAGGCGCAATCAGAAAGAGATTCCCACTCCTAAAACCGAGGTGGGAAAAACTAAATTAACAATCTGGTACTTATACCCTGAAAACATATCGTAAGCCGAATGAGCAGCTATTTTCCCCACTGAGTTATCTATCTATTGATACTGCGTCACCCTCATTACTGAGTATTATGCGCAGAGATGCGTGCGAGAGAAGAAAAGTAAAACAATTAAAGTGAGACTTAAAAGAAGTGAAGTGACAGTGAAGAATGAAAAAAGATGATAGTATAAGATTTGTTAGTAAAGATGAGAGGTTAAAAGCAGACCAAAAAACAATATTTCTATCTATGGCATTGAATAGTTGATCTTGCTCACCTCATTCTTGAAAGAGTCAAGATCAGGTAAAAGGGAGCCGGTTCCATAAAACAATCGTCATTCGATAGAACGAACATCTGTAATAATCAGTACAGGCGGAAACCGAGAGGATTATATTGGCTGTGGCGAGTGATTCTCTCGGGACGCTCAAAATATGACGACGAGGCTATACTGTATTTTATAATCGCGAGCCGCGAGTCGTAACTACATGTACGATATTCAAGGGAGCGCCAACCCAGATTGCTCAGCATCGCAGTAACACTGTCGTACGAGCAATATTGATTTGAAACCCACCTTGCAGCCCTCCTTTGAACCATTTCTATTGATTCTATGTTTTTATCAGTGTGAGGGCTCCACACGGTGGAAGCATATTCAAGTTTAAGCCTGACGAAGGTTTTATAGGCTTATTCTTATTAATAACTGATGTGTTTTTGTTCCAACATTCCTTTTTCATAAAGCCCGAAGTGCGATTAGCTTTTGTGAGAATTTCATTATGTGGGTATTCCAGGTCAGGTCTTTTGAAATACTTACCCAAGGTAACGTGCACAGTCAACAGACTACCTAAACTTTGGGTTAGCTAAAATATGAAAACAAACATAAGGTGCATACAACACAAAACAAACAGCAAGACATAAAACAATAAGAGCCATCACAGAAATACATGTATCGTCTTGGAACGATCAGTAATATAAAATTACTGGCGGGCATTAGTCGATTTTACAGGTACCTAACCTCACAGATAATCCTAATATGGGCATAGATTGTATTCATGTATACAGCTCTTTCTTAGGAAGCGTGTGAGAAGAAAATGTAGCTAGAATGTATTCAAAAAATCTCCAGTAAAACATAATAAAATGGAATAATTGAAATACTAATTTCAGACCTGCATATTGTACAAACTAGTGTTTGGTTTATGTAAATACAGCCTAAATGCGGTACCTGCAGCACAACGCGTCCAAGCCGATAGCTGGGAAAATTCTGAAAACCAAGAAGCCATTATGCGAAAAATATACAGTGAGATACAAGATGCACTATATTCTATGCAGCTTCTTTAGCACACTAGACAATGCCATGCTACATCGAAAATTGAAATTCCGCAGCGTAGATCATCGGCACAAATGTGCACAAGAATTCGGTTTGCGCTTTTCATTAAACCAAGATTAGCAGACATATTATGTGTTTGATCTATAAATTAAAGAACATATTTTTTTCTTTAAATTTATACAAAATCTATAAAATTACATATGCTCTTTATATCAATGTATCTCCTCTACCTGACATTATATATAAATATAACTTTCTTATCCATGATCATTTAATTGTAAACGAGCATGGTGTTTTCTTTCCATTTTAAAGTAAAATCTCGGTGAATTCTCCACTGTCATTTCTTACTCAGTTAGCAAATTGTTGTGATTACGCGTACTTCTAAACTTTGGTGTTTAAGGCGTCTACTTTTGCTCGATTTTGACCTCAGGCGCGTCAAAGTCTACTATGTAGCACTGAAAGGTAAATCAGAATGAACCAATGTTACACATCGTTTGCACGCATAGTAGTTATTTGAACTGTTACAATCTGAATATCGTTTCACATGCAACTAAGTGGAGTCGTCCATGTTTGACATGTCGAAGGTCAAAATCGAGATATACTATCTTCTGTGTGATTACTTGAGGCGTTTGCGTGAAAGAGCAGGTATCCAGACGATAATGTTATCATGTCGTCTTAGAATATATAGACTTAGTATAGTTCAACCATTTTCTGGTATAATTATTGCTTATTACGCGAAACTCCTAACCAAAAAGATGTATAGGGTTCGGATACTAATTCGTCTTAAGAATGTTTATGTCTTGTCTATTTTAGGAAGCCCAACTACTAGTTTGCTGAAGATTTTAAATTTCGACAAGAATCTTCATAAGAAAATTGTGTGACTAGATGCCATTTGTGGACAAACTAGCTCACGACACGTTACAATGTCATTTGCTGATACCATATCAATAATCTGATAAAATCCGCTTCATTCCTCGCAAGACCCAGTGTAATTAAAAGATGCCTAACGTTGAAATGGCTTTTCAAATTGAAATTTTCAAAGTGGTTAGGACTGTTGGTGAAATTGTTTATATCGATGAAAAACCTTATTAAGACTTGAAAAAATTTTAACTTACAAATTGTTTCTATTTGCCTTCAGATGGTATCTACACTATACTAGAAGGTCGCATTAGGAATACATACAGTCAGATGCATTTATATATAAACTTGTTGCGAAACCTCACTCCACTGTGCCCTGTTGCGTTGCCCTGTTGCGTACCTTGATGGTTCGATTTGATCAAAACAATTTCCGATTGAATATAAAATGATTACGTATGGTTGGCACGTGGTGAGTGCCTTCAAACTTGACCTTAGACGTAACGATGCGCGCTTTCGTATGACGTTTACAGTTTGGAGGTGTGTCACTAGACCGGCTTACTGATGATCATTGATAGGGTCACTGAAGAGGCTTAAGTGGCCGAAACTGCGGTATGGCCATCCCCTTTCTATTTATTAATTGGTTGGAGCTTAGCGACTGAAAACTGACCGCAAACGAGTAAAATGGATGAGTAAATCTCACAGAAGTTATGAATTCAAAGCAGGAAATCAGATAAAATATAAAAGTTTGATCCTCTGGAAGCAGTGAAAACGTTCGAAGTGATGAAGTATGGGCCATATTGCGCAATTTCGGGTACTGAAACCTCATCATTGACCCTTTATAAACCGGCGACGATAGTCAGATAAATATAGTGCAATTTCAAAATCAAAGACACATGCCTAAACGGGGTCAAATGATTAAAACATTGTTTAGAAGATGGCTCTAAGCGTACATTTTATAACTCTGAATATTCTAACAAATCTCAAAGGACCGAAAGAAATAATATGATCTGCACTATGGATTTTGTACGGGGAGACTTTTTAGCGCCGCCAAACGCCACAAAGAGACGTTTTATGAAACATCGTCCAGGACAAGGTTTATTATCTTTGCAACCAGAATGCGAAATGCAGGTGAGCAGAATTGGATTTTCACAGTGTTGTTCTTGTTTGAAATGGCGATGTGTAAAGCATGCATCTTTCCCACTAAGTACACGTATGGAACTGACCTTGTGTGACACATTCGGAATGCTGCTGTGTATACATGTAGATTGTGAACAACAACTAAAGGTATGGATCTTGATACGTATATAATCTGATATGAGCCGCCGCATGGGAAAACCAGCAATCTGCATAGGCGAAAATAAAGGAGCAGATCAGCTTCGCAGTCACTGCGAAGCTGAGCAGCGCCTTTGTTTTCGCTACACGGATAGTACAATTCCTCTACTTTCTAAATCTAAAATTTCCAGCCTCTAACCATCTTCTGTGATTGTACAGGCTGGTTTGTGTCGGACCTAGTCGGAACCTAAATTGTTGGTTTTCTCACGCACGGGCTCATTTGATATAATCTTCCTAGCTGATGAACTGTATGTGGCACCCGTCTATTCCAGTTTGTAAACGATAGTCTGAAAAGTCGGTCCGCATCCTCAAGAGAAGCGGTTCATGGTCATATATGTTTAAATTATAGAATGGTACATGCCATGTGGTTTCTATGTAAGTCTCATATGACCATTACTTTGATCACTTAGCAATTATTTAAATGGCTATCAGGTCAATGGTCAATGTGTGCACTTTTACAAATCTATTCTATATACCTTCTTGGTATGCTCAATTGAGTCCTCCGTCAAACCACCCATCATTAATATTCATTTTATATTGACCATTCAAATCAGCACATAAGCTAACGGTCAATGACGGTTAAACAACACGTGGGTTAGACAAACAAGCCAACACGTGCTTTTTACAGGTAAATATAGGTGCAAAAACACAATGTTTGTCTAAGGAAATAGGGGTAGGCGTGGTTATACATTGCTGGCGGAGGAGTCAACTGCATCTCACGTAGTTGTCAACGTAATGTTAAGAGGGGCGATCGGAAAAACTCGTAAAAATGATCTAAAATGATTTTGTGTCAACCAATTGAAATGAAATTTAATATGAATAAGCATAGGTCCTTTCGCAATAAACTGACAATGTCAGACGTCCATACACGAGACATCATCATGACGTCACTTCGCGTGACCCGGCGCACCTGTACCCCTGGGTTGACTATGTTAGTGCATTTGGTTGTTTGCGAAAGTTGGTCGACATTTTTTTATGAGAAATAATTTTCTGACATTAAATGACCAGTTCCCGAAATCATACGGCATTGTAATTTATTAAAGCAGCAACCTTAACCACTCGGCCACGGGGGCCGCCATCAAATAAAATGTTGACTTACACAATCAAAATAAGAACTTAAATGTATTTTTAAATAATAATTATGCTTTGATGTTACGTTGCGCTGCATAACGTTAAGTTGAGGTTCCATAACGACAGCTGCAACGTACACGCGTATATATTCTGCATGCGTTATTACAATGAAATAACTGCTGATGTATTGCTGCATTATGTGTTGAAATTTCATCACGAAATATCAAAAGCTAAAGAAATGACAACATTACACTTATTATTTGTCGATCACCCCACGTTCTTAAAAGATAAACCCGACTGAACAGAAGAGGTATTCTATTCAGACAAAACGACTGTCACCGTATACCTTTGACGTGGTTCTTTGCTGGAAGAGGTATGTCTCAAGTGATCCAAATTAATCTATCCATTCAGCCATGAATCTTGATGACCCACTTTGCATGTAAATGACAGAAACTCAATGTACTTTATACTTTGACATACTCGAAAAGATAAAAAGGCCACGGACTCTTTTTAGCTCACCTGAGCCGAAGGCTCACAGGTGAGCTTATAGGATGGCCATGATCCGGCGTCCGTCGTCCATCCGTCCACAAGTTCAAAGATCTTCTCTGAAACCGCTTTGCCGATCAAGTTGAAATTCTTCATGAATCATCTATTGGAAGGGGGAACCAATGTGTATATTAATAATCCAAGCCACATGACAAAAATGGTCGCCACGCCCATATATAGTAAAAATCTTTAAAAATCTTCTTCTCCAGAAACAGTGAACCGATTTCAATGAAACTTTGCATGAAGTATTGATGACTCAAGTACTACAATGTGTATATACATCATAACCTATGATGACCTTGGCCTATTTTACGGCAAGGTCAACTTAGCTCACCTATGCATTTGAATGAAAAAAAAAACAACTTTAAAATGTCATCTAAAGTGAAAGTCTTGCAGGAAAAGGACAGTAGGACTGAATATTAATGATTCTGAAAAAAAACAACAAAGGACCCGAGGCACTCAAATGCCCCAACCCCGGGGCAATATACATATACGTAATATTCAAACATCTTCTCCTCTGAAACCACTCGGCCAATCAAAGCCAAATGTTATGTGAAGCATTTATAGTATCAATGACTCAAGTACTATAGTGTATATATACGGATAATCAAAAATCTTGCACCACACTGTTTTTGTTATTTTTTATGATTAAGCAGAGCTATTTTTCTTTGTAACATTAATTTTGGTTAATTCATTTTTTTTTTGGAAAAAAATGATTATCAATAAAAAAATTTCAATGGGTTTTCATTGTACATGTGATCTGCATCATGACTGAAGCAGAAAAGTAATAAAACATTTTGAATTTTATCTAATTTGAAGTTTTTACAAAATTTTGAAAATTGTCGTTTTCGAAAAATTGGTGGTTTTGAAAATTTACTTTAAACAGCAAAGAAAACAAACAAAAATGCATTTTAGGCTATGGCAGGTAAGCACATACCCCTCTTAATTCTTTTGACAAATTTCATATACAGAAGTCATATCCGTTTGCTGTACTTCCGGTTTCCATTCAGGAATTTTTAATTTTAATTCTACAACTACCGTTTGGGATTTTTATGTGCCACTGTACTGTTTTGGGATTGAACAACTTTCCCTACACAATCATTTTCTAGAGACCAAACAAACAGTCCCAGCAAAGCAGCGTAAAGATGGTGCTTTATTTGGTACAGTTTTGAAACAAAGGCAAAGCGCAACAAATAAAGCACTAACTTAACGCTGCTTTCCTGTGACAATTTGCTTTCTATCAATGTATTGCTTTGAACAAGTTGTTCTATCCTCACTTATTACAATGGCACATGAAAATTAAAAAGATAAGAAAATGGTAGCTGTAAAATCAAAATTAAAAATTCTTGCATACAAACCGGAAGTACAGCAAACAGATATGACTTAGAAACTTTTCAAAAGAGTCAAATGGGATATGTGCTTACTTGCTATAGCCTAAAATGCATTTTTGTTTGTTTTCTTTGCTGTTTCAAGGAAATTTTCAAAACTTAGGGTTAATTATTCGAAAATACCATTTTTCATAATGTTGTAAAAAACTTCAAAAACACTAAAATTAAAAATGTTTTGTTGCTTTTCTAATACTGTCATGATGCAGATCTCATGTACAATAAAAACTCATTGAAAATTTCATTAATTATCAGTTGTTCCCAAAAATTGCAATTTTACACTTTTTGCCCCAAAAAGTTTGCATTATCATCCATATAATTGAATTTGCTGCAAAGTCAAAGAATTGATATTGGAATTAACCAAAAATAATGTTAGAAATACAAATATCTATACTTACTCATAAAAAAAAAAAAAAAAAATAGGCTGGTGCAAGATTTTAGATTTTCAGTATATAAATCATTACCCTGTGATGACCTTGACCTATTTTACGGCAAGGTCAACGAAGGTCGCCAATGCATTTGAATGGGGAAAACTTTTAAAATGTCATTTAAAGTAAACGTCTTGCAGGAAATGCGAAATAGGACTGAAAATTAATGATTAAAAAAAAGATCACTAAGAGCTCATATGCCCCTAGACGGAATATTTCCATCGGTATTCCGATAGACCTCCCCATATCATGTCACGGGAGAGAAGCGAGGTCACGAAGTGTATCGGAGAGCAGGTTAGCCAGCTGATCTAATATGCCCCAACCCCGGGCCAGTATACATGTACATGTATATTTCCATAATATTGAAACAATTTCTCCTCTTAAACCACTTGGCCAATCAAAGCCAAATTTTATGTGAAGCATCTATAGGATGGGGTAACCAATGTGTACAAAAATTATCCAGGTCACATGACCAAGATGGCCGCCATGCCCATATATGGTAAAACCCCTACAAAACCGGTAGACCGATTTCAACAAAACTTGGCATGAAGCATCGAAACCTAAAATACTACAATGTATATATAAATCATGACACTTCGATAACCTTGACCTATTTTAAAGCAACGTCAATATGGGTCCATATGCATTTGAATGGGTAAAATTGTTAAAATGTCATTTGAAGGGAAATTTGCAAATGAACAGAATATTGATTATTCTGAAAACAGTTTCATCTGCCCCTGCACTGGGGCTAAATACCATACTATTCAAACATGTGTATTGGTATATACAGCAGATCTTAGGTGAGCGTTTACAGGACCATTGATCCTCTGGTTTATTTATTAGTTTCATTTTTCTCTGCATTCTCATACACCAATTTTTCAAAATTTCAACCGAAATCTCCATCAGAAAATCAGTATCATAGTAAATATACAGTTTCTGTAAAAATATTTAGACGATAGACGATATTACAGTACTTCATTAATTAAAAATTGAAACTGAGATCATCATTTAAGTTGCTGTAAGCTTGGCATTGCTGGTTTACTGATCTCATAAATTTAGCTTAATTCCTCAGAAAACCTCATTAAATGTCCTTCCGTTGCGAAAATATACTAATTGAGCAAAACATTGCACTAACATGTTTTTTCAGTCACATTTCAATCGTTGAAAGTTCCGTTTTATGTACAACCTTTTAATCCCACTTCTATATATACTGACTGACAAAAGAAACGCTACACCCTAAAAATTGTGATTTTTTTTGTAAAACATAGAAAAATGCCGTGTTTTCTCTTACTCTCGTAAAACCCAACTTTATGGAGATGGTCAACGCAGATTATCGATAATGTACACCCCAACCAAAGAATGCTAAAGACGCTTTTACGAAAACGTGTTTTTCGTGATTTAATTGGCACGATAACAACAAATTGCAAATTTTGCAACACCTATGCAATCTACACATTATCAGTGTTCAGAAAAACACCCTATATTTGCCATTTTGAATTTTGCTGAAATGTCACGTTTCAATAACGTCAGTAGTTAGCGAGCTATCGGTGTGCTTTGTGGTGGTCTTCCCCTAGGTTATGAAATCATACACTTCGGTATACACCAAACCACAACAAATCAACTTGCAAGCATGTTTACAACAGCACTGATCAAAAACGAACAACAAAAATCTCATAGGCCATGAGTTACGTCACAATTGCATGATCACTACATTAGATTACGTCATTTACGCATTAGCTTTGCAAATGCTGAAACGATTGCTGCAGATCGTCCCTGTTTTCGTTGGATTAGTTCGAGAAACGTTTTACGTCGACTAACAGCAGTTGGTTCACGTCCACGTAGGCCAAATCGTGCTCCTTTTATGACGCAACGTCACTTACGTCAACGCATACAATACGGACTTTCTCAGGCGAAACAACATTAATGTTACTTCCGGTGTAACCATAACAATACCTGTCGCCAAATCTTCACAGATGGAGCTCCTATGGGATCTTTGGATAGAAGGGTCCATAACCACAGACGCTGAATGACCTGCTAACTGCCTTAACGCAATATTCGTAGCGCATTTGAGTATTCCATAATTGTCAGTTAACCGTCTAAAACCCATAAATGCATCGTGGAAGTGTCTTGGTGATTGATAAAAGGGTGTTTTGCCACTATTTGGATTACTGTGAAATGCGCTTTACGGGTAGCTTGACGTCGGATGCCATTGTACAAAATCTTAAGGTGATTTCAACTTCAAATTCATGCTGTGAATTGCAAGATTATCTCTTGTCAATTTAATCAAATTTGTTTTGGAATAAATAAGATAGGCTACACGAATTTCTTAAAGTAACATATGTAGCGTTTCTTTTGTCCGTCAGTATATTAAACTTTGGTGTACAGGGGTAAACTATATTTCTTTTTTTTTTGAGCCCAAACAGGCGCTTCAGGATGTATGTTTCAGAAATAATAATAATCAATTCGTATAAAAAAATCCAGTTTTTACTGGTGAAAAAATATATGTATATATGTTTATTGGATAGGCATGGTTTTAAAATGCTACTAAAGTGACCACGTTGTATATTTTCGCCTCCCCGTGACCAGCTGTGTCCCATTTTAACTATGTAGTTAACGGAATATAAAATAAAAATGACATTTGCCACGATATGTTTACAAAATGGCATTATAGGGTAATACCGTAGATTTACATACTAAAATTGTACAATGATCAAGAAAAGGCGCAATCAGAAAGAAACTCCAAAAACCGAGGTGGGAAAACTAAATTGACAATCAGATACTAATACTTGGAAAACATATCGTAAACCGAGTGAGCAACTATTTCCCAAAAGGCGGCCACTCAGTTCCCGAACTTAAATAAAAATATGCAGATATAGATATTTTAAAATATGCTGCAATGGATAGCGAGAAATAAATAGAGTGCCATAACTATTTGAATGATTCTCGCATACATGCTTTGTCGTCTTGTTGTAATTACAGAGCTGACTTTTGATTGCAAGTGTAATGGCGTTCTTATCAGGACAATCTTATAATTTAGTACCTTTAAGTCAAGAGGGAATCAATGAAGTTATGCCATCTACTTCTAATTAGTTGATGTACATGTAATAACTAGGCTACATTATTGGCCAGGTTCGACCCAATAGTCCTAAAGATGGCGATAATGAGTTGTCGTTAAATGTATCGGCGGACTGAAGAAAAACGGGTAACGAAATCCATGTAAAAAGGAGAAAAAAAAGGTTCTAAGGAATACTCACAATCTATGTTTTGGATCAAAAATAAGAAAAAATATGTAAACTCCTCCGTACCCCAGTTTTGGACTTTGTGAACACATAGTTAAAGGATCCAGCATAACTGTACGGAATAAAACATTCCACGTTAAAGCAATCATGGACTGTACCGTGCAAAATGTCCTGTATAGTTTAATCTGTAACGGTTGCCAAGAAGTTTACATCGGACAGACGGGCGACAAACTACGTAACAGACGGACTGTTCACTACCACCAAGTAAGGGACCCTTCATCAAGACAACTACCCGTCTCTGCTCATTTAGATCGTTGCTGCTCCACTAATCCAAAATATTCTATTTTTCCTTTCTAATGGTATTTCAGCTACATGTAGGTTGTCGAAAGAAAAAATATTTTTGAATATATTCAGCCCTAAACTTAACAAAACGTGATGATGTCATGAACGTTGCGACTTCTAACGTTGTGCCACTATGTGTAAACGTTACAAACGTTGCTATGTTACTGTGTTACCGCTTGATGAGTTTAACGAAATCGGTCGCGGTAATAAAATAAAAGATGTCATTATATACTTAAGGAATTAAAATACGCAACACATTACATTTCAGTTTTTACGTATGTATTTGATGTTTTGATGAAATCCTTTTATGAAATGACCTACTGACTGCTTTTTGCACGTATTGAAATGAGAAAACGTCATTTAATTGACGAAATTAGCGACAAAACGTGAAAAACTATGAAAAACGCAAATTGTGACGTAAACGTCGGGGCGAAGGTGAAGATGCCAAATTCTTTGCATGTGGGTTACGTGACGTCGACTTGATAATGTGCAATAAAGACTAACATCATTGCATACTTAGGTGCGGTCCCATATTGCGTTAAATCTTGTTAACGGAATGCTGCAGTTATTAATAACGAAGAATGAGTTGTTAACGTCATTTAAATTCTTCGATTTTGGCCATTTGTACCCAAACGGTGTATATCGAACCGACATACCACACGACGTGCTTTGCAATTAACAATGACGTCACAGGTACCGTAGAAATGGGTCAACGAACCGTTTGTTTTGACGTTCGTTTAACAGAATATTCTGTTATGTAAAGAAGCGAAACGGATTATATGCTTTGAGTCAACACTCGATTTACGCACTGTAACCAAACGTTTGGCAATTGATCATTTTGAAATCCGAAAATTTGAAAAAACATAATGGGAGTCATTAAAACGCAGGATGTTGGATTTTGACGTTGTTATGGACGTTATATTGACGTCTGAAGTTCAAAGGTCATAATGTTTACATAAATAATCATTTTATTGATTATAACGCAGGCCGATGGACATTTTACTGGCTTTAGACTCATTTTTTTCGATTGACGTTGGTGACGTTAAACGCCCCATAACATAACCAAATGTTACCAACTGATCGATGGTTACATCTGCAATCACTTTTAGGGGGTTTTGAAACAAAATATTAGTTTTGGTTTCAAATTTGACATTTACTGATCACGGTCACAGGGTGTGCTAAAGTAGGTCAGTGTGGTTACGCGTACGCCATTAAGCATACGAAACCGACATTGTGGCTCAGTCTGTTGCGTTGCATATTGCTTTCATATAATAAGCTCAGTAACACCACAGACTTGCATTACAAAGCATGTTTTCAGTGACCCAAAGTGTTTGTTGCGTTTCTTTATTCCTTAAGTATATATATCATTGCTTTGTATCTTAAAGCATTAAAATAGGCAAATAGCACAGTGATTTCTGAGAAAACAAGTTTGAATTTGTGCATGATTTTGCGTTAAAGTCAAATGATGACCGTGGCATTTAAACTAACAAAATTTCATATTAAGTTGTCTGTATCTACATGTTGAGTCACGTTGCGTTACACCGTTTACAAAACGTCCTAAATACCTAAATTGTTTGACTTTTGACTTTTTAATGCATCGACTTTCGGCCATGATAGTCAGGTGATATCGATCATTTATTCAAACTTTCATTGCACCTTGCTAAAGAGACTCCGCCAAAATTGTTTCGATTGGTCAAGCGGTTCCAGAGAAAGCAACATTTGAAGCTGTTGACAGACGGACAAATGACAAACTGATTCCGATAGCGTAATGGTTAGAGCGTCCGCTTCGGGAGCGGGAGGTCGTGGGTTCGATCCCGGGCCGGGTCACACCAAAGACTTTAAAAATGGTACCAGTAGCTGCCTTGCTTGGCGCGCAGCATTATATTGCAATGCATCATTGAAATCGCCGTAAATTAAAATCAACACTATAGTATTTATTTGAGGGCATAAAGTCTTAGATACAAAAATAAATGTACCGGTATCCTTATATGGCATTGCAGCACGGCTAAAATGTATTTAAATTTATATGTACCGAATCTTATGATATAATCATTGTTTGCAAAAACACGCCAACCAAACGATCAAATACTTCTCTGCCGGTGCATTCGATCGTAACACGGTGAATGATTAGATGACGCAACATTTACATACTCTGTATTTTTATGCAAAATATACATTTTTAGAGAAAGAAGCCCAAATCGGGGAATAATATTCCTTGTAATATTGACTTCCACGCTTGTGGTGTTAAGACGAGGCCATATACACACATTTTGGCTAAATTCATTTTATAATACCGACGAGTAGCTAAAAGGCATTGAGAACTCGCGAAAATTGATGATAAATGTGTAGCTTATAAAATTCTTAAGCCGGTTAGATGTTTATGCGATCATCACGCACACTCGACAGACACATACATGTATATGAGCCGCCTCGTGGGAAAACCAACAATCTGCATAGGCGAAAACAAAGGCGCAGATCAGCTTCGCGGTAACCGCGAAGCTGATCAGCGCCTTTGTTTTCGCTACTCGGATAGTACAATCCCTCCTCTACTTAACTCCAAAATTTCAAGCCTCTAGCCTGCTTCTGTAGCTGTACAGGCCGGTTTGTGTCAGGCCTGTTCGGCAACCACATTGTTGGTTTTCCCACGAGACGGCTCATATTTTTGAAGGGCCTTTTAGCTGACAATTCAGTATGACTAAGAAAATCCTTTAACACTGTTGATCCAAAGTGAAACTTTTTAGGGATCTAATAATAACAAAATCCGCTGTTTTAAGAAAATCCTGACGGAACAGCCGAAAATTCTTGTTACCAGCGACTCGATTTTCGTATATGCACTGGCGGAGACGTATTTGATCGTTTGGTAGGCGTGAATAAGTGTCCATATGAATCACAACAATTTAAATCTGCAGATATAACTACTTGTTCACGTTAGTGGTATACGGTTATGCCTTGGGCTCATCTTAATTATAAAAATATTTGTGTAACATTTATTCAATTGGAATCTTAATTCAGTGCATAAAATAAAATCAATATTTGTGTATATATATATTAACAATGGTCGGTTGTTGCAGTAAGCTATTGAGATTATGTACTATTTTTCTCAAAATGACGATCGTCGCTTTAATAACATGCTTATAAAAATGAACAATCCGGGCAATCTGGGCATTGATTGCTTGCATTGTGCGCTCATGCGCTCGCCCTCGAATTAACTGCAATTTTCATCTCCATAACATAATAGAGGTGGTCGTACAAGGGCACATGCATTTAAAATCCATTTTATGAGATATCAAGATTAGCTATCAAATAATTATTTTGCGCCTTATGATAAAATACAATAGTGTTTTATTGTGGCTATTGGCATCAGCAAACTAAAGTTACACCTTCAAACCCCCTTGCTATGCTGTACCTACCTGTAAATACACAAATAGTTTACACAACGCAGCACCAAGAAACCATGACTGTGTCACATCCTGTATCACTGAGGGCGGGAGGCAGACAAGTAGTACCAAGAAATCTGCCGCCGCTAAGTTCGCCAGAAAATAATTCGTCACTGTTTTCAATTGTGTACTCCGCCAAACGGAATAACATACCATCAAGTTTCCCGAAATTCCTACCACGAAAACGATGAAAAATAAAACGATAAAAATCCAGTGATAAAATTTTGGCGAAATGTATTCCAGTAGTAATCGTTTAAATTCCTCGTCGCTAAGGGATTCATAGTATGAATAACCGTTCCCGTCTTCGGAACCATTTGTACCATTCGCCGCAATCATTATAGACACATTGTTATATAAACTTGAATTTAGGGCTCCTACATGAGCTAGTGACTGTTCGGTCACAAAGTTGTATGTAAGATTGCCCATTATGGAAACTATATATATTTCTAATTATTACTTCCTTCTTTTTTGTTCAACTTTTTAAGACAAAAATGTCAAACGGTAAAAACTTTTTATTTAGTTCAATTATATGTACATATAGTTCTCAGCCATTACATTTTTCCAGAAGTCAGTTTTACCAAAGCGTATTAACAACTATACATTTTACTGCACAAAAATATCACCCTTTTACATTGTAAAACTTTTGCAAGTATCATATAATATATTCGAAAAATATTGTTTCATTACAAATATCCAACATATCTGATATAACCATTGTCATGTCAATTAAAATGTAAATGAAAATGATCGTGTCTACAATCAGTAATTTCTGCTTGCTAATATATTTATATTTACAATTACTTATTTGAGAAAAGAGCGTTCAGTCTTAATCATATAGACGAAGATGGAATAATGAGCTATATTGAGTTAGGCGACGCAGCGCCAAGCGTGATGCTGATTATAATAGAAGTCTCAACAAGGGAAAACCAGTTTAGGTTTCCAACCAGGTCCCAACAATACAGGGCTAGACATTTAAATAACGTATTTAGAAAGCATTGATGTTGTACCATTCAATTGCCGAGAAGAAAGGCGCTGATCAACTGCGAAGTTGATGTTTGGCTAAACTGTGCCTTTGTTTTCGCATATTCAAAGCTCCTGTTTTTCTATAGCATGGCTTTTATTACAATACTGTCACAGGCGCCCAGCAAGAGCTGAATAGCAGAATTCAACTTCCGATATATTTTGACGTAACTGATTCTACACCAGTACGTTATCATATCTTTGGTAGACGGTACAGTAACATTTATAGAAAAAACTAAAATATAAATCATATCATTACATTGTTGTAAATGACGCATTAAAAGATACAAGTAGGCAATGATCAGGAAAAGGCGCAAAGAAAGAAATTCCCAATCTAAAAACGGAGGTGGGAAAATCTAAATTGACAATTTGTGCACCAGTAATTTGTATCTCCGGTCCCACTGGGGCCGGGGATAGCAGGGATATAGCGAGGCTTAAGGGCCGGAATTTAACCTTCGGTGACTCTTGGCAGTGCCGGGGATGTGCCGGGGTTTTAATTTCCCGCCAATATAGCATTTTAGTGTCAACCACACTTTCAGACATGAATATCTCGCATTCATTCAAATGAACTTTTTAGCTGTATTTTGACATTTAATATATACTTCAAAGTATATATTTTTGACCTTTAATATATACTTCAAAGTATATATATTTTGACATTTAATATAAACTACTGTGGTGGTTCTTTTTGTTTTATGTCTTGGTGTTTAAAATTTTTTGTGCTGTTGGCGCCTTATGTATGTTTTCATATTTTTAGTTAAGTTAAGGTAACTGAGTGGCCACCTATTGGGAAAATAGCTGCTCATTCGGCTTGCGATATGTTTCATGGTATAAGTACCTGATTATTAGTTTGGTTTTTTTCCCACCTCGGTTTTTGGAGTGGGAATCTTTTTCTGATTGCACCTTTTCCTGATCTTTGCCTACTTGTACCTTTCTTTCAATTTCACAGCTATTGTATTCTAGTATGCAAAATTTCAAGAACATGAATTATGTTCATATGCCAAAGGCACGGGGTATTCAAATTGTTCTCTGAAACCACTGGGATAACTGACAAAAGTGCCTAATCTCACCACCATGGAATATTAGGAATAGGCGAGTAAAGATTATTCAAACAGCTTAGGTGATTTGTCGTTCCTCATCAGTTTCAGTCACCGGAGGGCCGGGGCTTTTAGCAAGGATTTTACCAAAAAAGTGGCTTCACAGGGCGGGGCTTTTACCAAGGCTTTAAAATTTGAAAAGTTAAAAGCTCTGCTAATCCCCAGCCCTAGAGGGGCCGTGGATACAAATGACTGGTGCAATCATACTTATACTTTGAAAAAATATAGTAAGCCGAATGAGCACCTATTTCCCAATAGGCGGCCACTCAGTTACCCGAACTTAAATAAATATATGAAAACGTACATAAGGTTCAAACAGTACAGAATTTCGACTCCAAAACATAAAACAAATGGAACATCAACAGAAGTATCGCCTTGGAACGATCAGTAATATAAAATTGCCGGGAGGCTTAAACCGCTGCTCCGGAGTTAGTAAGTTATTCGGCGCCCAGGGATTTCCTTCGTAGGACAGCTTACTCAATCTTTGAGTCCTGGTTTTTGATTCATTAGGATGTTTATCATGATTTATTTATTTGTTCTTGATGGTTCATTGACTAGTTAGAGATTCACCACGAGGACCGAACAACTAACTAAATGTTATGAACCACTGCAGAAGCTGATGGCGAGGTTATGGCCATGTAAACCGGTTTAAGCCCGCCAGTAACTTAGTGTTCCTGATCGTTCCAAGGCGATACTTCTGTGGAGGTTCTTTTTTGTTTTATGTCTTGGTGTTTAAAATGTTTGTACTGTTGGCGCCTTATGTATGTTTTCATATTTTTAGTTACGTTTAGGTAACTGAGTGGCCACCTATTGGGAAAATAGCTGCTCATTCGGCTTACGATATGTTTTCATTGTATAAGTACCTGATTGTTAGTTTGTTTTTTCCCACCTCGGTTTTTGGAGTGTGAATCTTCTTCTGATTGCGCCTTTTCCTGATCTTTGCCTACTTGTACCTCTTTACAGTCGCCTAACCTCACCCTCATCTTCTGCAGTAGTTCACAACATTTAGTTAGTTGTTCAGTCCTCGTGGCAAAACGTACACTGAGCTATTCGCCAAAACGTACACTGAGCGATGTATACCGGGACAATTTGACCTATTCTTTCGGGTAAAGTCGAGTATTCTTCCGAATAAATGTTAATTATTACATGATATGATTCAATATGTTCTAGGAAAAAGACATTCAATTTGGCGCATTTTTATTCATTTTGTCTGATATGCATTGTTTTATTTTCATTCCATGAAAGAACTATCGATATTTTTATTCCATGAAATATCTGTCTTATACGTGTACGTTACTATAACACGTAACGATTCCATGTTTATTATTGCACAGGCCAATTCACAAAGCTTTGGTGATACCACATCCTGATAAATCTATATCTTGTCTCTGTATATTGTTTACGATGTCCAAGCTTATCGAAATAATATTATATGCTAATTAATCTAATATATAACCAGATTTTAACGACTGATTTTATTGTAATTGTGTTTATTCACACTTTTATGCGAATAAAATATAAAAACAATTAACAAGATACCATATGTCGACTGGGTCAATGACATGTACTAAGCAAACCAATATCAAACGCTGGACGGATACACATTTGGCGATATAAAGACAATTCTAGTTTTGATCAAAGATTCGATCAATGAGGCTTTGTTTTGTTCCTCACATAACTATATTCTTTATTCATTTATATCCGTACAGCTGTATATGCAAAATATTTCAAAAATTTATTATTAATCAATGCATACTGCATATTTAACCTCGTCATTGTGTCTTTCCTGCTGATATCTAACTCAACAAAAGTGTTTACCTTGTCCGGTTTTATTGCTTCTTGATATGCATAATCTGAATAATTTCCCTGGAATGTACGCGCATTGCAATCAGCTTAACTTAAATTGAGACACTCATATAGAGTATATACACCCCAGTTTGTCACAATCATGTGTGTGATCATTTCGAAATATCTTGTGTGTTGGTGTTTACGGAAATAGATAAAATCTCCTAGCATTGGTAATTAATCAAGTTGTGACAATCTTGTCAGTAATCCGATTTCAAGAGTTTCTTACATCCAATGTTGGGCTTAGTATATCACGTGTAATTGAACTGTAATAAGTACATCTAGCCTAATGGCTGTCGTAATGACCGTTATATTTGGTATAGTTGTCTTCATTGGTAAAAAGTCATCTATATTCATTCATATCTGCAATAGAACTGGACCGAAATAACCTTGCGATTTAAAGGTGAAAACATAGACACCACTTTTCAGAGGTCGTCATATTAATCATGATGTAAATGATATATCGACTGAATTCAAATATATTTGGGGGACAACCACATGCCCATAATCGTCATCTTGGAGGTATTAGTTAAGTTTTATATTGGTCCTTGATGGACACACTGAAGATGCTTTTCATGACGCAGCTACGATTATTCTAGTAAGTTTTACTTCATTTGGGAATCTCATAAAACAGTTGTATGGTGACCGATTAATAAAGGGTCATTGATGAGGGTTCAGTACCCAACATTGCGCAATATGGCCCATATACCCCTTCGATTTTTTTTCTGCTTCTAAAGGCCGGGTTCTAAAGGATCAAGCTTTTTATTTGCTATTCCTGCAGCTGGCGTTGTGTCGTGTGGTGGCCTTAAAGGTATCCCTGTACATCACCCATAATGCAGATTATATTTTTGAGATCAGTTAGAATATTCAGAGTATTAAAATTGTACATTTAGAGTCATCATCTAAACTATGATTTTATTGTTTGACACCGTTTAGGCATGTGTCTTTGATTTAGACTTACCTTGTGTAAAACTATGAAATTGCAGTATATTTATATGGCTATCGTCGCCGGTTTATAAAGGGCCACTGATGAGGGTTCAGTACCCGAAATTGACCAATATGGCCCATACTACACCCTTTTGAACGTTTTCACTGCTTCCAAAGGATCAAGCTTTTATTAATTTATTTATGGTGACACAGGCTATTTCTTTCTGGTTGCGCCATTTCCTAGTCATTACCTACTTTTACCTTCGTGCCTACAACATGTTATTTATAGGAAATTTGTATTATCAGGACGATTGTCAAACTATTCTTGAGAGCAGGGGCAATTTAATAAAAATATATTTAAACTGGATACCAAAATCAGCTGTACAAGAAAATTATAGCCTTAACTCTCAAAAACGTTAACTCTGAAGACACTGAACCAGTAAGTGCAGTTCATATTATTCTTCAAAATAGGTCACCATAAAAATAATGCAATAAAGTTTTTCAAACAAGATTACTTTATTGTTGACCAAATCATTAAAACATCGGACGGTAATGGATTTTGAGAGCAGTGCTGACTTGCGCGCAGATAAACCAGATATCGTAAATGCATTAAGAGAAGACGTAAAAAGAGACCAGATATTCGATTATACATTTTAGTATTCCTTGCTTCTAAGGAGTTTGGATAAGCATAACTTTGCGATTTTATAATGATAATTATCTAGTCCATTGTGGCAAATGAGATATGTTGAGGTTTTCTAAAAGTTTTTAAAACAAGAGTATTTGAGATTGTTATGCAAACTGCAAGCTAGGAGAAACAAGAAATGGACAGATTACGTACATACAAAATTTTAAAGACAAACCTTTGGTGCGAACTTTGATTTTCTCCGTCAACAATAAACTATATAGAACTGCAACATGTATGTCTAAGTTTCGAGGTTGCTTAATGAGCTGTAATGAGGGTCGATACAATAAAATTCCTTTAAATGGAAGAATACGTTTATTGTGTAATCAAGAGGTTGATAAAGCATACAACTTTCTTCTTGTATACCGTGCTTTGAGTCATATAGGGTTAAATGTACATCACTCATGTGGTTTACAGCTGTACATACCTTTCTGTTGATAATTTTCTCCAGTTATGTACTTCAAAGAGTATAACATCATAAACGCTATTTCCCGATATGTTTGTGCGGCTAGGAAACTTAGAACAGAATTTGTTAAAAACATGAATGTTTGACTAAGTCACTTGCTGTATGTATAAAGAGGTAAAAGTAGCCAATGATCAGGAAATGCGCAATCAGAAAACCGAGGTGGGAAAAAATAACAACCAGGTACTTATACAAGAAAACATATCGTAAGCCGAGTGAGCAGCTATGCCACTCAGTTACCCAAACTTAACTAAAAATATGAAAACGTACATAAATTGCGAAAAGCACAAAAATTCATACCAAAACATACAACAAAAAGATACACCACAGAAGTATCGCTTTGTCACGATCAGCAATACAAAATTACTGGCGCGCTTAAACCAAATTTTCATAACCCTATCCCAGAGGTCGATATCGCACCTGCATCGGGCAAAAAAGTAAAGCATGAAATATATGGGAAGATGCACGCTTGAAGGTCTGTCAAGGACAATAACTATGCAAGGTTTCACGCTCATAGCTTTCACAGATGCAGAGAAAACCAAACTTCGACGTTAATATTTCCTAAGTCAATGGACCGTGAAATATAGGTCAAGGGCATCGGGTCGAGACACGCTTTTAATGGGTATGGTGAGGACAACAACTATGCAATGTTTCACACGCACAGCTATCACAGCGCAGATAAAACTGAACTTTGACGTAAAAAAAAAGAAGTCAATAAGTCAAGGTCACCGTGTCAAGGTTCATGCTTGAAGAGTATGTCAATGACAATAATTATACAAGGATTCACAATCATAGCAATTATAGGTGCAGAAAAAACTAACTTCCACGTAAAAAATTGCAAAGTCAATGGACTGTGAAATATAGGTCAAGGGTACCGGGTCAAGGTGCGGGTTTAAAGGGTATGTCAAGGACAATAACTATGCAATGTTTTACAATCACAGCTATTACATGTTTATGTGCAGAGAAATCCTAACTTCGACGTAAAAAATTGCAAAGTCACTTGACCTTGAAACATAGGTCAAGGGCATCGGCTCAAGATGCTTGCTTAAGGTGTATGTCAATGTCAATAACTATGCAACGTTTCACACTCACAGCTATTGAAGTGAGGTGCTAACCTCTTCAGAACAAGTAACATGCAGAGGGCTAAATGAACAGTCAAATGATAATATTCGGGTAGCCACAAAGCCATGCAACATGGAATCCATAATTGGAATAACTTGCATAAATGTGAACCGCAACAGCAATACCGCCTTGGAACGGTCAGTTCTAAATAACTGTGGGGGTGCTTAAACTAGTTTTTAGGATCATTGCTTAAAGTGTATGTCAATGTCAGTAACTATGCAAAGTTTCTCACTCACAGCCATCATAGGTGCTGTTAAATCCAAACTTCGACGTGAACTTCGACGTGATTGTTGACGGACGGTTGAACGGAATGACGAACGGACGAACAAACAGACGGACGAAAATATGGACTCCTATATCGCACCCTGCTATAAGCAGGTGCGATAAAAAGTATATCTAGGTACCAACATGAATTATGTATAACGGAACGCAAGGTGAGCAGCTATTGAAGTGAGGTGCTAACTTGTACAGAACAAGTAACACACAGAGGGCTAATGAACAGCCAAATGATAATATTCGATAGCCACATAGCCATGCAACATGAAACTCATAATTGAAATAACTTGCATAAATGTGAACCATAGCAGCAAAACCGCCTTGGAGCGGTCAGTTCTAAATAACTGTGGGGGTGCTTAAACTAGTTTTTTAGGATCCTCACTTAACCCGCAGCTTCTGCAGTGGTTCATAACATTTAGTTAGAAGTTCGATCCTCGTGTTGAATCTCTCGTCAATGAATCATCAAGGACAAACAAATAATTCATGGAAACTTCCACGATGAATCAAAAGCAATGACCCACAGATACAATAAGTTGCCCGTCGGAGATCCCTGTGCGCCTTACAAACCACTGAAAATCTTGAGCAAAAGACAAACATCAGTTGAACCCCAGTGGACCGAGCAACAGACAAGAAGCCCAGGCCCAAAAGGTACAAGTAGGCAATGATCAGGAACAGGCGCAATCAGAAAAAGGTTCCCAATCCAAAAACCGATGTGGGAAAAACTAAATTAACAATCAGGTACTTATACCATGAAAACATATCGTAAGCCGAATAGCTTTAAGCTGTGGCCATCATAGTGTCTGTCGCCCGACCCCCTGACGTACATTTTAAGAAGGCAGCATAGTTTTCAACCATGATTGGGTTAAAAACTATGCATGCATACTGTTGCATAACATTGAAGTTATATTTTATACGTTTGTAACGTATATTTTTTTCTCAACTGAATATTGTTAATTTTGTGTTTGTTTGTGATTCGGGGTAAGTGGCCTTTATAACCAGGAGAAATAAATTTTGAATCTTTGAATGGCTTAAATGAATGCTTAAGCCGATGCTGATATAATGAAGAAAATGTGATAACAAATTGAATGAAAACATGATGTTTTTATAGTTCGTTTGATTTAATGCGGGTTTCATAATTTGAAGTTTATAATGCCATCACAGCCTATTTAAACTGATTGACACCAACTTAAATGAGGCACATTTAGATACCACAATCAGAAGTTTCCATCGGTCTATACGTAATATGAGGATACATAATCCTCATCTATGTGCATACTATAAAACCCTACGCGCAAGAGCACATTTACCTAGTCATTTATATATGATTACCTTTTGAAAACATGCCCATGCAATATACAGATTTTTCCTAAACTGAAAAAAATTGAAATTTATCAGAAGTTTGATATTTTTGCTCAAGACATGGATTGAGGGCATATGCAAATGTTGGAACCGCTTGTTGCTTCATGTTAATAACCTCTGAAATGATATTATAATCTTTCTGCATTGACAATAGGTCTATAAATTAATGTATTTTATTTGTTTCGTTTGACTCTTGTTCTTTCATTTTTATCTCACTTCAGCCATTTACTCACACGTATTACCAGAATCTAGCGTTGCAGCACTCGATTTGTAGCATTTTCATTTTGTTTCTCTTTCATCTTTAGTTAATGACCCTTGGCTCTCCATGATCACTTTATGAACATATTCATTACGAAAACATGCCCATGCAATATACAGAGAGTTTTTGAGCTTAAAAAAATAAAAAAGTTTAGATGAAAATTTTTGACATTTTTCTTATTTTTGCTCAAAACATAGATTGTGGGTACACGTTAGAACCGCCTCGCCGATCTATGTTTTGGAGCAAAAATAAGAAAAATAGGTATACCCCTGCATACCCCAGTTTTGCTATATAAAAGTGGGGTTCAAGGGGGTATACATTTCATGATGAATGTTTGTCATTCGATAATAAATGGCAACTCTATGGCATTTATTTATTAAAATCAAACTGCATTTCCGTCTTCTGCAACTCAAATACTTCATTAATGAAAACGTAATCATAAATAGATTCTACAATGTTGACCTGGCTTTCAATGTCTTAAGATTTCCGATATTGATCCTATTTCTTCACGATACTTGATCATCTCTGAGTATACGTTTGTGCTTATTATGGAAATTTTGTCGACAATTTAATTGACTAGAAAATAATGGAACTGTTACATAAACTACATGTATAATCATTGATGTCGATTATTTGTTCAGAAACATCGGGAGCGCATGCATGGGTATCTCATTAAAGCTTGAGAACAAAGGCGTTGGAATAACATGATGATTTATATTAAAACACAGTCTACATGGGGTAAAGTTTATTGGATAACGTTTGGCACACAATTTTTTACTAATCTGCTTAGTGTATTGCTTATTTCTTTCTTGTGGCGCTTGTGAAACTGATTATTGTCCGGTTTAAGGCATTGTTTTATAATTTCAGAAAACAAATTTCTTTCCTGTAAGACCTGGTATTTAAGACTTATGTACGTCTTTATGATGATGATCACGTCACATATGATGCGTATCCCCGGTGAATATTTATTATTTCGATATAAACCATTATTCCTGTGAAAACTTTGAGTAAACCGAAGATATCATAAATGCAGGTTGTACATCGAAATAATTTGTGCTGTGACTTTGAAACACATAGAGTTCATTATTGGACAGCACCAACACGAGCGGACGAAACTAGTGTCAAATATTATCGCCTCCCCACATTTGAGCCATATCGTGAGTAAACCAGATTTCCCTTGCGCGAAAACAAAGGCGCAGATCTGCTGTGCAGTAAACTGGACAGCTGATCAGCGCATTTGGTTTCGCTGCACGGATAGTACAATTCCTTTTCTACTTATACCCAAAATTTCAAGCTTCTAGCTTTCTTCCGTGACATTAAAATGACATAGAGTGTAGCATTGCCAACTACATTTGCAAATGAATTTGGCATATCTCGCGTTGCCAAACATGCTATGCTGCATCACTGTGTAGTCCTAACTTATGTACATTGAAGCTATGTAATGGTCTTCTGAGCAGATCTTATAAGAATAATTTGTGACATTATCACTTTGAACATGCCAACTGCCATAAGTTTTAATCCAAATGCAACACATGGCAGAATGTCAAGAATGTCTCACGTTAAATTTGCATACATATGGTCTAGCATTTAAAATACAAATTATTGACAAACGTCAGATGCTCTAAAATCGATGCTGAAGAGAATCTTGATATTATCCTCTGTTGAATCAGTTGAATTCCTGATCTTAGTTTGACATGGTCTTAAAATTTATTTATTTACCGATCGGTTGGACGTGACATTAACACTACAGCTGTATGTGCTCTGCATGTTACGGGCTTTTGAGTGTACATCTAGTTAACACATGTACTTACTGCCTTATGAAACTATTGTCGTTTTTCTGTGTTGTCTGTAATATCGGAAAATGTTTTTTTTAACCTACTTCTTTTCATTTCACAAACAAGAATTCATTATTGAGTGCTTGTCTCCAAACAAGTAAACATTATCGGGAAATGCAAATCACTTCCGATTATATGGTTTCAGATAAGAAACATTTATGAGAGCTTGCATGTAGAGACTCCTTAAATTTTCTATCCTAAGCTACATTTACAATGTACTACGTGTGTATTTCAAGAGCAGGCTTATACAACTTGCTAGTGATTTTCTCGTGTAGTTAGATTAAGGATTTGTCAACATTGACATGAGTGGGTGGGGTATGTTTAACATACATCTACTGTTTTTTTTTAAATCTGTCAATCAAATGATGATGTGCATTTATTGCTAATGGACGTCACAGATACAAGGAATGACTTAATATAGGTATTCTTTTAAAATTATAAATAGCTTGGTTTAGAATTGGAAATGTAACTAGTTTTCGTGGGACCCATTTCCTGGAAAATGGAATGCATTTGAATAAAAATAAAACAAAGCCTATATGTCTAGGATACATAATCTGCAAATTTAAGAATTATTTTGGGGTCATGGAAATGTATTTCTCTGGAAAAAGTTAGTGTAAACATGTTTTTCCGGAAAATTCTCAAAGTGGGTAACTTGGGGCGGCTCGTGTGCGCTTATTGTTTGCTGAAAGATGACATGCCTTTTGTTTCAGGTTCTTGTATGATTGAAGTCAATGACTACATTGAAAAATCTGGCTTATGTTTTTTTTTCAAAAAGCTATGAAAAAATGGGTCCCACGATTTCAACCCGGAAGTAACTGAAAAATGACTCACTTGCTCTGAGCTGACCACTCATTTCACCATCATGTATACACAAATCCATGTATTTGCAACATATTCAACAGCCCCATGATGAAGCATGCTAAAGAATGTAACATTGTTGACAAAAACAAACAATGCTTTTTTATACAGGTAAATCTTCAAACAAGTATATACAGTGACTGCACATAAGTCCTTAAGCCGAGGGATGCGCAAAAACTTTGGACGAGAAGAAACTGCCATCAACCAACCTCCTAATATTATTATTCACTCACACTGAATCTGCAACACGATCCTTTTATCAACGTTTCCATATAGTCATAAATATTTGAATTTCATCTTTTTCGTTTTTAAAGCTTTTCAGTGTACAATAGGTTACAAGCAATAATTAGAAATACATAACTGTAAAAAATAACAATGCCATGGCTTACTATTATGATTGGATAAAAATTTAAATTCCACTTACTCAGGAAAATGTAACACCAGTGTGTCCTGTCCGTAAGACATAGTTTTCTCTCTATGATGTTGCATATTTCTGGAAATGAAATCACGTTGGGGAATGGAGTCTTCAGACCTTATAATTGTCATATAAAAAATATAATAGCAACGCCAATAATAATATAGAATTGTGGTAATAATAATTTTGTCTTAGATGTCCTGTCCGTAGAGAAAAAAGTCTACAACAAAAAAGCAAAACTTCTGAAACCAATAAACCCACCCACAGCAATCCAATTTCACGTGAAGCATATTTTTATTGGGACAAAAGTTTTATTAGACTATAGGGTAGAATGGATCAAAACTCTGGTTACCATGGCAACAAATAGGTTCCATAGGTTTATAATTGAGAAAAAATTGTATGCTTAAGCTTATTTTGTAGCTAGCTATTGATCTGATCCTGTTCAAACTTACATTGTAATCAGGATGTACATATAAGCTTTTATTATTATAGGTTCCTATTCCTTTAGCCGTGTTCATGTTCATCATTACGGGTGTATTTTTGCACCCCGGGTGCATAGTTACACCCCGAGTGTATTTTATGTCATGTGAACGGTGTTTTAAGAAAATACAACCACCCAAATGCAAATTAGCCCCTACTTTCAAGGTGGTGAAAATTAAAATTGCGCACAGTGTATTTTGTGCATATGAACGCAGACTTCAATTTTGATATGTGTTTTGTAATGGACTGGCCTTTTATAATAATAATAATACGAGGATAACATATTAAGCATAAGCTTATCTAACATATGGTCCTCAACAAGATAAATATAACAGTAAAACTACAATATATACACAATACAATGTCAACAATTAAAAGTACAGATGATCTTGTCTAGGAATTTAAAATAATAATAAAAAAAAAAATGCAAATAGTTGTGGTTATGAATGTGATTGCAATGATGTAAAATAGACATTTAAATATGAAATTCCAGCAGAAAAATTTAGCACAGGAATAAATAAAATAAAGAGCGTTTCAGTAAATAACGTTTTAAAATTATCACGTATTTGGTGATATCTACTAAGAGATAAGCTTGATAAAGAAAATATATATTTGAGATATATTCAAAATTACATAAAACGGAATGTTTATTATGATTCTGATTTCCTACACATCAGACCTGGACAGTTGGTTAGGGAAATAACGAAAGAAAAATAAACTATTAAGAATTGTTTATAGTAAATTCAAAGTTGGTTAACATCCAGCAGCCCTTCCTACAACAACTAACTCACTGCATGTCGTCAAATACTTACACGTCAGGGGGTGCCTGAGCCTGAGCCTAAAGCTCATAAGGTGAGCTTATAGGATGGTTATGCTCCGTCGTCCGTCGTTGTCGTCGTCATTGTTGTCGTTCACACTTTTCAAAGATCTTCTTCTCTGAAACCCCTGGTCCAATCAATGCCAAACTTCAAGTGGAGCATCCTTAGGAAGGGGGAAATAAAGTTTGTATAAATGGTCTAGATCACATGACCAAGATGGCCGCCATGCCCATATATGGTAAAAACCTTAAAAAATCTTCTTCTCTGGAACCGGTGGACCGATTTCAATGAAACTTGGTATTTAGCATTGAGGACTCTGGCCCATCGTAGTCTGTTTAAATCATGACCTTGGGTTGACCTTGGCCTATTTAACGGCAAGGTCAACTTTAGTGACATAGGCTTTTCAATGGAAAAAAGTTAGTGAAAACCTTGAATTTTTCAGGAAGTTTTGTGGCCTGTGACCTGAAAATTGGTAGATAACTTATTTATTTAATGATGTAATAGGAGTATTCAAGGTCAAGTTCATCTCTTGACCTTGGCTAAAGGTCATTTAAATATTATATTTAAAGCTTAACTTTCTCAGGAACCATTTCACCAATCAAAGCCAAATTTTATATGAAGCAGTTATAGGAAGGCGGAATCAAAGTTTATATAAATGGTCTATGTCACATGACCAAGATGGCTGCCATGCCCATATATGGTAAAAACCTTAAAAATCTTCTTCTATGGAACAGCTGGACCCATTTCATTAAAACTTGGTATGTAGCATCAGGGACTCTGGTCCATCATAGTTTATATAAATCATGACCTTGGGTTGACCTTGACCTATTTTATGGCAAGGTCAACATTTGTCACATAGGCTTCTTAATGGATAAATGGAAAATATTGGAATGCTCTGGAAGTTTTGTGACCTGTGACCTGAAAGTTGGTACATACATACAACTTATTGAGTTAATGAAGTCCTATGAATATTCAAGGTCAAGGTCATCTCTTGACATTGGCCGAAGGTCATTTACATATTAAATTTAAAACTTAATTTTCTCGGAAACCACTTCATCAATCAAAGCCAATATATACATTTGTATATATGGTATCCTTAGGAAGGGGGAACCAAAGTTTGTATAAATGGTCCAGGTCACATGACAAAGATTGCGGCCATGCCCATATATGTGGTAAAATCCTTTTAAATCAACTTCTCTGGAATCGGTGGACCGAATTCAATGGAACTTGGTATGTAGCATTGGGGGCTCTGGCCCTTCATAGTTTATATAAACCATGTCCTTGGGTTGACCTTGACTTATTAAACTGTAAATTTAAACATACAGGTCAAATATTGCCAGAAAGATTTGAAATTTGGTAGATACAGACAGTTTATATTGTTGATAATTATGTGTGTATTTGAGGTTAAGTTACCATTATACGTTGGCAAACATGGCCTTAGCCAAAGGTCATTCATCAAAGACAAAATCTCAGATGCGCGATATCAGGACCATTGGTCCTCTGGTTATCGTAATGTTGTTGAATATAAATACAATTAAATCAAATAAATTTGAAAATCAGACTGTGTTAGATGCCTTAGTCTGCATCTGCATAAATTTGACCGCAAATGATTAACTGACAGGCGTTTGATTTCAATCATGTTATACATGTAATTCAAAGTATTATAAACCTTCTGGAAACTTAACAGAGATACTAAACAATTTGACCACCATTTGACACATTCGCAAACAGTGGACTTAGGTAGCAATTTCAAAAAGGTTCCCGATCGTCCTGTATTGCGAAGTCCAAGGTTGGTAATACAAGTTCTATCGAAAGCACATCGTGCACACGCGGATTCCTCTGAAGCTCTTCCCGCAGTCTGTTACTACTATCCATTAAAGCAGGCCCTGGACATACGGAAATGGTTCTGCCACTGATAATCGGTATATGGTATGAGCCGCCTCGTGGGAAAACCAACAATCTGCATATGCGAAAACAAAGGCGCAGATCAGCTTCGCGGTAACCGCGAAGCTTATCAGCGCCTTTGTTTTCGCTACACGGATAGTACAATTCCTCTACTTTCTAAATCCAAAATTTCCTGTCTCTAGCCATCGCCTGTGCTTGTACAGCCCGGTTTGTGTCGGACCTGTTCGGAAACCACATTGTTGGTTTTCCCACGAGACGGCTCAATTATATCCACCATTCCCGACTCTGCATCAATCGTGCTCGCCGAATTTGTAGCTAGACTATATCTTGGCACAGAGACATTCTCCACAAGTCAATATAAGCAACGCTTTTTTATACATATTATTTTTGGCTTTAATTCACGACTTAAAAGGTAATACATGTATATTAGACATTTTTCACTTTTGAACGCAAATTTTGCTGGCGCTTGCGGTTACCACTTTCTGTGTGATGGGGGACGACTCGTGAGGGCATATCTGCGACGAAGACGAGGGGCGATATGAAGAATTACTGTGTCAAAACTACCAAAAGCCCAACAGAGACGAATAATTAAGACAGGCAAAAAGTGTAGAAATTTAGAACGTCTATCTCCGTAGCGCAGTAGGAAGCGATCTAGCATTCAAAGCGGAAGACACTGGGTTCAAGTCCCGGTCGAGACCCTTTTTTTTTTCTTTATTTTATTTGTGTCCCCTGTGTCAATAAAGCTTAGAAAATAATATTATATTATAAGCTGATTATATTTATTGGCAAATGCAAGAATCATGGGATGCACTACTGCATTTTATACTTAAATCATATTTAGGAATTGAAGTGTGAGACGACAGCCCACATATATATTTTTCTCTTGTTGACTTTTAACCTATTGAAATCGGGAGCTCGATCGTATTTTTTGGTACTGAGAAGAGCTGACCTGCAAGCGATCCTTATGTCAGTATTTCTTTCTTGGAAACATGAAAATATTTATATACTGAATGCTTGTACAGGAATAATGTGGCTAGGATAAGTTAGCCACCCTGAATGGCATTAAATGTTTTCCGCGGAAGTAAGGAGTATAGTGTACATGTACAGATGTATGTACATTTAGGTATAAGTTTCATGTGCTGTCTCGTAAGCGAAAATAATTCATTTTAGCATGTTTATACATGTATTTCAAACAGATACTCGAAAGCTTGATGTGGTTTATTTGGTTGATGTTTCATTTTGAAGTCCATTCATCAGTCATCTGCATGTAATAAGTGCGATATCCTAGCTACATTAGACATAGCCATACAAATCGTTTGAAGTTTTGTAGACCTTCAACAGTATTTCAGCCATATCGAGTGCGAAAATAAACGATTTTTGAGATGATTTTTGCAAGCCAGAGGCTTTCTTTCTGATCCACATGATTCTCTTGTAGTATGCGTGCTGTTTATCTGGTTGAATTCAAATAAATATAATTAAACCTCAAACTATCACAATATTATTTTCAAGAAAAAGAAATGTTTATAAAAACTGAGAAACAGTTTTTCAGACTTTGCGTCCAAGTAAACAATTTTTCAGTCAGTTTGACGCTTGTTGGGATCGAACCCAATACCTCTCGATTCAGAGTCCGATGCTCTATCACTACACCACCGCGCTCCCTAGTTATGCTGTGTACCTTGCTTAACCCTAAAACAGGACAACAATATTAGTCTGAACTTTACGCGCGCGCACACACACACTCACACACACATGCGCGCACGCACGCAATGCTTATTGTTGTCTTCCCGTTTAACTATCTAATTCTAATGGAACAAAGAACCAGAAGTGACGTTTGACACAACATGTTTACAAAATCACATCATATATATATATATATATATATATATATATATATATATATATATATATATATATATATATATATATATATATATATATATATATATATATATATATATATATATATATATATATATATATATATATATATATATATATATATATACTTGTATCAGAAATGATACGATGTACTTGTATCAGAAATGATCTTGGTAGGAATAGCTGTTGAAGTTTGTATATCTTTGATATGAAAATATTATTTCCAAGCTTTGGCATCCCATAGGATCCAGTTATTCCATGTATATAGACGAGTGTGCTTGCACAACGAAAACTAGTAACCTATCAGACGGGTTATGCAGGGAAATCTCCTCTAAACCTGAGCTATGATAACTCCTTTTTTAAGGAGCGTAGTAGCGCAGTCGGTAGAGGGGATGGCCCTGTATAGCTAGGCGCCGAAGCCGAAGTCTGCGGGTTCGAAACCTACCTTCGCCAATTTAGTACATCTTTATTTCTCTACTTTATAATTTTTCCGATGTACTTGTATCAGAAATGATCTTGGTAGGAATAGCTGTTGAAGTTTGTATATCTTTGATATGAAAATATTATTTCCAAGCTTTGGCATCCCATAGGATCCAGTTATTCCATGTATATAGACGAGTGTGCTTGCACAACGAAAACTAGTAACCTATCAGACGGGTTATGCAGGGAAATCTCCTCTAAACCTGAGCTATGATAACTCCTTTTTTAAGGAGCGTAGTAGCGCAGTCGGTAGAGGGGATGGCCCTGTATAGCTAGGCGCCGAAGCCGAAGTCTGCGGGTTCGAAACCTACCTTCGCCAATTTAGTACATCTTTATTTCTCTACTTTATAATTTTTCCGATGTACTTGTATCAGAAATGATCTTGGTAGGAATAGCTGTTGAAGTTTGTATATCTTTGATATGAAAATATTATTTCCAAGCTTTGGCATCCCATAGGATCCAGTTATTCCATGTATATAGACGAGTGTGCTTGCACAACGAAAACTAGTAACCTATCAGACGGGTTATGCAGGGAAATCTCCTCTAAACCTGAGCTATGATAACTCCTTTTTTAAGGAGCGTAGTAGCGCAGTCGGTAGAGGGGATGGCCCTGTATAGCTAGGCGCCGAAGCCGAAGTCTGCGGGTTCGAAACCTACCTTCGCCAATTTAGTACATCTTTATTTCTCTACTTTATATATATATATATATATATATATATATATATATATATATATATATATATATATATATATATATATATATATATCATGTTTGCCTTTAAAGATACATTACTTGTTCAATGCGAGTCTGTCTTACAAATGCTTGGTGCGAATAAAATGCCTCCATTTTAACAGGTTTCAATGCGGAATTTGACTTTTTATGAAACTCGTGTGTATAACTAGGGGTCGCTAGTTCGATTTTCAGCTGCTCATGCCTTTATGGTGACACTATAAACCGAGGTCCCGTCTTCATATGACCATAACTGTTGGTGAAAAAAAACGTCAAAAACATTATCAACTATTTGTTATAGTCATGTGACTTTTTACATACTGGCACATGTTTATACATACATTGGTTCTGTTAAGCTACATTTTCACGTGTTGTTCGTGAACGGACAGAAAACTTTATACATGTAAACATGGCAAGATTTACGATTTGAAACATTTAGTTGATCTTTATTTTTATGCGCAGTTTTTGATTCTACGGCTTACAACGATTTGACAAATTTCAAGTCATATCGAACATGGTCGGTTATTCTCATCAGGATAACTATCCCTTTGAACCACACTTTTATACAGCACAACTGGGATATGCCGGTGTATTTCTATTTTTAGCTCACACGAGCCCTTAGGCTCAAAAGATGAGCTTATAGGATGGCTATGCCCCGGCGTTCGCCCGTCGTCGTCCGTCAACAATTTCCATGATCTCCTCTGAAACCACTTGGCCAATCAAACTTAAACTGCTTGCGGAGCATTCTTAGGAAAGGGAAACGAAAATTAGCATAAATGGTCCAGGTCACATGACCAAGATGGCTGAAATGGCTATAAAATAGCAAAAACCTTTGAAAATTTCTTCTCCAAGAGGACCTATGATTTGAAACGTGGCATGAATGATCAGGCAAACGAACTCTACATGTATACAATCTGTATCAATCATGTCGCTGGGACGACCCTGACATATTTTACGGCACAGTCAACTTAGGTCACCCATTCATTTAAATGGGGGAAAATTAGTTAAATGTAAACTTGCTATGAGTATGCAAACGGTGAGAAGATTTTTGTTTATGGAAACATTTAGTCCCCAGGGAGTTTGTCTGTTCCTGCCCGGGGGCTATATACAGTAAAATGTCTAGTTCCGCAAACACTTCACGTCGTCGAGGTATCCTAAAATTACTACTGCATATATCAAAAATGGTTTGGCATGAGCATATCAACAAATTTATATTCTTTCACATGCAGATTAGTTTTTTGAATTCGCGTCTTCCGTTTTGATTCTGGAAGCGTAAATGTAGGGGCACCAGCTGTTGTTAGATCCGCAAACCTCTGTCTAGTTCCGCAAGTGCTATTAGGTCAGTGAAATAAACATGTACAGAAGAATTACAAACTGCCTTTTGTGCATAAAATAGTCAAAGGAGGCTATATTGAGGTGCATTATGTACTTTCTTTCTCAAATAACACATACGATATAGAAAAAAAAAAACAATGAACCATGTTAAACTATCAACGTTATTACAACGTTCGCAAAATTCCGTCTCAGAAAACGAAGTTATCGAAATATAAATTTTCACGAGATAACTTCGATAGCATCGCCTTTTGGGTACAATAGTTACAAAAGTGTGACAGTATTGCCGACTTTGAGTTCTGAACATGCCAGAAACACACATGCTTATCACCATCTTTCCTTATGCTAAATTGTAAATTATTGTTTTCGTCTAAAGAGCGTATAAGACAATATTATAAGCATGTGCCTAGGCAATATGATGCGTTTTTTTTTTTTGTTTTTTTTTTTTTTGCTATACTACTTGTTGCTGTATGTAAACAACTACCTCTTGACATTTAAAAAGATATGTTTGATATTTCAAACCGTGAGGGACTTACAAAGATGCGCCCAACATTCCTCATACGCTGACGTGAAACTTAAATTTACATTGCATGTGACAGAACAACTTACGTTCGCTTGAATCTCAATTTTCAGTCCCTAATTATGACACTAACAACAGTTCTACTAATTTAGGAGCCTCGTTTTCTAAAAACATATTTTCGTTGATTTGGGGTTTAACATCCCACCAACAGCTAAGGTCATATGGGGACGGGACCTAAAAATGGCCAAATAAAAGTACTCATACGTTTTGTGCTTAAGTACTTTTTTTTTTTCAAAATTACATGCAATTACGTTTATACAATACAAATACAATTAAATTTATTTAGCATTAAGTATACACATGCATATAGCCTACAATAATATGTATACAATGGTTTATGTTCTTTATTTAATTTGTAAATATATGCAGATATTCAAGCCCCCACCCCCATTGAGTTGTACATTAGAACAGCTCCAATTGACCAAGCTACTGTTCCTCATTGCCGTCAGTTTCCGGGGCTGCGCTTTACCCCCCCCCCGTCCCTCCTCACCACGTCTCGACACTTATGACATTCCATCATGTTTGTAGAGGTCCCATAAACTAGCAGCATTGTCCTAACATGACCACAGCCGTTGTTTGGGACATAAATTAGTTGTGTTTGAACCGCATCAACTAAACGTACTGATTTCAGCATGGTGAAAATGAGTTTGCGGAACTAACAACACACCTTGCTTATGTTTGACATGGAATAATTTTTACAGCGTTTGCATATTTTCTATTTATTTTCATGAGTGCATACCTGATAAATTTGTCTTTCAGTCTAGCAGATTTAATTTTTTGTGACACGCCGTGTGTACCAGTATTACGT
Source organism: Rugalucina vietnamica (assembly GCA_964017185.1). Classification (NCBI taxonomy): domain Eukaryota; kingdom Metazoa; phylum Mollusca; class Bivalvia; order Lucinida; family Lucinidae; genus Rugalucina; species Rugalucina vietnamica. The sequence goes on from OZ024873.1 coordinate 7,030,839, forward strand.
CATTGATCGGGTGTCATAAAATATCAGACTCGCTAAAAGCGACTTAAAATAGATGTATTTATTACCTTAACTTCTTTTGCCGTGGATATTTATCAGATATTGTAATATTTTGAAAAAATGTTTTCGCTAATCGAAAGAGGAGTAAAAATGGATTATAACCCACCATAAATTTATTTTTTTGTTCGTAAGGTAAGGCATGTTGAAAAGCGATTGAAAGTAGGAGTTTGCTAAACTAACAACTTTGCTAAACTAACACTTAAACTGTACATGTATATGACAATAATAGTCAAACATCTTCTCTGCAACCGCATGGCCGATCAAACCAAACTCCATGGAAGGGGAACGAAAGTTTGTATAAATGGTCAAGGTAACTTGCCCAAAATGGCCGCCATGGCTATAAAGTGCAAAAGAAAACTTTAAAAATGTTCTCCTTTAGAACCATTGGGCCTATGATTTTGAAAGTTGGCATGAATTATGTACAAAGTTTATCTATGGCCCAAATCATGACCTAGGCCTTTTTTACCACAAGGTCAACTTAAGCTGCCCATGCATCTGAGAACAAAGATTGTGAGTACTCGTAAGAACTGCCTCGGCGAGGCGGTTCAAGCGTGTGCCCACAATCTATATGCTGACAGCAGAGCTACAACACATGATCATTCTTAACCTTACCCATACGGGCCATTTTTTGCATCCGGAGTATATATGCACATACGCTTCTTACTCGATCTGATTTGATGAACAGCAAATGTCATATGGAAACGAGACCTCAGTTTTTAAGCTCATCCGACAGACTCAACAAGCCCGGGATCAAACCTGCAATCCCTGGTTTACAAGGCCCACTCTGGCTTGTTCGATAGATTTTGCATAGATTCCTGCAATCCCTGGTTTACAAGGCCCACTCAGGCTTGTTTGATAGATTTTGTATAGATTTTATCATGAAAGTAATCGTACTTTTAAATGTTAAAAAGGACAAAATGACACATGTCTTTAACAACAACTGCTTTTCGGATTGCAAACAACATTGTGGCTTCATAACTGATCCTGCTTGATATGATCTTTGTTTTGTCGAGGGGCCGTAGGACAAAAATTCAACAGCGAAACATAAAACGATTCAATTTCCCCTGTTATATTAGGTTCATTGATGTCATTTCGTTTGTTTACATATAAAAGGCCCGGTAAATAAAGCACTTGAAATATCTGCGTGGTATACTGTACAATTGTGCATGGATATGTGAATTCAGGTATTGTATATCAGTGTCAGCACCATCGTATATGCCTGCGATACAACCAAAGTCCTTACAGCAAAGATTGATGCAACATCACACAGCATATGATAAAATGGAGAACACTGATTGAAACAACCTTCAACGCGGCAATGTCGCGTCGGTAACAACAACACCAAGACAATGAACTCTTTTTCATAGGTCGATGCCCAATACATCAGTTATACAATCACAGGTGACACAAACCAAGTTCTGCTTGTAGGTGTGCCACGTCGTTTTCTCAAGGTTCTCCCCCTTTTCCCCTGTTACCCGTTATATATGAACTAAAATAATCTTGAACGGGGCGAAAATTGTATAAAAACGAATATGATCAGAAATTAGCAAAATCAGACCCTTATCTGTAATCAAGTAACAATAGAAGGACCAGGCATCGATACAATTAAATTTCACATCCTAACAGAGACACCGGGTGTGAGAGAAATGATGGTGCTACATTTCACAAACAATTCAACACCACGCATAAGAAACTTGATTATTAGCTCTTTCCCAACAAAACCAACATCCATTCTGTTAAAGAGATAATACACATGACAATAATCTTAAGAAAACACCTGTGTTAACGTGAAGACTAACTTTGTGGAACAAATGAATAATTTGTGCACTTTGTCAGAATATGTAGTGTCCAAAATTGCTTCTATGTGAAAACGAAAACTGCAAGGGTGAGCGGCCTTCTTTGGTTCTCTATCACATATTTTATTATGTATCCTGTCTTGAAGTTAAGGAAGGCCTTAGTTAAGGTGACGAATCGAATTTCAGCGTCAAAAAGATACATCTCACACATACTGAACTCCATATATGGTATAAACAAATGGCGGTTTGTCTCCTTAGAGAACTAAGATGGGCGTACACTTTAAGAAAGCACTGTAATTCTGGGCCCAAATTGCATTGTAACAGACAGCAAAACTTCTCCGATGTTTCAGAAAAAAAGTTTATATTCCATCGTATAAAAGTTTGGTTCAAGGGGTATACATGTCACGGACATGTTATCCTGATATGGATAACCGACCATGCTCGATATGACTTTAAATTTGTCAAAACGTTGTAAGGCGTAGAACAACAACGACAAAAAAAAAAAAAAAAAAAAAAAAAAAAAAAAAAACTGCACATAAATTTAAAGATCAACTTAATGTTTCAAATCGTAAATCATGCCATGTATACATGCATAAAGTTTTCTGTGCTTTCACGAAAAATACGTGAAAATGTAGCTTAGGAGAACCAATGTACGAATATACATAAGACAGTATGTAAAAAGTCATATGGCGATAACAAATAGTTGATATTGTTTTTCCCACCAACAGTTATGGTCATATGAAGACGGGACCTCGGTTTATTGTGTCACCATAAAGGCATTAGCAGCTCAGAATCGAACGAGCGACGCCTAGTTATGCACACGAGTGTCTAAAATAATCGAATTCTGCATTGGAAGCTGTTAAAATGGAGGCATTTTATTCGCGCCAAGCATTTGTAAAACCGACTCGCATTGAACGAGTGACGCGTCTTCAATGGCAAACATGATAATTGATATATATATGATGCGATTTTAGAAAATATTTCGTGTCAAAGGTCACTTCTGGTTCTTTGTTCAATTAGAATTAGACAGTTTAACGGAAAGACAACAATTACCATTTAAGGCATTTCGTTCTCGCTGTCTTATATCAACTACGTATTTATTCTCGCCGCGACTGACTGAGCCACTGCGAGACAAAGTCCTCTACGGAACGTGTTTGCATGAGTGTGTGTTCGGAGTTTGAGGGTGTACGCGCGCTTAAAATAAAAAAAAAAATGTTGTCCTGTTTTAGGGTTCAGCAAGGTTCGCAGCACTTTTGGTCAGCTGGCTAACCTGCACTCCGATAAACTTCCTGACCTCGCTCCTCTTCCGTGTATGGAGAGGTCTAACGGAATACCGATGGAAATATTCCGTCTAGCAACTCGTAATGAATAAAAAAGGACAAGATGTTTCTCAGTTTTATAATCATTTATTTACTTGAAAATAAATTCATTGTGTTACTTTGATGTTTAATTATATTTATTTGAATTCAACCAGACAAAATTATATTTATTTGAATTCAACCAGACAAACAGCACGCATACTACAAGAGAATAAATGAGGATCAGAAAGAAAGCCTGTGGCTTGCAAAAAATCATGTTAAGTTCGTAATTATCGCACTCGATATGGCTGAAATACTGTTGAAGGTCTACAAAACCTCAAATTATTTGTATGGCTATGCATAATGTAGTAAGGATATCGCACTTATGACAAGCAGATGGCTTTTGAATGGGATCAAAACGAAACATCAACCAAATAAACCCCATCAAGCTTTCGAGTATCTGTTTGAAATACATGTATAAATAAATATGCCAAATGAATTATGTTCGCTCACGAGACAGCACGTGAAACTGTAGTTTTTACGTCTTATAAATATACATATATCTGTACATGTACACTATACTATTTGAGTTAGTGCCTTACGTCCGCGGAAAATATTTAAGTCATTCAGAGTGGCTAACTTATCCTAGCCACATTATTCCTGTACGAGCCTTCAGAATATGAACATTTTTATGTCTCCAAGAAAGAAATATTGACGTGAGGATCGCTCGAAGATCAGCTCTTCTACCAAAAAATACGATTTCTATAGGTTAAAAGTCAACAAGAGAGAAGCATTTGTGAGCTGCCGTCTCGCACTTCAATTTTTACGATTTAAGTATTTTATGCACAAAAGCATTTCCTGATTCTTGCATTCGCCAATAAATATAATTAGCTTTTGTTTCCTTAGCATTATTGTCACATGGGAGACAAATAAAGAAGAAAAAAAGTGGTCCGACCAAGACTCGAAACCAGACCGTTTCGTTTTGAATTCTAGCTCGCTACCTACTGAGCTGACCCTTTCGTTTTGAATTCTAGCTCGCTACCTACTGAGCTACACAGCTGACGTCCTACACTATTACATTTCAATTGCTTGTCTTATTCAATTCGTCTCCTTTGGGCTGTTGGTAGTTTTGACTGTGTAATTCTTCATATTGCCCCTCGTCTTTATCTCAAATATGACCTCACGAGTCGTCCCCCATCACACAGAAAGTCTTAACCGCACGCGCCAGCAACATTTACGTTCAAAAGTGAAAAATGTCTAATACCGTCTTTTCGGTTGGAAATATTGCCTGTACACTATCGTAAATAAAAGAAAGTTACAGAAAATTTACTTACAGCGCCTACTTCTTGTTTTCCTTTAGCGTGTTTTTTAAAACGGTAAATCGGAGAAAAGGTACGTGCAATAGGATAAAGGTAAGAGTGAGATTCCTCAAGTATTCTTAAAGGGGCAGATCGTGTAGAAATAAGCGATAAATGACATTTAATTTCCAGAATCGTCTGCTAATTGTCATTTTACGTACGAATTCATCAACATTTCCAGTAGTAAACAATAACATTAGCATGAGGATACAGGGTGTCGATATAACAGGTTGTATGTAGTGATAAGAATGAACGCAACTTATCGACATATGAACGCTACATAGGGGGGGGGGGTGCAAATTTGCACCCGGGTGCAAAAATAAATACACCCGGGTGCAAAGCAAATGTTGCACATGAACACGGCTTAAGTAAGGAGTTAGCTCCCCTTCATACAATTTCTTCATTTTTCAACTTGAATTAATGTTTTTATATAACACTGGGGATTCTGTGACATCGAATGATATATAGATTGATATATAGATATACATATCTTTCAAAACTGTTGAGACTATAGATTTTGGAAAAAATAAAACAAAGTCAACTTATAAGTAACATATAGGAAACATATAAAAAGTAAGTAACATATAAGAAATAACATATAAGAAGTAACATATAAGTAACATATAAGAAGTGTAGTACAGATCTTGGAAATCAACATGAGAATGATGTCAGAGATTAACTGTTAGAAATATGAAAGTAATAAAAGCATTTGACCAATAAGAAGCGACATGACACTCAGATTTCTGACGGTAAATCTCTGATGTCATTCTCTTTTTTGATTACCAAGACCTGTAGGTTTGTGTTTTAAGCCATTGTCAAGTGTTCCATGCAGTAGCCTAGAAATGTGGATACCGTGATTGAGCATCTAAAAAAGGAACACATGATACGAGCCGCGACGCGAGAAAACCGGTCTTCGGGGTTTTCGACCAGGTCCTACACAAACCGGTCTGTACAGTTAAAGAAGATGGCTAGAAGATTGAGATTTTGGATTTAAGAAGAAGAGGAATTGTACTATCCGAGTGGCGAAAACAAAGGCGCTGATCAGCTTCGCGGTTACCGCGAAGCTGATCTGCGCCTTTGTTTTCGCATAGGCAAAAATCCGTTTTTCTCACGATGCGGCTCAATTATTACGTTATAAGTGCTCTTGATTGGACTACAGTAACAATCTTTGAGCTGTCTTGATCGTATTATGACTTCAATAATCAATTATATAAATGCGGTCAGCAAAATAGACACAGAAAATATATGTATGGTAAGTCGCAAAACCTGATTGTGAACTTACTTTAAGAATACACTTATTTAATTTGTATTCAATACATATTCATGAACGTTTAGATTCCATGTCATAGAGAGTGCCAAACGAAGCGTGACGGGATAAGAACGAGGCTATGAGCGACTTCGATGAGTAACTATAGATTATACGGTTCGGCTAAACACGGATCGAATTTAGTCTAGTCAGACCAGAGTGACGTCATTCCCAGACCATTTAGTTCAACAAAGCCTTCTGCTTTGGTTTCGCCAGAACAAGTGTGACCGACAGTGTTGAAAATATTTGCTGATCCTCTGAATAATTGATGAACGATCACTTTGGGCTATTTGTGTACTTTTTCTTGTTTCTTTGTTGCTTGAATTTATTTTCCCATGTCTTTGGATCTACTCTCTATTCTTCGTAATGAAATTACAAATATAGAAGACGGCTGTCCATGCGCCGCCATATTCACCAGGCTATAGATCGACCAAACATCGTTCGATCACATTTTAGCTGAAGCCTGTGCAATATAATATCTCCCGGGACTAGACTATGGTCTAAGATCGAAGTCTCTCTACACGGCTAACAAACCTTTAAATGCGTAACCGCGGTTAAGAAAAGAAATCCGATTCATGTCCTTCCGGTTTCGCATCAGATGACCAACAAAAGGTAAACAAACTTTTAAGAAAGTGGTGGTTCTTTTTGTTTTATGTCTTGGTGGTTCTTTTTGTTTTATGTCTTGGTGTTTAAAATATTTTTGTGCTGTTGGCGCCTTATGTATGTTTTCATATTTTTAGTTAAGTTAAGGTAACTGAGTGGCCACCTATTCGGAAAATAGCTGCTCATTCGGCTTACGAAATGTTTTCGTGGTATAAGTACCTGCTTGTTAGTTTGGTTTTTTCCTACCTCGGTTTTTGGAGTGGGAATCTTTTTCTGATTGCGCATTTTCCTGATCTTTGCCTACTTGTACCTTTTTGCAGCTCGTGTTTACGAGTGTAACGAAAGCCGAGACCAAAGCCACAGAAACCCCGTCGGTGGAAAAGCATGCTCATCCACCAAGGCTGGTTTACTGCGCTATATACCTAACACTTACTCTAATCACAAAGTTTCGAGTTTCTAGTTTCTTGGCCTGGGGACTACATGGGTAAGGCGACTCCGTTCTGGCAGTTGCCATTATCCCACCGCTGCCACCAAATGTAACGAAAGCCGAGACCAAAGCCACAGAAACCCCGTCGGTGGAAAAGCATGCTCATCCACCAAGGCTGGTTAACTGCGCTATATACCTAACACTTACTCTAATCACAAAGTTTCGAGTTTCTAGTTTGCATATTACTACCCGCTAATATGCCACTAATACGTTGCACCAACGTATTCTACAAGGGAGACTATCCCGTTACACGAGTAAAATATTTCGATTCGAAGACAAATATTATAATTCTCTCAATGCTATTTTATTAGTTAGACATTTCTATGTTTGGACCCCAAAGGATTTCCAGAAATTTTTCTTTATAATTATGATTTTTATTCCCTACCCCAAAACACATGTTGGGATTGCATTGTACACGACGAAAATGTGGGTCAGTCGCAGGGATATTTTTAGATTTCCGCTCATCACGTCCATATTAACGGAAAGCAATAAGTGCGCAGATGATTTTAACATTGTGTGAGGTCTGGTGACAGTTTCGTTGCCTCTGGCCAATGCATTCTATGCATATGTGGTTAAAACCTGTGTCAACATTTCGGTTACGAATTTAATCATTAGAATGATAGCAATATAGTCATTATAGAACACGTATTACAGTTTTTGTTAATTGTTTTACGCTAAAGATTATTGTCACATTTTCTCGTCCTTTCTTAATAGTTGCTTACTCAAATTTGGTGTGTTTGTGATATTTGCAGTGAAAATGTGTGATATAAAATAATACAAACTGTCTATGAAATACATGTAATACAATAGTTCACATGCATGATATTCCTGCTCATGAAGACGATTTTACAGCATTCTGTATACTTTAATTTGTTTTTTTTTTTTATCGCACCTGCTTATAGCAGGGTGCGATATAGGAGTCCAAATTTCTGTCCGTCCGTTCGTCCGTCCGTCCGTCTGTCAACATTTACGTCGAAGTTTGGTTTTCTCGACATCAGAGACAGCTGCGAGTCTGAAACCTTGCATAGTAATTGTCCCTGGCATACCCTTCAAGCACGCACCTTAACCCGGTGGCTTTGACCTATATTTCACGGTCCACTGACTTTGAAAAATTTTACGTCGAAGTTTTGTCAACATTTACGTCGAAGTTTGGTTTTCTCGACATCAGAGATAGCTCCGAGTCTGAAACCTTGCATAGTAATTGTCCTTGACATACCCTTCAAGCACGCACCTTAACCCGGTGCCCTTGACCTATATTTCATGGTCCACTGATTTGAAAATTTTTACGTCGAAGTTTGGTTTTCTCGACATCAGAGATAGCTGTGAGTCTGAAACCTTGCATAGTAATTGTCCTTGACATACCCTTCAAGCACGCACCTTAACCCGGTGCCCTTGATCTATATTTCAAGGTCCACTGACTTCGAACATTTTTAAGTCGAAGTTTGGTTTTCTCGACATCAGAGATAGCTCCGAGTCTGAAACCTTGCATAGTAATTGTCCTTGACATACCCTTCAAGCACGCACCTTAACCCGGTGCCCTTGACCTAATTTCATGGTCCACTGATTTTGAAAATTTTTACGTCAAAGTTTGGTTTTCTCGACATCAGAGATAGCTGCGAATCTGAAACCTTGCATAGTAATTGTCCTTGACATGCCCTTCAAGCACGCACCTTGACCCGGTACCCTTGAACTATATTTCACGGTCTGTTGACTTTGCCCGATGCAGGTGCGATATCGACCTCCGCGGAGTTCTTGTTCTTGGTTTTATGTCTTTCAAAACGCTTTACAGGGAAATAAATACCATAACTTGAACAGGTTGAGGTTTTCAAACGTATCTTGAAATATATTCTTCATATTTTAATGATTAAATGCGTACCCATCTTTTCCTTCCCTTCAAATCGATAATGACGGTCACTAACACAACGAAATACTGGCACAGACATCAGATGCAATTTAGTTAATACATATCTATAAATTTGTCGCGGAACAATCACTAAAATTTGATATTTACCAGCAAATTGTCCAATTTTTAGTTGTATTTCACCGACTTTGGCCTTGTTGGAACACTAGGTTCGAAGAAGGGAATAAATAACTCAAAGACCATCAAATTATTTTGCGAGCTACATTGGTGCTGAGTTACAATAGTAAATAAGTGACAAAATAGCATTCATAGATAATCGATATATTTCTGTACTAAAATATAATCATCAATCGATCCTAGTAGTGTATGTTCTGTTTACCTTTTCTTGGTCTTCATATGCGGAACCGGAAGGGCGTGAATCGGATTTTCTTTCTTAACCGGCGGTAACGCATTTAAAGGTTTGTTAGCCGTGTCTCTATATCTTCTGTGTTTTCAGGTAGGACATACATAAACAAACCAAAGACGCTATATGCTTGCCATTTTGTAGACTCGTTGAAATAAATTGTGTAACTCGGTTTTACGACAAACACCGTGTTTCACTGGTCTTGTTTGCTTGTCTTCGGTGACTGTCTGCCACCAATGAACCTTTTACCAGTTACGTTAATGAATGTTATCAATGTTTCCCTTAGCTGTTAGTTACCGGGGAGGAATAAGACATTTTTATAACATCAATGTCAAAACCCTAACACAGGAATCAATGTACCCTACATTTAGGCCACTTCCCGTCTTTGACAAACTAATTCGAGAGATGCGAATGTGAAGATGATTTCTCTGACAAATATAGTACCTTCTCACGCAGACATTAGTCGAAAAGCACAATATTGAGTTCATGTTGATGTAAGTAATTAAGAATCTCGAACCAATTAAATACAACAAGACTAAATCTCTGAGGTGAGAGCTCTGATGACCACAAGACGTCTGGTTGATAAAAATAAACTATTTTTCCAAAGATCGTGTCGCTGAAAGTTTCGCTTCTGTTGTGGTTCTAATTGTTAAATGCTTTTGGTGTTGATTTTTTGAACTGGTTGCATCTTATGTACGATTGCATATATTTAGTTAAGTCTAAGTACTTGAGTGGCAACCTACTGGGAAATAGCTGCTCACTTGGCTTACGATATGTTCTGTTTGTGTACATACATGTACCTGATTGTCAATTTACTTTTTCCAACCTTGTTTTTTGGACTGGGAACTCCTTTCTGAATGCGTCATTTCAAGACCATTACTTACTTTTATCATCCACTAAAAAGACGACAAACATCACAATAACATGCCCGTGTCATATCTATCCCCTTATACCTCACTTTTAAATAGTAAAACTGGGGTATACAGGGCTATACCTATTTCACTTATTTTTAATCAAAACATAGAAGGCGGCCCCCGCGGCCGAGGTGTTTTAAATCACTCGATCATCTCACCGCTGTGTCTGGTGTGGGTTCGAGCCCCGCTCTGACCACATGTGAGACAAGCCAAGTTCTGCTTGCGGGTGTGTCAGGTGTTTTTTTTCGTGGTTCTCCCGTTTTCGCCCCACCTACTGATTGGCCCGTCTCATATCAGCTGAAAAAATCTTGAAAGGGACGTAAAACTGAATTAAAAAAAAATACAAAACATAGATTGTTGGTACTCGTTTGAACCGCCTTGCCGAGGCGGTTGCGGCGAGGCGGTACCCACGTGTACACACAACGTGTACCCACAATCAATGTTTTGACCATAAATGTTAAAAGTATCAAATATTCTCCAATGAAATTTTCAATTTTTAGCTCTGTATAGTGCATGGGCACTTTTACGTGATGAAAACAAATATAAAACATATGGCTATGTCATAAGTGTATTAGGCAGACAATTGAAACAACTGAGAAGTGTCCTAGTTAAGTTATATGATGTACTGTACGGTTTACAAATGAGCCATAATATTGGCATTGATAGATGAAGAGTGTTGTTTTCTCTTCGACACGACATTCGAAACGACAAAATTAAAGTATGTCATGTAAGCTTAGGTTAGTTTTTGTTCTTCATTTTTTATCCTTACTGCGACTCGATGCGACTCGATTGAGAATATACAACACTATAGAAAAAATGACGCATTTCGGCAGATCCCAGTGAGAGGTGCATGCTCTTGATATTGTTGTGACACAATGTCAGTTAATGTATTATGTCTCCCTCGACAGGGTCGGGAGACATATTGTTTTTTCCCCGTGCGTCTGTCTGTCCGTCTGTCTGTCTGTCTGTCTGTCGTCACAAATCGTATCCGCTCTATAACTTGAAAACCGTTGAAGATTTTTCAATAAAACTTGGTACACTTTTAAAACACGACAAGACGATGTGACATGCACAAGAACCATAACTCTAGCTTGTATATTTTTAAGAGTTATTTCCCTTTGATTATTTTCGATACAATTTTGTGTCCGCATTATAACTTAAAAACCATTTAAGATTTTTCAATGAAACTTGGTACACTTATTAAGCCTGATCAGACAATGTTTCATGCACAGGAACCATAACTCTAGCTTGAGTATTTTATGAGTTATTTCCCTTTGAGTATTTTCTATACAATTTCGTGTCCGCTCCGCTCTATAACTCAAAAACCGTAAGAGATATTTCAATGAAACTTGGTACACTTATAAAGCACGATGAGATGATGTGTCATGCTAAAGAACCATAACTCTTGCTTGCATATCTTTGGAATAATTTCCCTTTGATTATTTTCCATACAATTTCGTATACTCTATAACTTGAAAACCGTAAGAGAAATTTCAGTGAACATTGGTACACTTATAAAGCACGATGAGATGATGTGACATGCACAAGAATTATAACTCTTGCTTTCATATCTTTGGAGTTATTTCCCTTTGATTATTTTTCCATACAATTTCATGTCCACTCTATAACTGGAAAACCATGAAGAATATTTCAATGAAACTTGGTACACTTATAAAGCACGATGAAATGATGTGTCATGCAAAAGAACCATAACTCTTGCTTGCATATCTTTGGAGTTATTTACCTTTGATTATTTTTCGTACAATTTTGTGTCTGCTCTAAAACTCAAAAACCATTAGAGATTTTTCATTGACACATGGTACACTTATAAAGCACGATGAGACGATGTGTAAGAATCATTACTCTTGCTTTCATATCTTTGAAGTTATTTCCCTTTGATTATTTTCCATACAATTTCGTGCCCGCTCTATAACTTGAAAACCGTAAGAGATATTTCAATGAAACTTGGTACACTTATAAAACAGAATGACAGGATATGTGATGCACAAGAACTATAACTCTTGCTTGCATATTTTGGACATGCACGTAGAAAGGGGGAGACATCAGTTTTCACATAGAAAACAAATTCTAGTTTTTATTGATACCTCTTTTAGTTAATGCGAAATGTGTTGATTGTATGGGTAATACCTAGACTATGTTGCTGATATATGCATTCTGTGATTCTTGACGTTTATGTATATGACAGTCGGTTGTCGTACAATAGAATAGGTAATGTATATCATAGACATACTGTTTCTTGCAGATTTTGGGTATGTCTTAAATATTTTCGTGATTGTACTGGCTTGTCGGATCAGACATTTTAAAAGATTGGAAAATATCTTTATCTTGATGATTCGCACAATTTAGAGTGTCCTATTTCAAGGAGGTTTAGAACGGCTTGCATCTATTCAAAATTATTCCGGACGTTATAAATCCATAGCTTACCAATTTATCGATTGTATGGTAACGAAAGGATCTAGGAAGACTTCTGCTGTTAGACTGCTCAAAAATTTTATAAAACCCCAAGATCCTGGCTCTGAAATGAAGTTTATTGCAGTCGAAAAACGTTTCTATTGTATTCATATAATGTTTTTGTAACTAAGCAGAGACTTCTTTAAAAATTTGACAACATCTTTTAATTCAATATAGGATCATATGGGAAATAGGAAACTACGAGGGGGGGTCAAAAAGTTCGAGGAAAAGTGCTGCCAAATTTGTAATTGTCTTCGGAAATTTACGTTCTCTGTGCATTTTGTAAATTAACATATAGTTAACATATGCACAAAATTTGAATAAAATCGGATGAAAATTAGGCATTAAATCACGTGCGTTTCGAAGGTAACAACAGTAAAACCGACCCAGCGTCACAACAACGTCATGCTACACGCATTCATGCCGCTGTTGGCTAGCTCTTAAGAGAGCCTGCCACAAACCATCGAGCTTCGTCAATGGAATGATGGAATGTGCAAAATCACAGATTTTCTTGAAATTGCTACAGCAAATATACTTCATGGAATCAAGTACGGATCCTTGATTTTTCGGCTGAATACCCAACCGTTTCCATGGCAACGGCCATCAAAGTTCAAAATTGACACATTTTCAATAATTTGGTAGTGGGTCATTTGGAATCTCTGTCCTATGTATATCAAGCAGTTTTCTGCCACACTTTCCTTGCAGTTTATGCTGAAAGGAATAAAAGAATGACTACAAAGTGAAATCAGTACCCAGTATGCAAAAGGTAAGATTTGCTGGGTGCAAAACCTTGATTTATGGCTATTAAAAATTGCTGATATGAGCCCAGTTTGGAGCTTTTCTGTAGCTAAAGTACACTGTTTCGGTATAAACCGACTATGTGATTCAAACATGGACATGTTGTGTTATTGAAATTTAAAATAAAAATGGTTAGCAAATTACAAACTGTCCCAATAAGAGGTGCTCAATTCTGGGAAGTTTGCTAGTTTTGCCAGCTTTTTACCAGGAATATTATCTCCCTTGGAGGAACTCTTCAAATGAAAAACACGAACAGCCCATTTGTCAATATGGATTCCTGAACAAGGAAATGATTTTAAACATGAGAAAAATGACTGATTAAGTAATTGTCATGCAGAAAATGATAGAATCCACTGTTTGAAACAGCATTCTCATGTTTGAGCCGTATTTGAATACATGGTAGGTTGAGGTCACTGACACATTTTGGCTTTTCTGGCTTCTGATACTTCAGTCAAATTCAGATTGAATCTTGAGGATTTACCTGATCAAAATGACATTTCAAAATAATACTACATTTTTATCATTTATTATTATTTTATGTTAGAGCGGACTGGCGCAGGGGTAGAGTGGTTGACTCCGGTCCCAGAGGTCCCGGTCAGTCATCAGCCAGGGCGCCTTTAGTTGTGGGCTTGAGCAAGTCACATTTCCACAGCTCCCGAGGTAATGGTCAGAAATTGATCGACTCAGTAAACATTAAAAAAAATAAAATAAAATGAAATAAAAAATAAAAAAAATAAATAAATAAAAAATAAAAAAAAAAATAAAATGAAAAATAAAATAAATAAAAAACAAGTATTAGCTTTTTTAAATCAAGTGGTAATTAATAAGAGTTACAAAGCCTGAGTAATGCACCAGTCATTTGTAACCACTGTTCCCCCACCTATGGGGAAGGGCGGGGATTATGACTTTTCAGCTTTCAGTGCCCTGCTATAAGCCCCACTCCCCAGGAGACGAACTGGAGGTCAAAACTTTGTACCATAGTACCATCTACAGAAATTCCTTGCAGTGGTCTTTACATAACTTTTTGAATAGATCATGCTTGTTACAAACATTGCAGAAAAGGGCTACTCTATCAAGCAAACAAATACTTATTTTTTAGTACAAAGGGTGCATGTTAAATTTAAGATCTGTCTCCTTGTTAAGGCCTTAAGGGGACCCGGGTACTTAAGACCTGTCTTTGCATTTTAATTATATGAGCTGCATCATGAGAACACAGATTTTTGCCTATAGATACGAAAACAAAGCTGCAGATCAGCTGTGTAGTAACTGGATCAGCTGTGCAGTAACTGGTCAGAAACTGGACAGGTCAGAAACCCCGAAGACTGGTTTTCTCGCATTGTGGCTCATATAGGGGTGCTTTTATTCCACATTGTTTTCGTGTTAAGGGGTCTGATTCTGCCTGTTTCTTTTAAAAGCATGTTTATTTCAGTGTATTTCCACATTTAGGGGCAATGCAGTTGCAATTGTAGTTGTACAAAATGCAGTTGTATTTATATGTATGTTTCAGAGTTATTTCACCAACATTACAGTAATCAATAATACAAATTGTTAAATGACTCTTAAGACCTATTCGACGGTGCTCAGTAAATTGCACAGCCAATTTCTGGTCAAAACAGTGCAGTGGGAATGATAATTGTGGTTCCCCACTTAAAAGTTAAGCATCAATGTGGTAAAAATTGAATCTAATAAAAAAAATCTAATATTTAAAAGAATGAATCTCCAGTTAAAACAAACATCTAGCAAGTTCTAGTTTTGTTGAAACTTGTGACAGTCATTCTTGTCTGAGAATCCTAGTTAAAAAATTTGTGAAATCTCTCGCGCAAAGACTCTCATTTTTCGTATGCTTCAACTAATATATGCCTGCATGATACAGAACTATGTTTTTATTTTACAGTTTCAAGTGTGACAGACTTACAGTGAGAGAGATATCTTTCTGATGACTATTTTAGGGCCTTTCAATCCGGTATTATCTGGTAAGCCAAATACATGTACTGTATATTTGTTCTAATTAGCGCACAGTGTGCTTAACATTTGAAAATAACAAATGAAATATTGTTCTAATTAGCGCACACTATGAACCAAAACCACACATAAACTGCTATAGTAACCATGTCAAAAATTTCATTGATAATAAATTTAAGTGTTCCATTCAGTGCAAAACAGGGTTTGATCATTAATTTCATGTTTAAATATAATATGTAGATGTAAAATTTGTGTAAATTTATACTAACATGCTAGTTGAGCAGTGTGCGCTTATGCATATGTTTTTTCGGAAATAACCAGGGTGTGGGCTTATTGGAGCATGTGTGCTGATTACTAGTAATTAGACAGAAAACTGTATTACATTTTTGTCAATTATGATTTTAAAATTCACTACATTGTGTCCCAGAGATTGAAACTCCTATTTATTTTGTAAACAGTATTTTTTTTTGTATGTTTGTACGGTAATATTTTCTGTTTTATTTTACTGTGAAGTGTGAATGTACTTTTGCATATGGGCCATCTTTGATTGCATTGCATGTTATAAGGCAATACTTTTGTAAGTAAATTTAAGTAGCCAAATTTATGTTTTGCATTGTTTCATTGTAATTGAGATATACATGTACATGTACATTAAGTGTATATTTCATTTTACACTTAAGTATTTTGTGTGTTTTGTGTTTTACACAAAGTGCCATTGTGCATCATTGTTTCACACACAATACTGCAGTTTGGGCTCACACAGTGTCTTTTTTATATATGCTCTACTTTGCTGTATATCATTGAGATACTATGGGGGAGGCAATAAATGATGTAACAATATTTGAAAATGCATTGTTATCATTTCAGGGCCTGTGATTTAGATCTACCAGATGCAGTCATTTCTATACTTTGATTGAAAACCTCCCAAGTGATGAATAATAGACTGTAGTTCCATACTTTGTTTGTAAGGCTTCAAGTGTTGAATAACAAGATGAACCCGCTTCGTTAAACCCCAAGACACCCTGCCACACAAGCATGCCATGGGTTCAAATTTTTTTTATGGTAAGTGAAACCACCTAGTTGAAACTACTGTACACATGAATGTTTTCCCCAAGAAGTGTCATGAATTATGCCCCCATCATTTGTAAGCTGTAACCATGGCTAATTTTTCCCTACATTTGGTTCTGTTTTTATTGTACTGTTGTTTTCACATATATAAAGCGCAAACCACAGATAATTACCCCAAATTGTGGAGATAATCATTACGAAAACTTTCTCATGCAACATACAGAGATTTTTTTAGCTGTAAAAAGTGAAAATTTTCACTGGAAAAAATGATACTTTTAATATTTATGCTAAAAAAATTGATTGTGGGTACACATTTGAAACGCCTCGCTGAGGCGGTTCTTACGAGGACCCACAATCTGTGTTTTGGATGGAAAAAAGGGGTAAACCCTTGTATACCCCAGTTTTACTATATAAAGGTGGGGTTTAAGGGGGTATACATTCCATGGATACATTTTCCTGATAACTGTCCCCAACCTCCTCTTTACATTTTTTCCAGTTTAACGTCCCTTTCAAGGTTATTTCAGCTCATATGAGACGAGTCAATCAGTAAGTGAGGCGAAAACGGGGGAACCCCAAGAAAAAAACACCTGGCACACCTGCAAACAGAACTTGGCTTGTCTCACATGTGCCCCATGTGGGGCTCGAACCTGTTTACAAATGTTTACAAATGACTGTTTAGACAATACTAAAAAACAATCACTTTAGGGTCTTATTATCCAACCAGGGGTAAAAAAAGCAGTCATTTTTAACTGCGCACACTGCATCCTGTACTCAGTCAGTTTAAAAGGATTTCTAAATTATTTTTTTCCTGTCAGCCATTTTGTTTTCTGACTATTTTTCCTCCATGTTAAAAATAATTTCCTTCCTGTCAACACTATTGTTAAATGTCATGCAATCAAAAACACACATATTATCTTTTAGGCCTATTTTTTCTCAGGATGCAAAGGTTTTTTACCCATTCCATTGACAGTGGAAGTTTCCATTGTTTTGTTATTGTTCAATTAATATTGAATTTGACATATTATATAAATTAACTTTGCTATCTGAAGTTTACATTTTTCTACCTTGTGTTTTGTAATGTCATGTATGTGTCTTTGTTTCAGAAATAAAATGCCGATACAGGTATACCAATTGCTAAAACTCTGCCACGAAAGGTCTGTTGCCTTTGAGACTGCATATCATCTGATGGGAAATGCATTCATGAGCTTTGAGCTGCTAAGGAGATGGTAACACTGGCCCAGAAACAGAGATGCTAGAACAGTGATGTTGCACTAGAGTGAAAATAGTGTTTGAGAACTAGAGACTGTCATCAGAATTGAATGATACTGTAATGATGCAAACAAGTGTAATCTCTCTGATAGACTTGTCACTTCCATCTGAATAAGAATTACCGTGTTCAGAGCTATTAAATTGGATGGCAGGGCTTTAATTTATTAAGATAAAATAATTCAGATTGGTGATACATTAATTAAATTTAAATCTACTTGGCATGAAAACTGAAAAGGAGGTGCAAATAATTATTATTTTTTTCTGTTTAATTTAAATTCCATTATGATGGAATGTCCATGCAATATACATGTACATATACCTTTAATGCTTTAAAATTAGCAGTTTTCAAGTGAATTGCTTGTGAATGCTTATTAGTTTTACTCGCACCACTAATTGTGGATATTACAAAAAGCAAGACTATTCTGTATACCTATAAGCACCCCAATTTAAATAAATGACATGGTCATTTTATCATGTTGCTTGGAGAACTATGTGTATCCTGTCTTATTATCGTTATATAAAATTGATGGAAAAGTTCCAGTCTGCTACTTGGTTTGATGTTTAATGACTTTGAAGTTTAAAAAGCAAACATGATAGAAAAAAAATGAAAAAAAAAAAAAACACTTTATTTTGTCTTATTTGGAAATCTTAGCAGATAAACTGCAGTCAAGCCTCATATTTCCAAAAACACAAAATGCTAGATTGATATTTTTTTCTTATTAGGATATGTGATTTTAATAATTGGAGTGAATATGGTATGATGCTACTGGTGGGATTTTTTTTTAAATAGCAGTTATTTGTCAGAATAATTACAATGAAATGATACAGGTCTTAGGATAAGTTTGTCTTCATGTCTTCGTAGAATACACAGTGGGTGACCAATATCATTAGAACAGGTAATTGAAAGCAACAGTCAGGTTTATGGTGCAATCAGTGTGAATACCGAGGTGGGGGGAAAAACACTAAACATTAGAAGGCTAAAATTTGCCTTCAAATTTAAAAATATGTGTTACAATGGTAAATTTAGCATAGTTCAGGGCTTACAATGCCAGGCATGTTAATACATTTTAGTATTGTTTGCATGGTTGGTTTATGCATTTATACATAAAAAAAAAGTCCTCAAAAAGGCAAAATATTGCCAATTTCAATATATCAAAATATCTGTTGTCATGCAGAAATGGTTGCTGTGCTTTTTGCATCACTGTATTGGTACATACAATGTCAAAAATGGCTACTCGTGTAAATATTGAATGCTGATCACCGAAAAATAAGAAGATTCACAATGTTACTAAATATGTCTATCTTTGAAAATGCTGACTATTTTGTGCAAAAATGGCTGCTATGGTGATTTTTCACTGTGTCTTTTTTTCATGGTAGCCTAAGTCATATGTGGTAATACTGGAGAGCCATGCGTGATGACTTTTTGAAGTCAAAACTAAACACAAAAATTGAAAAGCAGGGTAGATAACCATTTTGTCATTTCAAAGTACTGGTTGCTAGGCAAAATTTGGTTGCTATGGAGATTTTGCAGCAGTTCTATGTTTGTGGGGATAACATGAAACATGCAGCAACACATAAGGCTATTATATCAGACTTATTTACACCCACTTCCTTCTAAAATATATAAACAATAACAAATTTGCCTATTTTATAAGATGCCAGTTATCTCAAAAATGGTTGCTATGGTGATTTTTTCACCATGTCTTTATTTCATGGCAGCCTAAGTCATATATGGCAATACATGAGAACCATACCTGATGACTTTTTGAGGTTAAATCTACACATATAGATAGAAAACCTAAGTAGATAGCCATTTTTGTTATTTAAAAGTACCGGTTGCTATGCAAAATCTGGTTGCTATGGAGACTTTGCAGCAGTTCTATGTTTCTGAGGATAAAATGAAACATGCAGCAACATATCAGGCTATTATATCAGATTTATTTGCATCTACTTCCTTCTAAAATATATAAACAATAACAATCAGGAAATATGTTTATTTTTAACAATTTTGAAAAATTGCCATTTTTCAAAATAGAATATCTTTTTAGTTTATGAATTGCTAACCAATTTTATTTCTTTTTTTAATTAGACTATGCAAGCCCTTTTAAATGTGATATTACACTTTTCCCAGAGTAGTGTACTTTAGATAGGATAAGCTCATTTGTTAGTGTAGTAAAACACAATATCGCAAATGAACAACTAGTATGCATTTTTAGGTTACCATATCAACCAATGCCCATACTTTTGGAAACTAAACTTTGGTTTATACAATTGGTCTGGGGCTGGTCTGTTGTATAAATGAAGCCTTATATGTCAAACTAATGAAGTTCATTAGCTGATGGGTGTTTGATTTTGGTAAATTGTGCAGTTTTTTAGTCTGAGATTCTTACAGATTGCCATGGAAACCATTTTTGGGGTTTTATGGCAAAAGTTGAAGAAAAAAATCGAAACGCTTTTACAAAGTTACATACCTTGATAAGTTCTACCAAATGGTAAAGTATCAATCAAAAATGAAATTTTGATGTTTCCACTTAAAGCTCAATGGTATGTGGCAGGCTCTCTTAAGCATTTTCGGAATCAACCTGGCATATGGGCGTCTGATTGTCAGTTCTGTGTGTGTAATGCGGTAAATGTGCCGAAACTACAATTCGATATGTTGTGTAATTCACGAATTCAAGTCTTTTCTATCACGACGATAATTTTAGACAGTATGACGTTATTTGACGTTACACTGTGCGAGTCAACATGGACGCATTTCTGGTCGTGTAGAAATCATGCATACTACTTGTTGATTGCCGTTTTCTTAATTTTCTTGTTGCCATATGCGCTTTCTGCTCTTAGCAGTGTTTCTTTCATTTATAGTCCTTTCCAAACACACAATTTATCGAATAACGTTGTTCCCTTCGCATTTTAGGCATACCCACTAAACAAAATGGGCGCTTAACGCCAAAATGACGTCAAAGACTTATATGACGTAATGTGCTCATCGCAAACATATTGAACTTTGCTCATACAAAGTTTGGTGAAAAAAGCATGGTTAATTATCAAATGCAACCTCATCATTAGACATCGACTTTTTGCAAAAATGAACAAAAGTGGGCCGGTAATCGTGATGTACGGTTTCCATAGCAACCACTGTTAGCATTGTGTTCATGCCATAGCAGCAAAATTTGCTGTATAAGTACAAATCATGTTGGTCTATATAAATGTATTAGTTTAATTCACCTGATTTACAAAATAAGAATATGATGGCACTTTTCCGCGAACTTTTTGAAACCCCCTCGTATTGATAAGTTCATGTTACCCCCCTACCCCCGCCCATTGCCCAATCAAAATATTTTGAACACAACTGTTTTTTTGTGAATGACATATTATATAAAAATGCCATGTTTGGGCAAGGGGAAGGCTGTCAAAAAGCCCCAAAATTGATAAATGGACACCTCCATTATTTGTAATGTACCAAGGCTAAGAAAATATACTGTATATATATGTTCTACCAAAAGTAGTCTTTTGGTTCTACCTATAAATGAACAGACTATCTGTCTTATCATAACAGGTATACACAAAGTGTACATTCTGTAATACATATACAGTTAAATATAACGTGCAAAAATATGTTTATCAATTATTGATGGTGTCAGTGGAATTTAAATCTAACATCACTTCAGCACCAAACAACGACTGGCTTTACACTTATTTGATAAATTGTCAAAAGAGCTTTACTAATGTCTAAAACATATGGAGTCACTGTTCAAAGTAAAATTTGCTTAATTTATTTTGCATAGTATATTTAAGGTATTATTTAAGGTGTTATTTATAGTTATAATTCTGATAAAGATGATGCATCTATTATTCGTGCATAAATCGTTTCTACCACAATAAGCATAAATTATTGTATTTTAGTGATTATGTATCATGGCAAAATATGTTTTCTAACAAAATAGTTTTTGAAAAAAAAAAATCTGACCCCTCCCTCTGACACCGATTTATGCTGCGGGTCTGTAGCATCAAGAGGTTTTCACCATCGTGTTGCATTTATCAAATGTTTTATATTACAATGAATGCAACAGATAGTCTATACAAATAACACAGAAGCCATCAGAAACTCTCAAACTTTGGGCGGGAAACCTATCAAGTTTTAGAGATCCTTAACTGATTTGTATTGACATTGTTGGCAATGAGACCTTCTGTTCTAAGTTGATTAGTTACAGCTGGCCGCTGACCTAGATAGCATTCCCAATAGCCAATTATAGACTTGTCAAGACAATATAACAAGTAAATAGCCTCATATGTTCGTATATTATATACACCCTTATACCCCACTTTTATATAGCAAAACTGGGATATGCAGGGAAATACATATTTTTCTTATTTTTTTCTCCAAAACATAGATTGAGGGCACTCGTTAGAACCGCCTCGGTGAGGCGGATCTAACGTGCACCCACAATCTATGTTTAGAGCAAAATTAAGAAAAAATATCAAAACTTTCTACTGAAAATTATCATTTTTACAACTTTAAAAATCTCCATATATTGCATAGGCATATTTTCTTTATGTCATCAGAAACAATTTACTACACCACAACGTTCCATTAGTTGAGTACCTATTAAATATAAAATAGAAATCTGATTCCATGTAAATCATCCATCGGTAGTGCAGATTTTAATTTCCTTTTGGCCCTTTGAGATAATGCAAGGGTATTCTGAGAAATCAGAAAGTTATTATCGGTTTAGATTCATTGTCTAACAAATTAAATAGATGTGGTCCCATCTGGATAATACTTGTCTGGTGAAAGTTGCAAAATTACAGTTATTGTCTTTGTGGCCATGTTGCCAAGTCTATAGGGTCGCAGAAAAGGCTTAAGTAGCCGCAATCGCGGTATGGCCCATCCCCTTTCTCATTCGCATGTTCACTGCTCTTAATGAATATTTTTATTCATAGACAAACCTGCAAAATGGGCAATGTTTTGATGTTTTCATTTAAATTTCTCACTTTTAATTAACTAATTAATTGATGATTTTTTATTTTTTTTTTACAATCCGACCGCTCTATTAAATTCGTACCTTTTCCGCCCGCTGTTATATTTTATGGCAGGACAAGAACAACTAAAAACTGACATCGTCTGTGCTTGCGGAAATAGCATGGACAAGGGAATTGGTGTGTTATGCTCTTATGACACGTATCTTTGTTCAACAGGACTTTACAGTTCATATGTTGCAATTAGGGCAGGTACCCAAACTTCGTTCCGCGAAATCATTTTTATTTACATTATATAGTATTCAACCCCCATGTTCGCAATAAGAAATCAAATCATCAACAGCCAAAATAGTGTCACAAAATAATCTCGGCGTGATACAAATAGCACGATTATGTAAGAATCACAGTGTAATTTAATTCGTAGTTCCCTAGAAAGTAATTATCGCAGTAGATGCTTTGGTCCGTGACGCATGTTTCATGCGAATAAACAAAATCATTAATGTTTACAAAGTCATGTACATTGTAATAGAATGAATAATTTTTCTTTTAGACACCGTTAAAATCAGTACTTCATTTCATTTTCGGTACCTTGCGGTTTTGTTAAAACTGTACGGAAATTTCAATTCCAGTATTGACACATGGACCAGTGTGTCGGTCATTTGTGGACGGTCATCAATTTTCCTCGAAGAATCTTACTTAAACTAGTTCCAACTACAATCAACAACTTTCAATCCGCCTATCCGTTGATGTGATTGCAATCTAAAATACGTGCAAACGATCATGACTCTGTCCATTTATTTTCCACTGAACTCTGTTAAGTCAAGGTCGACAACCGCCACTTTATCTTTATAAAATGCACTGGACTTTTGCCTTAATGATTTACAAGGTATTATTACGCTCTGCACACGTTACACTGATTATGGTGTCTGACAGGTACGTGTCAAAGTGTTCCTTTTGACCGTTTTACCAGACTCTGATATTTAAGAATGTCGTTATCCTCTTTTCGCGCTTTAAGTGATAGATATTTTGCGGTAAGTCTGTCTCATCAACAAAGATGCAGCTCGTTATGATGAAAACAGAATCTACGATTTCAAGCTGAAAGAAAGCGCAGAGAGAACAGAGCCAGAAGGAATGGGTCATCGTTTTATTGTTACTGTACATCAGTATAATATGTCCGTATACTATATACCCCCTTATACACCACTTTTATATCGCAAAACTGGGGTATGCAGGGTTATATCTATTTTTTCTTATTTTTTCTCAAACCCATATATTGTGGGCACTCGTTAGAACCGCCTTGGTGAGGCGGTTCTAACGTGCACTCACAATCTATATTCTGAGCAAAAATAAGAAAAATATCAAAAAATGTATGCATTTTTACAACTTTAAGAATCTCTGTATATTGCATGGACATGTTTTCGAAATGATATTTTCATGAACAGTCAAATAAAAGATTCGTTTTGTTAATATCAATGACTTTTGAATCAATAAAACCAAATGATCAGTTATTTTTTACAATTTGGACGAGGCAGTAACTTATATTTTATTTTTATATGAAAGGAAGTCGTGATCAAACAAACAACGGCCGATCTACGATAAGTGTTTTGTTTATGTTTGTAGAGTCTGGTGGTTTAAGTAAACGTAACGAATCGTCGAAAGACATAGTTTGTATGTTTATAAACACATGTAAAACCTCACAAAAACGACTGATGAAGATCCAGGTACCAAATCTTCTATGCCGTGAATTAAATGCATTCGAGTTCAACAATATGCATATAAGAGAAGCATACTAGAGAATCAACAGATGTCGCTCACTCTTTGGCGAATGCTGATGAAGACAAAAGCATTTAATTTAATTTCATAAATACAATTTATAGGCTTGTGGAGTGTTATTCATCTAAATTGAACCTCAACGTGACAAAATGTATCTTCGGACATTCTGACGTTACTATTAGAAAATTGCAAAAATGTGGGAAAATCATGTAATTTATGTTTTAGAAATAACAATGTATTTGTAATCTTTGAACAATCTGGACTACAAAATTAATGAGTTTGAAAACATATTTATTCTTAATATTTGGAGTTATCTGCCCTTGTTTTAGCCCATAATTTACGTAATTTTCCTATATGTGTCCTCAAACGGCAACAATATCAACCACATGGTCACAATAATAGACAAACTAATTTCGACTGATTCCTTGTAATGATAATATTTTTCCATCTAAACAATAGTTCCTGGCAAATATATAAACAATTTTCAGCGAATACTTTAGTTTTGTAGGCACCTCTTACATGCAGAATTGCATAACGCAACTTTGACATCATTTTTCAGAACAATGACGTTTCTAGGGTGCATGCAATAAACATGTCATAACTCAAAAGTAATTAAATTAATCCGGTCAAATAAAGACTACTGGACGCAAGAAACAATATACTTTCAAAGTAAAATTGGTTTTCTAATAGACAAAATATTGTCCGAAGGTACATTTTTTGCGTTGTGGCCCAATTTAGTTTCAACAGCCGGGTTTTCAAACATTGTTGTATTCTGGCTGGCTCAGGCCTTTCATATTTTGTACAAGTACATATATACAATGTCAAAAGAGGTTCACCAATATAATTGACTTTTTCACGAAAGCTTTCGTGATGTGTGGAGGTTTGCTCTGAATAAGGATGACAGAAAATTTTATTTCCTATGCATTATTTTTCTATACGCAAGTATCGGAATAGTCCTTTGTTGCAGTGCTAGAATTCTTCGCTACGACAGATTTAATGACTTCCTGTCTTTTCATACTGCTAATCTATTGTGCTCATGGTGACAGAGATACGTAAATCAGTATCAGTGCGAGGCTGGGCCCGGGAAAGCGGTATAAAACATCAATTGATTTTATTCAGCTGGTCGTTGCAACGGGGTGCGTTCGTTTAGTACAGGTAACTCAGTGACCGCCTTTAGAGAAATAGCTGCTCACCCAACTTAAAGACACATTTTGGACTGTATAATACAATAATGTATGAGATAAGAACCCAAAGAGAAATATGATCACAGGTACGGCCCAATGAAGGGCTTATTAAAATCAACATTTGTACATATTAATTATTGTCCTTCATATAGCCAATCCAGGCAGAAGCTAAAGAACCCCATAATTACTTGGATGAAACAATCCTTTGATGTTGGGTACCTTACCTGAAATGTTCTATTTATATCAGTACCTGAATGTCAAAGTGGTATTATTCGTCTCATGTATGTTTTCATAGTTTTAGCTTAGTTTAGGTAACTGAGTTTAGTTTAAACATATTTTATTGTCAAACTCAAAGGGGTTGGGCTTAAAATTCTGACAACATTAATTACAGCCCGTCCCTTACAACATATTAACAACAACATCATGCATGGCAAACATAAACAAAAAAGTTATACAATGCTGAGGTAACTGAGTGGCCAATTTTCAGGAAATCAGCTGCTCATTCGGCTAACTATATGTTTTCATGGTATAAGTGCCTGATTGTTCATTTAGTTTTTTTCCCACCTCGGTTTTTGGAGAGGGATTCTCTTTCTGACTGCGCCTTTTCCTGATCGTTGCCTTTTTCCCATCTGGGTTTTTAGAGTTTTGCTTCCAGTAGCTTCTGGCCATTGCTTACTTTAACCTTTCTGTTGTGATTAACTGAAATTATCTGTTCTTCTGAACAAACTATCAGGTAAAATGACTCGCGTAAGTCTAATTGCAAGGTTAGTAAACAACGACAGAAACTGATGCAAACGAAGTCCCATCCAAAGTCCCCGTATAAATTAAGAATTGAGCGACCAGGAATCGATGCAATTAAATTTAAAAAAAAAAAAAAAAAAAAAAAAAAAAAAAAAAACAGAAAAAAACGATGAAAACGAGGGAATATAACAAATATAGCCGGTAAAGCCAGGTGAGCAGCTATTTCCCTAACGATTAAATTAACGAGACAATATTATGCATTTATAGCCAAGGTGACTTGTAACGATCACCCCCAATGAACATTCCATGTAAAATATCCCACATCAAAGAATAGTCATATAATAGAAATGATTATATATGGGGTCATTAGGATATACCTGGACGAGGCCATATAGCAGCAAATAATCAAGATGAACTGATATTAATTTTAGCCCCTTTTTTGACACAAACTGTGAGAAAATAATATTTGAGCCGCCGCATTGGAAAACCAACAATTTGTATAGGCGAAAACAAAGGCGGATATCAGCTTCACAGTAATGATCATCGCCGTTGTTTTCGCTACATGGATAGTACAATTTCTCTACTTTCTAAATCCAAAATTTCAAGCCTCTAACCATCTTCTGTGACTGTACAGGCCGGGTTTTGTCGGGCCTGGTCGGAACCTAAATTGTTGGTTTTCTCACGCACAGGCTCATTTCTCCTTTATGTTCTTATCTGTTATCTGCACATAGTCATTGCGGTGTATGCAATCCAAAATGTGTCTTCACCATTACGAAAACATGTCCATGTAATATACACTAAACTTGAAAATGTACATGATTACAAATATCTGGGACTTCAGTTTTCTGCCTCTGGCTCCTTTTCCTTGGCAAAAAAAAAATTGTATAACAAGGGTCTGAAGGCTTACTTTAAATTGGTATAAGATATTGTGTCTTTTCAGCCATCAGTCAATACCAGTATCCATGTATTTGATCACACGGTGAAGCCATTTCTGCTATATGGCTCTGAAATTTGGGGAGCATTAAATCCTAGTAGCCCTAGACTGAGAAATAATGTATCAATGGATAAAATATATAAAGATATTGAACCAGATAAATTGAATACAAATTGTAAACTTGTACTGGGGGTAAACAGAAAAAAGCTCCAATTTTGCTGTATTTGCAGAACTGAGAAGACATCCCTTTTACTTAGATATTGTGAAAAATGTATTGCTTTTTTGGCACAGGGTTGAGAATATGCCTTCGGACACCTTGTTATACAATGCCCTAAAGTGTTCAAAGGATGTAGATAAAAAAGCATGCTCTTGGTACAGTAGCATAAAGCAGTTTTGTAGTATATTAGATATCAAGCTTGAATCTAGCTCTCAGTCAAAATTTAAGTTTAAAAATATCCTTAAGAAAACAATTAATAAACTATATCTAAATGATTGGTACACTACTAGACAAGATTATTGCCCTGGAAAGCTGGATACATACTGTAAACTTAAAACTCAATTTGGTTGTGAAAAGTATATTAATGAGATAAGAAATTTAAACTACCGTAGGAGTATTACAAAGTTTAGAATTTCTGCTCACAGACTGAAAATTGAGACTATGAGGTATATCAAGCTGGATAGGTCAGAAAGGCTGTGTACCAAATGTTCTACAGGTGCAATTGAAGATGAGCAGCACTTTTTGATGGAATGTTCAAAGTTTAATGCGTTCAGAAACAGGTTTTTGCTCCGGAGTTAGTAGGTTATTCGGCGCCCAGGGATCTCCATCGTCGCGCAGCTTACTCAATCTGTGAGTCCTTGTTTTTGATTCATCAGGATGTTTATCATGATTTATTTGTTTGTTCTTGATGATTCATTTACTAGTTAGAGATTCACCACGAGGACCGAAAAACTTACTTAATATTATGAACCACTGCAGAAGCTGAGGGTGAGGTTAGGATCCTGTAAAACCGGTTTAGGCCGGCCGGTAACTTTGTGTTACTGATCGTTCCAAGGCGATACTTCTGTGGTGGTTCTTTTTGTTTTATGTCTTGGTGTTTGAAATCTTTTTGTGCTGTTGGCGCCTTATGTATGTTATCATATTTTTAGTTGAGTTAAGGTAACTGAGTGGCCACCTATTGGGAAAATAGCTGCTCATTCGGCTTACAATATGTTTCATGGTATAAGTGCCTGATTGTTAGTTTGGTTTTATCCCACCTCGGTTTTTGGAGTGGGAATCTCTTTCTGATTGCGCCTTTTCCTGATCTTTGCCTGCTTGTACCTTTTGAAATCGATTTTACATGGCCATAACCTCACCTTAGCTTCTGCAGTGGTTCATAACATTTAGTTTGTTCTTCGGTCTGCGTGGTGAATCTCTAACTAGTCAATGAATAATCAAGAACAAACAAATAAATCATGATGAACATCCTGATGAATCAAAAACCAGGACTCACAGATTCAGTAAGCTGCCCGACGATGGAGATCCCTGGGCGCCGAATAACTTTCTAACTGCGGAGCAAAAGAAAAACATCAGTTGGACCCCGGTGGGCCAAGCAACAGACGCTCCGGCCCCAACCAACTAAAATGAATAGCTTTAAGTCGGGGCCATCATAGAGTCTGACGCCCGACCCACCGGCGTGCAATTCAAGAAGGCAGCATAGCTATCAACCGTGATTGGGTTAAAAACTAAGCATGCAGACTGTCGCATAACATTCAAGTTATAACCTATACGTCTGTAACGTATTATGATTTTTCTGAACTGAAAAGAAAAATCATTACTTCCTATAAGTTTCTTAAATTTGTAAACCAAGTCACCATAAAATTCTGGTTCCGAAAGGCCCTCACTTAAAAGCGTATTTAACCCAACATTATATTTGGAAATCAATTCATAGTGTCTACGATAAAATTTAGAAAAGGTTTTTCGAAGTTTATGATACCGATAGCCCTGTTGGAGAAGTTTGGCCGTTAAACATTTATTTCGAGCGTTGAAGTCTGTAACATCATTGCAGACTCTAGCAAACCTAATAAATTGCGAAATGTATACACCATAAGAAGCACGACGAGGAACGTCACCATCCAAAAACGGAAAATTTAGTATATATCAAAATCAAAGTCATCGCACTTATCATAAATTTTAGAAGAAACAAATCCATTTGCAACAGAAAGATGTAGATCTAAAAAGGGGGCTTCGGTATCCGAGATATTGGCTTTGTTCAACTGTAGTTCAGATGGATAAATTTGATTGACCATACCATCAAAGTAAGGGTTGTCAATGTTCAAAAGGTCATCGAGGTACCTAGAAGTGGAATTAAAAGCCTCGATAACATCAGCTTGATTATCATGGTTAAGAGAATCCATGAAATCTCTTTCGTAGCAGTATAAAAATAAATCAGCTACGAGAGGTGCGCAATTTGTACCCATCAAATTCTACAAAATGCAGAAGTGTGTGGCAAAACACCTGGACAAGAAAGAGAGCCAAAGCTACTGAGATTGACAGGTCCTTTGAATAACAGTAAAGGTAGTCTTTGAGCTTGCCTACACTGTTACCGTAAATACTTTCAAAGAAACAATTGACAGTCAAGAAGAAACTAGTATATGGAACTGAACTAGACCAATATTATCATCACCATTATCGTTGCATCCACATTCACAATCATCATTATCATCAACAAAATAATTTCACAATAGAATTCAGTATTTTTTTTACCTTTTTATGAATATTTCTCCTTAAAAAATCAATACTTCATTTGACAGTGTTTATGGTAAGATCAAAAAAAGGTACAAGTAGGCAAAGATCAGGAAAAGGCACAATCAGAAAGAGATTCCCACTCCAAAAACCGAGGTGGGAAAAAACCAAACTAACAATCAGGCACTTATACCATGAAACATATCGTAAGCCGAATGAGCAGCTATTTTCCCAATAGGTGGCCACTCAGTTACCTTAACTTAATTCAAAATATGAAAACATACATAAGGCGCCAACAGCACAAAAAAATTTAAACACCAAGACACAAAGCAAAAAGAACCACCACAAAGGTATTGCCTTGGAACGATCAGTAACACAAAGTTACTGGCGGGCTTAAACCGGTTTTACAGGATCCTAACCTCACCCTCAGCTTCTGCAGTGGTTCATAACATATAGTAAGTTCTTCGGTCCTCGTGGTGAATCTCTAACTAGTCAATGAATCATCAAGAACAAACAAATAAATCATGATAAACATCCTGATGAATCAAAAACAAGGACTCACAGATTGAGTAAGCTGCCCGACGATGGAGAACCCTGGGCGCCGAATAACCTACTAACTCCGGAGCAAAAGAAAAACACCAGTTGGACCCCCGTGGGTCCAACTACATTTACTGTTATGTTTTAAGGACATGTCAATCATCTAACTTGGTCTCTTTGATGTTTGAATTTTTAACTGGATATGGCACTTCCCAGGAGGACTACTTTTGTTTTCTGACCACCTGATTTGCCACACACTTCTGCATTTTGTAGTACCTGATCATGAACAAAATGGCCATAAAATACGGACACCTATT
The DNA here is from genome assembly GCA_964017185.1 of Rugalucina vietnamica. Taxonomy (NCBI): domain Eukaryota; kingdom Metazoa; phylum Mollusca; class Bivalvia; order Lucinida; family Lucinidae; genus Rugalucina; species Rugalucina vietnamica. Next base: position 7,061,676 of record OZ024873.1, read on the forward strand.
TTCTATCCCTTGAACTTGGGGTATACTAGAAAATATTTTTGTCATGCCAAGAAAAATGCGTACAACTCCTCTATAGTTTAATGAATAAATAAAATATAAAGGTTTGATCCTTTGGAAGCAGTAAAACATTTATAGGGAGATCGTATGGACTAAATTGTACCATTTCGGGTAATGAACCCTCATCAGTTACCCTTTTAAAACCGGCGACGAAAGTCAGACTATTGTACTGTAGTTTCGAAAAGTTACACGAGAAGTCTAAATCAAAGACACATTCCTAAACGTGGTCAAATAATTCAAACATTGCTCAGAATTATGTTTCTAAACGTGAGTGTTTTGAACACTCTGAATATCTTTACTGATCACAAAGGACCTAAATAAAAACATAATCTGCATTATGGATGATGTACGGGGAGACATTTTAGGGCCGCCACACGGCACAACACCAGCTGCAGTAATAGCAAATAATATATAAAGGTTTGATCCTTTGGAAGCAATAAAACATTCAAAGGGAGATAGTATGGACTAAATTGTACAATTTTAGGTAATGAACCCTCATCAGTAGCCCTTTTAAAACCGGCGACGAAAGCCAGACTATTGTACTGTTATTTCGAAAATCTACACGAGAAGTCTAAATCAAAGACACATTCCTAAACGTGGTCAAATAATTCAAACATTGCTCAGAATTATGTTTCTAAACGTGAGTGATTTGAACACTCTGAATATCTTTACTGATCACAAAGGACCTAAATAAAAACAGATGATGTACGGGGAGACCTTTTAGGGCCGCCACACGGCACTACACCAGCTGCAGTAATAGCAAATAAAATATAAAGGTTTGATCCTTTGGAAGCAGTAAAACATTCAAAGGGAGATAGTATGGACAAAATTGTACAATTTCGGATAATGAACCCTCATCAGTAGCCCTTTTTAAAACCGGTGACGAAAGCCAGACTATTGTACTGTTATTTCGAAAATTTACACGAGAAGTCTAAATCAAAGACACATTCCTAAACGTGGTCAAATAATTCAAACTTTGCTCAGAATTATGTTTCTAAACGTGAGTGTTTTGAACACTCTGAATATCTTTACTGATCACAAAGGACCTAAATAAAAACATAATCTGCACTATGGATGATGTATGGGGAGACTTTTTACGGCCGCCACACGGCACTACACCAGCTGCAGTAATAGCAAATAAAATATAAAGGTTTGATCCTTTGGAAGCAGTAAAACATTCGAAGGGAGATAGTATGAACTAAATTGTACAATTTCGGGTAATGAACCCTCATCAGTAGCTTTTTAAAACCGGCGACGAAAGCCAGACTATTGTACTGTTATTTCGAAAATTTACACGAGAAGTCTAAATCAAAGACACATTCCTAAACGTGGTCAAATAATTCAAACTTTGCTCAGAATTATGTTTCTAAACGTGAGTGTTTTGAACACTCTGAATATCTTTACTGATCACAAAAGACCTAAATAAAACATAATCTGCACTATGGATGATGTACGGGGATACTTTTTACGGCCGCCACACGGCACAACACCAATAAAATAAAAAGGTTTGATCCTTTGGAAGCAGTAAAACATTCAAAGGGAGATAGTATGGACTAAATTGTACAATTTCGGGTAATGAACCCTCATCAGTAGCCCTTTTAAGACCGGCGACGAAAGCCAGACTATTTTACTGTAATTTCGAAAATTTACACGAGAAGTCTAAATCAAAGACACATTCCTAAACATGGTCAGATAATTCAAACATTGCTCAGAATTATGTTTCTAAGCGTGAGTGTTTTGAACAATCTGAATATCTTTACTGATCACAAAGAACCTAAATAAAAACATAATCTGCACTATGGATAATGTACGGGGAGACTTTTTAGGGCCGCCACACGGCACAACACCAGCTGCAGTAAAAGCAAATAAAATATAAAGGTTTGATACTTTGGAAGCAGTAAAACATTCAAAGGGAGATAGTATGGACTAAATTGTACAATTTCGGGTAATGAACCCTCATCAGTTGCCCTTTTAAAACTGGCGACGAAAGCCAGACTATTGTACTGTAATTTCGAAAATTTACACGAGAAATGGACTAATGATTCGCCGTTTATAATAGTTACATGTATGTGATGATGTCTTCAATTATCAACCTGTAAAGAAAATCAAATGTCAATTTTTTTACTTTTTTTTCAGAAAATCGAATTATTCTGAAATTCGTGAAATATAGTATTCTTAGAAAATATGCATCTGTGAAGCAGGTCGACGTTAGACAGCGTTTTCAACTGCTGTTGCAAGCTTTTTCTCAGTTATTGCCTATAAAAAGCTTTCAAACCATGTGGTAAACTGCGGAACGATCTTTCTTAACACCCTTTATGTTTTTTAGCAAAAATAAGAAAAATAGGTATACCCCTTCATACCCATGTTTTGCTGTATAAATAGGTACAAGTAGGCAAAGATCAGGAAAAGGCGCAATCAGAAAAAGATTCCCACTCCAAAAACCGAGGTGGGAAAAAACCAATATAACAATCGAAGAGTTGTGGTAGTTAGAGATAGGAAAATACAAACTGATTGCAAGCAATCCCTGATTGGAAAAATAAGAGCATTAAATGGATGTACGGGGAGACTTTTTAGGACCGCCACACGGCACAACCACAAGAACTCTGATATAAAAAGGAAGTGGGGTATGACAGGGTATAACACAAATATTCAACGCTAAAACATGAAACAAATCGATCAAAGGTAAGTGTATTTGTTTTGGTCATTTCGCTCAGTCGGACATGTCTAGACCTGTCTGCCGTGGATTATAAGGATGAGTGTCTAACGGGTGAAAGTTGGTGTCGTGCTTTGACTCCGTACGTTAAGGTTTAACTGTCTAAATTATTTGTCCAATAATCGGAATAAAATCATATTTTCTCATACCAAGGCTATAATTGCCTGTAATGTCTTTTAACTAAATTGTTTATTGTAATCATATTATATAGTGCACTCAGATAACTGTAAAGTACCTTAATCATGTCGGCATTATACGTGCTTTTCAGGATTTGCTTTGTCAACAATTCAGGATAATCGAGTCAGCACGTTCTCATTATCTCGTTCATATTTTTTGAATTACAAAATAACTCTCATTTTTATACTGTTTGTATATACAGGTAATTGCCACTTACGACAAATCTTTTTAAACAGACAAAAAAAAATTGTTTTGATATTCATTTCGAAATATGTTCCAGGAAAATGAAACTAATCGGCCTATTTGTCAAAGAAATAATTCTAATGCAATAGATTGACACGTTTGTCTTTTCGAAAGGAGAAGCATATGACAAATATCAGGACTGCCGGCGAACGAGTAACAATAAGACATAAACACGTAAGCAAAATTGCATGTGCACTGCTAAACACATCGCTATAATTTTGCCTGATAGGTAGAATACATAATTTTTAATTGTAACCCATCATACGAATAAATGGTATTCACAAGTGATTTTGTATTATGTTCTCCCTAGTCTTCCACTATTGGGGAAAAACTAAATTGCCACTTAGAAAACATATTGTAAGCCAAATGAGCAGCTATTTTCCAAATGGCGGCCACTCAGTTACCTAAACCTAACTAAAATATGAAAATACACAAACAGCACAAAAATTCAACACCAAGACATAAAACAACAAGTAGCCAACAGAAATTGCTTTTTAAAACCTTCCTTGTATAATATATATACACACTGGTCAATCTATACGTTGCATTGCCGGGGTCTACGCGGACTTGCCGGGGATTGATACGCCCATTTGTGGAATAAAATGGCGGCCAACAATAAACAAACTGTGGAAGTGGTACGTATTATCATGCTTTTCTTCAGTTATAGTTTATTCCAAAACCCGGATTGATAATTCTGATGCTTTTTGGACGTGTTTCAGTCTACCAGGTGCTTAAAAAATACCCGGCAAACCGCGTAGCACATGGTACCGTCAGCTCCGGCGTACAACAATATGTTTCGAGATATTTCTCAGAAAACAAACATCTCTTTCCCAACTGTTGCTAATTTCCGATGCTATGGGGCCAAATGATGACTCGTGCATGGATCAACAGACAAAAAGTAGAACAGATGAAAACTATATCATTTGAAAGTCGTGAATTTACTAGAAATCTTCAAAATCGTCCTACCCACCGTATCGGTACTCGAATGTATTCCTAAATGCTTAGATAAATCACCAAGTGCATGCCATGCACGTCTTTCAGATACAATTCTATAGTCTCTTTGGCATACGAGATGTTTTGGAATAAACTATAACTGAAGAAAAGCAGGATAATACGTACCTCTTCCGCAGTTTGTTTACTGTTGGCCGCCATTTTATTCCACAAATCAGCGTATCAATCCCCGGCAAGTCCGCGTAGACCCCGGCAATGCAACGTATAGATTGACCAGTGTGATATATGTACATTGCTTTGTGCGTTGCATTATTTACTTATGAGTATTAAATACTAGGTTTGTCAAAAAAGTTCGTGGTCATCATACATATTTTTGTAACGGGAAAGCCTCCCTTGGAAAAATACGTTTGTGCAACGTATTAGCGGCATGCTGAGTGCTTGTAATATGCAAATTTCAAACTCGAAGCTTTGTGAATCGTGTAAGTGTTGAGTATATAGCGCAGTAAACCCCCCTTTGGTGTACGAGCATGCTTTTCCACCGACGGGGTTTCTGTAGCTCGGCTCGGCTGTTCGTTACATTTGGTGGCAGCGGTGGGATGATTACAACTGCCAGAACGGAGTTGCCTTACCCATGTAGTTCCCAGGCCAAGACTCGGGACGAGTCTTCTCGGAGGGAGAAGTAATGTAACGGGAAAGCCTACCTTGGAAAAATACGTTGGTGCAACGTATTAGCGGCATGTAATATGCAAATTTCAAACTCGAAACTTTGTGAATCGAGTAAGTGTTGAGTATATAGCGCAGTAAACCACCCTTGGTGGATGAGCAAGATTTTCCATCGACGGGGTTTGCAGTGGCTTGAGCCTGGCCGTTCATTACATTTTTAACAGAAAAAGAAATACAATCAAAATGAATATATCGAGTTTTACAGAAATATTTCATGAACGAATAAACGACATTTTATGAAAATCGTAACAAAACGGTGTATTGTGTAACTTTTTAGCCTTTTTGCGCACCACCCCGCACAGTTGTAGGGCAAGGGTCAACGTCACAGTGGCATCATTTGATGTGTTACGGGTATTTTTGTCACAAGTTCATCCATTGTTGCAAAGTTGTTCCACATAAGATCCTTCGATACCAATACTATTTTATTGTATGTGTATTAAGCTGTCAAATACAGGTCTGAACTAAGCCTCTTACCATTGTATGACCACCTGTTGGGCATATGAGACAAATACGTCGCGATGAGCATGTCGTATTTGTTTCATATCTATTATACCCTGGCAATACAAATTTGTGTTTACAAACTGTCTGCACAGGCTACCAGACTGACAATATCGTCCATTTAATTCAGCATAAAAATACTTACCATGTAGCAAGCTTGGTACCCTTGAGGGTGCAATACATTATAGTGTTGCCTTGGTCATCTTTGGGCTATCTTTTATGTTTTTGTTTCTGTGAAGCTCATATATCAAAATGTCAGGAGGGGGCTTCCAAAGGACCATTCGTAGTCTAGATATTATGAGTATGAAAACAAATATATAGTTAGAAGCAGTGCAGAGTGTATGAGCCATACTGTGCAATTTAGGTAACGACCACTAATCAGTGACCCTTATAAACCGGCAATGAAAGCCAGACAATTTGCTGTGATTTCAAAAAGATACACAACCATAGTCTAAATCAAAGACATTTCCTAAACGAGGACGAATAATTAATACATCGTTTAGAGAATGTCTCTAAACGAAAATGTTTTGATACTTTGATTATTCTTACTGAACACAAAGGACAAAAAGAAAAAAAAGTAATCTGCACTATGGATAATGTACGGGGAGACTTTTAAGTGCCGCCATTTTTACAGCAAGAATCGTCCCTGGTAAATTCGATTTAAGTCCATCAGCTAAACCTTTACTGACCCGTCCTATATGATTCTGCTATGGTTTATATACTGAAAAAAAAAAAGAAACGCAACAAATATATTCCACTAAATTTTGAGCAAACTATGATACAATCAGAAATCATTGCATTTTCTACTTCTGCATTAGATATCAGACTTCCGAATGCAAGAAACCGATTTTCATTTTGATGAGTATTTCCGGAGTTATTCGATGCCGACCATAGACATGCTGAAAGTAGTAAAACACACAGTGCGCATGCGCAAGCATTGAAAAAATAATGGTATGATTTGAACCCGCTCTAAGCCTTCATTCAAAATCACAACGTATCACTCAGGAGATAACTCACACGTTAAAGAAATGAAAAGAATAAAAGTGAAATTATCACCTTTCAGTTAAACATATAGGGATATATGTGCCGTGTGGCGGCCCTAAAAAGTCTCCCCGTACATCATCCATAGTGCAGATTATATTTTTCTTTTGATCCTTTGGGATCAGTGAATATATATGAAGTATTTCAATTTTTTATATGTTAAGAATCATCTTCTTAACAGTATTTTGATTATTTGGCCCCTTTGGGAATTTGAGTCTTTGATTTAGACTACACAGATGTAAATTCTTGAAATTGCAGCAAAATGTCTGGCTTTCGCTGCCAGTTTTATAAAGGGTCACTGATGAAGGTTCATTACCCGCAATTGTACAATATGGCCCATCTTCTAGCTTTTTATTTTTACTGCTTCCAAAGGATCTAACAATTATTTTTTATTTGCTATTACTGCAGCTGGTGTTGTGCCGTGTGGCGGCCCTAAAAAGTCTCCCCGTACATCATCCATAGTGCAGATTATATTTTTCTTTTGATCCTTTGGGATCAGTGAATAGATATGAAGTATTTCAAATTTTTATATGTTAAGAATCATCTTCTTAACAGTATTTTGATTATTTGGCCCCTTTGGGAATTTGAGTCTTTGATTTAGACTACACAGATGTAAATTCTTGAAATTGCAGCAAAATGTCTGGCTTTCGCTGCCAGTTTTATAAAGGGTCACTGATGAAGGTTCATTACCCGAAATTGTACAATATGGCCCATCTTCTAGCTTTATATTTTTAATGCTTCCAAATGATCTAAAAATTATTTTTCATTTTGATGTTTTTAATTACGAGATTGTGTGTCGTGGAACTCTATTTCTTTTTCATGAATTTTAGAGAGGGAGCAGCTGACATTAATTCTTGATGATTTGGAGATTCAAAAGTTTGCGCATGCGCAGAGCAAATCTTTCCCGATTTGCTTTATTTATGACGACATAAATTTCTCACTCAATTTTTATCGAAATGAAAGTCAGTTTTTTGCATCATATACCCTAATACCCCATGAATGGAAATTATACAGAAACAAACCTGAAATCATCATCGTTTTACCCATAAACTCGAACATCCTCGGTGGCCTATTGTTGCGTTTCTTTTTTGTTCAGTATATTTGTTGTGTTTGTCCGCAACTCTGTTAAACTCACCAAAAGAAATTTGGTTATTACTTGTCGGATGGCTACGTTGCTGGGAAAAGGCTTAAAGACAGATGTACGTAATTGAAGGCGCTCAAAGGAACGCGCGTATCTAAGGGTCGAAACGTCATTTTTTACGCCGCATTCGTAACGTCAGTTTTCGCTCTAAACGTCATTTCTAGCGTCAGTTTACGTTCGGAAAACGAAACTATATCCATACAATTATGCAGAGGACTTCAGAAATGTAAAAAGTTTGATATTATTTATTATTTTTGCTCAAAATATAGATGTTATCCCGAAGAAAACAACATTTCCGCGACAGTTAGCAATATTGAATACTAAACAGTGTCGGAAATTTTGGCGCAAAATCGACGTCGCGCGTAAAAAGTACTAAATTCAGCAACGACTGCCTCTCTTCGCACGCCTATAGCAGGAAAACGAATCCGGTAACTAAGGACTTTCTCGTTATCTATATGTAGTTCAGGAATTTCTCTAATACATATCAGTTTTTTTTTTTTTAAATCCTACCGTGGATTTTTTTTATGTATATCAAGAAAATTAACAAAAAGGGGGTCTAAAAATCGCATTTTACGTTGACGTCAATGTATTTTCGCTCTCAAATTTGACGATTTTGAAGGCCGATATCTCGAAAACAAGCTCGGAACGGCATCGATTTCTTTTCATTTTCGTATGTAGAACATCAAAATACACTCACATGCAAAAAAAGAAAAATTTCTACCGTGAGGTCAATTACGTACATCTGGCTTTAACAGCTTGCCCTACCTAAGTCATAAATCGCGCCCCTCTAGTAACTGATTTGTTTTATACTGCTACGAAAGAGATTTCATGGATTCTCTTAACCATCACATTCAAGCTGATGTTAGTGAAGCTCAGTTTCAGTTCGACCTCCAGGTTCCTCGATGACCTTTTCAACATTGACAACCATTATTTTGAAGGCATGGTCAATCTTTATCCACCTGAACTACATAAGAATAACGCCAACAACAAAGATACCGAAACCCCGGTTTTAGATTTACAATTTTTCATCGCAAATGGATTTGTTTGGTTTAAACATATTTATTTCCAAATTTTGTACAGAAACAATACAAAAACATGCAATCAACGACAGGATCAGTTTCAAATGGATTTGTTTCGCCTAAAGTTTATGATACGCGTGATGACTTAGAGTTTTCCGTTTCTGGATGGTGATCCTCGCCGTGCTTTTTTGGTGTAAACAGTTCGCAACTATTTAAGTATGCTAGGTTTTAAAATCATGTCACGGACTTCAACGCACGAAATAAATGTTTCACAACATGAACTTCGAACAACAGTTTCTAAATTTTGTCGCAACCACTATGAATTGATTTCATAATTTATTGTTTGATTAAAGACGCTTTTACATGAGGGCCTTTCGGATCTAGAAGTTTTTGGTGATTTTGTTTAAAATTTAAGAAACTTGTTTTTCTCTTCAGTTTAGAAACATCATTATACATTTCAACCATATAAGATGCATGCGATAGTCTACATGCTTAGGTTTTTACCCAACTGATAACGTGTCCATCCTTCTTTAATTGCACATCGGTGGGTCGGGCGTCAGACTGACTGTATGATGGCATTTTGTTGTTTGGGACCGGAGCTTCTTGTCTGTTGCTTGGCCGACCGGGTTCAACTGGTAGTTTTTTTTTTGCCCCAAATTTTCAGTCATGTTGTTTGGCACCCATGGCTCTCCAATCGCTGGACAGGGATAGTTCATTACAGGTGTTTCAAAAAAGTGTTTTGGGCTGCTTAATTGAGATCATATGCCACTTACAATGTAGATAATGTCATTGTTTCATTTTGCAGTTGATTTCATTTCATACAATGCAATATGTTCAGTTGCATTTAAAAGATTAGAAGAAACTTGACTGCAACTAACATTTTATTTCTAAGGTGCCTCTTACCTCTTAAACCTGCTTACAAAACAGTATTCAAAACATAAACCGAGGCGGTTCTAATGTGTATCACAATCTATAATGGAGCAAAAATAAGAAAATATCGAACTGCGAAGCTGATCAGCGCCTTTGTTTTCGTTACTTGGATAGAACAATTCCTCTTCTATTTAAATCCAAAATTTCAAGCTTCTAGCTCTTTTCTGTGCTTGTACAGCAGGTCGGTTTGTGTCGGACCTGTTCGGAAACCACATTGTTGGTTTTCCCACGAGACGGCCTCCCTGAAACTTTACAGTTTGCATTTCTTCAGTACGTTCATAAGTGACAATTAAGAATTAGAAGCCAGACAAATCTATTAACTTAATTTCATAATCATAATTAAATGAATGAGTGTCAGAAGATATCCAAGACCCATTATGGCTATAATCCTGTGTGTATTGGTTGCTTAACTGTGGACTTGTAAAACATAGAATGTGATTCGTCTTGATATTTCTCATATTTTTTTTTTCATAATATCACAATAAGATGAGTGTGTGATATCTAATACGTATTGGTGTTTTATAAGGTATAATATGAAGTAATATAATATTACCATATTTTTACAAAAAAAAAAAAAAGTGGAATGGTGCCTGTTTTTGTCCGTTGTTGGAATTATTTGTTTTGCAAGTTCATATCGGATTTTTATAAACATTGTTATAGCTGCAAACCATAATAATCATAAACCTTCCGACCAATTTTTACAAGACCGTAAATAGCAGGCCCTGTCACATTTATCAAACGCATAATAATACAAGCTTCCAAACGCCAAACGTTTTAATGGAAACAAAAACATCAAGTACCGCCATTAAACAAAATAGGACACCAGTCTAAACTCCTATTTTTCTAACTTGGAATAACCCGGTTAAACCATGGAATTGTATTCATATGATGACATTAAAAGCCTCTACTGAATACCATGAAATAGGTATAATAGGCTCTAGAGCTAAGTAGTGCATAATTCCAGTTCCGACGGCTTTCAGCTAAGAGCTATGCTAATTGCATAATGGTTCGTCTAAAAACCATTACATATACGCAGGTTAGTAACTATTCAAACAGACATTACGAAAACTTCCCCATGCAATATACAGAAATGTTTTTCAGCTGTAAAAATTAATAATTTCATGATTTTTTATGTTATAATTATTATTATAACATTTTTATATTATTTTATTATTATTTTTGCTCAAAATATAAATTGTGGGTACACGTTAGAACCGCCTGAGCGAGGCGGTTCTAACGAGTATCCACAATCTATGTTTTGTTTTGAAGCACAAATACGAAAAATACGTATGCCCCTGCATACCCCAGTTTTGCTATACAAAAGTGGGGTTTAAGGGTGTATACATTACATTGACATGTTACCCTGATGGTGTCATTTCAAATCATACAAAGACCAATACGGTGGTGAACATGAACGAAACTATGTCTTTCTGCTGGGCCTATCAACTGAATGTGTGAAATTATACTTGGAACGAAATTTTTGGGACAAAGCAGCAGAGACATAGCCAAGTGTGTGTTATTGTAAGGTTCAATAGAATTGCGGTCAATTAATATTCTTGAATGCCATAGTGGGAAGGACTCTTCAATGTGGTCTTATCGTATCGTCCTGTAATGGCTAAAGGTACAATAAATTTCAGACAAAGCAAAATTGTTCTCAGATCGTCGAACGTAGCAGAAAATATAAGCGAACTATTATTTTTATACAATCGACAAAAGCATACTAACGCTGCTAATTTAAGGAATATGCAGTCCAAAAGACCGAAAGATTATTGGCGCTGCACTTATTGTTTCAAAAAGGCAAATACGACAAAATATCCAACGCTACAAGATTTCTACGAGTATTTTAAGAACGTAAATGCTTCCACAGGAACCGGATCTTTTGACGCAGAACAAGCAGGATTTTATGATAATGATAATTACGATAGACTCGATGTGCTAATAACGGAAAATTAAATTGTCCATGTCATCCGTGCTTTGAAAATGTACAAGTAGGCAACGATCAGGAAAAGGCGCAATCAAAAATAGATTCCCACTCCAAAACTGAGTTGGAAACCAGAGGACCAATGGTCCTGTAAACGCTCACCTGAGATCTGCTGTATATACCAATAAACATGTTTGAATATTACAGAAAGCAGTCCCAGTATAGGGGCAGATGAAGCCCTCGGACCATTATTTTAGATAATCAATATCCTGTCCGGGAGCAAAAGAACCAGAGGACCATTGGTCCTGAGAACGCTCACCTGAAGCCTGATCTTGGAGTATTAAGTCATCATGAAATGACCTCGAGCTTGAATACTCACACACCTTTATTGACTTCATAAGTTGTCTGCATCTGCAAAGTTTCAGGTCTCAGGCTGCAATAGTTTCCAAACCCAGTGATTTCTAAGAAAATCATAATTTTAATTTTGATATTTAAATGACCTTAGGTCAAGGTCAAGAAATGACCTTGGCCTTCATTAATTACTTACCTTCATTGACTCCATCAGTTGTCTGCATCTAGCAACTTTCAGGTCTCAGGCTGCAACAGTTTCCAAAATATCCATTGTTTTCGCCTTTTCCCATGTAAAAGCTTATGTTTCCAAAATTAACCTTGCCGTAAAATAGGTCGAGGTCATCCTAGGGTCATCATTTCAACAAATTATGATGGGTTGGAGTCCCAAATACTACATACCAAGTTTCGAGTAAATCGACCAGCCGGTTCTGGAGAAGAAGATTTTTAGTGGTTTTTATCATAGTTGGGCATGGCGGCCATCTTGGTCATGTGACCCAAATTTTGCGATCAAACTTTCGTTCCCCCTACCCATGGACGCTCCACATAAAATTTCACTTTGATTGGCCAAGCAGTTTCAGAGAAGAAGATCTTTGGAAAGTGTGTATGGACGACAGACTGGCCAAGGTCAAGAGATGACCTTCACCTAAATTAATCACATACCTTCATCTACTCCATTAGTTGTTTGCATCTACCACTTTTCAGGTCTCAGGCTGCAACAGTTTTCAGAAAATCCATAGTTTTCACTTTTCCCATGTAAAAGCCTATGTTTCCAAAATTGAAATTGCCGTAAAATAGGTCAAGGTAATTCTAGGGTCATCATTTGATCAAACTATGATGGGCTGGAGTTCCAAATGCTACATACCAAGTTTCATGAAAATCGGCCTGCCGGTTCTGGAGAAGAAGATTTTTTAGTGGTTTTTACCATATATGGGCGTGGCGGCCATCTTGGTCATGTGACCTGGATTTTGCGATCAAACTTTCATCATCTCTACCCATGGATGCTCCACATAAAATTTCAGTTTGGTTGGCCATGCAGTTTCAGAGAAGAAGATCTTGAAAAGTGTGTATGGACGACAGACTGGTCAAGGTCAAGAGATGACCTTGACCTAAATTAATCACAAATTTTTATTAGTTGTTTTGCATCTATCACTTTTCAGGCCTCAGGCTGCAATCGTTTTCAAAAAATCCACAATTTTCACTTTTTCCCATGTAAAAGCCTATGTTTACAAAATTGACCTAGCCGTAAAATAGGTCAAGGTCATGCTAGGGTCATCATGTGATCAAACTATGATGGGCTGTAGTCCCAAATGCTACATACCAAGTTTCGTGAAAATCGGCCTTCCGGTTCATGAGAAGAAAATTTTTGAGTGGTTTTTACCATATATGGGTGTGGCGGCCATCTTGGTAATGTGACCTAGATTTCGCGATCAAACTTTCATCATCTCTACCCATGGATACTTCACATAAAATTTCACTTTGATTGGCCAAGCGGTTTCAGAGGAGAAGATCTTTGAAAAGTGTGTAAGGACGACAGACTGGCCAAGGTCAAGAGATGACCTTGACCTAAATTAATCACATACCTTCATCTACTCCATTAGTTGTTTTCATCTACCACTTTTCAGGCCTCAGGCTGCAATGGTTTTCAAAAAATTCATAGTTCTCACTTTTTCCCCATGTACAAGCCTATGTTTCCAAATTTGACCTTGCCGTGAAATAGGTCAAGGTCATCCAAGGGTCATCATTTTATCAAACTATGATTGGTTAAAGTCCCCGAGGTTACAGGCCAAGTTTCGTAGAAATCGGCCCACCGGTTCTGGAGAAGAAGATTTTTGAGTGGTTTTTACCATATATGGGCGTGGCGGCCATCTTGGTCATGTGACCTGGATCTTGCGATCAAATTTCAGTTCCCCCTACCCATGGATGCTCCACATAAAATTTCATTTTGATTGGCCTGGCAGTTTCAGAGAAAAAGATCTTTGAAATTGTGGACGACGGACGGACGGACGACGGACGGACGCCGGATCATGGCCATCCTATAAGCTCACCTTGTGAGCCTTCGGCTCAGGTGAGCTAAAAAAATCCGGTTGAACCCGGTGGGCCAAGCAACAGACAAGACGCTCCGGCCCCAACCAATTAAAATGAATAGCTTTATGTCGGGGCCACCATACGAGTCTGACACCCGACCCACCGGCGTGCAATTACAGAAGGCAGCATAGTTATCAACCATGATTGGGTTAAAAACTAAGCATGCAGACTGTCGCATAGCATTTAAGTTATATCCTATACGTCTGTAACGTGTACTGAATGAAAATTCAAACTGAGATCCTTTTTAAGAGCAGTGAACACATTAATGAGAAAGACGATGGGCCGTACCGCGGTTTCGACCATTAAAGTCTAGTCAGTGACCCTTTAGATTTGGCAACATTGAACCAAAGAGAATTACTGGAATTTTGCAATTTTCAACATGGTAGTCGATACAAAGACTAGTATCATCTAAATGCAAATCTGCAAATCTGCCGGACAAGACCGTGCAAATAAAAGCGTGCAAATCTGCCGGACCAGAAAGTCTCCCCGTACATCATCCATAGTGCAGATTATATTTTTATTTAGGTCCTTTGAGATCAGTTAAGGTATTCAGAGTGTTCAAAACACCCAAATTTAGAAACATACTTCTAAGCAATGTTTAAATTATTTGACCCCGTTTGGGAATGTGTCTTTTATTTAGACCTCTCATGTAAATTTTCGAAATTACAGTACAATAGTCTGGCTTTCGTTGCCGGCTTTAAAAGGGCTACTGATGAGGGTTCATTACCCGAAATTGCGCAATATAGTCCATACTATCTCCCTTTGAATGTTTTTACTGCTTCCAGAGGATCAAACCTTTATATTTTATTTGCTATTACTGCAGCTGGTGTTGTGCCGTGTGGCGGCCCTAAAAAGTCTCCCCGTACATCATCCGTAGTGCAGATTATATTTTTATTTAGGTCCTTTGAGATCAGTAAAGGTATTTGGAGTGTTCAAAACACCCACGTTTAGAAACATACTTCTTAGCAATGTTTAAATTATTTGACCCCGTTTGGGAATGTGTCTTTTATTTAGACCTCTCATGTAAATTTTCGAAATTACAGTACAACAGTCTGGCTTTCGTTGCCGGCTTTAAAAGGGCTACTGATGAGGGTTCATTACCCGAAATTGCGCAATATAGTCCATACTGTCTTCCTTTGAATGTTTTTACTGCTTCCAGAGGATCAAACCTTTATATCTTTTTTCTGCCGATCCAGACGGACGAGGACCGAATAACTAACTAAATGTTATGAACCACTGCAGAAGCTGAGGGTGAGGTTAGGATCCTGTAAAACCGGTTTAAGCCCGCCAGTAATTACTGACGTCAACAAAAAACGCCTCAGTCAACTTTGACACGTCATACTGCCAAGATTAACAAATTTGATTATTTTAAATATTGGTCATATATTTTGCTAACCTTTTACGCATTCGGAAATGGTGAAATGTAATTATTCAAACAGCTTCTTGAAAAATGACATGCTGTTGAAAACATATCCCCTCGCAAAATCCCTATTCTGTTCATGAACCGGTCTATCAGGCATCGCGTCTTTCCATTACTGAAAGTCTCCTTTGCAATACCAAACACATAAACCATAGAGTGGGATATCCATACGTGACCATATGTTGTTGAAACACCTTTTTTTTAAACCGAATTTCGTTCTATTAGCGTTATTGACGTTACTGCAGCTAATGACCAATGCTTGAATGGTAATCGCCGTCAAAATGGTCAAAAAGTTTTCAAATGCTATCCCGGCATTGCTATTTGACAAGAATAGTTTCTATTTATACTTCTTCTGTCTTTCAGCGTGAAACGAACGTCCTTACGGATAACGTGTATGAGACGTCTAGGGAAATGGTCGTCGGAATACCATTGCTCCAGTCTTGGCTATTCATTTGAAATAATGCGACTATGTTATAAAAATTAACTCCAGGTGTGCATCCGAATATAACGGCATCGTTTCTGAAATGTTTCGTCATCAGAATTCGTAAGCATAAGGGACGTCGACGTCAAAAAGATTTTGCTACAGAAGCGTCGGCGAAAAAGCTACGGTAACAAAAATCGATAAAAAGAATCTTATGCCGAAACGAACTATGGTCCCGGAGTATGGAGTCGCTTCGAACGTCAGAAACCGAACAGTATCGTTTTTTTTTTTCATTCCTTGTGAAAAGCCCCTATGTTCTTTTCATTTTTTTTTTTTTTTTTTTTTTTTTTTTTTTTTCAATTTCACGTAGTGCAGTAATGTTATGTTTCAAAATTTTGATGTTCTTTAGCTTGTAAAACGACATAAAAGTAGTTAAGTTTAGTTAAGTTTAGGTAACTGAGTGGCCACCTATTGGGAAATAGCTGCTCATTCGGCTTACTAAATGTATTCATGGTCTTAGTATTGTTAGTTTTTTTCCCGCCTCGGTTTTTGGAGTGGGAATCTTTTTCTGGTTGCGCCTTTTCCTGATCGTTGCCTACTTGTACCTTTTTATACATTAAAAGACTGTACAAATGTTCATACCACTTTATCGCAAATTCTTTGACATTATTTTTGAAATTGACATCCTTCCTGACGCATGGCTAGAGGGAAGAATAGTACTCAATCATACAATCAAGGGGGATCAATCAAACCCTGAAAATTTTAGCCCATTACTGTACTTAGCTGCTTGTGTAAGGTGTTCACGTCGGTTTTAAATAACAGATTAGCCAATTTTCAAGACACAACCAGCGGACTCAACGAAAATCAAGCAGGATTTCACAACCGTTACGGTTATTCCACTGTGGCCTAATACACTTTTGGAACTATGTACATAGAGCTACATGTAAAAAAAGTTAAACTGCCAATTCGACTTTTCGAAAGCGTTTGATTCTACATGTATATGGCGTATACGTTAATGGAGAAAATTACTTGCAAATAATATTTCCATGTGTATAGTTTAATCTTTGGCTTTCAATCAGCCATAGAAATATTACAAATGTTATGGTTTATTCCGCTTGCCAAGATAAATGTTTTCGTAGAGTGAAGTAAAAGATTTTTAAAAGTCCAAAAATGGTAGTGGACTCACCAAAATGGTAAGTTTGTCATAAATGAGCCGCGACGCAAGAAAACCGGTCTTCGGGGTTTCCGACCAGGTCCGACACAAACCGGCCTGTACAAGCTCAGAAAAGAGCTAGAAGCTTGAAATTTTGGATTTAAGAAGAAGAGAAATTGTACTATCCGTGTAGCGAAAACAAAGGCGCTGATCAGCTTCGCGGTTACCGCGAAGCTGATCTGCGCCTTTGTTTTCGCCTAGGCAATAATCCCGTTTTCTCACGATGCGGCTCAAATAGGCCCGTTTGGTCTGTGCACAGCTGATATTTGCCTTTCGTAATATAGGGTTAATGTTTTTGTTATCATTTACTATAAATTTCTACTTGTTTTCTTTTTTCTGTCATTATTTCGAGAAATAATAATTTGAATGTCAAAACATACGCTGATTTATTATTCTGACATAATTGTAGAAAATCGTTGAATGCAATTAGCTGTTATCTGCACTTAAGACAAAATTACGAATGACGGCCATTTCCTATTTCTAACCTGATTTCTTACTAGTTCTAACTTCTTACGTCATTCTTCTAATTTCTAACTTCCTTATTTACATGTCCGAGCACGTATGTGTATGGTCTTCGTCATGGTCTTCGTCTCGACTGTCGTACATACAAATAAAGTCTTGGGAATAGTCTGCTTAGGATCTATCAAAGTGGCGCAGTCTTATGTCATAAACAATCTAATAATGAAATGTAGAGAGTAAGAGACGAACGACCAAGAGTCTGCTGGTGTGTTTGCGTGAATGTTTGAGCGCGCGCGTGCGAAATCAAAAACTGCAGATCTTTGCACCAGGGAACACACCATTCAAACGTCAGGGCGACATTGATGACTGCGTGTTGTTCTCCGATCACTGATCTTACCACACATTCTTTAAGACAATGCTAAAAAGCTTAGCTGCAAAAAAACTGTGCGACTTTAGTAGACGAAACCGGGGTATGGCCCATCCCCTTTTTCATTAATGTTTTCACAGCTCTTAAAGGATCTCATTTTTATTTTCTATTACTACAGCTGGTACAAGTCTTAATGTCGTGTGGCTGCCCTAAAAAGTCTCCTTGTACATCATCCATAGTGCAGGTCACATTTTCTCGTTGGTCCTTTGAGATCAGCGAGGATATTCTGAGAAATCAGAAATTTAATTTCGGTTAAGATTTATTTTCTTACCAATGTTTAACATATTTGGTCCAACGTACCCTGTTGAAAGTTGCAAAATTTCAGTAATTCTCTTTGGCTCCATGTTGCAAAATCTAAAGGGTCACTGACGAGACATTGGTAGTCGAAACCGCGGTATGGCCCATCCCCTTTCTCATTAATGTTTTCACTGCTCTTAATTGATCTCAGTTTTAATTTTTATTTGCTATTACTACAACTGGTGTTGTCCCATGTGGCGGCCCTAAGTCTCCCCGTACATCATACACAGTGCAGGTTATATTTTCTCGTTGGTCCTTTGAGATCAACAAGGATATTCTGAGAAATCAGAAATTTATTAGCGGTTAAGATTCATTTCTTACCAATTTTTAATATATTTGGTCCCATTTAGATAATACTAGTCTTTGTATCGACTACCCTGTTGAAATGTGCAAAATTTCAGTAATTCTCTTTGGCTCAAAGGGTCACTGAGGAGGCTTGAGTAGCCAAAACCGCGGTATGGCCCATCACTTTCCTCATTAATATGCTAGCTGCTCTTAAAGGGTCTCAGTTTTATTTTTATTTGCTATTACTACAGCTGGTGTTGGGCCGTGTGGCGGCCCTAAAAAGTCTCCCCGTACATCATGCATAGTTCAAGTTAAATTTTCTCGTTGGTCCTTTGAGATCAGCGAGGATATTCTGAGAAATCAGAAATTTATTAGCGGTTAAGATTCATTTTTACAAATGCTTAACATATTTGGTCCCATTTAGATAATACTAGACTTTGTATCGACTGCCTTGTTGAAAGTTGCAAAGTTCAGTAATTTCCTTTAGCTCCATGTTGCCAAATCTTAATGGTCACTGACGAGACTTTACGTTACAAACGTATACTTTACACACGTATAGGTTATAACTTGAATATTAACCCAATCATAGTTGATAACTATGCTGCCTTCTTTAATTGCACGCCGGTGGTCGGGCGTCAGGCTCTATGATGGCCACGACTTAAAGCTATTCATTTTAGCTGGTCGGGGCCGGAGCTTCTTTTCTGTTGCTTGGCCCTCTAGGGTCCAACTGGTGTTTTTTTCTTTTGCTCCGGAGTTAGTAAGTTATTCGGCGCCCAATGATCTCCATCGTCTGGCAGCTTACTGAATCTGTTGAGTCCTCAATTTTTATTCATCAGGATGTTTATCATGATTTATCTGTTGTTGTTTTTTTCTTGATGATTCGTTGACTAGTTAGAGATTCACCACGAGGACCGAACAACTAACTAAATGTTATGAACCACTGCAGAAGCTGAGGGTGAGGTTATGGCCATGTAAAATCGATTTAGGCCCGCCAGCAATTTTATATTACTGATCGTTCTAAGGCGATACTTCTGTTGTGGTTCTTATTGTTTTATGTCTTGGCGTTTTAAAGATTTATGCTGTTGGGGCCTTATGTATGCTTTGATATTTTAGTTAAGTTTTGGTAAATGAGTGGCCATCTATTGTGAAAATTGCTGCGCGTTCGGCTGACTATATATATTTTCGTGGTAAAAGACTTGGTTGCTAATTTAGTTTTTACCACCTCGGTTTTTGGAGTGGGAATCTTTTTCCAATTACTGCGCCTTTTTCTGACCTTTGCCTACTTGTACCTTTTTAGTAGTCGAAACCGCGGTATGGCCCATCCCCTTTCTCATTAATGTCTTCACTGCTCTTAAAGGATCTCAGTTTTAATTTCTATTTTTGTTACTATCGTGTAAACGAATATGCTGATAGTTTGAATAGGTATCAATTCCAAGTAAGAATTGAAGGTACACGACTGGCACAATAAAGTATAAAATTCCGACCCAGACCGTTAAGAAAGGACAGCATAAACCATAACAAAAATCTTTACAACATGAATTAATAATAAATCTTTACATATGGAAACAATAAGATTATATTACACACTAAAAATAATACGTTATTAGGAGAGTAATTTTCAAATTCTTAAATTCGTAAATATAATTAGCTATTTTGAGTATTTTAAGTTTTCAAAGAGCAAAATGCATTGTGAACTCCAGTTTCACTACATACATGTATTTGAGCTCAAGTGACAATTGGTTTAATGTTTTTATAATGTCATCGACTGGAACACATGAATTCCTAGAAGAACAACCGCAATATAATTATTCCTGATTATATATTCAGTTGAACCTCAACATGACAAAACTTGTACCTTTGGCTAAACAACACAAAATCGGGAAAATCCTGCAATGTTTGTTTTGGGGGGATGTATTGGTCGTCTTTGAACGATGGGTTACTGTATAAAAAGTTTTAAAACATATTGGTTTTTAATATTTTACTAAGTTATCAGCATAAACAAAAAAAAAACATGGGAGAGCTAAAATTCTAAAACTCCTATTCTAAAATCACGTGAACTATAGCGATTTATAAAAGAGATATTGGAAGACAAATTGCGATGCATCATACAAACATGTCAGTGTAATGTATACCCCCTTAAACCCCACTTTTATATAGAAAAACTGGGGTATGCAGGGGTATACCTATTTTTCTTATTTTTGCTTCAAAACATAGATTGTGGGTACTCGTTAGAACCGCCTCGCCGAGGCGGTTCTACGTGTACTCACAATCTATGTTTTGAGGAAAAATAAGAAAAATATCAAAATTTTTCTAATGAAATTTTCAATTTTAACAAATTAGAAAAATCTTTGTTTATTAAATGGGCAAGTTTTCGTAATGTATCAATTTACGAAGTCGCAGTGTCGGAGTTGTCCGCGCAGCGAGTTAGTTATCGCATATACCCGATCAATCACAGTTTCGATTCAAAAACCACCACCTATGAATAATTTACATTTTTAGCTCACCTGAGCCGAAGGCTCATAGGTGAGCTTATAGTATACCCATGCTCCGGCGTCCGTCCGTCGTCCGTCGTCCGTCCGTCCGTCTGTCCGTCGTCCGTCCGTCGTCCACAATTTCAAAGATCTTCTTCTCTGAAACCGCTGAGCCGATTGTTCTCATATTACACATACACCATCTACAGGTAGGGGGAAATAATAATTGTGTTTTTTGTTTTGATCGGATAAGGACTCTGGTTGCTATGGCAACTTATGCTTCCCATAGACTTATAATGGAAAAAAGTGAAAATTGCCAGTTTTTGCTGTCTTGTTGGAGATATTTGAATTTTGTTTTTGCAGAAATGTTTATTGAGTAGTCCTTTACGTTTCATGTGACTTTTGTCCTAATCCTTCATTTTGATTGGTTGCAGGGGCCCCATATAGGGCAAAATTTCGAAAAACATTCAAAAATCTTCTTCTCAGAAACTGTCAAGGGGATGAAGCCTATACTTTGTATACATGTTTCTGACAGTGACCTCTACATAATTTGTGTTTTTTATTCCAGGCGGATAAGAATTCTGGTTGCTATGGCAACTTAAAGTTTCCATAGACTTATAATGGGAAAAGTGGAAATCGGCTATTTTTCCGCTAAAATTGCAGAGATTTGAATTTTGTTTTTGCAGAAATGTTTATTGAGTAGTTTTTGACGTTTCTTGCGAGTTTTGTCCTAATCCTTTATTTTGATTGGTTGCTGGGGCCCCATAAAGGGCAAAATTTTGAAAAAAAAAAAACATTCAAAAATCTTCTCCTCAAAAACTGTCAAGTGGATGAATCCTGTACTTTGTATACATGTTTCTGACAGTAGCCTCTACATAATTTGTGTTTTTTATTCCAGTCGGATAAGAACTCTGGTTGCTATGGTAACTTTAAGTTTCCATAGACTTATAATGGGAAAAGTGGAAATTAGCCATTTTTTGAAAACTATTGCAGCCTGAGATCTGAAAAGTGGTAGATGCAAACAACTAATGGATTAGATGAAGGTATATGATTAATTTAGGTCAAGGTCATCTCTTGACCTTGGCCGGTCTGTCGTCCATACACACTTTTCAAAGATTTTTTTCTCTGAAACCACTTGGCCAATCAAAGCCAAATTTTATATGAAGCATCTTTAGGAAGTGGGAACCAATGTGTATATAAATAATCCAGGTCACATGACCAAGATGGCCGCCATGCCCATATATGGTAAAAACCCTTAAAATATCTTCTTCTCCAGAACCGGTGAACCGATTCCAACGAAACTTTGCATGAAGTATGGGTGACTCAAGTACTACAATGTATATATAAAACATGACCCTGTGGTGACCTTGACCTATTTTGTGGCAAGGTCAACATAGTCAACATAGGTCGTCAATGCATTTGAATGGGGAAAACTTTTAAAATGTCATTTTAAGTGAAAGTCTTGCAAGAAATGGGCAGTAGGACTGAAATTTAATGATTGTGAAAAAAAAATGGACCCCAGGGGCTCATCTGCTTTTAAAATGTTAATTGAAGGGGAAAATCAGCAGGAAATTGGCAAATGGACAAAATATTGATTATTCTGAAAAAAAGAAAATGGCCCAAGGGCTTCATCTGCCCCTGCACTGGGGTTAAATACCATAATATTCAAATATGTTTATTGGTATATGAAGCAGATCTCAGGTGAGCGTTTACAGGACCATTGGTCCTCTGGTTTATTATTTGTTTTTCCAACGAACTTATTTTCACTTGACGTTAATGTTTACTGCAACGTCACAAAACGTTTTCTCGTTGATATGTTTGCAACTGACTGAGAAAGAATTGCTAACATAGATCGATAACCGACACTTGTTTTTGTATAATTAGTATGTTACTTTTGTTATTTTTACCGCGGTGCATGGGGTGTATACTCGGAGCCTCCGATTCCCGGTTTTTGCTTACTTATATTTCTATATAGTTTTACTTGTCTGCGTATTATATTTTGTTGTGTCTGTCCTTGTATTCACTGCAGGTATTTTTATTGCCCTTTAATACAGCTCCTTTAATAACATGATAAACCGGATTGGACCACTCCGTGTGTAGCGCCGTATTTAGAAACAAGTTGGTTAAAAGTGACACCATTAGTGCTATTAGGTCTCATTAAGTCCAACCCTAAATGGAGATCTCAGTTGAATACTCTCGGAATCATTTCTTGTTATGTGATTATACATAATACAAACGCCACGTGAAATAACATTTTAGCCGCCCCGTGGGAAAACCAACAATGTGGTTTTTGAACAGGTCCAACACAAACCAGGCTGTACAGTCAAAGAAGCCAGTTAGAAGCTTGAAATTTCAGATTTAAGAAGAAGAGGGATTGTGCTATCCGTGTAGCGAAAACAAAGGCGCTGATCAAGCTGATCTGCGCCTTTGCTTTCACCTATGCAGGTTGATTGTTTTCCCATGTGGTGGCTCATTTGAGTGCAATTATCACAAACAGGTGTCGGAGATTGTGACAAATTATCAGTTTTAGACAAAAAGGGCATTTAGGTGTTCATTATGTAACATTACGGACGCACTTTAGGATGTTCGCTGCTAACATTTAACATTTTTGAACTTGAACGGTTTTATTTGTTGAATTTATCATATATCTACTACAAAATATGTTCTTTTTGCATATGCGATACAGACAAGATTTACGTTCACGTATCGCGACACAGTATCTCGAAAGTCGTATCCGTTCAAAAATAGATAAAACCCATATCACTCCCTTGGGAGAAAAAGCCGTATCATCAAATGATTGGCTCACATACCCACGTGACCCATATCATCCCTAGGGAGAAAAAGCCGTATCACCATATGATTGGCTAATAAATTATATTCGGAGCACTCGGCTCCTATTGTATTGAGTTCATTAGGTAGTGTACCGCAGGCATTTTAGATTTGTTTGGGTTGTGGTTTTATGTCACAGGCAACAGTATTTTGTCATGTCGAGACGAATTTTCGATTTGTGCTAATGTGGAAATAATATGCGCTCTACTGCACGCTTTGGCGGTATGTCAAAATAAAAAAAAAAAAAAAAAAAAAAAAAAAAAAAAAAAAACATAAAATAAAATAAAATAAAAAAAAAATAAATAAATAAAACAAAGAAAGGGAAAAAATGGTCTTGCATAAAAATATATGATAAAAAGATTACGATATAACAATTTTCATATCGTACCCACGTATCAACCCTCAAATCCCGTATCAGCCCTCGACTCTCGCATCAGCCCTCGGGCCTTCGGCCCTCGGGCTGATACGAGAGTCTCGGGCTGATACGGGATTCTCGGGTTGATACGAGGTACGATATGAAAATTGTTATATGATAATCTCTATATCTCGTTAACAGTCGCAGATGTTCATAATATTTTATATTTGAATACATATTAGCAAAAGTAGATGAATAGGATATTAGTGATATGCATTGAACAAGACATGAAAATTGTCAATCAACGGAGCTTCAGCTTTTCAATCCGTCTTCAGTCTTTCCCCTTAGGTATAATACTTTTTAAAATTTTGGGTGGTTTTATCAAATTGGGTGTAAGAAAAAACAACAACCGAAAACGATACTTCTGTGGTGGTTCTTTTTTGTTTTATGTCTTGGTGTTTAAATTTTTTTGTGCTGTTGACGCCCTATGTGTGTTTTCATAGTTTTAGTTAAGTTAAGGTAACTGAGTGGCCACCTATTGGGAAAATAGATGCTCATTCGGCTTACGATATGTTTCATGGTATAAGTACCTGATTGTTAGTTTGGTTTTTTCCCACCTCGGTTTTTGGAGTGGGAATCTTTTTCTGATTGCGCCTTTTCCTGATCTTTGCCTACTTGTACCTTTTCAAGTTGTTTGATCTTTCTTATATGCCCCCCGATAATTTTATTTCTTTATTCGAACAAAATGGACAAGTTTTATATTATGTGAAAATACAAGAAAACGTTTGAAACTATTGAACAAGCCTTGAAAATTGTCAATCAACGGAGCTTCAGCTTTTCAATCCGTCTTCAGTCTTTCCCCTTAGGTATGCTACTTTTTAAAATTTTAGGTGGTTTTATCAAATTGGGTGTAAGAAACAAAACAGCCGAAAACGGCTTCGAATGGCAATTTTCAAGTTGTTTGATCTTTCTTAAATGACCCCGGATAATATCATTTCTTTATTCGAACAAAATGGACAAGTTTTAGTATGTGAAAATACAATAAAACCTTTGAAACTACTGAACAAGCCCTGAAAATTGTCAGTCAACGGAGCTTCAGTTTTTCAACCCGTCTTCAGTCTTTCCCCTTAGGTATGCTACTTTTTAAAATCTTGGATGGTTTTATCAAATTGGGTGTAAGAAAAAACAGCCGAAAACGGCTTCGAATGGCAATTTTCAAGTTGTTTGATCTTTCTTATATGCCCCCCGATAATTTTATTTCTTTATTCGAACAAAATGGACAAGTTTTATATTATGTGAAAATACAAGAAAACGTTTGAAACTGGATTTGACAAATTTACAAATTCTGACTATTAACAATTTGCCAAGTTACGGGGTAGGGTTGTAATTCGGTTTGTTCAATTTTGACGTCTTCTTCAAGTTGCAAATGTTTGCATGAATGTGGTTCAGACTGTTCTGATTTAGTGACATAAAACAATTTTCGATGGCACTCTTGATGAATAAGTTGTATGCGTGCAGGACAAACATATATGAAAGAAATAAATGTAAATGATTGTTTTTTTCTAACAATTTAAACATGTTGTTAAAAGGTCTCATTCAGAAGCCTGTAGCTAAAAAAATGCACAATTCCCTATAGTAATTTTGTTTTCAAATGCCGTGTTTTATAGTTTGGAAGCCAAAAAGAACAATTAGAAAAAAAAGTTTGAATACCTTTTCAATGGCATTTTAAGCATTTTAGATAAGATGATGTGTCTCAGGACTCTTTTAAGATGTCATTTTCAGCTTTAAAGAAAGTAAAAGAGTAAATAAAGAGTTCCGCATGCATTTTGATATATCTTTGAAACATCTTAACATTGTGGAGCGGGCTGGCGCAGTCGGTAGCGCATCGGACTTTGCCGGTTCGATCCCCGTCCGGGGCGTCGTCTATTATGGCATTGAGCAAGTCACATTTCCATAGCTCAATTTATATATGTCCTTAAAATAGTCGCAATAAAAAGCTTTATGAAGCGACTTGAAATATAGAATATATATATACATTTTTAGGAATCCTCTTTTAATACATGTAAATATAGCATTGAATTGTATACATGTATGTTACAGCCAATCTGTGAAATCAGCCTTTTCATGAAATGGCTAAAACACTTAGCCTTTTCGTCAAATGACTTATTCACTCACTGACAGCCATTTCATGAAAAGGCTAAATATTTCAGCCTTTTCATGAAATGACTAAAGTCTCCATGTCATTGTTACACTGATTGACTGGTTCAGTTTCAGCCAATCTATGTAATAATGCCTTGAGTTTTATTTATGCCTTTGGTACCATGACATGAATAATTTATTGATTAAACCACAAAAATGAATATGATTGTACATAAACTTCCATTTTCACTTTTAAAAGATCTTTAAAGATCACAGAATACTACATGTAATTATAATGGAATTCCCGAAACCCGTCGGTCAAATTTCATAATTTTATTTCTTTAACATGCATAACTCATATCTTATTAATTTGTTAGATGTTTAATATTTTATAGCTCAAACTCTTTATTTAATTAGGTCAGATCTTAAGTTGCACAAAGATGATCGGTCGGAAACTATTGTTTGTGAGAGGCCTAAATCGTTCCAACGCGATACTTACGTTGTGGTTCTATTTGTTTTGTGTTTTGGAGTCGAATGTTTGTGCTGTTTGAACCTTGTGTATGCTTTCATAGCTTTGGTTAAGATCGGATAACTGAATCTATTGGGAAATAGCTGCTCACTCGGCTTACGATATATTTATGTCCCCCCTCCGAAGGGGTGGGGGACATATTGTTTTTGGTGTGGATCCCGTCGGCGTCGTCGGCGACGGCGTCGGCGACGGCGTAGCTTTTTGTCTGCACGATATCTCCTTAACCACTGGATGGATTTAGACCAAACTGGCACAGAAACGTCATTGAGACAGCCGAATGGAGTGATTAGATTTCGGTGACCTTGACCTAATTTTCAAGGTCACAAAAGTCAATTAACTGTTTGAAAATCCAGGTGTCTCCATTCGTTTCCGCTCTCTTACTTGAGTAGTTTTTTACCGATTTTTTTCAAACTTTGCATATAAGTTGATACCGGCAAGGAGTGGTTTGGGATTGTAGATGGGTTAATTTCGTCAAACGACCTTAAAAAACAGTCACACATTAGCGTATAACCCAAACGCGCGCCGGGCGTATGAAAAATGTCAACACGCTGAAGATTTTGGACGTATAAAAATTAATTTGTACCTCTCGCTTTAGCAGTCACATATAAGCGCGCGACTGAGGCGTGCGCCGGACGTATAAAAATCTCAAAGTTTTAGAGTACGTTTGTCTTACGTCCAAGACACGCTAAGCACACGCTATGGACGCGCAGCGAACGTTCAACGCGCGCCCCACACACGCTTGGTGCACGCTACTGAAGCAATATCTCATAAAATCGGAACGCGCGTGGAGCGTACACTGGCGTGCCTCAAACGTGCGCCAAACGCGTTCGAAGCGTATTCAACGCGCCTGTAGCGCGCGTGGAACTTATTCGAAACGTATAAGTCATACGCCCGGGACACGCCGAGCTTCTAGAAAATTTTTAAGCATGTTTAAAAATTGTTCGATCCCAAACGCGCACGAAACGCGCGATGATTTTTGCGACATACAGCGACGCGTGCCGGACGTACACCAAGCGTACACAACGTACTCGTAACGAGTTTCGAACGTGTCTCCGACGTGTGTCTGGCGTATGTGGAATTTTGCAATTTTTCAACACGCCCGGCGCGTGTTTCACTTATACGCTGATGTGTGACTGCTGTTTTAGAGTTATGGCCCTTGTTTGAGATTAAAAATTGCATTGTGTTCGTTTCCGCTCTCTAACTTGAGTAGTTTTTGACCGATTTTCTTCAAACTTTGCATATGAGTTGATACCGACAAGGAGTGGTGGGTAAATTTCGTCAAACGACCTTAGAGTTATGGCCCTTGTTAAAAATTGAATTTTGTTGGTATCCGCTCTTTAACTTGAGTAATTTTTGACCGCCGATTTTCTTCAAATTTTGCATAGGATTTGATACCGACAAGGAGTGGTTTGGGATTGTAGATGGGAAAATTTCGTCAAACGACCTCAGAGTTATTTCCCTTGATTGATGTTAAAAATTGCATTTTGTTCGTTTCCGCTCTCTAACTTGAGTAGTTTTTGACCGATTTTCTTCAAACTTTGCATACGTGTTGATACCGGCAAGGAAAGGTTTGGGATTGTAGATGGATAAATTTCGTCAAATGACCTTAGAGTTATGGCCCTTGATTTAGGTTAAAAATTGCATTTTTTTCGTTTCCGCTCTCTAATGAGTAGTTCTTTACCGATTTTCTTAAAACTTTGCATATTAGTTGATACCGGCAAGGATTGGTTTGGGATTGTAGATGGGTAAATTTCGTGAAACGACCTTACAGTTATGGCCCTTGATTAATGTTCAAAATTGCATTTTTGTAAAAATTTAGGGTTGGGGCCGAGGTGGTCCATTACTTTTTACAACTTTCAGGCTTTCAGATAATTCTATTAATAATAATGTAAGTACAGTTTCATTACGAAAACTTGCCCATGAAATAACCAGAGATTTTTTGAGCTTTAAAAATTGAAAATTTCAGCAGAAAATGTTTGATATTTTTCTTATTTTTACTCAAAACATAGATTGTGGGTACACGTTAGAACCGCCTCGGCGAGGCCGAGGCGGTTCTAACGAGTACCCACAATCTATGTTTTGGAGCAAAAACAAGAAAAACAGATATACCCCTGCATACCCCAGGTTTACTATATAAAATGGGGGTATAAGGGGGTATTTATTTCACGGGCATGTATTCCTGATGTTATTTATTTTCCAAAATGTACCTTAATGGAATTATCCTATTTTCATCTTTCTTGGCACCAGTTCCAACTATGAACAATAAAAATCCTTTCAAACTTTATGTTACCGTGTTTAAAAAAAATCCTTTCATATCTTCGCACCAGTTCCAACTATTGATGTTACCGTTTTAAAAAAAAATCCTTTCAACCTTTGTGTTACCGTGTTTTATCTCAAATCAGTGATTTTTATCAAGAAAAAAAAATTCAAGTGATAATAAAACAAGAACAGTGCTGAAGACTTAGATAACCACTTGCAGGTATAACATCAGTCAACACAAAACAACGACATGTAACTATACTATTTTTTCTAGTTTATGACACTATTTCAACCTATGGAAACGGTGTATTATTAAAACGGTGAATCAACGGGGGTTAATCGGAAAAATGTGAAGCATCGGGCGATGTGTCAGTGAGACATCGGGATTTACAATGGCGACACGGTACGTAGTTTTAATCTTCTTTTTGTTTTGTTCCGACATGGCTGGGTGACGTTGCATGTCAAAATTCTGTTTGCTGCAGGAGCTGTAGAAATCATTATTGTTCTTTATTATGTAAACAGTTTGTAAATAAATATTCCAAGAAACGCGTGATTGTGCGCCCCATTTTAGAGGGCATGCCTTTCAAGGCCACAAAAACACATTTTCGTTTGATTTTCTAGTAAAAGAAATGGACCAAGAAGGTCACGTTGGCATTTGCAAATGAATAATAGTATACTGGAAAATTCCCACAAAAAATAAAATCTCGCCAAGCATTGCAAAGGGATTTAATGCTAGGTGCATTTACATAATGTGAGGCATCGGGCAAGTTGTGTGAGACAACGGGGCAAATTTTGTGAGTCATCGGGCAATCAAAACTTATTGCATTAATTTCTGATTATAAACACTCTAGAGCTATTTTTGATCAAGGTAATTTCATATTCCGTGTCATCTTCGACCCGGTAATTTCATATTCCGCATCATCTTCGACCCTTTCTTGTTGGAAAATTAAAGTGCTAGACCGACAAGTGTAAAACGCTAGCGTTCACCTGAATCATTGCCAGTGCCAGACGCACTTGTGTGAAAATCGTTCCCAAACGGATTACCGTTTGTTGTTTAAAATATGTACATGTATATATATTCATTTTAAACTCAACCCCAACTGTAGTAATTTTGTAAAGTCCAGTAATATTTTGAGCAATTACATAGCGTCATCACCAAATTGCAATTTTAGTTCCGATGAGCCGTCCGTTTCTGGAAATATTTTCGGAAATATTAGTTTGTTTCTTTGTTTGATTGGTGTTTTACTTCCCACTCAACAGCTGTCAGGTCATATGGAGAAGGGGCCTCGGTTTAAAGTCTCATCCGAAAGACTGGAGAAGCCCGGGATCGAACACACGACCCCTGATTTACAAGGCCAGTAGCTTGGCCACCATGCCACGGAGGCTTGTAAGGAAATATTAGTGATTGCCGTGAAACTACAAATTGCAGTTTTCAAACATCACTCATATTTCAGAAAAATATGAAGCCTCACTGGCATTTATATAAACGGCCCATGCCAAAGGCGGCCGCCACGTCCATATATTGGTAAAATCCTTTAAAAATATTCTCCAGAACTAAAGTTGTTCCATGATCTGAAAGTGGTTCAAGTCATCATAACCATGTTTTGACATTGAATTGCGAATATCGAGATTGAATGGTGTTGTTGTGTAACGTCCTAGTCAATAATTTTTCATTGCCACCGCTTCCGGGGTAGTTGGCATATACTTTGGGGAGATTAAGTGTCACGTCCAAGGACGCTACAAGATGATCATGGTGTTCGAATTCCTGAATTCTCGCTCTGGAGTCCGACGCGCTACCACATAACCTCATTTTACCAGGTATATTCTAGAGGACCAATGGCCATGAGAGCGCTCACCTGAAACTTTATATACTGTCTTATATGTCCTCGTTTATAGGCCCAGAGCTTGGGTAGTAACACCCCCAGGGGAACTACTTTAAATTTATGAAAATACACATTCTGACTGATACGCATTTCTGCATTCTATGTTATTCGTATCAACAGTGGATCTGTTTGTTTTTTCAGCCTGCTTGTGCGTTAGCCTCGAATTCTGTTAATTCGTGCTGGCAGTGATTTGTTGTTTAAAAATGTGACAATGTTAATGTTGGTCGTTAATCGTGACTTATTCCCTTTTAGGACTGACTTTCTTGTTTCTTTACCTTTCTATCCTCACCGGTCGCACCGGGTTGTGTCCTTAAGCAAGGCACATTAACTTTCCTTAGTTCTTGTTAAATACCCGGGAAGCGGTGGCCCCATCCAGACATGACTGAATAGTTGTCGACTGGGACGTAAAGCCTTAAATTCAAACAAACCAACTATGGTACAGCAAGGTCAAATTGGGCTAAATTTTCTCCGCCGTATACCGCTGGATGCAATCAAATTCTTACAGCGCAGATTGATGCAGCGACACACGAAACCTGACAAAAATGGAGTTCTGGCGTTCGTTGCCGGTTTAAAAAGGGCTACTGACGAGGGTTCATTACCCGAAATTGCGCAATATAGTCCATACTATCTCCCTTTGAATGTTTTTACTGCTTCCAAAGGATCAAACCTTTATATTTTATTTACTGATTGGTAGTCAGATCGATTGAGCAACAACCTACAGTGAAAAGTTCATTGCTGTGTTGTAGGTTGTTGCCTAATTTATCCGGCTTTCAGTCAACACATTCCCTTTCGGCATGTGTCTTGTGATATTGCAACAATCTGCGCTGTAAGAATTTGGTTGCATCCGACAGTATGTAGGGTGTATACATTTATATAGGACAAATGACAGCTTTGGTAAAATTACTGTATACACTGAAACAAAGTTATAAAGAGGCCACTTTTCAAACTCATTTTTTGTTTCTAAGCCAAGTTCAAAATTGCACAATTTTTTGCCAAAAGACGTGTCTTTCAAGTAAGTAAAGTTCCAAAGTGTTAAGAAATAATTTTCTTTTACTAAAGGCGTTTTTGGAGTAAAAATGCAAAAATCAATGTTTTTAAATAAAAAATTGAATACAGCACACCATTTATTATAATTAGGAACGGGTGTCATCAAAGGGGTCGTTACGGCTCGGAAAAACATCAAACATTCGAATTTTCTCTACTGGTAGAATTTTTATGCATTTTTAAAAATCGCCAATTTTGAGATTTTTTGAAAAATTCATAAATGTGCCTCTTAAACATGTTGACCCCTGTTAAATTCACTTGATGAGGCCTGGAAATGAGAGATATAATTCGACTGAACTGTTTTTGACCATTTTCGAGGACCAACATGTCAAGGCTGCCGCACACTTCCGGTTTCAATGCCAATTTTTAACGAACAAAATAACAAAATTTGTGGACGATTTTTTTAATTTTCAAAGTTTATCAGAGTCTAGTATTTGACCTAAATAATCGCTGAAAATTTCAATGCCGTGCTGCTGATAATAACGCAACTGGAGAAGAACAAAGTTGGTATGCAAATTGCATACAAAAGCTGAATTCCTGTTATTCAGGTTGTTGTCTTCTTGCATGTGCAAAACAGAAACGAAGATTCTTATTGCAGCAACACTTTTAACTTAATTTTATCTTGCATCGTGGCAGTCAGTAGCACTTTCAAATAAATTAAAATGTAAAAACACAACGTCATAATATGACATTTAATTTGATGTTAATAAAGTGTGACTTTTTGAAATAGGGTACCTTTACACATGCTTCGTCTGTGTGAGAAGTATCACGCATTTTGGAATGCAGAAACTCACAGAGCCACTGTTAGACATTGGTTTATTCATATGATCATGAATTTTAATTGATCGTATTTTACTTTCTGAACTAGAAGACAAAATATGAGGTGGCCTCTTATAACTTTTTTTCAGTGTATACATAAAAATGTGACCCAAAAGAAACGTCTTTGGGCTGCATGACCGAAGTAGCTGCCACGCCCGTAGCTCAACGAACGTTCATATATCGCATCACATCTATGTTATTCAGTGGATAAGGTCATGCCATAAAATGAGATGACCACATATGTAATAGCATATTAATTAGTAACGTCCGTGACAACGATATTTCATCAAAGAAAAAAAAATCTCTAAACTCTTATAATAAAAATCTTACATTTCATATGAAATTTATGATACACGCCTATGAAATGACCACTAATGTATGATCGTTAATGTAATACACGAACTTCTGTCATGCTTTGGTACAATGACCTTTCTTCCGCTTATTCTGTCACTTAACAACGAAAGAATGTGCACCCCCATATAGCGGGGACGTGTCGGAATTTTACCTCCGAGGCGAAAAACAGTCGGGGTTTAAGGGGATGCCGATCTTTAAATCTAATACTTGTTATAAAATTTACCTGTACAAAGGAAAATTGAGCCTGTGCATGAGAAAACCAACAATTTGGAGT
This sequence comes from Rugalucina vietnamica, assembly GCA_964017185.1. Classification (NCBI taxonomy): domain Eukaryota; kingdom Metazoa; phylum Mollusca; class Bivalvia; order Lucinida; family Lucinidae; genus Rugalucina; species Rugalucina vietnamica. Next base: position 7,095,004 of record OZ024873.1, read on the forward strand.
TCCGACCACGTCCGACACAAATCAGGCTGTACAGTCACAGAAGCAGGCTAGACTCTTGAATTTTTGGATTTAAGAAAAAGTGGAATTGTACTATCTGCGTAGCGAAAACAAAGACGCTGATCAGCTTCGCGGTTATCGGGAAGCTGGTTTGTGCCTTTGTTTTCGCATATGCAAATTGTTGGTTTTCTCATGCGGTGGCTCAATTGTGATTTTATCAGGAATACTGATAGTAATTCTTTTTTTATTTTTGTGCATGTATGTGCAGTTGGTCCAACAAATGCAGATTAATTTATGTCCAAATATGTATTTTGGTGGTCCCACTAAATTGCTTATCAGCCATTTACAAGTTGCTCCCTTGTTTGATTCTGTTCAAATCTGTGTGGAATGCTGGATAAATTTTAGACAAAACTGTTACCACAATCAGGATCTGCAGTCATCTAACTAAAATGTATGAAAGTATTTCCACACCAAGCTACAATTTTCTGGTAGAAAGCTTAAAATTTACCATATTGCTGTTTCCTATTATCAGCAAAAATGGTGAATAATACGTTTTCTGCTAGAAATACATACGTACATCTTGGTGGAAATACCTTCATACACTATTCTAGAATAACAAATACAGAAATATCAGGACCCAGTTGTTAAAAACATTGTTGGCTTAACGCTATCGTTGTTAACAAAACTAGCTACATAATGAAATGTACTGTTATTTTTGTTGAAGAAATGTGAGAATCCTCTCTCATCATGCAGAAATGCCCGTCCATCTTACCCCACTTTTATGTAGCAAGGGTATCCTTATTTTTCTTATTTTCGTTCCATCAGCGAGGCGGTTCTAACGAGTACCGACAATCTATGTTTTGAGCCAAAATAAGAACATTATAAAACTTTTTCAACTGAAAATTTTCATTTTTTTACAGCGGAAAAAAATCGCTGTGTATTGTATGGGCGTGTTTTCGTAATGTCAGTTTTTACTGTATTTTGAATATTAATGTTTGAATTTTGTACGAATTGTTAACTAACGCAGTCGGCAATTTTGAACAACTAGACCCAGGTAACTTAGTCAAAGAACTAAACTATAGATTACGATACGTTCCTTTTTACGGAGCTGTTTCCGTGATTAAAAACAAGTTTTATGTATGCTGATGTTCTGGTTGATACGGCAAATCGAAAATAATGCATGCTATCCAATTAAACTGAATTCATCATACTTATGATCAATCAAGTAAAAAAACAAAACAAAAAGTATACATATATAATTTTACCTTCAAGTCTGAATATCCAACGAAAATGGGAAATCCAGTACATGTATTGTAATTTGTGTTTGGCAAAAATGAAACCTTTGTTATTCTATTTACACAAGAGATGGCAAATCTCACACAGTACTTAATTATTTTTGTAATATCATGGGGTACAACATAGGATAGTTTTGGTGGACATTTTTTCGATCTTTCAAAATCATTTTTCTCTTTGTTGTTATAGTGAGTGACCTAGTGCACCATGTGGAGGCTATTCCACAGTAATGGAAACTGAAGCAAACCGGGAATCAACTTGAAAATGGCTGATAAGTAATTTGCTGAGACCTCTAAAAGTGCATATTTGGGCACAAATTAATCTGTGTCTGATGTTCCAACTGCACATACAAAAATATGGAAATAACTATCACTATTCCTGATAAAATCACCATTTGCATTCAGCACTCTGAGTAACACAAGTAACATTGAATGCCGACACGAGTTAAGTGAGAGTTACAGTTATACGCAAGCACATGACGTAGATACGTATGCGCATTACTGTAACTCGTGCTGTTTGGCCTTGTTACTCGAGTTACTTTTTGCGATCTCGCCACGGCGAGAGCGCATATATAATTGAACAGGGCTGGAATCTTCTTGTAAATCGACCACACTTCCGGTCGTACTTGATTGGACAAGGCAGCTTCGATTGGGTCACACTAAATAGCGCATGCCGGCTCGGGTATGAAAGCTCACGTTGAACCGAGCTGTCAGAGTCTTTTCGGTCTGTGGTTATCGCCGTGGATTTATACGTGGTCATACAGTGAAATTAGTGCTGAGAGATCGCAAGCGTTTTGGAAACGCTTATACTTGTGTTACTCGGATAGTCATGTCGAAAATCCTCATTTTTCCCATGAGAAAATAAATGTCCAGTCGTGTGAACTGAGCAACAAAAGGAGACCGAACCTAAAGTTAACATCAATTAATACCGTCAGGCATGCATTGTCCCGGTATATTGTAAAGCTAATCAAACTTGGGAACCTGTCGAAATGTCATGTTTTACGAATCAGTTATTATTATTGATATTGTTATTATTATTATTATTATTATTATTATTATTATTATTATTTTTGATTAAGTTTTACGTGCCTTAAAAGCCAATTATTTCACTCATTAACAAATCAGTAGGTGGGGCGAAAATAGGAGTACTCCAGGACAAAGCACCTGACACACCTGCAAGCAGAACTTGACTTGTCCCACATGTGACCCGTGCGGGGCTCGAACCCTACACGGCGCTCGTGGGGATCGAACCCAGGACCTCTCGCTCCAAAGTGACAGTCTGACGCTCTACCGCTTCAGCTACCGCGCTCTAGCGGGGGCTGTGACTGTGGTATCTTTGTCCCTAGATCTCACAAGAAACGTTAAGCTTAGACACGCAATCATCTGGCACCTCAGCGGTAGACATCAGAGGGGGCATTTCAGGCCCTGATAATTTTGGGAAAGAAGCTACCCCAATAGATACTGTTCCATGTTATTTCCAAAGATTGGACCTGCGTTTACTGTTATAATTTTCCCAGTCTTCAAATCGGCAACCGAAGAAATTTAAGAATTGTAGACAGTATCTTTTCCAATTATTTCTTACACGTTTTCATTTGCTTCAGCTTCATGTAACCTGCGAAAATAAAAAAAAAACAACTATATATATGCGAACAGTGCGATATGACGGACGCTGCGAACGAGGAACGTCCGAGTTCTCATCACTGTCGGTGATTAACGTGTGTTTATAGCATCCGTAATTGGGATAGATATGATCCCACTCAAACTAAAAGTTAAAAAACAACAATCATGTACTGGCTAGAATTAAGAAAATAAAGTTTTATTCCATCAAAATTTGGTTGCTCCCCGGCGACACACACAACGTGCCCGGAGACTCACCAAATAATCAATCACCCGGCTGAATCTCGATTTTCCCAGTCTTTTTTTACAAATTTTCTGAAGGTTGATAATCAGGAGCTTACTTTTCTATATTCACCAATCTGAATTAAGGTTGTTTACATTCGTAATTCGATGTAAGCATAAAAAATAAACAAAAAATACAACCGAAAGTCAACTGAAATGTTTGAGTAGTAAAATGGGGCGCACTGTGGCGATTAAACAAAATACATTTTCAACAATTTTAGGGTTTCCGGGGCTGCATCAAAGACCCTAACAGCTCCTGCAAGTGTTCGATTTGTTTTTATTTTCTGCAGTATTTTTAGCTTTCGCTTCAAAATAGAAGTAAACAAACAACATACCTTTTATCTAGTGCAAATCCCGATGTCTCACCGACACATCGCCCGATGCTTCACATTTTTCCGATTAACCCCCGTTGATTCACCGTTTTTCTAATACACCGTTTCCATAGGTTGTATTTATTACAAAACAAATAACAGTCAAACTTTATAAATATGGAAAGCTGAAACATGTGATATTTTAAAATGTCTGTTGGTATATATTGGTTTTAATTTAAAATGTCTGTTGGTATATATATTTTCAGGGTTATATGTAAAAATTACAAAATTAAAAGTGGGTTGGGGCAGAGAGGGGGGACATATGTTTTCCTCTGAAAACTCCTTCTAGTTCTACGTATAAATATCTAATTGTCAATTTAGTATTGGCCCACCTCGGCTTTTGGAGTGGGAATCCCTTTCTGATTGCGCCTTTTCCTGATCATTGCCTATTTGTACCTACATATGTTTTTTCACGTTTAGGAATTCCGGTTCCGTTTGACGGATTTTTTCTTATCAATAAAAAGAAGTACAGAACGATTTACCACACTCTGTCATCAATCGCATTTAGACATTTAATGGCTAATAAACCCAATAACAGTGACTTCGTTTAAAATTGGACCGACGCTATGTGTTCATATAGCTTTATTAAGGAAACGGGAACATTCTAAAACTCCGTGTTTCCACCTTGTCAAATCAAAATAGCCTGAACACAACTGTATTATTGTAGATCACATATTATATCGGAACGGCATCTGTGGACAAATGGGCAGTTGTCATTAAGCCCCTAAACTTACAAATGAGCTCATCTCCATAATTAGTACAGTACCAAGGCTATGGAATAAAAATAAAACTGAGATCCCTTAAGAGCAGCGAACATATTAATGAGAAAGCGGATGGGCCGTACCGCGGTTTAGGCTACTTAAGCCTCTTCAGCGACCCTATAAGATTTGGCAACATGGAGCCAAAGAGAATTTCTGTTATTTTGCATCTTTCAACAGGGTAGTCAATACAAAGACTATATAGTATAATCCAAATGGGGCGAAATATATTAAACATGGTTTAGAAAATGAATCTAAACCGATAATAATTTACTGATTTCTCAGAATACCGTCGCTGATCTCAAAGGACTAAAAGGAAAATATAATCTGCACTATGGAAAGATACCGCAATTCCATGGATTTTGTTTTCAAGTGTCTCATTGGCCGAAAAAGGCCCCTTTCCCAATGCAAATGAGGTGATTTTTCACCTAATTTGGAGAGCTAAATTCCCAATCACAGCTGAAAATTTTTGTAACAGTTCCATACGAGTACATAGTTAAATTCGAACTCTGCTGTTTGAAATGATGTTTAAAATTGATTATAATGCATATTTAAATGATTAAAAGTTAATTCACTATGATTGTGGGAAAATCATCAATTTGTAATGTAATTACAATTTCCCAATTTCAGGGTTTATGTCGCTAATTTTCCCAATCACAAAGGCCCTAGTGCCCCATCCCAAAATGGACAAACAATCCCTGGTATAAGTCTGTTTAAACTTGGATGAAAACACTAACTGCCCAATCATAAAATAACAGGTATACGCATAAATATATAAATATGTTAAATAGTGGAAAACCGTTTTACAGTTTTTAATATGCTTACTGCTCTTATTAAGCGATCTACGTTTTTCACGCCTACCTTCTCCAGACTATTATAATTTAATGTACTCACTGTCTTCCACTTAGTATGTGTTTGTTTTGTAGCTGTTAAAATGTGTGAAAATTCTTATTTTAGTTTTAATTGGTGATGTATTTGTTTGTTCTTGATGATTCATTGACTAGTTAGAGATTCACCACGAGGACCGAAGAACTAACTAAATGTTATGAACCACTGCAGAAGCTGAGGGTGATGTTATGGCCATGTAAAACGGTTTAAGCCCGCCAGTAACTTTGTGTTACTGATCGTTCCAATGCGATACTTCTGTGGTGGTTCTTTTTGTTTTATGTCTTGGTGTTTAAAATGTTTTGTGCTGTTGGCTCCTTATGTATGTCTCTTATTTTTAGTTAAGTCATCCGTGGGTATTTTTGCTCTCCCTTTTAGACCTTTGTAAAGCAATATAATTCTATTATCCTTCCTTTTTTTCTGCAGGGATTCCCATTTTAGTTTTTTAAGGATGTCAGTCATACTACCTTTTTCATATGTATAGTTCCTAGTTTCAAACCTAGCCGCACGCTTTTGCACTTTCTCCAAATTATCTATCAGACCTTCATAATGAGGGTCCCAAACTGAGCTACCATATTCAAGAATAGGTCTCACCAGACCTTTATAGGCAGCTTCTCGCACATCTTGGGGGCAAGAAAACAGATTTCGTCTCAAAAAACCAAGGGTACTATTGGCTTTGGTGCACACATTGCTGATGTGAGTATTCCATTTTAAATCCTTAGTTATTGTTACACCAATATATTTGATACTTTCAACATTTTCCAACACAGTACCCTCAAGCTTGTAAGAAGCCTGAATTTTACTAGTACGTTTATTTGTCAGCTGCACCATGTTGCACTTGACAGGTTGAAATCTCAGATCCCATTTCCTGGCCCAACTACCTAATCGATCAATATCCTTCTGAAGTTTCACTGTATCCTCCACATTCTTAATTTTACGATAACAAACACAATCATCAGCAAAGAGTCTGATTTCCGATTCAATATCTGAGTTGATATCATTTATATGCAACGAAAACAACAAGGGGCCAAGAACGGTGCCCTGTGGGACACCAGATACAACAGGAGCCCAGTCTGATTTAACGCCATTAACCACAACTCTTTGTTGTCTATAGCAAAGGAAGGCATCAATCCATTTAATTGTCTTCCCACCCATTCCATAACTGAACAATTTGCTTTTAAGGAGTTCATGCGGAGGAGTGTCAAAAGCTTTTTCAAAATCCAAGATAAATGTATCAACCTGACCTTGATTGTCTAAGATTTTTGCCCAGTCATCAGTCACTGTAGCTAACTGGGTTTCACAACCAACTATGGGATTTCCTGAATGCATGTTGCCTGTCCGTCAAAAGCTTATGATGCTCCAAATGAGACATGATATTAGAACAGACTATATGTTCCAGAAGTTTGCAGGGTACGCAGGTCAAGGAAACTGGACGATAGTTGCAAGCAAGAGACCTGTCAGCCTTTTAGAACAGGGGACAAATTTTTGCTAAAGACCATTCTTTGGGGATTTCACCCGAGTCTATTGACTGTTGAAAACGATATGCAAAAACAGGACCTAGCTCAGATGCCAATTCCTTAAGAACTCGAGGATGAAGCTCATCAGGACCTAAAGCTTTCGACGGGTTCAGACCTTTCAGAAGTTTTGTTACACCTTCTTTGGATACCACTATGTCTTCCATAAACGGGGCTTTTCTATTCAAAAGAGGGACCTGGCTATGTTCAGTTTTGGTGAACACATCCGTAAACTGACCATTGAATTCACCAGCCGTTTCAAAATCTGTTTCAGCAAAACCACCTCCATTTCGCTTTTTCAAAGGGGGGAAACCTTGAACATCTTTTTTCTGACTATTTATGTACCGATAAAAATCTCTTGGATTATCCTTACCATCACCAACCAAGTTATTTACATACAACCCATGCTGTTTTCTGATATCTGCTTTGATTTCCCTTCTCAAAGTTTCAGACCACCTATTGAGTGGCCACCTATTGGGAAAATAGCTGCTCATTCGGCTTACGAATTGTTTTTTGGTATAAGTACCTGATTGTTAGTTTGGTTTTATCCCATCTCGGTTTTTGGAGTGGGAATCTTTCTCTGATTGCGCCTTTTCCTCATCTTTGCCTACTTGTACCTTTTTACGATCGAGCCATATCATTCCATTGCCATATTTCCAGACTTTCTGTATCGAAGGTGTTGCCGGTCTTTGCTCTCAATAATCCATTGAACGATTCCGTCATTTCTTTCTTTAGATTTTGCCTATTTCTGATACACGTAAGTATTTATTAACCTCGCTGTGCTAGCAGTTTGTTGAGAAGAGTTTGCCGTTCGCGCAGTTCAACACACACAAAAACTCCGATGACAAGTTTGTAAGATTTCTTTATTTTAATAATTTAAGCAAAAATATAATGACGTCTTATCAATTATAAATCCAATAGCAACTGGTGTTTTGAGTACGTTTTAAAGACGTCACGTAAATATGTAACGTCCTATTACGAAAGTCACGTTTAAACCTAATATCCTTCTGTCCATCTAGCTTTACATGGTCGTTTGTGAAGCTCAGTTATAGTAACCTAACCTTGGATGTGCGCTATAGAATTTTACAATTCAGTATAATACATTTCATTACTTGTTTGTCTGTCCAGAAAAGTAGAGCACAGTTGATTACTTTATCAGCCAACCCGACCTATTGTGGCCGATTGACTTACCCATTATTCTCAATTTAGTGTTTCCTTTTTATGGGGCGTCGGAAAAGATATTTAGTTTTAATGCATGTACGCAAAACAAATAGCATAGCTCCAAACTGAACTCTGGTTTCTGTGATGTCACATCTATTACTTTACTCTGTACCATTACGAAAACTCGCCCGTGCAATATACAGAGATTTTTTAAAGCGTAACAAAATGAAAATTTGCCGTAGAAACATTTTTGATATTTTTCTTATTTTTGCTCAAAACATAAATCGTGGGTATACGTTAGAACAGCCTCGCCGAGGCGGTTCTAACGAGTACCCACAATCTATGTTTTGGTGCAAAAATAATAAGAAAATAGGTATACCCCTTCATACCCCAGTTTCGCAATATAAAATATAATTCCAGCGTGCAGGACACCAGACTTACGTGGGGTCAACAAATTCGAAGAGGATATCAACAGGATGTCACGTGGCCAAGAGCTGTAAAATCACAATTTACGGAATTGTAATTTACCGAACGTAAGCCTCGGAGAAAAGATATGTTCGTGCCTAGCAGCTTCCTATAGGAGGATAATGATAGACTATGAAGGATAATTGAATTGCGTCTAGAAGTGTCAACAAAAAATTCTATATTCATAATCGAATTAAGTAAAGGAACGTATCGAAGGTTATATATATTTAACACCCAAACGTCTTCAACAGGATTATTCTTATCATTGTTTCTAAATTCAATGTCTGGCTGCAGACACACAATCATACAAACAAGATTTTCATGATGACATGAATTCAGAAACGTTTTCACTGAAGTGTAAAGGGTTCCGTGCGACGAGCTTGTCCACATACGATTTTTCTACTCTGTATACAGGTGTGTTCAGTTATTAATATACCTCTGAGATTTTTGGAAATAAATTGACAAAACATCTTGTTTTTGAACAATCGTCACGAGCAAGAAATGGACAACTTGAATTTGTTCATATACGTAATGCGTTAAATATGAGTATGAATATTTACTCTGTACATAAAACTGCCAGATCTTGTTATTTTGTATGCCTTACTTGATTACATAGCATATGGAGCCAAATTTTAACATAAAAAATCGCCGATGTTAATGTTTCACAGATTCCACAAGAAACCATGGTTTATGGTTTGTAATTTTTATTTGTAAATTATGAAAGAATAACCACTTTTGTACTAAGGCTGAAAACCTACGTTTTGGCAGAATACAAAGCCATGACTCCACAGTGTTTGAAGACATGCTTACCTCATGAAAGAACCCGCCAGAAAGCTTTGGTCGTAAAACCGTCCTGGGAGACTATTAGTTTTCTTGCAAAATAATAAATAAAATATAAAGGTTTGATCCTTTGGAAGCAGTAAAAACATTCAAAGGGAGATAGTATGGACTATATTGCGCAATTAAAATAACACTGACATGCTTAGTTTTATACTGTAAAAACCGCTTTACCATGAAATTAGAAACTCTACAATGAATAAAACCCGGGGTGTAACTTTGTAAATAGTGCTCATAAAGACACCAAATTTTCAGCGATAGTACAAAAATAGGTAGGTAGTCTTTCATAATTTTTAAATAAAATTACAAGCCATAAACCATGGTTCCTTGTGGAATCTTTGTAACTTGAAATTTGTGTCATCAATTTGGTCCCATATATCATGTAATCAGTTTACAAGATCTGGAAGTTTTTTATACAGAGCAAATATTACAGTTTATAAACAAACTCATCCAGTTGTCCATTTCTTGTCCGTGACGATTGTTCAAAAAGAAGGAGTTGTTAATTTATTTCTCAATATTTCAGGGGTATATCAATAACTGAACGCATCTGTACAATGTACCAAATCGCCACATAATCTGATTAAGGAAAAACGTCTTGATTTGACAGAGTGGATCTTCAAAAGAGCATTAAAATAATGTTTTTGTTTTTATTTATTTGGCCTGTAATGACAGAAAAGCTTTTTTCACTTCCTCTGACCAAAGTCGATATACTCTTTGTTCATGTCAGAATGTATGCGACGCCTTATCGTGTCTCCTAGATATTAATATTAATATTAGATTAGAGACCACATTATACAGACCAATTGTTGGAATTCCGATGGGTACAAATTGCTCCGCTTTCGTAGCTGATTTATTTTGATACTGCTACGAAAGAGATTTCATGGATTCTCTTAAACATGACAGTCAAACGGACTTACACGATTAGTATCTATAGAAAACTTGTATCCAGAATGCAGATGGAGCTCCTTAGCTGAAAAACCCAACATCACAAACTTACTTTTATGTATAGAGCCAATAACAATCTTGTACCAACATATATAACTGATCTAATTCCCCCAGTTATACGGGAAACAACTAATTATCCGCTCAGAAATCAAAATAATATCACAACGCCTTACTGCAGAACAGAATTATTTGAAAAAAATCATGCATACCCTCGTCAATATCTCTATAGAATTCTTTAGATGATAATCTAAGAAACTGTCCCTCGATTGATTCATCTAAATTTATTCTTAAAAAGGAAAGCACTTTAAGTAAAGTACCCATCTATTATACATATGGTGACAGATTTTTATCAGTAATGCATGCACGAATCAGAAACAAATGTAGCAATTTGTCAAATGACCTGTGTCTCAATCACCTAACTCAAAATCCCTCTTGTAGCTGCAACTCTGAAATCGAAAACGCAGAGCACTATTTCTTTCGTTGTCCTAAGTCTGTTAACGAACGTATAACTATGTTTCGTGAAACACATTGTTTCCATCCACTTAACTTAAACAAGCTTCTGACCGGTGATAGTAATCTAACTATTCAGAATAACGCAAAAATATTTGAAGCAGTTCAAAGAATATCAAGAGTACTAAGAGATTTTCGAACACATAGACATTCCAACGACATATTTCACATTTATTATATAAATTGCCCGTATGATTTTCTTGTTTAAACGTTAGTTATTGTAGTTGTTTTTTTTATCTTTTCACCACTGCTGACCCTTGCTATGGACTTCTTGACAGGACACTCAATTCGCTTATTACTTTATCAATTTATTTATTTACTTATTTATTTATTTATCATTTTATTCATTTTATTTATTTATTTATTTATTTATTTATTTATTTATTATATTAGCTGACTACCTTTAAAATGTATTTATATATGTATATATTTCATTGTAAATCAAAATCAAGACTCTGCATTTATGTATTTTGTATTTGTATTTATAATCATGTGACCATATAATAATTGTTGATGTTGTACATATTAGGGGGAGGGCCGTAACTTACGTTGGAAGAACTTGTGGCCCAACCCCATTGCTTACATGTTCATGTAGATATATGGCAATTAGATATGTTTAACAAGTCAAACTGATGTTATCGAGGCTTTAAATTCGACTTCTAGGTACCTCGGTTACCTTTTAAACATTGACACTCCTTATTTTGAAGGCATGGTCAATCAAAATTATCTACCTGAACAACAGTTGAATAAAGCCAACACCACACAGATACCGAAGCCCCCTTTTTAGATTCACATCTTTCTATTGCCAATGGATTCGTCTGATATAAATTTAATGGTAAACGCAATGACTTTGATTTTGATATAGTAAATTTTCCGTTTTTGATTGGTGACGTTCCTCGCCGTGCTTCTTATGGTGTATACATTTCGCAACATATTAGGTTTGCTAGAGTCTGCAATCAAGTTGCGGACTTCAACGCGCGAAATAAATGATTAACAACTACACGTATCCAGCAGGGATATCGGTATCATAAACTTCGAAAAATATTTTTCTTGATTTTATCGCAGACACTATATAAATGGTTTTCCAAAATTAATGTTGGGCTAAAGACACTTTTGCGTGGGGCCTTTCAGAACCAGAATTTTATGGTGACTTGGTTTAAAAATTTAAGAAACCTATAGTTCAGAAAAATTATATGTTACAGACGCATCGGTTATTACTTAAATGTAATGCGACAGTCTGCATGCTTAGTTTTTAACCCGATCATGGTTGATAGCTTTGCTGACTTCTTTACTTGCACGCCGGTGGGTCAGACTCTATGATGGCCCCGACATAAAGCTTTTCATTCAGTTGGTTGGGGCAGAAGCTTCTAGTCTGATGCTTGGCCCACCTGGGGTTAAATTTTTACTTTTTTTTTTTTTTTTTTTTTTTTTTTTTTTTTTTTTTTTTTTTTTTGCTCCGTTTTTTTTTTTTTTTTTTTTTGCCCTCGGGCTTGATTCATCATCATGGTGGATATCATGATTTATTTGTCAATTTATTTTTTTTCCTACCTCTGTTTATGGAGTGGGAATTTCTTTCTGACTGCGCATGTTTCTGATCATTCCTAATTGTACCTTTCAATAGGTAGCGCTATTCATTACAGAATTATTGGCTACAATTTGTTTGACCAAATCAAGGTTCTTAAAAATTCAAGAAAAATAGGGCGGGTCATATTTCGACGAACCACTTACAACCACGCAAATAGCAGCTTAGCCTACTTGTACTTTTTTTTAGCAATCCAGGTGTTTCAAGCATCTATTAACAAGTTGTCAAAAATGAAATTGACATTTCCTGTCCAATATTTGTATCATCACCTTATATACCTCTGACTTGTCAGAGTAAACTGAAATTGAAAGATGTTGATTTCTTTTTTCAAAAATATCAAAAATTAAATTGGTTGTTTGAAAACCAGAGGACCAATGGTCATGCAAACGCTCACCTGAGATCTGTTTTATATACCAATAAACATGTTTGAATATTATGGACAATAGCCCCAGTAAAGGGGCAGATTTCAAAATAATCAATATCCTGTTCATTTGCCAATTTACTACAAGTCTTTCTTTTCAACTGACATTTTAACAGTTTTACCCATTCGATGGCATGGGTGACCTATGTTGACCTTGTCGTTAAATATGTTAAGGTCACCACAGGGTCATGATTTATACATATTGTAGTACTTTAGACATCGATGCTTCATGACATGCCAAGTTTCTCTGATATCGGTCTGCCGGTTCCGGAGAAGAAGATTTTTGAAGGGTTTTATCATATATGGGCATGGCAACCATCTTGGTCATGTGACCTGGATTATTTATATACACGTTGGTAACCCTATCCTATAGATTCTTCACATAAAATTTGGCTTTGATAAGCTGAGTGGTTTCAGAGAAGAAGATGTTTGAATATTATGGAAATATACATGTACTGCCCCGGGTTGGGGGTATATGAGCTCCTGGGGACCATATTGTTAGAATCATTAATATTCAACCCTACTGCGCATTTCCTGCAAGACCTTCACTTAAAATTACATTTTAAAAGTTTTCCCCATTTAAGTGCATTGGCGACCTATGCTGACCTTGCCGTAAAATAGGTCAAGGTCATCGCAGGATCATGATTTATATACTCATTGTAGTACTTGAGCCATCGATACTTCATGCCAAGTTTCGTTGAAATCGGTCTACCAGTTCCGGAGAAGAAGATTTTTAAAGGGTTTTTACCATATATGGGCATGGCGGTCATCTTGGTCATGTGACCTGAATTATTTTTATATACATGTACATTGATTCCCCTTTCCTATAGATGCTTCATACAAAATTTGGCTTTGATTGGCCAAACAGTTTCAGAGAAGATGTTTGAATATAATGGTAATATACATGTATATTGCCGCGGGGTTGGGGCATATGAGCTCCTGGGGTCCATTTTTTCAGAATCATTAATATTCAGTCATGTTGCCCATTTCCGGCAAGTTTCTCCCTTTTAATGACATTTTAACATTTTCTCCCATTCAAAAGCATAGGCGATGTATGTTGACCTTGCCGTAAAATAGGTCAAGGTCATCACAGGGTCATGATTTACATATACATTGTAGTACCTGAGTCATCAATGCTTCGTGCCAAGTTTCGTTGAAATCGGCCCACCAGTTCCGGAGAAGTAGATTTTTGAAGGGGTTTTAGCATATATGGGCATAGCGGCCATCTTGGTCATGTGACCTGGATTATTTATATATACATTGGTTCCCCCTTCCTATAGATGCTTCATATAAAATTTGGTTTTGATCGGCCAAGTGGTTTCAGAGGAGAAGATCTTTGAAATTGTGGGCGGCCGACGACGGACGGACGCTGGAGCATGGCCATCCTATAAGCTCACCTTGTGAGCCTTCGGCTCAGGTGAGCTTATAATGAAGCAGACTGTCACGGACTGACTCTACTTAATATAAAGTCAGAGGATACAATGGCTTGTTGTGCCCAACAAATCATGTATCGAATGACCAAGGGTATACGCTTCCTGCTATGAATGACCAGCAAATCTATGGGAGGGTTCAATTAAACAGAATTTTCAAATTATGATGATTTATTTATAATGATGTTTAAAGTGAGAAGCAAAGAAGGAGAAAAAAGATAGAAAGAGATTACAAAAGAAATTACTGAGAAAAGAAAAAAAAAATACGTCCTTTGTTCATCAATGTCCCACACACTTTCCCATTGGCATCTCCGGGTATACTGTCACACGTTCGTCTCACTAGTACACTCCACACCACTGCTTGCAAAAACAGTCCAGTGTTCCCAATACGAACTGTAGACCACGCCCGTCCATAGTAAACCAAACACCAATGATTTTATATCGTCCCGTTTATACCGTCACTGCCACATCATATAGTTTAGCCCAGTTTAGTTTCAGGAATTCAGATTACGTCCATAGATTACAATTTCAGCTTCAAGGCCTGAAATAAAGTAACTGTGTCTTAACAACAAAATAACTGATAGTGTCGCAATTTATCATAACGAAATCTCCTGCAGCTATGCACGTCACAACATCCAATGCAAATAACCTCCCACAATTCCGTACCCCGGAACTGTATTAGTTTATTCGCTAGATTGCTTGTACTATACATATAAACTATAATACTCCAGTATCTACATTGAAACATTTATTCACATGTACGATACCGTTAAGCCATATATGTCGCGAACTAACCCTAGTTCCTTACCCAGCGACATCACAAGCAAATCTCCGACATGCATCCACAATTCCTCACCCAGGAATTGGTCCTGCCAATCTATGACCAAATTCATAGAAAGCCATTTCTCAGAATACGATAAATCTTGCGAGACAATCTTGTTACAATATTAAACCTTTCTTAAATGACATCACTAATTTCAGTAATAGCGAATATTCTTAATGACGTCATTAACGTCAAATTTAAGCGTTACGTTACTATAACATAAAACTTAAAATCTGAAATTTCCAGCCTTACAGCTTTGTTCCGAGTCAACATTAACTTCCTTTATGATGAGATGATTAGATAACATAACATAACA
Organism: Rugalucina vietnamica; assembly: GCA_964017185.1. Lineage (NCBI taxonomy): Eukaryota > Metazoa > Mollusca > Bivalvia > Lucinida > Lucinidae > Rugalucina > Rugalucina vietnamica. The sequence goes on from OZ024873.1 coordinate 7,110,210, forward strand.
TGAAACTAAATGTACGTCAACGACAATAACGTCGCTACAAGTAACGTAGCACATAACAGAAATTTCCATTTTACAACTTTGGTTGACATACATACCGCGCAATGTCATTCTTACGCGAAATTTAATACATAAAAACTAAACCAATGCCGCTTCACGGCAACGTAGCGTGCAGAAATATAGAAATTTTCATTTTTACAACCCTATCAATGTGCTTTCCACCATAATGAGCTACATTATTATGGCTATACAATCTCACTGTACAAAATGTATATTTATGAACTGTTATAACTTACCGACGGCCGACTACTCAGACTGGCGCTGACCATGACCAGGTGTACCAGATAAACCCATATCCAAACATCTCAAATTCATGCCCAATCTTTACATTCCTTCCGATAATTCATATTGACTTCACACAAAATAAGCTGCCTATTTATACGCATAAGTTTGTGAACATTTCCCTGAAAACCATACCGTTTTCCATCATATATTCTAAAACCATTCATCAGAACATGTGAATAACCCACCGTTAGCAAGTAAATAACAATTCTAAATGCACATACCCTGACAACCACACCCAGATCAGCTTGCAAAAAGTTATATTGCTAACCATAAAATCGGCAATACAAATTTTCTCTGGATTATACCTCAAGGTGTAAATCATACGATTCAAATCCCCGGACTTCATGTTTTCGTTAGAGCCGTGTCACTCTCAGAAACCATTTATGGCAAACTGATAAAACACGAATCTGAGCCCAGTACAGAATCCAATTAAACTGCACATAATGCCAATTTCCACGCCACAAATCAACAAATACCATAACACAAAAAGAATGTTAAAATATCACAATTGAGCATAAAATTCTTCATGGCACAAATATTTTTTTGCCGTGTCTAACATACATAGATATCCTTGACAATGCAGTAAGCATGTCATGTTTACTCCTGTGTAAGTTTCCCAAATACCTATTATGCTCAACTAAACATTTAAAAAATCAAACAAATTATCCAAACCCCACAAACAGCAAAAGTACATTTTTTATCGTGACACAGACCAAGGTGATTGTTTGACAGCTTTTGGAATTGAACAACTTTTTTCTATATTTAAATTACACCTGGATGACTGTTGTAAACTGTCTATTTCTTGTCTTTGACAACTGATTTTGAGATGTCTGAAACTTTTGAATTGCTAAGCTGGTATTTGCGTGGTTGTATTATGAAAGCTAATCTGCAAACAGGCAATGAAAGCCAGACAATAATGCCGTTATTATGGGAATTTCAGGGAGTCTGAATCAAATTAAAGACAACAGTACGTAAATCAAAACAAGATCGAATAGCCATAATGCTACTAAATATTTAAAAATAAGTTTCCATTTTCATAATATATATTTATACTAATTTAATAACAGAAAAAAAATATTTAATCTGCAATATGAAATGATACATGGGATGTAAGTGTACATTTCATTTATAATGGGCTGACAAATGCTTTTCTTTAATTAAAACAGAAATTGCGATAGAAAATATATGGTAATAACAAATCGTCATGAAAGAAATGTCTCAAAGACTTTTAACAATCTGAATCAAGCACGCTTCCACTTTTCCATGACAAAATATAGTATCGGAGAGCAATTTTTGAAGATCAGTGTGTGATCAGCTTCGGGATCTATATGTTTTATTTCAAATGTTAATCAATGTCTGAGCTCTCGCCCACATTTACACAGGGGTTTAATTTCAATGTAAAGATGCGTGATTATAATTATATAAAGCACAAAACGGGAAGAGCCGTCTTTTTCAAGACAACATTAGACATGTAAAAAAAATTCAGATGATTTACGGGCTCCAAGACATTTAATAAGAATCGATTTATGACATGGCATTTATCTCAGAAAAGCCTTCTGAAAGAAGTAATTTAAAAATTTAAATTCATTAAAACAAATATTGAAAAACTGCATATCACGTTGGCGGCAAAATTATTTCCAACACAAAAACATTACTTATATTTTTGGATAACTTATCTTTTCTTTTTTTTTTATTCTTGATTATTTATTTCGAGTAATTTTTTGCGAATCTTGCATGCTTTCTACTGTATGAATGTTGTCACCTTTACACTGAAAAAAGTTATAAGTTTCAAACTCATTTTTGTTTTCTTAGCCATGTTCAAAATTGGATGATTATTTGCCTAAAGTCGTGTCTTTCCAGTAAGTAAAGTTGCAAAGTGTTCACAAATAATTTTCTTTCACTAAACGCGTTTTTTAGTAAAAGTGCAAAAATGCGGTGGTTTTTTTTTTTTTTTTTTTTTTTTTTTTTTTTTTTTTAAATTGACCAAAGCACAACATTTATTGAAATTAGGAGCAGCTGCCATCAAAGGGGCATTTCTGGCTTGGATATACATCAAGCATTCGAATTTTCTCTATTGGTAGACTTTTACGCATTTTTAAAAATTCTCTATTTTCTAGACTTTGTGCCTCTTAAACATGTTAATCCATGTTGCATAGGACGCGCGGTGGCGTAGTGGCAGAGAGTCGGAGTCCGATGTTACATACGTATAGATTATAACTTGAATGTTATGCGACAGTCTGCATGCTTAGTTTTTAACCCAATCATGGTTGATTACTATGCTGCCTCCTTTAATTGCACGCCGGTTGGTCGGACTCCGATGTTACATACGTATAGATTATAACTTGAATGTTATGCGACAGTCTGCATGCTTAGTTTTTAACCCAATCATGGTTGATTACTATGCTGCCTCCTTTAATTGCACGCCGGTTGGTCGGACTCCGATGTTACATACGTATAGATTATAACTTGAATGTTATGCGACAGTCTGCATGCTTAGTTTTTAACCCAATCATGGTTGATTACTATGCTGCCTCCTTTAATTGCACGCCGGTTGGTCGGACTCCGATGTTACATACGTATAGATTATAACTTGAATGTTATGCGACAGTCTGCATGCTTAGTTTTTAACCCAATCATGGTTGATTACTATGCTGCCTCCTTTAATTGCACGCCGGTTGGTCGGACTCCGATGTTACATACGTATAGATTATAACTTGAATGTTATGCGACAGTCTGCATGCTTAGTTTTTAACCCAATCATGGTTGATTACTATGCTGCCTCCTTTAATTGCACGCCGGTTGGTCGGACTCCGATGTTACATACGTATAGATTATAACTTGAATGTTATGCGACAGTCTGCATGCTTAGCTTTTAACCCAATCATGGTTGATAACTATGCTGCCTTCTTTAATTGCACGCCGTTTGGTCGGGCGTCAGACTCTATGATGGTTCCGACTTAAGCTATTCATTTTAGTTGGTTGGGGCGGGAGCTTCTTGTCTGTTACTTGGCCTACCGGGGCCCAACTGGTGTTTTACTTTTGCTCCGTAGTTATTCGGCGCCCAGAGATCTCCATCGTCGGGCAGCTTACTCAATCTGTGAGTCCTCGTTTTTGATTCATCGGGATGTTTATCATGATTTATTTGTTCCTTCTTGATGATTCATTGACTAGTTAGCGATTCACCACGAGGACCGAATAATTAACTAAATGTTATGAACCACTGCAGAAGCTGAGGGTGATGTTATGGCCATGTAAAATCGATTTAGGCCCGCCAGTAATTTTATATTACCGATCGTTCCAAGGAGATACTTCTGTGGTGGTTCTTATTGTTTTATGTATTGGTGTTTAAAATTTTTGTGCTGTTGGCGCCACATTTATGTTTTCATATTTTTAGTTACATTTAGATAACTGATTGGCCACCTATTGGGAAAATAGCTGTTCATTCGGCTTTCGATATGTTTTCATGGTATAAGTACCTGATTGTTAATTTAGTCTGTTCCCACCTCGGTTTTTGGAGTGTGAATCTTTTTTCTGATTGCGTCTATTCCTGATCTTTGCCTAATTGTACCTTTTTGTTCAGTGTAGATAATATCCTAGCCATGCAGTTCCTAGGGAAGCCTCCCAGATGCAGGCTACCAGTAATAAATACACATTTAAGGATTTAGCATTAACTAAGTGTTATTGTCTCCAATACACATCGAAAAGAACAAATTATCTTAAATTATGATACCTACGTGGCAAATACATCGATTTGTGTCTGTAACAATTGAGCCACCTCGTGGGAAAACCAACAATGTGGTTTCCGAACAGGTCCGACACAAACCGGTCTGTGCAGTTACAGAAAAGAGCTAGAATCTTGAAATTTCGGATTCAAGTAGAAGAGGAACTGTACTATCCGGGTAGCGAAAACAAAGAAGCTGACTGCGAAGCTGATCTGCGCCTTTGTTTTCGCTTAGGGGTTTTCCCATGTGGTGGCTCAATTGCTTAGCGAAAACAACAATCATACAAGTTAGCGCCTCTCGTGGCTATTGCATCGCGTTATTTTAGGATAGAAACGGAAAGAAACGCAGTAGGGTCATAGCTTACGGTTTTTTTTTTTTTCCGCTGTTATATGGATTTTAAGAGGTTGCAAAGAAATATCATTTACAGAAGAATCGTAAGCATTGCAAATAATTGAAGTTGATACGCCAAGCATAAGACTTGTATAAGGCCAAGCGCTTTGGTTGTCTAATTTGTATTTCCTCTTATGTCAAGCGGAAAATTGCTCTACAATGACGCTTCAGAACCTATTTGGGGGATTATGTTTTCTTGGTCTGCCTGCAGTTTCTAAAACATGGTGTACTTGTACACATTATATACCGAGATTGCTTATCGGTGGCGTTTGATACCGAGTTTTATCATGACCCTCTTTGTATCTACTGTTGAAAAAATAAGCAATGGCCAGGAACCAGCGCAAGCACAGCCCAAAAAGGCCAAGTATGAAAATAAGCTTTATAATATATATATATATAAAGAGACATATCAATCATGTAATTGGTTGGCCATTTGTTACCTACGGAGGCTGAGCAAAATGTTCGTGGACTTTGTCAATAAAATCAAAAGTACTGATGCGATTTCTCTAAATTTACTGTATGTTTGCATTCATTTTATATCATCATACTATAAATTGAGCAACGTTTGTCTGTTTGTTTGTTCCCCTACTCCTCCCAGGTCCTTGGGCCGATCTTCACCAAACTTGGAGGGAAGGTGGAGGGCGGCCCCGGATATTAGCTTAAGGGGTTCGTTTTTTGAAAGGTCAAGGTCATCAAGGTCAAAGGTCAAATTTATGTTGTTTTTTTTCTGTTTGTTCCCCTACTTCTCCCAGGTCCTTGGGCCAATCTATACCAAACTTGGTGGGAAGGTTGAGGGCGGCCCCGGATATTAGCTCGAGGGGTTCATTTTTAAAGGTCAAGGACATCGAGGTAATTTCTATATCTCGGCAATCCTTGGTCCGATTTGCATGAAACTTGGTGAGTGTATACAGGTTGATTTATGCGTCCAATTGGGTCAAAGGTCATCGAGGTCAAAGGTCAAATTTGTTTTTTTTTTCTGTTGGTCATGTTTTTTTTTTCTGTTTGTTCCCCTCCTTCTCCCAGGTCCTTGGGCCGATCTTCACCAAACTTGGTGGGAAGGTTGACGGCGGCCCCGGATATTAGCTCGAGGGGTTCATTTTTAAAGGTCAAGGTCATCGAGGTCAAAGGTCAAATTTCTGTATCTCGGCAGTCCTTGGTCCGATTTGCATGAAACTTGGTAAATGTATACAGGTTGATCCCTGATTAAGATTTATGGGTCCAATTGGGTCAAAGGTCATCGAGGTCAAAGGTCAAATTTATTTTTTTTGTTTGTTCCTCCCAGGTCCTTTGGCCGATCTTCACCAAACTTGGTGGGAAGGTTGAGGGCGGCCCCGGATTTTAGCTCGAGGGATTCATTTTTTAAAGGTCAATGTCATCGAGGTCAAAGGTCATATTTCTGTATCTCGGCAGTCCTGGGTCCAATTTGCATGAAACTTGGTGAGTGTATACAAGTTGATCCCTGATTAAGATTTATGGGTCCAATTGGGTCAAAGGTCATCGAGGTCAAAGGTCAAATTTATGTTGTTTTTTTTCTGTTTGTTCCTCCCAGGTCCTTAAACCGATCTTCACCAAACTTGGAGGAAAGGTGGAGGGCAGCCCCGGATAGTAGCTTGAGGAGTTCATTTTTTGAAAGGTCAAGGTCATCGAGGTCAAAGGTCAAATTTATGTTCTTTTTCTTTTTGTTCCCCTACTTCTCCCAGGTCCTTTTGCCGATCTTCACCAAATTTGGTGGGAAGGTGGAGGGCGGCCCCAGATATTAGCTCGAGGGGTTCATTTTTTAAAGCTCAAGGTCATCGAGGTCAGAGGTCAAATATCTGTATCTCGGTCCCTTCACTTTAAAGATTCGGTCATTTTTTCTCTTTTCTTCTGTGTATGTCTTATTTGAGATTGTGTGTGTGTGTATGTGTGTGTCTTTTTTCTCTTCATCGCCGCAATCATCTTACTGCTACGTCGAGACGGGTAAAATTTACTAGTATGAACAAATGTGGAAAGTTTCGGACAAGTCGCCTGATAAACGTCGTTGCTATGACACTTTGTTTGATGCGTTTTAGGGCTACCTGGAGCACACCACGACGTTTTAAAACGTCATTTGACATCGGGATTTCTGTATACGTTGGCCGGGTCAAAAGTTCCTGTAAAAAACATTATGTCTCATTTGACTTAAAGCAAATTTTCATATATTTATTCCACTTCCGTTAAGGACTACAGTCGAAAGTTTAAGGCAAATCCATAGAAAATTTTAGTTTTTATGACAATTTCTGCGACAGGCCTTAGGATTATTCAGGTCATGCCATGACGTTTAAGTTGTTTGACGTAGATTTTTGTCTGCTTACTTGTTGTTTTAATAGCTATTTCTTTGTGACTAACACTTTGCACATCATTAAACAATGTTGAATGTTTCAGTCCTGATGTGTCTCTAGATGACTGTAACAAATTCAACGCTTCTGTAGGTTTTATTAAAAAGTCTTGCATAAGTTTTATTGATGTGCGAGTTTATCGGTAACGTCATTTTTACTGTAGTTTTGCTTATACATGTCTTTCAGAAAGTGTCGCTGTAGCATTGTCTTTTGAATGTGAGGACTGAAATTTCTCATTTCAAGCCAAATTATATTCTTATCAATATTTCCATAATTCAAAATGATTTGGATAGGGCGTTTTTAAAATATATTTATATTTATAAACATGTAACTAGAGATTCTACGACGTGCTCCGGGATAGCAAACCCCACGTGTTTGTCAATGTAATTCAACCAATCAAAAATAAGATTCGACAAATAACATTCTACATGAATATTGACAATAGACCACTATTACACTTGTGAAAATACGAAAACAATCGGACGTCAATTATACAAGTTATTAAGTAAGTGCTCGAACTTTTTGCTCGCCCCTCGTACGATTAACTTTTCCTATTAGATCAACATGTTTAATGTGCAATGATTTAATTTCTTTGAGCAGACACACAAAAAGGTACGTACATGCAGAAAAACACAACAGAAGTATCGCCTATAAACAGCCAGTGGACGTCACATCTGTAAAAGTACCGTGGATCGTTAACGAATTGCATTTCAGATGGTAAAGTATTCGAAAAATCAGTTTATCTATAATATGCCGCCAAGGTATCATGACAGATTTATTCTAGTTATACATTCACAATACATTGTAAGGAACAAACTACTAGAGAAACGTGTTTTGTACCCATTGGAGCGTCAACAAATAGATACAAAGATGATAGTACGTGAAATCCAAAGAATAGGTTGACACAGTGTTCTTGTGGACAAGGATCAACATCGCCACAGACTTACTGATGGAAGGCAAAATCAATTTGCTCCGCAGCCTTGACATTGATATAAACTAATTAGCCTTACCAGACGCTGCATTTTTTCTGTCCATCCACGCTGCACTTTGCTGCATTCATAATTGTATAATAAACTAGACAAATCAATCATACAAAGTGACAAACTAGTTTGTTTTGCCAGAGGCTGCATTTTTCTGTCTATCCACACCGTACGTTGCATTCGTAATTGGATAAGCTAGACGAATCGGTAAAAGTCCAGTGGCTGTAGGCTTAGCTTTATATTTTCCCACAGGAGGGACATAATTACCGTATTGGTCCCTTTGATCACGCGTGCCCCTACCGACAGGAACCAGGAACCAGGTCCCGAGGTTATAAAACTTTTTTCATGCTCAGCTCAGCTGAGACTAAAATTCATCCTGCTCATAAATGTTAAAATGCCAACTTTCCAACTGCTGACTTGGTCATCCTGTGACGAGGCTGCTGACAAAATAATACATGAATGCATAATGCGCCCCCACTCTAAAAGACTTAGTATCAATGGAGAAGAGGCTTGTACTTTAGCTTGAAAAAGAAAACGTTTCAAAAGTATAGAGTTACCCATGATGTGCAATAATAATTATGAGTGTTGTTACCGCATCATAGACTGCTTAATCTGTACAGAAAATGAGAATAAATTCAAATATTGATGATATTTCAGTTTGGAAAACAGTATAAAGAGAGCTTGGAAAGCTATATCTTGTGTTTTGTACAGTTTTATGTCGACAAGGCCACGCACAAACATCGCATTATATAAAACACAAAAACTAAATGTTTCTAATGACCTCCGAAAGCACTCTGCCCTAGAAATCTAGTTTTAAAATCAGAACTCATAAACAGCCTTCTTTTCTACTTGTTAAATTCTTAATTAATATTTCAAGTGCAGCGGGATGTTTAATCAAAATTATCACGTGATCTCAGTTTCACGCATATTCATGTGCATTCAAGGAATATTTTTGCAAATGTAATTGAGCTGAAAATGACACAACTAAGAAAAAGAAACTGTAGAAAATCAAAAATACAAAATAGATGATACGCCATGATATACACGTTGTTCTAAAATAGATTGTTCAACGCGTTTAGGCATTTCTTAGTAATAAAATATTTGGAGTGTCACCATGTATGATCAAGTTTAACTCATCGTATTAGATGAGTTTCGGAAAAACAAAACATAAAGCGATAATTGACTTAAGTTCGACGTATGCTGATAATGTACGTGGGTTGGGATTTAAGTTCGTAGACTTTCTTTGTAAAAGTTCAAATGTCTGTCACACAGAAATTAAAATGCTATAATCTGAAAATACATTCTTTTTCCTATCATATAAGATATAAAGCATTGTTCTACTCGAAACAGTATTCGCACAACAATGAATTAAACACGATGACCTTTCATCCTCCGGGGCACGTCGTGGAAATTCTGACGTCAAAACTACGTCAAATTTCAATAAGTGTCAGCATTAAAACACATTGTTTGTAACCAAACAACAAGCCATGCCTTTACTTATTTGCAAGATTTCCTTCAGGGAGTTCGGAATTATTATTGTGGAAATACTGCGATCATCAGATATAGTTCTTATACATAACTTTCTATGCGTATCATGCATGTCAGTGTTTTAAATCAAGAATGTTGTCCGTAGCATTTCAAGACTAATTGTAGACGAGTGCATTTCTCATCGTTAAAATTCAAGTACCTCCATCTGAAATCTCACATACCATTTTAAAATACCACTGCGCGATCTGTTCCACAACTGAACCACACATTCCTATCATTTTGAATGTTTCTGTGGGTAATTTAGCTAATCAAACATAAGATTTGATCAATGCTGTTGTTTCGACGTTGCCTGTTAACGCCATTTTTCTTGTCCAAGCAGCGCGACTGGCCATGCATTTTCTCCAATAACAACCCAAGTGGTCGACATATTGCTTAAAAATTTAAACTGAGATAACAACATGATACTGCAATGCCTTAAACTGATTTAGCTCAATTTTTGGTTTTCAATATGATAATTATTGGTGTGTTCTTCAACGTCACATAACTTCAGAATTGTTTAAAATTCGACGTGCCCCGGGTAGCGAAACCTAGGTTGCTATGGAAATCATTTTATGAGCACTGCGTAAAGTGTCTTGTAAATTATTGTAAACACGAAACAAGGAGACGTTGTTTCTTTATAATAATGCATCAAATATCGGATAAATGCTGTTATATTCAATTAATAGCCAAAGTCTATGAACTTACATCCCAACCCTCGTACAAAACGCGAAACAGCTGCTACTAGATATAACCAAGTTAATTTTGTTGTGTCTGGGCGTCTATACAAAAGGAGACTGAGCCGCGACGCGAGAAAACCGGTCTTCGGGAGTCCAAGGCCCGACACAAACCGGCATTTACGCTCGTACATGTACAGTCACAGAATCAGGCTAGAAGCTTGAAATTTCGGATTTAAGAAGAAGAGAAATTGTACTATCCGTGTAGCGAAAACACAGGCGCTGATCAGCTGTGCAGTGACTGCACAGCTGATCTGCGCCTTTGTTTTCGCACAGGCAAAATCCGGTTTTCTCACGATGCGGCCCGACTGATATTACTGCCGGTGAATATTTTTAGATTCCATTATGCAATTTACATTGCTAATAATTCCCTCAGTAACGTGACAAAGCAGCTTTTCTCATAATTACATGAGTTTTCCCTAATGGCCATACTATAGATTGACATTAGCAATGTTGCATAAGCTCAGCCTCTGACAGGTCATTATGGAAACATGCCCATGTGATACACAGATTTTTCCTAAGTTGTAAAAATACAAAATTCAGTGGACAATTTTGTATATTTTTCTTATTTTGCTCAAAACATAGTGTGTGGGTGCACGTTAGAACCGCCACGCCGAGGTGATTCTAACGAGTAACCACAATCTATGTTTCGGAGCAAAAATAAGAAAGGAATGTAAACCCCTGCATACCCCCAGTTTTGCTATATAAAAATGGGGTACAAAACGGTATACATGTCAAGAACATGTTATCCTGATGTTCTTGTCATAGAATCCATTAATCTAGGCAACAGACTGAGCCGCCCCATGGGATAACCAACAATCTGCATAGGCGGAAACAAAGACGCAGATCAGCTTCGCGGTAACCGCAAAGCTGATCAGCGCCTTTGTTTTCGCTACTGGGATACATGTAGTACATTTCATCTTCTACTTCATTCCGAAACTTCAAGCTTCTAGCTCTTTTCTGTGTTGTACAGCTGAGTTTGTGTAGGACCTGTTCGGAAACCACATTGTTGGTTTTCCCACGAGGCGGCTCAGACTATCAAACGTATTATTATGGTGTCGCCAACCTCTGTAACTGCAACTTTAATTACTGATTTCGAAGCAGACCTTATGAGCATTTATCCAAAAACGCTAGTTTTGTGAACTCTTAGATTAAAAGACTGAAAGAAATTAAGGAAGTAAATGGAAAGATACTACTATTTGAATTTATACCTTCATTGAGGTCGTATGTACATGTTGTACTGTCTTTAATCTGAAAAATAAAATTTCATTCAAATTAAGAATGCGATGTTTACAATTAAACTGAAAACATCAGCGCAAGATGACAAGCTCATTTTACTATAAATGCGTACAAAATGACACCATTCTGTACGCCCTTGCTCACATTCGCCCTGATACATGTACAGACTTTTACATATCCATACCACAGAATTCCGTTTTTCTTGGTATCAGATCATCATATGTGTTCTTTCTCTATGTTTCAACATTTGAGCCGCCTCATGGGAAAACCAACAATCTGCATAGGCGAAAACAAAGGCGCAGATCAGCTTCGCAGTAACTGCGAAGCTGATCAGCGCCTTTGTTTTCAAAGGCGCAGATCAGCTTCGCAGTAACTGCGAAGCTGATCAGCGCCTTTGTTTTCGCTACACGTACAATACACTTCCTCTTCTTCTTAAATCCGAAATTTCAAGCTTCTAGCCTGCTTCTATGACTGTACAGCCTGATTTGTGTCGGACCTGTTCGGAAACCACAGTGTTGGTTATCTCACGAGACGGCTCATTTCTTCTCCTGTACCATTATCTATAAATATCATGGTTTCTTGATCCGTTTATTCGTTTTGCAGCCTTTTCGATCACACTGTCACATACATTTTCTGAAAAAAAAAATAAATAAATAAAATTTCTTTCAAATTAGGAATACGATGTTTAGTAATTATTGATACAATTAAACTGAAAACATCAGCGCAAGATGACAAGCTCATTTTACTACAAATGCGTACAAAATGACACCATTCTGTACGCCCTTGCTCACATTCGCCCTGATACATGTACAGACTTTTACAAATCCATACCACAGAATTCCGTTTTTCTTGGTATCAGATCATCATATGTGTTCTTTCTCTATGTTTCAACATTTGAGCCGCCTCATGGGAAAACCAACAATCTGCATAGGCGAAAACAAAGGCGCAGATCAGCTTCGCAGTAACTGCGAAGCTGATCAGCGCCTTTGTTTTCGCTACACGTACAATACACTTCCTCTTCTTCTTAAATCCGAAATTTCAAGCTTCTAGCCTGCTTCTATGACTGTACAGCCTGATTTGTGTCGGACCTGTTCGCAAACCACATTGTTGGTTTTCTCACGAGACGGCTCATTAATTCTCCTGTACCATTATCTATATAAATATCATGGTTTGTTGATCCCTTTATTCGTTATACAGCCTATTCGATTGCACCTTCACATACATTTTTTCTCTTGACATTTTCATAGGTCAGTGTTGATAACAGATTTAAATGTTGTCATTCAATCTGGCTTGCCTGGACAGGATCAACCTATTCAAATGACATTTGCGACAGAATCACACTAGCATCATGAAAACATCTCCGTGTGGAACTTAACCCCTTCAAACCTATACTTATATAGTAAAATTGAGGTTTGACGGGGTGAAGAGAAAAAATCAATAATTGATGTAATTATGTAATTTAAAAGTCAAAAATGCCGCTAAATTCTAACAAAAATCAATCTAAGAAACCATTATTTTATGATAGGCAAGGTAAATATTTGTAAAATTCAAATTTAGTTCATAAATAGATATTTAATATGTAATAAAAAGAAATTCCCAAGTAATCATGGAGAAGTTTCCGTAATGGATATGAAACAAAAGTATATATACATCTCTTAGTCTAACTGTCATTACAAGTTGTTTAAATGTTCAGTTTTATTGTGTAATTACATATATTTACATACATATATAATATGGCTTCCCATATCAGCATGTTGTGTATGATTTTGTTTATTCTTTCAAAGTTATATTTTAGTACTTGAATTGAAATAAAACAAACAAAGTAGAAATCATTCTATACTGTGCCTTGGATCTAGATTCCACACCATTTATTAGTATCTGCCCCTTGGATCGCGGAGATTTGCTGAGTTTAAACATATTCCATTGCTTGTCGACAACAATGGAATAGAGATGCATGGTCTTACAATATAAATTAGAGCCAAAATTCTGGCCATTGCTTCCTTTTTCCTATCTAAATAAACATTAATACATATTTTCAGGTACGTTAGGTTAGCAATGAAATAATTGGATTCAACATCCTGTATCCGGTCTTGAGATTATTTACACGTTCTTATCTCCAGGAACAGTTTACTTGCCCTCATAGGCGCATTTAATTGGATAATCGGATACTGATACTTAACCGGATCCATTTTCGTAAAGCATCCATCACAATTTGGTCCAACACCAGTAAAAAATCTCCCATAGGCCGCAATGCAAATTCCCTCACTTTGTGACACTCCCAGCTGGTACCCAACATTGCACCACCAAAAGGTCTTCTCTAACTTGATAGCCCAGCCACACCCCTACCCAAAGGTGCCACTACCTAGAGGGGTTGACCATCTCGATTTTCCGGTAATCCATTTTGCAATATACCTATGGGTGGATTTTACACTCTAGAATGGTCCGGATTTTAGTAGGGGGTAGTGTACAAACAGAAGCCTCCGATGAGATATAGTCCGTTTTGGCATGGTGATTTGTGCACTAACATGTTGTATTATGGCGATACTTTGTATTAAATGCGAGATCTTATACAGAATGTAGGAAATGTTCTCACTATTCAGCATCAAACATGTGTGGATGAAATTTTTAAATGCACTATTTTCGTGGGGTACGGCGGAGTGATATTTTTTTACCGGTGTTCCACCTTGAGGGAAATTTCTTTTTATCGCGAACAAGAAAATTTCTTTGCGATACACTCTCCCCCAAAATACAAGATGCTTGATAAGTGTTTTGTTGAGAAAGAACACAAAATGAGGGTACATGGGGTCTTTCAATTCTAGGTACCCCCCATGTAAAAGCAGGCTATTTTGACCAAAAATCAAAATATGGTGGTCATACATAATGCCCAACAAATGTTTAAAGCAACCAAACCTAAGCAATAAAATGCTACAGAATTAATTTTAAGATATTGGTGTACCATATTTGACCTTCAAATGACCTTGACCTTTGACCCATGAACTGTGACCTTGACCCCAAATAGCTACACGAGTAAAACTTTACAACCTAGAAATTGAGCAAAAATGATCTGTTTGTAAGTTTTTTGTGTCCTTGACCTTTGACCTTGGGTGACCTTGACCTTTGACCTTCACTGTGACCTTGCGCAAAGCAAGTACAAAGGTTTACCACAGTTGTTGCTTATGCCACAACGTCTTCTAAGTACTGAGTGATAACAATAACACTAGAAAATGGGACCGAAATGACCCTCTGAATAACGCTATTTTCAGCCAAAACTTGTCAAAAAGATGTTCATTTGAGCCAAAAATTGTCTTAAACACTAGCAAATAGCGTAATTCAACAATATAACATGGTTTAGACCCGTTTTAAATCTAAATCTGGGCTAAAATCACATTTGAAAGCGGATTTTAATGGGTTTTAATTTTTTCAAATTTTCAAAAATTTAAATTTCAATTAATTTTTTTCTAAAATTGATAAAAGTTTGAAATTTTTGTCAAAATCTAAGTTTGAGCCAGATACGAAGAGTATACCACTAAGTAACGACTGACTATGCCAAAAGTAAAAATTTCGACATTCGGCTTCTAAGGTCCAACACCAGTAAAAAATCTCCCATAGGCCGCAATGCAAATTCCCTCACTTTGTGACACTCCCAGCTGGTACCCAACATTGCACCACCAAAAGGTCTTCTCTAACTTGATAGCCCAGCCACACCCCTACCCAAAGGTGCCACTACCTAGAGGGGTTGACCATCTCGATTTTCCGGTAATCCATTTTGCAATATACCTATGGGTGGATTTTACACTCTAGAATGGTCCGGATTTTAGTAGGGGGTAGTGTACAAACAGAGGCCTCCGATGAGATATAGTCCGTTTTGGCATGGTGATTTGTGCACTAACATGTTGTATTATGGCGATACTTTGTATTAAATGCGAGATCTTATACAGAATGTAGGAAATGTTCTCACTATTCAGCATCAAACATGTGTGGATGAAATTTTTAAATGCACTATTTAACGGCGGAGTGATATTTTTTTACCGGTGTTCCACCATTTACAGTCTTTCCTTGATGCGAACGTTTTCACTTCCCAGTCTGTTGTTCAGAGAGTGCAGTCAAAATTATCCAGATAGCAGCGATGCATTGGATTAAGCCATCTATCGGCATCATAATTGTTTTAAGTTTATGTTCTGGAGGCGCTAACAGTGAGTTATTTTCGTTTATTTACGAGCAACAACCACTTGAACTGTCTGGAACAGATAGCATGTGAGCCGCCTCATAGGAAAACCAACAATCTGCTTATGCGAAAACAAAGGTGCAGATCAGTTTCGCAGTAACTGCGAAGCTGATCAACGCCTTTGTTTGCGCTACTCGGATAGTACAATTCCTCCTCTACTTAACTCCAAAATTTCAAGCTTCTAACCTGCTCCTGTGACTGTACAGCCTGGTTTGTGTCGGACCTGTTCAGAAACCATATTGTTGGTTTTCCCACGAGGCGGCTCATTTGCTTTCTGTATGTACAATGTACCAGACAATACTCGCTTTCAATAGTGCTGGTCAGAGTCGTTAAGGACAATATTAGGTAACAGACAACAAAAACCGCGATGCAATTTCCATCGAAAGTAACTCGTGTATATATCTTTCGGCTCGTTTGACTATGTACATGTACATTGAAAACGACCGATTACAGTAACACCAAAGTGGCAATTTGATTTACTACATTTCGCTTTTGGATTAGATTGTTCCGTTTGCACTCTTAAGGGTCAGGTGTTATAATTCATTGACACAAGTTCATGTTTTCAGATTTACTGTGTCCATTGTACAGTTGTGAATAAGAAATAGCCAAATTGTCTCGACATCCTATACATACCCGACAGAGCGATCCTTATTTTAAAACCAAATGGCCGTTTGCATCAGGTTATACTTTTTTCAGGTTGGTTATTCAAGAAAGATCCACCTAAAGTTTGTTATGGTTCGTTGGGCTGTTTCAGCTCTAGATACCCTTACTCTAACACACAGACGATACTACCAAGATCCCCATCAGTCATAGGAACGAAGTTTCACCTGGTAACCAGGGAGACGAAGAATCCTAACCGATGGGAAAAGCTGTCACCAAAGAACGTAGAGAACAGGTCCTCTTGTGGGAAATTCCGCCCTGATAGGCCCACGAAGATGATTATTCATGGCTACATCCATACCATTGAAACGGCTTGGGTCAAGAAAATGGTAAAGGAGCTCTTGAAATATGTAAGTGTAGACTGTATCCTCGTCATGGGACATTCCTACTCTAATACATGGGAACAGTCTAACAAACACCAGTTACCTGACTTTTAAGCTGGTCAATTCATGGTGGTTATCATAATGTATTGTTCGTCCTTGATGATTCACTGACTATTTAATACGAGGACCGATCAACTAACTAAACGTTGTGAATAACTGCAAATGCTGATGGTGATATATAGGTATAGCCCCCCCCCCCCCCCCCTCCCCATTATTTTATATTAATGATCGTTCCAATGCGATACTTCTGCTGTTTTATGTATTGGTGTTGATTGTTGTGCTTTTTGCAACTTTTGCACGTTTTCATATTTTGGTAACTCAGTGGCCGCCTGATGGGAAAATAACTGCTGACTCGACTTACGATATGTTTTCTTAGTATAAGTACCATATTGTAAATTTAGGTTTTTTTCTATCCTCGGTGTTTTGGAGTGTGAATTTCTGAGTGCACCATTTCCTCATTATAGCTCACTTTCACGGGGACCCAACTGTTAATCGTGATTATTGATGCGACGTGGAATGTTAATGCATGCCATTATGAAGTTTCGTATGCGTCGGCGAATTCGTTACGAATGCGACGTTCCACATCCTCTGTCCTTGGACGGTAAGTACCACATGTTTTGCTCTCGTGAAAATAAACAAAGCCGAGTTTACAAAATCGGCGTCCACTATGATCTTCAAAATTCTTCTATATTCCCACTTGCAGTCAATTGGAATACTTACGGCACTTGTGTTTTTCAGCTAATGGTTTATAAAGTTGACAGGTAGATGCAAGATTGCCACGAATACACATTACATTCTTTAAGTCCTTTTGTTTTTCTAATTATTGGTCGTAAACTAAGAAGTATAACACAGTCCTATGGGTGTCTTTATTGAAATATGTATCAAAATGGCTTTGTAAATGCACATTTATCTACTAAGCGTGAAAAACAGTAAGATAAGCATCTTTTGTATGCATCGAAGATGAAGGTACGTACTACTAGAATGAGTCATGGAAGAATTAGCATTTTGTTGTGCTCTTACAAAAGTTATTTACGTCAATGCAAAAGCATAATTTGTGCTTATATCAAGCGCAATATTGCATGGTGTATTGTTTCCTTGTAAGTTACATGTACTTTGTTGAGCGAGCTTCAAAGCATGTGCCACTTTTATTTTGAATGAGGTCACAGAGTGGTTTTCTGATATAGCTTTGTCAACATTCGAGTGACTTCTTGCCTCGAAACAGCAAACCATTTTCGGGCATATCAGTGACATATGTAATATGTTTTCTAACATTAAATGACCACTAAGGCTTAACCAGATAATATTTGATCATTTAATATCGGTGGCTCCATGCATTTTTGATAAGCGGGGGTGGGGGGGGGGAGAAAACAAAAGAATTAAAGGGATTTGTGAGGGTTTAGGTGCGGTTGTCAGTCAGTTTTCCATGGGAATGATGTGTTGTACAAGAACAGCGATCAACTATGGTTATTTTATTGCAGTTAGAAGAGTCTTAGAGTCTTTCGGGAGTCTTTCGGGAGCCCTTTGAACCCTCGGCCTCAGGCTAAAACAACTTTCTCCAGCCTCTGCAAATGTTAATACAGTATAAAAACATGGTTGACCCCTTTAACATGTATCTAGAAACTATTAATTGAAGTAAATGCATCGCTGTCTCCATGTTTGCTTTTTTATTTTACTGATTCATGGGTCTCAATCTTCCACGATGCATTTCTGTGTCGCATATTAAATTTTAACAAAATCTACGATGCATACAAGAGATGCTTATCTTACTGTTTTTCACGCTCAGTAAATAAGTGTGCATTTACAAAGCCATTTGGATACATATTTCAATAAAGACACCACAAGACTGTGTTATACTTCTTAGTATACGGTCAAGAATTAGAAAAACAAAATGACTTTTAGAATGTAATGAGTTTTCGTGGCAATCTTGTATCTACCTGTCAACTTTATAAACCATTACCTGAAAAACACAAGTGCCGTAAGTATTCCAATTGACTCCAGGTGGGAACATAGAAGATTTTTGCAGATCATAGTGGACGCCGATTTTGTAAACTCGGCTTTGTTTATTTTCACAAGAGCAAAACATGTGGTACTTACCGTCCAAGGACAGAGGATGTAGAACGTCGCATTCGTAACGAACTCGCCGACGCATACGAAACTTCATAATAGCATGCATTAACATTCCACGTCGCATCAATAATCACGATTAACAGTTGGGTCCCCGTGACTTTCACCTTTCTATCGAATGGACATACTTTTCAATATTTGCCCGTGACTGTAAAAAGGTACAAGTAGGCAAAGATCAGGAAAAGGCGCAATCAGAAAGAGATTCCCACTCCAAAAACCGAGGTGGGAAAAAACCAAACTAACAACCAGGCACTTATACCATGAAACATATCGTAAGCCGAATGAGCATCTATTTTCCAAATAGGTGGCCACTCAGTTACCTTAACTTAATTAAAAATATGAAAACATACATAAGGCGCCAACAGCACAAAAAAAATTTAAACACCAAGACATAAAACAAAAAGAACCATCACAGAAGTATCGCCTTGGAACGATCAGTAACACAAAGTTACTGGCGGGCTTAAACCGGTTTACGGGATCCTAACCTCACCCTCAGCTTCTGCAGTGGTTCATAACATTTAGTAAGTTCTTCGGTCCTCGTGGTGAATCTCTAACTAGTCAATGAATCATCAAGAACAAACAAATAAATCATGATAAACATCCTGATGAATCAAAAACAAGGACTCACAGATTGAATAAGCTTCCCGACGATGGAGATCCCTGGGCGCCGAATAACCTACTAACTCCGGAGCTTTTCAGTAACAAAGGCATTATAAAGCACGCCATCTAAAAGATGGCAGGCTCCAAACAGCTTTGTAAGAAAAACTATCATGGCTTTTACGAGTTCATAAATGATCGCAGGATAATTTCCCCTCAGTTTTAACGCTTAAACCAAAGTCTTCGTGAACGGTATTTTGATCTTTCTTCGACTACACTATACACCATAGTGTGTCATCTCTATTTTCATAACATGACACTTAATCTAATCATGTTAATTTCGAGTAAACAATATTCATTCTCTTCCGTCCAATACAGTCAGATTTCAATGTTATTCTCGTGGACTGGCGAGGTGGTAACAATGACATCAACTACATGCAATGTGCGTCCAACATCCGGGTCGTAGGCGCACTCATCGCAAAATTGCTGACGTCACTGCAACGTCATTGTGACCTTGACCTATCAGACGTCCACATTATTGGCCACAGTCTTGGGGCGCATACGGCAGGCTACGCAGGAGAGGCTCTCAAGGGGATTGGCAGAATAACGGGTAGGTAATGGGTAACTCCTTGCGTTCTGAGTTAAATGCAAATGATTTGATTGGTGCATAATTTATGTGGCGTTTAAAATATTATATTCTGATACCCATATTGTAATTAATAGTCCAATAGTCCGAAATGCCGTTACCGACAAGCAAATCGTGTTCTGAAAACATTTTCCGTATTATAAGATTTTAATGACAAAGCGCTTAAGAAAAAAACTGAAAACTAAAATATCATCTCTGCAACTTAGATGGCGATCACTCCCTTTAAATCCCGTACAGAAATATTCTGAAAGCCCGTATCTCACAACCTATTTAACAGATTTTAATTGGCTTATCAATAATTATTTTCGGATTAAATACTTAATATTTTTGTGGGTGAAAAACGCTTTTAGACGAAAAATAATAAGTTTTTGGAATCAACAAAAATCACATCTTTGTTACTTGGAGATCGACATTTTCCCACTAGGAATTTTCGTTGTGATAAAATAGTTCATGAAACCATGCAATAAGAAAGTATGGCCCCCTTCCCCTACTCATTTGGTTTAAGCAAACCCACAATCTATATTTTGAGCAAAAATAAGAAAAATATCAACATTTTCCTATTGAAAATTTTTATTTTTATATTTTTTAAAATCTATGAATATTGCATGGGCAAGTTTTCATAATGATTTCTATTAAAGGGCTTGATCCAGCCGGGCCATTGTTTGAAGGTGAAGACCCTAGAGTACGACTGGATAAAAACGATGCAGTCTTTGTGGACGTCATACACACGGACGGGGAACACCTGTTCGATCTCGGTAAGGCATATAAACTCAATTAACCACGTATTGCTTTCACGCAAAGGGGAACTAAAATCAGCAGTTTGTTTTTGATACGTTAACACGTATTCTCGTTTCATTTACAAGATAGTGCCGAATACAAAACACCTCATTGAGCTGGCAATGCCAACGACATGCACGATGCTCACTATTTTCTTTCCAGTAATACACGTAAGCATAAGAAATATATAATAACGGCCACATCAATTTATAATAATTGAAATGTACATGTAGTTTTAAGGTCATCATATTGAAAACGTATTTGGCGGGTGCTCATTAGAATCGTCTGTGTCACATGGACTTGTTCCTGATCAATGCATATTTTACCTTTTTCAATTCTCGTGTAATTTTCTTTAAATCTGGTCTTCTGTGTACCGTTATTTAACGCATCATCGTAAACGCCAAGGTCTTAGGTTGTCATTTATGACCGACATAGATGTACATGTATTATTCACTACACATATATTAATTTTATTAAAATACAATTTATTAGATATCCAATTAATATTTAGACGACACTTAAATGACATGACAAGGATACTAATAATTAACGCATTTTTCATTTGATGAAATATTCTTTGAATAATAAATTGGTTCATATTTAACAATTCATTAAGCGATAAGAGGTGCTTGGAAGAGTCCACAAAATGCTAATGCAGCCAATACAAGTGCACATTCTGACGCATTTGGGATATATAAGGGGGCGAGGGACAGAGCGCGGTGGCCATATGTTACAATGCAAGAACCCGGAACGAGATGCTACACCATCGTGTATTGTATTTGGACAAACACTTGAAGCCCTTTATAGTACTAATGAATACCCAAGAAGCGGTAGCAACGGCGGTCAAAATGTTGACTGTGGTGTTAAACCAAAAGCAAACCAAGCCAAGGTTGTGCTAGATGAGCAGCATTAATGCAAAAATTATGCGATCTTTACACAAAATCTAGCCATCATAGCAGTTAGTAAACCTTGGAAAGTGTGGATGGATCCCCTCAGTTGTGATCAGCAATTCATTTCGGAATGGGCTGTTTCAGACTTAATCTTGTGTGCCTGGATATGCCTAGTCCAGTTATGTTAAGGCTGTTTCGCAGGACGGAGCGAAAGAAATCGGTTCGGTAAGCGATACAGGAACATTTTGTGGAACATGCAGAGCGTTCAATGTGACATTCATTCACTGCATCCAATCCTAACTCCATACGTCTTGACCTGTGTCATGCCTCTGAATATGATGGGCAAGGACAAGTGAGTGATGCTGACTCTGTGCATCTCTTCCTCTCTGTAAAATGGGCTGTTTCAGACTTAATCTTGTGTGCCTGGATATGCCTAGTCCAGTTATGTTAAGGCTGTTTCGCAGGACGGAGCGAAAGAAATCGGTTCGGTAAGCGATACAGGAACATTTTGTGGAACATGCAGAGCGTCAATGTGACGTCCATTCACTGCATCCAATCCTAACTCCATACGTCTTGACCTGTGTCATGCCTCTGAATATGATGGGCAAGGACAAGTGAGTGATGCTGACTCTGTGCATCTCTTCCTCTCTGTAAATCTAATTACATGGCCCATATCATCTTATTTGTAAACTTATTCAATTTCCTATGTTAAATGTTTAGTTTCTGCATTTTAAATGTTTTTCTTTCTTACAACAATTCCATCACTCATGCAGCCACGTGCCTATGGTGAGGGGCGAGTGGAGAAGCAGCAGGTGTATGGCACTGGAAGTTATAGTTGCAGACTTGCGCGCAGGCGATTCAGTTCAGTATGGTCCCTTTCTGTGAGGTGAAGCACAAAGCAGAATTATGCAGTCAGCTGATTGCACTGCTCAATCCCGTAGCATGGAAAGGTGCTTGAAAAGATGCCAAAACACCGCTTGCTTCAACCTCCCCCTCGTTGGTTCACCGAGGTTAGTGATTAGCAGTCGTGCTTGGCGACTTAAATGCAGAAGTTGATTCAGACCATTAGACCACGGAAGTAGTGAAGGGTCCAGAAGGTGTTGGAAACGTCAAAAGCAACAATCTCTAGCTTCTAAAGAAGTGTGCTGAACATGATCTATTTATAACAAAATGCAGTCTTAGTTTTATTTCTATTTGCTATTACTGCAGCTGGTGTTGTGCCGTGTGGCGGCCCTAAAAAGTCTCCTCGTACATCATCCATAGTGCACATTATATTTTCCTTGACAATTATTATCGGTTTAAATTCATTTTCTAACCAACGTTTGATATAGTTGGTCCCATTTGGATTATACAAGTCATCGTATCGACTGTCCTGTTGAAATCTGCAAAATCACAGTAGTGCTCTTTGGCTTTATGTTGCCAAAGCTATATGATCACTGAAGAGGCTTAAGTAGCCGAAACCGCGGTATGGCCCATTTCCTTTCTCATTAATATGTTTACTGCTCTTAAAAGATCTCAGTTTTATTTTTATTCCGTCTACCATATCCAAACAAAACAACCTGAATGCAATCCATTTCCACACTGGGATCTCTTAGACTATGTCAATTTACGAATGACAGACAGAAAAGATGTAAGATTGACAAAAACTATGTGTGGAGCAGACTGTTAGACAGATCACAGCGTTGTTGTCAGCAAAGTCAACCTTAGAATCCAGCCTACGAGGCGCCATCAAGTCAAGCAAAGCTTTATCGAGACACCATAAGACTAGTAGAGATTGACCGCGAGGACCGAACGACTAATTTAATGTTGTGAACCACTGCAGAAGAGAAGGATGAGCTAAGGTACCCGTACAATCGATTTAAGTACCCCGGTAATTTCATATTACTGATCGTTCCAATGCGATGCTTTGTATTGGTTCTATTTGTTTTATGTTTTGTAGTCGAACTCTTGTGCTGTTGGAACCTTATGTACGTTTTTTATAGTTTTAGTTATGTTCGGGTAACTGAGTGACCGCCTATTGGAAAATAGTTTCCCACTTGGCTTACGATGTTTGTTAAGTATAAGTACCTAATTGTCAATCTAGTTATTTCCCACCTCGGTTTTTAGTGGGAATTTCTTTCTGATTGCGCCTTTTCCTGAGCATTGCCTTCTCGTACCTTTCCCTGGTGCGCTTATAGCATATATGGGCCAAAGAGTTCTGGAACAACCACATTGCAGATGAGGAGGCTATCTTTGAAGTTTAAAAGAGCACTGCAATTGTCAAGCATCATTGAGTTGCTATCGACAGAGGTTGACAGATAGAGAACAATGTTCTGCTTGAATGCTAAAAATGCTGCTGTCACGAAAGTGGAGCAAGTGGAGCAAGGTCACGAAAATGTATCGGAGTGCAGGTTACCAAGTTAATCTATCAAAGCTCCAGATGCAGACGCAATTCCTGTCGAGATATATAAGGCTGAGGGAATTACAAGTAGTCTAAGAGCTAGTTCACTGTATAAGAATGGAGACCGGAATTTGAGGATGCATCCATAATTCACATATACACGACGAAAGGAAATCCTCATGTCTGTGACAACCACAGAGACATCTCTTTCCTTACAATGATTGAAAGTTACTAGACAAACTCCTGTTGAACCGCCGGGATATTCACCTTGACCAGACGGGACTTTAATGATCTTTTTTTCTGTTTGTAGTAGCGTTATTTTTGCCTTCGAATCGATGCGCTTAAAATGTTTGATATTGTTTCTACAGGGTTTGGTATTAGGACTTCATCTGGGGATGTGGATTTCTTCCCCAACGGTGGCAAGGATCAGCCTGGCTGCCCCTCTACATATTTTGACCAGCTTGGACTCATGTTAAAGGGAAATTATGGTAAGTGACCCGCCGCATCATACAATAAACAATATGCATATGCGAAATCGAAGACGCAGTAATTGCACAGCTGATCAGCGTGTTTGTGTTCGTAGATAATTCTTGTTTTTCCTAAATCCGAAATTTTAAGCTTCCAGCCTTTGCCTGTGACTTTGCCAGATCGTGTTGGACCTGGTCGGAAACCCAAATTTTTGGTTTTCTCGTACGCCGGCTCAATTAATACGCATGCGTCATTGATTTGAAGTTAAGTTAATTAAAAATCAAATTACAATGTATTTAAGATGTCGTTTAATTAAATTGCCATGATTGAAAAAGACGTATGGCTTATAAAGCCCTTGAGTATATTATTATTTTGAAAATTTTACACGTTTGTGCAAACTAAACATTTTTAATTTGTGAGCTTTTAACATTTTTACCAAAGACTTAATGAAAAACTTCTCATGGTTTTTAGCTCATTGCAGCAGTTACATGTTTTAATGCATCCCAACTTTTATCAGTGATTTTATGTTTTATGTACATTTTGTATATTTATTAGTTGTTTATACAATATTTCAAGAGGGTTACACTTATAGCTAAAGGTGTAACCCTCTTGAAATATTGTATAAATAAAAAATAAATATAAGCATCATCACAATAAAATATACAATGTTATGGTCGGGTATGCATCAAGCACGTGAAGTGCTATTTCGATTTATTGTTGATTATGATTGTCGCCTATTAACGTCTTTGGTATGACGCGGCCCGGGATTGAATCCATGACCTCCTGCTTCCAAAGCAGACGCTCTGAACATCACGCTATCGGGATCGGTAGAGTAATAAGCCAAGGTCACCACTGGTTAGACTTGACCTTAACTTTGGATACTTACTATATATACATGTA
Source organism: Rugalucina vietnamica (assembly GCA_964017185.1). Taxonomy (NCBI): domain Eukaryota; kingdom Metazoa; phylum Mollusca; class Bivalvia; order Lucinida; family Lucinidae; genus Rugalucina; species Rugalucina vietnamica. The sequence goes on from OZ024873.1 coordinate 7,135,551, forward strand.
CTGTAAAATATGGTCACAGTTCGTTAGGTTATTGTAAATATTGTCGATTAGTATTTGAATTTATTGCTGTTTTCAAACCATGACTATTGATTGTGTTTGAAAGCAAAATGCAAGTAGGCAGTGACAAGGAAAAGGCGCAATCACAAATAAGTATAAATTGTGATCTACTTGTTGTCAGTAACATTGCTATCCATTTAGTAATAAAGAATTTGAATTTGAACATTGACACAACGTGACTTCTGTTAACAAATTAATTAGATGACAATTAAAATCAATTTAGGTAAGTCACATGGACCTGACATTGGTAATAATTGAAATGTTGATAATGTTATTACGGCGTAAATATTTATTTTAATTACCAGCAATCCTAATTACATTCATGTTTGCTATTCTATCATTATAAATTCTTCGTCATTGTTTTCTATCTAAATTCATTAACTTTTTATATGTATGAAAATTCTCTTCATTAGATCACGTGTTAGACATCTGTCGTTGTTTTACTCGGTCATAAAGGTCATTAAATGTACAGGGTGTTAAGAAAGTTCGTTCTGCAGTTTAACACATGGTTTTAAAGCATTTTATTGACAAAAACTAATAAAATGATGCATTTTCCATGAATCTGTTGTGTTTCCAGATATATTACAGCGGTTGAAATGCTGTCTAGCGTCAAGTTGCTTCACAGATGTATATTTTCTAAGGATACTATATTGTACAAATTCCAGAATAGTTCGATTTTCTGAGAAAAAAATTAAACAGTTTGAAATTTGATTTTTCATAACAGGTTTATTATTCAAGACATCACAAAACTATTATAAACAGTGAATAAGGAGTCCATTTTGGCTTTAGTCATTAGATTATAAAGGCTTTTTATGCATTTTCTTGGCACGACAAAAATATTTTCTAGTATACCCCCACTTTTGTGTAAAAGTTCAAGGGTTAGAAAATGGGTTCTGGTATTTGATGGCCATTTTGTTCATTATTAGGTATTTGATTTAAATATCTTTGCTTTTATCTTTTCATATACATCCAAATTAATGTCTGGTTATATATATTTTTTCGTTTTGAAACATGGAAATCAAGCTATCAGGAAATTAATATGCGTGGAATGAACTTTCTTAACACCCTTTATGTGTATCAATAGATGAACAAACAGCTGACACGGACAGAGGAAATACTTTGTACAGAACGTGTGACGTCAAAAGGACCTGGTTTTTTGGCCTGAATTCTGTACGCAAACTGTGAAACACGTTAACGAGTGTGTGTTTATTGACGGATTTATTATGATCTAAAAAAACGCACAAAAAGAAACACACAAAAAGATATATGTTTCATTTGCATTATCTATTATCTGTTACAGATATGATACAGTCAATTGGTTGCAGCCATCTTCGAGCGGTGTATCTCTTCATAGAGTCCATCAATAGCAAGTGCTCATTCGAGGCTACACGATGTAGTGTTATTACGAAACGCAAGTCAGGCCTATGTTCGCCTTGCAAATGGGAATGTGCAGTAATGGGATTGCATACTGATCCGAATACACCCCCAGGAAAGTATTCAGTTGTCACGGGAAGCAGACCACCTTACTGCACTATTGACATTGAATGAATCGTAATAGAAGGGGAAGCATGTGCATTTACTGAGTCAGACACATAAAACACGCAACAGTCGTTTATTAGATTTCTCAAAGACACTATGGAATTATTGTGAAAATGAAAGTTAATTAAAATTCTGCTGTATATCGTTCTCACTGATTGATTATAATTCTGTCAGTTGTCTGTCGCGATGTTGTCATGTTGATGTTTTACATCTCACCATGAACCATTTTCGCATACTTCAATAGTGGACTCCACAAATTAATGCAAAATGTTAGAACTAAATGTCGCCTGATCTTCTCTTCTCCAACTGAATAAAAATGATTTAATCATTTCTTTTATGGATTAAACTCTTTTTCTTGCCTATTCAAAGTTTCAAAGTGGATATTGTTGCAACCAGAAATGTAACAATGTAACAATTGTTACATTTTGGGCAGTTTGTTACATTTTGGGCCGAAAACGACGACCAGAAATGTAACAATCATGTAACATTTTTTTTGTTACATTTGGGTCGATAGAGTACCTATCGACCCAAAATGTAACAATGTAACAACAGTTGCATTTTGGGCAGTCGAACTTAAAAGGCAGTTTACCAAATATCGTTGTTTTAATTAATGCTACTAGTACATTTTACCCGTCTCGACGTAGCAGTAAGATGATTGCAGCGATGAAGATAAATAAGACACATCAGGGATCAACCTGTATACACTCACCAAGTTTCATCCAAATCGGATGAAGGACTGCCGAGATACAGAAATTTGACCTTTGACCTCGATGACCTTGACCTTTAAAAAATGAACCCCTCGAGCTAATATCCGGGGCCGCCCTTCACCTTCCCACCAAGTTTGGTGAAGATCGGCCCAAGGACCTTGGAGAAGTAGAGGAACAAACAGAAAAAAACAAACATAAATTTGACCTTTGACCTCGATGACCTTGACCTTTCAGAAAATGAACCCCTCAAGCTAATATCCGGGGCCGCCCTCCATCTTCCCTCCAAGTTTGGTGAAGATCGGCCCAAGGACCTGGGAGGAACAAACAGAAAAGAAACATAAATTTGACCTTTGACCTCGATGACCTTTGACCCAATTGGACCCATAAATCTTAGTCAGGGATCAACCTGTATACACTCACAAAGTTTCATGCAAATCGGATCAAGGACTGCCGAGATACAGAAATTTGACCTTTGACCTCGATGACCTTGACCTTTAAGAAATGAACTTCTAGAGCTAATATCCGGGGCCGCCCTCAACCTTCCCACCAAGTTTGGTGAAGATCGGCCCAAGGACCTGGGACGAACAAACAGAAAAAAAAAACACATAAATTTGACCTTTGACCTCGATGACCTTTGACCCAATTGGAGCCATAAATCTTAATCAGGGATCAACCTGTATACACTCACCAAGTTTCATGCAAATCGGACCAAGGGCTGCCGAGATATAGAAATTTGACCTTTGACCTCGATGACCTTGACCTTTAAGAAATGAACCCCTCGAGCTAATATCCGGGGCCGCCCTCAACCTTCCCACCAAGTTTGGTGAGAAACAAACAGAAAAGAAACATAAATTTGACCTTTGACCTCGATGACCTTTGACCCAATTGGACCCATAAATCTTAGTCAGGGATCAACCTGTATACACTCACCAAGTTTCATGCAAATCGGACCAAGGACTGCCGAGATACAGAAATTTGACCTTTGACCTCGATGACCTTGACCTTTAAGAAATGAACTTCTAGAGCTAATATCCGGGGCCGCCCTCAACCTTCCCACCAAGTTTGGTGAAGATCGGCCCAAGGACCTGGGACGAACAAACAGAAAAAAAACCCACATAAATTTGACCTTTGACCTCGATGACCTTTGACCCAATTGGAGCCATAAATCTTAATCAGGGATCAACCTGTATACACTCACCAAGTTTCATGCAAATCGGACCAAGGGCTGCCGAGATACAGAAATTTGACCTTTGACCTCGATGACCTTGACCTTTAAGAAATGAACCCCTCGAGCTAATATCCGGGGCCGCCCTCAACCTTCCCACCAAGTTTGGTGAAGATCGGCCCAAGGACCTGGGAGAAGTAGGGCAACAAACAGAAAAAAAAACAAATTTGACCTTTGACGTCGATGACCTTGACCTTTCAAAAAATGAATCCCTCAAGCTAATATCCGGGGCCGCCCTCCACCTTCCCTCAAAGTTTGGTGAAGATTGGCCCAAGGACCTGGAAGGAGTAGGGGAACAAACAAACAAACAAACAGACGAACGTTGCTCAAATTATAGTATGGACTGCCGAGATACAGAAATTTGACCTTTGACCTCGATGACTTTGACCTTTAAAAAATGAACCCCTCGAGCTAATATCCGGGGCCGCCCTCAACCTCCCCACCAAGTTTGGTGAAGATCGGCCCAAGGACCTGGGAGAAGTAGGGGAACAAACAGAAAAAACATATAAATTTGACCTTTGACCTCGATGACCTTGACCTTTCAAAAAATGAACCCCTCAAGCTAATATCCGGGGCCGCCCTCCACCTTCCCTCCAAGTTTGGTGAAGATCGGCCCAAGGACCTGGGAGGAGTAGGGGAACAAACAAACAAACAAACAAACAGACAAACATTGCTCAAATTATAGTATGATGATACGTCCCAGTCATTGCGGATTGAGTGAAGAAATTGAAAGATAAACGTGTTTCTCTTCATCGTCTTTGACGGATAATAGATGCTAAAGTGTTTGTTTAAATATTTATCTTTTTCAAAAATATGCCACTCATCGACCCGAAATGTAACAAAATTTTTGTTACATGATTGTTACATTTCTGGTCGACGTTGTCGGCCCAAAATGTAACAAACTGTCTAAAATGTAACAATTGTTCTTGTTGCAACAATGCTCTTTCCGCCAAGTCATCGAACACATGCTTTAAGTGCTTGTTTTTTTTTTTTTTTTTTTTTTTTTTTTTTTTTTTTTTTTTTTTTGCTTTGCTTTTTTTGCTTTTTTACCTATGAATGTGATAAGATATTGGTACTAAAAGATGGACACACATAGATAATTTTTACATAATTTTGCATGCATGATTTCTGTAGTATCCGTGATGGACCGTACCTTATCCGCAGTCGTCCGTATTTGAGCGTATCTGTCAGCATCTGTGCGTATCGTGTCCAATATAATAATAGATAATATTGATGCATAAATTATTTAAGCCCCGCCCAAAAAATTAAAAAATGTGAGCTAGGCATTCACTTAGTGATTCATGGTACGTGCTTACCAGATTACCAGTCAGAGCCTTGGCTTTCCTCCAGGCTTAGTTCCGGACCAACACTTCTCTAGATCTGCCTACATTACGAAAACGTGCCTAGGCAATTTAGAGATTTATTCAGCTGTAAAACTGAAATTTTCATTAGAAAAAAAAATAGATTTTTTGAGTATTGTTGCTCAAAACGTAGATTGTGGGCACACGTTAGAACCGCCTCGCCGAGACGGTTCTAACGAGTACCAACAATCTATATTTTCGACAAAACATAAGAAAAATAGGTATACCCTGCAAGGTTTAAATGTAGTTTGAATATGTTCTCGTCACAATTGGGCATTTAGTTTGCCGCAAAATGGCACAAAAAGTTTTAAATTCGGTTTACAAATAACTTGAATAGGGGATTTCTGTACAAAAGTGTCATGGAGGTAAACATGTTCCCGCAAGAATTTAACAATTTTAGTATTTATTATGATCGCTCAAAGCCATTGTAAAATGACACATGTGATTTACCTGAGAGGAAATCTTCATAAGTCAAAATTTTTTAAACATTATGTATGATCATCTAATGCCTCCCTTGGCAATGCAAAATCCCTATTCAAAATTCATTTTGGCCATAAAACGATTATCTGCTTACCAATTTTCAAAATGTTGTAGGTCCTATTAGGACAAAATAATGTCAATATTTTTACTTGAAAAACATACTGTATTCCTATCTTCCTCTACACATTTTTTCTGCAAAACACATGATCACAGTCAAGGTTTTAAACATTAGAAAATATCCAGTCTTATATCAGACTAGTAGCAAATATTGTTTATTTTTTGACAATCAAAATGACAACAAGATCTCAAAAATGATCTAGGTGTTGGCAGAGGACCAATACACTTTTAAATATCTGGACGAAACTAGGACAAATGATTTATTTCAAGTAGATGTAAAGTCTTGCATATCGACAACGCCTAACAGCAAATCTGTCAGGTCGACTTTCCACCCTGTATACAACATTACCACATAATCTAATAAAAGAAAAAAACTTCTGGATTTGATAGAGTGGACCTTCAAAAGGGCATTAAAAACTATGGTTCACTTTATTTGGCATGTAATGACAGAAAGGCTTTTTTCACTTCCTCTGACCAAAGTCGGTATACACTTTGGTCATGTCAGAATGTGTGCGACGCCTTGTCTTAAATCCTTGATAATATTTATATTAGATTTGGGACCAAGTTATACAGACAAATTGTTGGAATTCCGATGGGTACAAATTGCGCACCTCTCGTAGCTGATTTATTTTTATACTGCTACGAAAGAGATTTCATGGATTCTCTTAACCATGATAATCAAGCTGATGTTATCGAGGCTTTTAATTCCACATCTAGGTACCTCGATGACCTTTTGAACATTGACAACCCTTATTTTGAAGGTATGGTCAATCAAATTTATCCACCTGAACTTCAGTTGAACAAAGCCAATATCTCAGATACCGAAGCCCCCTTTTTAGATCTACATCTTTCTGTTGCAAATGGATTTGTTTCTTCTAAAATTTATGATAAGCGCGATGACTTTGATTTTGATATAGTAAATTTTCCTTTTTTGGATGGTGACGTTCCTCGTCGTGCTTCTTATGGTGTTTACATTTCGCATCTTATTAGGTTTGCTAGAGTCTGCAATCATGTTACAGACTTCAACGCTCGAAATAAATGTTTAACGGCAAAACTTCTCCAACAGGGCTATCGGTATCATAAACTAGGAAAAACCTTTTCTAAATTTTATCGTAGACACTATGAATTGATTTCCAAATATAATGTTGGATTAAAGACGCTTTTAAGTGAGGGCCTTTCGGAACCTGAATTTTATGGTGACTTGGTTTATAAATTTAAGAAACTTATAGGAATTAATGATTTTTCTTTTCAGTTCAGAAAAATCATAACACGTTACAGACGTATAGGTTATAACTTGAATGTTATGTGACAGTCTGCATGCTTAGTTTTTAACCCAATCATGGTTGATAACTATGCTGCCTTCTTTAATTGCACGCCGGTGGGTCGGGCGTCAGACTCTATGATGGCCCCGACTTAAAGCTATTCATTTTAGTTGGTTGGGGCCGGAGCTTCTTGTCTGTTGCTTGGCCCACCGGGGTCCAACTGGTGTTTTTCTTTTGCTCCGGAGTTAGTAGGTTATTCGGCGCCCAGGGATCTCCATCGTCGGGCAGCTTACTCAATCTGTGAGTCCTGGTTTTTGATTCATCAGGATGTTTATCATGATTTATTTGTTTGTTCTTGATGATTCATTGACTAGTTAGAGATTCAGCACGAGGACCGAAGAACTAACTAAATGTTATGAACCACTGCAGAAGCTGAGGGTGAGGTTATGCGCCTGTAAAAACGGTTTAAGCCCGCCAGTAACTTTGTGTTACTGATCGTTCCATGGCGATACTTCTGTGGTGGTTCTTTTTGTTTTATGTCTTGGTGTTTAAAAAACAATTGTGCTGTTGGCGCCTTATGTGTGTTTTCATAGTTTTAGTTAAGTTAAGGTAACTGAGAGGCCACCTATTGGGAAAATAGCTGCTCATTCGGTTTACGATATGTTTCATGGTATAAGTACCTGATTGTTAGTTTGTTTTTTTTTCCCACCTCGGTTTTTGGAGTGGGAATCTTTTTCTGATTGCGCCTTTTCCTGATCTTTGCCTACTTGTACCCTTTTAACTCATTTAAGCCTGGTGTCCCTTTTGTGGAACATTGGCAAACAGTATAGCCCCAGATGTGACGCCGCAAAACGCGGCGTCCCATCTGGGTATATTTTGTTTGCACACAGAAATTTCATCGAAAAATTAGATAAAAATTAAAAATCACTCCTAACTACCCCTAAAAAAGAAAGTGGACTAACCCAAATGATAATGATGGGAATATCCATTCGTCAAATATGGGTTAACGAAAACCTTTAACAAGCAATTCTAAGTCCTTGACCATGATCTGAAGGTCACCCTGGTGGGTCTTAGTGATACAGCATCAAAATTCAGAGCAATATCAACCAATACTTGATCTGATATCATGTTCAAGAGAAATAAACTTTATCCGAAACTTTAACATAGGAGCAACGCTAACGCCATCGTCGACCCCGACACCGGGGTGATTGCAATAGCTCTATCTGTACTTTCGTACCGGCGAACTAAAAAGAAACTTCTTATAACTGTAATTGTTCGATGGAATTTGTAAATGGAAGCGTAAAACAACCCAATGACTTAACCTAAAAGTAGCAGCAACTGCAGCAATTGAAAACAAAAGGTATAAGTAGGCAATGATTAGGAAATGGCGCAATCAGAAAAAATCCCACTCCACAAACCAAGGGGTGGAAAAAACTAAAATGATACTTAGGTACTTTTACCAAGAAAACATATCGTAAACTGAGCAGCTATTCCCCAATAGGCGGCCCTCAGTTATCCGAACTGAACTAAAATATGAAAAAGTACATAAAGGCTCAAACAGCACAAAATTAGACTCAGTATCGCCTTGATACTGTTGACGATAATGCTAAATAAATGAGAAGAAAGTACGATAGAACTATGTGTGACAAACTTTGAATTCCGTACGGAAATAAATGAGCCGCCTCATGAGAAAAACAGCAATCTGCATGCGCGAAAACAAAGGCACAGATCAGCTGTGCAGTAACTGCACAGCTGATCAGCGGCTTCATTTTCGCTACACATATAGTGCAATCCCTTTTCTTCTTAAATCCGAAATTTCAAGCTTCTAGCCTGCTTCTGTGCTTGTACAGGTCGGTTTGTGACAGACCTGTTCGGAAACCACATTGTTGGTTTTCTCGTGTCCCTTCTCTAATGTTACATTTATTGACATGCCAATTTATGCATAATGCTAATGTACTCTTTGTGATAGATTAATGTCACTGTTTTGCACCACATTAGTGATCATCTGCATTCAATGAATTATTAGAATGACATGTTATTTCTAAAATTAAATGTCAAAATTGATCTGTCCTGATTTTGTTAATTTATAAGCTACAAAAACAAAATGGCATCAAACCACATTTTCATATTTTGTTTATTTATCTTTGTCATTGCCACCTTCGTATTCTATTATCTGTCACATGTTGGGACAAAAAGAATATTTTACATGGTCGTTTTGGGATGCATACCACGTGGCTAGGAATTGGGCTACCGTTTCTTATCAATTTCAATGTTTGTAGCTAACTGATCGTTCTTTTTTCCCGGTTATAATGTGAAATTTAACTTTGCATGAAATCATGAAACCTAGAGGGAATCAAACTCTGCAATGACTATATGCGATGACCTTGACCTGTTTTCCAAACAGATGGTCATTTAGCAATTTCCATAGACATAAACTATGTCAAGTGTGTATATGTATATTGCATATGGTCGTTCGTCTCTCACTTATGAGAAAGACCATCGTTATTTCTTGAATAGTTTCGTTTGTGTTGCTGAGATCTTTGATGGCAGACTAGGTCAATTCTAGCTCTAAACTGCCGGTTGCAAGTAGAGCAAATCAGTGTCATGGAATCAGCTGGTGGCCCATTGGTGCTGGCTTTGCGTTCTCCGCGCTTTCTTTCAGCTTCACGTTTTTTATTTCATAGAGACCAGCTTCTTTGATGATGATACCTCGCCATGTTGATCTCTCCTGTGCACTCTGTTCCCAAGATCTCATTGGTATGTCGAAATCCTTCAGAGAGGCTTTGAGGGTGTCTTTGTAGCGTTTCTTCTGATCACCTTTAGAGCGCTTTCCCTCCTGTAGTTCTCCATAGAAGACTTTATTTGGAAGTCTCTCATCAGGCATTCTTAAACATTGCCAGCCCACATTAGCCATGCTAGCTTTAAGATAGTATGCATGCTCCTGCTTTCTTCAGGACGTCTTGCAATCTTCTAAGGTTGAATATATTGCCACCAAAACGGTACCTGATTGGAAAATTAGGGTCACTGTCCTGAAAATCATCCATGAGCATGGCAGAAAACATCATGCTGAACAGTGTTGGTGCCATAACACAGCCATGTTTCAACCAGTTTGATACCTAGAAAGGTTCAGAGAGAACTCCCCATCATTTTGCACAGGTGCCTGCATGTCATCGTGAACTGCCGCACTATTGCTGTGAATCTGGGTGGACAGCCAAACTTGGCCATGATTTTCGCGAGTCCATCACGACTAACTGTGTCAAAAGCTTTGGTAAGGTCGGCAAACGCCATGTATAGATCTACATTCTGTTCTAGGTACTTCTCCTGAAGCTTCTGAATCCACATTGACTTTCTGGGATAAGTCCCTTCTGAAAAAGATGAACATTCGTTTCAACAGAATGTTTGCCAATATCTTCCCAGCAATGGATAGGAGGGAGATACCTCTGTGGTTGTCAAAGACATTAGGATTTCCTTTTCACTTGTATAGGTGGATGCATCTTGAGAAATAAGATGACGTGCGCTGTGAAATTGGATTATAGCGAGGAAGAGGTGCGAAGCGTCAACCTCACTCGCTCGTCCTCACCCAACTGTGCCCAGAGGCAAGCCACAGGTCAAGACGTCTGGAGTTGGGTTTGGATGCAGTGGGTGACCGTACCATCTTTAGTGCCTTGTCATGCTCTGCATGTTCCACAACATGTTGCTGTATTGCTTTCCGAAACGTTGGATCAGATGGACTAGGCATATCCAGACATTCAGAATCAAGTTTTTTATTTGCTATTACTGCAGCTGACGTTGTACCGCGTGGCGGCCCTAAAAAGTATCCCCGTACATCACCCATAGTGCAGATTATATTATTTCTTTCGGTCCTTTGAGATCAGTTAGAATATTCAGAGTAATAAAATTGTACGTTTAGAGCCATCTTCTAAACAATGTTTTAATTATTTGACCCCGTTTAGCCATGTGTATTTGATTTAGGCTTACCTTGTGAAAATGTTTGAAATTGCAAAAAAAGGTACAAGTAGGCAAAGATCAGGAAAAGGCTCAATCAGAAAGAGATTCCCACTCCAAAACCGAGGTGGAAAAAAAAACTAACAGTCAGGCACTTATACCATGAAACATATCGTAAGCCGAATGAGCAGCTATTTTCCCAATAGGTGGCCACTCAGTTACCTTAACTTAATTAAAAATATGAAAACATACATAAGGCGCCAACAGCACAAAAATTTTTAAACACCAAGACATAAAACAAAAAGAACCACCACAGAAGTATCGCCTTGGAACGATCAGTAACACAAAGTTACTGGCGGGCTTAAACCGATTTTACAGGATCCTAACCTCGCAGTATATCTATCTGGCTATCGACGCTGGTTTATTAAGGGTCACTGATGAGGGATCAATACCGGAAATAGCACGATATGGCCCATACTACATCCCTTTGAACGTTATCACTGCTTCCAAAAGGTCAAGCTTTTATATTTGATTTATTTTGGGACAACCCTTTCCTAGATGAATTGCTGGCCACAGCTGAAGAGCTCCATCTACCCTTTCTTAGGTTTTGTTTAAAGACCTGTAAAACTAACGAGTTCCTCCTGCCCAGCTAGCTTTTGTGTAGAGAACTAACAAACTCTTAGATGGGTTGCCGTCCAAGGCTAACGAGACCCATCTGCACCGCATGACAAGAGGTGGTACTGATTACATGTTATGTACAGTAGCAGTTAATCTGACCTGGCCGCATATACATGTAGGCATAGTCCAAGCAACATTGTCAAGGTTACAGAAAATCGGGCAACATTTCCAGAAAAAGCCTTTGCAATATTCTTGTGCTGTTGAAACATTATATGAATGATTGGAGACACACACAATTACAGTTAAAGTCCGTGTGATGTATACCCCCTTGAACCCCACTTTTATATGTCAAAACTGGGGTATGCAGTGGTATACCTATTTTTCTTATCTTTGCTCCAAAACATAGATTGTGCGTACTCGTTATAACCGCCTCGCCGAGGCGGTTCTAACGTGTACCAACAATCTATGTTTTGAGCAAAAATAAAAAAAATATCAAATTATTTCTGATGAAATTTTCATTTTTTTACAACAGAAAACAATCTTTGTGTACTGCATGGGCAAGTTTTCGTAATGAATTCAGATTGAGTCATCCATCGGATGGGCGTTGATGTACAAACGATCAAGCTGCAACTATGCAACTTTGCAATCTAGAACCAAGATATTTCCAACACATCAAAAATTGAAAAACACAGCTGGAAAAGCACTACAATAACCACATGCGTCACATTATCTTCAACGTAAGGCCAGTAGCTAGGCAGCCAGTATCATTTTTGAACCAGCATCAAGTTCTGTTTTACATAATGTGTCCGATTTATATGTACATTCACATGATTCAGTTAACAACTTTTGTCAAACCTTTTGAACTCAAATCTATATTTTCCCTATGAAAAGGCGCAATCGGAGAGAAATTCCCAATCCAAAAACCGGGGAGGAAAAAAACTAAATAGACAATTAGGTACTTATACCACGAAAACATATCTTATGCCGAATGAGCAGCTATTTCCCAATAGGCGGTCACTCAGTTACCTGAACTTAACTCATTTAAGCCTGGCGTCCCTTTTATGGCACATAGGCAAACAGCATAGCCCCAGATGTGACGCCGCAAAACGCGGCGTCCCATCTGGGACTATTCTGTTTGCTTGGAGGAATTTCATCGAAAAATGAGATACAAATTAAAAATCACTTCCAACACCACTAAAAATGAAAGTGGACTCACCCAATTGATAATGATGGGAAAATCCATTTGTCAAATATGAGTTAACCTGAATATGAAAGCGTACATGAAAAGTAAGAATAGAGGGACAAGGCCCCAAGGTTATGAAACTTTTTTCAAGCTCAGCTGAGCATGAAATTTCAACTGCTCATAAATGTTGAAATAATCAAAATTAGTGGAAAATTCAGGTTCAAACCTCAAAAAGTAGTAATTTATCCTGCTAATAAATGTTAAAATGCCAACAACAATTAATTGTTGGCATTTTTACATTTATGAGCAGGATAAATTTTAGTCTCAGCTGAGCTGAGCACGAAAAAGTTTTATAACCTCGGGGCCAGGAATCCATGCAATTAAATTTAAAGTCCCAACATAGATAGCGGGTGGGAAAGAAAATTCACAAAACACAACAAAACATTTTCCGACAGCACACTCGAAGAGCAGAATGACTAGGTCTTTCTCAACAAGGTAGCCATCCGGCTAAGTTTCAGCAGAAACGAAACGGAACGAGCACGACAGAGGGGTAGGCACAATAAACAGTAGTATAATGAAGATAAACCACTTTTTTCCTGGGACACGGATTATCAATTTATGATGAAGACAAACCACTCTATCTGGGACACAACATAACGTTTTTACCGGGCACAACGCCGAAAAACACTTCTCCTGGGGACGTCCTCGAAATCATAAAGAAAGAAAATTAAATATTGAGTTTAAAAGAGTTTCAAACAGCACACAAATTCGACTCAAACACATAAACAGAACCACAACAGAAGTATTGGAACGACCAATAATATAAAATTACTGGGTGGCTTAAACCTGTTTTTCAGGCGCCTAACCTCACCCTCATCTTCTGCAGTGGCTCTCAACATTTAGTAAGTTGTTCGGTCATCGTGGTGAATCTCTAACTTGTCAATGAATCATCAAGGACAAACAAACAATCAAGATAACCAACTTTTGAATCAAAAACGAGGACTCACAGATTTATTAAGCTGCCTGAAAATGGCCTTTTATACAGCCATTTGTGCGGTAGCAAAACGTTAAATAAAGCCATTATACAGCTATTTGTGCGGTAGCAAAACGTACTTCCAAATTCTAAAAATATTTCAAAAACAATAATAAAAATCCTACTTGCTACGGTAATGCTCGAATAATTATATTAATTAATTCATCTTATTAACCCCGATTTAAATTAATGAAATTATGTGATCATTCCGTCACTTAGACTGTGAATTGCCATTTGCAATTCAATGTCATTAAATGAGTTGTTTCATGATAAAAGTAGCCTATGCAAAAGCAAACACACAGATCACCTGTACACAGCTTATCTTTGTGTCTTTGTTTTTCGCTACACCGACAGTTAAATCTCTCTTCTACTTAAATCCGAAATTTTAAGCTTCAAACCGTCCTTTGTGACTCTACAGACCTGTTCGTGTCGAACCAAGTCAGAATTCCAGAAGGTAAGTTTCATTAATGAGCCGCCCCATGGGAAAAACAACAATCTGCATAGGCGAAAACAAAGGAGCAGATCAGCTTCGCGGTAACCGCGAAGCTGATCAGCGCCTTTGTTTTCGCTACTTGGATAGTACAATTCCTCCTCTACTTAACTCCAAAATTTCAAGCTTCTAGCCTGCTTCTATGACTGTACAGGCCGGTTTGTGTCGGACCTGGTCGGAAATCACATTGTTGGTTTTCCCACGAGGGGGGTCTAATGTTTTATGGCTCTGCTTAATCTGCATGTCAATCAAGAATCAATCTTAAGACTACCTATGAGTATATAATAACATGTTCTCAAACCAACACCAACAGAGACGATTCTGAACTTCTGAACAGAATTTGGATTTTTCTAGAGGTGCAAACAATGTTTTCAAATATAAGACAGGTATACATTTATTTTTATTTATATATTTAATTATCTATACTGTTTCATTTATATTTGTTTTTCCTTGATATTTCCACTACACATACACCATAGTTTTTATGCATTTTGTTTTGCAGCTTAAGAGGCATGCCATACCTAGAACATTTGGCATCTGCACTTTTTTTCTTCCAAATTATCAGAAACGTGCCTGCAAAAACGACAATGATCTTTCAGTTGACTCTGATTGTGTTATTTATTTTGGTGTTATAGAATCATAGTATCTTATTACTAAAGTGCGTCTTTAACTTTGTAATTCAAATGATTTTAAGACTGAGAGCCAATGACAACGCCTGATTTTACCAAATTAAGAGAATTTGTTTCAATGAAATTTCCTGAAAATTTTAAATTTGATTTACCAGAGATTGATGAAAATTTTGATTTTAATATTTTGTCCACACTTGATATATCAAAATCCACTGGTTTAGATGGTATAGGACCAAGACTTCTCAAATTGTCTTCTGGTGTTATTATTAAAAGTCTAACATTCATCGTAAGGAAATCCATTGAAAATGGAGTTTTTCCTTTATCATGGAACCAGGCTAAGGTCACGCCACTTTTTAAGAATGGTTCAAGAGATGAGATAAATAATTATCGCCCATATCAATATTGCTTACTTTGTCTTAATTAATTGAAAAATTCATACAGAAAAATCTTGTATCCTTTCTTAATGAATTTTTATGTTATCCATAGATCACAAAATGGTTTTAGGACGGGTCTTTCCACAGAAACTGCGTTACTATTAATGACAGAAAACTGGTTAAAAGCTATAAATGATGGTAAAATTGTAGGTACAGTAATGGTGGACTTTCGGAAAGCTTTTGATCTTGTTGATCATGATTTGCTGTTACAAAAATTAGAAATTTATAAATGTAACCATAAATTCATAAAGCTGATGAAATCATATCTCAGTAACAGATCGCAGACAGTACCTTTAGGTGGAAAATTGTCTGAAAATGGGTTTGTTACCTGTGGTGTGCCTCAGGGATCTATATTAGGTCCGCCATTATTTTTAATATATTTTCTATAGATCTTTATGCTGATGATACAACCATATTTGATATACAGAAAGATTTACACACTCTAGTCAAAAATTTACAACGAACCCTTGATCATCTGAAAGATTGGTGTAGACAAAAATGGCATGATACCTAATACACAAAAACTAAAGTGATGTTACTAGCAACGCGTCAGAAACGTTTGCATATTGACGAGATTATTTATGTATTAAACTATGATAATACCCAACTACAAGTAACAACTGGGGATAAAATATTAGGTATAAATATAGAACATAACCTACAATGGAACGACCACTTTCAAGTAGTATGTAAAAAGATGTCTTCTTATATCTGGTTGATGTCAACAATATTTTCTTATTTAAATTCTGAGTACAAGTTTTACAAAGCTTATACCGCATTTAAATTATTGTAACATCATATGGGGAAATTCATCGAATAACAACGTAAAAAAATACAAAGCTACAGAAACGTGCACTCAAAACAATCTTGGGAAATGAGTATACAGATTTTGAAGGTGCTAAAACAGTACTTAACTTCCAGTCTTTTGAGGAAAGCTTGTTTCTAAATAAGGCAAAGATTATGTACAGGGTAGATAATAATATGATTCCTTCTTATGTTTGTGACAGGTTCCAAAGAAGATCTGATAGCATAATCAATACAACTCTAAGATCAGTTTCGAATGAAAATTTTGTCATTCCAAAACCAACCCTGAGTATATTTAAAGAAAGTCTTTCATACTCTGAAGCTGTCATTTGGAATAATATTCCATATGAAGTTAAGAATCATCCTGGTCAAAATTGTTTTGTACATAACGTATTGCAATGGATGAATGGGCAATATTATGGCCAATGATCAATCTGGTTTACCCTCTATAAATAAAGAATTTACTTACGTACTTACTGTAAAGCATTGTAAAGTGACAATCATTTGTATTAAATTATGGAAAATCGAAACAAATCCCTCCTAGAGTCCGCGTGTCTCTGTTGACGTCAGCCCAGTTTTATAAAAAAAAAATAACATTACACATGCATTGTATTCATTTTAAGTGTGATACTTTTGAGACCCATGCACTTTGTTGAGGGTTATGTCGCATAGTATAACTATTGTGTTTCGTGAAACAAAGCCAAAGAACGTCAAAAATTTAATATTGGTTTGTTTTCTTGGAATCGTCTTGTGTTATAAGAATCAAAAAGCGCACCAATAATCGTTTGAACTATAAGGCTTAACGTCCCAGTCAACAGCTATGGTCATGTCAGGACGTTGTTTCAATTCATGAGACGTCTACCCAAAATTAGGATGTCATGACATGTAACAAGTGCTTCAAAGGACTAGGGCATTTAACGCCTGATTTTGGCCTCAGATTTTGCTAAAAAATGAATTTTATAATTTAGGTTTGAACAGCTATATTTTATTTTATAATTTAGGTGAGAAAACTATTCCTTAAAACAGCCATATGTCTCCTCTATTAAAAACAAGAACAAGTATTTCATATATCCTACAAGCGTTACCATGGCAACGCCCAGACGAACCATAGATAGAGCACATTCAGCACTTTTTGGCCTATTTTTGACCATTTCTGAACACATTTTTTAATTTTCAAGTGCCAGCCCACACTCCGAACAAAATTATACTTAGCATACAATATCCTGGATGATACTTCTTAATTATTTCCAAATAAGAAAGTGTTCGTCCCGTGGGCCGGTAGTTGAAAATGATGTTGAATGGTGAAAAATAGACCCTAAATTGCAAAAAGTTATATTTCTATGCTTTTCGGAGCGTTGCCATGGCAACATGTGTAATTTGAATGTGATAGTTGTGCTAGAGTATATAAGCAGGGACATATACCTGCTATTTGCAATACGTTTCTCCTCAAAATTAAAAAAAAATCGTTTTTTTATCAACACATGAGGCCGAAATCATGCCTTAAATCCCCTAGGCCTTTAACCACCAAACTAAGCCATGAAGGCATAAGCTTTGCCTGGAGGCACAAGCAGCCCATCTATTTCTTAAAGTCCCGGTGCTATTTGTTTTTATAAAGACAACTACAGGCATTAATATAAAAAAAATATTATCTTTTTCTACACTTTTTCCTAAAAGAACGCATTGCAGACGTTTTACAGTCAGAACTACTAGAGATGCTACAACCATTTTTATGGAGATTGAGTGAGTGCCTGAAGACACTTTTTGGAGTGCATAACGCCCTAAATTGAATGACTCTATGCAAATAGCAGAAAAGAACTCAAATGACATAAATAAATGGCTCATAGTTAGAGACTAATGAAGGGAGTATAAAATCAATATCACTAAAAATGGATTATTGTCCTTTACTTAGAGCCTTATGACCTCATCAACACTTAGATAAGACAATTCTTTGACGTGGGATAGTCTATCTGAGACTGTTTATCGGGTGTCATCATGGCCACCTTATCTATTGAAGCCGAAAAAGTGTATTTTACGTACTCAGCATCCAAGTATTTTGCGCCTTAATGAATCATATCGTTGTCTTGTGAAGCCTCAAGGTCGACTACAATATAAAAAAGAGGTGATTTATAAAATAATGATTAATTGATAAATTAATAAATTCAAACGTAAACAATGGAATGTGAATAATGATTAACCTCTGACAAATATATACATAGGTGGCCAATTGAAAGGTCAATGATCGCTAACCGGAAAAACAGACTTGAAACAAGACAATTAGTCCTCAGCAAAGATGACGATCAATAACACGAGAACCATTCAGTTCCAATAGGCGACAACTCAGAGACGCCACATGGCAAAATGGCTTTTTATTGCCTGGGGTGTTCAATGCATTTTAAAATGTCTGTTTCATATTAAAATAGAAGTAGAGTACAGCTACCGACCCTTTTCACCTGAAAAGGAAGACCAAACATGTCATTGGTGAAAAAAAAATTGTTTAACATGTCATTGGTGAAAAAAAAAATAATTTTTGTTTATCTATTTATTTATTATTTCTTTTTTTACAAGTATAAGCTTAAACAAAAAGCTTGGTCTACGCTTCGCATACTGTATATAAACTAGAATGTCAAAGAATCTGACCGTACTCCCATTTCATCGTGGTTCATTTGACTGAACAGAAATAAAACGCTGCGCGGTCAAAGCATTCATACCGGACAATCGACCATCACAATACTGTCGGTTCATTTCATTCCGTTGTGGCTTGGATAGAATGTAATTGGTTACAAGGCAGGTTGGGCGCGGTCAAAGCTTTCATACCTGACCATATAGCGTCACAATACTGTCGGTTCATTTCATTCCGTTGTTGCTTAGATAGAATGCAATCATGCACACTGATATGTTTCGTTTTATAGATGTAGGTAATGTTTTAGAAAAGTCAAAAATGTGTTTAAATAGCTTCAAAACATAAGTTACAAACGATTTTTGTATAAAAAAAAAAACGTTGTACCGTTCTCAATTTGCTGGGACAATCATCAATGACATAATACGTATTTAGTTAACGTCAGGTAACTGAGTGACCACTTTTGGGGAAATAAGTAGATGTTATCTTTGTACCTTATTTGTAATTTTGCTAGTTTCCCATTTGCAATTTAAAGTTTGACTTCAGTTCTAATTGCACGATTTCTGGTCATACCTCAAAACTAAATGAGAATAAACTAAGCCAAAACGATGTAACTTACATGTATCATTTCACATTGGCCTTCAGGTATTTACTACATGTAAATAAAGAATAAAGTAAGTTTAGATTAGCATTCAATTTAAGAAGAAATGGATTAAACTTTGGTTTAAGTTTCTACAAGTTTATTTACAAGTTTATTTTCAATCTCTCAATCTTCGTTACCGAGGCAACATGAGGTACAATGAATATACAGCTTGATACGAGGTGTAGTGTACAAACTGCATAAATATACATTCAATAAACATACAAAATGCATACAATACAATATGATTCACAATTTTTACTAAAACATTTTTCCTCTAGAAAACTTAGATATTTTAAATTGATTATAGGTTTAAACACATTTCAATGGGAGGGGTAACTTACAAACTATCGAAATACCTTTAATAAACGGGTAAAGTTTCCTTAGTGTAGCAAAATGTGTTGCATTAAGAAGAGATGAAAACTCTAAAAAATTGGGTCTCACGAAGAATGTTCTGTCTATATACTGCCTTCTAAGATTATTGAGATAAGAACAGGTTAACATGTAGTGAAACTCATCACCAATATCTAAATGTCATAAATGATATTTTCTATTCTCTATCCGTATTCTTCTCCATTGCCCAGTCTCGATTGGAAGCCTATGGTTTCTCGTTCTAAATTTTAATAAGAATGAATAATAATTCTAAATCATTTTTATGAGCAAATAAATGAGGATATTTAACTGTGTTTAACTCATTATCAAATATTATGCTTCTATAATATAGTAGTAAGAAAGAGAGACCCATACGGAATATTTTAGACCAATCTGACATATTTCCTGCATACAGATGGATGTATATCATACATACCACTTGCGTAAGAGTTTTCAAAACTGAATTATAAAGCGAGTTGTATTACTTTTTGATCGAACCTCGTATGTTATGGTTATTTAAAAGACTGCTTCGTCATTAAAGTCAGTGCACTAACGGCCTTCTTCGGGCTTTTAAGTGTATGTCACATACACAACATCTTTATAAATATAATATTTGAAGATATTATTTACTTTCTAAAAATTTAATTCATTAACTTTTGTAATATTATGGCAACCATCTTGAAAAAAAAATGATTTCCCTTTTCAAGAAAATACAAACATTATTTTCGTGACTTATTTGCCGCCCTAATCCGTTTTACAATCCTTAACTAAGATATGGTTTGCCTAAAATCAGTACACGAAATGATGTCCAAAAACAAAATGAGTAATGATCAGAAATTAACATTTTTTTTTAAATTATAAAAGTGTATTGTGATGTTTAAGTTCATGCCATTGCCTAATTTGTAAGGATCACGTATGAAATAGCATTCAGTTTGCCTATATTTTGAAAGCCTGTAGCTTAAAAATTACGACAGTTATGATTGTATTAAAGCATGTGTTATTATGAAAGCCTGACGTCTTGTGCACTCACCAAAATAAACTTTGTTTGAAAATTTTACTTATACTTGCCATGGCTTGAGTTTTTTGAGGGTAGGGGTAATTTTTTTGACAAAAATTTTTGATTACGAAAATCAAGACGTCCGACCATATCCATCAGAAACATGCCAATATAACATTTGGGACATAATAAGAGGTTGCACGTGGTCCAGTTTTCATAAAAAGGAAATGAAAACTAGTGCATTTCTTTGGTCAATAATTATATTGTCCATAACTTTTGAGCATAATCTGTATTACATACCCTATTCACTGAGGTTATCATAAATACACACCTTATACATGCAATACCAATATAGAAGTATGTCTGATAAATGTACCCTGTACATTGGTGCTACATCATCAATAAATCGTTTGTGCTTTATGTCAACAAAACTGACCCAGAGAACATTTTTATGTTTTGCAAAGAATAAAATCCACAGGGCAAGCAGAGCTTGACTTGTCTCAAAAATGCTTCTAATACAAAGAATGTCCGTATAACATGTCTACTGAATTTGTTTGGTTTAAAATCTGGAGAGTAACTTTTTCCTGACATTGCTAAACCAAGTTCAGCTGCCATGTAGAGAGTGTATATACTTAAACGCAAAAGTTTCGCAACTCTTATAAAATGCGAAGTTTCTTCTCATCGACTCAAAAAAGTTCTTTGGGTGAAATAAAGATTGACAAGTCCAGTTCTTTGTTTTGCAACATTAAAATCAGATGGCTGCGGCTTATGGTTACAGAGAAAATGTGACCCATTTTTTTCACAGAGTCACAGAGGTGCAATATTTTACATTGTATGCAAAACCAATGTTGGTTTTCACAAGCAAAAAGGGTATCAAACGCAAACATGGAAATTTTATGCCTTGGTCGACGTTCATTACGTGTGTGTGACGTATTTAAATTTGGACGTATTTGGCCGTAAAAAGGCAAACGAATATCAATAATCGAATGGTCTTAACAACATAATGTAGCCCTCAGTACACTGCAAAAAATGACAAAAAGATCGCATCCCAGCCGAGCATAATGAGTATGTAATGGCTGTTGGAAAAAATGAGCTAACGTCAACAAACAAACACATCAACTAAGAGTGCTGCTAAACAATAATTTCCGAACATTGTTTTCTGTTTATACAGACACCAGGCTAGTGAATGATCTTGTTTGTTTTTAAATCGGAATTAACATCCATATTGTAGACGCAAATTGTAAAAAAAAAACAAAAAAAAAACACAAACGTCACACTAACGTCAGCACGAAAACATGCGATAAAATCCAGTTTATGACAAATCATTACGCATTGTGTAGGGATATAAAATGTACTTTCAAAAATATCTTTATATGGACAATATAAAAGAGGATGTAAATTGTTGCCTTTAATTTGCGTTTAAGTATATAAACAAGCTACAGGCTTGCACAAAATTATTGAAATCAGGTATTTGATGAGCTATTATCGTTATTTAGTTTTTTTGCATTTTGACAGCCTTCCCCCCAGAGATCAAGAATGTCATTTGTATATGATATGTATATTTGGTAAAATACAAGTGCATGCAAAAGGATTTGTTGATCTCGGGGGGGGGGGGGGGCACATCTTTAAAAAAAATTATTTCTGTTTCCTATATGTTTAATAGGGGAAATTATATTTTCAACCTAAATTTTCAAAAAGGAACTTCATCAACTAAGAAAACAATTTTCGGGATAATTCAAGAACCAGACCAGCTATTGTTTAGGAGAGATGTTTTTCATTTCCGCTATATTTTTTTTATTTTTAAATTTCTATAGGCAGTTTTCTATTCAAAAGAGACGTTCTCCTTTGTGTAACATGTGTTATGGTGATTATATTACTCAAGGGAACAACCCCCCAAATGCATCAGCCAGTTATACTTCAAATATCTGTTATTACATTCAAATAGTATTAAAGAACTAAACATATGAAAATTGTTCATCGTACGCGTTTGTGCTAAAATAACAGATTGCAAGGGGTTACATTGATACGAGTGGAGCAAAATGTTTGAGGACTTTCCTTTCATAATTGACGTCCGATTGTTTTCGTATTTTCCTAAGTGTAATAATTGTCTATTGTCCATATTCATGTAAAATGTTTTTGTCGAATCTTATTTTTGATTGTTTAAATTGATTGTTAATTACTGACATCGACAAACACGTGGGGTCTGCTACCCCGGAGCACGCCGTAAAATCTCCGTTTACATGTTTATAAATATAGAAATATTTTAATAATTCCTTATCCAAATCTCCTGAAATTATGGAAACATTGAAAATGATATAATTCGGCTGGCAATGTGAAATTTCAGTCCTCGCATTCAAAAGACAACGCTACAGCCACACTTTTTGGAAGACAAGTCTAAGCAAAAATTCAGTAAAAATGACGTCACTGATAAATAGCGGAAACTCGCACATCGATAAAATTTGTGAAGACTTCCGAATAAAACCTACACAAACGTTTAATTTGTTACAAACAGCTAGGGACACATCAAAACTGAAACATTCAACATTGTTCAATGGTGCGCAAAGTGTTAGTTACAAAGAAATAGCTAATATTACAACAAGTAAGCAAAAAATGTACGTCAAACAACGTAAACGGCATTGCATGCCCCGGATAATCCTAACGTCTGTCGCAGAAATTGTTATAAAAACTAAAAAAATTATCGAGTTGCCTTGAACTTCCGACTATAATCCTTCACGGATGGGAAATAAAGATATGAAAATTTGCTTGAAGTCGAATGAGAAATAATGTTTTTATAGGAACTTTTGTCTCGGCCAACGTATACAGAAATTCCGGTGTCAAGTCTAGACGTTGACGTCTTTGCGTGCTCCGGATAGCACTAACACGCATTAAACAAATTGTCATAGCAACGACGTTTATCAGGCGATTTGTCTGAAACTACATGTAGTGTAAAATTAAACACACGATTTATTGAAATTTTTTTTATTTATATTTGTTCAATTGGTAACATATGTAACGGTGGGTATAAGTGTATTCGTTTACAGTTTGATGAATTAGGGTCATGTTTAATGAATGTTACTCAAATTCAAGTTGCCGGTCTACGATTTTCGCGAAATATCGTCAACATATTTCTGGTATATGTGAACATTTTTGTATAAACATGGCGTATTGAAAACGAATGAAGCACTGTATATTATCAATTCACATTGAACACCAATTTCAAGACAAAAAGAGTTGAACTTTCCGGTTACATAAAAATGACTAGCTGGCCATTATTTGTACACCCACCAAGTCATTTTAGTATCAATTGTTCTACCAATGACTAACATGATTCTGTAAAGCTTTTAGTATTGGTTTCAGAAACATTTAAAATAGGGTACATACAAATTTGTGCCATATATTACGTCATTACTTTCAAACGTAGTTGTATTTCGAATACGGCAGTCATACCCAATGTAACAAAATGCAAACACATAATAAAACTCCAATGGCAGTAATGGATCAAACATTAACCATAAAATCAACATAGTCTACTCTACGTAAAATAGACTTTTTTCTGATACCCTCAAATGATGAAATCCAAAAATGTTCACCCAGCCTACATGTATATGGTACATATATACCATACACGGTCAAGCACATTCTTTCGCAATCGAGAATCTTTTATATATGTACTGTCGTAGATAAACAATATCAGGTATGACAAGGTCGTCGTGGTATTTCCATTTTACAAGATGAAGAATATGAATAAGCATCATTACTTAAGTAGGTTATAATTTGAACATTAATCAATACAAAACATCAGTCACATTATCAGGTTGTCATTACGTTACTATGACTAAACTGTTCACTGCGACATAAATTGACCTTATTTTGGTATTGTGGTTTGTCCTGTCTCTCAGAATATAGACATCGAGTCATGTAATAACTACATTCATATATGACGAGAAACGTCAATACTTGTTAATATCTCTGCACTCCAATAGCTAGATGACAGAAAGTTTGAAGTGGGTCTGTCTCATTTTTCTGGGGGCAATATCATGATTTTAAAGGCTTTCCATCACTCATTTAAACTTTTCAATTTTGAAATAAATGCATGTCAGCCTGCTATACGTTGGCGTTTCAACTATATTTTTGTACTTTATCACTTTACGTCAATGTCAAGAACATGCAAATGATATGGCATGAAAAGGTACAAGTAGGCAAAGATCAGGAAAAGGCGCACTCAGAAAGAGATTCCCACTCCAAAAACCGAGGTGGGAAAAAACCAAACAAACAACTAGAATTTGTTTTCTATGTGAAAACTGATGTCTCCCCCCTTTCTAAGTGCATGTCCAAAATATGCAAGCAAGAGTTATAGTTCTTATGCATCACATATCCTGTCATTCTGTTTTATAAGTGTACCAAGTTTCATTGAAATATCTCTTACGGTTTTCAAGTTATAGAGGGGGCACGAAAGTGTTTGGAAAATGATCAAAGGGAAATAACTCCAAAGATATGAAAGCAAGAGTAATGATTCTTGTGCATCATGCTTTATAAGTGTACCATGTTTCATTGAAAAATCTCTAATGGTTTTTGAGTTATAGAGCAGACATGAAATTGAATGAAAAATAATCAAGACAAATAACTCCAAAGATATGCAAGCAAGAGTTCTTATAATTCTTGTGCATGACACATCATCTCATCGTGCTTTATAAGTGTACCAAGTTTCATTGAAATTGCTCTTACGGTTTTCAAGTTATAGGGTGGACACGAAATTGTATGGAAAATAATCAAAGGGAAATTACTCCAAAGATATGCAAGCAAGAGTTATGGTTCTTTAGCACGACACGTATTCTCATCGTGCTTTATGAGTGTACCAAGTTTCATTGAAAAAACTCTTACGATTTCCGAGTTAAAAAGCGGACCCGAAATTGTATGGAAAATAATCAAAGGGAAATAACTCATAAAATACTCAAGCCAGAGTTACGTTTCTTGTGCATGACACATCGTCTGATCATGCTCAATAAATGTACCAAGTTTTATTGAAAAATCTTAAACGGTTTTCAAGTTATACAGCGGACACGAAATTGTATCGAAAATAATCAAAGGGAAATAACTCCAAAAATACTCAAGCCAGAGTTATGGTTCTTGTGCATTACACATCGTCTCGTCCTGGTATACAAGTGTACCAAGTTTCATTGAAAAATCTTTAACGGTTTTCAAGTTATACAGCGGACACGAAATTGTATCGAAAATAATCAAAGGGAAATAACTCCAAAAATACTCAAGCTAGAGTTATGGTTCTTGTGCATGACACATCGTCTCGTCCTGGTATACAAGTGTACCAAGTTTCATTGAAAAATCTTTAACGGTTTTCAAGTTATAGAGCGGACACGATTTGTGACGGACAGACGGACGGACGGACAGACGGACGGACAGACAGACGCACTGGGAAAAACAATATGTCTCCCGACCCTGTCGGGGGGAGACATAATCAGGCACTTATACCATGAAACATGTCGTAAGCCGAATGAGCAGCTATATTCCCAATAGGTGGCCACTCAGTTACCTTAACGTAATTAAAAATATGAAAACATACATAAGGCGCCAACAGCACAAAAAAAAATTTAAACACCAAGACATAAAATAAAAAAAACAACAACTAATTTTGGGTCTTAAATTAAGTATGTGTTGATCATTTGCATTCAGCATAAACACCAGGAAACATGACCGTGAAATAAATACCCCCTTAAACCCCACTTTTACATAGCAAAACTGGGTTATGCAGGTGTAAAGCTATTTTTCTTAGTTTTGCGTCGAGGCGGTTCTGACGTGTTCCCACAATCTATGTTTTGAGGCGGTGTTCTAATATGTACCCACAATCTGTGTTTTGAACAAAAATAAGAAAAATATCAATTATTTGACAACTTCAAAAATATCCGTATCTTACATTAGGCATTTCAAATGTTTCAAATGCAAACTGAAATGTCAAGAATTGCGCCGATTTTTGAACTATACATATTTTTTTCATAAGGACGGCATGAAAATGTAAAAAGTAGGCAGTGACCAGGAATTGGCACAATCAGAAAGAAATTACCACTCTTAAAACCAAAGAGAAAAAATCGCCGGACAGGTACTTATACTAAGAAAACATCCTTAGCCAACGAACTTAACTAGATGTCTGAAAATATGCATGTGCATAAGGTGCAAATAGCACAAACATTCAACACCAAAACATACATGTAAAACAATTTGACCCACAATTGAAGTATGGCCTTGGAACGATCAGTGATATAAAACAGTTTTGAATACTAAAATAATTATGTGTAGGTAAACATTTGCATTTGGCATTCACCTGAATAAAATATACATTTGATGGAAAAGGTTATGTCAATTATTGCACCAATTTAGAAGTAAACCGATTGTTTTCCTTACTCAAGTGGATTCAAAGAAGACGGCGTGAAAATTGCACTTAAGTTCCAAAGTACTTTTAAACATATGTAAACCGTTGCGTTCACAATGAACATTAAAATGGAAAAGGAAATGTCAATAGTTGTGCCGAGTTTGGAAGGCAGACCTCTTCAGGGGTGTATCCAGGATTACTGTGAAGGGGGTTCAAATCTAGTCAATGGTAGTTCGTTTTCTACATTTCACCACAATTTTCTCAAATTTCCCTATGAAAATGAAATGATTGGATGCAAATGGGGTTCAAGCGTACCGCCTCTACATCTGACAGTCTTTATAGTAAAACATGTTCTATATAAAACATTATCTCTATAAAACAAGGTACAGAAGCGTACAGTGACTACATAATTAAACGAAGGGATTGACCTCGCTTTGCTTTAACTGTGCAATTCAACTTATGCTTAAATGGATCTTAAACTATTTGTCTTTTGCATGTCTATTACATGTAGTGCAGATTTCATGCATATTGCTTTTGGTTTGTCTGTGTGTCTGTCTGTACATGTGTTACACGTTTGAATGTTGTATGCTACAGTTTTGAAATTTCTTAGACATATTTCTCATGAAAGGATAGTTAACCCGTACAATGTTCGACTTATGGCCCATGGTGAGTTATGTCCCTTTGAAATTGAAATTTGAAAATCTTCTGTGCTAGATATTAAAAAGGTATTTGAGCTAGAGCCTTCATATGTGTTACACTGATACAAATTATTGAGGAGTAGATCACCTGATAAACTTTTGAGAACTTACCGTCAAATTCTGACAAAATCAAAGACTTTTGAAATTTTGGTTAACAATTCCACCTTACGGTGAAATTTGAAACATTTGAACCGTGAATGCTACGATTTTATACAAATTCCTTCTGGAAAAAATAGTTGGCTTTTCTTCTTTTTTTACCTTAGAGTTATGCCCCTTTTCTGAGATTTGAATTGTGTCCCTTTGAAAACAAAATTTTAATCTTGTGTGTTAAGATATCTAAAATATTAGCTAGAGCCTTCATATTTGGTATGCTGATTGGGGCTGAGCCTGAGGAATAGATCACATGATTATCTTTTGAGAACTTCCCGTCAAAGTTTAACGTGTCTGCAAAAAGCCTCCATTCTTTTTAACAAATGTACTATGCTAGGTTAGGTGCAAGCGTACCGTTGGTGGCATAGTGTTTCACAAACACACATTTCTAATTATTTCTTATCCAGTTCCAATGATCAGTATTTTCTTGGAAAAAATAAACTCTCATTCTTAGATTCGGCATTAAAAGGTACAAGTAGGCAAAGATCAGGAAAAGGCGCAATCAGAAAAAGATTCCCACTCCAAAAACCGAGGTGGGAAAAAACCAAACTAACAATCAGGTACTTATACCATGAAACATATCGTAAGCCGAATGAGCAGCTATTTTCCCAATAGGTGGCCACTCAGTTACCTTAACTTAACTAAAAATATGAAAACATACATAAGGCGCCAACAGCACAAAAAAATTTTAAACACCAAGACATAAAACAAAAAGAACCACTACAGAAGTATCGACTTGGAACGATCAGTAACACAAAGTTACTGGCGGGCTTAAACCGGTTTTACAGGTACCTAACCTCACCCTCAGCTTCTGCAGTGGTTCACAACATTTAGTTAGTTCTTCGGTCCTCGTGGTGAATCTCTAACTAGTCAATGAATCATCAAGAACAAACAAATAAATCATGATAAACATCCTGATGAATCAAAAACCAGGACTCACAGATTGAGTAAGCTGCCCGACGATGGAGATCCCTGGGCGCCGAATAACCTACTAACTCCGGAGCAAAAGAAAAACACCAGTTGGACCCCGGTGGGCCAAGCAACAGACAAGAAGCTCCGGCCCCAACCAACTAAAATGAATAGCTTTAAGTCGGGGCCATCATAGAGTCTGACGCCCGACCCACCGGCGTGCAATTAAAGAAGGCAGCATAGTTATCAACCATGATTGGGTTAAAAACTAAGCATGCAGACTGTCGCATAACATTCAAGTTATAACCTATACGTCTGTAACGTGATATGATTTTTCCGAACTGAAGAGAAAAATCATTTATTCCTTTAAGTTTCTTTAATTTGTAAACCAAGTCACCATAAAATTCAGGTTCCGAAAGGCCCTCACTTAAAAGTGTCTTTAACCCAACATTATATTTGGAAATCAATTCATAGTGTCTACGATAAAATTTAGAAAAGGTTTTTCGAAGTTTATGATACCGATAGCCCTGTTGGAGAAGTTTTGCCGTTAAACATTTATTTCGAGCGTTGAAATCTGTAACATGATTGCAGACTCTAGCAAACCTAATAAGTTGCGAAATGTATACACCATAAGAAGCACGACGAGGGACGTCACCATCCAAAAAAGGAAAATTTACTATATCAAAATCAAAGTCATCGCGCTTATCATAAATTTTAGAAGAAACAAATCCATTTGCAACAGAAAGATGTAGATCTAAAAAGGGGGCTTCGGTATCTGAGATATTAGCTTTGTTCAACTGAAGTTCAGGTGGATAAATTTGATTGACCATACCTTCAAAATAAGGGTTGTCAATGTTCAATGTTAATTAAAGACACGTCATAGCTTTTTTCTAGATCGTCAGATAGACTTTTAGTATCCGTTTCCCATGATTATACATTTCAGGTCATGATCGGGCCAGTATTATATGTTGTGCTCGGTTTGCTTTCGCCTGTATCTCCGACTCTACTTCTGATAGAAAAAGCAGCCTTAGACGCTCCAATCCCCGTTATAACGGTATCAGATCCGTCAATTTCTAGGCCCGGGACACAGTTTATGTCAAGGTCCGGATCGACAGGGAGAAGAGGTAATGCTGAACTCGACGCAGTGGCGAGAGCGTCCAGGACTAGATCTGGTCCAATACCTGGATACAGCTTATTAGGAGGCCCGGGATCAAGAACACAAAGACAAAGAGCTGATGGGAGTCCTGTTTCGCCTATAGGATCTTCATCTAGATGGGAAGCAAGACAAACTGGCCAAAATTTGAGAACACCGAGTAATATGTAAGCATACATACATTATCTACTGCTGTTTAATCCCGCAAACATGGTGTCTCTATTGTGAGAAATAGGAAAAACATAGTTTAAACCCAGGTCCGGTTCTATCTTGTTTGCCAAGTAGAGTGTCTTCTCAAAATAACTAAATAATAATTAAAAACACTACCTGGTGTCCCTAAAATGAAAAGAAGTTCATCCCAAGAAAATAATGTGCATGCCCTTTCGTCATAAATGGCTTAACTCGATTTCCAATATTAACTCTTTTTGATTAAGTTTAACGTCCCCTTCAAGATTATTTCAGCTCATTTTAGACGAAACAATCAGTAGGTGGGGCGAAAAAAGGAGATCCCCGAGAAATACCACCTGGCAAAGCCGCAAACAGAACTTGGCTTGTCTCATATGTGCTCAGTGTGGAGCTCGAACCCACACCAGACACAGCGGAGAGTACGCTTGTGAAATATCAGCGCTCTTTACCAATCGGCCAGGGGGCCGCCTTCAAATGAATTGACACGAGGCATCATCAGTGATGAATGATGATTGTAAAACAGACGTTCATTTTATTTATACAATGTGTATCTCTGGTACTTGTACTCTAAGGGACCACCTAGCTTATGATTCGTCTAGAAATAAGATCTTAACGGATCATTTATTCAACATATACATTGTATATGGATGTTGTACTACCACTGAACTTTCTAAATTATTAACTTCCTGTCTTACTGCTATCAAATCTCATGTTATAAGATACTGTGAGACAGTATATGAAACTTCAAATAAAAATTGGTTTTGGTCAATTAAAAATTCTGGTGAGGTGCTCAGTAAACTGAAGTGTAGAGGGTTCCGTGCGACAAGCTTGTCCACATATGATTTTTCTACTCTGTATACTACATTACCACATACGAGGGTCATTCAGGAATTAATGACAATGATTCCATTAAACTTCATTCTTAACACTTGTGTGCTTCTCATATACTAATACTTAAATTTGAAGATGCATGCTATTTAATGGTTCCTCCAAAAGTTCGCTAACATGCCAGTTCTGTGGTTGCTAGGCAACCAAAGAATACAAGGTAAATGAGCTTGGACGCGACATACTGTTGTTTATAAAAGCTAGTACTTGCCTGGATGGAAGACCAGTATCTTGGATATGTTAACAACATTTCATGAGGATTAAATATGTGGTTGTTGTAAGCATGACTGTCAATGGTATTGATCACAGTGACACTGTACCTAGTGTTTCAAAATGAATCAGCACCATCTCCAGTTCAAATTTAACTGTATCAAATCTAGCTAGTCTTTTTAAAATCTAATACTTGTTCTATAACAGTCTCAGATTTTTTTATTTTTTGTTTTTGTTAAGAAGCCGTAGGAATACCTTTTAAGATTAAACACACCACTAGCTGTTGGAATTTATTTGATTGTTTCATTATCTGGTTTAAAACACACTGTTATGCTCAGAATGGGTTTATTTTGTCCTGTTCTGTTGTTGCTTAGCAACCGCGCGTGTTGCTAATCAGGAAATTGACATAAATGTTATGGTTGCCCTTGTTGACCTCTAATGCTTTTATTAATCATCAAAAATCACTGATAAGACTGTCCAAGCACCAATCCTACACGTTTTACTTACCCTACCCCCATACAAAAATATGTAAAAATGGACTTTTTCGCGTCCATGGACACTTCAGGAGCCATATACAAATTAGCATAGCGTCAAATCTAGACATGATAAAAACACAAAATTTTCAGCGCCAATGCATAATATATGTGTCCACATGTAACATATCAAATAAAGCCGAGATTAATTATACTTTCCGAGATATGGATCCATTGTCATTAATTCTTGAATGACCCCCGTAATCTAATTAAAGAAAAACTTCTGGATTTGATAGAGTGGACCTTCAAAAGGGCATTAAAAACTATGGTTCACTTTATATGGCATGTAATGACAGAAAGGCTTTTTTCACTTCCTCTGAGCAAAGTCGGTATACACTTTGGTCATGTCAGAATGTATGCGACGCCTTATCCTATCTCCTTGATAATATTTATATTAGATTTTGAACCAAGTTATACAGACAAATTGTTGGCATTCCGATGGGTACAAATTGCGCACCTCTCGTAGCTGATTTATTTTTATACTGCTACGAAAAAGATTTCATGGATTCTCTTAACCATGATAATCAAGCTGATGTTATTGAGGCTTTTAATTCCACATCTAGGTACCTCGATGACCTTTTGAACATTGACAACCCTTATTTTGAAGGTATGGTCAATCAAATTTATCCACCTGAACTTCAGTTGAACAAAGCCAATATCTCAGATACTGAAGCCCCCTTTTTAGATCTACATCTTTCTGTTGCTAATGGATTTGTTTCTTCTAAAATTTATGATAAGCGCGATGACTTTGATTTTGATATAGTAAATTTTCCTTTTTTGGATGGTGACGTTCCTCGTCGTGCTTCTTATGGTGTATACATTTCGCAACTTATTAGGTTTGCTAGAGTCTGCAATCATGTTACAGATTTCAACGCTCGAAATAAATGTTTAACGGCAAAACTTCTCCACCAGGGCTATCGGTATCATAAACTTCGAAAAACATTTTCTAAATTTTATCGTAGACACTATGAATTGATTTCCAAATATAATGTTGGGTTAAAGACGCTTTTAAGTGAGGGCCTTTCGGAACCTGAATTTTATGGTGACTTGGTTTACAAATTTAAGAAACTTAAAGGAATTAATGATTTTTCTTTTCAGTTCAGAAAAATCATAACACGTTACAGACGTATAGGTTATAACTTGAATGTTATGCGACAGTCTGCATGCTTAGTTTTTAACCCAATCATGGTTGATGACTATGCTGCCTTCTTTAATTGCACGCCGGTGTGTCAGGCGTCAGACTCTATGATGGCCCCGACATAAAGCTATTCATTTTAGTTGGTTGGGGCCGGAGCTTCTTGTCTGTTGCTTGGCCGACCGGGGTCCAACTGGTGTTTTTCTTTTGCTCTGGAGTTAGTAGGTTATTCGGCGCCCAGGGATCTCCATCGTCGGGCAGCTTACTCAGTCTGTGAGTCCTGGTTTTTGGTTCATCAGGATGTTTATCATGATTTATTTGTTTGTTCTTGATGATTCATTTACTAGTTAGAGATTCACCACGAGGACCGAATAACTAACTAAATGTTATGAACCACTGAAGAAGCTGAGGGTGAGGTTATGGCCATGTAAAACCGGTTTAAGCCCGCCAGTAACTTTGTGTTACTGATCGTTCCAAGTCGATACTTCTGTGGTGGTTCTTTTTGTTTTATGTCTTGGTGTATAAAACTTTTTTGTGCTGTTGGCGCCTTATGTATGTTTTCATATTTTTAGTTAAGTTAAGGTAACTGAGTGGCCACCTATTGGGAAAATAGCTGCTCATTCGGCTTACGATATGTTTCATGGTATAAGTACCTGATTGTTAGTTTGGTTTTTTCCCACCTCGGTTTTTAGAGTGGGAATCTTTTTCTGATTGCGCCTTTTCCTGATCTTTGCCTACTTGTTCCTTTTTCTAATTTGTCCAGAACTAAAACTACAGTATTTAAACGCTGTTAGTATGGTCTTTACTGTTTCTACATGTTAACGAAGAAACTGTATTATCAAGAACTTGTATATGTACTTGTATCGGCATTTCCTAAGGGACGGCGTTCTTTGACTTCGTAGACAAATGTTCCTGTAGATTTAAATGTTTTATGACATTAATTTACTGTCTTAAATCCAGATTAACTCATATAAATGTTTTAAAGGGGTTCGAGTAACAACAGAAGATTAAGGCGTTCCCACAGACGAGGTTCAGAATCGACGGCAGCAAAAATGTTGGCATCGCCAAGAAGGCGGTCTAGAGCAAGACCACATACAAGTTCAAATAGTATAAGAAGAATGTCACAATCATCACGTCCGGCTGATATGCGCCGTCTAAACACGGACCGTCGAAACAATATTGATAATTCGGCGATGAGACGACGGCGATATCCGGGAAGGAGAGGTCCACGAACAATGACCGACAGATTAGCTCAACGGCAAAGAAATAGGTTTATGAATTCACTTGATCGCCGACGAGAGCAACACACATATCAACCCATCAGACGCCTTCACCAGCGACAACGAAATATAATCCGACGACAACCACAACAAAATGCATATCGGGCTATCAATACACATCGTGATCGACCAAGGAATGCACGACTTTTAAACAATCGTCCTCGAAATAGACAACGAATGCCAAATCGGCTCGACGGGCCTTTTGGCCAAAACCAAGGAAATGCAAATCGGTTTGGCACGTCCCGTCGTCCAAAACAATCTGAAACAAAGCGGCTTGACAGACCCTCTAGGCAAGGACAACGAAACGCAAATCGGCTTGACGTATCTTTCCGTCAAAGACAAAGAAACCCACATCGGTCAAATAGTGGAGAAACGACGCGTTCAGCATCAAGAGGACCTGGCAGAAGGGATAATTATCAAACCGGCCGTGAGTCACTGAAACCTGCACGAGACCAAAGACAATATAAACCTAGTGGTTCACAAACATTTGGTCAACCGGTCAAGGGAAGTCCCAACGAGGCATTGATACACATAAACACAAACAAGCCAGGCACCTATAAGATATTGGAAGGACAAGATGCTGGTGGTCCCTACAAGATTCTCAGAAGTGACCTCACTGCGCATGGTCTTCAGTCAGGGGATCATCCGCAGATAGCGCCTTACTCGCCAAATTCAGTATTCCCAGATACAGGTGGACCAACAAACAACCCACCGGAACCCAAACCTGTCAGGAATAGAAATCGGCCCACTCGCTTCAATGCAGATCCTACTAACGACCATAGAACTGGTCATTTTGATACCCATCCTGCTGGTTCAGGTAATCCAGAATCTGTTCGTATTTCACTATCTATTGATTCTCCTAATCCAGTATCTGGTTATAATTCCAAGCCGACAAGGTCTACTGAATCACGATCTACTCCAATGAACACCCATCATATTGGTCCTAGCGATCCAGCCACTAATGATGCACGTCCTTCTAATGACCCTCATTCAGGGTCTCCATCGTACAATTTTCAACCGGGAGGTCCTTCCAACCCAGGTCCTACTCATTCTGCTTCCTATGACACCCAGTTTGCCCGTAGGCGTAATGCAGCGACTCCATATGACAAGAGTAAAGGAGCCGTTAGTGGTGACTTGTATCAACCGGATTCAGCCATTCCTAATTACAGGTCTTCCGAAAATCTTAACGCGGCTGCCCATTACGCTGTTAGTGGTTCTCATAATCCAGACCCTACTCCTCATAAATCAAAACCACAGAAAATGTCAGGTTCTCCTCCAGTCAAAGCAAATGATCCGCATCATACAGTTGGACAAGATTCTGTAGGGACAGTGCCGACGGACGGCGTCGCGAGTGGAATTGTTGACTTGTACGAAACGGGTTCAGCAATTCCAAACTATAACTATCCTGCAAATCTTAACGCGGCAGCCCATTATAGAGCCAGTGGTGGCTCTAGTAACTCAGTCAGCAATCCTCAAGAACAAGGACCATCACAAGTGTTCACAACTTCTGGATTAGTTAGTGACCCACAAGGAAATGACATTTATGCTCCAGCGTATCATGATGGTGGTTATAATACTCTTCCTATATCAAGTGGTGACCCAGGCGCGGCGGATACACATTCTGGTGTTCAAGATCCGGTGGGTACCGGATTAAAACGTGGCGGTTCAAGTAGTGGTGCTGCAGACCAGAGCGGGGGAGCCGTCGGCGACTTGTATCAAGCAGGTTCAGCAATTCCAAACTACATGTATTCTGCAAATCTTAATGCGGCAACTCACTATATTAACAGCGGGGGTCCGGCAGGTGGACAAAGTTACGGTAAGCTAAGAATTAATGCCCTAACGTTTTCTTGAATATGTCTGTAGTTTTCTTTGTGCGCGATTTGTTTAGCTATGACGACAATATTAGAAAGATGATATTATAAGGCACGGTTTTCGACAATCAGAGTTTGGAATGAACTTCTCAATAGCAAATACGTTGTAGAAAAATAATGTCAACATTTGTCCAGCTAACCAGCTTATTTGTATTTCAGAGCCGTATCCTGTCAACCCTCCTAGTAACGGTGGCGTAGTTCTGAACATTGATATTGGTGGACCTAGAAAATCTAGTGTAACGTCTGAACGTGGTGATCCTTCCGCCATCGGTGGCAATGTGGGAGTCAAAGACAAGAGACAGGGAGTAGCTAGTGATTATAAACAGATAAATGCGGTGTCAGAATCCATCCGTGCCGCAGAGAAAATTGTAGCAGACATTTCCAATTCAGGGGCAAAATCCAGCAATGTGAACCGTGGGTCCACTGAAGGCCTCGCAGCGTCAAAATCGTACTCTTATAATGTCATTTAAAGTGAATATTGCTTTATGAGTATTATTTTGCGAAAATCTGTTTTTGGGATTTGGTTAAGCATACGCATGCCGGATATGTAAAGATGTTAAGTTTTGATTTTATAGTGAGCTTTACAGCGCACTCGCGGCGAAGGCGCTTGGATTCAAAGCTGATCTGAAAGAGCAAGCTCTATGGTAGACAGCACGTGATTTTGCCACTGTTAAGAACATAATTGCGACGTTGGCCACGCCGAACCATATCCGTCACCTTATGCGCGTGAGCCATTGTTGTTGTAAGGGAACAATAACGACGTCATTTTTGTTCGATAAGATTTGACGGAACTGGCGGTCACCAGAAACATAATGTTTAAGAGAGAGCGAAGTCTCATCTTATGCAGAGTTGTTGGTATAACAAAAAGTTCTCAAAGAAACCCAACAAAACATAAAACTAACAATGGACTTTACCTAAAATACGAGTATATTGGCGCTAAATAATTCTGTGTCATGGCACAGCCAAAGCACTGAACAATGACAACCACTTAATGTGAAGCCCTGGTTTTGCCATTTCCATGTATCTCTTTCTGTTTACATTTTTGACGGTTCTGACATTTATGAGTAATCATTTCTAATGACGACTTTTAGCCTGATCACCGTGTCTGTTAAATACCATATGACTTTGCATGAGGTGATGATCATAAAATGATCGACTCAGCACTTGAAGATAGATAATGTGATCAAATAGTATTGGCGAGCTCGTTCGTAGGCTATACCTAATTTCATAATATGATAGTGTAATATACAGACATAAGTTAAGCATCATCTGAACATATTGTGTCATAACTTTTTAAACTGATGACATTTCTTTGCCATGTATGTTTTGAAACCGAGCGGGATTATTGAGGAGTAAAGTGGTGTTTAGCAACTGTCAAAGACATGTAAACATGTGTCGCACTAACCGGATGCATCACCTTACCCTCCGTGAATTCAAAACACAAGTTTGGTACATGTACTGTACCTAGCTTTTCATAAAAAGGTACAAGTAGGCAAAGATCAGGAAAAGGCGCAATCAGAAAAAGATTCCCACTCCAAAAACCGAGGTGGGAAAAAACCAAACCAACAACCAGGCACTTATACCATGAAAACATTTCGTAAGCCGAATGAGCAGCTATTTTCCCAATAGGTGGCCACTCAGTTACCTTAACTTAACTAAAAATATGAAAACATACATAAGGCGCCAACAGCACAAAAAAATTTTAAACAGCAAGACATAAAATAAAAAGAACCACCACAGAACAGAAGTATCGACTTGGAACGATCAGTAACACAAAGTTACTGGCGGGTTTAAATCGATTTTACATGGCCATAACCTCACCCTCAGCTTTTGCAGTGGCTCTAATATACACAAATATAAACAAGCAATAAGAAAAAAAAATGTTAAGAAGTATAAAACATAGGTACCAACGTATAACATGTATAACGGAGAGCAGAGTGAGCAGCTATTGAAGTGATGTGGTCACAGTGCTAGCTTGGACAGAACAAATAAAATGCAGAGGGCTAAGTGAACAGCCAAATTATATTCAGGTGGCCACAAAGTCATGCAACATAAAACACATAATTGAAATAATTTGGATGATTGTGAACCACAGCAGTAGTCCCGCCTTCGAACGGTCAGTTATAAATAACTGGGGGGCTTAAATCGATTTTACATGGCCATAACCTCGCTCTCAGCTTCTGCAGTGGTTCATAACATTTAGTTAGTTCTTCGGTCCTGCTATACACAATGTAGAGGGTGCAAGTACAAAATCTTTTGGAATATGTTCTAGAATTAAGTAGACAAACTATTCGAGATTTATAACATTTGATATATCAATGATAATTTACAACAAATCTTGATACACCTTAAGGTAATTCACTATGCAAACATGCACTGAAAATAGCCCAGAAATTTGAAATGTTTAACTCACCAAAAAAGTGTAAAATGTTAATGTCATTTTGTAACAATTTCAAATCCACCCTAACCACCATGAAAATGCGAACTGATATCTCTAATAATATAAATAGTTATGAAAGGTTTGTTACATAGTAAAAACGTAATGCTTAAATAACAAGCGAATAAGTTTGGATAGCTATTTCTGTAACTTCCGTATAACACCGAGTATAACAAAATGCCTCTTGGAACTTGTAAGTGTATAAATGACCCCATAGAATCTAAGTGATTGGGGCAAATGTTATACTGACAATTCTAACGGATCAAGAAAAGACACTGGTAAAATGCTGTCACTGAATAATTGTTGTTATGAAGTAATTGTTATCTCAAAACCGTCTCCAGAATAATGCTAGGGTGATGCTTAACTTATGTCTGACTGTATATAAGAAGAAGATTTACACATGACGTAGCTCATATCCTGCGTATGACATACCCTGCATTTGGTTGTATTTATTTATTTCACATTATGTTTTCAGAGTTTTCAGTTTTATGTTTGTTTACATGTTTTGCAGTGTAAGATTTCTGTGACAATCGTGTTATAATGTCTAAAAAGAAATTAGATATCAATAGATTACGTTTGTTGTAAATGAATCGCACCCCGCATACTCAATCTTTGAAGCTGTTGACAAGATCTGGCAAAAAAAGGTTGTCCAAATACAAAAGATATGTTTGATAATCAGGAACTGACGCAATAAGAACCAAAGCCCTATCCTAAACATCTACGTAGGAAACAACCTAAATAAAAACTGAACAAAAGAGAGCATACGGTAAACCCAATGAGCGGCTATTTCCCCCAAAGGTGTCTACTCAGTCACATGAACTTAACTAAATGTATGAAGACGCATAGTATAACAGACGCAAATAGTTCACGAATAGACGCAAGATCATAAAACAAATAAAATCACAACAAAAGTACCGCCTTGGAGCAGTCAAGCAACGATCAATTAAAACCCTTAAGACGTAGCCTTTGTAGTCTGTCAGGGAAATTTCAACAGCCAATTTTGAATATTCTGTCCTCTACAATGGTAAATCTGTGACGTACAAATGTAAGTCTACTACGATCGTCGGGGATCTATAGTACATTCGCAATATATCTGAAGTATAGAAAATGGGATTGAAAAAAACAATAACACTGCTTTATATAACCACCCTGTAAATTCGTTCCTTCGTCACCTTTATTGTGTAACCAGTATCAAAACTTGCAACTGTTGACATTAGTTTTCAAGGGTGGCTTTAAATCAAGTTAAACTCGTGCAGTGTTTGTGTTAAAAATCTAAAATGCAACGCTATGCTATTTGTTACTTGTCCTCTCTGTATGCCTGTCTTCACATGTGACAGAAAAACCTTGCCCATGTAATAAACAAATGTTTCCTAAATTATAAAAATTGAACATTTTTACGAGAAAGATTTTTTTTTTAATACTTTGCTCAAAACATAGATTGTGGATTTACATTTTGGATAAAAAATAAGAAAAATAGGTATCATTTTACTATACAAAAGTGGGGCTTTAATGGGGTATACATTGCAGTGGCATGGTATCCTGATGGACAAAAGCAAATGGCTGATAATGAACTTTTGTATACACATCAGGAAAACATGTCCGTGAAATGTATACTCCCTTAAACCCCATTTTCATATAGAGAAAATGGGGTTTGCAGGGGTATACCTATTTTTCTTATTTTTGCTCCAAAATATAGATTGTGGGTACTCGTTAGAACCACCTCGCTGAGGCGGTTCTAACGTGTACCCACAATCTATGTTTTGAGCAAAAATAAGAAAAACATCAAAATTTTTCTACTGAAAATTTTCATTTTTTAAAACTAAAAAAATCTCTGTTTATTGCATGGGCAAGTCTTCGTAATGCATGATAAACGAAATCATGATTATTCACCTTATATAATCCACCTACGTAAATGTACGTGTATACAATTTAATTACTTGATCAAAGTGTTAATCATCAATTAATAATGATTTTAATAACCTAAATTCATATTTCGACTTCCGTATTATTATTACCTTTTCTCGTTTATCATTGGACGAATTAAACTGGACATGACTAGATGATGACGATCGGCAGTATAAGCGAGTAACTACTCATATTAGGAAGTTGCTCAGTAATCAGCAATGTGTCAGCTTTGTGAACGGGATAGTCAATATGTATTTAAATTCAGAGACCCCTTGCAAATGTCATTCATCGATAGAGAAGAACACCCGAATACAAGGTAAGTTCCATACTCTATGATATAATTTTGTTATAGAAAGCACTATCTTAGAATGCCGAAATGGACTGAGTTTAAACTGTCGTGAGCATTGACAAAGAAATACCTCAGACACGTGCATGTCGAAAAACAGACACTGCGTAATAAACGCAAGCAGAAATAAATTGAATATAGATGTATCTCGGGTTACATATGATGTGCAAAATAGCCTACCGGAGTTGTACTGTAAAAGGTTTGTCACCACTAAGGTCGACTGCATGTGTATGATCTTCATCTGCAACCGTGACAATCATCCCTTATTTTGATACACTTTGTTTTCAGAAAATGTCAAACCTATCAACAGTGCTGGTCATCATCCTCGTTTGCATATTTTCGCCTGTATTTTCGCACTTGCCAAGACCTGGGGTGTCGCCGTTTATGCAGAGTGGTTGGAACAACTTCAATCCAAGTTGGAACAACCCGTGGGCGCTTCAGTCAGGTAGGCCTAGGTCTATTTCTTCACCGGAATCTGCTGTACTTTGCGTAACGGTTTCTTTGAATTTCAAATAATTTAAATCCTTTGGGCAAATGAAACACATTTTTACTTATTATATTTATCTATTTATTCATCGTCGTTTTTTGCTTTTATCAAAGTAACATTAATTATCATTCTCGCAACGTTTTGTTAAATCATAATAAAGAAATTAAAATTAAACAGTTTAACAAAATTTCTTAAAGGTCCCCAGTCAAACGCCTAGAATAAACACAAAGGCGGAAACATTTTTGCAAATAAGTCTACCAATAGACATCCAGTTTAAGCAGTAAGGATGGAAATATCAAGCACTGATCCAGTTAAACTTATAAGTTGTTTATACTTCACATTTTCTGTTGTAGGTTTCGGAACGACATTTGACATGATGAATAGATTTGTCTCCCCTATCACAAGTTGGAATACTCGGGGGATATCTCAGAGACCTGAAACATGGACAAACACCGTAAGTTATTTTAATGAAAGCAGGTTGCAATGCGGCTTATGTGAGAATGGCGGACTGACAATGGTATCTTTCATGTCTGCACCTGAGACCTGAATTTAATTGGATCAGCTCTTTTTTTTATTTTTTACTTGACCAAACTTCTTCAATATATATTCAGTGGAGATATGTCAATATGTGTTGATCAGCAGTAACGCGTACAGTTGTGAACGAATTGTGGATAAAATACTGATAATGTGCCCCAAGAAGCGTAGTAACGATAA
Source organism: Rugalucina vietnamica (assembly GCA_964017185.1). Taxonomy (NCBI): domain Eukaryota; kingdom Metazoa; phylum Mollusca; class Bivalvia; order Lucinida; family Lucinidae; genus Rugalucina; species Rugalucina vietnamica. Next base: position 7,177,342 of record OZ024873.1, read on the forward strand.
GTGATGGTCCCGACATGATCTTATATTTTATTCATGGTTGTAAAATTCAACTTTATTGCCTACTTTTTCCTTTCCAAACAAACACAAAAAATAAGTTGCATGATATATACTGTAAATATAAATATTGAAATTTCTCAAACGTTTCGTTAACCTTTCAGTGGGCAACCAGCGATCCTTTTAATGGCTTTCCCACTCTTCCTATGCCAAACAACCAAGGTCTTCCATCTGGACTGAACAACATGTTTCCTATAACAAACACTATCGAGGACAGATTTGTCAGTTCTCCCGGAGTTAATAACCAGTTTCCACGAGGCAACGGCGCATTCAACCAATTTTCAGGAGTAAATGGTGCATTCAACCAGATTCCGGGAGCTAATGGTGCAATTAACCAGTTTCCTGCTACAAATGGTGCACTAAATCCATTTCCAGGAGGCAATAGTGCGATAAACCAGATAACTGCTTTAAATGGTGATCTCAGCCAATTTCCTGGTTCAAATGGTCCATTTAGCCAGTTTCCAAATACCATAGACTTGAACAATCCATTGGCTGCTTCGCGTGACGCACAGAACAACGGACTTAGTGGGCTTCCATCTGGAGCTATAAATGGCAATCCAGCATTTAGCTCCGGGTCAGCTTTAGGATCATCTTGGTCAGCGCCAACAAGATCTACTGGTGTTGCCATTCCCGGTGCACAAAACAATGGTCTACAATGGGCAGGACAAAACAGACCCTGGAAGAAATAAGAACAATAAACATTTCTTTTAAATTTAATACATGTGACCTTCATATCTGACCTACTCGAGCTGAGCTACGTTTTGCAAGACAAGTATTATATAAAGCGCATGCATAAATGTCGGGGAAGACAAATGAGCTTATTTCTTTATAACGATTGATGTTTACATATTTACAATCTTTTAACATTGAACGAACGGTTCATAATTTAACTCATTTAAGCCTAGCGTCCGTTTAGTGGGACATAGGCAAACAGAATACCCCCAGATGTGACGCCGCAAAACGCGGCGTCCCATCTGGGGCTATACTGTTTGCTTAGAGAAAATTCATCGAAAAAGTGAATGAAAATCTAAAATCACACCTGATGTCCCCAAAACTGAAAGTGGACTCACCCAAATGATAACAATGGGAAAGTCAATTCGTCATTAATAGGTTTAATGCATGTGGAAGTAGTAGAATAATGATGAAATCCAAAGAGCTTATTGGTGTATTTGTGTTCTCTTTGAGTACATGCTATTTATACATGTTCTTTTTCATATGACTTTGTCTACTTTCTAACGTTTTCATAATTAAAATATTGTTGCTAATTGTAGTTTTCTCCCTTATGATTAATTCCATGGCCTTAAAAGTCAATTGCTACGTCAAACCCAATTTTGTTGTGAGCTTCTCTTCTAACGTGATAGCTCACCTACTATTCACCATTTTGTTTGCTCAAGTTTGCGAACGGTTAAGACCAAGCAGAGCCGCTATTACGTTTTAGTTTGATATTCAAGCTATTTTAACTGGAAGCGAGAAAACAATTAATAACAAAATTCAAAATGTGTCTGGTTGGGATTTCACATTTGATTGATCAATTTCTAGACCTTCGATTGTTACTCGAATTACGTAAAACGAAAGATTGGTTTCTAAATGTGATACAAGCACTAGAATGCAAAACATTTATGAATAGTACATATATAAAATTCTTGTGAGCCTTAATGAAATCATAGCAGATACATCATGTATCGCCAAGACACAAGACTATTATCATAAGCCCAAATCAATTTGTTTAATATGTCATTTAGGTCATACATCATGTTCATTGTGGCCATTCACTTTGTAGAACACATTTGGCCTATAAATCGCTACAATAAAGACTCGACTTATTGAATTATACAACAGGTGACACTAGTACTTACAGATAGATCCGGATATTTGTTTTTGTTGTTTTTTGGGGGATGTGACGAATTTATGCATCACATTTGCCTATGTGGGTACTTAAGGATGGTTATACTGCTCTTGACAGATTATATCATATGTACGTGGTTTAACAGAAAAGTCCATAGACACCGTTAATATTTTCAACAGGAAAAATGCAGTCAAATGTATACAGCTCCGTTTCAAAAGTTTAGTACATAGCGATTTGTTTCATAAGTATTGGCATAGCAGTGTCCGTACTTGAAGCTTGGCCAAATTTTATTGGCTGTTTGCAGATTTGAACGGATTTCGCTAAGCCAATCCTAGTACATAGAAATATACACTGATTGTAACACTTCAGATTTTGATCGATTTTTAAATAGATAATAGCACATAAAATACAATAAACGAAATAACATAAACTCTGTGACACAGATGTCAATGTTAACATTGATTTCTCACACTACAGGCAAGTTTGAACTAAAAATTTATTATTTCAATGAAATAACAGAGCGTCCAGTAGACTACACCTTACATAATATTTGGTCTACCCTATGTTCAGTTGAGGTTATCGAAGCTTCAAATCTTGCATCCTACGAGACAGCAGTACCTTGTTTGGACTGTCTTTTCGCCATTTTGTATCACAGCACATTTTCGAGCGCCGTCCGTGGGATTAAATATTTACATGCAACTGTTTGACCAGTGTTATTTAAGAAATGAATTTCATTTTTCTGGTGTTCATGGAGCTATGAACCGCAGTGGGTCGCGTGCAAAGTGAATGAACCCCGAAGGGGTTCATGTAAGCTTTGCTAGCGACCCACTGCGGTTCATAGCTCCATGAACAACAGAAAAATTAAACTCATTGCTTATATTTACATTCATTTCTCTCTATCGCTTGTTCAAAAATCACCAAGGCGGTCACATTTACCAGCAAACAGAGAATATGCACACAGTGTGTGTTCAAACAGCGGAACGGCGTCGACGTTTACAACGTCCAATCAGATTGACGAGATTCGTGTTTTTTGACGTCGTTTGGATTACGTCACGTCGCGTGACACAATGTTGTTCATGGAAGTATGAACACAGATGAACATCTAATGGTTCATATAAGGAGGTTTTAGAAAAATGTAAATATTTGTAAATACAAACGATTGCATGTGTTATTACGCATCAAACGCTGACTGATTGTATACTACGGTGCACCACGTCCAGTAGGGTACAATATTTCAAGCTTCAATAAACTTGAATATACCAAGGGTAGACCAAATATTATGGTAGGTGTAGTCTTCTGGGTGATATGCCAATGTAACAAGAAATCTGTTTTGGTTAAATATTTCTTGAAGTGTATGAAATCAATGTTAAAGTTGATATTTGTATCCCAGAAGTTATGATATTTTGCCTGTCATTTTAATGTGTTACTATTTATAAATTGATTGATCAAAATCTAAAATGTTACAATCAGTGAATAGTTCTATGTATAAGGTTAAATATAGCGAAATCCGTTCAAATCTGCAAACACTCAATAAAAATTTTGCCAAGATTCAAAACTGGTACTGCTATGCTAATACTTATGAAACAAATCGCTATGTACTAAACTTATGAAAAGGAGCTGTATGTTTGCTTTTGCAAAAATATTTCATGAGCACATAGATGAAATTTTAAGAACATCTGATCATGAATACGTCTTCTACAGCCTTTTCAGTGCATCTTCGCGACCGGGAGCGGGGCAAAGGTCAACGTCTCCGTGACATTAGCCGTTAGTGCGCTACATTTTTAGACAAGTTCAACCGATGTTACAGAGTTTTTGTAACAAAGGATCCTTGATATCGAAAAGATTTTAATGTGTATCCAGTTGTCAAAATGCACATACGTACTATGTTCCAACTATCGCCAAATTCTCTGACGACTGATTGAACATGTGAAAAGGTACAATTAGGCAATGATCAGGAAAAGGCTTAATCAGAAAGAAATTCCCACTCCAAAAACCGAGGTGGGAAAAACTGAATTGACAATTAGGTACTTATAGTTAGAAAACATATCGTAAGCCGAGTGAGCAGCTATTTCCCAATAGGCGGCCAGTCAGTTACCCGAACTTAAATAAAATATGAAAACGTATATAATGCTCAAACAGCACAAAAATTGACTGCAAAACATAAAACAAATGGAACTACAACAGAAGAGGGTCTGGATAGGGTATAATGATTGATTAAATAATGGCAAAAATGAGAGTGAATAATGAGCAAAAAAAATAATGATTAGTGAATAATGAGGTCCTAAAGAATAATGAATTAAAGTCTTTTTTAATGAATAGCAGAATAAAATAATGAATTGTGAATAACACGATTTTAAAGAATAATGAATATGCCAAAATTTGGCTGGAGAATCGTCTTAGATGGCCTCCCTGAGATTCTAGATTTTCATTTTTTTCTAGCGTCTGGGGGAGGACACCCAGACCCAATTATCTCAAATATTGCATTATTCATATTACAATGACTTCTCAAATGTTTGGACTGACAAAAGTTTTGCTTGCAGGAAGCTAAGAACGAAGGTGCTTGCAACATGAACATTGCAAAATACATACGCTCCATTTATCATCACAGTCATTTAAAAATCAACTACTTATAAACTAGTGACCAACTTTTTTATCGTTGTTCGTAGCATTTCCATTGTATTTATCGGTGATTTCCTTAACAAAACATAATATATGCACTCTCTTTACGTGGGAACAATTTGGGCACTGACGGACAAGCTGACTTCAATATAAAGTTTAAGTAGTAAGTCCGGTGATTGTTCAGCGAAATAACTAACTATACTGATCAAAATAAGTTTATTCCTACTTAATAATTGTCGGTTATTCTTATATGTGTGGGGTATTTCTTAATTTGTGTTATGTAGTAATTGAGAAACACATTTAAGAAAAGGTTCACGGCGAAAATTTACTTAAAAATTGTCTTGACGTCATTTAACGTCATTTTGTCCATATTTATACCATTCAAATGCCCACATTTTATGTGCAGTCACATTCAACCAAACTTGCTTTAAAATATCTGTTTGGTGTCAAGGAAGCAGGAATCCGCTCAAATGTTTGTAATTTGTTTCTTCAGACACTCGTGAGAGCCTACGTTATTCTGACGTTAATTTGCCTTATTTTTCAATGTGCCCCAAAACGTACAAAACTTCTCAATTTAGAAAATTTCTTTCTGAATGACTGTTCTCGGTATCAAGGGCTGCTGACCATGACAAAAATTTCGTCTGTAAACTTCTGGATAGACTACTGAATAAGTAAACCATGCATAATTTTGCTTGACTGACGTTCGTTTACGTTGAAATGAATCAAATCTCAATCACTGCTATTCAAAAGAGAGACACAACGGAAATTGTCAAAAGGTGTTTAAATCACAAAATGACGTTCTGCATAAAGAACATGGACGACTTTACTTTTAACGTCAGCTTTGACGTTTCAGTTACGTAATGCGGAAATCAGTCTTAGATTGCTAGCTTAATCCAATATTTAGAAAGCGTTTAATGATTCAAATGACCAACGAGAATACAAAATGTTTTTATCGGAGACATAAAGTTAACCCAAATGATTTTCAGCCTTGGTTCTAAAGCGAAATGATGCCCTTTTCTGTCACTACCATTTGACGTCACTTGTAACGCGTACACGCATTCATATGCACCAAATTCCAAGCGGAAATAAAACTTTTACATGTTCTCATTTGTGTTTAACATAGAGATGAAATTTTGAAAGTGTAAATGACGATCTAATGCTTGCTGAAAAGTCATGCTTCTTCAGCAGCTTCATGTGTGAATTTTCATAGTGACCCCTACTTGGTACCAGGGTCCATAAGTCTCATCTCGGCCTATCTTTTGCAGTTATGTTTGTGTAACAATCATCTGAGAGGGAGAATATGCTCCAGGTACTTAATACTTCACAATATTTTCAAAACTGTATAGTAGGAATAAACATATTTTGATCAGTATATTATTAACTTGCATGTCAGAAGAAACGTCTACAAGCGAAGAGCAGTGTTAAACATTTAATAAAATCAGATAAGATAAAACGTCCAGAGTGCTTGAAACGCCAACAGCCGCGCATTCAAAAATGCGTTTATAAATTCTATGAACATTTTCTCTTATCTAAAACATACATGAAAGTAATCGTAGCTTCTACGACGCCTTAAAAATCTCTAGAAAGTTCATTTGCATCGAAGATTTGAGTTAATGTATTAATTTCAAGTGCAAAGTGTTATATATAATTGATTCAATAATATTGATTCTTTTAAAAGCTATTACTTATAATTTATATATATATAATCAAAGGGAAATAACCCAATTAATTAATATATATTTCTTTTTATGTTTCTACAATTTATTATCTAGAACTTTGTAGAAGAATGTCATTGATTATTTTTATCACTGTTATATAATTTAGAAGTATAGAAAATTCTATGAGCACTTTGTGGATAATTCCAGATGAAAATGGAGTGAGTGTTTTTTTTTACCATAAGTTAAAAATATATTTGGACTATGTATACTGAGATCTCGAAGGGTCTAGTGGACTCTCGTTTAGTCTTGATGGTCGTTGCGGCCTTGAATTCTCTCTGGAGAATTCTAAATTCTCTTTGGAGAATTTAAAAGAACTTTCGTTTAGTTCGTTTCTTTTCTAGAGAAAAGTTTATTATATCATTCTCTAGAAACCTGGAGAATTTCCTTAGATGTATAAATATAGGTCCCAATTCAGTCGTAGGTATTCAGAAATTTGAAGTGATTTAAAGTATATAATTTTGGTTGTTTCACTAGTGTTTTGTGTGGATTAAAATATACATGTGCTCATATTCTGGTTACTGGATTGTGGACTTACATTTGAGGGACAAGGACTTATTTGACATTAACTTTGTAAGTTATTTATTTATTTATTTACTTATCTGTTTGTTTGTTTTTATGTATTTGCAGCATTTATTTGTTTGATTAAATATTGTTAAGTTTAAATTACTTGGTTGTTTTTCGCTGTACCTGTCTAGTTACGCTAGGTCGTAACAGATTTTGGGGGCTCTGAGCCGGGATTGAACATTTTGTGCACCTATTTTATTCTGAATTTGAAAAGATATTTATTGTTTGTCATACCAGCAAAAAGCAACCATGTTATTCAAACTTGAAGATTTCATTGCTGCGCCTTCTCAAGAGCTGTTAAACTTGGCCAAAAAGAGTGATCTTTTAGACATTGCTAGTCATTATAGCATACCTGATGTCAAAACATCTATGTTAAAACGTGAAATTAAGAATGTTATCATTCAGTTTCTTGTTGATGAGGAATTTTTTGAACCCTCAGCTACATCTCTAATTATGGTCTCACAAACCGACATACAGTTGAAAGAGTTAGAATTAAAAAGGCATCTTGAACTGGAAAAATTAAGATTAGAATTTGAAGAAAAAAGAAGGGCAGATAAGGAAGAAAGGGAAGAAAGAATGCAAAAAGAAAAGTTAGAGCTTGAAAAACAAAAGTTAGCATTTGAAGAAAGGGAAAGAGAAAAACAAAGAGAGTTAGAAGAAAGGCTTGCAAAAGAAAAATTAGAGCAAGAAGAAAGAATTGAGGCTGAAAAAGAGAAAATGCATTATGAAATAAGAATGAAAGAGCTTGAATTAAGCAGTAAATCAATGCCTCCTGTGTCTTTTGATCCTAGTAAAGTATTTGATGTTACAAAACATATTAGGCTCGTTCCTCCATTTCAAGAAAAAGAGGTAGATAAGTACTTTTTACATTTTGAGAAGGTAGCAGAAAATTTGAAATGGCCAAAAGAGCATTGGACCTTGCTTCTACAGAGTGTTGTTATTGGTAAAGCTCGAGAAATTTACACTCAGCTTCCACTTGATCAAAGTTCAGATTATGACACAGTCAAAAATCTGATTCTTAAGGCTTATGAGTTAGTACCTGAAGCTTATAGGCAGAAATTCAGAAATTGTAGGAAAGAACATGACCAAACCCATGTAGAATTTGCTAGAACTAAGGAGCAATTATTTGATAGGTGGTGTTCTTCAAAGGATGTAAAGTCTGATCATGCAAAATTAAGACAGCTCATGCTTGTTGAAGAGTTCAAACGATGCATACACTCTGATGTCAAATCTTTTCTTGATGAAAGGGAAGTAGAAACTTTAGATGTAGCAGCACGATTAGCTGATGATTATGCTTTGACTCATAAGGTGTCTTTTGTAAATAAGCCTTACAAGAAACCTTTTAACCCTCAATTTAAACCTAATACACCTCAGTCAAAACCATTTAACCCTCAACAGAGAAATAATTCTCCTCAACCTAATCCACAACCACAAGCTGGACTAACAGCTGATAGTTCCAGTCCTTCACATAATCCTAAAAATAAAGATACTAGTGAAAACAAAGGTCAAAGATCCTCATACTCACCCCGGCTGTTTTGCAATTATTGTAAAGGTGACGGTCACATCATTTCTGAATGTGAAACTTTGAAAAGAAGAAAAGAGAGACAAAATCAAAATAATTCTAGACCAACAGGTCTTACTTCTTTAAGGTCAAAACCACAGTCGATTATTCAGGATGAAAATCCTATTTTGGCCAAAACGTCTGCGACTGATTGTATTATGGAGATTTATGAACCATTCTTATCAGAAGGTTTTGTGTCACTTACTAGTGATTCTGCCCAGTCTACCCCTATTAAAATCTTACGAGATACCGGAGCTTCTCAGTCTCTTATTTTAGCAGATACCCTGCCTTTTTCCGAGAAGACTTCAACTGGGACAAGTGTCCTTATTCAGGGAGTAGAGTGTGGATTTGTTAATGTACCGCTCCATAACATTTATTTGTCTTCAGACTTAGTTTCTGGTCCTGTGGCTGTAGGTATTAGGCCTTCTTTACCTTTTAAAGGTGTTCACTTGCTATTAGGCAATGACTTAGCCGGAGATAAGGTTGTGGTAAACCCACTTTTGACCAATACACCTTGTGAGGATCAATTGCCTGATCCCATTGAGCAGGAAATTCCTGATCTTTACCCTTCATGTGCCGTTACAAGGGCTATGGCAAAAAAAAGTCAAATTGAATGATGGGATACAGGATATTGACTTAACTGACACTTTTATAGGTCAGTCTTTTCATGATGAGATTTCAAAATCTCTTTCTTCAAGTCAAACTGACTTCAACAATCAAAGGTCAGACAATGACCTTTCACCTTCAATTTTTGACCAAGGTCACGACCAAATGTCAAGGTCACAACTTTGTCAAGAACAGCACAGTGATCCTGAAATCTCGCCTTTATTTGAAAGGGCTTTAGATGAAAATGAAATTTCTCAGGTTCCTGTTTGTTTTTATGTCAAAAATGACATCTTAATGAGAAAATGGCGTCCTCCTGATGTTTCAGCGGAAGACGAATGGACCATAAATCACCAAATTGTGGTTCCTAAGGCTTATCGTCCTGAAATCTTAAACTTGGCCCATGAAACTCCCATGTCAGGTCATTTAGGGATAAATAAGACTTACCACAAAATTCTCAAGCATTTCTACTGGCCAGGATTAAAATCTGATGTTTCCCAACATTGCAAATCCTGTCACACTTGTCAAATGGTAGGAAAACCTAATCAGACTATTCCAAAAGCTAATTTACAGCCTATTCCTGCATTTGATGAACCATTTAGTAGGATTATCATTGACTGTGTAGGTCCGTTACCCAAGACTAAATCAGGTTGCCAATATCTCTTGACTATAATGTGTGCTTCAACACGTTTTCCTGAAGCAATTCCACTCAGGAATATCAAGACGAAAACAATAGTTAAGGCCCTTGTAAAGTTTTTCACACTTGTAGGTCTTCCAAAATCAGTCCAATCAGATCAGGGTTCCAATTTTATGTCAGGAACATTTCAACAAGTAATGCATGAACTTGGCATTAAACAATACAAGTCATCAGCTTATCATCCTGAAAGTCAAGGTGCTTTGGAAAGATTCCATCAAACTTTGAAGAACATGATCAGATCTTACTGTTTTGACACCGAAAAAGATTGGGATGAAGGCATACATTTGCTATTATTTGCTGTCAGAGAGTCAGTACAAGAGTCTCTTGGGTTCAGTCCGTTTGAACTTGTTTTCGGACACACTGTTCGTGGACCTTTAAAACTTATGAAAGAGAAGTTTCTTTCAAGTAATGACAGTCCTTTGAACTTACTTCAGTATGTGTCTGACTTCAAAACTAGATTGACAAAAGCTTGGGAAGTTGCTCGGTCCAATCTTAAGTCAGCTCAGAGCAAAATGAAGTTGCATTTTGATGAAAATGCTCAGAACAGAAATTTTGACCCTGGAGACAAGGTGATTGCTCTTTTGCCCATTCCTGGCAGGCCATTACAAGCTAGATATTATGGTCCATATACTGTTGAGAAAAGGTTAAGTGATGTAAATTACATTGTTAACACTCCTGGGAGGCGCAAGCAAAAACAATTATGTCATATTAACATGCTTAAAAAGTACATTGATAGGGATAGTGATAATGATAGTTCAGTTATTTCCTCAGTAAGCATAGTTAATTCTGTCCCTCATGAACAAAATCAGACAGACTTTGAAGAAATGAACTCTGTGAACTGTGAACCATTATCCTCAAAACTCCAGAATTCTGACATTCTGCATGATCTCGATCAGAAACTGTCACATCTAGATCCGGAAAAGAAACATGAACTAAAACAATTAATTCTTGAATATGAGCACTTATTTCCGGACATTCCATCCAGAACCGATAAAATCTATCATGATGTAGACATTATTGAAGGAGCAAAACCGGTGAAACAACATCCGTATAGACTTCATCCTGAAAGACAACAATATCTCAGGAAAGAAGTTAAGTATTTGCTGGACAATGACTTTATAGAACCTAGTCAAAGTGAATGGAGTTCTCCTTGTATACTTGTGCCAAAATCTGATGGGACATTTCGAATGTGCACAGACTATAGAAAAGTAAATTCTGTCACAAAAACTGACACATTTCCCATACCAAGAATTGATGACTGCATCGACAACATTGGTCACGCCAAATATGTGACGAAATTCGATCTTTTGAAAGGGTTTTGGCAGATTCCACTTACAGACAGAGCAAAGGAGATCTCGGCATTTGTTACTCCTGATGGACTTTATCAATATAAAGTGATGCCTTTTGGCATGAAAAACTCTCCAGCAACATTTCAGCGCTTGGTTAATAGTTTGATTTTCGGTCTGGATGGGTGTAAAGCTTACATCGACGATGCCATCATCTACAGTGAAGAGTGGAAACAACACCTGGAGATCATCAGAGAATTCTTCAAAAGACTCAGTGATGCTAAACTGACAATAAACTTACCGAAAAGTGAATTTTGCCATGCTAGTTTGACATTTCTAGGACATATTGTTGGACAAGGTCAGGTCAGACCTGTAGAAGCCAAAGTTGAGGCTATATCAGATTTTCCTGTACCTACAGGAAAAGGTACAAGTAGGCAAAGATCAGGAAAAGGCGCAATCAGAAAAAGATTCCCACTCCAAAAACCGAGGTGGGAAAAAACCAAACTAACAATCAGGTACTTATACCATGAAACATATCGTAAGCCGAATGAGCAGCTATTTTCCCAATAGGTGGCCACTCAGTTACCTAAACTTAACTAAAAATATGAAAACATACATAAGGCGCCAACAGCACAAAAAATTTTTTATACACCAAGACATAAAACAAAAAGAACCACCACAGAAGTATCGACTTGGAACGATCAGTAACACAAAGTTGCTGGCGGGCTTAAACCGGTTTTACATGGCCATAACCTCACCCTCAGCTTCTGCGGTGGTTCATAACATTTAGTTAGTTATTTGGTCCTCGTGGTGAATCTCTAACTAGTCAATGAATCATCAAGAACAAACAAATAAATCATGATAAACATCCTGATGAATCAAAAACCAGGACTCACAGACTGAGTAAGCTGCCCGACGATGGAGATCCCTGGGCGCCGAATAACCTACTAACTCCGGAGCAAAAGAAAAACACCAGTTGGACCCCGGTGGGCCAAACTGATAACGGCAACTGATGAAAACGGCAACTGATGCGCTTTTTGGGTATGGCTGGATATTACAGAAAGTTCTGTAATAATTTTTCAGTTATAGCTGAGCCTTTGACAAATTTACTTGGTAAGAAGGTCAGGTATGTTTGGTCTGAGGCTTGTCAGAAGTCTTTTGATCAGTTAAAGGCCATACTTAAGAGTGCTCCAGTTCTATCAGCACCACGCTTTGACAGAGAATTCAAAATGGCGGTGGATGCAAGTGATGTTGGTGCAGGCAGTGTATTGTTACAAGAAGATGACAATGGTGTTGATCATCCTGTTTGTTACTTTTCAAAGAAGTTTGACAAACATCAAAGAAATTATTCTACTATAGAGAAAGAATGTCTATCTCTTATTCTTGCCCTTCAACACTTTCAAGTGTATCTGTCTTCTGCAAATTCACCAATTGTCGTCTTCAGTGATCACAATCCACTGTCCTTCATACACAAAATGAAAACCAAGAATCAGCGTTTGCTCAGATGGAGTCTCATGTTGCAAGAGCACAATCTTGACATTAGACACATAAAAGGTAGAGATAATATAATTCCAGACACCCTTTCAAGAGCTTGACAGTTTTGCCTTGTATGTTTGCATATGAGTATTGCAAAAGAAAGTTTTATTTCACAAAACTTTCTTTTCGTTGAAGAGGGGAAGTGTTATATATAATTGATTCAATAATATTGATTCTTTTAAAAGCTATTACTTATAATTTATATATATATAATCAAAGGGAAATAACCCAATTAATTAATATATATTTCTTTTTATGTTTCTACAATTTATTATCTAGAACTTTGTAGAAGAATGTCATTGATTATTTTTATCACTGTTATATAATTTAGAAGTATAGAAAATTCTATGAGCACTTTGTGGATAATTCCAGATGAAAATGGAGTGAGTGTTTTTTTTTACCATAAGTTAAAAATATATTTGGACTATGTATACTGAGATCTCGAAGGGTCTAGTGGACTCTCGTTTAGTCTTGATGGTCGTTGCGGCCTTGAATTCTCTCTGGAGAATTCTAAATTCTCTTTGGAGAATTTAAAAGAACTTTCGTTTAGTTCGTTTCTTTTCTAGAGAAAAGTTTATTATATCATTCTCTAGAAACCTGGAGAATTTCCTTAGATGTATAAATATAGGTCCCAATTCAGTCGTAGGTATTCAGAAATTTGAAGTGATTTAAAGTATATAATTTTGGTTGTTTCACTAGTGTTTTGTGTGGATTAAAATATACATGTGCTCATATTCTGGTTACTGGATTGTGGACTTACATTTGAGGGACAAGGACTTATTTGACATTAACTTTGTAAGTTATTTATTTATTTATTTACTTATCTGTTTGTTTGTTTTTATGTATTTGCAGCATTTATTTGTTTGATTAAATATTGTTAAGTTTAAATTACTTGGTTGTTTTTCGCTGTACCTGTCTAGTTACGCTAGGTCGTAACAAAAGGTACATATGCAAGAGAAAAGCTTATTTTGTGCAAACGACGCAAAGGAATTCTCTTCCGTTTATGTATGGTGGACATCTCAGCGAAGCCCCGCATCGTGCCTCAACAAAGTACAGAAGGTAACCATTATCACTGTCCTTTTGATCTGGTATGTCCTCCGGGTCTTTGTCTACGCAATAATAGTCGGTCGCACCATCGTGATCATGTTTTCCAGCCATTAAATAGCCAGCATATTCCAGAGTCCATCCGGGATAACATTTCGATCTTCCCGGGATCATTAGGATGCTAGATCGACCCATGACGTCACATATTGTACATGGCACGTGGCGGTCGTCATGCCTCTTCCCGAACAAGTTGTCATTTCGACCAGAGGCGTCCTCATAAGACACACCATAAAGTAATCCGACATTGGAGTCTGTTTTGTCGCTGGTCTTTCCCGCATCCCAGTCCGGTTCCTTGGGGAGACATAGCATTGAAGACGCACCACCTTTGTGTGTGTAATGTGATCCTCCCGCGAAACCATTATACACAGATTCCGAACCGTTTCCTGGGCAGGTTGTTCGACCCCAGCGGATGTACGTCGTTCTCTGTTCTATGACTTGGCTGAGTCTCTTTTCATCCCATTGTCTCTTCCATTCTTCCAGCTTTTCATATTCAGTTGCCGCCGTTGCTTTCCATTCTTCGAAAGCCACTTTGTAAGCTTTTATTTCTCTGACTGTTTTCTCCAAGTTGTTCATATGCTGTTCCAGTTTAATGTCGGATTTTATGGTCTTCTCCAACAACTTGTCCATCCAATCAAATCTAAAATTAGTAAACATAAAAAATTGAGCCGCCTCGTGGGAAAACCAACAATGTGGTTTTTGACCAAGTCCGACACAAACCGGCCTGTACAAGGACAGAAAAGAGCTAGAAGCTTGAAATTTTGGATTTAAGTAGAAGAGGAACTGTACTATTCCAGTAGTGAAAGCAAAGGCGCTGATCAGCTTCGCAGGTACCGCGAAGCTGATCTGCGTCTTTGTTTTCGCATATGCAGATTGTACGTTTTCTCATGAGGCGGCTCATTTCTTGGGATTGATGCTTTGTTTCGATGTACACAAATAGCACTATAAAAACGGTGGGTAAATATTATTTACATACACGCTGTATATAATAAGAGGATAAAACATTCTTTTCCGTGCATAAACGTTTGCCAAGCCCAAGGGCAATAATGTGTTGCAGCCCGAACCGCGTAGCGGTGAGGGCTGCAACACATTATTGCCCGAGGGCTTGGCAAACGTTAATGTACGGAAAAGAATGTTATATCGTCATTGTTATATACCTTTCGTTCGGCACACGCACAATTTATTTATTTATTTATTTATTTATTTGTTCAGAATTTTATATCCTGTGTAAAAGAGAAGCAATTTTGACTTTGAAATCGTGCATAACGGCAATCGCCATTGCCATTGATTGGTTTGTGATTAGCATCAAAGTGACACCATAAATTTAGATGAAATATACATCTGAAATGTACATACACATGTCAAGTTAAATTTAGATGAAATGAACACATGCCAGTGCCTATAACATGTAAACAGGTATTTGTCACAGTCTCAGGGCAATAACACCATTATTGCCCTAGGGCAATAACGCCATTATTGCCCTGCTATCATGCCATCTCAGGGCATTAATACCATTATTGCCCTGCTATGACGTCATCTCAGGGCATTAATGGTATTAATGCCCTACGACCCTTAAAACAGCAGAAAGTGTTGTCCGTTACAACACGACCAGTTTCTATTGTAGAGATACATTAGGTATATAACAATAATAGTAACAATTCGAAGCAATATGGCCGAACGTCTCTTGCCATAATTATTGTAACATGTACATGTATATGTAGAATAGATATAAGGAATTATAATAAAACTGAGTTTGCCATTTCTGAATTTGTCATTTACAGAAAGTTGCCTGGAGGATATCTTGATAAATGCAAGAACAGCATGTTAAATTTTATGAACTTATTTGTTCAGAAGTTTCACTAGTCTTCCAAAAATATATGAGCCGCCGCACCAGGAAACAAAACATCTACATACATGTATGTAAAAAAAACAAAGACGCAGGTCAGCTGTGCAGTAATTGCACAGCTAAAGCGCCTTAGTTTTTGCTACTCAGACGATAAAATTCTTTTTTTTTTTTTCTTAAATCCGAACAAGCCTCTAAATATTTTCTATGGCAGTACAGCCAAATTTGATCAGAAACCCAGATTGTTAGTTTTCTCACGCGAAGATTCATACGCCTACCTGGAGTAAGTACGGCACATCGGTTCTTCGTCTCGCTCGGGGATAACGTTCCCATCAACACAAATCAAGGCTAAAATAAAACTCGTTAAATAAAGCAACATTTTCAGAAATGAAACGTTTTCCTCACAGAGTGAAATGCTTTCTGAGAAGAATAAATTTCTGCCTGCAAGCTGCAGGAAATCAATGCATTCCATTCATCTAAAGATTCATCTATGTTGAAAGAAACTTTTTTTTCTATCTTTATAATTTGTGGAAAGATGTAATAGCACGCTCGTTTCTCACCATACAATTAAGAAAGACGCGTTACAAATAAATCTTTCGAAGCAGAAAAAAAAATCCGATTTTTCGCTTTTCGCTTGTTTCGTTTATTCTTGCTGCCTCTCTGTTGTGCTCGTAACCTTTGTTTTAAGTTAAAGCTAGCCGGATGATTTTTTATGAACGGGACTAAACTCTTTAACCCACCAATATTTAAACCTTAAGGGTAAACATTACTATTGTTCGTGAGCACACTGTTTGCGCAACGTCGGCGATTAGTGTATGCATATTACGCGTAGTTTTTAACGTCGTTTTGTTTTGATTTCTCAATGACGTTGCAAGCTGTAGAATCTTATTCTTTTTATTTCTGCATAATTAAGTCCTAAAACGGGTATGAATATTGTTCATTTTTATTTTAAAAGAAGTTTTGTGGCAATTGATATACCTAAATTCGTGTATAAGGTTAATTATACGTGGAAACGTTTATTTCGCTGTTGATGACGTCGCATAGATATACGCGACGTCAGTGCAACGTTTGGCGTTAAAACGAAAAAGGCGGGAATATTAAACGTTTTTTCTCTATATCTTCCAACGCAATCCGGTGACCCCCACTTTTTATTTCAACTTTTGAATGGTTACCATGTTTCCTATCTGTTGGTGTAATTTAATCAAAATCATATGCGTAGTTTATGAGATATCGCAAAAATTCGTACTTTTTCAAGGCTTGAAAAAGTGGCGGGAAAGTTAATTTTGCATGTAATCTCCTCAGTTTAAGAGCAAACAGTACCAAAATGTAAGAGAATAACACTCATCATGTGTTTAAGATGCTTTTGCAGTGATAACATATATATTAAAACACATCTCCGCTACGAGTTCGGTTTTCTGAAATGCACGAGAAACGTCCAAAAAGTTCTGATACCATGGAAACGAGGCCGGTGACTCCCCAATTTTATTTCGAATTTAGTCAAAGGATACAATTATCTTGAAGCATAGGAAGTTTCATGAAAATCATATGCGGGAATAAAATAGTAATGTTTCCCTTTAAGGCAATACAATTTCTACTTTTCCACGAAAAGCCATCTGTCTTTTCCTAACGCAATTACGCAGCGTCAAAGTTTACAGGGCGTCACCTCAAAATTCACATTGTTTCTCGGCATTTGAAAAGTTAACATTTTGTTCCAAAAACAGTCACTTAACGTCTTCTTGTGCTCAAAAAGAGTACCGTACCATGATCGTAGAGATTTGGTTCCATTCTGATACGAGGTAACGCCTCCCGGTGTATGACGTAACTGACGTCATTTTGTTTGCTAGCCTTCCTCCCGAGGTGACCCCATAAACATTTAATTGCTTAATGGTGTGCGATTACGCTTTTCCGAGAAAACTTTCGCTAAGTAGGCCTATAAGTTTTGATGTGATGTGGTCAAGTCTAGTTTTTCACGTTTAACGTTGACAGGACCAAAAACCTATCGGCGAAATTCACGGTGTTCGCACCACGCAGGTTGTTTCCTGTCTGCTGGTCCGATACAAACCCATCTTTCTATGCCGTAAATTATCAAGCCTGGTATTCGTAGGTTGCCTAAAAATCGATTACGTCACTATGACGTAAATTAGCATTACCCTATATCATGATTACGTTCTGGCGTCATAATGCCGGGTTTTGATGCTATTAGCTGATGGAATATGATTCTAGGAGACTGTATCGTACTCTAGCAAGCTTAAAGATTTCAGTTGGCTTCCTCATTCTTCATGTCTGCACTGAGCATATTGATCTTCGTTTTACGCTGATTTAACGTCAGGCCATGACGGCGTCCCCTCGCGGAATTTTTCAAATGTCATTCCGGTTTTATTCGTAATGACACTTTTACCAGTCAAACAAGGCAAAAATTAATAACATGTGATGCACGTTGAATGCTAAGCACGTGATTTGCATACTTTTTTAAACGTAACGTTGCAACTCGTGGACGTGAAAAAAGCACATAAACTCGCCTCGAAACATCACTTGACATATTGAAAGCGTATCACAACTTTTCAAAAATTTGAGGTTGAAAATAATGATGGATAATAAAATGCTAAACTTAAGTCTTGTAGTATATATCTCCTTCGACATTCTGTATTTCGTTTTGCTCTTTAATTATTCCATTTGTGTAGACTTGCTCAGTCCACTTTGGGTGAGTCCACTTTGATTTAGGGGTTTCAGGAATTGAGGCCATTCTCGGATGGCCGTATATAATAGTTGATCAGGTTTGCAAAACCTGTATTGCAGCACCGTCACCGCTTGCATCAATAGATAGGTCTATCACAATTTGCCAAACGACTCGAGTCCGTGAAAACACTCCGTATCTGGACTGAACACTAAAATGATAAACACTGCAGTAAAAAAGACATCGAAATTGGTTGATGGCAGCAAGCTTTTTGGAAAAGATTAAACTTGTGATTTTATCTTTTTCATTTCATCTTTGATGAAATACCTTTTGGTAGGCAAACAAAAAAGGTCCCAGACGCGGTGTCACATATGCCAATGCACCAAAAAGAACACGAGACTTGTAAGTAAGGGCTTAAACAAGTTCTGTTTCTGAAATATTCAAAACTACATAGGTCGTTTTCCAACCGCAGACCACACTTCCGGTTCACTGTATATAAATCAGGTTTTTATTACCGTCGTGTAATTGCCTATGTTTGACAAGTCAGTAATTAGACATTAATTGCTGAATACGTGGCAATTATCATGAAATCTTATATAACATTACTCAAGTCAGACAGTAAACTATTTACGATGTTGAGAAAAAAAAAATGATAAAAGAAAGGTGTCGCGCCTGCAAGTGCATCTTATTGTTAACAGCATTCCTTGCATTTATTGTAGGTCAGCAAAATGCATCTGCGTACATGCAAAGTGCAAAGCGGCTTTGCTTTAGAATATATTCTCCTGTTGTATGTCAGTCAGAATGACAATTGATAAGAGCAACGGTTGAAGCAAATATTTAGATGACATTGTTCTGTTGGGCACTTGAATAAGCAAGCGCTGTTAAAATGTGTTAGTACTCACTTAACTATAAGCTTGTCCAAACAACTATCGAATTTATTTTCAGTGCAGCCTTATCAGTACATATTCAAGTTCTACAATTTACGATCTTCTACATATAGGGACAACACATTACGAAAACTTGCCCATGCAATATACAGAGATTGTTTAAGTTGTAAAAAATTAATTTTTAGTAGAAAAATTCTGATATTTTTCTTATTTTTGCTCAAAACATAGATTGTGGGTACCCACAATCTATGTTTTGGAGCAAAAATAAGAAAAATAGATATACCCCTGCATACCCCAGTTTTACTATATAAAAGTGGGGTATAAGGGGGTACATATTACACGGATATGTTTTCCTGATGACACGACAAGAAAACAAGAACACAATAAGCCGAATGGTAATACAAGTTGGATGGTTGTAATGTGCAACACAGACAGTCATAAAAAGGTAAAAGTAAGAAATGATAAGGAACTACAGTCCCAACATCAAATCCGATGTGGAAAATATCACATAACAAGCACGACTTTTGTACTTATACAAAAAGAACGCAACAATAGCATCCAATTCTATCAAATGCAATCAGGAAAGATGAATCTCTTTTCATCATCGTGCAAACATGTCCTTTTACACACCACTATTAGGTAGTAGAAATGGGGTTTAAGTTCTTATTGTTGGTGTCATGAATAAAAAAAATCTAAGACAAAAATATTTGCTTTTCCCAACATTAAATCCGATGTGGAAAATACCAAATAACAAGCATGTACTTATACAAAAAGAACGCAACAATAACATACCCAATTCTGTCAAATGCAACCAGGAAAGATGAATCTCTTTTCATCGTCATACAAACATGTCCATGTTACACACCACTTTTAGGTAGTAGAAATGGGGTTTAAGTTCTTATTGTTTTATCTACAAAACACAGATTGATGGTACCAACAATCAATGTCATGAATAAAAACTATAAGACAAAAATATTTGGTTTTCTAATGAAATAATCATTTTTTTTTCCAGCAGACAAAATCTTCGTATATAATATATGCAGTATTATGCATTATATTCTTTCTTGTTCGTCCTTTGAGATCAGCGATGGTATTCTGACATATCAGAAATTCATTATCGGTTTAGATAAAGTTTTACTAGTATATATTTGGCTCTTTATGGATAATACTAGTCTTTGTATCGACTACCCTGTTTTAAATTGCAAATTACAGTATCTTAGGCTCCATTTTGCCAAATCTGGAGGGCCACTGAAGAGGATTGAGTAGCCGAAACCGCGGTATGGCCCATCCATTTTTCTCATTAATATGCTTACTGCTCTTAAAGGATCTCAGTTTTATTGTTATTATGATACTGTCGAATAGGTTATTGTCATTACATTTTTCCATGAGTTCCATGGCATTTCAACATAGCAGTTGAACAATGGTGTACATATATAACTTGAGCCGGATTTTTGCCTGTGCGAAAACAAAGGTGCAGATCAGCTTCGCAGTAACTGCGAAGCTGATCAGCACCTTTGTTTTCGCTACACGGACAGTACAATTTTTCTTCTCTTTAAATCCGAAATTTCAAGCTTCTAATCTGCTTCTGTGACTGTACAGGTCGGTTTATGTCAGACCTGGTCGGAAAACCCGAAGACCGGTTTTCT
This sequence comes from Rugalucina vietnamica, assembly GCA_964017185.1. Lineage (NCBI taxonomy): Eukaryota > Metazoa > Mollusca > Bivalvia > Lucinida > Lucinidae > Rugalucina > Rugalucina vietnamica. Next base: position 7,197,977 of record OZ024873.1, read on the forward strand.
CGCGTCATGGCTCATTTAATATCTGACGTAATTAAAACTTCATTCTTTTCCAGCTACCATAAGGATAGAATGCATATGTATATATTCAAAATAAAATAATTTTAATTCTTAGACAGATAGTAATATGACAAAAAAATAGTTTCTTTTTTTTTTCCTTCTCATATATAGACAGTAACTGCGAAGCTGATCAGCACCTTTGTTTTCGCTACACGGACAGTACAATTTCTCTTCTCTTTAAATCCGAAATTTCAAGCTTCTAATCTGCTTCTGTGACTGTACAGGTCGGTTTAAAACCCAAAGACCGGTTTTCTCGCGTCATGGCTCACTTAATATCTGTCGTAATTAAAACTTCATTCTTTTCCAGCTACCATAAGGATAGAATGCATATGTATACATGCAAAATAAAACAATTTTAATTTTTAGACAGATAGTAATATGACAAAAAAAATCAGTTTCTTTTTTTTTCCTTCTCATATATAGACAGTGAAGTTGTTGCACGTCTCATGACGAGGATCAAAATGATAATAATATACTTAACAAAATAAAAAGCCCAACTTTTTTTATTCACCTCGTACTATTATTGCTATGAAATTCGTTAATCTGTTTTTAAACAAAAGGTGGTATGTATATGTAAACAGCTGTCGGCAAAGTCGATTTAACAGGTTATATGTATAGATTCATTTCATAGCTTCATTGTATTTACTCTACTGACGTTTTGCTAGAATTTCTGTTACTAGGAAATTTTACCCGTCTCGACGTAGCAGTAAGATGATTGCGGCGATGAAGACAAATAAGACACACACACACACACACACACACACACACACACACACAATCTCTAATAAGACATAAACAGATCGGCCCAAGGACCTGGGAGAAGTAGGGGAACAAACAGAAAAAAATAATTAAATTTGACCTTTGACCTCGATGACTTTTTTGACCTCAATGACCTTGACCTTTGACCCAATTGGACCCATAAATCTTAATCAGGGATCAACTTGTATACACTCACCAAGTTTCATCCAAATCGGACCAAGGACTGCCGAGATACAGAAATTTGACCTTTGACCTCGATGACCTTGACCTTTAAAAAATGAACCCCTCGAGCTTTTGACCTCAATGACCTTGACCTTTGACCCAATTGGACCCATAAATCTTAATCAGGGCTCAACCTGTATACACCCACCAAGTTTCATCCAAATCGGACCAAGAACTGCCGCGATACAGAAATTTGACCTTTGACCTCGATGACCTTGACCTTTAAAAAATGAACCCCTCGAGCTAATATCCGGGGCCGCCCTCTACCTTCCCACCAAGTTGGGTGACGATCGGCCCAAGGACCTGGGAGAAGTAGGGGAACAAACAGAAAAAAAACATAAATTTGACCTTTGACCTCGATGACCTTGATCTTTAAAAAATGAACCCCTCGAGCTAATATCCGGGGCCGCCCTCAACCTTCCCACCAAGTTTGGTAAAGATCGGCCCAAGGACCTGGGAGGAACAAACAGAAAAAAACATAAATTTGACATTTGACCTCGATAACCTTTGACCCAATTGGACCCATAAATCTTAATCAGAAATCAACCTGTATACACTCACCAAGTTTCATGCAAATCGGACAAAGGACTGCCGAGATACAGAAATTTTACCTTTGACCTCGATGACCTTGACCTTTAAAAAATTAACCCCTCGAGCTAATATCCGGGGCTGCCCTCCACCTTCCTACCAAGTTTGGTGAAGATCGGCCCAAGGACCTGGGAGAAGTAGGGGAACAAACAGAAAAAAAAAACATGACCAACAGAAAAAAAAAATTTGACCTTTGACCTCGATGACCTTTGACCCAATTGGACCCATAAATCTTAATCGGGGATCAACCTGTATACACTCACCAAGTTTCATGCAAATCGGACCAAGGACTGCCGAGATAAAGAAATTTTACCTTTGACCTCGATGACCTTGACCTTTAACAAATGAACCCCTCGAGCTAACATCCAGGGCCGCCCTCAACCTTCCCACCAAGTTTGGTGAAGATCGGCCCAAGGACCTGGGAGAAGTAGGGGAACAAACAGAAAAAAAAACACATAAAATTTAAGATCGGCCGAAGGACCTGGGAGAAAGTAGGGGAACAAACAGAAAAAAAACATAAATTTGACCTTTGACCTCGATACTCGATGTCCTTTGACCCAACTGGATCCATAAATCTTAATCGGGGATCAACCTGTATACACTCACCAAGTTTCATGCAAATCGGACCAAGGACTGCCAAGATACATAAATTTGACCTTTGACCTCGATACTCGATGACCTTGACCCAACTGGACCCATAAATCTTAATCAGGGATCAACCTGTATACACTCACCAAGTTTCATGCAAATCGGACCAAGGACTGCCGAGATACATAAATTTGACCTTTGACCTCGATGACCTTGACCTTTAAAAAAATGACGGGAACAAACAGAAAAAAGCATAGAATTTAAGATCGGCCCAAGGACCTGGAAGAAGTAGGGGAACAAACAGAAAAAAAACATAAATTTGACCTTTGACCTTGATACTCGATGACCTTTGACCCAACTGGACCCATTAATCTTAATCAGGGATCAACCTGTATACACTCACCAAGTTTCATGCAAATCGGACCAAGGACTGCCGAGATACATAAATTTGACCTTTGACCTCGATACTCGATGACCTTTGACCCAACTGGACCCATAAATCTTAATCAGGGATCAACCTGTATACACTCACCAAGTTTCATGCAAATCGGACCAAGGACTGCCGAGATACAGAAATTTGACCTTTGACCTCGATGACCTTGACCTTTAAAAATTGAAACCCCTCGAGCTAATATCCGGGGCCGCCCTCGACCTTTCCACCAAGTTTGGTGAAGATCGGCCCAAGGACCTGGGAGAAGTAGGGGAACAAACAGAAAAAAAAAAACACATAAATTTGACCTTTGACCTCGATGACCTTGACCTTTCAAAAAATGAACCCCTCAAGCTAATATTCGGGGCCGCCCTCCACCTTCCCTCCAAGTTTGGTGAAGATCGGCCCAAGGACCTGGGAGGAGTAGGGGAACAAACAAACAAACAAACAAACAAACAAACAAACAAACAAACAGACAAACGTTGCTCAAATAGTATGATGTCCTATTTTAATCAGATCAAGTGCAAAATATTGAAAATGAGCCACTGCATGAGAAAATCTATAAAATGCTTAGGCGAAAACAAAGGCGCACATCAGCTGTGCAGTAACTGCACAGCTGATCAGCGCTGATCAGCGTCTTTGTTTTCGCTACTCGGATAGTACAATTCCTCTTAGATAAAGAACTACTTCTAGCCCTGGTCGGAACCCAAATTGTTGGGTTTCTCACGCACAGGCCCAAATGTCAGTCTGGATGTTTATGTGTGACAACAGTTACTGTGGTTCGAACATAAGGGTACAGTGTTTGAACCCGATGAACCCAATCGTGACATTAACAACGTTGAAGGCCAATTCAAGACAATTTAACTGAATGTGACTCTTTGTAACTGGAGGACCATTTGCCTGACATCTGGTTTATATACCAATAAACTTGTTTGACCATTATGGTAATATAATAATAATATAATAATAACTTTATTTAAAGAGGATAACATATTTGGCAGATATGCCAGTCTAACATATGGTCCTCAACTAACAAATATCTAAATGCTTGACAAAATGAATATACAGTCTAATATTTACAATGGTATGTACAATTTGAAGATACTATGTGCCAGACAGAGTGCGTGCGAGCTACACAACGCCGCTCCATTGCATTGGGTTGAACAATGGCTTGACGCCATCCAGTGGCTTGATTTATCATTTCTGCGTATCATTCTTTTATTTTTGTTGACTTAGCATATCGGTTACCGCATGACTATGGCCATAGCTGTTGGGGGTCACATAACGCTATCAGGCTCTCATTTGTACACATCTAGCAAGATAAGTTATTCTGTCAATTTCTTGATCTCTTAGACTGTCCTCCGATATGTTGAATCTCTTCACACACAATATTCACACACATAATTATATGACTTCCAGACCCAGCGTCGAAACAAGAATAGGATTTTCTGAGACCCCCAGTATGAGAGAGCAAACATGTGGCAGAAACCAATGTCCAGACAGCATGGGTGCTCTCCCAGAATAAGGAACTACATGGGCTGTTTGTAGTTGATTTGAATTTCATTTTTTTTACCTCAAGAGATGTAATGAAAAAAAATCAAGGTCCCTTAAGATGTTCACGCGAACATAAGGTGAATGCCTTAATCGAGCGTCTCCCCTTAGATGGCGACATTGAGGATTTGATGATTGAAGCTATGTAAATAATGTACTGGTCTGTTTGGCGAAGGGCGTTAAATAGGAAATTATACGGAAAAAAACCTCCTCATTCTGGCACACACATGTCCACAGATAAACACCTGACCTGGAAGTGACCATGCCTAGCATGCCATCCACAGACATGGGCATGCTTGTCTTGAGTAGTGCTATATTTTTTTATCAGTATCGCTTTCTATTATCTTGGTAGGATCACACTGATTGGGAGGTTTCCCCACCTAGATAGATCCAAACCTGAGGAGAGCCAATCTACGAATATAAATATTTTATACCAATAGACCACCTTAAGCACGAAGTTTCGAAAATAAATACGATAACGTGAAACTGGAATGAAGTGACGATATGTCAGACCAGTTTCACTGCCGAAGGTGGTACGACTAGGTATTGTCAGACAAATCACAATGGAGCAAATACTGCTTAAGAGCGTGTTTAAATCGATTGACCGTTGAGCTATTGCTGATGTCTGATGGTACATGTAAATTATTCCATAAGTTTGGACCTTGGACCCAAAACGATACGAGTGCGATCTTGGAATATGCAATGAATCGGAGGCTGCAGACCTGGTGTGCCACTCTTGAATGTATTTAGCCCCAGGGCAAGAACAGTTGAATCCCTGGAGTCAATTTTATTTCAAAGTCTTAAATATTCTGTCCATTTGCCCATTTTCTGGAAGTTTTTTCCCTTCAATGACATTTTAACAGTTTTCTGCATATGCGACCTAAGCTAACCTTGCCATAAAATAGGTCAAGGTCATCACAGGGTCATAATTTATGTACACATTATAGTACTCTAGTCCCAATGCAACGTGCCAAGTTTTGTTGAAATCAGTCTACCGGTTCCAGAGAAGAAGATTTTCGAAAGGTTTATACCATATAGGGGAATGTCGGCTATTTTGATCATGCGACCAGAATAATTTATGTACACGTTGGTTCCCCCTTCCAATAGATTCTTCTTATAAAATTGGCTTTGATTGGCCGAGCAGTTTCAGAGAAGAAGCTCTATAAATATTATGATCATATACATGTATATAACTCATGTATATAGCTCCCGGGCATGGGCAGACAACCGCCTGAGGCCAAAATATTATCATTAACATGAATATTCTGTCCATTTGCTTATTCCTAGCAAGTTTTCTGTCATTAAATGACATTTTCCTTTTTTTCCTGATTCAAATGCATAGGCGACCTAAGTAGACCTTGTCGTAAAATAGGTCAAGGTCATCCCAGGGCCATGATTCAAATGAACTTTGTAGAGCTCCTCTCCTTGATGCTCCATGCTAAATTTCAAAATCATAGGCCTTTTGGATCTGCAGAAAAAGTTTTAAAATGTTTTTGCTATTTATAGCCATGGCGGCCATCTTGGTCATGTGACCTGGACTATTTATATTAACTTTCGTTCCGCCTTCCTAAGGATGCTCCACATGAAGTTTGGCTTTGATTGGCCAAACGTTTTCAGAGAAGAAGAAAGTTTGAAAACTGTGGACGTCGACGGACTGTCACCGGATGCCAACATATTCTATAAGCTCACATGTGAACGTTCGGCTCAGGTGAGCTAAAATACAGTAGGTTCAACGTTAGACACCTGATTTTTATACGTCCGGCACACGCCTGACTCAAACGTTAATGTGTGACTGCTAATTAAACTTTAAAAAAAGCAAATAAAGATAAACTTTCCAGTAGGCTGAGGTTTTACATGCGTCCATTGCATACGCCGGACGCACACGCCTATGTGTGACTGCTGTTTTATGGTAAAAGTTTCCTTTTGAACTGACTGACCACAACTAATTTCTTTTGATACATGTTTCAAAACGTCACCAAACCAAGTTAACATACACATTTCTGTCCGTTGCGTTTCATTTTTACCTGGTTTAGAATACTTTAAAAGGTAAATTGTTTGACATTCACGCCTCGAACAACGATTTGTTTTGTCAAATTGACAGATGTTGAAGATATTCTATCAATCTTATTTTTCATAAGCAATAAAGACAATGCAAACTGAAAGTCATCTCATCACCATGAGCAGCAAAAACAAAGAAAATGTGTTAAAATATTCAGTAGTCAACATTTTGACAAAACCACAAAATTAGACTACATCCTAAGTGCTGTATCTTGTTAAAACACGTGCAATTATCAATTTGCGAAAAGCGTCTGTCCGTTTAACTATAATTCCAATTCAAACCGATCTCTATCTTACACTTGCCCAAACCTGATGTTTTTATATAACAATGAATATATTCTAGTTTGACGTGTTGCGAAATCTCAAAACGCATATTCGATACTGACCGTCAAAAGAAACCCGACACTTTTTGATGTTATATAAAAATTTTGTCCCTTGTGAGGGGTCAATTATTTTTGTTATTTGAGCGTCTCTTACTACTATTGGCTAATGATTCCGAAATCGTTTTAGCGGGCAATGATTTGGTAATTACTGTAAAATTGCAAACTGTACTTTAAGTTTTGCTCGTGCTATGCTATGGTTTAACGGTTACTTATCAAAGTCTGCACATGTTAAGTCCAAAGTTAGACGGATGTTTCGCCATCGCAATTTCTTTGGAATTCTCTCTGACACCATTTTTATCGATCAAAGAAGCCACGCTGTTTGACAATTGTCAGCCGGATTTTCAGCCATATGTTGTTCGACGTTATTTACTGCCAGTGCGGCCTCGTTATGCAGCCGTAATTGCTGGTTTAGGTGACCAGAGACCCGCTTTAATGAATTTTACCACTTCCAGTTTGGACACGGTGTTCGTTTAAACGTCCTTCTCGATTTGGGGAGTAACTTCTCTTTTTGGCAAGTCTTTCCACGAATAATGTATATCTTGAGGTCATTAAAAGAAATTCAGCATGCGGTCTTCATGGCCAGTGCAATAACAATTATTTAATTCAGCTTAAGTTTACTAATGTCTCAGCGTATTGGTTAAGAGTTAGATTTGTGATTTTCAAAATAGCCCCATTGCTTTAATCTTTGTGTGTTATACGAATTGACAGTTTAATTTTTACTGAAATTGTGTAAAAACGAGTTGCCTTCAAAAGGTACAAGTAGGCAAAGATCAGGAAAAGGCGCAATCAGAAAAAGATTCCCACTCCAAAAACCGAGGTGGGAAAAAACCAAACTAACAATCAGGTACTTATACCATGAAACATATCGTAAGCCGAAAGAGCAGCTATTTTCCCAATAGGTGGCCACTCAGTTACCTTAACTTAACTAAAAATATGAAAACATACATAAGGCGCCAACAGCACAAAAATTTTTTAAACACCAAGACATAAAACAAAAAGAACCACCACAGAAGTATCGACTTGGAACGATCAGTAACACAAAGTTCAATGCTGCATAAATCAGTAGTTTATTGTGCATTCGTTTTTGCAAATTTTATCTCCAAAGGTAAGCGTTGAGCTTCTTTTGTCGGTCAGTATAATTATGTTAATTGACTCTGTCTTTTTGCTGCACTTTTCGCTGCTTCTCTTTTCTTAAAAATGGTGATGCGCCACTTTTGTTGATCCTATGTGGCCTGGTAGGATGAAATGATTCAGAGAGGCTTTCGTTACGAAAACTTGCCCATGCAATAAACAGAGATTTTTTAATTTGTAAAAATGGAAATTTTGTTAGTAGAATGTTTTTTTATTATTATTATTATTTTTCTTGTTTTGGCTCAAAACATAGATTGTGGATACATTCTCGGCGGTTCTAACGCGAGTACCCACAATCTATGTTTTGAAGCAAAGATTAGAAAAATAAGTATATCTCTGCAAACCCCGATTTTGAAAAAACAACAACAAAAAGACAATTACATACTGTTACAAAGAGAACAAAAAAAACAACAACAAAAAGACAATTACATACTGTTACAAAGAGAACAAAATGAGTGATCCAAGGCGGTTATAACGTGTATCCACAATCTATGTTTTGGACCAAAAATAGGTATAACCCTGCATACCCCAGTTTTGCTATATAAAAGTGGGGTTTAAGGGGGTAAACATTTCACGGACATGTACTGATGAGTAAGTACATGATGGTCCATTGATGGTATCCCGTTGATGCCCTATAGTGCAAGAATTCCAAAAGCATTGTACTTCCTCCTAAATTTACAGCTGTGTCCAGTTATTAACATACCCCTGCAATATTTAGCAATAAATTGACAACTGGAGTAATTTGTTTACTTTTTTGTTAGTATGGGGGTAAATCTTTACTGTGTATATAAAACTTCCAATTCTTGTGATTCTGTATGCCTGATATTTACTTAAGGATTGAAATTCAGATTTTAAATTTCACTGGATGATGAAAAACATTAGGCTGTTTTAATGTCTGTGACGCCCGAAGGGCTTATCGGAGACATTAAAACAACGAACGTTTTTCATCATCCAGTGAAAGCTACAATCTGAATTTCAATACTTATATTTACATTTTATATTATCAATCAAGTATCAGATTTTTAACTGCACATATCATCTTTCATTTTTATGTTATTTTGACATTTAATCCGACTTGACGTAATTTAGGAACAGCCAAAACGTCGAATTTTCATGCTTAACGTCATGAACATATACGCGACCGACGTTTCGCCAACAAGAGTAAATATTTACATTGTTCTAAAACCTCCTTAGATGAACCATTAGATGTCCATCTGTGTTCATACTTCCATGAACAACATTGTGTCACGCGACGTGACGTAATCCAAACTTGACGTCAAAAAACATGAATCTCGCCAATCTGATTGGACGTTGTAAACGTCGACGCCGTTCCGCTGTTTGAACACCCACTGTGTGTAGATTTTCTGTTTGCTGGTAAATATGACCGCCTTGGTGATTTTTCAACAAGCGATAAAGAGAAATGAATGTAAATATAAGCAATGAGTTTAATTTTTCTGTTGTTCATGACGCTGTGAACCGCAGTGGGTCGCTAGCAAAGTTTACATGAACCCCTTCGGGGTTCATTCACTTTGCACGCGACCCACTGCGGTTCATAGCTCCATGAACACCAGAAAAATGAAATTCATTTCTTAAATAAACAATGTCACTGGCTGGTTTTGACGTCGCCCTGCCAATAGGCGTGGTCTCTAGATCGCGTGACGTAATGTTTTTCATTGGGAAATGAAGAACATCAAGAAAGATACCTTCGTTTAGGGCGATTGCAAAACAAAATGTAAAATGGAGATAGACATCAAGCTAAGCAATTCTGCTTCTTAGACGCTGACTGTCTTGTGGTGGAGGAAAGCAGTTCTCAACGTTCGATTGGCAAATACTCTGATGCAGGAACAGTTTAATAGTTTTTCAATAATCGATATTTTTACTGGCGTAGACAGTGGGATTCGAACCTGCACGGCAGAAGTATATAGCTAGTCAAAAGCAAAACGATGCTACAGACTGAGCTATCCGGGCGCCCAATGATATGATTTCATAATATATGAAGCCATTCTGTTTTCCAAAAAGTAGCTGGTATTCAAGATTCAAAGATTCCACAAGAAACCATGGTTAACGATTGGTAATTTAATTCGTAATTTTTGAAAGAATAACCATTTTTGTACTAAGGCTGAAAAAATTTATAGGCTTTATGGTCACAATTTACCAAGTTACATCCTGCCTTTCATTCAATGTGCATTTTAGAATTTCATTGTTAAGTGGTTGTTAAAATTTAAAACCAAACACGCCAGTGTTATTTTGCAAGAAAAATAATATTCCACCAAGACGTTTGTACGATGAAACCTTGCTAATGGGTTCCTTCATGAGGTAAGCATGATTTCAAGCACTGGCTTTGTATTCTGCCAAAACGCGGGTTTGAATTTCATCATACAGTTTGGTGATTTGTTCTCTCGGCACAGAATACCATAGTGGGTTGAAACTTTCACAGAAAAGATTTGAGCCGCCTAATGGGAAAACCAACAATCTGCATATGCGAAAACAAAGACGCAGATCAGCTTCGCGGTGACCGCGAAGCTGATCAGCGTCTTTGTTTTCGCTACTCGGATAGTACAATTCCTCTTCTACTTAAATCCAAAATTTCAAGCTTCTAGCTTTTTCCTGTGCTTGTACAGGCTGGTTTGTGTCAGACCTTTTCGGAAACCACACTGTTGGTTTTTCCACGAGGTGGCTCATTTATTGTAAGGCAATCTCTCACAGCTCCTCTTCATGATAATTATTCCAAACCTCTCTGCATAGGGTTTAAGTCAAGGGAATCACCAAGACATTCAAAGACAGCGTTCCTCTGATATCAAGAAAGTGTTTTGCAGATTTGGAATTATTACAAAAAAAAAAACATTGCCTTGCATAAATACAAATTCTTTTCGCGTCCTTGATTGGCCTGGTAATTTCCCTTACAGTTACTGCAAAGCTGATCTGCGCTTTTGTTTTTGCATAGGCAAAACTCCGGTTTTCTCATGACGTGACTCATATATTATGTAATCAAATCTGGCACAAAAGGTAAAATGCAATGGTCAGAAGAAGGCGTAATCAGAACGAAATTCCCACTCTAAGAACCGAGGTGGGAAAATAAGATAACAATTAGGTACTTATACTAAGAAAACATATCAAAAGCCGAGTGAGCAGCTATTTCCGAATAGGCGACCACTCGGCTACCCGAACTTGCCTAAAATATGAAAACACACATAAGGTTCAAACAGCAAAAACAAAAATGACTCCCAACACATTAACCAAATAGAACCACAAAAGAATTATCGCCTTGGAACGATCGGTAAAATAAAATTACTGGGAGCTTCAAGCGGTTTTACTATGCCAAAACCTCACCCTCATCTTCTGCAGTGGTTTACAACATTTAGTTAGTTGTTCGATTCTCGTGGCGAATATCTAAAAAGTCAATGAATCATCAAGGATAAACAAATAAATCATGATAACCACCATGATGAATCAAAAACGAAGACTTCCAGATTCAGTAAGCTGCCCGACGATGGATATTATCTTACTGAAAACCGGAGCAAAAGAAAAACACCAGTTGAACCCCGGTGGGCCAAGCAACAGACAAGAAACTCCGGCCCCAACCAACTAAAATGAGTAGCTTTATGTCGGGGCCATCATAGAGTCTGACGTCCGACCCACAGGCGTGCAAGTAAAGAAGGCAGCATAGGTATTAACCATGATTTGGTCAATACCGTCGCATAACATTTAAGTTATACTTTATACGTCTGTAAGGTGTAATGATTTTTCTGAACAGAAACATAATTAAGCTTCTTAAATTTGTAAACCAAGTCACCACAAAATTCAGGTTCCGAAAGGCTCTCACGTAAAAGCGCCTTTAACTTTAAATTTGGAAATTAATTCAAAGTGTCTGCGATAAAATTTAGAACATGTTTTTCGAAGTTTATGATTGGTTTGTATATTTTGTTAAAACATCACAAGGATTGGAAGTTTTATATACAAGGCAATTCACCTTCATACTTAACAAAATATATAAACAAATTATTTCCGTTGTCCATTTCTTGTCAGTGATGATTGTTGAAAAAGAGGAAGAGTTGTCAATATATTTCTAAATATTACAGGTGTATATTGATAACTTCAGAGACGTCGCGCACGCTGTTGGGGAATTTTTGTATATGGCTACTAAAAACTTACAAGACAAAGTCAGTTTGCTTGTTTTAAATATAAAAAAAAAATTGGAGTATCTTTGGCTAGTGTTTGACATTAATTATAATATAAAAATGCCATATTTTGATCGCATTTTAGGCAATATATTTTAAGAAAATGCCAATTTTTAATGAAAAATCGCTTGTTAACTTGTAACAGAAATACACAATAGCTCTTAAGAAAATGACAATACATGTATCTCTATCATTTCGACGCGAAAAATTGCGGTAGACACCTTATGTTTAACAGAAATAGTCAAAGTGTTACACTATCCAACTTATTTTGTTTTCCCAGCTTAAATTAGCGCATTACGGACCATCACGAGAACGGGAAAATGTGTTAACTTTGCGTAAAATTACGTCAAATTTCACGGAATGTGTTTTTGTTAAGCCATTATTCCAAAATCAACGCAACTAGGAAATTTATTTTTACATGGCGCGAATGCACATTGTCTACGGATTTAAAAACACTAAACGATAAACAAATGTCATTTCAAATGCAAATTCAAAACTCGAAATCGCAAGTCTTACAAAATGTCCCAAGACGCGCAAGTTTGTCTTTAAAACATATAGACAAGTGTTTGTCCTTTAATTGTCAAAAACTGGATGTAAACATACAAATAATATTATATTGATGATAATGCACATAGCCTTAAATACTTTGTCTGACATTTTCCAGTAAATGCGCCGATGTGCAAAGCCGCAATTCAAATGTTCGCAAGTCTTACAAAATGTCCCACGACGCAAAATTTAGCGCCGTCGTCAGAGTAAATTAATTATAACGCAACGCCCAATTTAATTTTGACGTTACGAATATTTCCCCAATATCGTGCGATGTGTCTGTTCAAACGCAACTCTTCTTTTCGTTTACGTGCATTCAAGCCATAAAGCCACATTCATTTTTTTTCTTCAAAAAATGCTCACAAGTCCCGTTTCATTTTATTTCATTCCCCTAAGCTAAATCAGCTGAAAATTTAATGGATCGATTGTCTTTATGTGGCTTTTTGTCAGATACTGTGGTTTACAGTGGGAATATTTTCTGGAAAGGGCGTCAGTACGATTCAAATATGACATCCATATAGGCTTACGTTAGATTTCAGCATTAGCCATGACCTAAACAAAACAGAAAAGAATCTTGCTCGAAAGTAAGTTGGACAAAATGAATATGCCTTTTGAAAAAATAAATGATTCTTACTAGGCTTATTTTTATCGTGTGAAAGCTTTATATATGACAATTAAAAGATGATTGAGAGTTATTTATCAAATATTTTGTCATTTATCATTTTACAGGAAGATAAAATTAAATCATCGATGAACGAATAAAAACTGAAATTGAATACGCTACTGCGCGAACACTTAGGTTTTCGACTTTGTACACGTTGAATTATTAGGTTTTCTAACGGGATGGCTAAAACCCATTTGTGACTGATGGACTCACCCATGTCATTTATGTGGATACAGGCGCTTTCATTCTGGGAACATCAAGAGTGGTTTTTAATTTATCTTTCAGTTTTTGTGGAAACACTTTGCGCAAACAGAATAGACCAAGATGGGACACTGCCTTCTCATGTACCATGTAGGGCTATACTGTTTGCCTATGTCCTACAAAGAAGATTCCCGGTATACGTGGGTAAATGAAACCATGATGATGCATTACGAAACCATCGATGAGCGGCAACATGACAAGCACATCATGTCGATATACAAGCTGGTGATCATCTGACTAAATTAACCTTGCCACATTGTCCGTTTTGCACCCAATCACTGTTCTATGTCACAATTTGCCATAAATTTTCAGATTTGCTCAGAACTTTGAGCATAGCGATCCCACTGTTATTGTTTCAGTACAGCTTTATTATGTTTACTGATATGTCGTGGCTCATATAATAATATAAGTTCCTTGGTCTTCGATCAAAATCACACAAAATCACCAACCTGCGGTGGCAGTAGTGTTGTTCTACCACTGGTGATAACACAAACGGAGGTAAGAATATTATTGTAGATTGTATACCAAACCGAAAAGAAAGCGAATTACATGTGCTCCATTTAATATAGATACATTTTCGAAAGACAAAATAAATATGCGCAGATGAGAATCAACGAAAAATGGTGTTGTTATTGACAATGTTTGATGGTTGGTTGATTGGCGTTTAACGTCCCACCAACAGCTAAGGTCATATGGAGACGGGACCTCGGCTTACAGTCCCATCCGATGGACTGGAGAAGCCCGGGATCGAACATGCGACCCCTGGTTTACAAGCCGAGTGACATAACCACTGCACCACGGAGGCTTCTACACAATTTTTGTTGACATTTAAACTACATATGGAGAAAATCTTACTTTCAGAACTTCAACTTGGTACAGAAGCAGACAATAATTAAATACATAATTTGTCGACATAAATAGACACATGTGAATACAATGGTATTGTGCTTAGCTAGCCTTGTACATTGATTGCAATTTGCAGCCAGAAACAAAATCCAATGATCTTCATTTCGACAGGCTTGTTTTGTTGTTTCACCATGTTGAAGGCACTGGTAGTTTTATCGGTGTTTATTGGCATTGTCACCGCCCAGGGACCATTCGGCTACCCCGGCATGCCTCCGCCAGGTCTGATGCCTCCTCGGGTGTATATGATTGGCGGGGAGCTGGGCTACCACGCACGTCCTCTATATATACCATGGGGCGGGGCACAGACGGCGCCACCGGGCGTTAGGAGGGTTGAGGGCAGAATATTCTCTGAAGTCAGACCATACTGGTGAAACCAGATATTAAGTTAAACTCATGCAAATAAATGTAAGTAATTTTATATATATTCGTCGATTCAATACAAGTCATATTGTTATATATGCACATACAAGCCCTGACAATATATAATAAATTGCAAAAGAAACTGTCAAATCGGTGTTTACTTGCACATTATCACGTTTAGTACATTTTTAACAACAACTTTGATGTAACTGCACAATAAGAATGATCAACTAGCAATATTTGAGCCGCCTCATGGGAAAACCAACAATCTGCATAGGCAAAAACAAAGACGCAGATCAGCTTTGCGGTAACCGCGAAGCTGATCAGCGCCTTTGTTTTCGCTACTCGGATAGTACAATTCCTCTTCTACTTAAATCCAAAATTTCAAGCTTCTGGCTCTTTTCTGTGACTGTACAGGTCGGTTTGTGTCGGACCTGTTCGGAAACCACATTGTTGGTTTTCCCACGAGGCGGCTCAATATTTAGTTCATTTTGGCGCTTTAATGACGTTAGCGTATTTCACTTTAAACTCGCGTCTAAAGTATATATGTGGCATTCTAATACAAATAGTTCACTGACCAGAATGTTCTGGTATAATGTCTGATTACTTGGCGCCTCTAAGTGATTGGCCTTGTCCCGGGGTTACCTATTGAGTTTACGGAACACGGAACAAATATCTACGATTGGCACGATGAACCTTCCGAGAAGTAGTAAAGTCACATGTGAGCCTGTGCGTAAGAAACCCAACAATTTGGGTTCCAACCAGGTCCGACACAAACCGGACTGTACATTCACAGAAGATGCTTAGAGGCTGGAAATTTTGGACTTAGAAAGAAGAGGAATTGTACTATCCGTGTTAGTGGAGCGGCTTAATGAGAAAATACTTCAGTTGATGATACAAGCATGACATTTTCACCATATGCTCTTTACATGACACACATTGAATTCTGATCCCTAGCCACTTGAAATTCCGCCATTTTCAAGATGGCCGCCAAGAAACAAAATGGCCGACAGTTGTGAAAGGTGTACATGTAGTAAATTGCTCATATCTTAGGTTCTGTTCATCATAGAACAACAATATTGATACCCAAATGGAGCTAAATGATTGTTCTTTGAATTAAAGTTCCAATATGCAAATTACCTCATTTGCATATGTATGAATATTAATGATATCTTACTTTTTTGGCTAAAATTGAGAAAAAAAAAACACATATTATTTTCTGAACGATGTAAAATGTTAATTGAAATGGATATTTATGGCTTTGATATTGCTAGACCATAAAATATCATAAATTAACAAAAGCTAATTAGCATGTTCATGAATATTCATTTTAAAACATTTTAATTACTTCATTTGCATATTTATGAATATTAAAAGGTCTTATTTTGTTGCCAAAAACTTGAAAAAAAAAACAATAAATCACATCTCATTCTCTGAATGATGTAAAATGTTAAATGAGATTGATAACTGTGACTTTGATATTTCTACACCATAATGAAGAATCATAAATTAACAACTGCCAATTAGCATATTCATGAATATTCATTTTTTAATACATCAAGACTGTATCAGTTTAGTTAAGAAAGTTCATTCTGTAAATTGTCTATAAATATCACTTTCATTGTAAAGTAAATGTTATTAATACAAGATATATGTCATTGTACATTCTTTCTAAGCTCACACGAGTTCACTGGCTAACTGAATATCAAAATGTATTAATCATATAAATGATGTTTGATCCCTATAGTGCATACCTATGCATATATTTAAACTAAAAATTGACAATTTATGTTTGTGGTGAGCTTCCCACGAGTAAATTATTTCCCATCAATTATTTGCTTGCATCTACTAAGTCTGTCGACTGATCATATCATCATCATATCCTTTTTATAGTCCTTTGTCCTCATCTGAGGGTTGGACTTGTTTGACAAGTCTCCTTCTGTTATTACAGCAATTCTCTTTGGCTCCATGTTGCCAAATCTAAGGCTTGAATAGCTGAAACCGCGGTATGGTCCATCACCTTTCTCACAAATATACTCACTGCTCTTAAAGGATCTCAGTTTTATTTTTATTTGCTATTACTGCAGCTGGTGTTGTGCCTGTGGCGGCCCTAAAAGTCTTCCCGTACAGCATTCATAGTGCAGATTATATTTTCCTTTTGGTCCTTTGAGATCAGAGAGGGTATTTTGAGAAATCAGAAAATTATTATCGGTTAAGGTTCATTTCCTAACCAACGTTTACTGCAATTGGTCCCATTTTGATTAAACAAGTCTTTACTGTAAATTTCCAATGAGCATGGACTATCATTGTAAAAAGTTTCATTGATAAGACTTCACTTGTAAGATACTGACCAATCAATTTACACAAAGTGTCTTAAATTAGAACATTTACCCTTTGTGATTCAGCATGGTCAAGGCAAAGAAAAAAAAGAAGTAAACAACATGAAATTATTATATCAATTTTATTTGCATATTTTCACTTTCTTTAGGTATGTATAAAGTTTATTTGAGGAAGTTAGTTTTGATTTGGATTTCTAGTGTTCGCTGGTTATCATATTTCCATGTATAGAGTTATAATTATGAAGACAAACAATAGATTTTTCTGTGCACTGATACTGTAAGTATCCAAGTGACAGTATTGATTTTTCTTCTGCACTGACTGACTGACTGACTACAGTTTGAAAAAACCGGTAAATTCGTTTGTCCACGCTCATTGGAAATTAACAGTATTATTGACTACCCTGTTAAAAGTTGCAAAATTACAGCAATTCTCTTTGGTTCCATGTTGCCAATTCTAAAGGGTCACTGAAATGAGAGGCTTGAATAGGCGAAACCGCGGTATGGCCCATCACCTTTCTCACAAATATACTCACTGCTCTTAAAGGATCCCGGTTTTATCTTTATTCTTAGACGACCTCTCCACTCTGAGTGATTTTAGTCGTCCAACAACACTTTATGCCATGATTTCCTTAGCTTGCCGGATCTATTCTGTGCAACTACATTTACATTCCGTACTTGAGAAATAAAGCCTTTAATGCGCTCTCCATGTCCATACCATCTCATCTTGCTGGAGCAAAGCACTACATATATATCCTGAAGTCCTAGCTTTGAGAGAGGGGAGTCTGAGATTACTACATCATTCGCCTTGAAATTACAGATCCTGCACATCATTGCATGGTCACTGCGCTGCAGGCGACAAAGTGTAGCCAGTCATTGCCCATGCTTCTGCTGCATGTGGCAGTACATAAGTTGAATACACTTGACCTCTGGTCAACCGCGTCAGATTGCAATTGGTGTGGAGAGGGAGTAGTTGGCGGAACTTGCCCTAAGCCGATTTGCAGTTCGTGACTGCAGCCAGTTCACAACCTCCGCCAGCAGAAAGCATGTCTCCCAGATAACAGAACTCTGGTACAGCTTCAGCTTTTTCGCCATCAACTAGAACTTCCTTCACTAGCCTTCCATCTATGGGACGCGCCTTTCCTAGGCAGCCAGCACAGCTGTAATCAGGATCACGGCGCAAGGAGCCTTTGATTCCATTGCATTTCTTGTGGACCCAGGACAAGCATCCGCCACTCAAGACGACATTTCTTCCTACACCTGTTTGACAGATGCCACATGGATTCTTTCCAGGTTCAGATTGAGGACAGAGACCATGATCTTTGTCTTCCCCATGTTCACTCAAAGAACTTTCCTATCAATCTCTGCTTTCCAAGTCTTACAGGTTGTTCTTCCGTGGACAACAGTGTCATATCATAAGTCATCTGCATACAGCAGTACCCAAGGGCAGCCTGTGCAGAACTGGATAAATCATATAGCACAATAATGAAGAGTAGCGGGCTAAGGAACACCTACTTTGACACCAAACTCCTCACTGTATCCACTGCCCTCTCTTAAAATATGTATACTCCTATACATGGACTGGACCGGACACACTAGTCATTCGTCAATTCTTAGTTTCGCATTGGCCACCAGATTACATCCCTCAGGAATCGATCAATTGCTTTCTTCAGATCAACGACGGCCATGTAGAGTTGATTGTTAGTGCCCAAGTGCTTCTCTTGTATTTGATGAACACATCAATCAGTGAAATAAAAACATCATGATTTATAATTGCCAGTACGGCTCATTTCAAGCATACCAGAATGGGCGACAACATACTTGAATGTTCTTAGCTAATTGCTTTCTCTCTGCGCAATTTTGCTTTCTCCAAATACACATGGTCACAGTATTCTAACCCGGACCTCATATTAAGTCATATGCCAGAAAACATTCCAGGGTGTACGTTTTTTTATATATCGCCAAGATAGTCTCAACGATGAGACCAGACAGAAAATAGTAACTGGTGTATACCGAAAAGTAATTGGTAACTGCAGACCTCCAAAATCATGGAACAACTTCATCAGATGTAATGAAAACAAAACGGAAATATTTGGGTTTCTTGTAGATAAATTTATTCTTGCGCAGAATTATGCACAGGTCATAGTGACAAAAAGGAATGATGTTGTTTGCAATGTAGAAATTAAATTCTTCAGTACTTAGCTCCCACTTTTTGAAGGAAAGCACAATGGCATAGATCTTATATTAATGACATTAATGATATTTATAGACAATCTACACCATGAACATTTTACATCGTACAGTGAATAAGATGTGTTTTTTTTAGTTTTTAGCAAAACAAAAACCTCATTTATATTCATAGATATGTAAATTAGGTAGTTTGCATATTTGAACTCTATTTGAAACAACAATCATTTAGCTTCATTTTGGTATCAATATTGCTGTTCTATTATGAGCGCGACCAAAGATATTAGCAATTTACTGTATGAACTTTCTTAACCAAACTGATAGGTAAGGACATACAAAGTCTTGAGATATTCTAGAATGAATCTAGAATGAATATTCATAAACATGCTAATTAGCTTTTGTCGATTTATGATAATTTATGGTCTAGTAATATCAAAGCCACAGTGATCCATTTCATTTAACATTTTACATACTTCAGAAAATAAGATGTGTTTTTTTTTTCTCAATTTTAAGCCAAAAAAGTAAGATCTCATTAATATTCATAAATATGCAAATTAGGTAATTTGCATATTGGAACTTTATTTGAAAGCACAATCATTTAGCTCCATTTGGGTATCAATATTGTTGTTCTATGATGAAAAGAACCTAAGATATGAGCAATTTACTACTCGTACACCTTTCACAACTGTCGGTCATTTTGTTTTTTGGCGGCCATCTTGAAAATGGCGGAATTTCAAGTGGCTAGGGATCAGAATTGAATGTGTGTCATGTAAAGAACATATGGTGAAAATTTCATGCTTGTATCATCAACTGAAGTATTTCCTCAAAATCTCTCACTAAGCCGCTCCACTATGTAGCAAAAACAAAGGCGCTGATCAGCTGATCTGCGCCCGGTTTTGTTTTCACCTATACAGATTGTTTATTTTCCCATGCGGCGGCTCATTTAATAAGATCATAATAATTATGTGCCTTTTCTCGTTCTTGGAAGGTTTAAAGAAAATAACTTCCCATAAGTTACATTATCATTGGTTGTAGTCATAAGGTAATAGATGAAGAACAGCTAAGCTACCAAAATGACAGAAACGATAACTTACTTTATTTTCCTATTTTGTCTATTTTCAGAATTGTGGACAAAATTTGTGATGCTGTGATATATTTTATTTATGTGCTCTTTGTTTGTGTTGCTTACTGCATAATAAAATCTAAAACCTGTTTTCTCTGATTCATTGTTTATCAGCATAGGAAGACAATTGTTTAGAAGAGTCAAACATGCATAGGAGTCTTCCGCAAAAAATAATAAGTCCATTTTAAATGATTCTGAAGTTTATCATTATAAATTTATATACGTCGGAGAAATTTTGCATTTGCTAATTATATAGATCCATCCTATATATATATATATATATATATATATATATATATATATATATATATATATATATATATATATATATATATATATATATATATATATATATATATTATATATATATATGGAGATTTTATCATCAACAGTGCAAAATCCTATTTGTGCCTGAGCGCGCTTTCGCCTTTCGGCTTCTTCAGAGGCTTACTAAATACTACATAATAAGAGTGTGATATCTACATCTGCCTGTCATAGGCAGTCCAAAACTAGGAGACAAAATGTAATCTAAAAATTCTACATACTACTCATAACATTGTAAAACCTTATATAACTACATGAGAAATAAACACACCGCTACAAACTTGAAAAATGTAAATACAGCAAAATGGCTACGGAATTTTGAAAATGAAGAAATTTGGAAAATTAAACAGAAATTTAACAAAATTATGATTTTTGTGGGCTAATACATCTTGGAGAGGTTGGAAACAGTGTTAGAACTGTCAAAGTTGAAAATAAAAAGTACTTAATGGCGTAAAATCGTATAACTGAAATTGAGAGAATTTCGTGACCGTTCACCTGTAGGATTATCGGAAATCGGATATATATATAATATGAGATTTAGGTAATATACATCAAACAACCAAACCCTGTCGGTAGCACTGGATCCAATTTGGATGCTAAAATGATATGCGGTAAGTATATATGGAGATTTTATCATCAACAGTGCAAAATCCTATTTGTACCTGAGCGCGCTTTCGCCTTTCGGCTTCTTCAGAGGCTTACTAAATACTACATAATAAGAGTGTGATATCTACATCTGCCTGTCATAGGCAGTCCAAAACTAGGAGACAAAATGTAATCTAAAAATTCTACATACTACTCATAACATTGTAAAACCTTATATAACTACATAAAAATAAACACACCGCTACAAACTAGAAAAATGTAACTACAGCAAAATGGCTACGGAATTATGAAAATGAAGAAACAGAAATTTAACAAAATTATGATTTTTGTGGGCTAATACATCTTGGAGAGGATGGAAACAGTGTTAGAACTGTCAAAGTTGAAAATAAAAAGTACTAAATGGCGTAAAATCGTATAACTGAAATTGAGAGAATTTCGTGACCGTTCACCTGTAGGATTAACGGACATCTGAAGCGTCACCTGTAAGATTATCGGATTTCTATAGCGTCAGTCGTTAACACACCGCTACAAATGTAAATTATAAGAACAGCTAATAAGTAAGGTACAGGTGAAGGCGGAGTCTCTATGTGCAAAATGAAGGAGTAAAGCCTATCAGGATATGGATAGACAGTGTGTAAAGGGGGATGAAGTCCAAAACGGGACATCAAATCGGATCAAATATCCATGTTAGGCTAACTATACATGCTGGCCTATTGCACTATGCTGTAACACTACTGTGTTTAATCACCTTTATTGATACCATGTGGCTGGAGTGTGTTCAGGCGTCTGATCCAATACGTTTCACGAGCTTTTCTTGCCGAATCAGACCAGTTGATGTCATGGTCAAGACAGCATAGAGCAACGTGGCTGTTAAAGTCATGTCCAGGTAAAGTGAAGTGTTCCGCTACCGGTGCCCTTTGAAACCTCCGGTGTTTCCAATCAGAGCGGTGACCATTGATACGCTTATGGAGGGGTTGTCCAGTCTCACCTATATACTGCTTAATCCGATAATCTTACAAGTGACGCTTCAGATGTCCGTTAATCCTACAGGTGAACGGTCACGAAATTCTCTCAATTTCAGTTATACGATTTTTTTTTTTTTTTTTTTTTTTTTTTTTTCAGAAATGTTTATCAAGCAGTCCTCTAAGTTGCATATGACAATTTGTAAAGAAAAAACGTTTGATTTGATAGTCATTTGGTCATAAATTTTACATTAAGCGATAGAGCTGTAATGTAATTCAGGTGTGTTTCTTTCCCTATGGGCCTATGGTATACCTCTTATCTATAAAACCAGTCATTTCACAGATACATTTTCTCTCTTGAATACGAATCATAGTTAAGTACTGAGGGATACTGAGGGATATATACATGTTGGAATGCTGTTGGACATGATTCTTTGCAAAATCTGGATTGATCTCAGGCACATTTAAAGTCAAAGATTACATTGTTTTGTACAATACACCACATAGAAGCAGCACATGTCAATTTTTAAAATGCACTACTTTCGTGGTTACCAACAAGTGATTTATTGTGCACTTACACCAAATGAGAATAGACTTTATATTTATACTTAACATATAGTTATAGATTCTGGTGGCGCAAGATTCCGGATGCGCATGCGCCAAGTACTATACATATATTTTGCTTAGCTCTCGAGATTTTCTCAATTTTCACCTTCCTTCACTGGTTATTAAGTCGAGATCCATCCATCATCAGCGTCTGAAGCCCGAAACTACCAGCAACTTGGAACTCTCCCATACGAGGGACATTTATTAAGTCTTGAAAGTGGGCACCTAAAATAATTGTGAAAAGGCCAGCCATGAAATTTATGGAGAATATTGTGAAGACTTGCAATTTAAAATGCAAAAATAGCACATGCTTGAATAAGCTGGGGATTGGACAAAAATTTGAGATGTTAAGTGAAAGTATCTGAAATGGCATTTCTATTATTGCTCCTGCCTTGCATATGGTAGATAAACGGGTGTTTAAATTTTTGTTCGAATGGTATTTCTTGATAGAATTGTACTGGCACTTTGAATTTAGTTTGTTAAAAGGATTTAGCTTTTCAAAGCTTGCTAAAATATGGCAATATCCCATGCCATTTTTACAGTTTTACTTGTATAAAGCCATATATCCTTGATACCATTTTTAAGTTTAAGCATAATAAATGGGTACCATTTGCGAGAAAAATAACCTAATTTTTATTCGGGGACTAAAGGAGACTACTTAGAGTACAATGACATAATTTTAAGTCGACCTAGACATAGACATAGAAGATTTATTTTGTGTCGAATATTACAAACATGATATAACATTAACATAAGCCCTGTAGGGCTTTTTCTTCGACAAACATATGTGTAAAACAACAAAATTATCACAGTGCATGTACAAATTAGAACGAATAAATAACTATTATATTATACATACATGTAAACCTTAAAACTTTTGTCATCATGAAAAAAAAACAAAAAAAAAAAAACCGTAAATAAAAACAAATAATTGTACACATACAAGTAAACATAACATGAACTAGGACGAACATAAAGGACACTTACAGTCGAGATTTTCCCAGGTACGGATCAGCCTCTTGAAATGTGGATAGGAATCTGTGATTCGCATCTCATTTGGGAGGCTGTTCCATATCCGGGCGGCCTCGAACCGAAAGGACTTGATGCCATACCTTGTTGTTTTAACTCTTGGGACTTCTGCTGTATTCTCGTTCCTGAAATTGTAAGATGAAACTTTGATATTTACAAGGTTTTGAATATATTCAGGGGATATTTTGTTTACAATTTTAAAAACTTCAGAAGCCATCTTTTGCATTCTCTGCACATGAAGGGGAATAGTGTCAAGTGGGTGGCCTGGGGTAATTTGACCCCTTATAAAAGTGCATAAAGTATATCTTACTTGACTCAAAATGTGACACTCAGTCTATAGCACAGTAGATAATCACGTGACTTGCGGACAGTCCGCCTAATCGGAACTCGCTACACTGTCCGGTCCAATCATAACGTGGATCGCAATATTGCACTAAACACCTCAAGGTGAGTTATACACATATTTTCGATTTTTTCCACTATACACGTTGCATAAAATTATTAAAACGACCTACACATTAAAAGAGGCTGGTACGAAAAGCAGTTGTACAAAATCTGACAGGTAATTTCGTTTTCTATGAGCCATACGACACCAAAATATATCGGGAAAATCACCGGCTCCCGAGAAAAATATTGCCCGATCAGTGTCAACATTTCTGTCTATTTTCCTAATAATGTGAAGTCAAAGAGTTTTCGCGAGGAATATGTGTACATCAATCTATTTTCTATTACAAACCACATGAGTTTTGGTCAAATCTTTCGAAAATAGCGTTTTTCAAGGCTATTATTGCTACGCAGTGTTTGCCACATGACTGACCGCAATATTGCAACTGTACGGAATCAAATATTGCTCGCGTCGAGATTTGGACTGTCCGCAATATTGCGCATAAAAATACGCCGAGAAGCCGCGTTATGAGATGGAAATTGAGATAATAAAAGATTCCAAAGCCTACCCATGTAGTATAGAGATTATTGATGCTATAAATTTCTTTCTCCCACAGTTCTAACTACCCTCTCCAGTGGTCTCAGTTAACTTGAGACCGCCGAGGCGTTTTCATTACGAAAACATGCCCATGAAGTATATAGAGATTTTGTCAGAAGCAAACATTTGAAATTTCATTGAAACATTTTGATATTTTTAATATTGTCACTCAAAACATACATTGTGGGTACACTTTAGAACCGCCTCGTTCTAACGAGTACCCAAAATATATGTTTTGGAACAAAAATAAGAAAAATAGGCATACCCCTGCATACCCCTGTTTTGCTATATAAAAGTGGGGTTCAAGGGGGTATACATGCCACGGACATGTAATCCTGATGCTTAATTGAGATTTGTGGTACAAAGGTAATGTGTCTGCTTTTTGTAAATAGTTTTATTGGCGCATCCCGAATGTTTCATTTTCTTTTAACTAGCTAAATATAGCCAGTCTCCACGCCTGAGGTGATGGTCAGAAAATGATCTATTCAGTTATTATTCACTTTTTCATAATTTTCAGAATTATTTCACTTATGTCGAGAAGAGCCAATATGCAGGTTGGCGAAAATGGAATTACCCCGAGAAAACCCACATGTCTCACCCGCAATAAGCACTTGGTTTGTCTCACATGTGACCCGAGTGGGATTCGCACCCACACCAGTCCACACTCAACTAGTCATCAATACATGTAGTTGTCTTTCGCTTACCGTGCGTGTACTCTACCACTGAGCTACCGAGCCACACGAAACCGGTGCTCATCTTTAACACTTTAACCATTTTCATGTTTTTACATTACCACATAACGTTGGGTATAGTCATAGTGATAGCTTGTTGGGAGAGAATCAATTCATTTTAAGGGAGTGGGGTTGTGCGCCTATGGGAAATTACACACAATTTCATGATGGTAAATGATCTTTCTTGTACAATTTATTTATAGCAAGTATCTACATTTTTGATACAAAGCCTAAATGAACTTATACAACCGGAGTGTGGTTCATTGTTCCAGAAATACATTGCGTCACGACACGACGTCATATAATGAACTTAGAAGTAGTGACGTCAAAAGTCGTGGCTCTCACCGATGTGATTGGATGTTGTTAGCGCCATTATGTCATTGATGCCGTGCCGTTGTTTGAAGAAAAATTGTGTGTAAACTTTCTATTTGCATGTACATGTGATCGTCTCGGTATATTTTTCAACAATACACTGAAATGAATGTAGATATAAACAAATTCTTCCTTTGATTACTGTTCATAACACTCCTTTGGCAGTCTCGGCGGCCGATGATTTCATTGTCGCTCTTAATTTATTCGATCATCCGCTGTGGCCTGGTCACTGGGTGTGTTAGAGCACATGTGAGACAAGCCAAGCTCTGCATGCGGTTGTGTCTGGTGATTTTTCTCAGGATATTCACGTTTTCGCCCCTTCTATTTATTGCCTCGTCTTGACATGAATGAAATAACATATTGAAAGCACTGGGGCTTAAACTGAGAAGAAAAAAACCCTCAAAACACTCGTGCCAGCCTGAACATTAAGGCAGCAATTGTATAATGTCGAAAGCTTTGAGGTCTAACCCTGTTTATAACGCAAACTAGAATATGAGCTTTAATGGCTATATTGCGGACAGTAGTAAAATGCAATGGCTATATTGCGGTCAGTAGAAAAATGCATACGGGCA
Source organism: Rugalucina vietnamica (assembly GCA_964017185.1). NCBI lineage: Eukaryota > Metazoa > Mollusca > Bivalvia > Lucinida > Lucinidae > Rugalucina > Rugalucina vietnamica. The sequence continues at coordinate 7,224,489 of OZ024873.1, forward strand.
ATATTGCGTACAGTAGTCATCCACAGGGTGTGATTACATTTTTGATGCAAAATCAAAGAAATCTTGTGGTTTCTGTTAAACCGTGGTTGGAAAGGGAAGGGACATATGCTAGTTTGTAACCACCCATCAAGAATGCCTTAAATATCCGTGTAGTATTGATTTTATTCACCATTTCACACAGATGTGTTGGATCATTATGTCAGAATTGAAATGATCGAGTCGCAGATTTTTCAGTTTCATTTTACAGTGTAGGTGGCCGGGATGCATTCTGTTGCCGTGGGCTTCAAGCAAAAATACTCACATTATGGCACACGGTTTGATTTCGAGCAAAAATACGAATAAAAATAGGAAAATTGACAAAGTGAAACGGTCACTCACCTTGAGGTGTTTATGCAAATATTGCGATCCTCGTTATGATTGGGCCGGACAGTGTAGCGAGTTCCGATTAAGCGGACTGTCCGCAAGTCACGTGATTATCTACTGTGTATAGGTATATTCGGTATAAACCTGGCACCTAAAATATTGTCTATTTGCTCAAAATACGTGTTTGTCTTCATAAGCAGGCATTTTTCGGGGTTCCATGTATCGATTCCCACCCCTGACATAAATACTTGATAATCGAAATTTAACTTTTGTCATATCCATATTATCAGTTAAACTCTAGGCTTATATGTTATAAACGAAAAATCGAAACATCAATAACAGGCGTTAGATTTTTGGCATAAAACATGTATTTGTGTGCATTTTTGCTGGGTCAAATATTCTCAAATATAATTCTAGCTGCTTTAAACAAACCACTGTTGTCGCGTGACTGTTCGGTCTATTGATTTGAAATTAAGCATGTTGAAAACCTGCACATAGTTTTTTATGTTACCTTAAAAAGATCAGTGTTTGATTTTGGCTAGCATGTAATTTTCTAATTTATATGGCTATTTCCTGCATTTTCAATAGCCAAAACAGTGGGTAAGTCTAAGGGAAGGATGATACTTCACAAATATGTATACATATATACACTTTGATCCACAAATAAGGTCAGAAATCAGTAAGTTTCAGGACTTAATGAATGCCCTTCGTACTTTGTGTTGCTCACGGTAGCTGCCGCTATATTTGGCCATTCCTACCATAAACTTCCCAGGGATCTCCATCGTCGGGCATCTTACTGAATCTGTGAGTCCTGGTTTTTGATTCATCAGGATGTTTATCATGATTTATTTGTTTGTTCTTGATGATTCATTGACTAGTTAGAGATTCACCACGAGGACCGAAGAACTAACTAAATGTTATGAATCACGGCAGTAGCTGAGGGAGAGGTTATGGCCAAGTAAAATCGATTTAAACCCGCCAGTAACTTTGTGTTACTGATCGTTCCAAGTCGATACTTCTGTGGTAGTTCTTTTTGTTTTGTGTCTTGGTGTTTAAAATATTTTTGTGCTGTTGGCGCCTTATGTATGTTTTCATATTTTTAGTTAAGGTAACTGAGTGGCCACCTATTGGGAAAATAGCTGCTCATTCGGCTTACGAAATGTTTTCATGGTATAAGTACCTGATTGTTAGTTTGTTTTTTCCCACCCTGGTTTTTGGAGTGGGAATCTTTTTCTGATTGCGCCTTTTCCTGATCTTTGCCTACTTGTACCTTTTTCCTGTATTGAAAAATCCAAAGCAATGTGAAAATATTTGGATTTCCATCATCTTCGTCCCGATATAAAAAGGTTTTGTTTGACTTTTACTATAGGTCCCGCTAGGATTTGGTTTTGTTTGATTCCGGTATAAGATTTTTTTCTACAATAATTCCTATAATTTGGTCAAAGATTTGATTTGATTCTTATTTATGACGTCATTGAAAGAATTTCAAATCATAATATAGTGCTATGAATGCAATTTTATAGTAAGATTCCTTTTGATTCGTTAAAAAGTGAAGTAAATTAAGCAATTTATGTTATTATCGACTCTGTTTTGTTGAGTTTTACTGTGTTAAAGAAGTAGAACAAAATCCGTTACCAAAAAGTCAAACAAAACCTTTTTATATCGGGACCAAGGAAGCACCCAGTGATCATGCTTATAATTCTGGAAGCGTGCTTAACAGATCAGCAGGTAATTGACCCCCATTTACCTTCTTATGTGCTCTCCATCAGCACTCACAGAACAAGTCGAAACTACAGATTATCAACCGATTATCTGGTATGTTTCCCTGGCCCTTCTTAGTCTCTCCCTAACACAGTTTGCACTTACTGGCCATGGAGACATACTCACACGATAGCTTAAAATATGTATACACATGCAGTAAGTGAAAGCTACCGGTCACATATGACCACAAGGGGTCTTCTATATGACACTTGCAACCACTGGTTTCATGCACCCGGCCAAAGGGTGGGTGATCATTTGTATGACTACCTGTCAAAATCAGACTGCTCAATGAATTATACTGAACGTAATTCTCTAAAATCCTCCTCATACGATCTCAGGTCATTTTCCAGCTTGGACGCTTCACCTGTAAAACGGTACAAGTAGGAAGAGATCAGGAAAATGCGTACTCAGAAAGAAATGCCCACTCCAAAACCCGAGGTAGGTAAATCTAAATTGACAATTAGGTACTTATACTAAGAAAACATATCGTAAGCCGAGTGAGCAGTTATTTCCCAATAGGCGGCTACTCAGTTACCGAACTTAACTAAAGCATGTGAAAACATACATAAGGTTCAAACAGCACAAAAATTCGATTTTAAAACATAAAACAAATAAAACCACAACAGAAATAGCGCCTTGGAACGAAATCAGTAATATAAAATTACAGGGTGGGGGAGGCTTAAACCGGCTTTACTGGACCCGGTTTTACTTAAGTAGCCGAAACCATGGTATGGCCCATCCCTTTTCTCATTAATATATACACTGCTCTTAAAGGATCTCAGTTTGATTTTTTATTTCCTATTACTGCAGCTGGTGTTGTGCCGTGTGGCGGCCCTAAAAAGTCTCCCGTACATCATCCATTGTGCAGATTTTCCTTTAGGTCCTTTGACATCAGCGAGGGTATTCTGAGAAATCAGAAAATCATTATCGGTTTAGAGTCTTTTTCTAAACAACGTGTTAATATATTTGACCCCATTTGGATTTTACAAGTCTTTGTATCGACTACCCTGTTGAACGATGTAAATTACAGTCATTATCTTTGGCTCCATATTGCCAATTCTATAGGGTCACTGAAGAAGCTTAAGTAGCCGAAACCATGGTATGGCCCATCCCCTTTCTCATTAATATGTTCACTGCTCTTAAAGGATCTCAGTTTGATTTTTTATTTACTGGACCCAAGCCTCACCCTCATCTTCTGCAATGGTTCACAACATTTAGTTAGTTGTTCCGTCCTCGTGGTGAATCTCTAACTAGTCAATGAATCATCAAGGACAACAAATAAATCATGATAACCACCATGATGAATAAAAAACGAGGACTCGCAGATTCAGTAAGCTGTCCAACGATGGAGATCCCTGGGCGCCAAATAACATACTGAATACTGGAGCAAAAGAAAAACACCAGTTGAATCCCGGTGGGCCAAGCAACAGACAAGAAGCTCCGGCCCCAACCAACTAAAATGAATAGCTTTTTAGTCGGGGCCATCATAGCCTGACGTCTGGTCCACCGGCCTGCAAGTAAAGAAGGCAACATATTTATCAACCGCGATTGGGTTAAAAACTAAGCCTGGAGACTGTCGCATAACATTTAAGTTATACACTATACGTCTTTAACGTGTAATGCTTTTTTCTGAACTGAAAAGAAAAATCATTCCTTTCTATAAATTTGTAAACTCGCCGTAAAATTCTGGTTCCATAAAGCCATCGCGTAAAAGCGTCTTTAGCTCAACATTATTTGGAAATCTATTAGAAGTGTCCGCGATAGAATTTCGAAAAAGTTTTTCGAAGTTTATGATACCGATAGCCCTGCTGGAGTAGTATGGCTGCTAAACATTTACTTCGCGCGTTGAAGTCCGCAACATGATTGTAGATTCTAGCAAACCCATCTAGGGCACAAAATTTTATGCCCTATCTCAAAATCAATGTCATTGCGTTTATCATAAATTTTAGAAGAAACAAATCCATTTGCAATAGAAAGATGTAAATCTAAAAAGAGGGCTATAAAGTCTGTGGTATTGGCTTTTTTCTACTGTAGTTAATAGCTAGGCAGATTAGTGAAAAATCGTGCATTTGGTGATACAAGCCTGAAATTTGGCATGGAGGCTCAGAATGCCTAACTGCTTTGAAAAATATCGTTGTCCAGCGAAAATCCAAAATGGCGGACAAAATGGCGGCCATTTTCAAAATGGCCGCCCTGAAAGACTACATATCTTAGTTTGTTATCCAAAACTTCACTGCGTTGACTGTTTTTTAGGTTTTTGGTGTCAATGCCCATGTTTAAGAACCAATTAAACCTCAATTTTCACTTTTTTTTTCATAATGACGGACAAAATGGCGGTCATTTTCAAAATGGCCGCCATTAATGACTTGAATTACAGTTCGTTATCTTACACATTACTGCATTGACCGATTTTTATGCTTTTGGTGTATAAATATATGTTATTGAACCTATAGAATCTAAATATGCACATAGTTTTCTTTTGTTTATAGTGTTTCATGATATGTTTGCTATATGTAAGGCAAAAACATCTACTTTTAATGAGCAAAATCTGTTTTTATGCAACCCTTTTTCTATATATTATTCAATAAGGCTATATATTATAATTACCTGATCATTTTGTGGTGAATACTGCCTGCTAGTGAACCTTTATTCATTTGCAACTGTACATGATTCAGTGCATTTGATTGTTAATTAGTAACATTAGCATCGTCCTTTGCATTCACCTGCAGACAGCCATGCTTTGTTCGTTGCCGCTTACAGTTTCCATCGTAGGAGTTAGTGTTGTCCATAGTATCTGCAAAAAATACTATTAAAACCCCATTCACTTGGACTTTCAATGTACATTTGGTGTATTGTTGACCCCCAAATGCATCCTTTTAGTATGCTGAACCGTAGTTGGAAGTATGTGATCAAATGACCTTAACATTTCGAGCCCGGCAGCATGAAAGTATACTGTCTCACCGGATCTGATGGCAAGGTTATGACTTCGAAAGACATGATTGCTGAACGATGAGTTCTTCCATTATTTAGAGCACAGTCAGACATCACAAATGATACTCAAAAGCCTTGAGGAACATTATCTACACCAGCCTTAGCCTATTATTTTGTCTGGTACTGAGCCTGCATCCTCGTCACACACTTTGCAAGGTTGAACACATGCACAATATACTTTGGATTAACTTTCTTCTGAAGTATCCTCAACACAAGCTGCACATTTTATGGCCTGCTAAAGTTTTATATCAGTAAATCCCCTTTAAGGTTTTTTTAATTCATTTGAGACGAGCCAGTCAGTAGGTCAGTAGGTCTGAGAGTACATTCGAGTAAAACCACCTGACACATCTGCAAGCAGAACTTGGCCTGTCTCACATGTGCCTATTCAATCTCTAACCCAAACTGGTCATAGTGGTGAGTTGATTGAAAATAAAAACAGCAACCTTAACAAATTGGCATGGAAGTCACCTAGCGCGATTTCAGAATTTCTGAACATCATTCAGCAGATCAACTTTCGTGGTACTTAGCACTGTTTCTGGAAACAGTAGCTTCAATTTTATCACCGTAAACGGCTAAGATCTATGATTGTATGACGCTACAGAAAACGCATCGTTTGTTTTTGTTTGTTTGTTTTGTTGCCATATGCATGGTATGACTAAACCACTTTCCCTGGGCAGTCTAAGACCTTTTAAGCGGCCAACAAGTTATCAGGTGGTTTGTCACTCGTTTGCCGGCGCGTTTTGCCTAGGTGTACAATCATCCCATTTATTTCTCACATCCCCTATGGATGGTTAATAGTTTGTTTCTTTTCTTCATGGAGATCTTCATAAATTGTGTCTGACTTTGTGAACACTTCCGGTATAAGGTATAAGTAGAAATCAGCTGATTGAAGGCTAAGGGTTTATCCTTTTACCATCTGTGAAAGCAGAATGTGTACAATCAAGTACGCTATTCAACTGCATTCAAACAAACATAATATTTCTATACCCAGCCTGACCATTTAAGTTTCATACATACTGGATAACTACAGACCCGGTATCTTTGGATTGGCCCTCTCGCAATCACACACCCTGTCAATTCAAGTGCGGGCCTGAAAATAAAAATCTTATTTTATCATTATAACATCTTCATATCCAGGTAAAAGTCAATTTTCCTCTACCGAGGGTTGACTATCTGACAAGTCTTCCTCGCGAACAACCACTCCATTCAGACCGGTTTTGAGGGTAGCTAAATCCATTCCTAGTTTCTTTCTGCCATATTGCAATACTTCGTCCCAAGGTTTTTGGCCTGCATTGTCTCTTCTGTGCAGTTTGCATACTTGAGCAATCCTTCCATCGCTACGCTCCTCATGCCCAAACCATCTCATCCTGCTAGCGTGAAGTACAGCATCCAAATCTTGAATGTCAAGTTTTGAGAGAAGGGAGACTAAAGCAAGCTTAACATTAACATCAAACAGACCATTGCCCTGCCATAACACCGGAGATGGTTCAATGTAGCCATAGTCAGGACCCAAGTCTCTGCAGCATGAAACATGACACTTCCCGCACAGGTCAAATACACCTGGGTCAAAAGTGACAGGTTGTGGTTCGCGAGAAGTGGAAGCAGTTGGTTGGACTTTTCCAAAATTGATTTTTAGTGAGTAATAGCTGCCAGTTCACAGCCACCACCAGAGACCATATCCCTAAATAGCAAACCTATGAAACCTGCTCCATAATTTCATCACCAACCTCCACATCCATTTTGTCTGTTCCATCAATAGGGCTAGCTATGCCCAAGCATGAAACACAGTTGAAATCAGGGCCAGGACACAGGGTGTCCTTGATGCCACTTTATTTATTGTGTATCCAATGCAAGCAACTACCACAAACATGGCACTGATACCTACACCTGTCTTATGGACCATTTCAAGTGACCATCTTAAATCCATATATTCAATACAATCATTGTTAATTTCACTAGACAGCATAGACAGTTATGGTGCATTTATTTTCAAAGAAGGAATAATTTCACTCTCATTACACGAGATAAGGCGCAAAAAATAACAATTTCGTTTACGCTCCCATTTTACAATCGAAACGGTGGATTGCCTGTTTCAAAGAATAGTACATGTAGAGACAAAGCATAGCCACCATTATTATTTTTAATAGTGTTAACTGCTAAAACAATAAATGGAAAGAGATAATCATTCAGATCATCTGACATATTCATATCAACTTTATACAAGTACAAATGCAACTAAAATCATTATAATTTTCATCACACGGCTACATATAAAATGCATTTTGCACATTAAAAGCAGATGATCTCGTCTTACAGTTTGCAAATACGTCATGACAAATGATAGATACAAGAAAACTATGTAAATATTTAGATTTTATAGGTTCATTAACATATATTTAGACTCCAAAATTATAAAAAATCGGTCAATGCAGTGAAGTGTAAGGTGAAAAACTGTAATTTAAGCCTTTGATGGCGGCCATTTTGAAAATGGTCGCCATTTTGTCCGCCATCATGGAACAAAAGTAAAAATTTAGATTCAAAGGGCTCTTTAACATGGACATTGACACCAAAAACCTAAAAAAAACCTAAAAACAGTCAACGCAGTGAAGTTTGGAATAGCAAACTATGATATGTAGTCTTTCTGGGCGGCCATTTTGAAAATGGCCGCCATTTTGTCCGCCATTTTGAATTTTTGCTGGACAACGATATTTTGAAAAACAGTTGGGTATTCTAAGCCTCCATACCAAATTTCATGCTTGTATCACCAAATGCACGATTCTTATGGAAAATGGACTTAATCTGCCTAGCTAAAGGTGGATGAATTTGAAAAAAAAAATGATAAAAAAAAACAACTTCACATCGGACTCAACATCATCACAATCCAAAATTAGACACCACAGGACGAACAAAGTTGAAGAACCTCTGAAATTCGCTTCTGGTCTATCAGGGTCACAAAGACTCTCAAAACAGACTGTCCCAAACTCGAACTTTACAGTAAATGTCTTGATGCCTTTGATGGTTGCCTACTGGAGCCAATGGTGACCTCGCCAACCCCGGGGCCAAAACATACTAGACCTTTTCCTCACTACAAATCCAACCATCATAGACAAGACGTCAGTAACACCTGGTCTTTCTGACCATGATATAATCAAGCATATCCACACTGATCTCAAAGAACCAAAACAAAAATGGATGATGTACAGGCAGACTTTTAGGGCCGCCACACTGCTCAACGTAATAACAACTGCCAGAAGCAAACATCCTACAAGAAGATCTCCTGAAAATCGAGAAATGGGAAGAAGATTCAGCCTAGCAAACTGTTAGGTTCTACATGTGACAAGACTGAAGACACATATTCTATCTAAATACTTCCTTCATAACATCGAACTTGAAAATGTATCTGCTGCTAAGTATCTGAAGACCTCAGCTGGGGAAATAACAGTAAATAACATCACCATAAAAAGCAAATCAGACACTCGTATTTCTCAAGCGCAATAACAAAGTTCGTAATCAAGACCTTAAATTCACAACATATAAACCACTTTTAAGACCAGAGCTGTAATACGCCTCCTCTGCCTGGTCTCTCTACACTGACGGTGATTTAGTACAAGATAGAATCTGCCAGGTGGGCCGTCCATGACTACATGTCCACTGCTAGTGTTACTCCAATGCTTCAGAAGCTTTGCTGTGGCCCATTAGACCAAAGACGAATACATACCCGACTGATCAAGTTACATACAAGATCACATGTGATCGTGTAGCAATTCCTCTAACTGACTATCTCAGTCTAAATTCATCCACCCTCTGGCATACATACAAAACCGCACCTATACCACAGCATTTTCCAAGAACTGTAGTTCGTTGGAATGTTCTAACCACCAGAATTATTATGCTCCCCACCGTGACATAGTTCAGTCATTATGTTTGCAAGGTGGTGCATGTTTTCTTAATCACCAGGCACTGTTTTTTTTTTTGTTTTTTTTTTTTATCTTTTAAACTATACTTACACTCTTCTCCCACTGTAAAACTCGTTTCACCCATTTCACTTTAATATCTATTATGACAGATAACAATGTTTAGCACATGGTATACCGGAATTTCTTCTGAAGTCCTCTGAGGAGGTTTAGAAGTAGTGGACTAGTGGACGATATCGATCGACTGATCGATCGATTGGATTTAAGTAGATAGATAGATAGATAGATAGATAGATAGATAGATAGATAGATAGATAGATAGATAGATAGATAGATAGATAGATAGATAGATAGATGTGATTGAACTCCTTATTACCGGGTCATGTTGGGTGACGATCATGCTTAAGAACAAAAAGGCAACATCGACGAGCAGCAATGTTTATTATTCAGATGATGAGAAAATAACAACACGAACAGAGCATTTATTTCAGCATCACAAATTTTGTCCACATATCTGAAAAAAGACAGAATATAAAGTAAGAATATATGGGATCAAACATGATTTTCCATTCATTAAATAAGTTAGAGTTAAAGTACCGAGTAGAAAAAAATAAGTAAAATAAAGCGAGTCGAAGACGAGCTGTTTTTACTTATTTTTTCTACGAGGTCTTTAACTAACTTGTAGTATGACACAACACAAATTGGCAGATCCGTATTGTAACTTCCAATATCAGGAAGTTATTGTACGGCTTTCATCCCGCCTCTTTGCTTTGTAATAATATGTGGGCCCGCCTCTTTTCATAATGACTTGTATTGGATTTAATGTTATAAAAACTTCAAAGGAAAAACAGAAAGTCATACTACAACTAATTATTGGCATGTGCTTTGCGTAGCGCCTGGTAACGAGCATAAATAAAATCGGTGTATTAACAGCACGTGCGCACGCAAATCGCTACATTAATACATTTTTTCTTCGTTAATATACGCCTTCTAATATCATGTGAAACGGATATTTATGCATTACCTTATGACTGCAATGTTAATCATGGGGAGTTATTTTTCATAACTTACTGCACGTGCAGTGTCTACGGTAGTATAGAAAATACTTTCACACCTGTCTGGAGGTAAGGAAAGTACTTTCATACCTGTCTGGAGGTAAGGAAAGTGTCCTTACCCCCAGACAAGTGGTGAAAGTGACATTCCTACTTTCCGACAGCTGATAAAAGCTCCTCTAAAGCGTGGCCATGCCATTTCGACTCGGACTTCCATCCCAATGTAACTGCTTTGAAATCCTTGTTTGAGTAGTATTGAATTAAGGATTTGCCCAGTGCGCATGAATATCGATTGCAGTTGCATTGAGATGAGCGTCTTCTCGAGTTGGAAGTTGGTTTCTGATTCTCGTATTGTAATGTTAGTGTGTTATTGTTAGTTGTAAAAGTGCAAGAACAATGAATGAGAAACCAATTTCACACATTTTTGAATTGCGTATATCATAAACGACCACTTGTATCCCTTAAATACAGCTGGGCATTTGTACAATGGTCCCCTAACTTACTATGGGGATTTTAGAAAGTTAGGTCCGTAGGTTTCAAACCCTGTATTACAATCCTACACACGCTATATATACTTATTTGAAACTCAAAACGAAATGGTGCTCCGGTTTACATATAACGGAAGAGATAATTTTTATTTGCTCGCCCAGTCTGTTATCTGTTTTGACGAAAGATAATTCCTGTTGTTGATTAGAAAATTTGAGAAAGAAATGCTGAATATTACAAAATAAAAATATGTTTCAAAACGTTTAAAACGTACAAGGGAAGATACTCCATTCTGATCTATTTTTGACAATAGCGAAGGCAGATCGTTGACAAGATTCCTCGTTTTGCACGTGCAGTGTTCGGTTAACAGTTACGTCGCGAGAAAAGAAATTTTAATGGACAAAATGTTTCGGTCATTCGTTTATGTAATATTTCGTAAAAGCTCCGAACAGATCTAAAGTAACCAGTGTTTGATTTGTCGTTGTGTAGGTCGGGCGGAAACTAAAATTTCACCCAGTCGGGTCATAAGGTAAGTTAATTACCCGCTTCGCGACAGGTGGGCATGGTATTTTCCTGACCTGTCCAGCCAAAAGCATGCACCTCGAGCCCTTCGGGCTCTCGGTGCATGCTTTTGCCTGGACAGGTCAGGAAAATATCATACCCACCTGTCGCTCAGCGGGTAATTACTACATAATAGAAGGATAATGAATTGATAGTTATCCCATCCCAGTCACCAGGCGGGAAAAACCTGACAAGACAGAACCAATATTTTAACATTACGCATGAAGAGCAGGATCACTGGCTCTTTCCCAGCGAGGTTGTTATCTGACTAGCATTAACATCCTAGAAATGAACCAAAACACAGATGACAAGCTTATGGAAAGGAAGAATACACGCCAGTTGCAAAAACAACCCCTAACTAAACCAAAACGTGTTGAGTCCACTTGCACATTAACGAGCATCAGGAGTATTTTTTTTATTCTTTCTAGCAAACATTACGTCGCCCGTCACGACAGACTGGTATAGTTAAACTCGTATAATGACACGACAGTAACACGAGTAATGATGTTTATGTTCATGTCAAATTATGACAAAATCACATGCATATTAATATGGCATTGTGCTTCTGGTCACGAAAAGTAACTAGTTTTGCTTCAAGAACTTCAAAACGCTGAATCCTTTGATACAACTTACATATTATATTTTATTTCGTTTGGCGTTAATGTGTCGGTCTCCATGGAGTAAATACTCTGCCCTGTCGCCTTCTGACTGCTGGTGGTGCCGTTTGTGCTCCTCCCCACCGTATATGGGGCAGATGGCGACCCCAGTATCCCCACTCCCCACCAATAAGGTAGACCCGGGGAGATCTCGCTCCAGGGGGCGGCATGTTAGACATCCCGGGGACATTGTATGGCCCCTCCATCATGTTGTTCTGTGCTATGACAATGGCAACAAAAGCCAAGAGAATTAAGATTGGTTTCAGCATGTTGTTGTCACGGGTAAAACCTATAAAGAAGAATAGAAAAATAAAAATCAAAGGATCAATAGATATAAATTCCTGTTAAATTCAATACAGTACTGAGAGTATCAAACCCTCGGATTGTAGATCTAGATTGGCGAAAATTGTATAGATGCACTGCCACCTTATAGTATATATGCCTACAATGCGAACGCGAACAAGTTCAAGAAACATAGGTAACACTAGAAGCACAAAAAATGAAACTGTCATCTCATGTATCTTTCGAAATTTCCAAGAGATATTATACAGCAATGAGCATATGTCTGTCCATTCTTAAAATCATGTACTAAGCCACATACGAGCAAGCCATCTTTATTCGATATAAACTTTGGAAACACGTAGTGCATCCTCTAAACACAACCCGAAACCCTAATTAACAATTTTACTGACATTTAACGCTGTTTATTCCAATTCTGTGCTGTACAGTACAAGCCAGGTGGATTTTTTTTTCTCCACTCTCCACCGCGGTCCTCTTATCAGTGTCCACGCGGGACCTCGGAATATTTCCACCGTGGACGTCACAGTGGAAACACGGTGGATGTTGTTTACACGCAACACCGTAGACTCGCTAATCAAATATACCGTAACCCCACCGTGATTGTTCTGATATCATTAGCAAGCCACTGTGGATTGCTAATTAAGGCACAGCATGGTGAATGAAAGGGACCAATTGACTATAGGTAGACCAGGGAAGAGTAAACCCATTTTAAAAGAACGTACATAGAATTACTTTTGCTTACTATATACGTTTTTGAGTTGAGATAAATTAAAATTGGAACTATGTCGGACTTTTTTTATACAACACAATCGTATGATTGTGCAGTATTGTAAGCTGTGCTAATACGAGATAGTGCGTGCAGTCACTGTTTCTCTCTTAGTGTTGCATGTTTGCTCTCTACCCAAACTGAATAGGATTTTCTGAGAACCCCAGTATCTGAGTATGAAAGAGCAAACATGTGGCGGAAACCAATGTGCTCTTCCAGAGTGGGGAACTACATGGACTGTTTGCAGTTGATTATGACCATGTCGGGACATGTATTGATTTCCTATCCAGCATTATGATGCCATAATTTGCGAAAACTCCAACTAGGTTAACAACTCAAAAAGAAATGTTCGCATGATGGTTTGACTTAACCACTTTCCTGCATCAGAAATAATTTCACGTATTTTGTATGTACGTGAAATCGTGTTCTTAAGACAAAGTCCGGCAAAGTTATGCTAACATGTATATTCTAATCGCATTTTGGGATGCAATGATAGACAGTTCAGACTTGATATTCTATCGCAAACAATACTTACATTTTACCGATAACAAGCCAAAATGCGAAATGCATTGTAACAATATGCTAGTAACAAGGATGCAAAACCAAGTTCGTACATGTACATTGTATTTACGCAACACTATACACGTGGATTATGCAATAGATTCGGACTAACTTCATACAATGTGTACTATCAATAAAGACGGAAAGAACATTTGCGTACACTGTATATGAGCCTGTGCATGAGAAAATCAACAATATGGGTTTCCGACCAGGTCCGACACAAACCAAGCTGTACAGTGACAGCAAAAAGCTAGAAACTTGAAACTTTGGATATAAGTAGAAGAGGGATAGTACTACTCGTATGGCGAAAACAAAGGCGCTGATCAGCTGTGCAGTTATACTGCACAGCTGATCTGCTTCTTTGTTTTCACATATGCAAATCGGTTGTTTTCCCATGCGGCGGCTAAATTATAAATTATCGTCAAGGTATTAAATGCGATTCAGTTTGCTTTAGATTATTATATTATGAATTTATTCATTTATATAATTACATTACGAGTATATTGAGAGGGTACAGTAAAAACGTTTACTGCTACATGTATTCTACCATGTAGCCTTCATGCGGTATAGTCGGAAAGTTCCCGGACTGATTCATTTCAAACGATATTTAACGTCAAATCACTATGAAGTTTTTCGAATAACAAATCACATCCATTTCCTTTATTTTTCGGATAAATTAAGAAAAGAATATGCAAGGCAAGAATTGTTTTACAATGTCGATTAACATAAGGCATATACGAGGGTACGGAGCACTTTGAAAAACCGCTAAATCGGATTTTTTGATGTTTTGAATTGTTGCCATTTCCTTTATAAAACCACAGGCGCTCGACGACTGGACTCATTTTTTTTTTTTTTTTTTTTTTTTTTTTTTTTTTTTTTTTTTGCATTTTCACCCGTTTTGAGACCCTTACGATATGTTCATGCAATTATTTTACCTTTAAAAGCTTTTCTATCAATCCTCAATCAACCCTCGTCTATGGGCTACTATATAGACAAGGTCGGAAACGCGGTGTCCTAATTTAATTGGGGTCATGGGATTCCCCGCATCTCAAACTCATACTTCACCCTTTACCGTTATTTCAATGCTGGCTGTCAACACATGAGTGTCTTTGTAAAAGGTGTCGCCCATTGCCTTCATTCAAAATAAGCACAACCGCCCGTAAAAACTAACAATTAAAGCATTCTACAGAATTGGAGGACATCCCGAATGAAATCGGCAATCTAGCCTAGACATTACTATAAATACACTGGTCACACGACGTGTTACGCCAGCGCGTGATATGTGTTACTTTGGTTTTCATAGGTTGCTTGATTTAATAACCAGTCAAAACACTTTGTGATCTAGTGTCATGGTAACAATGCAATACAATTATCCAGTAGGATTGATTCTTTCATACGATATTTACAGTGACTTTCCACTGATTTCTAGAAACGAAAGATCACCATACAAAAACATTCGGGATCCCATCCAAGTAGACAGGTGGTTGTATAAAATAAAAGTTTACGGGCGACTATGCTTATTTTTGACAAAGGCAATGGGTGAGACCTTTTACAAAGTCGCTCATAAGTAGACACTCAGCATTGAAATAACGGTAAAGGGTGAAGTACGAGTTTGAGATGCGGGGAATCCCATGACCCCAGTTAAACTAGGACACCGCGTTTCCGACCTTGTCTATATAGTAGCCCATAGACGAGGGTTGATTGAGGATTGATAGAAAAGGTTTTAAAGGTAAAATAATTGCATGAACATATCGTAAGGGTCTCCAAACGGGTGAAAATGCAAAAAAAAAAAAAAAAAAAAAAAAAAAATGAGTCCAGTCGTCGAGCGCCTGTGATAAAACGGCATCACAATGGCGTGATTTTTTGCATGATGTCACATCAATAGTATTTTGATTCAAGTGCAAAGAATCAGAGAGATAACATAACAAAAAATTATTACAATTTTGACAGTGTTTTAAACAGGCATGGGTGAATTTTCGAGCGTAAAAAACCGACGTCATGGGAACGTACGGAGCAGCGCTCGGTAATTATGTATGATAAAAGAGCAGACAAGACCCTACAAACACTTGGAAATTCATGAAACCCAAGGAAAATGCATAGTAAATGGGTGAGGAGTCTTGTGTTCCAACGGGATAGGCTAAGGACACGCGAATATTAATGGAAATCGCAAAAGCGGGAGGCATAGGGAAGAAACGGTCGGGATTCGACATAAAAAATCAGATTTTTCACGAAAACAACACCATCCGCTCATCGATTGTAAGATACATTGACGACTTTTGATTTCATAGGATGCGAGAGACCATGGCATGCGCCACAAAGCCCCGATTTAGCCCCGGTGGATCTTTCCTCGTCTGAAATCTGAGTTTGACGACACGCTCAGGTATGAACGTTGTTAACGTCAAAGTAATGTTGTTAACGCCAAAGTGCTCCGTATGTTGTTAGTGTCTATACTTTGAGCCCTAGATTTTAGGTGGTTTGATGAAATAGTCCCTAAATATATATATTGTTGTGTAGAAAAATGTTTTTTCCACTAGTATGCAAAGTCTTGACTTTCTTCATTGAAAACAAATAACACAACAAGAACAGTCCGGGAACTTTCCGAACTCGTACTAGCACTATTTGCAGGCCCTTCTATACTTGTACATTACATACACATTTAGTGAAGTATAATTTGATTCATTGATATTGCAAACTTGTATTTAAACAAATAAGTGCCTTTTTTAAAATCCTTAGAAGGGAGTCAAAACATTGTCTCATTAAATGGTTCTCAAATACCGAATGAAGCAATGAGCCAGCTATAAAGAGATGAAATTAAACAAAGACCCTGGGTTCGAAACGGCGTGAAGTCATAATATTTTTCCAGTCCTGTGAAATAAATAAATAATAAATAAATAAATAAATAAATAAATAAATAAATAAATATTGCATTTGTTCGAAAATGGAGTACTACAAAAAGAGAAGGAAGCATTTTTTGAGAATAATTATCGCGAATAGTCTAATGAGCATCACCGCACAGCTTATGTATAATTAATCATTGTTATCTCAGATCATAGATTATTGCTAATTGTTTTACGTTTCTTCTTATACCGGAACCATTATAAAACTAGGTTGCTCCCGCTGTGTATCTGCATTTGGCGATTGCCGAAACAAAATAATTCTAATGGGATATCATTATGGGCGGCATTATATCCAGATTGACCACAAAGAAAGAAAAAACAAAGAAGATCAGTAAAATGATTGCAGTTAAAACTTACTTGAATGACGCTCTTCTCATTACGAAAACTTGCACATGCAATATGAAGAATTTTTTTGTTCAAATATTGATTGTTGGTACACGTTAGAACCACCTCGCCAACTGAATGCGGTTCCCACAATCTTTGTTTTGGAGCAAAAAACTATAGCCCTGTAAACACTTTTTACACTAAAAGCCCCCCCAGGGGGGGGGGGGTCTTTGCTCCCTGCTCCCTGAAAGAAAAATGACCTTTCTCCCCAGATCCCTAAAAAGTTTTTCCTTAGCCCCCTGCTCCCTGCTCCCTAAAAGCCCAAAATCTCCCCAAATCCCTGAAAATAAATGACCCTTCTCCCAAAATCCCTGAAAATAAATAGCCCTTCTCCCTGAATCCCCAAAACCCCTGGGAGGGTCTCACTAAATAAAGGTGGGATATAAAGTGGAATGCATGGATATGTTTGCATGATGTTGGCTCGGTTCTGACCCCGGTTCAAATGTCCCAGTGAATACAAATCTGTGTACCGCGATAACCAGGTCACAAAAACAGATCGCGTTCTCACAGTAATGATGTTACCGCGGTGTAGCACCGGTCTTGTAAAAGATGAAAACGTCGTTGACACGGATTATCCCGATCCACCGAGGTGTCGTCACGGGGCAGGTCGGTTTGCCCCAGATTAAGTACGGTTTGTTGTATCTGGATGAACGGTGTGTTACTACTGAATCAAGTTAGAAAAGTCTAAACAGGGTATACATATATGTCATTTCTATCGTTTAAATGAATGTAATTGAAATGCGACATCTCTAATAAGAGGTTTAATTACGCCAATTCCATGCCTGCTGTGCGATACAGATGGCGCTGCAGAGGTGCGATTTACCTACCCCGTAAAATATTAGTATTTATGGCGCAAGCGCTTCAGGGCCTTTCTTAACCTATTATCGGCAGACGCAGGCTTTCTCGTATTCATCTTCTTTTGATACATGTACATTGTATCTATCTTCTGATACTGAGTCGATCAATTTCTGATCATCACCTCAGGTGTGGGGTGGGTGGCTAAATTTAGAATTTAGTCAAGGGAGAAAAAAACATTTGGGGTGGACCATTCGGGGAACAAATCCATTTGTAACTATTATATGCTATTTTGTGCATATGCAAAATAAAATTTAGTCCGTAAAGTTCATAAAACTGCAAAAAAGTGAAACAACATGCGCACATGTAGATCTACTACATGCCACCAATCTGTGGACATTACCAGATCAGTAGGTTTTTATCTCGATCAAGTCTAGCTTTATTATTTACTTAATTATTTAATTATTTACACAGTTCGGGGCAACACTAATACTGTAGTATCGCACACTTGTTTGATGTCTTTATTGTGTAAGTATTTAACCCATAACGTTCTCGCTCCTTAGATTTTAAACAGCAGTCACACAGTAGCGTATATCCCAAACGCGCTCCGGGCGTATGAAAAATCTCAACACGCTGAAGACTTTGGATGTATAAAAATTAATTTGTTCCTTAACTCGCTTTAGCAGTCACACATTAGTGCGTGACTGAGGTGGGTGCCGGACGTAAAAAAATCTCAAAGTTTTGGAGTACGGTTGTGATACGTCCCAGGCACGCTAGCCACGAGCTACAAGCGCGCATCGAACGTTCAACGCGCGTTTCATACAAGCTTGGGGTACGCTACTGAAGCAGCATCTAATAAAATCGGAACGCGCATGTAACATACAATGGCGTGCCTCAAACGCGCACCAAACGCGTTCAGAGCGTATTCAACGCGCCTGTAACGTGCGTGGAACTTATTCGGGACGTAAAAGTCACACGCCCGAGACACGTCGAGCTTCTTGAAAAATTTTAAGCATGTTTAAATTGTTTTTGAGCCCAAACGCGCGCGAAACCAAGCGTATCCAACGCGCTTGTAGCGAGTTTTGAACGTGTTTCCGACGTGCGTCTGGTGTATGTGGAAATTCGCTATTTTTCTACACGCCCGGCGCACCTGTTGAATAAATTTCGTTTCATTAAAGAGTTTGCTTCTTTTTAATTCTGCATACTTTTCTTTGACGAACATAGGCGCATAACCACTTTATTATTTCAAATACATATAACAGGGTTCCCACGGGCACTGGAAACCCTGGAAAACATGGAAAATGGCTAAAAATAAATTCCATGCATGGAAAAGTCATGGAATTTGAAATATGATAAAATATCATGGAAAAATCAAGGAATTCTGTTATGAAATGCCAGTTTGGATGTCTTTGGGATTCATTTCTTTTCCTCGCTCGCATTGCTCGCTGTATGAATAATGATAATAAAGTTATGTTTTTCAAAAGGGCATTCGAACTAATTTGTCTTCATCAGAAAAACAAGATAATACCTTGAAGTAAGTTACTTTTGCAATATAAATATCTGTTCTTGTCTTTTAAAAAGTGTTACAAAATGTATATGACAAAAAATAAATAAATAAACAGAAAAATCAGTCCTGGAAATTTAACTCTGATCATGGAATTGGAAAAATCATGGAATTTTATTTTATACTTTACGTGGGAACCCTGATATAATCACGTGACCACGGCATTAGGAGATCATGCAAAGCAGGTTTTCTGCACGTGCTGATCGTGGTGATTGTCTTTTGGTAATCTTTGAATAAAATCAGAAAGCTTGTAGTTTGTAGAATGGAAGTGGAAAAAATAATTCGCCTCTTTTTCGAAAAAAAATAGCTAGAGCGGCCGGCTTAGTGGACGGTGGGTAGCTCATTTAGCCTAGAAACGTTTAAAATACGTTTAAAGTCAATGGAACGAAGACTTTTTTTTTTTTTTTTTTTTTTTTTTTTTTTTTTTTTTTTTTTTTGCTGTAACAAGTCGCACGGTATCATACTAAATCTCGTTTGTGCGTCGATGGATCCTTCTTATGATGGCGTTTTCCGACACGTTTACTTAGAACTGCCTGTGTCGTCCTTAGACGTTGTCACACTTTACAAAGATTCCCATCACGCAAGTGGTAAACGTTTTGTTTCAAATCTGCGATGCTGAGTGGCCTAACATTATAAAAAATGCTAAAGTTTTGTCAATGTGAAATCGTTTTTAGCGCGAGGAAGAGCAAACGGAATTGTTGAAACTGGGCGAGAAAAATCGATCTGGAACCAAAATGTTAATTACCAGACTTTTTGAGACGCTTACTTGCGATAAAATACTGACTTTCATGTTAATGTGTGCTGTTCTTTTTACTCAATTGAATAAAATTATTGCATAGATCATGGTGTTGAACTTAAATTCCCATTCCCACTGCGCTTAAGATTGCTTAAAATCGCTTTACGATTGTTTTGATATTAATTTAGGGGTCATTTCTTTGACCTTGTTATGCAAATTAAGAAAACAGAAACACGTTGGAAAACATTTTACAAATTTGGCTTACGCAGTCTTATCAATAAACGTATAATTAGACAATCGTACGATTGCTTACGATCCAGTGGGACTGACTCTTTACTTGCGATTTTCACCGGCCGATCAATTCGGTTTTTGTTATTTTAGCATCTTCCGATTTTTCGATTGAAGGGTATGGATACCCAAAATTTCGCTTTTTTCGACAGAAGTCACCGATTGCAATACATGTTCAGCATTCTGTCTGAAAATGGTTATTGTCAGCATGTAGAAAATTTGAAGGCTCTCAGTTGTTTGATTCTTGAAATATTTAACAAATTATAACCAGTTGCGTTGGGAATTATTTAGAAAGTATAGTAAACGCATTCTTGGTGAGTTTTGATGTTCATTGGCAGCGGAATAATACATGTATAAGTCCTAAGGAATATTTGTCTTTGACGATGTGTAAGTTTCATCACTCATCGCCGGGTGCGGCTAAACTCGCGTCACAAACAAATTGAATTTAAAACATGTCAAAGTTTATTTCTTCCAGTTTCATGAAACATCTAAAACATAGGAAATGCAACGATTAATGATAATACCTGATGTCAAGAGGTGATAAGGACTCCATTTATCTCAGAAGTAATTAGTACGTCCGCGGTGGAGGGTGGTCGTAACATGAAACACATGCAGTCCGGCTAATGAATACAGGTATGCATGTATCAATACCACCGCGGAAACACTGCGATGAGTGTATGTCAGATCCACGGTGGCGGGAGGGTAATTATCTCATTAAGCACTTATTAGTAACCCACCTCTATGAGTGGAAAAAATGCTAAAATCACGTGACCCCACCCTAAGTCCGCGCCACTGTGTCAGGTGGGAAAACAAAAATCCACCTGGCTTGTACTGTATATGATGGACATTATGTTATCCCAAAATAGTACAAAATTAAGGTACCACAAAGTGATGCTTATTTAACTAGTCACTCGCATGATGGTTAACCGCAGTCCAATGACAAACTGACATGCTCCCTCTTCCAATCATGTATTGCCATTATTCATGTTGTCAGAATGACAGTGGTTAATCCAACATGCTTCGAAATGAAGGCATCACAAATGCTTACCAGCAACTCAAATGGATAAACCGCAGTCCAGTTACAAACTGACACAGCGTGGCGAGCAACAACCAACTTCCCATTACATCACGAAAACATGTCCGTGAAATGTATACACCCTAAAACCCCACTTTTATATAGCAAAACTGGGGTATACAGGGGTATACCTATTTTTTCTTATTTTTGCTCCAAAACATAGATTGTGGGTACACGTTAGAACCGCCTCGGCGGTTCTAACGTGTACCCACAATCTATGTTTGGAGCATAAATTGGAGCATAAATTAGAAAAATATCGAAATTTTTCAGTTGAAAATTTTCAATTTTTAAAGCTCAAAAATCTCTGTTTATTGCATGGGCAAGTTTTCGTAATGTTTTGGTTCGCTCACTTGTAACCATTATTCAAGTTGTCAGATTAGATGTTCCTACAAACCCTATGACACAATTTGTCGATATATCTGCAAAGATGATGACAAAAGTATATATCCTAAGGGCAAATATACTAAACTGACTTCTAGGAGAACGTGCATTGGGCCGACATACGGTCTATTTTCAGGACAAATTAGATGCACGTTTGTTTTAGCGAAATAACGCTACTCGTGATAATAAACACAGCATCAGCTCTAAATTGAAACAATGGTACACCTTGCTTCGTATCGAAGACACATGACTGTATGGAAGATAATACAGCTGCTTTCAGTTATTAATATACTCCTGCGATATTCAGAAAAAAATGCACATCGATTGAAAATCAGGGTGTAACTTTGTAAAGAGTGCTCATAAAGACACCAAATTTTCAGTCTTAATATAAACAAATTCTTCTAGTTGTCCATTCCTTCCTGGTGACGATTGTTCAAAAACAAGAAAGAGTTTTTGTTAGCTCACCTGAGCCGAAGGCTCACAGGTGAGCTTATAGGATAGGCAGGCATCCGTCGTCCGTCGTCGTCCGTCGTCCGTCCGTCCATAATTTCAAAGAAGAATATTTCTGAAGCTAGTAGGCCGATCTTGATCAAATTTAATGTGAACCATAATTGGGTTGGGGGATTGATGGCATTAGGTTTTGGAGCAGATTGTATCAAAATTGTGGTTTCCATGGCAACAGATAGGTCCCATAGACTTACAATGGGAAAAACTAAAAAATTCTTCTTCTCTGAAACCACTAGGCCCACAGCTTTGATATTTGGTATGTAGCAATGGCTAATGGTCCTCTACATAAATTGTGCCATTCATGCCCCTGGTGTCAAATTTGGCCATGCCCCGGGGGGTCGATAGTCTCCATAGACTTACTATGGGAAAAAAATTAAAAAATCTTCTTCTCTGAAACCACAGGGTCCACAGCTTTGATATTTGGTATGTGGAAATGGCTAATGGTCCTCTACATAAATTGTGCCAACCATGCCCCTGGGGTCAAATTTGGCCACGCCCCGGGGGTGGATAGTTTCCATAGACTTACAATTTGAAAAACTAAAAAATCTTCTTCTCTGAAACCACTAGGCCCACAGCTTTGATATTTGGTATGTAGCAATGGCTAATGGTCCTCTACATAAATTGTGCCATTCATGCCCCTGGGGTCAAATTTGGCCACGCCCCGGGGGTTGATAGTCTCCATAGACTTACTATGGGAAAAAAAAATAAAAAATCTTCTTCTCTGAAACCACAGGGCCCACAGCTTTGATATTTTGTAGGTGGCAATGGCTAATGGTCCTCTACATAAATTGTGCCAATCATGCCCCTGGGGTCAAATTTGGCCACGCCCCGGGGGTCGATAGTCTCCATAGACCTACAAGAGGGAAAAAACTAAAAAAATCTTCTTCTCTGAAACCACTAGGCCAACAGCTTTGATATTTGGTATGTAGCAATGGCTAATGGTCCTCTACATAAATTGTGCCATTCATGCCCCTGGGGTCAAATTTGGCCACGCGCCGGGGGTTGATAGTCTCCATAGACCTACTATGGGAAAAAAAAATTAAAAAATCTTCTTCTCTGAAACCACAGGGCCCACAGCTTTGATATTTTGTATGTGGCAATGGCTAATGGTCCTCTACATAAATTGTGCCAATCATGTCCCCGGTGTCAAATTTGGCCACGCCCCGGGGGTCGATAGTCACCATAGACTTACAATGGGAAAAACTAACAAAAATCTTCTTCTCTGAAACCAAAAGGCCCAGAGCTTCTATATTTTGTATGTAGCAATGTTTGGTAGTCCCCATTATAAATTGTGCCAGTCATGTCCCTGGGTCAAATTTGGCCATGCCCCGGGGGTCAATAGTGTCCATGCATAGACTTTCATTGGTCGATTCTCAATTAATTTAAATCTCATGAGCTTACAATGTGATAATCTCTTAGGTGAGCTACAGGACCAATGGTCCTCTAGTTTGTTTTTCCCCTACATCCAAAAACAAAAAGAGTCGTACATTTATTTCTGAATATCACAGGGGTATATTTGTGGTTGTGTTGTGGTTCACACTTATCTAAGTTATTCCAATTACGTTTCATGTTGCATGGCTTTGTGGCCACCCGAGTATAATTTGGCCGTTCACTTAGCCCTCGTTCTGTCCAAGCTAGCACTGTGACCACCTCACCTTCAATAGATGCTCACCCTGCTTTCTGTTATTCATGTTTTACGTTGGTATCTATGTTTAGTGTTTTCTTAATGTGATTTCTCTTATTTTTTGTCTGTCACTGAACCACTGCAGAAGCTAAGGGTGAGGTTAGGTACCTGTAAAATCGATATAATCCCGTCAGCGATTTTATATTACTGATCGTTCCAAGGCGATACTTCTGCGGTGGTTCTTATTGTTTTATGTCTTGGTGTTAAAATTTTGTGCTGTTTGCACCTTATGTATGTTTTCACATTTCCTGTTAAGTTTAGGTCACTGAGTGGCCACCTATTGGGAAAATAGCTGCTCATTCGGCTTACTATATGTTTTCATGGTATAAATGCTTGATTGTTGATTCGGTTTTTTTTCCCACCTCGTTTTTGGTGTGGGAATCTCTTTCTGATTGCGCCTTTTCCTAATCGTCGACTACTTGTACCTATTAATAACTGAACGCAGCTGTATAGAAAAGTACAAATATGCAATGATCAGGAAATGGCGCAATCAGAAAGAAATTCCCACTCCATAAACCGATGGGTGGGAAAAACCTAAAATGACACTTAAGTACTTATACCATGAAAACATGTCGTAAGCCGAGTGAGCAGCTAATCCCCAATAGGCGGCCACTCAGTTACCCGAACTGAACTAAAATATGAAAACATACATAAGGCTCAAACAGCACAAAAATTCGACTCCAAAACACAAAACAATTAGAACCACAACAGAAGTATCGCCTTGGAACGATCAGTAATATAAAAAAATTACTGGGGGGCTTAAACCGGTTTTACAGGCGCCTAACCCTCATCTTCTGCTGTATTTCACAACATTTAGTTAGTTGTTCGATCCTCGTGGTGAATCTCTTACTAGTCAATGAATCATCAAGGACAAACGAATAAATCATGATAACCACCTTGATGAATAAAAAACGAGGACTCAACAGACTTAGTAAGCTGCCCGACGATGGAGATCCCTTGGCGCCGAATAACTCACTGAGACCCGGAGCAAAAGAAAAACACCAGTTGAACCCCGGTGGGCCAAGCAACAGACAAGAAGCTCCGGCCCCAACCAACTAAAATGAATAGCTTTAAGTCAAGGCCATCATAGAGTCTGACGCCCGACCCACCGGCGTGCAATTAAAGAAGGCAGCATAGTTATCAACCATGATTGGGTTAAAAACTAAGCATGCAGACTGTCGCATAACATTCAAGTTATAACCTATACGTCTGTAACGAGTTATGATTTTTTTGAATCGAAAAGAAAAATCATTCTTTCCTTTAAGCTTCTTAAATTTGTAAACCAAGTCACCATAGAATTCTGGTTCCGAAAGGCCCTCACGTAAAAGGGTCTTTAGCCCAACATTAAATTTGGAAATCAACTCATAGTGTCTGCGATAAAATTAAGCAAATGTTTTTCGAAGTTTATGATACCGATATAGATATAACTATTGGAAAGTAAGAGCAGAAATATTAGAAAGGTACAAGTAGGCAAAGATCAGGAAAAGGCGCAATCAGAAAAAGATTCCCACTCCAAAAACCGAGGTGGGAAAAAACCAAACTAACAATCAGGTACTTATACCATGAAACATATCGTAAGCCGAATGAGCAGCTATTTTCCCAATAGGTGGCCACTCAGTTACCTTAACTTAACTAAAATTATGAAAACATACATAAGGCGCCAACAGCACAAAAAAAAATTAAACACCAAGACATTAAACAAAAAGAACCACCACAGAAGTATCGACTTGGAACGATCAGTAACACAAAGTAGTTTATTATTGCAATTAAATTTACAATCCCAAACCAGACATCACAAGACACTACAAGAAACTCCAACAACGCGCTTGAAGAGCACGATGACTAGGCTAAGCCTTTTTCGAAAAACGTTGCCGGCTAACATAATTATGAACCCAGGGCAAGGATGGCGAATACAACTTGGAGGCAGACAGAATACACTAACACCGTGATCCTGCCAGATGGTGAGCTTGTTTTCTAACTCAGCAGAAATTATGACCGTTAGAGACGTATCAGTCTTGGATAAGTATGTTCGAAAGAAAACGTGTATCATACAAAAAGAGTGTCATGTATTCACAGACTTTAATTTCAAACAACTGCAGTTCTCAGTGGATAACCCTTTTGGACACATGCCGGACAGCGCCGTCAAGTAACGAAAATCACGTTTTTAACTTTTATTACCAAGAGTTTATCATCATTTAGAAACCAACGAAGTACTTAATACTACGAGTGAACAGAATACTCAAACTAACATTTCACGAATTCATCTTTTTTGTTCCCTTGTATCTATAAATAAATTTTGCATGCCAGTTTGAAAAGACTGTGGTATAGAAAGAAAACAAAAGTGATTCATTGCATTGCAGTGTGAATTAGCGCAGTGTGGACCTCTGATCTTACACAAGCATGGCATGAGTTCAAATAACGTGTAAAATTATTAGATATGGACACGCCGACGGAAGCATAATATCATGACGCAATTTACCTCAATTTATCTTGTACATAATTTATCTTGTAATTTTGTCTTGACTTTAGTTTTATGTCTTGTCCTAACCGCGATACATAAAACCAATCATGATACAATGCTTGGGGAAAAGATAATTGCACTTTAAGAGCAACGTCTTTGTCATTCATCTAAAGGTTTACTTAGCCAGTAAATTTAATAATTATAACTGATCACATGTGAGATGTATCGGTCATACATTTATGAATTGTCAATCTTTATTTTCAAAATAACATATTAGCAATAAATTATTTATTTGCATTTTATCCCCTTTTGTTATCGTAACGTTTTACTGACAGGTCAACATTTTTCACTCAAAAGAAAAGGACTGGATACATATCTGCTGAAAGGTTTGTACATTATTCTATAGGATCAAAGTGGGCATGCCAGGAAATTAATTTATGTTAAAAAGTGCTCAGCACAAATCTGGAGGCGGACAGGTCGTTTGACCTTCGAATGTGTTTCCGAAAGCAAGTGGATAGTATATATGGTACGAATGATTTACAATAGGTGCGTCTCGGTTATAGTATCATTAAGAACATGTAGTTGTTGGTCATTTTGCTAAAAAAAGGTATTCTCTTTTGAGCCGCGACGTGAGAAAACCGGTCTTCGGGGTTTCCGACCAGGTCCGACACAAACCGGCATGTACAGTCTCAGAAGCAGGCTAGAAGCTTGAAATTTCGGATATAAGAAGAAGAGAAAATATACTATCCGTGTAGCGAAAACAAAGGCGCTGATCAGCTTCGCGGTTACCGCGAAGCTGATCTGCGCCTTTGTTTTCGCATAGGCAAAAATCCGGTTTTCTCACGATGCGGCTCTTTTGTTTCCTGCTTTTGATTATAATCGTAGTTTGCTATAAATTTGACAAAGTTTAGCACGGAATTGCCATCTAAATCACTGGGTGCTTCCTTCGTCCCGATATATAAAAAAGGTTTTGTTTGATTTTCACTATAGGTCCCGATAGAATTTGGTTTTGTTTGATTCTGGAATGCGCATGCATTATACAGCCGGCATACTTTACAGTAAACATATAACTCAACACTGTTTTCTGACCCTTATATTCGTAACCTGTTATACTGAACGCGTTTCAGATAACACGGAAATTAGCAAACAAATAAACTTTTTTATGTTTGACAGGTTTCAAATCCATCTATAACAATTGTTTTCTTCTGCATTTTGCCACCAACTTTTATAACAAAATGATCTTGAAATCCGTTTAACGTCTGGTCCGAAATTCTAGTGAACCCCGTGATTAAACCAGAGATTCCATTCTGATTTACAAGGCGCACAAGGCGACAAGCAGAATCACTACACATATTTGAGCCGCCGCGTGGGAAAACCAACAATCTGCATATGCGAAAACAACCGCGAAGCTTCTCAGCGCCTTTGTTTTCGCTACACGGATAGTACAATTCCTCTACTATCTAAATCCAAAATTTCAAGCTTCTAGCCTGCTTCTGTTACTTTACAGCCTGATTTGTGTCAGACCTGTTCGGAAACCACATTGTTGATTTTGCCACGAGGTGGCTCATTTGTTGCTTTTTTTTCAGGATGAACTATCTCTATATCCTACCGTTCCTTCTCCTTGGAGTGAAAAGTCAATCCGCTGTCTTCTCGCCTCTCACTACTCTACCGTCATTGTCGCCTGCTCACGTGGCAGCTCCGACTGGCTACTCCTATGATCCTATGCGAGGATTCTATATAAGCGGTGATGGGGGTATGAGTGGCGGTATGCCTCTAACTGGAGGGTTGACACGCGGCTTTGGTGCTGGTTTGAGACTTGTGACACTGGACGGGTCGGTTCCTGGACCTGGGTCGATTATATACCGTGTAGCTGAGGGTCAAAGAGGTGGTGAAGTACCTCGTGGGACTGCGCTTAGTTCGGGAATCGATGGAACAATACCAACACCTACTGTAGCACGTATTTCACATTTAACTCGTAGCACTATGCTTACTTCGGGAATCGGCGGGACTATACCAGGGATTGCTGCTTTGCCTGGCCCAGGTCTAACGCATACCGTAGTTGGTGCTGGAGGCGCAGTGGCGAATACGCCCGGTGGCGCTGTTATAAGTAGTGCAATCAGAGAGACTGCTCGTGGCTATATGCCAGGTGGTACAGGTGGAATGCCGAGAATGACTATGATAGGTGGTGAACCAGGGTATATGGCTATCCGGACAGGTCTTCCAATGTATGGAGGTCAAGGGCAATTACCTTTGATATAAGATATGTGGAGGGCTACAGTTCGGGAATATTGCGACCTTAAATGAATGAAAACAGGTTTCTGGTATTTTGTTTGCGTGTATCCAATGAAAGAGAGAAAAAATTGATAGAAGTAGCGCTTAAAATTATGTTGAAGCATAGAACAGTGTATGGTTTTATATTCCTTTCAGATAACGTATTTAATAAAATAATTGCTAATGCTTGTGTTGGATGCCGCACAATTATATACTGGCCCTGTAAACGCACACACGAGATCTGGATTAGTAGTAATAATTTATTTGAGTGACACATGTCTATACAAACATACATATAAAGCAAACATATAATATGATATGTGAATGATTGTTTGTATGGATATGTTTATCCACGACACCCAGCCATATGAAATGGCTTACGAGTCACTGAAGGTTTTGAGAACTATACTGTAAAGTTCTGAAAGAATATGAACAGTCTGATTATCTTATATGGTAACACTTTAAGAGTCTGTTTGAACAAATAACTTACTTGTTCTTGTCAAAAAGCAATTTTGAATAAATAGTCCACTTTTCTGGATAACTCTTTTATCAGTTAACATAACCTTAAGTTTTTCAGTCTGAGACAAGCTTAAGAAATCGGGATATATTTTGATAATCCAATTATAATACACTAAGCGTAATTGTGAATACGTTGGACAATCAAAAACGAAATGAAGTTCGTTTTCAACAGTTTTTAAGTCACAAATTATATACAATTGATAAATACGTGACCTTATAGTGTTGTTGGCAGGTGCAAACAAGCCTTGCGTCAAAAAAAAAATAAAATAAAAACAAATTAACTGCACCAATGTGCCAATTTACGGCTACATGTATAGTGCCCCCCCCCCCCCCATTTGGCGGCTTTGGAGTCGAAGTTTTGTGCTGTTTGAACCTTATGTACGTTCTCATATTTTAGTTAAGTTTGGGTAACTGTGTTACCGCCTATTGGGAAATAGCTGCTCACTCTGCTTACGGTATGTTTTCTTAGTAGTTCTATAAGTACCTAATTGACAATTTAGTTTTTTCCCACCCCGGTTTTCTTTCTGATTGCGCCTTTTCTTGATCATTAAGGCAACCATTAGGCAACAAATGAAATAGGTCAGGGTTATCGACATCCAAGTTTAGAAACCATTTAAGCCGCGTCATGAGAAAAATCGAAATTTTGCCCAAAGTTGAACTAAAAATGAAATAGGTCAGTGTTATCGACATCCAAGTTTCAAGATAATGAGACAGAAACCATTTAAGACGCGTCATGAGAAATCGAAATTTTGCCTATGCGAAAACAACGGACAGATCAGCTGTACAGCTAATCAGCGCCTTTGTTTTCGCTATACGGATAGCATTAATCCTCTTCATCTCCCTGGTCCTGTATTGTCAATCCCAATTGCCCATGACACTCGGCTTTGATTGGACAAGCTCAGGGCAAAAGACTTTGTAGTATTATTGACTTCTGTCAGGTTCTTATATTTCATGAGAACCAAAATACTTGACCGTTTCTCACGGTAGTAGCAGACCACCTTGGAATATCATTATATGCATGTTGCCTCTTTAATACTTTGAGAGCTCATTCTGATTTTAGACGCCTTAGTGAATAGATGTTTTCTTGTCAATAAATATATACATGTGATTATATTGTTCCTGTTTCAATGAACCCAATTATTTATTATTAACTAATATTACATGGTGGCAGCGGTAGCTGAATTTGGAACAATACGTAAAATAACAATAACAGTGAAACTGGAAATTTATTAAAATAGGAATGGCTACATATCAGTTCGTGCACCCAGAGAAGTTTGACTTCACCAAGCCTCAGGAATGGGAAAAGTGGATTCAACGTTTTGAACGTTTTAGGATAGCGTCAGGCCTAGTAGACCAACCCCAGGAGTCACAAGTGAATTCGTTAATTTACTGTATGGGGAGTGAGGCCGATGACATTCTAGACAGTTTAAACTTAACAGCAGAGCAAAAACAGGTGTACGACACTGTAACGGGGAAGTTAAAAGATTACTTCGTTCCAAAGAGGAACATTATATTCGAAAGGGTGCAGTTTAACCAAAGGGTACAAAGAGAAGGTGAAAGCGTGGATTCCTTTGTAACCAGTTTGCACAAATTGGCAGAAAACTGTGTGTTTGGAACCTTGAAAAATGACTTAATCAGAGACAGGTTGGTAGTGGGACTGAGAGATTCCAGACTTTCTGAGAAACTCCAGCTAGACGCTAAGCTGACCCTGGAGACAGCTTTATCACAGGCCAGACAGAGCGAGGCAGTCAAGAAGCAGCAGTCGGTAGTAAGGGGACAAACTCTTGAATCGGTGGACGCTGTGAAAACCAGAACAAAATGGCCAAAGAAGAACAAACAGACTGTAAATAAATCTACAAGTCTAGTAAAATGCAAAAGATGCGGTCGGGAAAATCATCCCAGAGACAAGTGTCCGGCAAAAGACTCAAAATGCCACAAATGTTCAGTAAAAGGCCACTGGGCAAAATTTTGCTTGGCGAAATCCAGCGTGAACGAGATAAACGCGGATAGCAGCGACGACGGGCAGGGATTTCTTGGTTCAGTCGAGAGCCACGAGTCAGACCAGAGTATCGGCTCAGTGGAGGCGAAACCGTGGATTACACACGTTCGGGTCGATGGAGTCGACGTGAAGTTCAAAGTGGATAGCGGAGCTGACGTCACCGTAATTTCAGAGAAAGACTTGCAACGCTTTCCGGGCGTTAAGCTTGTGAACTCTACAAAAGTCCTGTGTGGACCGGGGAATTCGAAACTGGATGTGCTCGGGAAATTTCAATGTACTATGGAAACAGATAAATATTACAGTGTACAAGATGTGTATGTGGTTAGGGGATTATCTCTAGCACTTCTTGGACGGCCAGCAATTGAATCTTTGAGGATTATTGGTCAGGTAAATCTTTCATCTGTACATGTCGCCGATAAGTACAAGTCTAAATTTCCGAAGTTATTTAAAGGGCTAGGCAAAACTGACTGGGAGTATACGATTAAGCTCGATAGCAGTGCTCAACCCTACTCACTTTCAGTGCCCCGTAGAGTATCTTTACCATTAATGGATAAGGTAAAAGCTGAACTTCAAAGAATGCAAGACATAGGGGTAGTGTCCAAAGTTGATGAGCCGACACCTTGGTGTTCCGGCATGGTGGCAGTTCCCAAAGCTAATAGCGATCAGGTCCGAATCTGTGTGGACCTGACAAAACTAAATGAAAGTGTGATTAGAGAGAAGCACATGCTTCCTACTGTGGAAGAATCTTTGTCGAAACTTGCAGGGGGTCGTTATTTCACGAAAATTGACCAAAATTGTGGGTTTTGGCAGGTTCAGTTAAATCCAGAATCACGACTCCTTACCACATTTATCACGCCATTTGGTAGATATTGTTTCAATAGACTTCCGATGGGTATTTCCTCAGCAAGTGAGTACTTTCAAAAGAAAATGTCCCAACTGCTAGAAGGCATCCCGGGGGTAGTTTGTCAAACAGACGATTGTCTTATTTCGGGGGAAACTCTTGAACAGCACGATGAACGCGTGTTCAAAGTGTTAGAAAGGCTTGAATCAGCTGGTATCACACTGAATCAGAGTAAGTGTGTGTTTGCTCAGCGATCGTTGACCTTTCTGGGTCACTTGATCGACGAACACGGGATAAGGGCGTGTCCAGAAAAGGTCCGTGCTATCACAGAGATGGCAACCCCACAAGACATTCATGACATAAGAAGGTTCTTAGGCATGGTCAATCAATTAGCTAAATTTTCTCGCAATATTGCAGAGAAAAGCAAGCCATTACGTGATTTGTTGTCAAAGAAAAATGCATGGTCATGGGGACCAGCGCAAGAATCCGCTTTCAATGACATAAAGCAGGAAATCAGCTCAGAAACTGTGCTTGCCCATTATGATCCCAATAAGGAGATTTTATTGTCAGCTGATAGCTCTTCTTTCGGACTCGGAAGCCTGCTTCGACAGAAGCATGGCGATGTTTGGAAACCTGTAGCATTTGCTTCTCGTTCCCTCAGTGAAACGGAATGTAGGTATGCTCAGATAGAAAAAGAAGCTTTGGCAGTAACTTGGGCTTGTGAGAAGTTTTCAAACTTCTTGATAGGCACCACGTTTCATGTAGAAACAGATCACAAACCACTGGTACCTCTTCTCAGTACCAAAGATCTGTCCGATATACCACCCAGAATACAGCGTTTCAAAATGCGATTGATGCGATTTCATTTCAGCATATCGCACACAAGTGGAAAGGCTCTTTATACAGCCGATACCCTTAGCAGGGCCCCTTTGAACATCAAAGAGGAATCTGATATTGATTTGCAGTTGCAGACACAAGCTTTTGTTGATTCTGTGGTCAATGGCATTCCTGCTTCTCAATCAAGGTTAGATCAGGTCAAATCCAATTATAACTCAGATGAGGTATGCTCCAGTATTTTGAGGTACTGCAGTGAAGGCTGGCCTGAAAAATCGGCATTGAATGAAACTTTGAAGCCGTATTGGGCGTATAGGGGTGAGTTTTCGGTACAAGATGGACTTTTACTCAAAGGGGTGAGACTGGTTATCCCAAAGACAATGCATGGTGAAATCTTGGAAAAACTTCATGGAGGTCATTTTGGCATTGCAAAATGTAGAGAGCGAGCTAAGACATCAGTTTGGTGGCTAGGCTTGAGCACAGAGCTTGAAAGCATGGTAAAGTCGTGTCAAAAATGCATTGAACAATCGAAAGATCACACGGAGCCATTAAAACCGATAGAATTTCCTTCGCGTCCGTGGCAAAGAATAGGGGCAGATTTGTTCTATCTCAACGGAACTACGTATTTGCTAGTCGTTGACTATTTTTCGAGATATGTCGAGTTAGCAAAGATTCATAGCCAAACATCCGCGTCAATCATAAATCATTTGAAATCAATCATGGCGCGTCACGGGATTTGCGAATACTTCCATAGCGATGGTGGTAAGTACTTCACATCAAACGAATTTAAAGAATTCGCAATGCAATACGATTTTAAGCTAGTAACAAGTAGTCCGAAATTTGCACAAAGCAATGGCATGATCGAAAGACATGTAGGCACAATCAAGGACATGCTAAAGAAAGCCGATGATCCATATTTGGCCTTGTTATCGTACAGGAGCCTACCTTTGCACAATGGATTTTCACCAAGTCAGTTATGCATGGGCAGGAATTTACGCACACCATTGCCTGTTAATCCTAAAGTTCTTGATCCAAATTGGCCTGCCATGAAAAAGGTTGCAGCGCGTGAGAAAACACTTAAGCACAAACAAAAGTATTATCACGACAAACGCCACCGCGCGCGATTATTAAAACCGCTCAGTAGTAATCAAAATGTTTGGGTGAAAGACCAAAAGAAAACAGGCATAGTGCGATCGGAAAGCGAATTTCCACGGTCATATCATGTACAGACTGACCAGGGCATTATTAGGCGTAACAGGCGTTTTCTTTCGACACTGCCTGAAAATGAAACATCACAGACAAATGGCCAGAACCAAGGATGCTACGAGGAAATCCCCAAATCACCTGTTCCATTCAGTGATCATTCAGTGGAAAATAACAATGATATCTGTGGGAATCCTAAGGACACGGAAGGTCAGAATTACTATGTTACTAGATCCGGGAGATGTGTAAAACCACCAGACAGACTGACCATTAATTAAATTGAACAGCAGCAGGTGAACTTGTTTATCAGTGGAACTAATCATGTTTATACTTTTAACGGAACATTGATGTACTTGATGGCTAATCAAATGCCAAATAAACATTTCAACCTGTGGAACTTTATCCAGCTGGGAAGGGAGATGTAGTATTATTGACTTCTGACAGGTTCTTATATTTCATGAGAACCAAAATACTTGACCGTTTCTCACGGTAGTAGCAGACCACCTTGGAATATCATTATATGCATGTTGCCTCTTTAATACTTTGAGAGCTCATTCTGATTTTAGACGCCTTAGTGAATAGATGTTTTCTTGTCAATAAATATATACATGTGATTATATTGTTCCTGTTTCAATGAACCCAATTATTTATTATTAACTAATATTACAGACTTTCGATAACTAAGGCCATAATATGCGTTTGCATATACTCCAGATGTGGTGCAAAACACTCTGGGTCAAATGATTTCATGAACTTTAAATTTGTCAATTTGGCCATTTCCTGGATGTTTCCCCTTAAAATGAAGTGGCTCGGGTGAGATACTAAATTTGACGTTATTCAGAAAAATACTTCCAAGTCGATACTTCTGTAGTGGTTCTTTTTGTTTTGTCTTGGTGTTTATTTTTTATTTTTTTTTTTTTTTTTTTTTTTTTTTTTTTTTTGTGCTGTTGGCGCCTTATGTATGTTTTCATATTTTTACTTAAGTTAAGGTAACTGAGTGGCCACCTATTGGGAAAATAGCTGCTCATTCGGCTTACCATATGTTTTATGGTATAATGTACCTGATTGTTACTTTGGTTTTTTCCCACCTCGGTTTTTGGAGTGGGAATCTTTTTCTGATTGCGTCTTTTCCTGATCTTTGCCTACTTGTACCTTGTCACTGTAAACTTGATTTTGCCTGTCAATATCTAAAGACAATAGACAATATAGACAACAGACTATAATTTATTCAGCAAACGTATAACATGCTTAACGTCTACAAAACATTTACGTGCACAGTAGTGAGGACAGAAAACACGAGGGTTGCTCTTTGTCATTTGCTTTATTGCTTAATGATCAATGATACTGTTGCTTATACTGTGGTGAAAACTTAATCTTTTAATCTTTTCTGAATTAGTATAACAATTATTGCTCTCTGTTTTTTTTTTTTTTTTCACCTAATATAAAATATATATTAAAAATTCGATCATTAGTATAGCAAATGCTATATAAACAGTATATACAGGCCCACTTTCATCTTTACCCACAGACTTGTCATTGCATATAAGCAACAGAAAACACTTTTGTAGAATATATCAACTTCTACTTTATTGAATTATTGTTCCTGCTTTATGGCGTCGTAATATTTTAACATGTGTCGTTCAAAATCAATGCAAATGTAACGTCATTCAATATTTTCATATTTCGCAAATTGGATTGTACGATGAATTTCTCAAATTTATGGTTATCTAAATTTTGTCTAATATTGTCTAAATGGATATGTTAATAAGAGCATTATTTTCATGTGGGAGTAGTTTTCATCCCCTTTCTCATTAATGTGTTCACTGCTCTTAAAGGATCTTAGTTTTAATTTTATTTGCTATTACTGCAACTGGTGTTGTGCCGTGTGGCGGCCCTAAAAAGTCTCCCCGTACATCATCAATAGTGTAGGTTATATTTTCTTTTTGGTCCTTTGAGATCAGCGAGGATATTCTGGTAATCAGAATTTTATTATCGGTTAAGATTCATTTTCTTATTGTTTAATATATTTGGTCCCATTTAGATAATACTAGCCTTTGTATCGACTACCCTGTTGAAAGTTGCAAAATTTCAGTAATTCTCTTTGGCTCCAAGTTGCCAAGTCTAAATGGTCACTGATAGACTAGTGATCGAATCTGAAATTATGAGACCAGGGAGGCCGGCTTGTTAATGGATGTAGACAAGGATATTCTGCTTGCCCAGTGTCTGAAGAACAGTGTGAGGCTTGTCTACAGATTTGAAATTGATTTTGTACGTCAGTACAGAGGTCAAAGTTCATGATGTGCAAAATTGTTAAATTTCCTGATATTTTATGCAACGCATGGCTGAAAGCTCATAAACAAAGCTGATTTGGTGTAATTTTAATGATTGATAGTGTAAAATATATTTTAAATGATAATTTGCTTGCTGTATGGCACCAAGTTAGTGAAATTATAATCAAAGTACTAAATGTACTGATAGTGAAGACGACTCATTCTTAACTTTGTCAGACATTGGAGGCTGGTTTACCATTTTATGCAGTCAATATTATTTTGCTCGCCCAATCTGATTTAGGCCTGTCTGCAGATGTGAAAATGATTATTTAGGTCAGGACAGGGGTCAAAGGTCAATGAATGCAGTGAGTACCAAATTGCTTAAATTGTTCTATAATATGGACGATTTCGCTCCGAATCAGAACAAATACATTTTTTATCAAGATTTACAAATTATTAAGTTTGTCTTTCTGATAAGAAGAAGAAATACTTAAGCTTATAGTTAAATTCATAATTGTATTGGATACTTATCAATAAGGTCAATGGAACAAATCGATTTTCCCATAAAATGGAGGAAATGTCCCGACGTGCCCATAGCTTTGAATTGGGTGTAAATCATTTAATCAAACAAACAAATAGATTTGCATTACCAGACATTCAGGGCATACCTACGAGCAGGGGTTCTTCCATTCTATTAGAATTACTGCCCATTGAAAATTCGTCATATCGCATGTTTTGGAATTTAATCCATGCAATAGTGTTTACAAGAAGATTCTAATACTGCAAATTATCTATTCTGCGTAGTCACTTAAATTAAGGAAGTGCTTATTGGTCCTGAGTTTATAGTGACATCTAATAGTGAAAGCCGGTCGGACACAAGTTAAGCAATACATTACCCAGCCCATCAATGCATGCTTTCTAAAAAGCAAAAAGTCTCCCCGTACATCATTCATAGTGCAGGTTATATTCTCTTTTTGATCCTTTGAGATCAGCGAGGATATTCTGAGGAATCAGAAATTTATTATCGGTTAAGATTCATTTTCTAACCAATGTTTATCATATTTGGCCCCATTTAGATAATACTAGTCTGTATATCGACTTCCCTGTTGAAAGTTGCAAAATTTCAGTAATTCTCTTTGGCTCCATGTTGCCAAATCTAAAGGGTCACTGACGAGACTTTAATAGTCGAAACCGCGGTATGGCACAACCCCTTTCTCATTAATGTGTTCACTGCTCTTAAAGGATCTCAGTTTTAATTTTTATTTCTTTCCTTCTAAGAGGCAGATGCTATAGAGCAATATGTATACCGTCATTGAAACACTCAGTATGTCATGTCAAGAACAAGGGTAAGTAAGCTTCTCTCAAGAAATAATCTCCAATGATAAACTGGTTACTGTGCTTCTGAAATCACTATTGTCTCAACATTTTAGATGATAAAATACGATCATTATGTTTGATACCCGACAGAAAGTCTCACAAATCCCTTAATACAGTTCAAAGGCAATAAACTCAAAGTTTACTTTGTAGCACATGAACTGTGATGTTACTTTACATGGCAACTCAAAGGCGTTGATGTTACTTTACATGACAACTCAAAGGTGTTGAGGGTATTTCTATATGTTTAAAACATAAATTGGGTAGAATTGATTAAGGCATAATAATGCCAATGGCGGGAAAACAGCACGAGAGAGTGGGTATACACAAACATTTGCCAGAAAGGCCCTCAATATTAGAGGTTCTGATAAAGCAGCTGGGTCAAGATATTGTCGCTTAAAGGGTAATTACTATTTTAAAATTTGTGTGGTCATTGTGGTTCAGCTTAATGGACTTCTCTGTTGAAAGATGCAAAATTGCAGTAATTCTCTTTGGCTCCATGTAAAGGGTCACTGAAGAGGCTTGAGTAACCGAAACTGCAGCATGGCCCATATTTGTCTCATGAATATGTTCGCTGCTCTTGAAGGATCTCAGTTTTATTTTTATTTGTTAATACTGCAGCTGGTGCTGTGCCATGTGGCGGCCCTAAAAGTCTTACCGTAAATCGTCCATATTGCAGATTATATTTTCCTTTTGGTCCTTTGAGATCAGCGAGAAATCAGAAAGTTATTAGAGATTTAGATTCATTCTCTTACCAAAGTTTTTTGGTCACATTTGGATTATACTAGTCCTTGTATCGACTACCCTGTGGAAAGATGCAAAATTACACTAATTCTCTTTTGCTTCATGTTGCCAAATCTAAAGGGTCACTGAAGAGGCTTGAGAGGCCGAAAAGGCGGTATGGCCCATCTTTTGTGTCATGAATACACCTGTACGTTCACTGCTCTTAAAGGATATCAGTTTTATTTTTTATGCCACCTGTTTTGAGATGTTAGATACAGACATAATAGTAGCATTGGGCAGTTCTGACATCAAGGGTAAGAGTCGGCTGTGATGAGGCACATGCAGTGTAGAACGAATTTATTCAATATACACAAGCTATGTTTGGCATATCTAGAAGCGAGCAACTTACCCCGCATTGGATGATTGCTCGAAGGTGAGTGCTCTCCTAGATATCATACACCATGCGACTTTACAACATATAGGATTGAGTGTAAGATTGTAAGCATCAGAGCTTTAGCAGTTTGTACAATGATATGAAAGCAGAATGCAGGTGTTTCAAGGCTTAGTCCGCATCGGACCTGTCTTGCTGCTATGTCGTATATGTAGACCATGTCAGTGGCATCCTGCATCAAAGACTTGGTGATCAGCCATTGGGAAACTGCTGTTTACGGTTGACAATTTTGTGCCAAACGGGGGGTGGAATGTACTATGCCAGTTGGGAGCACATTTCCGAGCCTGCTGAAGAGATTATGGATCTCTATCTTGCAGGTATTGCTGAGTATGCAACGTTTTGTGGCCACTGCTTGCGTCTTGGTCTCATTTTACTCATTCGTGCAGAAGAATATATACTGCTAAAACCAACAATTTGAAATAGGTCTTCAACAAAGGCAATGACCATATGACACACTGAACGTGTCATGATTGGGCTCCTGCAGCATCTTACATAGTCTGAGATGGCAGGC
The DNA here is from genome assembly GCA_964017185.1 of Rugalucina vietnamica. NCBI lineage: Eukaryota > Metazoa > Mollusca > Bivalvia > Lucinida > Lucinidae > Rugalucina > Rugalucina vietnamica. The sequence continues at coordinate 7,263,668 of OZ024873.1, forward strand.
AGCCACATTTGCATTTTTATCACTATTTGGGGTCCATGTCTGACTAACAACATATCTCGAATTCATTGGTACCAATGTGGAACTTATGAGTTTGTACTTACGACTTAAATAATTTGGTCTCTTAACTTCGTTTAATTTCATGCTTTGCCTCAACGGATAAAAGCTAAGGTCATGTCGGGAAGGTTAGTTACTGAAGCCACACCGTGTCTAGACTAGCCTCCCACAGGCAGGTTCATACCATTACATTCAATGCACATTCCTTTCACCAATTACTGATAAATGCTCTTGGTGAATCAGAAAGGGAAACGAAAGCCATAGAAACAGTTTCTTGAAAAGTACCCGAAGTGAGCGGCAATTGCAGGTGTGCTTCGTTGCGAATCAGACACGCTACCAATCAAAGGTATAGTATTTCTTCATTGAGTAGATACTACAGCAAGTAGCAGTATTAAAGGACTTCAAGTCATCAAACTTTCTGTTGCAACTACATATCATTGTAATGACTGAACGATTGATAGGTGAAATAATGCACAAATCCTTGTTACATTATATATTTTGGGTTGATGACACTAAAACCCAGTGGGTGGGGTAAATCAACACTGACACATTTATCCCATCTACCTATCATAGAAACCCACCTGAGGAGGCTTGTTATCATTGTGTTAATGTCACATATAGCGTAGTGGTGATATACTGTTCATGTAATACAGAATGAATACAGAGTTTTATTCACAATACCTGTTACAAAGGTAACTCAAATACTGTCCAAAAGGTGATCTCTTGAAATACAAAAAGAGAAACAAGCAATGTTATATAACAAATATCCTTTATATTACCTTTATTATCTATAAAATATCAGAAAATGTTTGTCAATGGTGAAAATCGGACAAGAAACACAAATAAGGTATAGCTGATATTGCATTGAGTATGTAATTTTACAATACATGTACACTTGTGCTGAATGACTAACCTATAAAGGAGCCCCAAAACTGCAAAGTTTTTTTGTTTTATATCTTAATTTTTTGTAAGTATTGCTTAAACAAATGCTAATATTCTATGGTGCTTTTTATCCCAATAGACACAAACGCAAGTCTATTTCGTAAAATTTGGGTACTTTCAGTACTTTGATTCCAAACTTGGGTATGCATCATTTGTAACTGATAAACATCTAAGACAAAGCCCGAAGACTTCTTTTAATGTTTTATTTAAAATCAGTACATAAAAATGAAGCAAAAAGCCATTGTTTTATCAAAATTTAACTTTTGAAATAAAAAAAAATGCACTAGATGACCTTTGACCTCTGAAATTTGCATATAAGCCATTTGCTGGAGTGTAGACAGGACAGATATTATTCAGCAAAGATAAATGAACAATGTCCAATATAGAACTTTGCATTAACATTCCGGCCTCCCAAAAATGATTTCTAGCTGTCCCCTGAGAAATATTTACTAGTCTATGACGAGACTTTAATAGTCGAAACATCCCCTTTCTCATTAATGTGTTCGCTGCTCTTAAAGGATCTCAGTTTTAATTTTATTCCTTGGTGAAAAAATAAAAACCAAAATAATTCATTTAAATGACCACAAAAAGTTTGAAACTGACACAATAAGTTGTATAAATGATTAAGAATTATTTTCAAATAATTAATTATATGTTTTAGTTGTTTGTTTTGATGATATTCAAAATTTTCTTAGTTCTTCTATGGCATCATAGTGGAACTAATGAATATTCATGAGATAAAATGCAAAATTTCAAATTATGATATCTCCGGAACCACTTTTGACAATTAGGTAAGGTTTTCTGTAAGCAGGTCTACTTTAGTTTACAAAATTAGAACCTTCAGATATTGCCTTTAAGTACAGCGTTTGCGAAGAAAATGAAATTCGATGGTGCCATCGAATTTGTATACCATAATCGGTTTATGGTACTGACAATGTGTTAAATTCAGTTCAAATGGTTAATGTTATTGTGAGCTGTGCATACTTTAGATGCTGATATATTCGAAAGAAGTTCGTTCAGTATATGTACTTGCTTAACTCCACAAGTACATAGATATTATTTACGTAGCGCATCACAAATTTTCAATGTATAGATCCCGGACGATTGGCGTAGACTTACGTCACAGGTTTATAAACCGTTGTACATATGAATGAAATAATTGTAGTTGACCAATAGAAACAGGCGTGTCAATCATATTTATAACGGTAAATCTATTACGAAAGTCTACTACGATCGTACAAGGACTATGTAGTTGAGGGACAATATTATCAACTTTTACAATTATAGATCCCGGACGATCATAGTAGACTTACGTCAGAGATTTTTACCGTTATACATATTTATCATATGACGTCGCTGTTTTCCAGTGGATAACGTCATGTCATAAAAATCGTATGACCACACGTGTAATAACACTTTTGCGGGAATACGTAACGTCATTGACGACGTCCGTAACAACAATGTAAATTTTCATTGAAAATATGTCCACTTCGAAGGCGATAAAATCCTATTCTAAAAGTCATATGATAAAACGAATCTTACACTCGTGGTCATTTCATATGAAATTTATTAAACTCGCCAAAGGCTCGTTTAATAAATTTCATATGAAATGACCACTCGTGTAAGATCCTCTATGAATGAAATGAATATATTTGACCAATAGGAATAAGTGTGCCATTCATATTTATAACGGTAAATCTGTGACGAAAGTCTACTACGATCGTACAGGATTTACATAGTATTAGGCAATATTTAGTGAAACAAATGTACATATCTCTATCTATATCATAACATAACATAACAATGTTAAGCTTCAAACATAATAAACGCACATATACATATAGCCTCCGCAAAATACATTCTAAATAGGTTTTAACTGGGTGAGACTTTTCCCAATGAAACATATGCAAATATGGTAATGATAAACAGATATAGCTGATATCCAGTGTCAAAAGCGTTATTGTCCTAAAGCTTGGCACCAGTCTGGTTTAGTGCCTTTGTTTCAATAGACTTTTGGAGTAAAGGTTTATAGGTTCCAAGTTCAAGTTACAGTGCATTTTGTTATAAACGATATCACATCATTTTCTACAAATGGTGTATAGATATATACTTAGCGTCAATGAAACGTTATCAGTAAAACATCTTCAATAAACACATGAGCCGCATCGTGAGAAAACCAGATTTTTGCCTAGGCGAAAACAAAGGCGCAGATCAGTTTCGCGGTAACTGCGAAGTTGATCAGCGCCTTTGTTTTCGCTACACGGATAGTACAATTTCTCTTCTTCTTAAATCCAATTTCAAGCTTCTAGCCTGCTTCTGTGACTGTACGGGTGGGTTTGTGTCAGACCTGGTCGGAAACCCCGAAGACCGGTTTTCTCGCGTCGCGGCTCACATGGCAATAATATTATTTGAATCTTTCTGAATAGAATACTGCCGACACTTCAGCATTCATTTTCATTGCTTAGAATGTCATCCATCATTGTTAATTGGAAACGCTGCTCATCACAGCCGAATAGTCTATACACATTCCTTTACAAATGAGCCACCTCGTGGGAAAACCAACAATGTGGTTTCTGAACAGGTTTGACACAAACCGGGCTGTACAAGCACAGAAAAGAGCTAGAAGCTTGAAATTTCGGATTTAAGTAGAAGAGGAACTGTACTATCCGAGTAGCGAAAACAAAGGCGCTGATCAGCTTCGCGGTTACCGCGAAGCTGATCTGCGTCTTTGTTTTCGCATATGTAAATTGTTGGTTTTCCCATGAGGCGGCTCAAATGTCAGAAGCTTCCATTGAAATGTATGAAGAAATGCAAAATTTTGATACTAACTGGGGAGTTAGGTCCTCTATTCCGCCAGATCATGAAAACATTTAAACGAATGTGGTGGCCTTTTCAATCAGGGTGTTAAAGGCATGAGCAGGCATGAAGACACGTGAAAATAGGGATTTCTGCTTCTAAAAATTTCAAAATTCACAAACTGCAAGTGCATCACGTGCACCATAGTTCCAGGTCTAGTGGAACTGTTTTAATGTATTAAGTAAATTCGCCATTTACCAAAATCATGAATGAAACTAAATTGTTTGAAACAAATTGTCTATTTTTCAAAATATCGAAATTTTGTTGGTGGTAACTTTTCATTGACCAGTTCCACAGACGATGGGGCAAATTTAACACACTTATTATTTAAATTCATAACAGAAGGCAGCAGAAATTTATTTATCTATTAAATTATTTATTTATTTATTTATTTATTTATTTATTTATTTATTTATTTACTAGTGGTACCCTAACTCTTTCCTACCTCGTTTATACCCCCTCTCTCTCTCTCTCTCTCTCTCTCTCTCTCTCTCTCTCTCTCTCTCTCTCTCTCTCTCTTCATTGTTTATTTAAATATTTTTGAATTCACATAATAAATCATTCGTAAGTCAGGTTAGTAAATACTTATAGTGGAAAATTGTTATTACATGCCTGTTACTGTTGTATATGTATTTCATATCTTCATGTATAATTTTACGTTTGTTTTGATGTGTGTTTTCGAAAATAAATATTAAATAACAAAAAAAAAACTTTTCATTGACCTGAGTATATGTTTCAAGTTAAGCACATCTTTCTGTATGTTTTGAGATTCAATTTTCATCGTATAAACTTGAATATTCTTTGTCAAATTGAACAGCAGAACCTAACTTTCTTTTCATTCATTCTTTAACAAACTCATTGAGCCGCCTCGTGGGAAAACCAACAATGTGGTTTTCGAAAAGGTCCGACACAAACCAACCTGTACAGTTACAGAAGCAGGTTAGACGCTAGAAATTTCGGATTTAAGAAGAAGAGGAATTGTACTATCCGAGTAGCGAAAACAAAGGCGCTGATCAGCTTCGCAGTAACTGCGCCTATGCAGATTGTTGGTTTTCCCATGGGGCGGCTCATATGATTCGATTCAAAAGCATAATTAATTCATCTTAGCACACAAATCAAAATATAGTATATCATACAATCTATTCCGAAAAATGAAAAAATTTGGAAGTAAAACACAAAGCCCAATAGACTTAAAGGACCAACGCAGTTCTGTGCAGTAAATACAAAAATGTAGATGTAAAAAGCGGAATCTGAAAACATTTCCTTAAAATACAACAGTGTTACACAAAGGGCATGCCGTCCTTAATTGGAACCATTTTCTCAAACATGCTTTGTGAAATATGTGTGAGCACAAAAGCCCTTTTCCCTCTCTCATGGGCGCGAAACAAATTGAACAAACGTCCTTCACTTCACGTAACTGATCTTCAGTTGCGTTCGGTATGGCATCTAACCGTTTCAAAAACACCCTTCGGCTTTGAAAGATAGCCCAGTCTCTGTGGACTAACAGCTTTCCGACGCGCCATAACTCAAATATTATTACAAATAGTCTAACTAAAATCCAACCCTGAGAAAATAGGGACGTAAGGCGATAGTATCCCATCATTAAGATTGCAACGCTTGTAGACAATTTTTTTAAAAGACCTGTGAAGAAAATTGCATCTTCTACCTTATCTATGTAATTATGGATATGCCACATCAGCGTCCCAAGAAAAAAATCAATCAATACGCAAAAGGCGCGGCCCAAAATAATAACAGTGCCAGATGCATTAAGTAACACCCAGATGTCAATGTTAAGAAACGCGGATGCCTTAAATACTATAAGGGTGAACGTAGAAGTGAAGGTAAAGACAAATATTAGGACTCGACGATTTGCGAAAGCGGACTGAATTTCCTCGCTGTTGACAACAACATAACAATGGTGTTCCACAATATCCCACACTCGTGTGAGCATACAGCACATTGTTAGAAATATAACAATCTTGAAATTATGTTTGCTTATATCGTCATCTACATATAATATGCCTGCTTCACAACAAAATACAACAATTCTGAAATTCTCAGTGAATTGATCCTTAACGTCAAACACTGTCGCCTTCTGTCCTGATATTAAAATACGACTGGATCTAACTATGAACTGGCAGAGCAAACCAAACAAGGCCGAAAGTCCTGCAACTATGACAAAACTTGTACACCAATCACCGATGAAGTTTTCCATGAAGGACAGTGTGGTTATTGTGCTTGGACCTAGCCGATAAATGTCTATCATCAGACAAAAACAGCAGAACAACAAAACAAAAGCTGCCAGCAAGTCTCTTACAAACCAATGGCGAAGTTTGGGGTTTTTCATACTTTCCTGAACATTCAAATACAAGTTCTTAAATTCTTCCATTGAGAAAGTTTGCAATTCCAGTTTCAACGTCAAAGTAACATAATAATACATAGTTTGGTCAATAACATCTACGACAAAGAATGCCATAGTCAAAAAGTAATATAGCGGTGCCGTGACATTTAAAAAGATGGCTGGCATGCACACCAACTGAGCAAGACACACCGCAATGAACATCATGCTTCCAAAATGTAAGTAACGATAAATCGCGTAAAACACGTGAAGAACTATTGAGCCCAATGCAACGGCCCACCAAGACGCTTCCGTGTCACCCCACCAGACGTCGCATACGCCATCAGCTTCGCTTTGGAACATTCTGTAGTTCAAGGCAAGAAGCCATCCAAACGATAAATGAATCCCAGTGTCAGTAAGCATAAATATCGTAGCTTTTGTAGGCAATTCCCAGAGCATGGCAATCTGAAATGATACTGAAAGGACAAAAATACAAAGTAAAGCGCAGTGGCGTAGTGGTAGAGCGTCGGACTCCGAATCGAGAGACCCTGTGTTCGATCCCCACAGGTGTCACCGTGTTGCGTCTTTGAGCAAGACACATTAACTCCCTACAGAACTGGTTAAACCCAGGAAGCGTTGGCTCCGTCCCGACATGACTGAAAAATTGTTGACTGGGACGTTAAGCCTCAACACAAACAAACAAACAAAGTAAAGTTATCTTAGCAGGTCAGTTTGTTTCTTATACTTTTTACAACATCTGGTAATTTCTTTTTATCTGCAGATACTATGCCTGATTATAGACTTATCATTTTGGAAATTCGAAAACGTTCATCGCGACTTTGCAAAATAATGTAAAGACTAAATCTGGCGTCTTTGAAAAATTAAGTTATCGTGTCGAGAAACTTAATATTTGTTGAAACATTTCTTTAAAACATTCTGCTGCTTATTAATTGTTATGTTGATATTGGACTACATCACATTGTGAGAAATCGGAAATCGAAGTAAACAATTTATTTTATATTAAGTAGTCCGTAATAGGCAAATAATAATTGTCTTGCCGAAATATCTGATGATGAACAACACCAGTTCGATGAGCCTGTAGTCCGAGGTTGGAGACAAATGTATCCACCAATGTATCAAGAAGAATAGTGGTATCCTCAATACTATTTCTGTGATGTATTTTCGTCTCGGTTCGACCCTCTTCTGATGTAAATCCAGCTTTGTACCGAGCCCCAATAGTAATCTATCAAACGATTGAATCCACTTGGCTATTATGCTGTTCTTTAGAAGATTGCCAAAGGATAACCAAATCCCCACTTTTTCTGAAATATATATAAATTTAGACTTTAGAAAGCTTAGTCCTATGTATGTATACTGACACGCAAAAACTATTTTATCTTTGCGTCATTGATGATATAATAGCAAACACACATGTGTTTGCTTAAGGGTATGTGCACACGTGTATATAGTTGTTGTTGTTGTTGTTGTTGTTGTTACAAAGCGAGAAGCACAAACCGGATGGTAAAAGCTGCGGACGGGCATTTTCAGATGTCGGGAAATTTGTATTTTATTTTTCTTTTCTTGACTATTTATTTTTTCTTTGTGAAACGTAATTCCAAATGTGCCATTTCAGATCAAATTTGTTACAAAACTCTGTAAAAAATATTAAAAACAAAATTTACAAATTCAGACGATAATCTCTGACTGTATATATCCCAAATGGTGATCGCCTATGGGAATATTTCGAAAACCAGTCTGTGTTTCGGAACACTCGGTTCGAAATTCCGAGGAGTAAAATCCGGGATCAACGCCCGGGACCCGATAGAGAAGGGTCGTTTCGGTCGCGTGAATCATTTCGGTCTTTAGACCGCTCCCTTGCTTATGTGTCATGCTCAGATCCAATGACACTAGTTGGTGGCTGGCTGGCGTGTGATTGGCAATAAACTCGCTTATCATAGCAGGCTATTCTACCTTCAGTTGCAGGGTATGGCAAACTAGACTGATGTAGGAGTAAGGTAGGGGGTAGGCAGGATAGATTAGTAGGTGGGGATGTGTAGAGGATGTGTAGTGTATGGTGGTGTTAGGAATAGGCAGGGGTTTGACTGAGTGGGAGTTGGTAGGGAGGGTAGGGAAGGAGGTGAGGGTAAGGTAAGGCAGTGAATAGTGGTAGTGATAGGGGTGTGTAGGGGAGAACGGATTGAGAAGGTTAGGTCAGGTGGAGAGTACGGGTATGGTAGGATAGGGCAGGAGAGGGTGAGTAAGGGGTTGTGTGGTGGTGGTAGGGGTGTGTAGGGAGAAGGACGTTTGTGGTGGTTGTTGGTGTGTAGGGAGTAGGGCTAGGGAAGGGTAGGAGTTAAGGTATGATACAGTATGAAGTTGGAGTAAGGTAGGAAGAGGTGGGGTGGCGGGGTAGTGGTGGATACGATAGGAGTGGTTGGGTAGTGGTGGATAGGATAGGGGTTGTAGTAGGGTCATAGAGGGAGGGGTGGCTGGATGGTCGTTTCGGTCCCGGGTCATTTCGGTTCCCGGGTCTTTTCGGTCCCGGGTCGTTTCGGTCCCTGGTCATTTTTGTCCCGGGTCGTTTCGAACCAGGCCAGTACAATCCAGAGTCATTTCGGTTTGCGGTCGTTTCGGTCCCGGGTGTTTTCGGTTCCAGGTCATTTCAGTCCAGGGTCATTTCGGTTTACGGTCGTTTCGATCCCGGGTGGTTTCGGTTACGAGTCATTTCGGTCCCGGATCGTTCCGGTCTCGGCCCATTCAGCCCCGGTTCGTTTCGGACCTAGTCGTTTCGGTCCAGGGTCGTTTCGGTCCCGGGTCATTTCAATCCCACGTCGTTCATTTCAGGTAGCAATCCACAGTTTTAAGAGCATTTTTCAGTTAATTTTGCTAGATCCGCCAAAATTGATAATAGCTCTGTCAAATCTGGTGAACAATCCGATTTCTCCCATAAAATCATTAAATCAAATGTCTAACAACAAACTAACACCATTTAAATTGCCTAGAACTGACTATCACCCTACCTGTATTGGGGATATTTTTCCCTACCCCCTCTTTCAGACCAGTGAATTTTCGTAAAATATGCCTGAAGTCTGGGCCCCCATGCATATTCTGTGCAAAAGGAAGCCCCATAGATCTCATGCAAATACTTAGAGAATCGACCCAGGATCATAATGAGCAGTGCACAAATATGTGCCATCCATCTACTTTTTTCGCTATTTGTGAACAAAGATAACCCCTGCAAAAACGACAGTGAAGAGCGTCACCGGCTATGACTGGCGAACGATCCGGGATCCTTATATAATCCCGGTTTTTACCAGTCTAAAAATAGAAAATAAGTATTTGTCACATGTTTGGGGCATAATTGATCCGATTTGGGGAAAGATGTCGGCAAATTATTGAAAGAGGATAATTTACAGCCCAATTTCATGCCCTACCCCTTAATATTGAAATTTTTGGCCACCTCAAAAGTACGAAACTGTGAATGGAACCTTAGTCCCGGGTCGTTTCGGACCGGTGCGTTTCTCATTCTCTGATCATGGCTGTATATGTGCTACCTACATACCTACCTACCTCTACATGAGACTTGTAGACCATTTTGGTACATACATGTAGTCTGGTATTCTCCAACTGGACACGCTGGACGGAAACGATTATATTAATTTTTTTCAGCTTTCAGCAAAAGTTTCTAGCGTAAGGTTTACCGAGTGTGTGCTTGCAGATAAGGCAGTGTGCCTTTATTTCATATTAACACATCCTGACATTTTGTTTAAAAAAGGGTTAGGCAATCCATTGTTGACAAATTAACGTTTTAAGTGAATATTTGTTTTTGACTGCTTGACTAAGGACAAAAGGATTTTGCCTCTGAGTGCGATAAAAGTTGTACTGTCATGTGTTTGGATTTTCTGCATTCCAGATACAGAATCAATTTTAACTGCAGAAGAATTTTACTATAACTGATAAAAGAATGGAGTTCCCAAAAGTTGTGTTCAGTGCGTATGACGTTTTTGGCTACGGTGAATATTTCTTAGTAAGGGTTTTCTATATTAAGCATACTTTATTCTTTTTAGCAATGATTATTCTATTTTGTTTGTTTGTTTGTTTGTTTGTTTGTTTGTTTGTTTGTTTGAATTAATGTTTTACTCCCAGGCAACAGCAAAGGTCATGTCGGGACGATGCCTCCATTTTATGGGACATTTACCCAAAATTAGGAGAATGACATTCAAAAAGTGCTTTATATTCGTAAAATCACCCAACTAAGCCAATATGGCTTATATGTATGGAAGGTTTGACTTGAACCACTTTTCCTGGGCAGGCTCAGGCTTGGGCGGTTAACCAGTCACCAGATGGTCAGTCAGTATTGTTTAAGCTTTGCCTGGAGGCACAAGCACTCCATCTATTTCTTTAGGCCGCAATGGGCGGGGCCCATATTCCCACCTGACCACCCTTTTATTCTATTTTTTTGTATCTTTTTGAATTCGCACGACACCGTTTTTACCAGGTTGACCCTTGCCGTGCCTGTAATGCCCGTGCCTACCGGGTCAGAAATTTCCTTTTACCCTTGTTCTACCACAATACTAAGCGTTTGAGTTCGGGGTTCTCCCGATGGTTCACACCTGGACAATTACCTGACGAACTTTCTTGGGAATGTTCGGGGTTCTCCCGATGATTGGTTGGTATTTGTACCATTGGCACCAATGGCATTACCATTTTTACCATTTACCGATGGTACCATTGGCAATTAAATTAATTAAATGTTACCAATCAATGGTATCAGTCGAGAACCCCGAACACACGCAAATTGTACATGTATAATGTTTGATGAGTTAACTGCAATATGACACACAAAAATAGGGAATTTCGCCCTTAATGGAACTTTTATATGGAAAGTGTAAAATAGTCATATCCGTGCTATGCATGTTATTAGCCATGCATGTTTTCGTGAAAGCGCTTTAATATTTTCTATGATAAGATAAGATATTTTATTTCTTTCAAGATCGGAGAGCACACAAAAAGCAATACATAAATAATACAATAACATCGGACGAAAATGTTTATAACAAAATAAAGAACAAAGGAACACATACACATAGGAATAAGTTAGGGAACACTTTTAGCCCCTGGGGAAAGTTTGAAAAAATCCTTTTCTCTTCTTCTGGCGATAATGAAATTTTTATTACATATATTTCATACTTTGGCCTTGCTACAGATCAAATTATGGAAATTCACAGCATTTTGTCTTTGTGCTACGGAGGATACAATATGCCATATGTGAAAAACTCCACTTTTACTGAATACAAAAGTACAAGTAGGCAAAGATCAGGAAAAGGCGCAATCAGAAAAAGACTCCCACGCCAAAAACCAAGGTGGGAAAACACCAAACTAACAATCAGGTACTTATACCATGAAAACATTTCGTAAGCCGAATGAGCAGCTATTTTCCCAATAGGTGGCCACTCAGTTACCTTAACTTAACTAAAAATATGCAAACATACATAAGGCGCCAACAGCACAAAAATATTTTAAACACCAAGACATAAAACAAAAAGAACCACCACAGAAGTATCGACTTGGAACGATCAGTAACACAAAGTTACTGGCGGGTTTAAATCGATTTTACACGGCCGTAACCTCACCCTCAGCTTCAGCAGTGGTTCATAACATTTAGTTAGTTTGCCTTTTTGCTTCTGCACTCCGCAAAACTCAATTTTTGAAAACAAAACAGGAATAAAATCTTGAATCTGATCTTTCTGAATGAATACACGACTTGGGACCTAAAACTTCATGCTTAATCTCAAAACCAACTAATCATACAAAATCTTCAGTTTGCATTGATTTCTATGGAAAGCAAAATTCTTGGAAATTTTGCAAATAAAGCCGTAAAAGAATAATTCCGCTAGGACACTATAACCAGAACGTGCATGTTAAGATTCCTAAAGGGTCATATTGAATATCTGGCCTAACATTTACAACCTGCAAAATGTATACCCAAAGAACGAAACGTGATAATGAAACCTACCCCCGGAAAACTATGGACCTATCGCCGACAGTCGGTCAGAAAATAAAGAATTTGTGATCAAAGTTCAACAAGCAATGTCTCAGTTTCATGCTTACGAAAAATTACGACAATGGGAGTTCAAATAATGAAGTTATCGCAAAGACTAGCACTGCGTTGCTTAAATTTGGCAAACATTTTCTGAATAAAAGATGGCCGTTTTCCGCCGCAATGTTTGTTTGATGCTAACCATTTTCACATAGAAGCATCTTTGGATACTACAGATTTTGACAATTTATCAAAACATTTTTCATAAGTTTTACAAAGAAAGATATTCGCAGTCTAAAGTTGATGGTCACATTATTACAGGTGTTCCCTAACTTATTCCCATGTGTATATATACAAAGAAACATACATGATACAAGTATCCGCTTTATGCCAAAACATCTCGGGCAACAGTACGGGCCCGTTAAGACGTATATACCCAATGATGAACATATTACCCAGATACAGGCGCAAATAGCGGCTTAAAACTAACTAGAAAAGCCAACGGTTTGCGACCTGAATCCAGCTTACAATAAGTTTCAGAGTATCCCATTTTCCAACATGACATCTTTTTTGAGTAGTCCTAGCCATCCCGATGAAGGATCAAGTGGGCTGCTCTTGAATTTTTCTTGGCACAATGGTCAAACTCATTGATGTATTGAGGTACTGCTATGAAAAAGCTTAGCAATAACTGGAAGTCATTTGAAGCCTTATAGACCAATAAGCATCCGATATACAGATATTTTTAATTTATTTGAGCAAATACCAATAGAAAATTGTCATGGATATCATTTTACACCATTTTCAGTTCTTTATGGCCATCTGAGGCCATGATGCAGGGACTTTTGTATGTATACCCTTGTAATGTTTCCACGTTTTCCCTATTTTTTTACGCATGCGTAGAAATATTTAAACACTTAATTATATGATTTATATCTCTGAATACAAGCTAATCTGCTAATAGGACATAGTCAAAGCAATCATTCGACACCATATCAGCTATTTAGGGCCACCAGACGCCGAGATTTGTAAGAGCTCTTAATAACCATCAAATAACTAGACAGAAGAACTTTTGTATGTATACCTCTTTATTTTTTCCGTACTTTTTCCCTCTATCTTACATGCTTTTATAACAATTATTACCACTTTAAGTCGTGCGATTTATATACTAGTATACTCCTCAAAAAATTCTAAGGGCCACTATATGATTTTCCATATATCGCAATGTTAAGGCACCCAAATTAAACCCAAATTTAATGGACATCCCAGAGGACACAGAATAGCCGTTTCATTTGCAGTATTTTAGGTATTGTCCCAAAGTAACTGACTACAAAACATTTGAAAAAGGAAACGCTATGCCAAAGCCCATAGAACAGTTTTGGCATTTTTCGAAAATCATGAAATTATGGCATTTTTCTGAAATTCCATAGATTCACAAAAATTCAACTCGAGATCGATTTTTCCTTGAAGGTCAATTTAAAATGCATTGCGGCAAATGTTGTATGTTTAAAACTCATGTTTGAGCTAACTTGCAAAATTAAAGATTTACAAAAACTTTGACATGGCATTTCCGGTTTCAATTTTTTTATAGTCAGTAACTTCGAGGCATTTTTTAAGATAATGCAAATGAAGAAGAGAATTGGTTCGTGGGGATTGGCATTAATTTTGAGTTGAACTGGGATTGCATTACACTACGATATATGGAAAATAATACAGTGGCCATTAGAATTTTTGGAGGAGTAAATATGAATACAAGCTTATTGCACAAAGTCACAGCAATCATTTGACACCATTTTCAGCTATTTAGGGCCACCAGGGGCTGAGATAAGAGAACTTTTGTAAGTATTTCCCTTTAATTTTTTCTTTAAGTATTTACGTTTTTTTAATTAAGTTAAGGTAACTGAGTGGTCACCTATTGGGAAAATAGCTGCTCAGTCGGCTTGCGATATGTTTCATGGTATAAGTGCCTGATTGTTAGTTTGGTTTTTTCCCACCTCGGTTTTTGGAGTGGGAATCTCTTTCTGATTGCGCCTTTTCCTGATCTTTGCCTACTTGTACCTTTTAATAATATTTTTGAAACTTGAAATCATATAATTAACTTATGTTCCATTGGAATGATAGGAAGGTACAAGTAGGCAAAGATCAGGAAAAGGCGCAATCAGCAAAAGATTCCCACTCCAAAAACCCGAGGTGGGAAAAAACCAAACTAACAATTAGGTACCTATACCATGAAAACATTTCGTAAGCCGAATGAGCAGCTATTTTCCCAATGGTTGGCCAATCAGTTACCTTAACTTAACTAAAAATATGATAACATACATAAGGCGCCAACAGCACAAAAATATTAAACACCAAGACATAAAACAAAAAGAACCACCACATAAGTATCGACTTGGAACGATCAGTAACAAAAAGTTTCTTGTCTGTTGCTTGGCCCACCGGGGTCCAACTGGTGTTTTTTCTTTTGCTCCGGAGTTAGTAGGTTATTCGGCGCCCAGGGATCTCCATCGTCGGGCAGCTTACTCAGTCTGTGGGTCCTGGTTTTTGATTCATCAGGATGTTTATCATGATTTATTTGTTTGTTCTTGATGATTCATTGACTAGTTAGAGATTCACCACGAGGACCGAATAACTAACTAAATGTTATGAACCACTGCAGAAGCTGAGGGTGAGGTTATGGCCATGTAAAACCGGTTTAAGCCCGCCAGTAACTTTGTGTTACTGATCGTTCCAAGTCGATACTTCTGTGGTGGTTCTTTTTGTTTTATGTCTTGGTGTTTAAAATTTTTTTGTGCTGTTGGCGCCTTATGTATGTTTTCATATTTTTAGTTAAGTTAAGGTAACTGAGTGGCCACCTATTGGGAAAATAGCTGCCCATTCGGCTTACGATTGTTTCATGGTATAAGTACCTGATTGTTAGTTTGGTTTTTTCCCACCTCGGTTTTTGGAGTGGGAATCTTTTTCTGATTGCGCCTTTTCCTGATCTTTGCCTACTTGTACCTTTTTAAATCGATTTTACACGGCCGTAACCTCACCCTCAGCTTCTGCAGTGGTTCATAACATTTAGTTAGTTCTTCGGTCCTCGTGGTGAATCCCTAACTAGTCAATGAATCATCAAGAACAAACAAATAAATCATGATTAACATCCTGATGAATCAAAAAGCAGGACTCACAGATTCAGTAAGCTGCCCGACGATGGAGATCCCTGGGCGCCGAATAACTTACTAACTCCGGAGCAAAAGAAAAACATCAGTTGGACCCCGTTGGGCCAAGCAACAGACAAGAAGCTCCGGCATGTTATCAATTTTTTTCTGAAAGTTACATAAAGTTTCGAAAAATTATGAAAATGGAAGGTTGTGCTTCATCAAAAGTTATTAAGTCTTACTTGCCAGAAAGCATGATTTATACATCTGAGCACATGACAATAAACATTGTCCTAGCAATAAATTTTGGCCATTTTGAGTTCTCCACGGCTATTGGCAGCTGAGATATAAGCAATGTTGTTGGTGTACCCCTTCATTTTTCATTCATTTTTCTCTTATTTATTAAGAAATCATTAATATCAATAGATCTACAATAAAAATAGCTCAAGCTTGAGTAGCCGAAACCGCGGTATGACCAATATATTTTCACATTTATATGTTTACTGCTCTTCAAGGATCTCAGTTTTACTCTTTTTCTGACTTTATATACCTGATTATAATGGTTACAGAACATTATCCTAGCAATAATTTATTGCCAATTATAGCTCCCTAGGCATTTCAGTAACCCAGGTACATGCGTTTGTCTACGCAAATTCTTCCGTATATTTTCAAATGTTTTGTTAATATTGTTAAAACACAAATGACTCATACTTTATATAGCCAAATCATTTACTGGCACAGGAATGTCTTGGGGGCGCATGCTGGGTCAAATAAGCTCCCGGTGTACTATGCATGGTTTGGCACTTTGTATGCAGATTTTGTCGTGACGTGGCTCATATTTTCAGTGCTTTGTTCCTTGTGAGAAATACTTTTGTGCTAAAATGGCTAAAATAGCTTTTTTTAAAAAATCACGGTTGATAACTATGCTGCCTTCTTTAATTGCACGCCGGTGGGTCGGGCGTCAGACTCTATGATGACCCCGACTTAAAGCTATTCAATTTAGTTGGTTGGGGCCGGAGCTTCTTGTCTGTTGCTTGTCCCACCGGGGTCCAACTGATGTTTTTCTTTTGCTCCGGAGTTAGTAAGTTATTCGGCGCCCAGGGATCTCCATCGTCGGGCAGCTTACTGAATCTGTGAGTCCTGGTTTTTCATTCATCAGGATGTTTATCATGATTTATTTGTTTGTTCTTGATGATTCATTGACTAGTTAGAGATTCACCACGAGGACCTAAGAACTAAGTAAATGTTATGAACCACTGCAGAAGCTGAGGGTGAGGTTATGGCCATGTAAAATCGATTTAAGCCCGCCAGTAACTTTGTGTTACTGATCGTTCCAAGTCGATACTTCTGTGGTGGTTCTTTTTGTTTTGTGTCTTGGTGTTTAAAATATTTTTGTGCTGTTGGCGCCTTATGTATGTTTTCATATTTTTAGTTAAGTTAAGGTAACTGAGTGGCCACCTATTGGGAAAATAGCTGCTCATTCGGCTTACGAAATGTTTTCATGGTATAAGTACCTGATTGTTAGTTTGTTTTTTTCCCGCCTCGGTTTTTGGAGTGGGAATCTTTTTCTTATTGCGCCTTTTCCTGATCTTTGCCTACTTGTACCTTTTTTATAAATACCATTGGTAAAATCAACCCATTTAAAAACAGTGAGAAGCTGGAAATCAATTTTTATCTGACAAGCATAGTATGAAAATGGTTGTTTAAAATGCATATTATGAGTGCTCCGGTCGCCATTTTGATGACGTCATATTTCAGCCCAGACGCGGGTCTCAGGGCGACGAACTGGATTAAATTGTTGCATATGCCCCAAAGTTTGATTTAAGGTAGGTCGTCACAAATCGTCATGAAATTCCCACGGGACGATTTTTTGCCCATTCGACATTGACTAAATGGACTAGTTTCGAACTTGACTTAAACAAAGTTTTAATGGCATTCAAATTTTTCTCCCCTATCAGTTTACAATGTCGGTACTATATACAACACTTAAATACACCCATATCGACATACCTGTGCAATGCATTGAACATATATTAAACCTTTCTGGTGTAGGAATGTGGCTCATTTAATACTTCTGGTTTTACCCTCCAAATGTTTCATTATAACTAGATGAAACTATGCATTATAGAACTGATTTCGGCAAATTACGTGCTACAGTCAAGCAGATGGACAAATCAAAATGGTAGGTTGTACATACAAACACTCAGATAGGCACATAGTAAGACGTTGATCAATGATAATGTTTCACATCAGTGAAATAATATTATTTGAAAAAGCAAAACAATAGACCAATAATTTTATTTCAAAGACACATGTTGCTTGAAAGTGGATGGGGTAATTTTGCATGACAAAAACCTACATTATAAAGGATTTAACGCACTTAATGACCTTTAACTGTATTTTGAAATATGTGAAGTGATTCACGGGCAAAGTATTTGCATAAATATGCATTGTTTTATTAACCAGAAAGCGCAGTAACTCCAAATGATGTAAATGTCTGCTTTGTATTGTACGCGTATTTTCCAAATGGTAACCCAGAAAATGGTGTGCGTAAACTTTCCAGAGCAGCCCACCTAAACCATTTATTGGAAGGTTAAAACTATCCGAAAATGCATTCAAACCAACTATAGCAGAAGATGTCACCTCCTTCAAAAATTAACCTGGCTGGATTCAGACTATCCTTTTCCTGTGTACAATTTAAGACTTTAACAAGTAGCTCAAGGGCAACGATCGCTCACCAGAGAGTCAACAAGTACAGCCATTTGACAAGAGAAAAGTAGCTGGGGTTTTTACAATATGGACACACAAGCCATCTTGGTCATTGTGACTTGGATTTTATATTCAGAGGGGAAAATGTTTGAATATTATGACAATATACGTGCATATTGCCCGGGGTGGTGGCTTACGTGCCTCTGGAATCTATTTTTTCCAGAACTATTAATTTTCAGACATACTGCCCATTTTCTGCTTGAAATGATATAACTTCCTTAGCCTGATAGCCTTCCTGCAAGATTTTCCTTTTACATGACACCTTTACTTGAATGTTATGCGACAGTCTGCATGCTTAGTTTTGAACCCAATCATGGTTGATAACTATGCTGCCTTCTTCAATTACACGCCGGTGGGTCGGGCGTCAGACTCTATGATGGCCCCGACTTAAAGCTATTCATTTTAGTTGGTTGGGGCCGGAGCTTCTCGTCTGTTGCTTGGCCCACCAGGGTCCAACTGGTGTTTTTATTTTGCTCCGGAGTTAGTAGGTTATTTGGCGCCCAGGGATCTCCATCGTCGGGCAGCTTACTCAATCTGTGAGTCCTTGTTTTTGATTCATCAGGATGTTTATCATGATTTATTTGTTTGTTCTTGATGATTCATTGACTAGTTAGAGATTCACCACTAGGACCGAAGAACTAACTAAATGTTATGAACCACCGCAGAAGCTGAGGGTGAGGTTAGGATCCTGTAAAACCGGTTTACTTTGTGTTACTGATCATTCCAAGGCGATACTTCTGTGGTGGTTCTTTTTGTTTTATGTCTTGGTGTTTAAATTTTTTATGTGCTGTTGGCGCCTTATGTATGTTTTATATATTTAATTAAGGTAACTGAGTGGCCACCTATTGGGAAAATAGCTGCTCATTCGGCTTACGAAATGTTTTCATGGTATCGAGTACCTGATTGTTAGTTTGGTTTTTTCCCACCTCGGTTTTTGGAGTGGGAATCTCTTTCTGATTGCGCCTTTTCCTGATCTTTGCCTACTTGTACCTTTTTACAGTTTTCTCCATCCAAATGCATATACGACCTATGTTGGCATTGCTATAAAATAGGTCATGGTCATCACAGGGTCATGATTTATTTACATATTGTAGCACTGAGGTCATCAATGATACATCCCTAGTTTCGTTTAAACTGGTATTATATTTTAAGTGTTATGCCACCGCGAAGCTGATCTGCGTCTTTGTTTTCGCATATGCAGATTGTTGGTTTTCTCATGAGGCGGCTCAGTTGTTGTCTTCCTGAATATTAGGGAATCAAATTATCACGTGACCGAACTATTCATAATTATAGAAAACATGCATCGAACTTTGCGAAAGATATTAAGGGATCCAAACATAATCATTGTTGCAATGTTGTTTTGCGTTGTATTGAGGCTTGGTAATATTACAGCAAACTTTCAATTGTTCTAACTTTAAGATAAATTTTAAAGTAACAACGTAACTTGATACCTTGAGGAACTGAAATGGAACCGGCCTGTTTTCCCCCAGTTATAAATCCATTGCCTTGCTCGGTTTCGTCTTCCATGACACCCGGCTCAATTGTTGATTGTCGATGCACCAGTTAACTTCAGTGTGTGTACTCAGAGGTCTCCAAATCTTCAGATGTTAAATACTCGTGCATTATAAAGAAATATCGAAGTAAAATACAGGGTACTATTTCACAGGATTTGGGTGAAATATGAAACACATCCCAGCAACATGAATTGGATTGACAAAAAACGTCGTCCCCAAAGGTCAAAAAAAGTTTCGTAGTGTGTGATAATGGTTTTCCGCAGATATTTTACAATTGTTCAAATGTAGAAGAAATATTTTCTTGGCACAATTAAGCCTCTAGTTTGTCGCAATATGTGCAGCAAAATTTTTGAAAATCGGTTGTTAAATAAAAAAAAGTTATGGTCAAAAACATTTTTGAATAGGGATTTCCTGTACAAAAATCTCATGGAAGGGAGGTAAATATTTTCCCGCAAAAAAAATTAAATTCTAACTATTTAATCATGATTGCTCAAAATTATTATAAATTGACACAAATGACATACCTGAGACAAAATCTTCATGACCAGGTAAAAATTCTTGAAAACTATGAATTTCCACGATCATCGATTACCTCCCTTGCCAATGCAAAATCCCTATGCAAAATTCATTTTGGCCATAAAAACTTTATTTGTTCACCGATTTTCAAAATTTTTGTAGGTCCTATTAGGACAAACTAAGATAAAGATTTTGACAAGAAAATATTTTTTTCTGCCGTCCCCCATACAAAAATTTTCTGCGAAAAAACATTCTCAGAGGTAAGTTTTTAGACAGTAGGATCTGTGATCTATCAAACAAACGTCATGCATTAAAAAGCGCTTATTATAATGTTGACGTTAGCTGAGAAAGGGACTGTTGTGAAAATTAGTCGCCTCAGTGCTATAGAGTTCTAACTAACATTTTGGTGAAAACTGAGATATATATATGTTTTTGAAATGAGAGACCAATGTTCTATCTGTAGACCAATATTGGGGTTCCCAAATAATCTCATTAGCAAGATATTAACATTTCTTTTCTGTTCTATATACAAAGCTACAAAAAATCAGTTATGTTCAGTGCTATACTGTTCTAACCGATCAGACCCATCAAAGCCATCCGTTTGCCCCATGTGATCCATGTGGACGTATAGGATGGGAGAGTGATTTGGATGCTATATTTTGACTAAAATTGCTGTCTTCACTCGGTTATTTCTTGATAAAATGTTAAATCTGATATTAGAAAGTCATATGATTAACAATTTTCATAGTGCAGTCCTAGCTATTGAAATGTTGTTGTTTGCAGATAGAACATTGTAGCACCAACATGTTTGTGTCGTGTACAAAACACATAGAACATCTACAATGTCATTACTGTGTCATTAATTAAGTAATATGAGAAACTACCTATCGACATACTGAATAAGAATTTCGAATTGGTCACCATCTCTTAGAGTGAAGACATACACACAACGAGATGGCGCCCGCACGGACGCACTCATGACTAATTTGAAACCAATGCTGGTTTGGGTATCCAACTGAAAAGTAAGAATAGAGAATCTAAAATCGATGCAATTAAATTTACAGCCCCAACATAGACACCAGGTGGAAAAGAAAATGCATTAAACATAACAAAACATTTTTCCGACAACACACTACAACAGCATAATGACTAGCTATTTCCCAGCAAGGTAGCCATCTGGCTGGTCGAATCTAAAACCAAAGGCAACGAACACACCAGAGGGGCAGGCGCATTAAACAATATGTATCATGAAGATAAATAACTTTTACCGGGAGGCCGTGCATAGGGTGAGGGTTCAAAGAGCCAGCCGAGTAGGCCGACCCACATTATTTTTTGATCGGTCGAAATACCTGATGAGCCCCCAGCACTGAAGCTGCCGTTCTAGGTCGCGTCACAGATGTTTTGAACATAACCTAAGGAAAAAGAGCTAAAGTCGTAAGCCCGGCATCGGTCCGGGCTGAGGTGACTTCGATCTTGCGTGAAAACCATCATTTACAACTCTATGTGGTGGATCACTTGGCACATGCTTTAATGAAGAGTCCAATGCAGATTCATTCAGGCATAGCTGACTGGAAATGTGGCGTAAATGAGGTCGATTGTTGTCGCCCACCGAATCTGATCATAGCACGATCTTACCCAAAGCAGGTGTCAGGCCGGAATGAGTCAAACGTTGTTTTTTTTGTGTTTTTTTTTTTTTTTTTTTTTTTTTTTTTTTTTTCATTTCTTTGACTTGGTGCTTAACGTCCCAGCCAACAGCTATGGCCTTTATTTTATGGGATTTGCCATGACACCCAAAAAAGTGCTTCAAATATAACCAACCAACTAAGCCAATAAGGCTTATATGTATCGGTGGTTTTACTTGAAACCACTTTTTCTAGCCAAGGCTCAGAGCTGAGCAGTTAGCCAGTAATCAGACGGTCAGTCTGTAGCGTATAACTTTTACCTGGAGGCACACATAGTCAATCCGTTTCTTTATGCCCCTATGGGCAGGGGCCCAAAAACTCACCGACTACTCTTTCGCATTGTTGGCCCAGGGAATTAAGCTCGGGCTTTCGGCGACTGCAAGGTGATCAGGATCTTCCTGGACCGCACCCGCACCCACTTGGCATCCAGAGGGTGCACATTCACCTAGTCGAATGCCACGTTCGATTCTGTGAAGAGCCAGATGCTCGGTGGAAAGGTGACCGGCCTCCTTGGACGCCGAAGTTATAGCCCATCGGTGTGGACTTGCTGCGGGACAAAGGACGCTTGCCGTGCATACTGGCCCCTTATCTAGCTGGCTTGCTCGGCTGTGAAGAACTACTTGCAGTGCACCACAGCATGTGGGCGTCTAACAGGGTCATCTCAGGATTGCGAATCGGTTGGTACTCTACCAGATGAAACCCAAAGGCGCAATGAAATTGGTTGCCTCTGGGTTGCTAGGCAGGGTCCTGTTCCTCGTGATGGGCTTACTGACTGACCTTCTCAGCCGGGGCGTCCGCAAGGCAGAGCTATAAGGTACAATGATGAGACGCGAAGTATGGTGATCTATGCTTGAGTAGGTCACTCTCAGGTGAAACTCTGATGGAGGTCGGCAGCAATTCTCACGTGTAAATGGATCGTCAGAAATGAGTGTAGGGGCGAATGACTTATCGACCCATCTAGTAGCTGGCTCCTTTCGAAGTTTCTGATCAAGGGAATGATGAGCGGCCTTTGGGTCTAAATGACCTCAACCTATTCTGAAGCTTTAAATGAGCAAGAAGCCCGACTTGTTCAATTGTAGCCGGGCTCAAGATAATTAAAGGTGCCGGTGGGCCACTTTTGGTAAACAGAACTGGCGCTGTGGGATGTACCAAAAGCCCTATTGACGCATGTCAGACACCATGAATGTGTTTGTTGATACAGAAAGCAGGACGGTAGCCATAAGAGTCGGGACCCGCTTATGAGTGTGCAAGAATTCACTTGTCAAATCAACTAGCTCTGAACATGTGAAATGTCTCGGGAATCAATGCGGCGACGATTAGGCGGGTCCCCGGGGTAAGCACTGAAGCCTGGTGCATGATCAAGGGTAAAACCACCGCGGTTGTAGATCATTGTGGCGGTAGCAAATATTCAAACGAGAACTTTGAAGGCAGGAATCGAGAAGGGTTCCGAGTGAACTGCAGTTGAACCAGGATCAGTCGGCATAAGAGGTAGAAGTCCGTTCTGACAGCGGGGCATTATTATTAAATCTTCCTTTAAAACTATGCCATTTACATAATTATGATTCAGTAAACAAGGTAAAAAAGAACGTGGAAGTGTACTGTCTATATTAACAGACAATCAATAACTTTGGTTACATTATTTCCAGGTAGCAAATGTTCTAAGTGATTCAACCTTATAGTACTGAACGCCATTAGGCTTACAGAGGGCAAACTGTTCTATCTGAAAAAAGGAAAACACTATTTTATTTTAAAACTATCCTGTTTAGAGGTCTATTTATTTTAAACTTTCGAGTTTGCAATGATCTTCTATTATCCAAGTTAAGTTCAAAGCGCAGATGACAATGATGTAGAAATTTGGAGGTGTAAAATTTTTAAACTCGATTTCTGAAAATTGGTTTCGAAACAGTTCGAAACACTATAGCACTGAAGCGACGAATTGTCAAATAAACAAAACTAGCTTTAAAGTACCTGTCCTCCTTTATTCCTGGTGCCAGTATCTTATATAAGAAATATAACAATTTGAAGCTTAACAGATTGTCCGGGAAAAATCAAATATGAATTCAAGACTTTCGTTATATTCAGTCTCTAAGACTGTTTGAACAATTTGTCTACATGCGTGATATTAAACAAAAAGAGTCACCAATTCGAATGGAAAACGAAAGAATGTATGCGTTGGTGATATATTAAAAACAATACAATGGCTGAAATACATATGCAATGAAAAGCCGATCAGATTGTATTAAACTGATATTTATGCTCCATAAGTCATTTACAATAACATGCATATATGATTTCAAATATTTTGAAATTCTCGTATTAGGATATAGATTAGTTTTCGTCTCCGTTTCAAGAGAACTCCAATGTTTTATATCTTAGCCTGTCTATTTGTAATAGATATACCACGTCTTAACGAGTGGCCAAAGTAATCCTCCATATGGGTGGATGAACCATACAAGAATACAAATTGCTTTAATACATTTAGCACCATGTACCTTCTCATTCAATGTTTATAACTGATGTATATATCCGTTATAATCGTACAATTTCTTCCAAGATGTTTCTGATTCAGTTTAACGTCCCTTTCAAGATTTTTTTTTTTTTTTTTTTTTTTTTTTTTTTTGATTAACGTCCATTTTAAGATTATTTCAGCTCATTTGAGACGGGCCAATCAGTAGGTGGGGCGAAAACGGGAGAATCCCGAGAAAAACAACCTGACACACCCGCAAGCAGAACTTGGCTTGTCCCACATGTGGCCAGAGCGGGGCTCGAACCCACACCAGTCACAGCGGTGACTTCCAAGATGTGTTGGGTCTCATCAATGACCATGCTTCATAACAAAATGAGGAAATAGGTTTCTCAAATGGTTCCATAAGCAAATGAAAAGCAAATGAAACACCATCGCTGGTGTAATCATCACGCAAACATGTCCATGCAATCCCAGCAGGCACATGACGTCATAATGACGTCATATCGACGTCGATGCGACGTCATGACGTCGCATCGACGTCGATATGACGTCATTATGACGTCATGTGTCCACTGGGATGAATATCCCTTTACACCACACTTTTCTAAAGTGAAAATGAGGTTTACAGGGGTATTTTCTTTTTCTTATTTTTGCTTCAAAACAAAACATAGATTGTGGATACTCGTTCATGTGTCAAAAATATTACAGGAATCAATGATGGAATATTGAATTCTGCAGCTAAAAATAAATCCATATATTGCGAGCTTTCGTTATGTGTGCATTCTTTTACATCGTCAACCCACGGTGCACATTTTGACAACTACACGCTGACCAAGGTGAACAATAGTATAAACATACAAACTAACAAGATGTTAACATGGCTTTGACATTTTGTCCGTGTCAGGACAGTACTTATCTTGTATAATGTCAGAGCCCAATATGCATATTTGCTGCGTATCCAGCAGGTTAAGTCAGCGCCTTTGGTTTTCACTTTGTACTCATTGCTTAATTTCAAGTCCCTATTGGTATTCTATATAATGTCAAAACTGGCCAACAGCCTCAAAGACAGATTTTCTTTACATAGGGCCATACTAAAGCGGCCAGTTGCCTTCCGCTCTGTCATAAAACCCACCATGCATTCGCAGTTTAGGTTACAGTCTCCTAAATTTACATCTGGACGTCCCGACGCTTGAAGTAGAACCAAGTACCGTTATCACACTGTTTTAGGTCCGTCACAGTGTGAGTGATTCTTTATGATATCAGCTACTGATTCTTGATGATATCAGGTAACGGATTCTTGACAAATGCTACGGATTCTTGACAAGGATTGATACTCCCAATTGCAAACAGCAAAAAATGGTAATTTTAGATAGTTGTAGATCTAAATTTTGTCAGGAGACATATTAGAAGCATGGTTCATGATAATCTATGTATATATTCAACATGCTAGGGTTTCAAAATAAAACCAATTAGATAAATTGAGCAAATATGAAAAACATGGCAATTCGGTATAATTATGTGAATTCCTAAGCAAACATGTTTGGAAACATTGAAACAGTTAATAAAAGTGATATGTGGACCTTCAAATTCTACATTACCCTGCGTTATAACCCTTTTTCATTTTTTTGCATGCTACGGATTCTTGATGATACGTTACAGATTCTGTATGATATCAAAATGTGGGTAACGGATTCTTTATGATATATGTTACTGATTCTTTATGATAAATGTTACAGATTCTTTATGATTTAAAGCAAGTTTATGATTTTCTACAACTTAAAATGCAGATTTGGACCCATGGTCCACCAATGAACTGTGTTTTTATCAACTCCACACTACAAGAAATATGATGTGCAGTGTAAAATTCGATCAGATTTATCACAAACCAATTAATAATTGTGATTAATGTAGAACCTTGTTGTATATTTGTGTATATCACAAAACACTATTATTTATTTATTTATTTTTTAACTTTTTGTTAAATCAATTCAATTTTTTTCCATCAGTGAGACCGACAATCTTATAAGTAGTATTCATGTGTGTACAATTTTACATTTTTTTTTCTGTTTTTGGTCTCACAAGGATGGGCATTGATCCCATTTCTAACCACCTTACCACTTCGCTATGTCACCTTATGTATGTTTTTATGTTTGGGTAACTGAGTGACTGCCTGGTGGGAAAAAGCTACTCACTCAGATTACAAAATGTTCTCTAAGTACCAAGTACCTTATTGTCAATGTAGTTTTTTCACATTGGTTTTCGGAGTGGGAATTTCTGATTGCACCATTTCCTCTAATCATCATCATTGCATACTTTTTTCCTTTTCGGTGCCACTTGAGAGAGGTAACATTTACTGCCAGACTGGAATTCAGGAAATACAAATATTCAAGGCCACTAACGAGTATTGATTATTTGAAACAGATCCACATTTCTTTCACTGCTGTTTCAGGATCTCATTTCTATGGCAAGCCAATTTACTGTTTATTCAAGAAAGCAGATATCTGTTATAGAATATTAGATATCTTGTTTAATAAATATGATATTTACTTTAATTTATTAGATATCTATTATGAAGAAGATATCTTATATAGCAAATACGATATCCATTTAATTATATTAGATATCCGCAATGTTAATATTAGATATCTGCAATGTTAATTTAGATGTCTTATATAGTATATTTAGATATCATTCAGGCTTAATAAGATATCTTATTTGTAAAAAATGATATCTAAATTGACAAATAAGATATCTTAAAAATTATATTAGATACCTTATTTGTAAAAAGTATATAACATATCTTAATTCATAATTTGTCATAAAGATATCTGATATAGCAATTATGATATAAGATATTAGATTTTGTTTCTTAATATGACATCTTAATCAGCAATTGAGAATATGACATCTTAATCAGCATTTGA
Organism: Rugalucina vietnamica; assembly: GCA_964017185.1. NCBI lineage: Eukaryota > Metazoa > Mollusca > Bivalvia > Lucinida > Lucinidae > Rugalucina > Rugalucina vietnamica. The sequence goes on from OZ024873.1 coordinate 7,290,910, forward strand.
GATATCTAAAATAGTTGTATAGATATCTATGTTAACATATAAGCTTTTTATATTTGTCAAATAAGATATCTTCTTGAGTATATATCTTTATTACATAAGATATCTAATATGCTTAAGTAGATATGGTTTTAGACAAATAAGAAATCTTATTTACAAATTATTAAGTTATCTTATATCCTTTATTAGCTATCTTAATGAGCTAAACAAATAAGACACCTTTAGTTTATAATATATCTTATTTATTTCGCCCAATCACAACCTATTTCTTTTACTTTAATAAGATATCTACTATGTCAATACAGATATCTAATTTATAGCCTTAATTAAGATAATATATTGTTTACATCATATATCTGAATTATAAATTAAGATATCGTTTTTCTAATTAAGATATCTAATTTACCGTAAAATATATCTTATTGACCACTGTATATAAGATATTTGTTTTACCAATTTAGATATCTTATTTGCTAATTAAGATACCTAGTTTAGCAATAAAGATGTCTTATAAACCAAAGTAGATATCTTGATTAATCTTGTTAGGAAGATATCTTGATTTATCTTGTGAAGAAGATATATTATTTAGGTATAGCAGATCTCTCATAAAGAATATAAGATATCTAAATTATATTAGTTTCATAATCACTCAATCATCTCAGCACTGTGTTTGGTGTGGGTTCAAGTCCCGCACTGGGTAATTGTGAGACAAGCCAAGTTCTGCTTGCAGGTGTGACAGGTGTGTTTAGGGAGTCAGGGGTTTGAATGAATCACAGGTTGAATGAACCAGGTTGAATGCTGGAGCATGATACATCAACTGCCTCCTGCAATGTTAAAAGGACATCTTGTAGATCTATCGTAGAATGTAATACTAACAGCTGTTTTTTTTTTTTTTGTTTTTGTTTTTTTTTTTTTTAAATGTTCTCCTACACGTGTTAAGTAGAAGCAAGTTCTTATTTGTATTGGAATGAAAACAATAATATGCCGTGTTTACATAATTTTATTGACTTAATATAACAACCAGGGGTGTGTGATGTGCCGGGGTTGAATAAACCACGCCAATAAGCCATTACATCACATAGCAGGTAGGCCTACGTATAACTAAATTTCTGCACCACTAAAAAGACGATAGTTACAAACGAATAAAACATGTGCTCTATCATCACTAGAAAAAGTGGCTGCTTTTCACTGAAAATACCATTTTCAAAGGAATATTATTTAAGTTATTAATTCAACTCCACATGACACAGTCCAGTCTGTTTCAGTATTCAGACTTCACTTCAGAGCCCGGTGGCATAGTGGTAGAGTGTCGGACTCCAAATAGAGAGGTCCTGGGTTCGATCCCCACAGGCGTCACCGTGTTGTGTCCTTGAGCAAAACACATTAACTCCTTACAGTACTGGTTAAACCCAAGAAGAATTGGCACTGTACCGACATGACTGAAACAATGTTGACTGGGACATTAAGCCTCAATACAATTTGACTTCATTTCATTTAAAAAAGGAAGTGCAGTGCCGTAGGGGTAGACAACAGGACTCCGATGCGGGAGGCCCTGGGTTCTAGACATAACTCTACCATGCAAGCTGTGTTCATGAATCTATAGTATTGTTAAAACACAAGAAGTGGTGGCCCTTTGCCCCAACATGACTCAAAACTTGTTTACTGGGACGTCTAGTCATAACTTAACCAAACCATATCATAATATTTGAAAATAAATGCTCAAATCTCAGTTTGCCTGATAAAATAATGACTTGTTTACCAAACCGCATAGTACAAACCTGCTTTGTAGATCAGAGACATTAATAATTGCTGGTGGGGGGTGTCTTTTTGCTCCAAAAAGTTATGCTTTCTCTCCAAATCCCTTAAAATAAATGACCCTTCTCCCCAAATCTCTGAAACTAGATAGCCCTTCTCCCTGAATCCCCCAAAACCCTGGGAGGGCCTCATAATTGGTAGTTTATCTCGATAAAAGAGTGTCATAAAGAATCTGTAACATATCATAAAGAATCCGTTACCCATCATTTTGTATCATACGGAATCCGTGACAAAATTTTGTCACAGATTCTTTATGATACTGTTGATGCTTTAAAACACAAAAGTCTGCAAAACAATTCCTTTGAAGATTTACATGCATTGAAAAGTGTTAGTTCATAGATAATTAGTTAAATTTCTAAACTGTTGATAAAATGTTTTGATGTGTTATGTATTTTAATATTCATTTTCGATTTTCCTTGCTTAATTAACCATTTTAAGGATTTAATCACCCATTAACTTTCAACCTGTATACCAACATTGCTAAAATTGATGGAGAACAATTTCCAGCTCATATATACTATGTATGTGTGCCAAAAAGGTCATTTCAGGCATCAAAAACCTAAGAACCGCCGGTTTCTCATCACCTACCAATAGATGAGCTAAGAGAATCATAAAGAATCTGTAACGCTATCATAAAGAATCAGTAGCTGATATCATAAAGAATCATCTCGCACTGTGACGGACCTAAACCCCTGTGGTTATGTAAAGAAATGCGGGTTAGCCAGCTGATCTAGCGTTTCGGGAACAGGTTTTCGAAGAAGGATAATTTGCGACAGCGTTAACATGAAGATAAGCCCGCATGCATGTGTTCATCTTTTAGCCATCAGATGGGTCAGTTTTATTATAGAATACGTGCACATACCCGTATAGCATTTGTTTTTGTCTGTTTGCCGTTGCATCTTCACCTACATGTATGTGGCTCCACAACTTTAAAAAGTATCATCTTGTGAAATTCAACTTCAAACTATTGTCTAAGTTCGTCCCATCTGAGAAATCCTTCGACCACTCACGAAAGCAATTGGTCCATCCACTCATTCATTTTAATATTTCTTGCAGAGGGTCACATGGTAGAATAGCCATCTGGCTAAATGTGACTACAATCTTAAAATATTGTAAAATAAATAAATTTGGCGATATAAATTAATCGGTGGAATGCGTGGGGATTGCGTGAATACGAAACAAAATACACGATTCGATTAGTGCTTTGTGAGACTGTAACCTTATCATGAACCTTTGCATCAATGACCGACAAGAAATTTAATGTCCTGTAAGTTTGATTTTTATTTCACTACACTTTCGGCACGAACAACCAGCCATTTCCTGTCAGAATTTGTTTTTGTTCTTTGAAGGCCACTACAACAGAAGTGAAAAATAAGAGGCCAGTTTAAATCCCAGGAATATTAAAAGGTAAGCGAAAGACATAAGCACTGCCTTAAATATGCAATCATAAATATCGTACTTCTTCAATATGCTCATTTTTTTATCATTTGTGCAATAATTATGTTTCATCATTACAAGTACAATTTAAGAGAATTTTGCTGGCAGTTTTTTTATGATCTGACCTTCTCTAAAAGATTTTAAAAGGGATTTTTCTCATTGACCTTAGGTCTATATTTGTTTTCTACTCACGGAAACATTAATTTTGTACATTAATTTTGTTGAGGCCTATATGGAAAAGAGCTGGTGCTCTTGGTTAGTCCTAGTGTGGTGGTATGATTGTTCAGTCTATTCCATCTGGTTCAACGTGAGGTTTGTCTGTCCATTAGACCGTTCTAGAGAACGCCACAATGCCCAAGCCGCTTTAGAAAAAGTATATGTTTTTATTTACAGCGCCCTATCCATCATCCCAAATCTCCTCATCCATCCATCGTGAAGCCATGAGACTTCTACTTTTCTTGGTGCTCACCATTTCTGCAGTCGCTATGATCTCAGCCCAAGTCTACAGGTACTCCCCGTTTCCCGGAGGCAGGGTATTCGGGGGCTCTTACGGATGGTTCGCGGGCTTCGGAGGGAGGGGAAGTTTACCGGCGTACGGTGGGGCAGGCGCAGGAGAAGCATTCAGAAATGGAATAAACCAGAGAGGCCAGGGACTATATCCAGTTTAGAATGACATTCATTTCGCCTAATCACGCATTAGACATAGTTCTATAAATTTTGTGTCTCTTCATGTGAACATCATAGTCCTCACGGTCATCGTTATCTTGTTGTTGGAAAGAGTGTCGGATGAATATGAAAAATACGAAAAAAATGTTATTTTCATTCTTAGTTATTTGATTACAACTAAAAGCTTGAAATTTAGGATTAATATGCACTAGTCATTGGTAACTCCGCAGCCCCCACCCCCACCCCCGGGGGAGGGCGGAGGATAGCCGTGGAAATGAACGGGTCTTTGACCAAAGTTTTGCCACGGCAGTGCGGGGGACATACCCGGGGTTTGCTCTATATAGGCAAAAAGGGCCGTGAAATGAAAAAATAGCAGGCTGCGGTAGAAAACAGCAGTGGTTTTACCAACGAGTATTACACACAGGGTGGGGCTTTTAGCGAGGATTTGGTGGACCGAAAGTCAAAGTACCCGCTATTCCTCGGGGCTTGGGGGCTGTGGTTACAAATGACTAGTGCATAAATACATGGTGGGGTTAAAATATTAAGTATACCATTGTGAAGGGGGAGAAGGTAATCTGAACGTTTGCTGATACATTGGCCCCAACAAGGTCAATAAATGGTCTGATGTACATCAACAACAATATCTGGTATTACACCGAAAACTGGTGTGGCAAGCTAGATTATTCCATATCTTCAATGAAGTTAGTTGTCTTATGACTATGCAGTGAAGCAGCTAAGTGGCAAGCATCAACCAAAACAAAGGTGAAGCGTATGACAGATACATGAAATGAATCACAACAGAATCAATGAGACTGGTATGGAAAATTGCTGTCTGAAGAATTCTCGCCCTTAGTCCGCTGTGACTGAATGCAAGATTTTGCTGTTCTAATCGAATCGTCCTAGCTCGCTAATGAATCATGACGAAGGAATTTCAAATCTTAATCCCTTAATCATGTACCTCAATATAACACAAAACAGTGTCGGAGGCTTGGCAAAGCTGTTGGGACGATGCAGGCCGAATAAAATTATGGCTTTTGATGATGATACGAGGTCCAATTTTGCATTCTCGTATTGTATATAGTGAAATGATATCATAGAACGCAAAGTTCTGTATTAAAGTCTAATACTTGCCTCTGAAACTGTTTTTCGCAGAAAAGTTTTGAATGAGAGACGACAGAAAAATTATTTTCATGTCAAAATCTTGATCTTAGTTTGTCCTAATATAATCTGCAAAAAGTTTGAAAATCGGTGGACAAATAAAATTTTTATGGCCAAATTGAATTTTGAATAGTGATTTTGCATTTGCATGATGATCGTGAAAATGCATATTTTTCGAGAATTTTAACTTGATCATGAAGATTTTGTCTCGTGTATGTCATTTGTGCCATTTTATAATGATTTTGAGCAATCATTATTAAATAGTAGGAATTTAACATTTTAGGGAAAATATTTACCTCCCTTCCATGAGATTTTTGTACAGGAAATCCCTCAGTATTCAAAAATGTTTTCGACCAGAACTTTTGTATTTGTCAAGTGATTTACAAAAAAATTGCTGCACATTTTGCGACAAACTAGATGCTCAATTGTGCCAAGAAAGTATTTCTTTTACATTTGAACTGTTGTAAAATATCTGCGAAAAACCATTATCACACACTATGAAACGCATCCATGGAGACAGTACATGTATAGGTGTACCGTAGGTCTCATCCGAAAAACTGTTGGTAAGCACGCAAACGTGCTTGTTTGTTACACAGATAGAGAGTCGGGAGGCACTAGATCATTAGTATTGGGTGGTTTATGTTTATCCACCCGTCTAGAGATATTTGAAAGAAAAAACCTTTATAATGTCGGTGATTATTATGTGGTTTGCAAGCAATTGAATAAAACATAATTTCAAATCTATAAAGTGGCTTTATAGATATTGTGTCATGATTTTACGAATTTCAAGACCACGAATGCAATATCGTCAGTTTACACGTGTAAATTAAAATGTATAATTAGATTAAACATAATTTAATTAATAAAACGTTTTGATAAATAGTTAAAATCGATATGTTTCATCATTTTATTTAAACCTTCGATTCAAGGGAAATAACAAAGTTCAATCGCTTTTTCACAAGAACTACTTTCTTAAAAACCTGCGCTCGCTACTGCAGGCGTCATACCTAGCCGATTTTAACACGCGATGGACACACGATTATGAAAAGTTTCAATTTCGGCGGGGATCGTGAAGACATCGGGCCATTCGTGAGAGTATCGTTACCCATCGTATGTCCATCGGGAGACTTTTTAAGCCATCGGCATCACCATCGCGAGCGGCACCAAAATCTTTGACATGCCAAAAAAATGCAGGAAGGACACACGATGGTTCAATTTCGTGTTGAATTCGCGAGTGCATCGTGGCCTTCGCAAAGCCATCGTGAGGCCACCATATGACACCGGGACTACATCGTACTTCTGTCGTGTGGTCATCGGCACCATCGGTTAAGTTTTGCTACACGAAGGCAATACGATGGAGACGCGATGCTGCCCGATTGTGTTACGAAGGCAACACGACATCGCATAGCCCTCGCAACTCCATCGTATAAGCATCGTATCTAACAAAAATTAGAACACGATGACATCCCGATGGAAACACGATATTAATCAAAAACTGCATTTTCTGCGTTTCCAACATATCCCAAGGTAACGTTGACATACAAAAATCAGCATCCACACACACGCGGCCTTTTTCTCAGAAAATCTTAAGTTTAGTACTGTTGATTCTATTCTGACAAAATCATGGTGTATTTCGAAGACAAGACAAACAGGAAGAAGAAGACTGCAGCACTGCTTCTTTACACGCAACTGGAACATGATAAAATCATCTTGCAGGAGCAACACCATCTCTTACAGGTATTTGGTTTGTTTATTATTATGTTGTCTTTCAAGCAACACTCTGCTTTCTTTCTAGTAGAGCAGTACCCACTGCAGTTTTCGACAAGCGAGTCTTTTATCTACATCTACTATAAACTCAAGAACAGTTTTGTGTCAGTTAGTTTCATGCGAAAGATATATTGAAATACAACCAAACTGTCAACGAGAAATTTGAACAGTGATGTAAAGTAACATGTCAGTAATTTTTACCGTGAATCATACAAAATAAATGAAATACAATGTACCTTCTCAAAAGAGACCATGTTTGCACGCGAATGAAAGCCTACACCGTATATTTTATGGATTGGAGTTTTTGAGTGGAGTCATGGACTGGAGTATTGGAGTGGAACCTTGGGTGGAGCTGACAGGCGCAATCTTCTTCCCACGCCCTCTTCCTGGTTTCGGTGGCATTTCCAATTTTATTTTGTAAAGAAAGAAACTGACAAAGCTGATGTTTTCCAAACACTTTTTAGTCTCATTAATTGATTTTTACATAACATCGGGAAGTGTCCGGGACACTTTCGGGAATACGTACATTTTACACCTCACGATGGCTTCACGACATCGTCAAGCCTTCGCATACCATTCGTATCAACATCGTATGCAAAACTACCACTTCGTGTATCGTTCGTGACTGCATCGGGTATAATCGTGTGTCCATCGTGTGTCCATCGTGTGTCCATCGGTAGGCTTCGTACATGCTACGGCTCAACATTGGCTTTTTACCAAATTCGTGACGAAAATCGCGCGAATTTGAAAATTTCATATTCGTGTGGCCATCGTGTGTCAAAATCGGCTAGGTATGACGCCACCTTAAAGAGAAAAACTATTATTCAAACAGACAATGGATTACAAAAAATATTGTGTTCTTTCACCACAGATAATTAATGTTCTCCTTAAACCAGCGGATATGGAAGACCAAATCTTCATAAAACAAAGTATGCCGGATGTGGGTATCGATCCGCTTTTGGACGCTTGAACTGGATATGCTACCCTCCGAGCTACCGCGCATGTATACATCGCTTTTTAAAAGAGTTCACAATATGGAGTCTAGTGTTGTTGACATTACGCTGGCATCACATGGATCATGCTTCTAATTTCTTTAAGCAGTGGTTTTCATTGCTATGACATACTTACTTATGTTCAAATATTATATACGTCATTATATAACTGTATATACTCTTAAGAACATTCTCTTTTTGGTACGGCTTTACAATCATGAATATTATGAAATGTAACATTTCAGTAATTACAGCGTCATAACCCTGAAACCACTTTATACCATAATAAAGTTTCTCATTTAGTTACAAATGGAAAGATGTGCAAATATCGCAATTAAACTACTACAGTCAATTTGTCATCATTTAAAACATTTATTACTTTTTTTTTTTTTTTTTTTTTTTTTTTTTTTTTTTTTTTTTTTTTTTATTCACATTTTAAAATGATAATAAAAGAACGATATCAATTTTCTTATGACATGAAAAGATACCACCTCCAACGTAGTTTTAAGTTAGAGCAGAAGTTTTGATATGTATATTATACCAACATCGGAAGTACCTTCCCCATGTTCCTGAATATCACCGTCAATGGCATGGAAAGTTAAACCAACACACATACCCCTAATCCCTAATGAAGGTCTTCGATTTATGTTTCAATACATTTCTACAAATATGAACAAGAATGAAACAAACCAATATGAATCCACCCAACACCAATATGAATCCACCCAACACCAATATGAATAATGTTCTCACTAACTTAAAATATGACTCCTAATTAACACTTTATCCAGAGGTATATGTCTCTTTATCAGCATCGTGTTTCCATGTCATTCAAACCAAATATCATGTACATATACATGAGGGATACTCTTAAAACTGTCATATCAAATCGGTATGTAAGCTATAAAAACACCAGACATTACTTATCCTCAAAAGTCACCAAAATCATACACTGACTTAATATCCTTTTTACTTTCTTTCTTTCTATCCTTCGAACTTTCTCTTTCGTTTCGTTGACTATGTTCATTCTTCCTATTATCAGTTACAATCTCAATCACGTTTCTATCCTTACCAGACACAGGTCTCGGTTCATGTTTATCCACCCGCGGTTCGTGTTTATTTCTATCACTACTGGGCTTCGGACTCGGTTCGTGTCTGTCAGTCCGTGTTTCAGACCTCGGCCTCGGTTCATGTTTATCATGTCTATCGGTCCGTGTTTCGTGTTTATTTGACTGTGGTACAGCGTGAGGATCAATGTCTCCAAAGTCTATTTCAACAGGTGCTGGTGTTTCTCTTTCTTTCCTTATATTCTTCTTTCTCTCTTCTAGTCGTTCTCTCAGTTTTCTGTCCTGTTCTTCTTTCTTTTCAGCAAGCCTATAACAAAACGTAAGTGAATCAGCACGTCTTTTTTTCTACACAAATATATATAGTCATTCTTGAGCATACATGTATGGAAAAACTTTTCATTGTTTGTATGTTCTGGTTCAACGTCTAAAATGTTTTCAGTCAGATTGGGGGCGATGCTTCCACTCCCTGGCCCGTGAATATCCAGTTATATATGGTGCTAATGTGTCTGACTCGACACCCGATGGATTCGAACCCAGGAGCTAATTTGAGTAAGACCCTTCAGCAAGACACCGTGTTTTGTACATGGAAAATGACATGCGGTATCTACAAAAAAGCGGCTTCATCACACACTATTACACGTATTCAACCAATCTGAACTGGCAATAGATACGGCTGAATTTGTGATAAAGATTTACACCTGGGACAGACTTTGATATCAGAAGAAGCGATTGTTTCTTTGTACAGCGCTGCAAGGAAAAGGTGTAGGGCGAATTTTTGACAGCTGTTTGTCTGACAATTTGTATGTCTGTCTGTTTTTATTACTTATTGTATACTTAAAGTTTCACAGAAACTGTACAGTGAAATCTGCTAGTCAAGAACCATCCCAGTTTTACTAGGGCTGGTACCATTCAGAATAAATATTGACTTTCGCTTATTATGTCTGTCAATAGCTTATTGATCAAAAGATCAACTACAATAAAAGTTCTATGACAGCACGCTTTGAAATCAATATTGTTTTAATGTTGCAACAATGGATGGGACGTCCAGCGATAAGTTCTATGTGTTCATGCCGACAATGGACATGCTTTCTCGACAATGTTATGCCTGTCAAAACGACAGAATATGGTGCTAGAATAGTAGCCGGGCTTTTGATGGAATTCATAAATAGCTACATGTGTTGTTCTTGCACTTGAACCTGATTTGTAGCTCCAGGGCTTATATGAGCCGCTGCGTGAGAAAAACAACAATTTGAGTTTCCGACCAGGTCCTACAACAAACCGGGCTGTACAGTCACAGAAGATTGTTAGAGGCTGGAAATTATGAATTTAGAAAGTAGATGAATTGTACTATCCGTGAAGCGAAAACAAAGGCGCTGATCAGCTTCGCAGTTACTGCGAAGCTGAACTGCGCCTTTGTTTTCGCTTTTGCAGATTGTTAGTTTTCCCATGCGGCGACTCATTTGAAATATGAATTATGTATTTTCATCATTAGAATAACATTTGTTCAATTTTTAATAGAACCTTGGTTCGTGCATAATGATTTTGCGATATTACAGACCTTGCATTAACCTACTTCAGTTACAATAGACTCACAACAGAGCGAGTGAAAAGAGCAGTGGATGATAATTAAATGATGTCAATTTTTTCATACAGGCTGTCACTTGAATGTCAGGCTAATACGAACCGCACACATTTATTATAACATACCTACGTACTCATCACATAGACATACTGATAACTATCATCTCAGAGTAATTTGTTTGTTTTATTTTAGACATTTTGTCGAATGACATGGGCAGACTCAGATGATTACTCTAATTACAATGCCATTAAAATTTTCTAAAAATACAGTGAGTGTTTATTTCTGGCACTTTTTACAGTCAGTAATAATGCCTATTTTATATTGGTCAAGTAAACACCACAATCCCATACGCATGCGTTACCTGCAGGTTGTATAGGCAGGCATACATTTTGGAATACATGAAACAGAGCAACGACGTTACTTATTAATAAGTGACCCTCAAGAGTGAGTCCAGCATTTCATTTCTAGACTATCATAATTTGGCTGAATAGTTTTGAAAGAACGCATTGATGGTATGTGACTTTAGGGGCCGCCACTGGATCTCAAAGACTGATAGTTATATGAAATTATTACAAATGAAAAAAAAAAAAAAAAAAAAAGAAACGAGAAGGAAAATCAATCTTTATACTTCTTATCCATCTGTAATGCTTTCTCCAGTAATTCCAACGCCTTTTCTTCTGTCGTCTGCTTCTGTTGACGCCGTCTTTCTCGCCTTTCCGCGATCAAATCGGCCTGGCGCTGTCGCTCTACCTCGTTCTGATACGTGGCTGTCTTAAGATTTTTCATAACCTCGTCCTTTTCCTAGAAAACGTGTGATTGTGGTTAATGTCCGCGGTAAATAGCTAACCTAAATAGCTAACATATAGGATACATGTACATGCATATGTCTCTGCCTGAAGGTAATATTTTGATTTTCCTATCACTTTCTGGTTTGCAATTAATTTATTTTTTTCCTACCTAGGTTTCTAGAGTGGGACGTTTCTGATCAATGCTTACTCAGTTGAAGGTCGTATCAGGACGGTAATTTACTCAAACGCACTCACTGTTCCTGTGAACCACCCTTCCTATCTGTGCTTTCAATGACAACAAGTATCGGTGTGCTAACACATAACCTGTTTTCGTTGGCACAGTGTGCAGATTCTTAAACAGCTGCGAGACTTTTAATCTGATTGTAACTGATCCTAATCATTGCGCAGTTTCAAGTTTACAGTTCTACATAGTAAATTCGTTAATTGCTTCCCCGGTGTGAGTTATTGATGTGGTTTGGCTGATGTTAACAAACCAAATTATTCTTGCATTTCAGTAACTGGTGCATGTAGAATCATATTAAATACGCCGGATATTAAAATGATATCTACTGACATAATTCTGCAGCAGACTCTTTCTAAATGATTTAATCTGGTCGTTTTGACATCTTTTCAGACGCTATCAAAGCTCTTTTGAGACGCATTTATAATCAAATGATTTGCCAACCTGTTCAACAGTTTTTGACGATATTGGTGTTGGCAGACTTCTTGTGCTGAGCACACTGACTGCCCTACCATCTGGCGGCCTGTCTGTACTTTTACTCCGCGCATCTTCCGTTCCGAGCAGACGCCGTTTCCCGCGCTTTCTGTATTCTGCCAATGACTTGCTATTTTCCTGTTCGTTGATGTATGAGAGGCGGGAAAGCCGGGAATCAGAACTTCTGGAGGTCATACCTGTTCGCCTGCCATCCTCGTTTCGTTTCTCTTCTGAAATCAACAAAGGAAAGAAATTACTAGTTAATTTCGAGATGGAACAATTTTGCAAATAAGACGAACATCAAGCATTTTCGATTCCCGCACATAGAGATCAATTTTCTTCTGCAACGTGAGGAAACTATCCACTCAGCTCCATCCTCCTCAATCATAGTTCACTGTTAAAGGCCTATATAGCATTTTTACTTTGCTCTGAGAGACTTGTTCTCCTCGGCAATTTGCAGAAAATCTCCCCTCAGTTCCATCCTACCCTCCTCAATTTTCAATTTAGTCCTAGTATTATTCAAGTACTATTTTTGATTGCTAACATACAGATACCTAACATTCTTGACTCCGCTCTTAGTGATTTTGTCTTCTCGACAATATTTTTAGAGAAAATCTCCTCTCAGTTCCATCCATCAGGATAACATGTGTAAGGTTTACCCCCTTGTATCCCACTTTTATATAGAAAAACTGGGGTATGTAGGGGTATACCTATTTTTCTTATTTTTGCTCCAAAACATAGTTTGTGGTTACTAACGTGTACCCACAATCTATGTTTTGAGCAAAAATAAGAAACATATCAAAAGTTTTCTGATGAAATTTTCAATTTTTGCTACTGAAAAAAATCTTTGTATATTGCATGGGCATGTTTTCCTGATGTCCTTCGGCTGTGCTTTAAGACTACGTATATTAATTTTGATTTGTAACTCACCTAGCATTCTGGACTCAGCTCTGAGTGATTTGGTCTCCTCGGCAATGTGGAGAAAATCTCCCCTCAGTTCCATCCTACTCTCCTCAATGACATCAATCATTTCTTCTGTCTCCTGTTCGTATAGGTCCAGTAAACTCTCTATAAACGCTTTCTGGAATAAAACAGAAAATATAAAACATCACAGCGCATTAGTTTTAAAACTGAACAAAATATGTGAATAAAATGGTACCGGTTGGAATTCATATGCATATGACAAACACATACAGTTCGTGATCTATTGAAAGGTTTCATTCTTTCAAAAGTACTAGAATTATTTACGAGCGGGAGTGTTGAAAAGACGAAACAAAAATAATTAAAATTTCATTCATATAATTGGCGGAAACTATACATTTATTTACATGCAACATTTAAATAGAAAATTAGATAATGCAAATTCACATTAATGAATTTTTAATATTCAATCATCTCAGGCCACAACAAAAGTAGCAGTATGAGCAATAGCTATATAATTTAAAAATGCAGAACAAAAATGTTCACTATTGGATCTTGAAATGTACATATAAAACTCAGAGCAACCTTAGTAAAGAAAAAGGTTTATCATTAAATATGTTTAAAGAAAATCAAAATGGGAGGGAGGGTTGGGTTTTTTGAAATTTCGACTAAAACTGTCGATCAAATTTCGACTTATAACGTCGATGTGAAAATGTAATCTGAGCGGAGCGCGATATTTCGCGCCATCTCTGAAATTTGTAATTTACATAATAATGAAAGTGAGGTCAAAGGTTGTTCTGAGCAATATTTGAGAAACAGTAATATAAAGAAATAGTTAAGTTAATCATAAACAACCAATGCTAAGACATGTTACAAAAATATGAAAACACGTGACTTGTAAGAAAGAATCTGATGCGATGAGCTTATTTACATATGAATATGAATATAAATAGTAAGCCTAAACGAAACTGATAATAGCAAAAAGATCTAACTCCTGCTACACTAATTAATAGTTATGAAACATAACTTATAAATTATTTACGAGCGGGAGTGTTGAAAAGACGAAACAAAAATAATTAAAATTTCATTCATATAATTGGCGGAAACTATACATTTATTTACATGCAACATTTAAATAGAAAATTAGATAATGCAAATTCACATTAATGAATTTTTAATATTCAATCATCTCAGGCCACCAATCCGAAGGAGCCGCCATAAAAGAGGGGAAAAATCGATACAGGTATAAAAGCAACTATAACAATGTAACTGTAGCTGTTATTGATGATGATGATGATGATGATGATGATGATGATGATGATGATGACACAAAACTTAAAACAGTGAAGAGCAATTTCATGTTAATTCAAGAAATAATCCGAGAATCAATATCTGTAAATCGTATTTCAAGTCCCACTTGAGATAAAAATACAAGTCCGTGAATTTAAAAGTATTCACATATAACCGTCATGGAATCAAAAATATCTGAAATTCCAAGCCACGTCTCTGTTGTCGAGTCAGTACACTGCAGAACTCAGATGAAAAGTTAAAATTATGTACAAGAACCGCATAAGCACATGTACACCAGTTTCACTAATATGTGATTATAACTTCACATTAAAGAATATCCAAAGCGATAAATACACAGATTCCACGTAAGAGTCGATCTTGTGACTGAATCAGAGAGACTAACCCAGGAAACTGGAGATTCCCGCAAAGGTCTCCACGATTCCCGATCGAGAACCCAGCCTTCCCGGATGGAGCTGACGTAAACGCCCGGAGCCCGCAGTAGCAGCTGCACGGCACCAAGGGAGCCAATCTGAAACAGAAACAAGAAAGACAAGGCAACAACACTCGACAGAAAAGGCATTACTTTAAATGAAAAACGGCGTTACTTAAGAAACGGTGTAATCTTCGTGAGCCCTCAAAATTAAGATGCAAACCGTCATCATTCACGGCAAAAAGAGACCGTATAGGTTTATTTTTGTACAAAAATATTCTGTAAGTGTGAAGGAAAGGCACTCTTCGCAATTTACATAATTTCTCTAATTCTCTATTAACATCCTTCATACGGGATTCTTTTGGATCAGTATCCAAGTCACATGGACGCGGAATAATACCGCAAATGATCAGGTTTGTAGAAGATTTGGTACGAATAGTTGTAATCAACTCATGAAAAGAAGCCATTATATGATGAACGGAACGAGACGAAGCCACGTCATTTGTGCCTATCAAAATAATTGTATGTTTTGCATTAATACTCGCCTTATTGGAAAAGGTCCCTCAGGACCTTTTCCACAGTGTTTACTTTGAATATGAAGAAAATTGTACCCATGATCGACTGCTCTCTCTCAATTACGCGTTTTGTCACGTAAAGAGCTTAATAAAAACTAGTGAACCCGTCTATGTTGATTAGACAGTTCACCGCAAACAATTTAATTTATCCATTTTGACACTCCCTGTCAAAAAGCGGTAAATATATAGCAAGCAGTCTCGATCGTGGCGACTTCTTAGCATAGCGCATCTAAGTTAAGATCGTAGATACCCTGATGAGGGGTACAGAAACTATAGGAACTCTATACGGCTGAATTTTAGTCCATCACATCGGACCCATGGGTCTCTTTCCGGTAGTGTGGCTGCAAGTCAAAATTCAGAACTCTGTCACAAATTGACTGCACTGCCAAATGGTTTTCTACACTGTGACATATCGACATATTTGATTGTAATCGTGTTCTCTTTAGAATTAGCTTTGATTCTGTAAGTCAATGCCTTGAGTGACAGATCTATACACACACTGGTCAAGCGTTCATAACAAGAAACGATATTTATACGAAACTGAAACGTATGGGAATCGAAATTAATGACAAACCAGAGAATCAACAACACTGAAATCTAGAGCAAAAGGTATCAACCTGCTGCTGACCTTTTCATTGGTTTCTTTTTAAAGAAGCCAACTTGTTTGCATCTATTTTTTGCTTTAGTCGAGCAATAGTAGCACCTCTGAACACCTGTACTGTCGTGTGTTGTATGTTAGACACGTATTTGGCCATGGAATCAGACAAAACAGTGACTGAGAGAGGTCTTCTAGCTAGAAAAAGAAGCATACAGTATATTACAATAAACTGTTTTGAATGTTGATACACATTTGTTTACTAACTGACAATTTTTGTTGAAAGTCGTACTGTAAATATTCCTTGTACGCGTCTGACAGCCAGTCTCCATGACTTTGAATAAGTTCTGACGGAATTTGCGATTTGAAAGCGAAACTGCAACTTCCTCGACGAATACCGTGTGAGGAATACGCATTTCCATCTCTGCCTGTTTTCGAAATTGTTTTTCTCAGTTTATTTTGAAATTTGGCATATGTAATTGGTACAAGCCCAGATTTCGATTTGAAACAAAAGGCAGGATCTGTATCTTTAGCTGGAATTAAAGAAAGCATATTCTTATAAGCAGAGACTGGGCATAAGCAAGAAGTAGGAATCGAACAAATAGGAATATCTCTAGAATGACCAAATTGTCTAGTTTTCGACCATTTAATGTTGACAATTAGCAAGTTATCTTTAAGCGAAATATCACGCCGAAGCAGTTGCTTGTCAGCGTCAAAATCTTTTAAAGAATTTGGGAACAAATTTGATTTTCTAGCCATTAAAAAGAACATCAAAAGAATAGCACTCCACCATGCACAATCAAATGTATGATTCAATCTCAAATGTGGATAAATATCGCGCAAAATAGTCGGGGAAACTGGCTCTGCTTTCGTAGGAACATGAAGTTTTTCGCGAGCAATGCCGCGCAAAAGTAGCTTTAACTGATAAATATTTTCATTGGAAAAATCTAGATCTAACATGACATGTAGTGTTTTCACACCTGATAAGTAATTTTGAATAGACTGAGTTGACTTAAAAGATCTGTTTAAGAATCGAGCGTACAAACACAATGTTTGAGTACATGTAGGCAAATCTTGTAAATTAAAATATTCACAGAACATGAAATAAAGTTCCCACTGACAATGTAAATTCTTAAAAGTTCCTGGTGCATATGCTTGTCTCATTGAGTTTTTTACCTCTCTTAGCAAAGTCTGATGCTGCGAAGCTGAAAAAATGAACAAACACTCGTTAATTAATTAAAAGAACTCCAAGAGAGATAACTCGTACGCAAATGTCACTAAAAATGTAACTGCATTACCAATCATGAATAAAGGCAAATAAATGATCTGGTACAGATACCGCCCTCAAATGATGTCCGACGGCTGCATGAAATTGTTCCTGATATTGTTTGTTCAGATTCCATCTGCTCAGGAAGTCGGGAATTCTGTTCTCAGAACCAGAAATAAAGACTCCCTTGATTTGAAATTGGTAAACAGCAGCGAAAAAGCAAATTTCCCTTAAACAAGACTGGGAAAAGGAATCACGGCTAGAACCTGAATTCAGTACTAAGACCGAACTTTTGTTATCACAATTGAGAACCAACTTTTTTCCTTTCCATAAATGTCCCCAAAGTTTCACAGCAATAACAATGGTCAAAAGTTCAAGATTATTGATGTGAAGATTCGCTTTGCGAATAAAATCTGGAAACTCACAATGGAAATAACAATCGGCGAAAATGCCACCAGCCCCTACTAAGCAAGCATCAGTGGCACAGAACTCATCGGGTTCGCTCCACTCTTCTAAATCCATCATTGAAATGCCATTGTATTTTGGCAAGAAATTTAACCACCAGATAAGATCTTTTTTGGTCTCAAGGGGAATAACTTGCGGGCTCTCAGTATTTTGAATTCTTCTCAACCAGTTTAAAAGTCGAGAAATGAAGATACGAGCTGGTTTAACACAGTGGGCTACAAAATTCAACTTGCCTATCAAAGACTGTAATTCTCGCAACGTAGCTTCGCGTTTCTGTAACCATTGAGATACCAAGGAACGTATTTCATTCAGTCGCTCATCAGTTATGCTGAGTGTAAGAGAAATGCTGTCAAAGAGTACGCCAATAAACACCATTTTTGTACTAGGGGGAGAGCATTTTTCAACGGACTCTTTCAAGCCACAGAACTGCAGAACGTTTCCAAGCTCTGTGAACGATTGCCAAGCTTTATCCGGAGAATCAGCCCCGGCAAGATCATCGAGATAGTTCTCAATTAAAATATTGAGAATGTTGCAAATAAATTTGACACTATTTGAAACTCTCTGCATGAAGTATGCAGCACTTCGCAATCCAAAGCTTAGAACCTTGTCAAAGTACATGAATCCGTTGAAAGAATACCCCAAAAGTGAGGCGTCACCCGGATCTAAGGACAGCTGGCGATAAGCCCGAGACAAGTCCCTTTTGAAGAG
Organism: Rugalucina vietnamica; assembly: GCA_964017185.1. Lineage (NCBI taxonomy): Eukaryota > Metazoa > Mollusca > Bivalvia > Lucinida > Lucinidae > Rugalucina > Rugalucina vietnamica. Next base: position 7,309,145 of record OZ024873.1, read on the forward strand.
AAGACAGCCTCGACCCTTAGTCTTTACTATGGCAACAAGATCATCTACCCCAGGATACGTAAGATTAATTCTTTGACCCAAATAAAAATCCTTAGAAACAAAATCATTGATTGAATTGCCTTTAGGATAACTGAGATCAAGGATAATCCTTCTTTCTTCACTATCTTTCTTTGGTACTGTGTTTAAAGGAGAAATGCAAACATTGCAATTAAATGGATTTTCCCGGAAAGGCCCTAAAATAGCATCGAACTGAAGTTCTTTGTTTAAAAACTTTTGAACATGGACAGCATAGTCCTTTGCTCCTTTGTGGTTTTTGACAAAACTATAATTGTCACGAGATTGCTGCTGAATTTTCCCCATATAACCAATTGGGAAACCAAACTCTAGCAAATCACATAAATTATGATCATGATAATCTGAAAGCATAAATCTGAAATAATCCAAATTCAAGTTGGTATCTAAAGAAAATTTACAGCCTTCAAAGTTGTATTTGCCAGAGCTAAGAATGGAGTTGTGCATAAAAATATAATCATTTGTATTGTGAAAAGACAATTTTCCTGTGTGATCACCAAACAATTGTTGAGCTACAGTATGTGTCCAAATATCAAGCGGTTGCGAAATGTTGGATGAACACTCTTTATCACCAGACATAGAAGTGTGACTAATAAAACTTGAATCTGAATATTTGACAACTGGAGTAGTGGAAAATTCAGCAGCAGATTCTTCCGACATGAGTGGCGAGCACTCCAGTCACGCCTTATACGGACAAGCAGCGGAGCTTTCTGGATGTCGGAGCTGTTTCTTCTCCTTTTTCCAGCAAGTCCCGCAGATATGCTTGACCATACGGGAGTGACCCAAAATTGATTTCTGATGACTGAATGTCTGAAAAGAGCATTTGCCATTGTTAAAATCAGGGCACCACCACGTTTGTTCAGATTGTGAAAGATAACCCTTATCTGACTTCCGTCTGAGCACTTTGCTTGCTAACATTGCATTTTCAATTTGAGCTGGTTCATCAGACCAAGAGTTAAGGCCCATTTCAATGCGCCTTAACCAAGCTGCATAGTAATTGAGAAGCTGTGACCAATCATAAATATTGGTGAAATAGGCTATTTTCTTAAGAAACTTAAGTCTGCCCCTGAATTCTGATTTAGAAATTTTAGAAGTTAAAATTTCAAGTTCACCGGCAAAAAACATCTTCATGTCTAATTTTTTGAAAGACACGTGTTCAGAAACAAACTCGTACTGCAGTACAGTGTGCGGCCAAACTTGAGGATATTTAACCCTGTCAGATGCTCTTTTCGACATGCCGGACTTTTTAGACCTCTTTTTGTTTTTATGAGAGTGACGTGATTTCTTAGAACTATCCGAGGAATCAGACGATCCAGAGCGATCAGATTCAGAAGACGTATATGTATAGTGTCGTGAGCTCTTGTGAGATTTTGAAGCAGGTTTGTGTCTGTGTTCTGAATCAGACAACACTGAACCATCAGAAGACTCAGAGGAAGAATCAGAAGATGAATCAACAGACTGCTCATTATCAGAAAATAAACCTAAAGATTACATCTTACGATTTGCATTTTTCTTTAATTTAACATTGTCTCTGAGATCTGCAGCTTTAACACGAGAATCTGTAGTCTGAGCATCATCGCCAAGTTTACTGGAAGAAGAATGTTTTTTCTCACCTTTCTCTGCAGCAGCCTGTAACTTCTGTTGATTCTTCTCAAGACGAGCTTTCATCTTGGACAGCTTATCCTTCTTGGACTGAACCCGAGATGCCCTTTCCAAGTGCTCCAACTTCGTCTGGGTTTCTCGAATCGACTTCTCCATCTCGGCGATTTCATGATCTAGAACGTCTTCGTCAAACGAGTCCTCGTGAGAGCCTGCCACCGAGGCAACAGACTGATCAACATTACTGTCGACCGTACCAGGAAGAATGTCATCAGCTGCTTTCTTAGCAGCAGTACTTGCTGCCACTCTTTTTGACACAGTCTTGCTACCGACCGCACCAGTGGGCACATCAGTTTTTTTCTTAGCAGCAGGTGTACTAGCTGCCAGTTTTTTCTCCACTAACTGTAAAGGAGGGGGCAACGATAAGTCAAGCTCCTCTGAGGTTGCTTTTTTAGGTTTGTCAGTCTGTTTTTGACCAGGTTTTACCATGACTGATTCATACAAATAACGTACTCGATAGAAAATCACTGAGGAATGTAATCACAAATATACCGTTAGGTACAACAATCGAGAAAGATAGGAAAATGTTCCTGGAGAATAACCATATAATATCCAATTAATAGTATTCCATGTAAAGAACTTTTTGAAATTTCGACTAAAACTGTCGATCAAATTTCGACTTATAACGTCGATGAGAAAATGTAATCTGAGCGGAGCGCGATATTTCGCGCCATCTCTGAAATTTGTAATTTACATAATAATGAAAGTGAGGTCAAAGGTTGTTCTGAGCAATATTTGAGAAACAGTAATATAAAGAAATAGTTAAGTTAATCATAAACAACCAATGCTAAGACATGTTACAAAAATATGAAAACACGTGACTTGTAAGAAAGAATCTGATGCGATGAGCTTATTTACATATGAATATGAATATAAATAGTAAGCCTAAACGAAACTGATAATAGCAAAAAGATCTAACTCCTGCTACACTAATTAATAGTTATGAAACATAACTTATAAATTTATCCGTCGGTTGAGGCAACTTCTCATAATTTTATACGTGTGAAGAATACTTTGTGGTTTTACTGTCTGGATTTACATGACGCAAATAATTACGCGAAGGCAACTCGCGCGATAGTGAGACTGGTAGCAAAATCGCGACACCTGTATTGTATTGCTTTTTTTTTTTTTTTTTTTTTTTTTTTTTTTTTTTTTTTTTTTTTTTAATTGTTTGCGTTCAAATCAATGAATATTGATGCATATTGGAAAAGAGCCACCGTTTATATGTCTCATTCTCTGTCTCTCTCTCTCTCTCTCTCTCTCTCTCTCTCTCTCATGATAAAAATTCAGAGTTCATTGTCCCGCCTTGAACTATTGGCATCCACATTTAAATTTATTTTCTACATATAGGTTTCATTATGCAAATGTAGATCATATTCAGTACCCAGTTTAAACAATATTAATATACACACAAATAAATGCTTTCTTTTATTATGAAAATGATAATGACCTAGTATTTCCAAAATATTGTAAAACTGAAACATTTGAACAACGAGCAGTCCCCGTAGGGTCTTTTAGTGGGGATTTGCTGGACCAAAAGTCAAAGTCCCCGCTATTCCCCGAATGTGGGGGGTCGTGGTTACAAATGACTAGTGCATTTATATTTAATTTAACAAAAACTGATGGTCAAATATTTAATACATAATGTTGGTACGTCGAAACGGTGAATACAATGAATACAACATTAACAAAAACATCTAATCTACTGAGAACTACCACCTAGGCACGGTCAGTACTCATTTTACCGAGTGTTTTAACTGATTTACACTGCTATATGTGTGCGATTCACATATTGATCCTCGGTGGCCTCGTCGACCCCCTGGGCCAAGCGGTTTCATAATCCGATTCGTTCATGTCATCGATGTGTCTGGAGTGGGTTCGAGTCCCAAGTGGGATACATAATTTTGCTTGTGGATGTGCCAGGTGTTTTTCCGCCGTTTTCGCCCAACCTACTGATAGGTCCTTCCCATATCACACCGTATATACGGCTCGTCAAATTCCAACTAGTACGTCAAATTGCAGATGTTTATGTCAGCGCGTGCGTTTTGGCGGGTAAATTATTTTTGTTGTTTTTTCTTGTTTTATTATACTTTAGCTAATGGTTTAAAAAGAAAATAGTAATCGGCAGTCTTGTGTGGACATCCACGCATCTGTACATACAGGTGTCATGGTCAGCTTATCCGTGGATTGGCGAAAACATTGCACGAAAGTCTTGAAATGGCACGTTTTCAGAAAACATCCATACTTTTTGCCAAATATCTCCATAACTAGAAATAATTGAAAGTCGCATGCTCGAATATATATAACTTAGTATCTATTTAAAAGCCTGATTTAAGCTTTTATTCAAATTAATTACTCTATTGATAGCGCAGCTCATTCTTTTGAACCATGTGTGATTTTACATGATACGAACCACGACAGTCGCTTTATACTTGAAAGACCAGACGGGCAATAGCTTTTGATACGTCAAATAACAGACGTAGACACGACTGGATACGTGTCGCATCAGACGTGTTGAGTGCGATTATTTCAAATATCCATGGCACCCTGGCATTGTTTGGCCTTCTTAAGTGGTCAACTTGGAAGTATACGTTCAAAAGATAAATTGTATTTCTTGAATTGGAATGTTATGGATGTCATACAGTTTATAGATGGGTAAAGAGAAAATGGCCACCTTAAAGATACACGACGTTGATTCACAATATCAACATTTGCACAAAATGTTGAAACCGTAGAATCAACATTAAGACACACATTGTTGAAATAATGTTGTTTCGGTCAACCCGTAACATTGTTGAATCAATTCGATTCACTGAATCAACATTGATTCTACAACATTGTTTCAAAGTTGATTGAATCAACATTGGTTCGAAATTGTTTCAACTTTGTGTGTCTTCTGTTTTGTTTCCACTCAAACACAGTATAACTTTATGAGAGTGATATAGTGGTCGGGGTTTGAAAAGATACAAGCAGGCAAAGATCAGGAAAAAGCACAATCAGAAAAAGATTCCCACCTGATTGTCTCAGTTCTTGATCCTTTGTTAATCTTATTTTAAAGGCGCTGATAGTCAACGACCTTGACCACGGCCTGTTCTGCGGCCGTGTGATCTAGTGGGTAGTTAGTTCCCATCATCCTCCAGAGATTGTGGACTCGAACCACGACCGACACATACGCGTGTCATGTTGATGACTTTTGAGCCCCCGGACCGTCTGTGGCAGTATGCAGGATGCACAATATGTACATTAGTATATGCATTTGAAGGTGGTCGGGTTGCGATATGGGCACTCACCCATTGGGGGCTAAAGAAATAGATGGGCTGCTTGTACATCCAGGTAAAGCTTATACACTACTGACCGACCATCTGATTACTGGTTAACCCCTCTGGTCTGAGCTTGCCCCAAACGTGGTTCAAGTAATACCATCCATACGTATAAGCATTTTTGGCATAGTTGGATGGTTATATTTCAAGCACTTGTAGGATGTCATGACATCCTCATTTTGCGTAAAAGTCCCATAAAATGGAGGCAACGTCCCGACATGACCTTATCTGTTGACTGGGACGTAAAGCATCAATTCAAACAATCAAAAACACATGTTTTTGTTCCGTTGGTATGAAAATTAAATTCCATCAAAGAAGCACATTGGCAAACAAATAAAGCACAGGTTATGCCATGGTGTTTCTAGGGCGAAGACTCAACCGAGCGAATGCGTAAAGACACCTGATGCCTAACAACGCCCCTGGACATTGGAGCATAAGGAAACCAACAATCAGTTTGAACCCTGGTATGCCCAGGCACAGACCGCAAAGTTCAGTTCCGGCCCATGCCATACTGAATTTATAATCAAAATTAGGGGTATGCATATAATTAAAGCTAGAAACAATGCGCTATTCGTAAATAATTCCCCGTCTCATGGCGCTTATACGTGTACGTGTACTGAGTCGCATAGTGTTCTATTTGAATATTTAAAATTGCTTTGCAGTAGTCATGTATCAGTAAAGTTATGTGGAATATTATCAAATGTTCACACTATCTGCTTTCATTTTTTTCCAAATTTCCATATAGTCAAAAGTACAATCAGCTTTTTGTTCATCGACTGGCCATCTTGAGTAAAAAAAAAACGGCATTTAAAATCGTTTAAAGACAGTCGTTTCACTTTATTTCCTTTCCAAGTAATGTTTTCTTTATGCGATTTATGGTTAGTAGCGATGCAAATGAAACCATATACTGACTATTGCATAACAAAGAAGTGTTTTAGTAGACCCGTATTATAAAATGTTGATCTACCGTCTGGTCATTCCGTATCGGCTGTCTGTAATTTCACTTATCATATGACATTCGCCCGTCTGTACTTTGGCGTATTGTTTTTGTCGCCAAGCGACAGGATAAAACGATAAATACACTGTAAAAGTTGATTATCAATGATCCTTCAGATGGAGATTGAAAAAATATAAGCCTCAATAAGATTATACCATGAAAAGTTTAGGTATTCTTTGTAAAATACAGCAAAATAACTTACCCGCCAAAACGCACGCGCTGACATAAACATCTGGAATTTGACGTACCAGTTGGAATTTGACGAGCCGTATGTACGGTGTGATATGAGCAGAAATTATCTTGAAAGGGACGAAAAACTGAATAAAACTATTGATCCTCCAAACATGATAATGATGTTTTCTTGCACTTCTTTTGTGTTTGTTGAGCCGCGTCATGAGAAAACCGGATTTTTGCGTATACAAAACAAAGGCGCAGATCAGCTTCCATTAACTGCGAAGCTGATCAGCGCCTTTGTTTTCGCTACTGGGATAGTACAATTCCTCTTGTTCTTAAATCCAACATTTCAAGCGACTAGCTCTTTTCAGTGACTGTACAGGCCGGTTTGTGTCGGACCTTGTCGGAATCCCCGAAGACCGATTTTCTCGCGTCGCTGCTCAATTGTAACTTTGTCGGTTGCTGCTCTGACCTAAATAGCCATGCCAACGGTCATCGATTGCACCGATCCCAATCATTTTACATTCCCATCGCCTTTTATAAAATGAGCCGCCTCGAGGGAAAACCAACAATGTGGTTTCCGAACAGGTCCGACACAAACCGACCTGTACTGTCTCAGAAAAGAGCTAGAAGCTTGAAATTTCGGATTTAAGTAGAAGAGGAATTGTACTATCCGAGTAGCGAATACAAAGGCGCTGATCAGCTTCGCGGTTACCGCGAAGCAAGCTGATCTGCGTCTTTGTTTTCGCCTATGCAGATTGTTGGTTTTCCCATGAGGCGGCTCTAATGTGCTATAATCAATCATTTTCTTACGTCTTCGAGAGACAGTATTGAGCTTCATTTTTCTCAGTTTACTGGTTGACCTTTTAATTAGAAAAAAGGGAAAACAAATCATTGTTTGTTTGTTTGTTTGTTTGAATTGATGCGTAATCCCAGTAAACAGCTATGGTCATGTCGGGACGCTGTCTGCATTTTATGGGACTTGTACCAAAAATTAGGGTGTCATGATATCCAAAAACCGAACCATTTTTTCTGTGCAGGCTCAGACCTAAGTAATCAGGTGGTCAGTCAGTAGCGTATAAGCCTTGCCTGGAGGGCACAAGCAGCCTGTCTATTTCTTTATGTCCCAATGGGCGGAAGCCCACATAAATAATTAAAAACACACAAGAAACGTAAGGTGGCTAGCTCTTTCCGGGCCTGTTAGGAATCCAACAGACAAGGGGTGGTGTGTATAACTGAGAGACGGACAGTATATAATGAGAAAAGTCCATCAGGTTCTATGGAACGCCAAAGCTGTCTGATGGTAAGGAATAAAAACATTTGGTTCATCATCGTCATTATATCCTGCTCACATTTGATTATATGTTGTATAGTGTGCATTATATAATGAGAAACGTCCATTATATGTTGGACCAGGTTCTCTATATTATCCAATTTTCTCATTATATAATGCACACTATACAACATATAATCAAATGTGAGCAGGATATAATGACGATGATGAATCAAATGTTTAACCATCAGACAGCTTTGTCATTCCATGTTATGTTACGGTCTGAATCTGAATCTGAATGGTTTACTGGTAACACGCCAAATTGACAATACTTCACAAGGGGGTGCGCCAGGAGGGAAATCAGTCCCTGACTCTCACAAGAGATGCGGACTTTGACACACAGTCATCAGATATTTCAGCAGAGGAGATCGGAGAATCAGGGAGGTCATTCCAGTCCCTGATAGTCAGTGGAAAGCAATTACTTTTGTACGCTTCTTTGCTAGCTGATGATATCTACAATGGGTCTAAATTACTTGTATATTTGTTAGTCAATGGGACGAAATCAGCCGCCGCATCAGAAAACCAGCAATTTGCATATGCGAAAACAAAGACATAGATCAGTGAAGCTGATCAGCGCCTTTGTTTTCGCTACAAAGTGACTTACTCTACTTTCTAAATCCAAAATTTCCAGTCTCTAGCCATCGTCTGTGCTTGCACAGGTCGGTTTGTGTCGAACCTGTTCGGAAACCACATTGTTGGTTTTCTCATGAGGCGGCTCAAATGATAAAAAGACGTAATTACGTTTGAAAGTACCATTGACGTCAATCATCATTATGAGAAGGAATATTTTTTTTTTTTTTTTTTTGCTATAGCAGAACAATGCAGGTCTTTAAAACAGATAAACAGCATAATACTCTGAGGAATTCATGCTTAATGGCTGTTTACTTCCATGCTTTGTTCGTTTTTGTAACTCGTTAGCAGCAATGCATTGATGTTTTTTCAGACATGGTTCATTTTTAAGCGTTATTGACAAAGTTGATTTATTTCAATAAAACAGCAGCTGTTTACAGTCAACTGTCACTGGCCAAAATATGTGTCATGTCTATTTACAGTCAAAGGTTACTGTCGCAAAAAGTTTTAGTAGTGGCTATTCATAGGCCTGCATGTTTAATAGGTGAATAACGTATAGCACAAAAGCCAGTCTTCCGTAGGGTCCTCCGTCGAAAGAGGTCTGAACAATATTAAATAACTTTGATTTTTTTAAATACTTTAAATTGATTTTGGTAAGTCAATTGGTGCTACTTAATTTGAGCCGCATCATGAGAAAACCAACAATCTGCATCATGCGAAAACAAAGATGCAGATCAGCTTTGCAGTAACTGTTTTCACTATACGTATATTACAATTCTTCTACTTTCTAAATCTAAAACTTCCAGCCTCACGTCGTGGCTAATTTTGTAGAGTACGAAGAGATGCAGGTAGACACATGTATCATTTTAACGCATTAAGGTAGACACAGTCATCATTTTAACGCATTATGACACAGTCATTATTTTAACGCATTAATTAAGGTAGACACGTGTCATTTTAACGCATTAAGGTAGACATATGTAGCATTTTAACGCATTAAGGTAGACATAGGTATCATTTTAACGAATTAAGGTAGACATGGGTATCATTTTAACGAATTAAGGTAGACATGGGTATCATTTTAACGAATTAAGGTAGACATGGGTATCATTTTAACGCATTTAGGTAGACACATTCATCATTTTAACGCATTAAGGTAGACACATGTGTCATTTTAACGCATTAAGGTAGACACATGTGTCATTTTAATGCATTATGTTAGACAAAGGTATCATTGTAACGCATTAAGGTAGACACAGGTATCATTTTAACGCATTATGGTAGCCATCGACATCATTTTGACGAATTAAGGTAGACACACGTGTCATTTCAACGCATTAAGGTAGACACACGTGTCATTTTAACGCATTATGGTAGACACAGTCATCATTTTAACGCATTAAGGTAGACACATGTGTCATTTTAACGCATTAAGTTAAGCACATGTGTCATTTTAATGCATTAAGGTAGACACATGTGTCATTTTAACGCATTATGGTAGACACAGTCATCATTTTAACGCATTAAGGAAGACACGTGTCATTTTAACGCATTAAGGTAGGCACATGTGTCATTTTAATGCATTAAGGTAGACAAATGTGTCATTTTAATGCATTATAATAGACATAGGTATCATTGTAACGCATTAAGGTAGACACAGGTATCATTTTAACGCATTATGGTAGCCACCGACATCATTTTGACGAATTAAGGTAGACACACGTGTCATTTCAACGCATTAAGGTAGACATATAGGTATCATTGTAACGCATTAAGATAGACACATGTGTCATTTTAAAGCATTATGGTAGACACAGTCATCATTTTAACGCATTAAGGTAGACACGTGTCATTTTAACGCATTAAGGTAGACATAGGTATCATTGTAACGCATTAAGATAGACACGTGTCATTTTAACGCATTAAGGTAGACATAGGTATCATTGTAACGCATTAAGGTAGACACGTGTCATTTTAACGCATTAAGGTTGTCATTTGGTATCATTTTAACGCATTAAGGTAGACACAGGTATCATTTTAACGCATTTGTTAAATTGTTACTGCTCAATCCTGCAGTGACGAATTCGAACGCGAGATACCACTTGAGTTACTTAGAGCAGTCAATAGACCAGTTGTGTAAATCCATGCGGGTGCAAGCATCTTTTCTTAGACAGAATTACCACGTTTTTTACACGTGTTAATGTTGGTGTACTCATTGTTGCGTTGTACAAGAAAACAGAAAACAAAACATTATTGAAGTCTTACCCGGACTTGTGGGGACAGACTCTTAATCTTCTTTCGAACCGTCTCGTTCTTCAGTAACGCCTCCATATTAAAGGTAAAAGATATTTTCAGAATATTCTCACAGACGTAAAGAATTATGTTGACTATTCCGCCGTATGATTTCAGTTCCAGTTTACCGCCACAACTTTTTTAACTCGTAAATTATCTGTGCATGCACATTAAATTTTCACAAAATTATATCTAAGACAAGTATCCTCAAAGAGGTTATGTTGTAAATAAAGTACTGTTGTATATCATTTTCGTCTATTGTTTTTGCTACACTAAAATGGCAGAATCCTGTCAAGAAAATTCCATACTTCATAATAACGCTTATGCGAGCATGGGCGATTCTGTTTCGAATTTAAAAGGCCATTAAATCAAATAGCCCCTAGAATTGCCCCGTGTAAAACAAGCAACAATTTCCTGAAATTCTGCTAGATCTGTCCACTAAACCGGCAAAGAATCGGATACAAAAAGCCGTATACTTTTACAAATTACGGTCATTATCACAGAAAATTAACAGTGTCACAATGTATATCCCTCAAGTCATAATAGCACTTGTTGCCAGTTTTGTGTCAGATCGTTTAAACCAACATTTAACTCATTTAAGCCTGGTGTCTATTTTATGGGACATAGGCAAACAGTATAGCCCCAGATGTGACGCCGCAGAATGCGGCGTCCCATCTTGGATTATTCTGCTCGCGTAGGAAACAGAAAATATCAAGGAATTTCATCAAAATGAAATCAAAATCAAGTCACTCTTAATGCCCCTAAAAACAAAATTGGGCTAACCCAAATAATAATGATGGGAAAATCACAAATGGGTTTAGTTCCAAACCAATAATGACAATTTCATCAATATTCCAATATTTCACCTGGGGCTCTAAAAGCAGAGTTCTAAGCCGAGTTTCATGTCCATTGTTTTGAAACTGGCCTGTATGTGTGAAAATCTACCATTGGAATTTCCGATGGCAGATTTTCGCACGTACGACGGAATATGCGACAAGTTGTAGGCAAACATAGCTTTCTCGTGAAAATTTCAGAGGGGTATGCAGTCCTAGGATTTTGGCCATTGTATATGTTATTAACATATTGGCACGAAGATCCTCGACACAAATACTTCAACAAAGGACATGTGTGCAGGCTGCTGATCAGTGCAATACTAGATAAGCTTTGACAAACTCATGATTCTTAAAGAAGTGACTCAAAAAACCCAGGCCGCCACAGAATAGAAATAGAGATAAACGCAAAATGTTTCGAAAAATTCTTTTTCACAACATATGCCTATGAATGCTATTTTCATAATTTGATATCAAATAGCAGAGAAAACCATGGAACATTCTGTGCATGTCTCTTCTTGTTCGGGTGCTGATTTCGATCAAACATTGATTGGCCTCAAGCAAGCGAATATTAAAAATTGCACATATCGTGGAAATTGATAAAACAGCATCGATCAAATGACATGGGTAATCAGCGATGAATTTTTAATAAAGATTTAATGGGTCAAATGTCGATATGACACAAGTCTAGTCTCGCGAAAAGGTGCCCTCGGTATCTGGAAATGCACACCCCAGCCTTTCCAGCAACTGAAGTTATACAAGCTTTCGTACTTGGTGCTAGCAATTACCGTCACGATAACATGTCCGTGACAAGTATACCCCCTCGAACCCCACTTTTATATAGCAAAACTGGGGTATGGAGGGCTTATTTTTGCTCCAAAACATAGATTGTGGGTACTCGTTAGAACCGCCTCGGCGAGGCGGTTCTAACGTGTACCCACAATCAATGTTTTGAGCAAAACTACATGTATTAAAAATATCAAATTTTTTCAAATGAAATTTTCAATTTTTGCTTTCAAAAAAATCTCTATATATTGCATGGGCAAGTTTTCCTAATGCCTCGATAGCAAAACGGGTGCTTTAACTGGTAGATGTGGGTAATTCTGCATCATGGGTATCAATCGTAAACTTTGTGTACTCAATACATGTAGCTGCCAATGATGAATTAAACTCAACAAATTACGAAAATTTGCCCATGCATTTTTTTCCCTGACATTTCCCTAACAGAATTTCAAATTTCCCTGACAACGACATATTGGCGCGCGATCTCTCATGACAGCTAAATCAGACAATTCTTAAAACTTGGAAATTCATAAACCATAACATACTATCTGGTTTATGACTGCCCCAAAAACATTGATGGAGTGGTGATGAATTCACTGATAACTGGACTTGAATCTGGTATTTTCAAAATTCCCTGACAATTCCCTGACATTTACCAACAGTTCCAAATTTCCCTGACAGTTTGCAAAATTCCCTGACCTTGAAAAAATTTAAATTGCCCTGACGCGTGGCAACCCTGTTATGGGTACACGTTAGAACCGTCTAACGAGTACCTACAATGAATGTTTTAGAGCAAAAATAAGAAAAATAGGTATACCCCTGCAAACCCCAGTTTTACTATATAAAAGTGGGGTATAAGGATGTATACATTACACGGACCTGTTTCTCTGATGAACTTCAGGACCATTGTACTCCTTTTCATTTATGAGCCGCCTCGTGGGAAAACCAACAAGGTGGTTTCCGAACAGGTTTGACACAAACCGGGCTGTACAAGCACAGAAAAGAGCTAGAAGCTTGAAATTTCGGATTAAAGTAGAAGAGGAATTGTACTATACGAGTAGCGAAAACAAAGGCGCAGATCAGCTTCGCAGTAATTGCGAAGCTGATCTGCGCCTTTGTTTTCGCCTATGCAGATTGTTGGTTTTCCCATGAGGTGGCTCTTATCGCTACATGCATGTAAAACATCCCAAGGTTTAACCTACATTCAATACAAATTTATTATTATGGAATTAACGCTTTTTTTGCACAGTTTACATAGTACTTCAAATTTGACACCATTCATTACAAGATATGCCAAGAAGCATATTTGATATGAGAGGATTGATAGATGTTCCATGTTATGGCTTCTTGAATCGAACCAGTTCAGTTAACGGTGGCATTCCGTCAATTCAATAACACTGTTCTAGAGTAAGGATTTTAAAGAAAAACATAAGGTCTGTCTTTGCTAGAAAAAGATTTATTCTGTCCATAAAATAGAATGATGATGACATCTAAAAATGACCATGATTATGCTCAGAATATATTAAAATAAAATCAATATTACACATGTATCATAATGAAGCCAAAAGAAAATAATTTCTCTCCATGTTACAATAAATACACTATCTTTGTGAGGCAATCACTTAACACACAGATGTTGACAACTAACATATGAGCCGCCACATGGGAAAATCAACAATCTGCATAGGCGAAAACAAAGGCACAGATCAGCTTCGCAGTAACTGCGAAGCTGATCAGCGCCTTTGTTTTCCCTACTCGGATAGTACAATTCCTCTTCTACTTAAATCCGAAATTTCAAGCTTCTAGCTCTTTTCTGTGCTTGTATAGGTCGCGGACCTGTTCGGCAACCACATTGTTGGTTTTCCCACGAGGCGACTCATATTTCACAAGAAGTTAACACATAGGGTAATCACGGTAATACTCAAGGGTGCACTGTGGCCTAGTGGTAGTGGGTCATGTCCGAATTAAGAAATCCTCGATTTGAACCCATTATGGACGTAACTGTGTCCTTAAACAAGACATATAAGCTCCCAGTAGTACTGATAAAGTACAAAGGAGGTGATAACTTTGTCATGACATGACTGAAAAAATGTTGACTGCAAAGTTAAAACCCATCAGAAACACAGACATAAGAGTTTAACATCAGAAAATGCGTACACACTGTGCTAACATGAATGACATATCACTTTTAAAACTTGATTTTACTTTAAAAAGAAAATGAAGGCATGGACATTGATGATTATGACTGAGCATTAACATAAAGTAAAAAAAGTTGCTTTTCTCACGATGAGGATCATATGAGCTGCGTCATGAGAAAACAGGATTATTGCCTATACGAAAATAAAGGTGCAGCTCAGCTGTGTTGTAACTGCACAGCTGATCAGTGCCTTTGTTTTCACTGCATGGATAGAACAAATACTCTTCTTCCTAAATCCCAGTTAAGCCATCTTCTGTAGTGGCCTAGGCCAGTTTGTGTCAGACCTAGTCGGAAACCCCGAAGACCTGTTTTCTCATGTCGTGGCACAGATACTGCTGCCAATTAGGGACTAGACCGACAAGCTCAAATATTTGCTTAAGTAGCTAATGACTCTATTCTTCCATCCAATAGAAATTTTTTCAGCCCAGTTCACACTATTGACCATACTACCATTTCATTCATTTGGCACTTAGTTAATGAACACAATCAAATTTTATCAGCACCAGCAAATGTTTTAAGAAAATCCTGACTTCCAAATATTTGAAGAAAAACAAAAGGTGCACACCAACTATGATCCTGGCCGTATACAATGGAAAAATTAAAAGACAAAGTGATGTTTTAGACAAGGTGCATCTACACAGTCATACATTACTGCACAGCTAATCTGCATCTTTGTTTTGGAAAATGCATGGGAGAATAGTATAGTATACAACAGAAAAAAAGTTATTTTTTCTGACATTATATTTCCCTATCTCATATACATGAGCCGCCACATGGGAAAACAAACAATCTGCATGTGCGAAAACAAAGACGCAGATCAGCTTCGCGGTAACCGCGAAGCTGATCAGCGATCAGCGCCTTTGTTTTTGCTACACGGATAGTACAAGTCCTCCTCTACTTAACTACAAAATTTCAAGCTTCTAGCCTGCTTCTGTAGCTGTACAGGCCAGTTTGTGTCAGACCTGTTCGGAAACCACATTGTTGGTTTTACCACGAGGTGGCTTACATAATACATAAAGCCTTACAATGATCTGACTTGAACACTTAAGTAATATCATAGGACACCAGTCCACCCAAACTTCTTTTTGCATTGTATCGCTATCATAATTGAGCCACCTCATGGGAAAACCAACAATATGGTTTCCATACAGGTCCGACACAAACCGAGCTGTACAAGCATAGAAAAGAACTAGAAGCTTGAAATTTCGGATTTAAGTAGAAGAGGAATTGTACTATCTGAGTAGCGAAAACAAAGGCGCTGATCAGCTTCACTGTCACCGCGAAGCTGATCTGCATCTTTGTTTTCGCCTATGCAGATTGTTGGTTTTCCCATGAGGCAGCTCATATATTTAAATCAAATGAATTTATCAATACTTTTTTTTTATATAGATAATGTGATAAACAACAGGTATGGACTCCAAAAGCAGTGCTCCGTACAATGCTAAGCAATAAGGGCATCTTAAGTAAGCCTTAGTAAGGTGTTTGACAAATTTTCTTTGAGACATCTAGTTTAAGAAATAGGTATGCAGTATGAATGAAATTTGCACATTTTGCATTTGGATTCGGACATTATTTGAAACTTTCAAAAGCCCATTACATTGTGTAAGCTTCACCTTTGACATTGCTACATAAAGGGTATCATTCCTGGATTTTTTCAAATCTCAAAACATTGACATTGGCACAGTCGATTTTGTGTCCATGATGGGCTACAGTCCGTCCGCTTACAACCTCCGTAAGTGTTCTTAACTGCTCCAATCGTCTGGAGTCTCACTGTTACGGACCTGGCACTTTGAGTTGAGCTATTTTTAGAAGTTTCCTTCCTAGAGTTTCTATATACAAGGCTAAAACTTGGCTATCATCATTTATCTTTCACCAGTAATACTGTGTGTTGACCTCCCGCTGATACTTGTAACACTTGTCTGAAAAAGTAAAAAAAATAAATACATATATTGTTAATATAGGGATCAAACATGGTTTTCCATTTAATTAACATTCGCTTGGTCCCGAGGGGAGTGTTGAAAGGGTTTTCAACACTCCCCTCGGGACCTAGCGAATGTTAATGAATGACAAAATCATTTCTGATCACTATTATTGCATAAATCATTTTTGATCGCTATTATTGCATGAATTCTGCAGAAAGAAATAATGGTGCACTATATTTTATAGCCTCATCACATTTTCATACGCATAAAAGCTTTCGTTTTTATGCTCGTTCCGGGAGGACTTCAGTTTCTCATTATTAGCACATGCTTGTGTGGTGCATGGTAACAAGTAAAGCCATGTATTAATAGCATGTGCGTGCATGAATTGCGATATTAATGCATGGCTTTCTCTTCATTAATAAACGGCTGTTAATATCGTTTGACACAGGTATTTATGCAATAATGAAACATTAACCATTTGATACAAAACAAATTATGTAATTTGAAGTAAATCAATTACCAACTAGAATTTGGCTGCAAGCAAGGCTTTCAGTATACCCCCCGCAAAATTATCTGGAGCTGGCCAATAACTTCCTAAGTCAAACATGCAGAAAATTTGTCAAAGATATCTTTTTAGCATTATAATTCTTCATGTACATCCTCAGTATGCCAGTCACATCTATAAGATATTAAAAGAATATATTGAAAGCTTGAGGTTGATTTCATTATTGTATATAAGCAATGGTCAAGACATGGCTATGTTGAAAAATGATGTAAATTTGTCAAAAATCATTTTTTCAGTATTATAATCATTCATGCACATCTTCAATATGTGTGGAACATGTCTGCAAAGTATTGAAAAGAAACACTGAAAGCCCTAGGAAGAGTTGATTTCACAAACTATGCATTACCAACCATTTTTGTATATATGCAATGGTAAAAAAAATGGCTATGTTAAAAATGCTGTAAATTTGTCAGAAATTAATTTTTCAGTATTATAATTCTTCATGCACATCTTCAATATGAGTGGAACATGTCTGCAAAGTATCGAAAAGAAATAGTGAAAGCCCTTGGAGGAGTTGATTTCACAAAGTAAGCACTACCAACCATTATTGTATATAAGCAATGGTCAAAAATGACTATGTTGAAAAATGCTGTAAATTTGTCAAAACTTTTTTTTTCATCATTATAATTCTTCATGCACATCTTCAATATGAGTGAAACATGTCTGCAAAGTATTGAAAAGAAATACTGAAAGCCCTAGGAGAAGTTGATTTCACAAAATATGCACTACCAACCATTATTGTATAAGCAATGGTAAAAAATTGGCTATGTTAAAAATTGCTGTAAATTTGTCAAAAATTATTTTTTCAGCATTATAATTCTTCATGCACATCTTCAATATGTGTGGAACATATCTGCAAAGTATTGAAAAGAAATACTGAAAGCCCTAGGAGGAGTTGATTTCACAAACTATGCACTACCAATCATTATTGTATATAAGCAATGGTCAAAAATGGCTATGTTGAAAAATGTTGTAAATTTGTCAAAAATTATTTTTTCATCATTATAATTCTTCATGCACATCTTCAATATGTGTGGAACATGTATGCAAAGTATTGAACAGAAATACTGAAAGCCCTAGGAGGAGTTGATTTCACAAACTATGCACCACCAACCATTGTTGAATATGGCAATTATTGAAAATTGGCTAAGTTCAAAATGCTGTAAATTTGTCAAAATTCATTTCTTCTGCATAATACTTCTTCATGCATATCTTCAATATCTCTGGCACATATCTGCAAAGTATCAAAAGAGAATATTGAAAGCTGTAGGAGGAGTTGATTTCACAAAGTATGCACTATTAGCACTATGGCAAACATTCTATGTATAGGTTTAAAAAGTCCCATAACTCTTGCAAAACTGACCCTTTGGCCCCTAAATTCATATCACACATGTGTTGTCTAATGGTGCAGGTGTGTTGAAAATTTGAACAACATCGGGCAAATACTACTTAAGTTATTCAGCAAAGATGTCAAAATGTTGACGGAATGACGGAATGACGGAATCACGGAATGACGGAATGACGGAATGACGGACAGGCTGAAAACAGTATACCCCCCTAAAACTTCGTTTTGCGGGGGGTATAATAACAAGGTTGTGATGACATAATTATGCAAAATTCTGGTGTGAATAGAAATGATGTTGAAGCAAGTGTGTACATCAAAGACCTTATTTGAATTTTCTACATTAATATAAAGTAAACAGCTTTTATAAAGGCAGTTGTGAAATGGTTGTTTTTTAAACATTTATCAATCTTACATTACATTTCATTAGGGGTATATCCATTACTAATTGACAATCAATATATTTTCATAATTGTGTTCATGAAGGCTGTGGGATTTTAACTTGTATGAATGCAGGGACGACACCTAACATTGCAATGTATCATGTTGTATTTACAGAATGCGGTAAAAAAACTTCAAATAAACATAACAAGTAGCCCAGGGGCAACGATCGCTCACCTGGACAAAGTAGTTGGGGTTTTTACCATATATGGGTATGATGGCCAGGGGCCCGTGTGAACCACAGGGGCACGGTTGGCAGGATTTATAAAGAGGAACACTATATATTGCTACAAACAAAATATGAAAGCTCTGGGCCTTGTGGTTTCTCAGAACAAGATTTTTTTAAGTTTTAACCATTACCACCCCCCCCCCCCCCGGGCAGGGCCCGTATGGACCCCAGGGGCACAGTTGGCAGGATTTATAAAAAGAAACACTATACATTGCTACATACAAAATATGAAAGCTTTGGACCTTGTGGTTTTGTAGAAGAAGATTTTTTTATGTTTTTCCCATGACACCCCCGGGCGGGCCCGTATGGACCCCAGGGGCACGGTAGGCAGGATGTATAAAGAGGACCATTATACATTGCTACACACAAAATCACAAAATATGAAAGCTCTGGGCCTTGTGGTTTCAGAGAAGAAGATTTTTGTATGTTTTTCCCATTGTAAGTCTATGGGAGCTAATGACCCCCCGGGCGGGGCCATTTTGGACCCCAAGGGCATGATTGGCAGGATTTATATAGAGGACCACTAAACATTGCTACACACAAAATATGAAAGCTTTGGGCCTTGTGGTTTCAGAGAAGAAGATTTTTTTTATATTTTCATCATGACGCCCCCGGGGCGGGGCCCGTGTGGACCACAGGGGCACGGTTGGCAGGATTTATAAAGAGGAACACCATATATTGCTACAAGCAAAATATGAAAGCTCTGGGCCTTGTGGTTTCGGAGAAGAAGATTTTTTTATGTTTTACCCATGACCCCCCCCCCCCCCCCCCCCCCCCCGGGTGGGGCCGTATGGACCCCAGGGGCACGGTTGGCAGGATTTATAAAGAGGACCACTATACATTGCTACTGACAAAATATGAAAGCTCTGGGCCTTGTGGTTTCGGAGAAGAAGATTTTTTTATGTTTTTCCCATTGTAAGTCTATGGGAGCTAATGACCCCCGGGGCGGGGCCATTTTTGACCCAAGGGGCATGATTGGCAGGATTTATATAGAGGACCACTAAACATTGCTACACACAAAATATGAAAGCTCTGGGCCTTGTGGTTTCAGAGAAGAAGATTTTTTTTATATTTTCATCATGACGCCCCCGGGGCGAGGCCCGTATGGACCCCAGGGGCATGTATGGCAGGATTTATGAAGAGGACCACTAGACATTGCTACACACAAAATATGAAAGCTCTTGGCCTTGTGGTTTCAGAGAAGAAGATTTTTATATGTTTTTCCCATTGTAAGTCTATGGGAGCTATCCGTAGCCATGGAAACCAGAGTTCTGATCCGACCTGGCCCAAAACCTAATACAACCTTTCCCCCACCTCAATAATGCTTTAGATAAAATTTGGTTACAATTGGCCTTGTTGTCTTAGAGATATTCAAGTTTGAAAATGTGGACGGACGCACACACGGACGCACGCACGGACGCACAGACGGTCGGACTCCGGCTCGACTACTATACTATAAGCTCACCTTGTGAGCCTTCGGCTCAGGTGAGCTAAAAATTTGTATTTGAAAACAACATAGAAGAAATGTACATACTTGTCTTGTATCTGTTTGCCGCCCATTTTGACTGGTACCCAGGCATCCTCGTCGTCACCGGTAGCCAGCTGATTACTGGTTCCCATACCCCAGCATGACACTGTACCTATAAATTGAAACAGCTAAAAATAGATAACTTTATCATCACAGTATGAAAATCATCTTGATTTTAATAATGCTAAATGCAAAAGGCTGAATCCTACAGTCAGTTTATGTGGCTTGTGGCTTGTCTTAACTGTGCCATGCGCATTCGTGCAGGGCTTGAACCCACACCAGACACAGGGGTGAGATGAACAAATGATTAAGGGTAGTCATGAGCCATGACATCAGTGCTCTTAAACTCTCTGCCATGGTAGGGGCTGCTTCTATTGTACGAGTAATCAGATATTATTGTAAACTGAGTAAATGAACTTTATAAGCATTATGCTTCCATTCAGATCCTTTGAGGGATGATCATGGATTTGTACTTGTAGTTTGGAAAGTTTGAGTAAATGAGCCACCTCGTGAGAAAACCAATCATCTGCATATGCGAAAACAAAGACGCAGATCAGCTTCGCGGTAACCACGAAGCTGATCAGCGTCTTTGTTTTCACTACTCGGATAGTACAATTCCTTTTCTACTTAAATCCAAAATTTCTAGCTTCTAGCTCTTTTCTTTGCTTGTACAGGCCGGTTTGTGTCGGACCTGTTCGGAAACCACATTGTTGGTTTTCCCACGAGGCGGCTCAAACAGACTAACATCCATCCACTTACCATCTTCCGTGAGAGCAAACGAGACACTGGACCCTGCCGAGATGTCAGTACACTTGTTCTCTAACTTCACCAGGCATGGCTCCTTCCTCTCCCCACAGTCCTCACCCAGACCCAGTCGACCATACTCGGATCTACCGAATGTGTATACATTGCCTGAAATTAAAAATACCCATATTTATTAAATTTGTTATGCTTTCTTGTATTGCTGCTCTTCAAAGAATCATTCTTGTTTTGCATTCAAACAGATCATGGATTTAACAATAACAATCTAGCCATCTGTCTGGGTTATTTCTTATTTAAAAAATCAACAATATTTTTTTACGATTCCATTGTTTAATCAAATAAGAGCAAAATTAAATATCCAGTGTTTATATAATAAGTCTATTTTCCCTTGATGCACAGTATTAAATTGTGTTTGACCTTGACAAAAACTCCAATAGTCTTGACAATACCCTACCCAACATGTGGCACATGCTACGTGTAATCTCAACTATCCCCTAAAAAAACTCTTACCCTCTCCGTCCAGGCATACAGTATGGTGCTGCCCTCCCTGTATAGCTACAAAGTTCTTCCCATCAAACGATTTCACCTTCTCTGGGACAAATCTGTTGATCATGTCAGGAAAACCTGGAAAACACAAAATAATATAAAACAATCCTATCATGGAGAGGGGGGAAATGTTGCATAATAATACAGCATTCAGCGGCAAATACTAAAACATATGTTTAAAAGCTAGTTTAAGAGCAAGTCCTGAATGTGACAGTGATTTGACAGTTGCTTTACAAATATGGTAACAAACTAGGAGTAATGTTGTGACTATCAGTCCATTCTTTAAACAATAACTGGCGACTTGCTCTGATTCAGCAGAAGAGGGACATTGTTTGCCGTAACAAGTGTGTACTGACATAATACCATCAAACAGTGTGATGCTTTTTTTTTTTAACTTTTTTGTCTGTTGTCAAGTAATGACGGGACAGAGCCACCGCTTCCTGTATATTATTAATTTTACTGTGGGTACTTAATTTGTCTTACTCAAAAACACAAACAGGTGCCAAAAGGACCAAAATGGTTCAAATGTTTGACCTCTCAATCTGGAGTCTGACCCACTAGGCCATCATTCTGCCCTATTGTTTTGAAACTGAATCTTACCTAGTTGGTAGTAGTTGCTGAGCCCCCAACTATAGATGTCTCCTGTATTCTTCTCCTTGGCAAACGTCACAAAACTTCCTGTCCAGATATCACTGAACACCAACTTTCTCTTTCTGAAGTGGACAACTTCTGGGGATAATATGTAATCTGTAAAACAAATAAAACATATCATAACCAGTTCTGTGAAACACATATCATACCTATTCATTTGATTAATATCAAAACTGGTAATTCTTTTTGGCTATTTAAGGTAAGTGGAAGTCAAATGAATTTCACATTTCATGAACCTAGCATATCTGACAGCAAAAATTTTATGGCAATCTACAGTTAATTTCACACACAACAATACAGCATTGTACTAGAACCACCACCAGTAGGTTTGTATGAGAATTCGTGTTTTTTTTTAATTTCTACCATTTTTTCATTACTTTATTAACTAGTAGGCTATAAGCCTATAAGGATGTAGAATCTATCTATTTCTTCAAACTCAATGCAAATTATCTTTTGAGGCTGTACAGCCCTGTTTGTGTCAAATCTGTTCAGAACCACAAAAACTGTATTTGGTGTACTAAAGTTTCAGTGATCTTACCTAAACCTTTTCTACCCCCTCTGTGGGCAAAACATTCTGCTACTCTGCCTAGTTGACCCTGCTCTGCACAGCCTGTAAAATAAGAAGTTAAACTAGGGTCAGATTACAATTCCACAAGCAATGAATGAAATCCCAAGACATTCAGATGTCATCTGATTTCAACATATTTACATTGATCTATTCTCTTTTTTAAGTTTTGGGTACAAAAACTAAACAAACAAACAAATAGACTTGTACAAATCGTTCTCTATCCACTCCTGAAGACAGCTTGTAATTTTTTTCTTTCTTTTTTCTATTACTTATTTATACTAGCAAATATTCAGATTATCACAAATCTAATTTTGTATGCAACCCTACCCATGGTCCATATTTCTCCCTTCTCCGACAGACACACAAGGTGATCATTTCCTGACGCTATCTTTACTATGACTTGATCTGTTAGGATGGGAACTGGTGTAGTCTGGAACCCAGCTTTAGTAAAACCCATAGAACCATTGGCATCCTGGGGAAAGAAAGCAACTTAATTTATCAGATACACAATACACAAATGACAAAATAAAGAATGTCAGCCTTGTCATAAGAAAACCAGATTTTTGCATATACATGTATGCAAACATAAAGGCACAGATCAGCTGTGCAGATGTTGTTTTTGTTACACAGATAGAACAATTCCACCTCTACTGATACTCCAAATTCTAGTTTTCTTCTTTGACTGTACAGGCTGATTTGTGTAGAACCTGGTCAGAAATCCCGAAAAACAGTTTTCTCACATTGCAGGCCATGTATTGTGCATTGGATATGTGTAATGAATGATCAGAGCTAAATGTATAATTTAACCTTTTTGGAAATGAAAATACATGTACCTACTTCAGTTAAACTAAGCCCTTTGTTTTTATCTAACCTAAATCACTGACCATTATTTCATGAGCAAACTGGCAATTTCAATACATCTTCATGTAGTTTAACAACTCAATTGGATAACAAAATTTAAAATTCAAAGATATACACCTACCCTGAAATTTCCCCAAGCGTACACCTGTCCTTCCTCTGACAGTGCCGCAGTATGGCTGTCTCCTGCACACACCTGTACGATCCTCGGCAGACCCTCGACCTTGGCGGGAACCGTCTCGCTACCCTCCTCAGAGGTATCATGACCTAGAGTACCTTCATCATTGCAACCAAATGTGTACACCTGAAAGAAATATAAATGACAATAAAACTACATGTATTGAGTTCCTTACCTGCAAGACTAATTGAAATTTGAAACATATCTATAGCCTTTACTATAGGTGACATCAAAGAATCTGGCTTGAAATTGGATTAAATATATTACAAACGAAATTCAAACATTTACATTTTGTGACATTTTGTGTTTTATCAAAGAATATTGACATTTTTCATCATTAAAACACTTCAGCTTTTATAATACACCCAGCCTGATCAGTACCTTGGCTGTCCTATGCTAAGAGGGTAGTTACGTGTTTAACAAGATATGGAATTTCTAGCATTTCGCTAGTACATGTATGTATGTGGAAATGTGTTTCTTTGCTTTGTTGCTTTATGTCCAAATCAACAGCAACAGTCAGGGTGGGAAATTGCCTCCATTGAATGGGACTTCTACCCAGCATTGGGATGTTGACATCTGATTCTGAAATGTGCTTCGAATATTGGGGTGTCATTCTGGTTTCTGCTTCAAACTATAACCACCCAGAGTAAAACAACTAAAAATAAAAATCAACATTACCTCCCCTTTCTGTGTGAGACACACTGTGTGCATGCCTCCACCGTACACCTGTACCACCGGGTCCGGGATCTCTACCACTGCCGGGCGTGTCTTCTCCATCACATCTTCTCCCAGCCCCAGCTGACCAACATCCCCCTCACCGCAGGTCAGCACCCTGCCTGGGACAGTTCTGTGACTGGGGTGGTGAACTGAAAGGCATAAATACATGTAAATATATGTACAATGCATGGACTTTTCTGTTGGACCAATATTACTGCAATAGTTAGAAATTTAACCAACATCCAGACTATCATAATGTTATGCCTTCAAATGTAGATTATTAGGAGCAGCACAATTTCAAGATAACTATAGGTGCAGGCCGTATCTAAGTCCACATCTTTAACCCATATTTGACGAATGGATTTTCCCATCATTATCAGTTGGGTGAGTCCACTTTCATTTTTAGGGGTGTTATGAGTGATTTTTAATTTCTATCTCATTTTTGGATGAAAATCTTCTAAGCAAACAGAATAGCCCCAGATGGGACGCCGCGTTCTGCGGCGTCACATCTGGGGCTATTCTGTTTGCCTGTGTCCCATAAAAGGGACGCCAGGCTTAAATGAGTTAACATGTCTCATTTTGTCTGTCAGTGCATTGTAACCATCTGAGTTGATAGACAAATGTATGTGAAAATCTTTCACTGAAAATTGGTGACATGATTCCTTTACACTATAAATCATGTCTACAATAAAAAAATGTTCTACAATCTTTTTCAAGTGAATAAAAGTTTAAAATTTGAAACCCAATCTAATCTAAATATGAGAGTTGACGAACTGATTACTTCAATAAAAAGTTGTGTCATTTTTGTTTTTCTTATTTTTTTTTTTTTACCAAAACTTTGTATATAACAGAAAGTGTTACTTTACCTTTTTTCTTCCCAGCTACTGTAGTATTTTCCTTGGTAGGTTTCTGTCTCTTGGCCGCAGTTTTTGGAGTACCCTCAGACTCCCGGGTTCTTTTTCTGCCTCGCCCTGGCATCTGTGCAAACAAAATATTGAATTAAGAAAAGGAAGGATATCAGTGACATGAGGAACACATGTCTGTCAAATGTAAACCCGCGTAAACCCCACTTTTATATAGAAAACTGGGGTTTCCCAGGGGTATACCTAATTTTCTTATTTCTTAATCAAAACAGATTAAAAAAATCAAAACTTTTTCGCATGAAAATTTTCATTATTTACAACTTATAAAATCTCTGTATATAGCATGGGCATGTTTTTGTAATGACATTATTGAACTTTTTTCTGTTTCATTCACTTTCTACCTCAGCCTGAAAACGTTAAAACCATACGACACATAATATTGGACACATTCTTTCAAAAGTTCAGGTAAATAACTTCTAGCTTCAGCCATTACGAAAACTTGCCCATGCAATATACAGAGAAATAATTGAAAATATTGTTGGAAAAATTTGAATATTTTTCTTATTTTTGCTCAAAATATATATTGTGGGTACATGACGGTGAGGCGGTTCTAACGAGTACCCACAATGTATGTTTTGGAGCAAAAATAAGAAAAATAGGTATACCCCTGCATACCCCAGTTTTGTTATATAAAAGCGGGGTTCAAGGGGGTATACATTATATGGACATGCTTTCCTGATGTAAATGATTCCTCAAAGCTCTTCCTGTATTATCACTGCATAAAAGAAAGTAAACAGAATAAAGAACACTGAAAAAAAATCTTAAGTCCAATTCGCATGCGCCAAAAATACACACGTGTAAATATACTCCGGTGTGCAAATTTTACTCGGGGTAAGTAAATGGCGCATGCGAACGCAAATACACACCGGAGTATATTTACATATGGGTAAATTTACTCCTGGGTCTGACCAGATGCAAATTTTATTTTTACAAATACACACGTGTAAATTTACTATTATCTCCCATGCGAACGCAAAGTAAAATTTACCCATGAGTATTTTTATTTCAAGTCAATATTCTGCTTTTAGATAACGAGTTTTCACATTTTTTGTTCCTAACTGATTATATGACAGTTGCTGAAACTGTGGACATTGTTGCTAAATAAGAGTTTATTGCCATTCATAACATTTTAGATCATATGGAGTGCAAACAGACACACTATTTCTTCATCATTCTTGGTTAGGATTCTTGGGGCATTTTAACAGTAATTCCTTGTAAAAGGATGAAAAAAGGGAACTGTATAACTGCTAAGGTTATGCCTGACCATTACATGATTCCCCTCTGCTGCCAAAGTCTACATGAACACCTTGAAGCAGCCTCTTCTTGTTTTGCAAATACAGAAAACTTAAATGAACAGGTTTTAATCCAGAAATGATAAATTTACCTACAAAAATACTCCTGGCGATAAAACCCATGCGAACGCAATTTAAATTTACTCTCAGGTTGATTTGCACACCGGAGTATAAATACACACCGGAGTATATTTACACGCGTGTATTTTTTGCGCATGCGAATTGGACTTTAGAATAATAATAAATCAAACAGGATAACTGAAAAACTATGGCTGCTCATGCTGATTAGTGACTATACACTGTGTAGCTTTTCTAATGACATGTCACAGAATCAAACAAAATAAATAAATTACCTTCAGGTCTGAACCTTGAAACAAATTACCAACTGTCTCTGTTTGATTTGGAGGCATTTTTTTTTTCTTCAAAATTCTTTTCCTCAAAAATTCAAAATTTTCAAATTGCAAAATCTCTGTTTAATACTATCTCTATGTGAATCCTTTGTGTAATCTGTATGTTTGTCTGTGTGACTGATAGACTGAGATAACTCCCAGGGGGTTTATATAGGGGATATTTATGACACCTTGTATAATGTCAGAGTACTCTCCAATACCTCAGGAATCACACTATGGCAGGAGAGGGGTAATTATCACAAACAGGAAGCCCTTTTCAGCTTGTTTATTCAAGTATTACACAATAATTGGTGGCACCTTGAGCAATAAAAGTTTATTGTCCTAATCTGTGTGATCTACTGTAATTAAAACTCAGACACAAATAATTAGGTTAACTAGAAATCAATATGTTGACTGATCTAATTATTATTCTATTATATTCTATTCTGTTCTGTATATTTTTTTCCCTTTTGTTTTTCTTCTATTTTTATTTTCAGGAGATAAATAGATAAAAAAAAATTGTTGTTGTTAATGATTTTTTTTTACTTTTTTAAGACATAGAAAATAGAAAATTTTAAGCCAATATCTAATAATAACTGAATAACCTTCTACAATGGAAAGAGCATCTGCCAAATTCTCTATAATAATTATAAAAAAATAAAAAAAAAAAATAAAATAAAATAAAAAAGAGCATCTGCCAAATTCTCCATAATAATAATAATTATAATAATAATAAAAAAAAAAGAAAAAAAAAAAAGAAAAATTCAAATATGTACAGAATCATATCCTTTGCTTTTATCATTTTTTGGTTTAGTACTGATTGTGCTAAAGACATTTTCTGCCCAGAGCAGTTTGTGCACAGCCAGGTCTACAAATTGCTGAAGCTTGGGCTTTTAAAGCACCATCATATAATTTTAAATTAAGCTTTGTTTACTACTACAGAATTTAGAAGGGATTTTTTTCGAGTCTGCGAAATCTTTTTCCAGTTGCAGGACGGCTGTCTAGAAGATAGCATTCTTTTGCAGGACAAAATTCAATTATGTAGGACAGTGCTTCACTTGATCATTGTAATTTGGGGAATTTTTGCCAGACAGAATTTTTGTCTGACAGAATATAATTTATGATGGTACCGTCGAAATTCGGTGTAGTTAATGTTTAGTTGTGATGTACAGCTCTCTCTAAGATCAGGTTCATTACAATGACACATGCTGCACCAAAACAGAAAAGAGAAATTGTTCACTTTCATGAGTCAGCATAAATATCCTTGATTAGAATCACAAAGGTAGGATTTTCATCCAGATGATAAGTACCTTCTAAATTCGGTGTAGTAATAAACAAAGCTAAAAATAAAATTATCCTGGACAGTGCTCCAGATAGCGTCCGTACAGCCGTAATTTACGGACTTAATTTTCGCAGATACGGTAAAAATTGAAATTTTGTCAGTACCAAAAACGGGAACGAAATGACCGATACGGTTGGGTTACGCTTATTGACCGTAACCTTAACTCATTATCCCCCGAGTGCCGCTAATTTGAGGCAGATTTCTCCGCATGCCACTTTTATGAGGCCCATAATTATTTTATTTACAACGCTTCCCGAGTGCCACGAAAAGTCGTCACACGATTGGTCCACAAAATACGAATTTCTGGCTTTGTTTAAATTTCAACCAATCAAATTCGCGCTTACATCGGTAGTTAGCATATTTTACTACAAAGAAAACGAAAGTAGAACATTTGTTTCCGGAGTTAAATGCAAGTAAACAACGATGGAAATCGATGAAAATCTTGGGGTTTTAAATCGTGATTGTACTGGTGACACGCCAAATTCACAAAATTCCACAATGTATTTAAGCTGATACATCGCTTTGAAACCAGAGTATGTAGCATTTTCATATCTATCTAAGGTCAATAAGGGGAAAGGTTGTGCATTGGGCGCTGACACTTAGTCAAGACTTGCAAGTCTTTATGAGCCAATGTACTCCCCAACCTTCCCTTTTACTTCTGTCTTGCCCATATCTGTCAATAGGCCTGGGTTATTAAGGAGAGGGTGAAGAATAAAATGCAAAATACAGGGGAACCTATGCCCAAATTTTTCACAGGGTTGGACTTAAAAAAGTCTTTTTGTGGGCAAATAGAACAGGTACTGAATCCGAAATCTGGATACTGATTGGCTTAAATTTTGACCAGTACCGTACTGATTGAGAAAAAAATTATCTGGAGCACTGAGTTCATAGATACCATGGAAATGTAATCATGTGAATTTTAATGATTGATCCAATTGTTCAGATATACCAGTTACTTACATTGGCATTAATAATGTTTGCTTCTTTTAAGGATAATTTGTTAAATCCTAGTCTGAGTTGTATTATTATTAGGGTCATAGATACCATCCCAGTCATAAATTTGGTCATAGATACCATAAAATGTTGTATTAAGTTGGTCATAGATACCTTTTATAGTCCTTGTCTGATTTGTATATTATTAAGGTCATAGATACCATTCCTGTCATAAATTTTGTCAATTGTTGTATTAAGTTGGTCATAGATACTAAATATATAGTCCTAGTCTGAGTTGCCAGTCATAAATTTGGTCATAGATACCATAAAATGTTGTATTAAGTTGGTCATAGATACCTTTTATAGTCCTTGTCTGAGTTGTATATTATTAAGGTCATAGATACCATTCCAGTCATAAATTTTGTCAATTATTGTATTAAGTTGGTCATAGATACTTTATATAGTCCTAGTCTGAGTTGTATATTATTAAGGTCATAGATACCATTCCAGTATTAAGGTCATAGATACCATCCCAGTCGTTAATTTGGTCATAGATAAAACATAAAATGTTGTATTAAGTTGGTCATAGATACCTTTTATCATCTTAGTCATAGTTGTATATTATTAAGATCATAGATACCATTTTAGTATTGTAGTCATAGATACCATTCCAGTCATTAATTTTGTAATACACTTTAGACCCGTTATAACGCGCTGGTCGGGGTCCACAAGTCACATGCGCGTTATAGGTGAGGCGCGTAATGCAAATCTACTGAGTCGGACTAGGCTGATCGCAGTTTCTGTAGTGTATTGGTGGGTGGGGAACCTATACGACGTGTGTATTGGCTTAACCAAGCTTGGCAGTTTATCGCAGAGTCCTTGTAAAATGGAATAAACAAAAGTGAAGTATTGCATGTTCCACAGTTTTATCAGTTAAAAACGATCTACAATGATAAAATTTGTTTATTTAGGCCAACATTAAAAAATTGTTGGTTTGCTGTTTACCGACCGAATTTTTCCTGCGACCCAATTATTTTTTTTTTACTTCCAAAAAAAAAAATATTTTTTTCCGACTCGCGCCGGTAAGGTCCGGTTTTTAGTCCTGATGTTTTCGAAATACAATAGGTAGTTTGTGTCGCTCATTTAATTGATCCGTATCAGCCAACCGCTTTCATTTGTACTGCAATTTTATTAAGTGTTTCTTAAACCGATATCAGGTAGACTGGACATCGAGAATTCTGATGTAATACACTTTAATGGACGTAAAAAAGTGTAAACCCATCTAGGACACATCTGACATGGCCGCCGAGAACGTTAGCTAGCATGTTTTCGATAAAAATCAACAAGATCGGCACGGACAAGAGGGCTTATCCGATCATTAAGAACACCATTAGATTCATCGAGTTGCTGGTTCATCTGTTCGATTACTCAGCCGATTGTCTAGACGATGATCTGCTACCTCGGTCTGCATGGGTCAATTTTGAAAAACTTGCGATGGTGTTAGTTGCCTCCTCGGAGAACAGTTTCAAGTAGACCCATATGAAAAAAATAAATATCCTCACAGAATTCGACCCTGGTTTGAAATATGTAACAATCTATATCAATGTAGAGACTTCCAATTCCAATGATGAAAACAACAATACCAATACAGATGCTGGGTTCCAGAAATAACAAAAAACTGTCCAAACCTTTGGATATGGAGAAAGGAAGATTGTCTGGTATGTATGAAGAGGTGGGGCAAGTGCAAAAACTGACCCATTACGGTGTAACATTGAGAATAAGGCTTATCTATAAGTCATTTGTAAACACACACCCAGCCTAGGGGATCTTGAATTTTTGACCAGCAAATTCCTGCTAAAACCTCTGAATTGCCCTTGCTATCTGTTATTTTCATTACACTGATGTTTTTGCATAAAGTGCAAACCCCAGGTAGTTTCCCCGCACTCTGCCCTCTTTATATGCATAAAGCAAACCTCAGGTATTTCCACCACCCTGCAGGGGCAAAACATTCTTGTGCAAACCACAGACTATCCTCTCTTAAAAAAAAAATAAAAAAAATGATTGACCGACCGACCCAGTGTTTTGAAAGGAAAAAAAAAAAAAAAAGACCTACCCACCGACCAGCATAAAAAATTCTGGGTAGGTAAACAGCAAACCAACAATTTTTTAAGGTTGGCCTTACATCAGGAAAACATGTCCGTGAAATGTATACCCCCTTAAACCCCACTTTTATATAGAAAAACTGGGGTAAGCGGGGGTATACCTATTTTTCTTATTTTTGCTTCAAAACATAGATTGTGGGTACTCGTTAGAAACGCCTCGCCGAGGCGGTTCTAACGTGTACCCACAATCTATGTTTTGAGCAATAATAAGAAAAATATCAAAATTTTTCCAGTGATTTTTGTCATTTTTACAACCAAAAAAATTTCTGTATATTGCATGGGCGTGTTTTCGTAATGCAACGTACGATTTTATGTGAAAAGAGCGTCCATGACACCGGGCTTATGTTGCTGTTGTATTGTAGAGTTCCGCCTTTGACTTATTGGCGCACCCGGATATTTTTAACGCGGACAAGAGTCTTTTGCCGATACCGCATTTACAGTTATTTTAATTCGCCTTTCTTAATTGAATTTTCTGATCGAATAGAATTATACAAGATATAGGTGTCCCAATGCTTAGACAATCTTTGGTTTGTGTCGCCGTCGAAAATGAGCAACGTTGCGTTACAGGTGTCATCAATAGCCTACAGCAACCTGTGTTTACTCAAAGTAATGCTACAAGCCTGTGCCACTTTGTTGAATGACATAGATATAGCTGATATTGGTCTCGTTACGGTCTATCGATAATCCCCTAGCTCATTGGGCTTATTTTCACAACTTTTATGGCTTATCTTAAAAACAATGTGTCATCCACGCTTCGCGAACGGTGGATTGTGTAAGTCTAAAAATTACTGACATGGCAATTATCACTCTTGAATATACACGCAGCCGACACAGTTCGTAAACACATTATGCTTTCTATAAGAAAACCTGTTCTTTCAGTTTTAAATATGCAAAAGATAATTAACATTAATTGTTCTCAATGTATAATATAGAGAAACTGTTAGAAAATAGCACCTTGGCAAACGCCTGACAACTGCTTTTAATTTTTTTTCTCTCGAGTACCATAAAGAGAAACTGTAAGAAAACTGAACCTTGTTGAATTCCCTGCAAACGATCTTTTTAACAGTGAATTCATCCGCACATAAACGCCTTAAACTGTAATACAATAAAGGAATATATAAGGGTAAAACGGCGCCTTCACGATTTTTTTTTTTCTCAAAAGTGGGTGGGCGAAATTTTGGGATCCTATGTGCCCTTGCGTTATATCCAACACCGCGTTAATTCAAGGCGCGGTATAGCGGGTCTGTCCTGTAGTTACCATAAAATTTTGTATTAAGTTAATCAGAGATACTTGTAATGCATATTTAAATCGTTTGCTGTTTGTATGTTTAGTATTATCACTATTATGTATGTTTGTATGTAGTTGGTAACAATCCTGTTTCTGCATTTTAAAACCAATAAAGAAATTTGATTTGATTTGATTTGATTTGGATATCCCCAAAGTACTCTTGGTAATTAAAATTATCCAAAGTACTCTTGGTAATTAAAATTATCTATCTTGTCTGGTTTGTATTTGGGATGATAATCTAAGGGACTACATTTTATTAAGAATTTACTTTTGTTCCTTGTTGAAAAAATGAGTGTGTGTGACTTGTGGACTTTCAGAACCTTGTTGTTCAGATACAATTTTCATACCATTGTAAAGTGCAAATATCAAGTTTTCAACTGGGGTTAAAACATCTCAGAACACTTCACACAGAGAGAGAACTATGATAAACATATATCACCACGAATTTCGAAGGTTCCGCCATGACTGGTTCTGTCTCAATATCTGACCGAGTGGTAATTTTCACAAAGACTGCAGTTCATTTGGGTGAAAATCCTACAAACAGGTGATAAAAGTGCAGATTCAGTGACTCATATTGATTTTGCATCACAAAAGAGTACCTTGCCGGCCAGAAAATGTTAATTTGTAGCTACCTATTACCCACGAATACTAATGACAATTATATATCCAGCCTAAAATGTTGGCAGAAATGTAAGAATGAATACCTTATAATGTTTAAAAATAAATTATCTTTATAAAGACGTTAATTCGAGCAGCTGAAATCCTATTATTCTTATTTAATTTCGATAAATTTGTCAGGTGTTGACTTTCAAGTCAGGCCGCCAGATACTGGTACTTGGCTTCAGTTGAATTAAATGGGTGAGTTGAGTTGATACAACTAGGAACCAGTAACGGCTAGGTATAAATTATGAAAACAATATCAAATGCAAGCGAAGAGCTTACACCAACGTCAAATACGTGTTTTGTTTCAGACAAAAACCACCGACGATGTAGTTTTCATTGCTATTTAGATAAAAAAAAATCAGGCCTACGGAACCGCACATCAGTATCCATCTATCCTATCTATCTTCTGATACTTAGTCGATCAATTTCTGATCATCACCTCAGGTGTGGGGTGGGTGGCTAAATTTAAAATTTAGTCAAGGGAGAAAAAAACATTTGGGGTGGGCCATTAAAACTATTTACAAGATATAGATAGAGGCATGCTAAAACACATGCCTCTGGGCCTATGATTAAATAGAAGCCTTAAATTCCTCAATGGTCTTAGATGAGACCACTGAAGAAGGGAGACTATTCCAAACCGAAATAGTTCTGGGGAAAAATGAGTTTTTCAGGGCATCACTATAGGCAAATTGTCTTGTATACTGTAATTCATGCGATGCCCGAGTTCGCCTTAGGTTGGGTGCCGGGGTCAGGTATTTGTCATTATCAAGAGACACTGTACCGGAGTGTATCTTGTAGAAGAAGGTTAAGGATGACCGCTCTCTGCGGGACTGCAGGGATGGCCGCTCTGATACTGAGTCGATCAGTCTCTGATCATCACCTCAGGTGTGGGGTGGGAGGCTAAATTTAGAATTTAGTCAAGGGAACAAAACATTTGGGGTGGGCCATTAAAACTATTTACAAGATATAGATAGAAGCATACTAAAACGCATGCCTCTGTGCCTATGATTAAATAGAAGCCTTGAATTCCTCAATGGTCTTAGATGAGACCACTGAAGAAGGGAGACTATTCCAAACCGGTATAGTTCTGGGGGAAAATGAATTTTTCAGGGCATCACTATAGGCAAATTGTCGTGTATACTATGATTCAGGCGATGCCCGAGTTCGCCTTAGGTTGGGTGCCGGGGTCAGGTATTTGTCTTTATGAAGAGACACTGTACCGGAGTGTATCTTGTAGAAGAAGGTTAAGGAGACCGCTCTCTGCGGGACTCCAGGGATGGCCACTCAAGCTCGTCAAGCATATCACCAACGCTACTGGAGTTCCTCCATCTCCTGCAGGTCCACCTGGTTGCAGTCCTCTGCGCCTTCTCCACCTTAGCAGTCTGAGTTTCATTATAGGGATGCCAAATAGGAGCTGCATACTCAAGCTGAGGGCGAACCAATGTTTTGTATGCAACTTCTTTAGTATGCCTAGGTGCCAATGCCAAATTGCGCCGAAGAAAGCCCAAAGTCTTAGTTGCCTTGCATGTAATTTCCACAATATGTTGACCCCAATCAAGGTTGTCTGTGATAGTTAAACCCAGGTATTTAGCGGACTGAACCTGTTCTAATGTTTGCTGATGCAGTATGTAGCTGAACTGTATATGATTCAGGGGCGGATCCAGGATTTCTGAAGAGGGGGTTCAAATGTGGAAAAGGGGGGTTCGTTTGCCTCATTTTACACAAAATGTCTTGAAATTCTCCATGAAAATGAAATAATCTGGCTCCAGAGGGGGGTTCAAGTGAACCCCTTGAACCCCCTCTAAATCCGCCACTGTGATTGCTTGGGTGTAGCCGAGTCACCCTCGTTGAATGACATTTGCTAACATTAAATTTCATTTGACAAACCATTTCCCATATGGCCAAGCTATTCAGGTCATCTTGCAAAATCTGACAATCCAATGGAGACTTAATGTTCATGTATAAAACACAATCATCAGCAAATAGCCGAACAGATGACCTGATATCATCCGGAAGATCATTAATGAAAATAAGACCTGTCCCAAGACCGATCCTTGCGGGACACCAGATAGAACCGGGACTGGATCTGAGGCTCGACAACAAGAAAACAAAACAAAAACGGTTATAGGATGAACCATGAAACGATCAATTTCCGGTCATCATCTCAGGTTTTCAATAAAAAGAAAATGATCGGTAGCTCTTGATATAGCGAAGAGGTCCCTACAGGATGTTTCCTAAAATAATACCTTGATATCACTGTTGAGGAAATATTTTACCGGTAATATTTTTAATACCGGTTTTTACCCGTATCAATTATTCAACGTTTGCAAATATAACCTTCGTATCATGCAGTTTTGTTCTCCGTGAAAAACGATTCTTGCCGAAAAAAACGTTTTTTATTTCCTTCAAATAAAATGGGAGACAGATACAACATACACAGTCAGCTAGAGCATTTACAATCAAAATATATTGGTATGGTGATTGTTCCAGCTTTATGGAATGAACTTTCAAGTTTCAATTAACTGGATAATGGGACAGTTTTTTATTCGACCAGACTCCAGAGTCGCTTCGCCCAAAGAATTTTCGGCCTGAAGGCTTCATATGTGAATGGATTACTGTTGACACTAGACTCAGACCCTCAGCTGTTGTTTACAATCTTACGTATACAGAGTAGCATTCTGAATGTGTCACACAGTAGTGTTGTGCCGATAGTCGCCAGCTATCGAAAACTTGTGGCCAAAGCTAAAAATCGGCGACTATCGATTGAAAATTTTCACAATCGATTGTCGGTAATAGTTTTGGGCTGAAACGACCCGTTACCGCTCTCGTAACATTCAGTTTATTTGCAGCCAGTTCATACTATAAAATTGTCATCTCGCCTTTTCAGCAACGAATGATAAAATAAATCAACTATGTTCCGATTGTTTTCTGCAGTTTGTTGAGATGCGTGCTTGTCTAATGGTCATGTAACACCCTGAGGTAACACCTTATCAAAAGACGTTAGCCGAAAACAAATATATGACGCGCGCTGTCTATCTTGCACGATAGTACCGCCCACATGGTCATTTGGTCCAGCCTTTCTATTAAATATTCATTACACGTGATCGCTAGCTACCAACGGAGACCAGTATTGAGAATCGCTTCGGTTGACGTCACGGAAATTTACCCATCATTGAAACACGTGAACAATTATGCTGGGTCAAGGTTCAACACAAAAACATGGACAACATTAATTGATTTGACTCGCAAACAATGTCTTTAATCATAGGATTTCGCTATCAAAAGTGGTTAGTAATATTTGTTTTCGCCGACTTGAATTACACATTGAATACTTCATTTCAACACCTCTTTGATCTTCTTGTCAGTTTGTGTGTAATTAAAATTACTGACTTTAAAAACAAAAGCGATGGATGTAAAGAAATTAATTTCTTTCTGCAACTCAAATTTTATTGTATGTTTTTGAAGTGCCAATCGAAAGCATATATACACTCATTCTAAAATAAGCAGCGCACCCCCTGTCTCGGGGTGTTAAATAAAAATTGGAGTGACATTGTTCAGTATATCACCAAGGTTGGCTGTATTTTCAAAATTTGGTACTATCTCCATTTAAACCGAAGTAAGTATGATACCCAGTTATGTTTTTTAAGATCTCTGGTGGTAGTGAATAATGCATGACCCCACCAAAAACGCCATGTCACAAACTGAAATGCAAAAATTCAAAAAACGATAGAATGAACAAATTCTATTTTATCGCGAAACAACATCGTTCGATTTACTTTATTTGACATTATCTTTTGGTAAAAGAAATGGTTATTTTATATCTTGTAAACCAACAAAAATATCAAACATCAAAAATTGAAAAAAGCATGTCACAGAGTTTCTGTAATTTACGTGATGCTATAGAAGATTGTCCAAATCTTAATACTACTTTCTCTTATTGCAGACCAAACTGTGTCAATTAAATAGTTGAATATGTCCTTTATATGGATAACATATGGATTTTTCATTTTGCTTTACTATTTTGGTCAAATATATCTAATCCAACTGCTTAACCATTGCGTCCCTTTTAAGATGTAATCATACGTGACACCATTTTTCTACAAATCCAACATGGTATTTGAAACAAAGTTATATGAATATGAAAGTATGGAGGATGAATACATCTCACAAAAAATAAAGCTAATATGAAACGACCCTAAGGTGTTTTTTTCGGATGCTAAAGTTGAAAATGTAATAAACGTGACAGTAATTTACGTGATGGTACTTACTTTCAAAATGCCAATATGACATATTATATAGCTAAGATTGTGCTTTGAATCAGCGTCAATAAATGTTTTAATGTCCATTTTGTACTTTTCAGTAATTAAGTTTACGGAATATGATGTTTTTTCAAGCAGTGTCACGTAAATTACGCATTTGTCACGTAAAATACAAAGGTAGTTTAAGTATATTTATTAGTTATAGTTGAAACCAGTTGAATCTAAAAGGATCACACCTCCTTCAATCAAAGACATAGCAATTCTACATTTGTTATTCGCATTTGTCCTTTCCAAAATACTGACCAACAGTAAAATATCAGCCCTGAGATTAAAATACATTTTTATCAATATAAAACAGTTTTGTTTTACTAAATAATTACGTGGTTAATTAATCGAAGGATTTAATTCTTGTGCAGACTGGTTCAAATTCCATGCTTCATTTTAAGTTAGCAAAAACTCAAACATATCTAAGTTTAAAAATATTGTAGGTGACTTAAATATTACCGTCACGTAAATTACAGTATTCCGTCACGTATATTACATTTTTATAGAATGTTGTGCAAAAAGTAAGACAATATTAAAAAATGAAATAGGATCACACAAGATTGTCTGTTTGGAGTAAACGTATCCAGATAAAGTCATTCAGATAATATTTAATGCCATTGTGTATCTGTATTGCAAAAATAATCTATGTTGTGGTTTGCAAGTAATTTACGTGACGCTGAATAAAACACGACCTGCCATATAACAAGATGTATTTAGAAAAGTAATTATAAGCTCCGCCACTCATGTAGGACAAATGTAATTATCATTACATGTTTTGATATAATTCTGATGTACAGGTCAGATGTTATTATAGTTGCAAGTTAACAACACTGAAAATTCTGAATCAAGAAGCCTGCATCATACACATATTATCTAACATTTTTCGATAGTAGATATGAAAGGACGTTTATTGTTTGATTTAATCTACTTAATATTGCTCTTTATTTGAGATACTGAAGTCTGCTAGTCAGAGATATACGTTGAGTTTGTGTTACGGTTACATTTAGCGAATATGTAGTGTGTCACGTTGATAACAAAATTGGAATATACCCATCAAGTTTCAAAATAATGTAGAAATTGCAAGAATATCGGGAAGGTGGTGAAATTTTACAGGATGAAGCCTGAATGATCCACAATAGTGATGGTATGTCGAAAAAGTGTAATTCTTAAAGTTTATTTTTCTTCATTTTTTTCTCCAGGATTTGCACCTTATTTTAGAATGAGTGATAATCTCTGCAATGAAATTCGATCTTCATTCAATCATTAAGGCAACATGAGTAAACTTAAGGCAGATTTTGGTACTCTCGAAAAGGAGAATAAGCGTACGAATTATTTTGCTCATTCGTGGGAAACAACGAGCTTACGAAGCTTTTTTTTTTTTTTTTTTTTTTTTTTTTTTTTTTTTTGCCGACGATTTTTTTTTTCTGGTTATCTCTGAAAAGCTAGTAGAACTTCTAGAACCATTCCAGAACGCTACAGAAAGTGTGTCATCTGAAACCAAAATAACTATGCACAAAAAAGAATCTAAAAAAAAAAGTCTGTTTTCTACCGTCTGATAATGGTTTTTCGCAGATATTTTGCAACTGCTTCCATCTAGATGAAATATTTTCTTGGCACAATGGAGCAATTAGTTTGTCGCAAAATGTGCAGCAAAAATTTTGAAAATCGGTT
The DNA here is from genome assembly GCA_964017185.1 of Rugalucina vietnamica. NCBI lineage: Eukaryota > Metazoa > Mollusca > Bivalvia > Lucinida > Lucinidae > Rugalucina > Rugalucina vietnamica. The sequence goes on from OZ024873.1 coordinate 7,348,646, forward strand.
AACAAATAAAAAAGTTCTGGTCAAAAGCATTTTTGAATAGGGAATTTCTGTACAAAAATCTCATGAAAGGGAGGTAAATATTTTCCCGCAAAAATTTGAAATTCTTGGTATTTCATTATGATTGCTCAAAATCATTATGGAATGACACAAATGACTTTCCAGAGACAACATCTTCATGACCGAGTAAAATATTTCGAAAAATACCCATTTTCATGATCATGTATTATCTCCCTTGCCAATGCAAAATCCCTATTCAAAATTCATTTTGGCCATTAAAACTTTATCTGTTAACCGATTTTCAAAATAGTTGCAGGTCCTATTAGGACAAACTAAGATCAAGCTTTTGACACGAAAATAACTTTACTATCATCCACTACACAAAAATATTCTGCGAAAAACCATTATCAGAGGCAAGTTTTTAGACAGTAGTCCATAATCATATAAAGCTATGTAAGAACAGAAAGCATAGGAATAGACACAATTTAATTTAAAATTCCAACCCAGACACCAAGATGGAAAGAAACTGACATAACAAGACAGATAAAACATGAAGTATGACAATGCATATGATAAGAAAGATGACTAGCTCAAGTAAGTAGCCATCACTAGCTTCATTTAAACCAATATAAAACATACAACATAAAGAATCACAGCAGAACCACCTTGGAAATGTCAGTAAAGAATTTGCTGCAGGTTTACTAGAGGCCTATTTATATGTTTTACTGAATCCAAACCTCACCATTAGTTCGCTGTGATTCAATAACAGGAATTTGTCCAGTTCTGCTCCATGTAAATCCACCTTTTCAGAATACTGGAATTTTCTCCGATTAATCGATAATCAATCGATATTAGCTGTCCGATAATCGATAGTGATTTTTCCTTCCGATACCCAACACTATCACACAGCCTCAGTGCCATGCGTGTACTAACCGGGTCCCGGGGAAAAATGTTTTACTTTGCTTATCTTATGTTCTAACGCGAAATTCACTGTGAAAAACTAAAATCTGCTCACCCCAACTTTCCATACTGTTCATAGAGATATGAAATAAAAGCAAGCTGCCTTATCTGCAAACACACAGCTTTACGCTAGAAACTTAACATAATCATTACCGTTGAGTGTATCCAGCTGTCCAGTGGGAGGGAGGGAAGTAGTTAGAGATGGGGTGAGAAAAGTAGGGAGGAAGTTATGGAGGTAGTGTAAGCAGGGAGGGTGATAGGTAGTGTATGGAAGGAAGGAGGTAGGTAGGAAGTGTAGGGAGGGAGGGAAGTAGTTATGTAGCATAGGGGGGAGGTAGTGTAGGGAGAATCAGAATAGTTTACTGGTGACACGCCAAATGACATTATTTCACCAGGGGGTTCGGATGGGGGGGAAAAATTAGTCCCTTGAACGCACGAGTGAAGCGAACTTGGACACACAATCATCTGACATTTCAGCAGTAGAAAACAGAGAGTCAGGGAGGTCATTCCAGTCCCTGATAGTCTGGGGAAAGAAACTACATTTATAGGCCTCTATACTAGCAGATGGAAGCTGAAATGCCTTGGAGTGGCTATTTCTACAACGCCTAGTCTTTGGGATAAGGTCATCTGTAGGTATTCTGGCTTTACCCTTCAGACCTTTGTATAGTAATATAAGTCGATTATCCGTCCTCCTTTTCTTGAGAGATTCCCATCTGAGTTGTTCAAGAATGCCAGTCATACTACCTTAGTAAGGTAGTGTAGGAATTGAGGTAGGTATGGACTATGGAGGGATTGTAGAGAGGGTGGTAAGTAGGAAGTGTATGGGTACTTGGGGAAGGATGGAGGGAGTATAATGTAGTGTAGGGAGTGAGGGAGGTAGGTGGGTAGGTAAGTAGATAGGTAGGTAGTGAAAGTAGGGGAGGTAGGGCGGTAGTGTAGGGAGGTATGTAGGTAAGGAGGGAGGTAGTGTAGGGAGGAAGGTAGGGGTAGTGTAGAGAGTAAGGGAGCCAGGTAGTAAAGGGAGGGAGGTAGGTAGTGTAGAGAGGGTGGTAGGTAGGAAGTGTATGGGTACTTAGGGAAGGATGGAAGGAGGTAGGTAGTGTAATGGCATGTAGGGAGTGAGGGAGGTACTAAGGTGGGTAGGTTAAGTAGATAGGTAGGTACTAGGTAGTGAATGGAGGGGATGGTAGTGTAGGGAGGTATGTAGGTAAGGAGGGAGGTAGTGTAGGGAGGGAGGTAGGGGTAGTGTAGAGAGGGTGGTAGGTAGAAAGTGTACGGATACTCAGGGAAGGATGGAGGGAGGTAGGTAGTGTAATGTAATGTAGGGAGTGACTCAATACACACACCATCGTATAGTGTAAATCAGGGTCAGGGTAACTAGTGATTGATCACCTTCTTTTTGAAATTTTCTATTTCAAACATTGGCCAATTTGGAATGTATGCACACTTCAGAAAGAATAATTATTGTTTATTATTTTCCATAACACACAATTCAGAAATAATCCACGATTTTAAAGAAGTAAAGCAGAGAATAAACCTGGGTAAAATGCATAAAATTCTGTAAAAAAAAAAAATAAAAAAAAAAGTGTTGAAAAAATCACAGAAATTGCCTATAAGCATGATAAGTCGCAGTGTTATCTCATAAAATTTGGTGAGTGCTCTGTATTTGTTTGGTATGAAGTGGTGTTGAAATTGTAACCAGTCTGACCAAATGAAAATCTTTTCATCTCAGAGAACTTTTTAAACATTCATAGCTTTTACATATTAAAATCTTACCAAGATCCCATCTTCCTGAAGGGCTAGAAATTAAAAGACAGACATGCTACTGAAATGATAATTCACACTCATATGGTAATGTGGTGTATTTTCTGTTTAGGCAAATATGAGATTTGCTTCAATTATCGTTTTGGAATAAATAGCTGATTACCCCAAACGTCTGAGATGTCCATTGTGACCGAATGTAAAGGTCTCACCTAAAAGCAAAAGGAACTGTAGCGATAATGTATAAAAACTGGGAATGTGGGACCAGGTCAGTCGCCAATTTCTTTTCTAAGGAGTGAAAAAAAGAGTCAGCCCAAATTACGACGTCACTTTCTCTTGGCTTCAACTTGTATAATAAGTTAGCTACCTAAAATTTTGCATACAAACAACATTTTTAGCTCGCCTGCACGAAGTGCACAGAGCTATTGTTGTCACCTCGGTCATATCCGTTTACGTTTACGTGTACGTCCGCGTCACACTTTCGGTTAAAGTTTTTAAAATTGTTATATCTTGATAGTCACTGACCAGAAATCATTCATATTTGGAACATTGCTGCATATGAGGGTCCTCTGTGATTTAGTGTGAAGGGACCCGTGGGGTCGTGCCTGGGGGTGGGGCTAGAGGTCAATATCTAGAACACCTTTGTACAATGCTCAGATGCTGTGTTAGTTTCTCATCAACTGTAAAGCCTAGAACTGTCAAACCTTACATATGACTTCTCCTCGATGTCCCGACTCGGCACCCACATTGACCTACTGACCTTGACCTATATTTCATGCTCCAGTGACTTTGTCATTTTTTAAGCCAACCCTTAATATCTCATCAACTATAAAGCCTACAACCATCAAACCTTGCATATGGCTTCTCCTCGATGTCCCGACTCGGCACCCACATTGACCTACTGACCTTGACCTATATTTCATGCTCTAGTGACTTTGTCATTTTTTAAGCCAACCCTTAATATCTCATCAACTATACACAGTGCTCCAGATAGCGTCCGTACAGCCGTAATTTACGGACTTAATTTTCGCAGATACGGTAAAAATTGAAATTTTGTCAGTACCAAAAACGGGAACGAAATGACCGATACGGTTGGGTTACGCTTATTGACCGTAACCTTAACTCATTATCCCCCGAGTGCCGCTAATTTGAGGCAGATTTCTCCGCATGCCACTTTTATGAGGCCCATAATTATTTTATTTACAACGCTTCCCGAGTGCCACGAAAAGTCGTCACACGATTGGTCCACAAAATACGAATTTCTGGCTTTGTTTAAATTTCAACCAATCAAATTCGCGCTTACATCGGTAGTTAGCATATTTTACTACAAAGAAAACGAAAGTAGAACATTTGTTTCCGGAGTTAAATGCAAGTAAACAACGATGGAAATCGATGAAAATCTTGGGGTTTTAAATCGTGATTGTACTGGTGACACGCCAAATTCACAAAATTCCACAATGTATTTAAGCTGATACATCGCTTTGAAACCAGAGTATGTAGCATTTTCATATCTATCTAAGGTCAATAAGGGGAAAGGTTGTGCATTGGGCGCTGACACTTAGTCAAGACTTGCAAGTCTTTATGAGCCAATGTACTCCCCAACCTTCCCTTTTACTTCTGTCTTGCCCATATCTGTCAATAGGCCTGGGTTATTAAGGAGAGGGTGAAGAATAAAATGCAAAATACAGGGGAACCTATGCCCAAATTTTTCACAGGGTTGGACTTAAAAAAGTCTTTTTGTGGGCAAATAGAACAGGTACTGAATCCGAAATCTGGATACTGATTGGCTTAAATTTTGACCAGTACCGTACTGATTGAGAAAAAAATTATCTGGAGCACTGTATACAGCCTACAACCATCAAACCTTGCATATGGCTTCTCCTCGATGTCCCGACTTTGCACCCACATTGATCTAGTGACCTTGACCTATATTTCGTGCTCTAGTGACTTTGTCATTTTTGAAGCCAACTCTTAATATCTCATCAACTATAAAGCCTACAACCATCAAACCTTGCATATGGCTTCTCCTCGATGTCCCGACTCGGCACCCACATTGACCTACTGACCTTGACCTATATTTCATGCTCCAGTGACTTTTTCAATATTAAAGTTTTTAGAAGTCTATATCTCTTGAACATGTTGATGGATCAAGTTGATACTTTGCATGTTGGTAGATATTGGTCTGAAGTTTTATGCAGTACCATCATGACCCACCCTTGGTGACCTTGAGGTCAAGGTCACAGACTTAGAATTTTTTTGTTAAAGTTTTCGGTTAAAGTTTTTAGAAGTCTATATCTCTTGAACATGTACATTGATCAAGATCATACTTTTTATCGCACCTGCTTATAGCAGGGTGCGATATAGGAGTCCAAATTTCTGTCCGTCCGTTCGTTCGTTCGTTCGTCCGTTCGTCCGTCCGTCTGTCCGTCAACATTTACGTCGAAGTTTGGTTTTCTCGACATCAGAGATAGCTGCAAGTCTGAAACCTTGCATAGTAATTGTCCTTGACATACCCTTCAAGCATGCACCTTAACCCTGTGCCCTTGACCTATATTTCACGGTCCACTGACTTTGAAAATTTTTACGTCGAAGTTTGGTTTTCTCGACATCAGAGATAGCTGCGAGTCTGAAACCTTGCATAGTAATTGTCCCTGACATACCCTTCAAGCACGCACCTTAACCTGGTGGCTTTGACCTATATTTCACGGTCCACTGACTTTGAAAATTTTTACGTCGAAGTTTTGTCAACATTTACGTCGATGTTTGGTTTTCTCGACATCAGAGATAGCTGCGAGTCTAAAACCTTGCATAGTAATTGTCCTTGACATACCCTTCAAGCACGCACCTTAACCCGATGCCCTTGACCTATATTTCACGGTCCACTGACTTTGAAAATTTTTACGTCGAAGTTTGGTTTTCTCGACATCAGAGACAGCTGCGAATCTGAAACCTTGCATTGTAATTGTACTTGACATGCCCTTCAAGCACGCACCTTGACCTGGTGCCATTGAACTATATTTCACGGTCTGTTGACTTTGCCCGATGCAGGTGCGATATCGACCTCCGCGGAGTTCTTGTCATGTTGGTAGATATTGGTCTGAAGTTTTATACTGTACCATTATGACCCACCCTGGGTGAACTTGAGGTCAAAGTCATGGCCTTAGAAATTTTTGGTTGAAGTTTTGGGTTAAAGATTTTTGAAGTCTATATATCTCTATGTTGATGGATCAAGTCGAAACTTTGCATGTTTGTGGATATTGGTCTGAAATTTTATGCTGTACCATCACAACCCACCTGATCGACCTTGAGGTCAAGGTCATTGGTCATAGATTTTGATAAGTTTAGTGGCAAAGCACAAGTCAGGCGAGCTACGCTGTCCTGCGACAGCTCTTATTTTCTATACAATGTTCTTTTAAGGGCTTTTATTGAATATTGATCTAGTTTGTCTATTGCAGGCACTGGTCATGCGGACACCAACAAATGGGAGTGGTTAACCAATCAGCATAGAGACAGCAGCTCCTCCTACCTCGGACATTTTGACATGCTCAACTATTTCTCATTGGCTGAAAATGAGGCAAAAGCACGAGTGAAGTTCAACCTCCTAGAGAAAATGGTACAGCCTTGTGGACCCCCACCAGAAAGAGTTGAAGATTAGCACCATTCAACAAAAACTGTTTGGAGAGGATCAGAGGAACTGATGTGTATTGTAACAATGGGCAGCTTTGTTCATTTTAATGGTACTTTCAGGGCTGTGGAAAAATATACTTGTCTGACAAGGTGACGACTATACATTATTTCATGAAAAACAAACTAATTTAATAAAAAAAAATTGTATCTCATGCTAATTGATTTATGCTTATGCATGCCTTTGGACACAAACTATTGAAGAAAACATGACAGAAACTTTGGATGAAACACTAAGCATACATATTGTTTTTGCATTACGAAAACTTGCCCATGCAATAATCAGATATTTTTGAACTTTAAAAATTGAAAATTTTCAGCTGAAATTTTTTTTATATTTTTCTTATTTTTGCTCAAAACATAGATTGTGGGTACACGTTAGAACTGCCTCGGCGAGGCGGTTCAAACGAGTACCCACATTCTATGTTTTGGAGCAAAAATAAGAATAATAGGTATACCCCTGCATACCCCAGTTTTGCTATATAAAAGTGGGGTTTAAGGGGGTACACATTTCACGGACATGTTTTCATGATGCAATATCACAGTTGTTGTTTTAGAAATTAAGAATATTTCACTTGTCCAAGGACAAGCAGATCTTAAAAATCCTCTGTGCACAATAGAAATACCTTGTATGCAAAGCTTGTGTTTTGAGGCAATAAAAGCTTTCATTAAACACACTACAGAATGCTTAGTTTAATTTTGATGGCAATGAACATAGAATTCTGAGAAAACAACAGTTAAAATTGATACCAGCTGTATAAGAACTGTTTAAAGAAAACCAGTTCCACCAGAAGCACACAGACCAGGCCCCGAGGTTATAAAACTTTTTAGCTCGCCTGTACGAAAGTACAGGAAGAGCTATTGCAGTCACCCCGGCGTCGGCGTAAGCGTCCGCGTTAGCGTCGGCGTTGCTCAAAATGTTAAAGTTTTTATCGCACCTGCTTATAGCAGGGTGCGATATAGGAGATCAAATTTCCGTCCGTCCGTACGTTCGTTCGTCCGTGCGTTCGTCCGTTCGTCCGTCAACATTTACGTCGAAGTTCAGTTTTCTCGACATCAGTGATAGCTGCGAGTCTGAAACCTTGCATATTAATTGTCCTTGACATACCGTTCAAGCACGCACCTTGACCCAGTACCCTTGACCTATATTTCACGGTCCACTGACTTTGAAAATTTTTACGTCGAAGTTTGGTTTTCTCGACATCAGTGATAGCTGCGAGTCTGAAACCTTGCATAGTAATTGTCCTTGACATACCCTGCAAGCACGCACCTTGACCCGCTGACCTTGACCTATATTTCACGGTCCATTGACTTTGTTAATTTTTACGTCGAAGTTTGGTTTTCTCTGCATCAGTAATAGCTGAGAGCATGAAACCTTGCATAGTAATTGTCCTTGACATACCCTTCAAGCACGCACCTTGACCCGCTGACCTTGACCTATATTTCACGGTCCACTGACTTTGTTAATTTTTACGTCGAAGTTTGGTTTTCTCTGCATCAGTAATAGCTGTGAGCGTGAAACCTTGCATAGTAATTGTCCTTGACATACCCTTCAAGCACGCACCTTGACCTGCTGACCTTGACCTATATTTCACGGTCCATTGACTTTGTAAATTTTTACGTCAAAGTTTGGTTATCTCTGCATCAGAGATAGCTGCGAGTGTGAAACCTTGCATAGTAACTGTCCTTGACATACCCTTCAATCATGCACCTTGACCTGCTGACCTTGACCTATATTTTACGGTCCATTGACTTTGTTATATATTTATGTCGAAGTTTGTTTTTTTCTGCATCAGTGATAGCTGCGAGTGTGAAAGCTTGCATAGTAAATGTCCTTCACATACCCTTTCAGAACACACCTTAACCTGGTGCTCTGGACCTATATTTCATGTTTTTAGTTATTTTGCCCGATGCAGGTGCGATATCGACCTCCGCGCAGTTCTTGTTGGTTAAAGTTTTTATGAGTCTATATCTCTTGAAGTTGTGGATGGATCAAGTTGATACTTTGCATGTTAGTAGATATTGGTCTGAAGTTTTGTGCTGTACCATCATGACCCACCTGGGTGACCTTGAGGTCAAGGTCACGGACTTAGAAATTTTGTGTTTAAGTTTTTGGTTAAAGTTTTTGTAAGTCTATATCTCTTGAAGTTGTTGATGGATCAAGTTGATACTTTGCATGTTGGTAGATATTGGTCTGAAGTTTTGTGCTGTACCATCATGACCCACCTGGGTGACCTTGAGGTCAAGGTTACGGACTTAGAAATTTTGTGATAAAGTTTTTGGTTAAAGTTTTTGTAAGTCTATATCTCTTGGATATGTAGATGAATCAAGTTGATACTTTGCATGTTGGTAGATATTGGTCTGAAGTTTTGTGCAGTACCATCATGACCCACCTGGGTGGCCTTGAGGTCAAGGTTACGGACTTAGAAATTTTGTGTTAAAGTTTTTGGTTGAAGTTTTTATAAGTCTATATCTCTTGGATATGTAGGTGGATCAAGTTGATACTTTGTATGTTGGTACATATCTAGAGGTCTGAATTTTTATGCTGTACCATCATGACCCACCTGGGTGACCTTGAGTTCAAGGTCACCAAGGTCACAGACTTTGAAATTTTATGTTAAAGCTTTTGCTTAAAGTGTTTTGAACTGTATATTGCTGGAACAGGTGGATGGATCTTGTTGATACTTTTCCGAGGACATTAATTTTATGTTTTAGCATCTTGACTCACATGTGGTCAAGGTCGCAGGCTTAGAAATTTTATTTATATCAAGTGTATGTAGATGGATCAAATTGAACTTAGCATGTTGGTAGTTTTATGCTGTACCATCATGGCCCACCTGAGTGACATTCAGGTCATTGTCTTTGGTCATAGATTTTAATAGATTTAGTGGCAAAGCACAAGTCAGGCGAGCTGAGACTAAAATTTATTCAGCTCATAAATGTTAAAATGCCAATGTTAAAATGCCAACAATTTTTGGCATATTAACATTTATGAGCTGGATAAATTACTAGTTGTTGACTACTGAACCTGAATTTTCCACTCGTTACGGTTATTTCAACATTTAGGAGCAATTGAAATTTCATGGTCAGCTGAGCTGAGCTTGAAAAAAGTTTTATAACCTCAGGCCCAGGACAGTCTCTCAATATCTTGGACTTAATAGGAAATGAGCCGCGACGCGAGAAAACCGGTCTTCGGGGTTTCCGACCAGGTCCGACACAAACCGGCCTGTACAAGCTCAGAAAAGAGCTAGAAGCTTGAAGTTTCGGATTTAAGAATGAGAGGAATTGTACTATCCGTGTAGCGAAAACAAAGGCGCTGATCAGCTTCGCGGTTACCGCGAAGCTGATCTGCGCCTTTGTTTTCGCCTAGGCAAAAATCCGGTTTTCTCATGATGCGGCTCAAATTATAGAGGGGGTTGGGTTTACAATCCTGCAAAATTATGTGAGCAGCAACACGAGAAAACCAACATTGTAGTTTCTGACCAGGTCCGACTAAAACCAGGCTGTACAGCTACTGATGATGGCTAGAAGCTGTAAATTTTGAATTTAGAAAGCAGAGGAATTGTACTATCCCTGTAGCGAAAACAAAGTTGTTGATCAGCTTCACGATTACCATGAAGCTGATCCGCATCTTTGTTTCTGCATATGCAATATGTTGGTTTTCTCATGACGCAGCCCATGACTCTTTCTGAGCACTGATTTGTGACTTTGTTTTTCAATTTTGCATAATGCGAAAATGTTTCTCAAACCATTGCTAGAATATTTTTAATTTTCATGTCATTTTGTAAATATACTTTCATTTGATAAAGAAAAAAGCCACATAATGAATGTGTTTGTTATTTTGTTAGTACCATGTGCTCACAGCAGAAACAGTCACTTCCTCTCCAAAAAAAATATTATTTTTCATTATGCCTTAAATGTTGCAGTCAATAATTTTTAGTCTGGCAGACTGCACAAAGTGCAAAGAGCAAAATTTGCAATTACTTGGGCTGTCCACATTTTTGTGTGCATACTATTTCAACTTGACAACCACTAATCAGCATTTCATGATTTATATGTGCCCGTCCATTTTCATACAATCCCTTTATATTTGTAATGCATGACATTTTTTTCGCTAGAAGTATCAGTCCATATGAAACATCCAAAACCTTTCAGCATTTGTGTTTTATAGTACAATGCTGTTGTTTCCTTTAAACCAGTGTTGTGTCCTAACGTATACCCACAATCTTATTCAATCGAAGCTATGGGCCTCAATAAAAAATATTTAGAAAAATAATGAAGTATTCAATTTTTACAGCTGTAAGGCTAAACCTATGGACATGTTTTCAGCATGTATGAAATATTTCAAACCTCCGGCTCTTTTAATACCAGCTTCTCAGAGACACCCTGGCCTCGAGCTCAACTCAGCTGAGCATAAAATTTAAACTGGTCATATATACAAAAATAGCTCAACTTGAAATTGAAGGTACAGAATGACAAAGACTTATTTATCCTGCTTATAAATGTTAAAATGCCAACAATTGTTGGCATTTTAACATTTTATTAGCAGGATAAATTTTAGTCTCAGCTGAGCTGAATATGAAAAAAATTTTATAACCATGGGGCCAGGTTAACTTCTGTGGAAGCAGAACCACGGTAGGTAACCAAAACAGATCCTTTCAGAGGAAATGTGCGTTGCCTGTTCCTTTCGGATGAAGGGACGGTTCCTTTCGGAGGAAAACGCCAGTATCGTCGTGGTTGTGTAAAGAGAAACGATTTTTTGAGGTTTTACCGTGAAAAGTAAGAACAAAACGTATGCGCACGTAATGACGTGGTAATCAAGGTACAATCTCAGCGCTTTCTTTATGTGCACAAACATTTCGTTATTGTTCACGAGATAAATATGTTGGCCGAGAACTGCATTTTGTGACGACAGCCAGGTGAAAACCCTTGAAAATTGGGAAAATGTCATTGATCAAAACGTTTTAGCACTTCTTGTCACTAGATATTGTATTTGCCAATCTGAAATTAAATAAATAAAGTGGAAGTATACTTGTACTTGATAAATAAACATGAAAAACAACCTTTGTTGGCGGTAATGGTTCCTCAAGGAGACGGGCACAGGATCCTTTCGGAGCTGAGGCTATGGATTCTTCAGGAGGAAATGTGCTTACAGGCATTACCTTTACATGATGATATCACTTCCGAGTTATTCTTTCAATCACTGAAAATGATGACGGGTAACAAAATGTTTGGTACTACACGTACGCACTGTAAATAACTTAGACGTGTAAAATTAAGAGTGTTTGGGATACTTTGTCAAAAATAAGGTCGAAAAGAGAAATCTTTGTGATATTTTCATTACTCCAAAATTCTTTTTAATACGTAGACATTCCGCACTGTAACAAACGAGTTTTTATTTATAAACTTTAAGGACAGGAAGTAAGTAAAGAAGGTCCAGGAATTGCAGATGTCTATAAATAGATCAGGGGAAACAATAGTAGAATTAGCGACTCAAAGCTGAAAATCGTTTGATTTTACTAGTTTTGTAGGCTATTTTATGTTTTTACTAGAAGTTTTTTGCTGCTCGCTAAAATAAAAAAGAATCACACGATTAACACCAAATAATGCAGCTACATAGGTGAATTACAAAATTCACAATCACTTAGCCCTTTGTTTAAATGCAACTAATGCTGTCACGGAAATGGAGCGAGGTCACGAAGTGCAGGTTTGCTAGACAGTGCAAATAGAAAATATGGCAATAAGACTTTGACACGTACAGCCCCTTAAATGTTTATTTTTCGGTACACATGTTTTTGATCAAGCCTTTCCTGGAGCATGTCTTATATTAGGGAACCACTGGACGGTATTGCTGGATTGTAGGTGTCTACAGACAAATGATTTGTTTTCTCCTTGATCAGCGCGTTTAGGACTGCGGCGACTTGAATGAAATGACAGTATCAGTGGCTATAAAAAGGTAGAGCTAGTGAATATGCCATTCAGATATGCTTTAGTAGTAAAATTTCTCCTAAAGGATCCGGTGCCAGATACTCTGATCACAGCCGGTGCCAAAAATCACAACTTCAGGCGTGCTCCGAAAGGATCCGTTTCTACATGACTTTCTGGTGATGGTTAATATTTTACTTTTTGTAAGCGAATTAGTGTATTTTGATTGAGTTTTACTGTGTACTAGTACAAGAAATATATATTATATTGTATTTCGAAGACATTTCGTTGCAAATATCTTCATTTGCGATTAAACAAGCGGTTTTGAGCGCAGCCTTTACTGTCGCATTCTTAAACAATGGTACTTATTTCATTTAAAACGGCGAAAACAAAGAAGCACATTGCGAATTTTCGCTTCAGCTACCGAATGCAATCTGTTGTGCATTACGTGGACTATTTATCTGAGGATATCACCCAAGGGTTGTTTATGTTTCTAGCGTCTAAACGTCTTCGTCTACCAATTTCCTCTGAAAGGAACCGTCCCTTCCTCCGAAAGGAACGGGAAACGCATATTTCCTCTGAAAGGATCCGTTTTGGTTACCTACCGTGAGAACTATAACTGGTCTGTTGGGTTTGTTTGTAGTGTGTTTAACCTGCCAGTCAACAGTTTTACAATTATGTCGAGACAGCAACTGCCTTGTGGATGTTATCCTGTAAACGGGGACAGAGTGTCTTGCTCCAGGAAACAAACAGGCCCCGAGGTTATGAAACCTTTTTCATGCTCAGCTAAGCTGAGACTAAAATTTATCCTGCTCATAAATGTTGAAATGCCAACAATTGTTGGCATTTTAACATTTATAAGCAGGATAAATTACAGGCTTTGGAGTTCTGAGCCTTCAATTTCAATATATTTAGGCTATTTCTGTATTTATGAGGAATTTAAATTTCAAGCTCAGCTGAGTTGAGCATGAAAAAAGTTTTATAACCTCTAGGCCAGGTGGGGTTGTAACCTAGGATCTCTTGATTCAAGAGTGTGACACTGTACCAATCAGCCACCGCCCCGCCTCCTGTTGTACTTGGTATATGTACTACGCTGTATGAAAGAGAAACTGTTTTTGGATTTGAAATCAAAAGATTTATTTATATGCCAATTTTAATTATGAAAACATACTGTCAATAATATCAAAACAATGAAGCACATGAATGCAAATAAATACAATCATAATGCAAAACACGAGACATATGTTTTAGTCATTGATAACTTTCCAAACTGTTTTGAACAAGCAGAACTAGAATTTGTTTTCTATGTGAAAACTGATGTCTCCCCCCTTTCTAAGTGCATGTCCAAAATATGCAAGCAAGATATATAGTTCTTGTGAATCACATATCCTGTCATTCTGTTTTATAAGTGTACCAAATTTCATTGAAATATCTCTTACAGTTTTCAAGTTATAGATGGGGGCACGAAAGTGTTTGGAAAATAATCAAAGGGAAATAACTCCAAAGATATGAAAGCAAGAGTAATGATTCTTGTGCATCATGCTTTATAAGTGTACCATGTTTCATTGAAAAATCTGACAAGAAATTGAATGAAAAATAATCAAAGGGAAATAACTCCAAAGATATGCAAGCAAGAGTTATGGTTCTTTAGCATGACACATCATCTCATCGTGCTTTATAAGTGTACCAAGTTTCATTGAAATATTTCTTATGGTTTTCAAATTATAGAGTGGACATGAAATTGTATGGAAAAATAATCAAAGGGAAATAACTCCAAAGATATGAAAGCAAGAGTTATAATTCTTGTGCATGACACATCGTCTCATCATGCTTTATAAGTGTACTAAGTTTCACTGAAATTTCTCTTACGGTTTTCAAGTTATAGGGTGGACACGAAATTGTATGGAAAATAATCAAAGGGAAATTACTCCAAAGATATGCAAGCAAGAGTTATGGTTCTTTAGCATGACACGTAATCTCATCGTGCTTTATAAGTGTACCAAGTATCATTGAAATAACTCTTATGATTAGCGGACACGAAATTGTATGGAAAATAATCAAAGGGAAATAACTCATAAAATACTCAAGCCAGAGTTATGGGTCTTTTGCATGACACATCGTCTGATCATGCTCAATAAGTGTACCAAGTTTTATTGAAAAATCCTAAACGGTTTTCAAGTTATACAGCGGACACGAAATTGTATCGAAAATAATCAAAGGGAAATAACTCCAAAAATACTCAAGCCAGAGTTATGGTTCTTGTGCATGACACATCGTCTCGTCGTGGTCTACAAGTGTATTTAGTTTCATTGAAAAATCCTTAACGGTTTTCAAGTTATACAGCGGACACGAAATTGTATAAAAAATAATCAAAGGGAAATAACTCCAAAAATACTCAAGCTAGAGTTATGGTTCTTGTGCAAGACACATCGTCGCGTCGTGGTCTACAAGTGTACCAAGTTTCATTGAAAAATCTTTAACGGTTTTCAAGTTATACAGCGGACACGAAATTGTATCGAAAATAATCAAAGTGAAATAACTCCAAAAATACTCAAGCTAGAGTTATGGTTCTTGTGCATGACACATCTTCTCATCGTGGTTTACAAGTGTACCAAGTTTCATTGAAAAATCTTTAACGGTTTTCAAGTTATAGAGCGGACACGATTTGTGACGGACAGACAGACAGACAGACGCACGGGGAAAAACAATATGTCTCCCGACCCTGTCGGGGGGAGACATAATTCTTAGCATGCAGAGTTAACTTCTTCCCATATTTAATAGGGATCATGTGTTTTTCGTTGTTTATTAACATTTGCTGAGGCCTGAAGAAGTTGTTTTCCAGTTTTAGCCGTTCGGGCCAAGAATATAAAGTCCAAGAGCCCTAAAAATCCACATGAATTTTATATATACTATGCACAATAAAATAAGCAATTTTCGTTACATATGCCAGCCTCTTCACACAATGAATAAATTTATTTCTTTTGGAATATAGGCATATAAGTGGCAACCTTTCAACAAGAACTTTCAAGCGAAAAAAATCCAAAACATCAAAAGTTACAGCCATACAGATGTGACGTCACAATTAAAAACATGATCAAAACTGACAGGTGCTTTAAGTGGGAAACCAGAGTCATGCAAAAGCAACTGTTTAGTCATCAAAACAGAAAAAAACAAAAAGCATTTCCAAACAAAAATTTATTGTCGAGAAATAAATATTGTAAGTTTTTGAATTTGACATTTTTCTCTGGCTTCCACATAATCCCCTTTATACAGAATTTTAAGTTTCTAAGTAGAATTTCCTGAAAACGGCACTGAGTTTAAATGCCTGCTGCATATAAATATGTGAAAAGAAGGAAGATTTGCAAAATTCCCTTTCGTGACTTCAAAACATGAGCTAAAATAATAAGAATAATGTCAGCGATATCTCACTCGCATGACGCGCTGCGGCTCAAGAAATTTACCAGTTTTACTCGCAAAGGTATTGGCTACATCCCGCTTCATTTATATTGTTTTGATTTTTCAAAATTCATGGAAACCAAGTAACCCAAAATTTAGATGATTTCGACCATATGACGGCACACTGACGTTATTTTTTCGGTGGGAAAAGCGTGTAGTGCCAAAGCCCAGTTTCATTTGTCACATAATCAACAGCGTTGATAAACAAGAGTTGAAAAGGGTTGGCTTGTTGAACTGAACAAAAGTCAGTTGTTTGCTTTGTGTTCAATGGTTGTGAATTTTGCAGTGTCACCCTTTCTGTATTTCTTGGTTGTTCCAAAAGCCTCTTTAAAGGATGGCGTTTTTAAATTCATTGTATCATGTGCCTAAGACCCTGTTCTTGTCATTTACATTAAAGAAATGTCCATAGTTGCTCTACGATGAGCAAACACATGAAGCATTAAAAATTGCTAAATTTATTGTGCTTAGTATATTTAACATGTTTAAAGTGTTTTTTCTGTTATTAAAATGTGAGCATTATAATGTATCATTGGATTTCTTTTTGATTTTAGATGTCTTTTTTTTTATCAACATCTAGTAACAGAGCTACATGTACAAAGATAGTTTTATACACTCATCTCAGAGTGTAATAATGTCATGCATGTAACTCCATATTCCAC
The DNA here is from genome assembly GCA_964017185.1 of Rugalucina vietnamica. Classification (NCBI taxonomy): domain Eukaryota; kingdom Metazoa; phylum Mollusca; class Bivalvia; order Lucinida; family Lucinidae; genus Rugalucina; species Rugalucina vietnamica. The sequence goes on from OZ024873.1 coordinate 7,365,088, forward strand.
TTTAAAATGAATTAAATATGTAAATAAAACATTTTCTGGAACCTAAACAATAGCATCTTAACTTGCAACACACAAATGTAGACATGGTTCACTGAAAAATGGCCAACAATAATTGAACCGCCACAACAGAAAATCAAACCAACAATCTGAATATGTGAAAACAAAGAAGCAGGGCAGCTTTGCTGATCAGGGCCTTTGTTTCCGCTGCATGGATAGTAAAATCCCTCTTCTTAAATCCAAAATTTCAAGCCTCTAGCCTGCTTCTGTGACTGTGCAGGCCGGTTTGTGTAATACCTGGTCAGAATCCCAAATTGTTGGTTTTCTCATGCTGTGTTACGATACGATGATCTTTCATCCATGATCAGGTGGCTGGGAACTTGTCAAACTTGTTGACTTTAATGTGGTAAAACCAAAGACCTACATCAGGCTACATGTACCAGCAAACTTTCACTTTTCTAATTGCCCTCAACTTGTGAATCCAATAAAATAAATTCTCTCGTGTAAGAATCATTTTATATGAGTCAAGTTGTGAGACATGCAAAAACATTCTGCAGTTGAGTTCAGCCCTGCAGATCTGCGTTTTTGTTTTTGCTGTGTACACAAATACATCTGTGTCCCAAATCTGAAATTTTAACCCTGTAAAGGCCAGCTTGTGTTGGACCTGGTCAGGAAACCTAAAACGATCATTTGAACTGCTGCATCAGAAAACCAACACTCTGCATATGCGAAAACAAAGATGCAGATCAGCTGTGCAGTAACTGCACAGCTGATCAGTGCCTTTGTTTTCGTTCCACAGATAGTGCAACAGCCCTTCTTTCTCAATCTGAAACTTCATCCTAGCTATTTTGTGTGGCCGTACATCCTGGTTTGTGTCAGGACTGGTCTGAAACCCACACTTGATTTTCTCAAGCAAAGAACATTTATGTTTGACATGCAGTATGATATACACTAATGAAAAGAACCAAAAAATTTATCACCCACTTTCAGTCTGTCGTACTGAAAGATAACTCTTTGTTACAACCAAAATTATCCCACTTTGAGACATGTAGTGAAATGCAAAGAAAAGATAAATACACACGTACATGTAACATATGAGCCATGAGATGAGAAAACTGGTCTTTTGGGATTCTGACCAGGTCTGACACAAATCAGCCTGTGCAGCCACAGACGATGGTTAGAAGCTTGAAATTTCATTTATAAGTAAAAACAAAGGAACTGATCAGCCATGCAGTATCTGCACCTTTGGTTTTGGATAGGCAAAATCTGCTTTTCTCATGATGCGGCTCATATATGATAAATACATGTGCTGAAAGGACAATAATTACATGCACTCAATTCTCCATAGAAACAGGTTGTGGGTATTCGGTAGAAGCACACTGAACATGGGCGGTTGGCACTCATTACATGTGCCTTACTATAGAGAGACCCACAATCTGTTTTCTATAATTATATCAACAGCAACTGGACAACACATAAACAATTTGGGCCGCGTCATGAGAAAACCTGATTTTAGCCTATGCGAAAACAAAGGTGCAGATCAGCTGTGCAGTAACTGCACAGCTGATCAGCACCTTTGTTTTTGCTACATCTCTTCTTCAATCCGAAATTTGAAGCTTCTAGGCTGCTTCTGTGACTGTACAGGCTGGTTGTGTTGGACCTGGTCAGAAACCCCGAAGACCGTTTTTTCTCATGCCGTGGCTCATTTGATATACCATGCATGCTTTGATACTATGGCATAATGCCCTTATTACAAGTGTTATCATCAGCAAAAATTTGTGAAGCCAAGTAGGCCTTATATCAGCCGCATCATGCAAAAACTGTCATTTTGCATATGGAAAAATAAAGACTCAGATTAGCTGTGACTTTGTTTTTGGTTCAGCTAAGTACAATCCCTCTTCTTCATAACTCTAAATCGTTTCTAGCCTTCTTTTGTGACTGTACAAGCCTGTTGATGAAGGACCTGGTCGGAAACCCTAAGACTGGTTTTCTCATGACAAGGCTCATTATAGACCCTAGCCCTTCAGCCTCCAATTGTCATTAAGTATGCTCCTTATCCCTTCTTCTGCCAGTCAGTCAATCATAAATCAATCGCTCAATCACTTATCAACCACTTTCACATGCTGATCAATCACTTTCATCACTGTCATAATCATCCTCAGAATCAAACGAGTCCTCATCCTCGTCATCATAAACACGATGATGATGAAACTGTGCGCCTTGGTTGTCCGTTCGCCTTCTCTTGGCAGAGTTTACTTTGTCATTTGAAGCACTAAGTCGTGGGGGTCCCGCGTTATATTGTTCCACTAGAGGATATATATGTTCCACAGCTGCTAACACATTTGATACCCTTGGAGCTAAAAAATTTGAATCGGGTGATAATACATGTACATCAATAAAATCTGTCAGGCTTGAGGGAACGACCCTCTTGGAGTCTTAGTCATGAGGTTTTAGGATTCTGACCAAGCCCGACTCAGAAAGTCTGCTAGGGTTTGATTTAAACATATTTTATTGCTTAACATACATACATGTACAAGCAAAAGGGCAAAAGCGAAAATAACATTATAAGCAATAATACAGATGGCGTTCTCATAGTCATGGAGTCCTGCTAGGGTGAAGACGTTCGTATCATATAGTGTATGTAGTTATAGAAACTAGAAATATGAAATGAATGCATACAAAAATCTCATATTTGACTTTGTGCCGATATGCATCTTTGTCATTCAACGAGGTATTTTGGTGAGACACAGAATTTTACACCAGTACCGAGGGAATACATGCTTTAATAAAACTTCTCAATTTTAGGTATTAAAATAATAATCAAAGGTATTGTAGTTTCTGTTTTTCTAATTTTTAACCACAAAACATTTCTCCAGATAGACAGGCAGAGATTTTCTAGACAGTGCTTAACAGCCCATGTGTTTGACTGCAAACCCCTGTTTTTCTATTTAAAAGTGGGGTTCAAGGGGGTATACATTACACGGACATGTTTTCCTGATGAGCCCATGTGTCAATGTTTTACCTGTTACTGTAATACTGCCTGTGGAGAATATCTTTAAGGTGGCCTTGGGATCTGCTAGCTTGTATGTTACACCAGGGTGCAGCTCAGGTTCATAACTGGAAAACACAGGATAAAATGAGCCATGTCATGAGTAAACTGGATTTTGCAGTAACTGCACAGCTGATCAGCACCTTTGTTTTCCCTACATGGATAGTACAATTCTTTCTCTACTTAAATCCAAAATTTCTAGCCTGCTTTCGTGACTATAGGCTGGTTTGTGTCACAACTGGTTGGAAAACCCTGATAACCGTTTTTCTCGTGATGCGGCTCAAATTAGCTTAACCTATCGGTTGTTGATTTTGTTTGATTCTTAACATCCCTGTCAACAACTTTTCAGTCATGTCAAGACAAAGCCACTGCTTCCTGTGTTCTTAACCAGTACTTTGCAGAGTTGCTGCTTTTTTTTTTTTTTTTGCTCAACCCTCCAACCTCTTGGCGCTCAACCCTCCAACCTATTGGCTCTCCTATTAGGTCACGGCCTGTGCAGCTCCTCTAGTTTATAAGTATACAATTTCAAATCTTTATCCATCATCTTCGCCAGTACAATGCACTGAGCCAAGATTGTGTTAAACCTGATCAGAAATCCTAGAACAGGTTTTCTAGCAGAACAACTTGGCTTTCGACCCTTTATCAACTCTCAACTAACAATCTGCATATTAATAGATCAGATATGTGACTAAGGCCTAAATGAAATATATGTGTGTGGTTCCTGTTTCATGCCCCCAAAACTTAGGTTAGGTAGGTACTGTAGGGAGTATTATTTCATTTAGTCAGAAAATGGCATGAAAATCAGAAAATGTGGATATTTTTTGTTGTTTTTCTCTCCAAAGACCATTTTAATGTTTAGGGTAGGGTGAAAAAATTAGGGTAGGTAGAGACACTAGAACCACATATATAAATCATTTAGGCCTAAGGTGCATACATCAAATTCAAAGGAGTGGGTTTAATAATAATACAGCTATTTGATCTTGCATTTCTGGAGAGATGGGCAGATTTTTTACTAATTCGGCAATGGTAAAAGTAGATATTTAGTAGTAATATTGGTTACTAACAAATCACAATGTGTCACTATCTGCATTTTACAGCAATCTTAAGCATAACTACCAAAGTACCCTTCCAATATTTTTATTAGATACAGATACTAATGGTCAATAACCTGAAAAATTTTCTTTATTTTCATACATACAGTAATATCAATAAATTTTGACACAAGATGCTACAGCCAGAGGCTATGAATACAAAATATTTTAGCCTTCGCATGAGAAAACCAACGATTTGCATAAGTGAAAACTAAGGCGAAGATCAGCTGTGCAGTAACTGCACAGCTGATCAGCGCCTTTGTTTTCGCCACACATATAGTACTAGTCCTCTTCCACTTATATCAAAAGTTTCAAGCTTCTAGCTCTATGCTGTGACTGTACAGCCTGGTTTGTGTCAGACCTGGTCGGAAACCCAAATTGTTGAATTTCCCATGCACGGGCTCATTTCTGTGTGTCACAGGAAAACATGGCCAGAGTTTCTGAACAAGTAACACACAATGTCAATCTTGAATAAACAGGCAACAAAGAAGGCTGGAGGCATCTCTGATCAGCCTAGGGTGTAAAATAGCTGATCTGTGTCTTTTCTCCCCCATTGACGAAATGAAAGTTTTCTCATGGTATTGCTAAAATGAGGTTAAACTCATCAGTAAGCAGCTGAATATGATCTTAAATCATGTAAGATAGATCACCATAAACACTTTCTGATCTTTTCTCTATACATCAAAACAGTACATGTTTTGTTCCCAACCGTTCAACGCACATCTTACCTTGCCTCCTTTCTGCCCTTTGAGAAATCAACAATGTTGATAGAAAAGGGGAGTGAACAAGTACCAAGAACATTCACCACCCGATAGTTACTGAACTTCACTTTGTTGCCAAGTTTCTGTAACTTCCGGGCAAACCTTCTGGCAGCCATTCTTGCAAAATCTTCACTGAAATGGAAGCCAAAAACATGGTTAGAATAAAGGTCATGTCATCAGAAAACCTAATTCTGTGATTGTAGGTTGCTGCACAGTTCGGGGAATAAGCTACAGGGTGACAAGGAAGAAATAGTCTACCTAAATGAACTTCCCGGACCCCACTTTCAGATGGGAGAGAAGTGAAAATGCATAGAATATGTAGACGTAGAAATTTAAGTCCAAACTTTCATACAGAGAAGAAACTTCTCCCTTAATTTTAGGGCTAGCATGAACCCTGCAAGCAGCATGATGACTGTTGGCAGGGTTTTTGTCAAAACCTCAAACACAGTGTGTAGACCCTGTTATGCTTTCCAAGGCATATATGTATCAAAAATCAGCATGACATAAAAAATTAATTTAAATAAAACTCAACCACCAGACTACCTTCAGTTACATTTCACCTATAAGGTATTTTTGAATGGTAAAACTTAGTTAAGACCTCGCTTAGTTTTAAGTCCTTTAATATGGAGAAAAAAATTCTGAATCTGTACATGAATTTGCTCAATGTCATTTTACCTAGTTGCTCCTGTGCAAGTGATTTTGCCAGATGACCAAACACTGGCTGTGCTCTTTGGGTGGCGCAATCTCATGTTCAGCATCTGGAAAAATTACATCATTGGTCATTACTGTACAAACTCTTAATTTTAAATTGACACCTTTAATATTCATGAATCATGAATGTTAATATGTGACAATGTTTCATGATCACAAGTGTGATCTAAAATGAAACCTTCCCCATAAGAAAATAAATGTTCTTTTAGCAGTAGGTAGGTATTATCCAGATATACATACCCACAATAACATAGTCTTACCCACCTACTGTGGCTGCATAACCTAGAGTTGACCAGACCTGACCAAAATTTCAATTTGCTCAGACCTGGCAGGAACAGAAATTAATGTTTTTCCTGTTAATGCCACTCATATCTGAACCGCGCCATGAGCTGTGCAGAAACTGTATAACTGATCAGCTACTTTGTTTTGATTTCGCTACACAGATAGTACAATTCCTCTTCTTATTAAATGTGAAATTTCAAGCTTCTGATGCAAACTCAGCAAAGGCTAGTTTAACAAGACTGTTTTTCTCACATCTTGGCTCATCTTACCCCATGTTCTCTGTGATACTCTACATTACTCCCTTCCATCGCAATTCTTTTCAAGTTCAAATGGCACTTTGTACTGAAACTGCACACAACATTGTTTATTGCAACATCCATTGTCTTGGGCTCTGGCGCTAACTGTTCCTGCGCTTGTTCCTGCACTTGTTCCTGCGCTTGTTCAGATCCATTATCTCCAGACACTTGTTGGCCATTCACTGGGCCAACTTGAACAGAGCTCACAACACTTTCAGGACCTACGGTGCCAGAGGCTGAAGCAGTTCTCTGAATAACAGTTGTCATTTTGATGACTCAGCAATTTGACATGTGATGCACGAGCTTAAACTTGACTTCTATTCCATGTAATCCTTTATGAAAAGAGAGATATTTTCTTCTTAACAATGTTACGGTTAAACCAAACGTTTTTTCTGTCTAATTATTTTCATGAAATCTGATTTTTGACAAGTTTCTGCATCAGAAAAATATTATTGCTCACGAAAATGAAATCCAATACAATGTTTTCAGCAAGTTTTCATGTAACTTATTGTAAAATACTATTGCTCATTTATCTTTGCAATGCTGAAACACTTGAAATAAACAAAAAATAAGTTTTCAAAAATGGTCACGTCTTTAGTGCATGAAGGCCGCCATCTTTTTCTAGAGTCGCACTAAACACCGAATTCCTTTATGTTAAATAAAATCCGGTACTTACCGTCTATACCGGTAAGAGTGCCTGTTGACTCAAATATCAATGAGTAATGTGTGAACTAGAATAAATCTTGGTAATAAATCTTCATGATGTTAGCGTTAAATACCTGTATATATCTCTCCGCTGCTTTCGAAATTCATAAATCTTCATGATGTTAGCGTCTAATAGCTGTATATCTCTCCGCTGCTTTCGAAATTCATTTCAACAGCATAAAATATATATTTCAATTTTAGGTTACCAGCTCTGTCACATTCTCAATGATTACTAGTATGTTCTTCTTTGAATTGCTGGCGTGCAGTATGCTCAGGCGAGCACCGGGGCGAGCACATACATTGGAAATCATGTAAATGTGATCGACACGTGCACCTAGATCTCTGAAGTGATAAATTGTCCCTGAGATAGTTTGTGTGTACCTGATATTGCTTGTTTTGCATTCCAGAAGTACATTTTATCATTCATATTTGCAAGGTTTATCACCAGTATGGAATCGTTTATTGTCAGGAGTGATCGACACAGTCAGAAAAACCCGACTATGAACAACGCGAAGATAGGGGCTGCAAAGTTTCCGCTTTCTTTCTTTATATACTGTCATACGCCTAGACAGGTGTGCGCTGTCAGTGCTGAAATGAAAGATGAGTAAATGAGGTAAAGTACAAGATGGAATAGTGAGATGAGCAAAGATGAGAGGTTAAAGGTAGGTGAGAGGAGGGTTAAAATCAAATTAAAAACATCATGTCAGGATCTACGGCCTGGAGTGGTGCAGCTTACCAACTGCTTCCTTGAACGCATCAATGGTTGGCAAGCACACCACCCACTCTGGGAGAGCATTACACTGGACAATTGCCAGGGGATAAAAGGAATACTTGTAGTAATCTGCAGAGGTGTGGACTTGACGAAAAGACATAGAGTGGTAATATTTGGACACGCGGGTGTTCGGCTGGATATATTCAGGCATAGGTATTGCCACTAGGCCATAGACAATGCGGAAGAACATGCAGAGACGTGCGTCAGCTCATCCCTGTTGGAGGGATCGCCAGCCAAGTTTTTCCAGCATCGCTGTAACACTCGACCTAGTGCTGAAATCACTTGTGGTCCAGCGAGCTGCTCTTCTTTGTATCTTTTCGATCTGGAGTATATTCTTTTTGGAAGAGGGGTCCCATATGGGGGAGGCATACTCCAGTTGGGGCCGTACTAAAGTGTTGTAGGCAGTCTCTCTCACCTTGGGCAGTTTTGTACGAATGTTTCTTCTTATAAATCCGAGAGTACGATTCGCGTTTCAAGTGATCCTGTCTATGTGTGAGTTCCAGGACAAGACACCAGAGATGTCCATCCCCAAGTACCTATCACTGGCCACAACATCCAGGACGTCCATGCAGATGATACAGATAGTTAATTGGGTTTCTGGAGGTTGTCACCCTTACCACCTGGCACTTAGAGGGATTAAACTCCATGTCCCACCTGGACTCCCACACAGACAAGGTGTCAAGGTCATTTTAGAGCACTCGGCCACTATCCGCGCCATCCATAGTGAGATAGACCGCAGTGTCGTCTGCAAAAAGTCTTACCTTGGATACCAACTGTTCTGGCAAGTCATTTATATAGGCAAGAAACAGGATAGGGCCCAGGACAGAGCCCTGTGGTACACCTGAACCCTGATTCTTCACCCTCGAGAATTACTGACTCCGGTCTATTCCACAGGAAGGCGCGAATCCAGCCAAGTGCTTTGCCTCTGATCCCGTACTGATGGAGCTTCCAAATAAGATGAGAGTGATTGACTTTATCAAATGCCTTTGAAAAATCCAGCAGTACTAGATCAGTCTGTTTGCCTGCACTTGCATTCTGGACCAGGTCCTCAACAAGCATTGTAAGCTGGGTCTCACATGACCGATTTTCTCTAAAACCATGTTGAAGCTCATACAGTAGGTCATGTGAGTTCATATGTTTTACCAGCTGGGAAGCTATAATATATCTATCTTCTGATACTGAGTCGATCAATCTCTGATCATCACCTCAGGTGTGGGGTGGGTGGCTAAATTTAGAATTTAGTCAAGGGAAAATAAAACATTTGGGGTGGACCATTAAAACTATTTACAAGATATAGATGAGAGGCATACTAAAACGCATGCCTCTGGGCTAATGATTTAAATAGAAGCCTTAAATTCCTCAATGGTCTTAGATAGGACCACTGAAGAAGGGAGACTATTCCAAACCGGAATAGTTCTGGGGAAAAAGGAATTTTTCAGGGCATCACTATAGGCAAATGGTCTTGTGTATTGTGATTCATGTGATGCCCGAGTATGCCTTAGATTGGGTGCCGGGGTCAGGTATTTGTCTTTATCAAGAGACACTGTACCGGAGTGTATTTTGTAGAAGAAGGTTAAGGAGGACCGCTCCCTGCGAGACTCCAGGGATGGCCACTCAAGTTCGTCTAGCATTTCACCGACGCTACTGGTGTTCCTCCATCGCCTGCAGGTCCACCGGGCAGCAGTCCTCTGCACCTTCTCCACCATCTTAATCTGAGTTTCATGATAGGGATGCCAAATAGGAGCTGCATACTCAAGTTGAGGCCGAACCAATGTTTTGTATGCAACTTCCTTAGTATGCCTAGGTGCCAGTGCCAAATTGCGCCGAAGAAAACCCAAAGTCTTAGTTGCCTTGCATGTAATTTCAGAAATGTGTTGACCCCAATCAAGATCATCTGTGATAGTTAAACCGAGGTATTTAGCGGACTGAACCTGTTCTAATGTTTGCTGATGCAGTGTGTAATTGAAATCTATATGCCTGCTTGGATGTAGCCGCGTCACCCTCATTGAATGACATTTGCTAACATTGAATTTCATTTGCCAATCCATTTCCCATTTGGCCAAGCTATTCAGGTCATCTTGTAAAATTTGACAATCCAATGGTGACTTGACATTTCTGTATAAAGCACAATCATCAGCAAATAGCCGAACAGATGACCTGATGTTGTCAGGAAGATCATTAATGAAAATAAGAAATAGGACCGGTCCTAAGACCGATCCTTGTGGGACACCAGAAAGAACCGGGACTGGATCTGAGGCACGGCCATCTAATACCACTTTTTGAGAGCGCTCAGAGAGCCACGAGTCGATCCACTTATGTGTAGATCCTCTAATCCCGTAGAAGTCAAGTTTGTATAATAACCTTTTATGTGGGACCTTGTCAAAGGCCTTAGCGAAATCCATGACAATCACATCCGTCTGCCTGTGGCCACGACCCACTGCTCGGTCCAGATTACTAACCAAATCATGATAAAACTGAACTAACTGGGTTTCGCAAGACCTTTGACTTCGGAACCCGTGCTGACAGTCAGCAAGAATGTTTTCAAGAGCCAAGTGTTTGTTTATGTTGCTGACTATTATATGCTCTAGAGTTTTGCAACAGATACAAGTAAGCGACACCGGTCGATAATTAGCTGCATCGTATTTCTCACCTTTCTTAAATACCGGGGCTACATTTGCCTGTCGCCAATCGTCTGGTACAGCACCCTGAGCAAGCGACTCATTGAAGATATAGGTCAGTACAGGAGCAATTTCAGAACTACATTCCTTCAACACCCTAGCACTCAGGCCATCTGGCCCAGGCGCCTTATGTATATTCAAATTATTCAACAGTTTAATGACCCCATTGGGGTCAACTGTAATTTCACCCATAGCGGTGAAAGGACTTGTGCCTTTGGAGGGGATTTCATCATCTGATTCGCGAGTGAAGGCTGACTGAAACTGCCTATTACAAATATTAGCCTTATCCAAAGTGTCAGTCTTCAAGATACCATTTTCTCTAAGAGTATTGATCCCAGACGCGTCTTTCTTAAGGGACTTGACAAATGACCAAAACTTTTTTGCCTTTTCATTTTTTCGGGGACAATCGGGATCAGGGTTATCATTTTCAAAGGAGAAGATATTGGTAATATGCTTCCAATATGCATCTCTAATGCTCTTTTGAACATAATATGCTCAGCTTACACAGAATGCATGTGAGGGAGATCGGTCTGTAGTTTGCAGCCGACGATTTGTCCCCCTGCTTGAAAATTGGAGTCACGAAGGCTCGGCACCAATCTGCAGGAAGCTTACCTGATTGGAGAGACTGCTCAAATATTATTTGTAATACAGGAGCTATCTCCACACGTAGTTCCCGCAGTAGAAGGGGTTTTATTTTGTCCGGACCGGTTGCTTTACCTGGTTTGAGATTTGATAGAAGCTTCAGGACACCTTCCACTGACACACTGAACTCTTCCATGGCTAGGTTAGGGCTCAGAGTCTCAGCAGGTAGGCTATCTGCTTCTATTTTACCTTCATCAGCCAGGTCCTGAAGCTTCATCTTACAGAGTCTGGATAGTGAGAGTGGTGCTTTGTTGGTGAATACGGACTGGAATTGGCTGTTGTGGAGGTCAGCTTTTTGAGTTGTGTCTGTAACAAGAATGTTGTTATGTTTAAGTGGAGGGGAGCCACACTGGTCTTGTCGGGAGTTTTTGAGGAATGAGAATAGCTTCTTGCTATCGCATTGTGAAGCTTCCTCATTTAAGCCAAGGATACCTTCAAGGTACATCAGATGCGATGATTTGATTTTGCTTTTAATGGTCTTGCGGAGGATAATGAATTGGGATTTCTTACCTTGGTCTCCGTTTTTTTAAAGGACCTGTACAATTGATCCCGCTTTCGGATCATTCGACGGATCACCTGGGTAACCCATGGTAATAAGGATTTTCCCCGGATTAATTTTGTGGGTATGCACTGGGATGAGAACTTTTCCAGTGCTTCAGTAAATTCCGTCCAAAGAAGGTCTACTGGTTTTCCTAAGTACTCTGCTATGAATCTGTCTTTAAATTCAGCCATTAAAGACTTCAGTTTGGACCAGTCCGTTTTTTTTAAATAGCTGGGCTCTTCTGGGTTTCTGTTTATGAACAGTGGCTTTTAGAGAGCATTGGGCAGTGACCAGATCATGGTCTCCAAGGCCAGCATGGCACTCTACGTGATTTACTAGAGTGGGATTTGTAGAGAGGAACAGGTCTAAAATGTTGTTTTGGCGGGTAGGTTCTGTGACCATCAGAATAAAGTTAAAATCCTCTATCAGGTCTAAGAACTTTTCATAGACAGTATTCAAGGAAAAATCTGGTTTAAGCAGTGGTTGGTTGTCCGGCCATGTAAGGTTTGGAAAGTTAAAGCCCTTAAGAAGCCAGATGTTGCCTTTTGCATGCTTCTGTACATTTTTAAGAGATCTTTTCAGTTCTAAAATACTGGTAAACTCATTCTCACTGGGTCTATAGAATGTCCAAATAAACAAGGGATGAGTGCCCTTAACCTCGAGCTTTACCCATATCAGCTCACAGTCAGTCTGAAATTGTGACTGTTCGGTGCAAATGTAGTCATTGCGAACTAAAACAAAGACTCCGCCACCTCTGCCAGTCTTCCTGTCGTTGCGATATGGTACTTTCAGGTCCACCGACCGTATTCTATTTGTAATTGCATGGACGACCTATGTTGACCATGCCATAAAATAGGTCAAGGTCAAGGTCATCACATGGTGTTGATTTATAAACACATTGTAGTACTTTCGGCTCAGAGTTTCGTTGAAATCGGTTCATCGATTCAGGAGACGATTTTTGAAGGGCTTTTTATCATATATGGGCATGGTAGACATCTTGGTCATGTGACCTGAATAATTTATAAACACATTGGTTCCCCCTTCCTATAGATGCTTCCTATAAAATTTGACTTTGATTGGACAAGCATTTTATGAGAAGATATTTGAATATTATTATGGTTATATGCATGTTACTTTGTATATTGCCCCGGGGTGGGGGCAGACCAACGCTTGGGGTCCTTTTTTCAGAATCTTAAATCTTCAGTCCATTTGCCCATTTCCTTCAGGTTTTGCCCTTCAAATGACAATTTAACAATTTTCCCATTCAAATTCATGGACGAACTATGTTGACCTTGCCATAAAATAGGTCATCACAGGGTCATGATTTATGAACACGTAGTACTTTAGGCCCAGATGCTACATGCCAAGTTTCGTTGAAATCGGTCCACCGGTTCCGGAGGTTTTATCATATATGGACATGGCGTCCATCTTGGTCATGTGACCTAGATTATTTGAGCCGCCCCATGGGAAAACCAAGAATCTGCATAGGCGAAAACAAAGACGCAGATCAGCTTCGCGGTAACCGCGAAGCTGATCAGCGCCTTTGTTTTCGCTACTCGGATAGTACAGTTCCTCTTCTTTCTAAATCCGAAATTTCAAGCTTCTAGCCTGCTTCTGTGCTTGTACAGGCCGGTTTGTGTCATACCTGGTCGGAAATCACATTGTTGGTTTTCCCACGAGGCGGCTCATTTATAAACACATTGGTTCCCCCTTCCCATAGATGCTTCTTATAAGATTTGGCTTTGATTGGCCAAGAGGTTTCGGAGATGTTTGAAGAGTGTGGACGACGACTGACGTACGACGGACGGACGACGGGTGCCTGCCTAGCTATCATATAAGCTCGCCTGTGAGCCTTCGGATCAGGTGAGCTAAAATGGCGGACTACTGTATGCGTTTATTCTTTTGTTGGGTATACAAATGCGCAATTGTGGGGCTCACAGCACTTGAAATGATACCAGTCCTCGTGGTTCCTGACCTGTAGGCACCAAGGTTGTAAAACTTGTTTCATGCTCATCTCATTTGACACCGAAATTTATCAAGCTTATAAATGTCAAAATGACAACAAATGTTGATAGGATTAACAACTGACATTTGTTGATTATGTCTCCCTCTCCAGGGGTCGGAGACATATTTTGCCCGGGTCGTCTGTCTGTCCGTCTGTCACATTTTGTGATGAAACTTTACAGTAGCAACGACGTGCAGAACACAGCAATCGTAACTCTGGCTATGATTGCATAGTTTTCGAGTAATGGCCCTTTGAATTTAGAAAATACGCACGCTCATGCAATTCACCAGCTGATTGCCATCATTTGCAATGGGATACTGTTCAAAACCGTCGGACAGAAACCAATTTGAAAATAATTATTGCTAAACCTATTTCTCTCTGTATATATTAAACTACCCAATCTTAAATAGGGATGATTTGACTGAACCACTTTTCCTGGGTAGGCTCAGCCCTTCTAATAGGTCATCCAGCAATCTGGTGGTCGGTCAGTCAGCTTTTCTTGGACATACACGCAGTCCATCTATTTCTCACGGTCCTAATGGGCGGGGCCCTCTCTTACATGCCTAATAAGCACACACACAAATTAAACGCTGAGAAATGCTAACATATTTAGCTTATCCCAAAGTCTTAATGGCCAGCGTCACTACTTTTTATGTTCTGTGCGGCGACTGGCGTATCTTTGTTGGTTTTGTTATCGATACTGTGGGGTTTAAGCCGTATTGACAAGGCGATCTACAAATTTTAGAACTGAAAAGATCTCTTAAAACGCTGGTATCTAGTGTTTGATTTTAGATAAATTTGTATACAGGAGCCCAAGTTTGGAAATTCCATTGATCATTAATCGAAGTTCAACATCGAATCATAGATCGCACATTGCTAATTTGAAGGAAAGAAATGAGCCGCCTCATGAGAAAACAAACTTTGCATGATAGGTGAAAACAAAGACGCAGGTCGGTGCCTATGTTTTCGCTACTCGGAAAGTACAATCCCTATTCTTAAATCCGAAATTTCAAGCTTCTAGCTGTCTTCTGTAGCTGTACAGCCCGGTTGTGCCGGACCTGTTCAAAAACCTTATTGTTGGTTTTCTCATGAGGCGGCTTACAACCGAAGCGTTCCTTACAAAAGCACACTTTGATTTGACTGAACTATCAGAATTGTTTTTAACGATGTTGTGAGGATTATCTCCAGTATGTAATCGTTTAACAGCTCACGCATATAAAAACAAATAACAGGTACCTTTCAAGGAAATACGTAAGCTTCTGAGCACCTCCAGGTAAGGATTCTGAAAATACTGAGGTTCTTTTTTCCCACTATTTTTGTTTTCTCTATTAACTTATTAAGACAAAACTAAATGAAATTGCAAATGGGTTTAGATAGTAGTGTTCAGCCTTAGATGATGGAATATTGCCGCGGATTTTAAACAAATGGGAATATTTTCTGAGCCCTAAGTTTTAATTAAATAAAAACAGACAAAAATTGAACCCAAACGTGACTACCATAACCATAGAAGGGATATATGCCGAATACCAGAGTATCTAACTTTTCTAAGAGGCAAGTATGAATACGTTTGGATGTATGTAATGTGCGAGCCATCATTTTTGCAAATTCAAATGCCTCTTTGAAAGAAACATATACTAGAACATCCACTAATTTTTGCAGAGCACAATTGCAATAGTATCGCATAATAATGAACGTTAGATTTGGCATTTGGAGACCATACTCAAGACAATGCCACTGTATAGTGTAATCAACGCTGTATGGACTTGCGTTCTGTCGTTAGTTTGAGCAGAAATGGGCACATGTCTCATCATACATGTGTGTACTTTTTCCAGCGTGAACTTATCATTTATTCATACTTTTGCTAAAAAGCTTAAGTATTCAAAATTTATTTACTCTTCCTTAATTGGTATACTTTTCCATACTTGTTATAATGAAGAAATTGAAGTTGAGTGCGAAAATGTTGTTAATTGTATACTTTGCTAAATAGCAAGTATTTTATGTTCCAAGTATTAATGTGTGCAATGTTGATTTATCATTTCAAATCATGCAAATAATAGATTAATTTTAGCATATTCACGATAAAACCCGTCTTAATTTGAGCTTACTGACCGTTGGCAGGTTCGACTTTGAGACTGCCCAGTCGAAGAGACAAGCTGAAATTGGTAAAATCAACAAAACTTTTAATGACGGTGCGTCATGGCATGCTGGTTGCACCTAACTTCTTTAGTATTCTAAATTATGTATATTTATTCATTATTTTTGTTCATCGAAGCTGCTATAAGATCTGTATATGTCTCTGATCGAAGTTAAATAATAGTTCAAATTATTATATATGATAATCAATATACAATTCTAACGATGTTTCGAGGCGAAATTTTGGATGATGTTGAACCATTACGAAAACTTGCCCATGCAATATACAGAGATTTTTTAACTGTTGGAATTGAAACTTTTCATTTGATTTTTTTTCTTATTTTTGCTCAAAACATAGATTGCGGGTACACGTTAGAACCGCCTAACGAGTACCCATAATCTCTCTTTTGGAGCAAAATAAGAAAAAAAATAGGTGTACCCCTACATACCCAGTTTTGCTATAGAAAAGTGGGGTATAGGGGGTATACTTGTCACGGACATGCCTGATGTGTTTGAAAGTAGCACTACATGCATTAATCAGCGCCTGCATTTACAACAGAAAAAATGCCTGCAAACTTTAACAACAGCCCCTGTGTTTTCAGTCGTTACTATAACATGCTTTCAAATCTATTTCAGATCAGCAAATATATCAACGTTGTAATGAATGAAGCTTTTCATCGCAAACCGTGACCCTTGGGTGTGAAACAAATGCCAATATACGGAATGTCATCATATCGTATACGGGCGAACAATTATAATAAATGTTCATAGATCAGATAAATATTGTTGAATTAAGTGCTGCTAAGTCTTTTCAACAATTCAAATGCATTGAAGATGTTTGTGGATAAACATAAATCGCACTATATTCTTCTCATTAACTAAAACCTATAACAATGCATGGATTTTATCAGGAATATTATATTGCCAACATGTTTGAAGTAGCTGGTAACAGTTTTAAGTGAAGTGACTTTGGAGAAAAATAGCAGCAAATTTCCTTCACAAAATGCTCGCAGAAACTAGCATTCCGACGGAACGGATTTACCAACATGACACGACTCGGACGAAGCGACTTATGGATATTAAAAAGGGCGCTGAATACCAACAGAAACTGGACAATCTCGCCGAGGAGAGCTGGAGATCGAACATGCCGAAATTTCCGGCAGTCACCAGGAGGTTGTCATCACTACCGAAGATAACGACGTCGGTTTTGAGCGACCCGGATCTGAACCTGCCCCGACGGATGTTAAATATGACGTCAACACCACGTCAGAGTTTTTCGATGATGTCCAACGAAAGTGGTTATTCTCACTCGACAATATCACCATACAGCCAGATGAGTAGCTTGCCTCAGAACTATTCCAGAATTTCTCGTATAAGCCCAGCAAGAACTGACTTTACTTCTCCTAGTCCGTTTGAAATAGACCCAAATTTCAACCCTTGGGGCTCGAGCCAGTCACCGTTAGACGAACAAACAAAATTAACCGACGCAGACTTAAGCCCAAGGGAATTGCCATTTAACTATCGTGATAGCAAGAAAATCGTCGTTAAACCTGTTCCGCGCAAGTCTATGCCAATGAGCCGGGTAGCAGCAGCCGAAAGAGACCGCCATCAGCGAGCTGTAACAAACTTCCGGTCTAGGAATGGAACCGTTCGGATTATCAGACCACTAGATCCGCTTCCAGAAATTGAAAAGTTCCAAAAGAATACTGTAAATGAAGCATTTGACATTGAAAACATTGAGCGGGAAAAGACATTTATGATGCTTGAAAGGATAGATAGGATACTCCATCCGAACAAAAAGTCCCCTCGTACAAGACTCGGTTCAAGCGAGGAGGAGGTCGTTAGCTCCGGTTCTAGTTCAATGGCGCGAATTGATAAGGTTCAGAACAGAGATAAAACTGAATTTTCTATCGATCTCACACCGAGGAAAGCTACAAGCCCCCGCCACAGCCCTCACCAAAGCCCAAGACGCGAGGTCAATTTTCGAATCTCTGACAGGGCGGGGAAAGGAGGACGTCAGCAGAAGGCACGCGCGCGCGTGAAAGACGATCCTTTTAAACTTCGGACACCACGGAACTTTACAGATGTTCTCCATTCGCTAGATGTATCTCAGGAAGATGTAGATTCCAAATGCCAATCATGGGTTGACAGATACTCGGATAATAAACATTCTTTCGATATTCTAGAGTGATTGTTTAAGGTTTGTGTGCTTTCGTTAGATGGATATGATGTTCTTTTTGTGAACATTTGAGTTCTTTTAAACGCATTGCATGACAAGGTGACTACGTCTGCTAATGTCCTTTATAAGTGATTAATAAGTTTCCTAAAACTATTGAAAAAAAGCATAAGAGGATAATACAATCTTGTATTCTGATCTTGCCCAGCGATTTTGCAAAAAAATTCTAGCAGACGAAGACTGCAAATTCAAACTCTATTCGAACAGTGTGTTTAGATCTAATTAAAGTTATGAAATTCATGTATGTACTGTACAAATTCGAGTACCTTCATATTAAATAAACAGTGATCATTCCAATATTTTAAATACACGTAATAATCATTTTAGATTCTGCAAATGTCATAAGTAAACTATTTTGGCTTTTGCACATGATCTTTTGATATATGAAATGATAGCTTCTCACGAAAATTCAACATCTATTAACTTTTACGCTCATTTACCAAATAAACGCTTTTGAACAAAAGCGTACATACGTGTATGTAATAAATACTTCGTGTTTAAATGCAGATTGTAACGCTAACCAGTATTTGAAGATGTGATGGTGGTGTCAAGGGTCTACCATATACTGATGTGGCGCCCATTTTGCCCATGTAAGCGTGACAAGTTAAAGCATTACTTGTTGCACATTCCCATAAAGGCCTTTAAAAGTATGCAGACGACCCAGAAACTGACATACTAAAGTTTAACTCCAAAACCAAGACGAGAAAGAAAGTGCATGCATCAGGAAAACATGTCCGTGCAATGAATACCCCTTTAAACCCCACTTTTATATAGAAAAACTGGAGTTTGCAGGGGTATACCTATTTTTCTTATTTTTGCTCCAAAACATAGATTGTGGGTACTCGTTAGAACCGCCTCGGCGAGGCGGTTCTAACGTGTACCCACAATCTATGTTTTGAGCAAAAATAAGAAAAATATTGAAAAAATTCTACCGAAAATTTTCAATTTTTACAACTTAAAAAATCTCTGTATATTGCATGGGCGTGTTTTCGTAATGTACCACAGAAATAAAGTACATGTACCACACATGGCATGCAAAAATTCTAAACAAACAACACACATGAAGAGTGGTGACTTGCTCTTTCCAAGAGAGGAAGCCATCTGGCTTAGACTGGCAATGCATCTACATCTACAGAGAAAGGTTTTAATATTATGGTTATTCACTATTTTCAGCCCATTTGCATATTTCCTGCAAATGGCCTTGTAACAATACTTTTAGAAGCCTCCGTGGTGCAGTTAGCAGTTATTAAGTCACTCGCATTGTAAAACCAATGGTCGCAGGTTCAATCCTGGGCTTCAGTCTGTAGTTGGGACTTTAAACCTAGCTGTTGGTGGGACGTTTAACCTAAAATCAACCACCAAATATATTCTGATATTGTCATTATCAAGGCCAGGGAAATTTCAGAGATGCAAAAATAGAAAATTTCAGTAGAAAATTTTTGACATTTTTTCTTATTTTTGCTCAAAACTGACTGTGGGTACACGTTAGAACCTCCTCGCCGAGGCGGTTCTTACGAGTACCCACAATCTATGTTTTGGAGCAAAAATACGAAATAGGTATACCCATGCATACCCCAGTTTTGCTATATAATAGTGGGATTTTAGGGGGTATTTTTTGCATGGACATGTTTTCCTGTCAGATGGAATATTCTTTGACAACAGAACACAACAAAGGACAAATACCCGAGCAGTAATGAGCACTGCAAAGACAACAGTAACAAGTACAATTTCTTAATTATAGCTGTATTCCAGATTGCTTTCTAAGAGCAAATACATCATATAGGTATGCACTTGGTTAAATGGTTTAATGCTACTGATATACTTTGTATTGTTACAATATGTGCACATTGTATAAATAAAACGAGTATAGCAAATCTAAATATATGAAAATATGTGTTAAACCTCCTCAAGGGCTTCAACACAGATGGGTTTTAGTAGTCATTGTATTTCTTCTATCAATTTTACACTAGAAAACATTGGTTTGATGTAGCATGGTGTGGAGGCTATATTTGAGCCGCCTCGTGGGAAAACCAACAATGTGGTTTCTGAACAGGTCTGACACAAACCAGCCTGTACAAGCACAGGAAAGAGCTAGAAGCTTGAAATTTCGGATTTAAGTAGAAGAGGAATTGTACTATCTGAGTAGCGAAAACAAAGATGCTGATCAGCTTCGCGGTCACCGCGAAGCTGATCTGCGTCTTTGTTTTCGCATATGCAGATTGTTGCTAATAGCATCAAAGTGTCATGAGTGATGTACATGCAATTTGCAGTTTCACATGCTTCACTTGTGAGCACCATCATGGGAAACCCAACATTTTGCATATGCTTAAACAAAGACACAGATCAGCTTCGCAGTAACTGCAAAGCTGATCAGCGCCTTCGTTTTCACTACACACTGTGACAGACAGTACAAAAAAAAATCTACTTTCTCAAACCAAAATTTCCAGCCTCTAGCCAGCTTCTGCGCTTGTCTAGCTCGGTATGTATCTGACCTGTTCGGAAACCACATTGTTGGTTTTCTCATTACATGGCTCATATGCTGACAATATTGTGCACTAAGGTCACTCAAAGCAATGATAAAGAAAACAATGCATTGTGTTTAAAAAGAATTCTATATACCTGACCACTCAAAACCTGCCAATGTTGTACCCTTTGATCCTTTCCATCTATATTATATGAGCCGCTGCATGGGAAAACCAACAATCTGCATAGGCAAAAACAAAGGCGCAGATCAGCTTCGCAGTAACTGCGAAGCTGATCAGCGCCTTTGTTTTCGCTATATGGATAGTATAATTCCTCTACTTTCTAAATCCAAAATTTCTAGCCTCTAACCATCTTTTGTGACAGTACAGCCCGGTTTGTGTCGGACCTGATCGGAATCCCAAATTGTTGGTTTTCTCATGCGAAGGCTCATATACATCAGCATGTATAAAACAGTACAAAATGAGACAATGTGTTGATCAATATGTAATAGTACAAAATGTGATACATATTTACAATTCATACAAATAGACATCCACATACATTTATTGAAAAAATATTAAGTCACAAGAATGGCAGCAAGAAGGTATAATACAAAGATGATATAACTTCCGTAACTGAATGAACGTATCTAACTGGCAAACAGTTTGAAAACGGCCTACTAGCACTCCCTCATTTTCAGAAATGCTTTATGTCATCTACATTGTATTTGCATTCCAAAAGTCAAAATAGGTCAAAAATGGCCCTGAGTAGGGCTTTTCTAATAAGAAATCGTCACAATTTCAGCTGTAAAAAGAAAATTCTTGTTATACTGTAAGTTCAGAATTTTCGCATGACTTTTATTTCACGATTTTGGAATCATTAGTGAGTTCTTGAATTCGCGAGCGAGTACACATGCAGTCTTTAAAGCTTAAAATGACTGTAAGGCAGTAAATTTGCAAATATTAGCAAAAACATTTCCGAATTTACAGTACATTTACATAAAATTTATACTGCAAACTATCATTAAAAGGTAAAAAAAAATCTATCAATGAGATACTAAAGATACAGCCAAGTCTCAAAATTTGCTAGAATATTCATCTAAGATCTTGGAATAACTTTACATCAGGATAACATGTCCATGTAATATATACCCGTTATACCCCACTTTTATATAGAAAAACCGGCATATGGAGGGGTATACCTATATTTTCTTAGTTTTGCTCCATAACATAGATTGTGGGTACAAACGGTACCCACAAACTATGTTTTGAGCAAAAATAAGAAACATATCCAAACGTTTCTACTGAAAATTTTCATTTTTACAACTTAAGAAAACTGTATATTATATCATATGGTTGTGTTTTCCTCATGATATACATTGAGTACATGGTCAAGATAACTTTAGGGTGTAAAAGTTTTATTTATTTGTGAATCATTTTCAAAATTTTGTGGAATTACTTATGATTTAGATTGCAAAGGCTGACAATAAATTTCAGTTGCTGCTTTTCTAACTTCAGATGCTCCACATAGCAAAGTGATCTTTAAAAAGTACGGTTATATACATTGTGCAAGTATAAAGCACCAAAAATGAATGTGGATGGCTGCCTCCACTTTACAAGATACAAAACTTTAGGACATTGTGTAATTACCTACGGACCTGAAAATATTCTACAATCATTTGCAAGATACTTCTATATATGGTTAAGCTTGCAATGTAACAAAAATAAACAATTCAAAATGAAACATAACATATAAAAATAGTTCTGAGATTAACTAAGTATTCTTCGAAATATCAAAATTAATAAACCTTACAATTCCTATGAAATGATCACATTTATACAAAATAACATCACGAAAACTTGCCCATGCAATAAACAGATAAAACAGAGATTTTTTTGAGCTTTAAAAAATGAAATTTTTCAGCTGAAAAAGTTTGATATTTTTCTTATTTTTGCTCAAAACATAGATTGTGGGTACACATTAGATCTGCCTCGCCGAGGCAGTTCTAACGAGTACCCACAATCTATGTTTTGGAGCAAAAATAATAAAAATAGGTATACCCCCTGCATAACCCACTTTTTCTATATAAAAGTGGGGTTTAAGGGGATACATATTGCACAGACATGTTTTCATGATGAACACATTTACAAATATAAACTATGAATTATAAAGCAAAAGGTTGTGAAAACGAAAATCCAAACACACAAAGATGGACAAAGACAGAAACTAGAAATGCGTGTTTGTAAAACACTATGCCCCCAACTGTGTGCTTGTCCCTAAACTGGCAGTTTGTATGATTCATTTATTTCATTTGAATGAAGTGAAATTTAATATCCTGAAGAAGCTGTTCGGTTGCCTCTGTTTTGACCTAAATCAAGAAACACAATCTAAGTTTTTTTTGCAGGAAATAAATGGAGTAAAAAATTCATAATGAAGTAATTTTGTCAAAACTTGACAGAAAATCCTCAAAAGTTAATAAGGGGATCTTCTTCTCAGCCCCAACCAGTTAAAGAAATATGAAGGCTCTAGCTCAAACACTTTTTGAGATATCTTGCACACAAGATTTTAAAATTTTGTTCTCAAAGGGAAATAACTCCAAAAAGGGCATAACTCGGACATAAAAAAAAATGCAGTTCAATCATTTTTTCATGTCAGAGGGATCTGTATATGAAATTTCAAAACCCTAGCAGCACCGTTCAAAAATTTTAAATTTCACCGAAAAGCGAAAAAAATCAATCAAAATTTCAAAATTCAGTAATTTTGCCAAAATTTGACGGAAAGTTCTCAAAAGTTAATCAGGTCATCTGCTTCTCGGCTGCTACCAGTATACCAAATATGAAGGCTCTAGCTCAAATACTTTTTGAGATTTCTTGCACACAAGATTTTCAAACTTTGTTTTCAAAGGGACATAACTCAGAAAAGGGGCATAACTTGGACATGAAAAAAAATATGGGTCAACTATTTTTTCATGAGGAATCTGTCTATGAAATTTCAAAACCCTAGCATTCACCGTTCAGAAATTTCAAATTTCACCGAAAAGTGGAAAAATCAATCAAAATTTCAAAATTCCGTATTTTTGTCAATATTTGACGGAAAGTTCTCAAAAGTTAATCAGGTCATCTACTCCTCAGCCCTAACAATTATACCAAATTTGAAGGCTCTAGCTCAAATACTTTTTGAGATATCTTGCACACAAGATTTTCAAAATTTGTTTTCAAAGGGACATAACTCAGAAAAGGGGCATAACTCAGTCATGAAAAAAAATACGGGTCAACTATTCTTTCATGAGGAATACACATATGAAATTTCAAATCCCTAACATGCACCGTTCAGAAGTTAACGGACGCACACACACACACAGACAGACAGACAGACAAGCCAAAAGCAATATGCCCTTCCAACTTTTTCAAAGTTGGGGGCATAAAAAGGAAAAGATAGTAACAATTTGGCACATGATAATAGCTTTAAAGTCAAATAGCTAATGCTAAATAGCTAATGCTTTTTTATCATAACATATCATTAACACATCAGTGCATTGTAGTGCAACTTTACAGCCAAAACTGACAACTTATAGAAATAGTATTGTAGATATAAATAATAGCTGCAACTTAGTTTCAGTTTAAAATACATGCCGTAAAAATTCTACTAAACACCCGGGCATTTAGTCAAAACTGTACCTTTACAATAGAGGGTGATGGGCATTTATTGGAGGCTACACTGTAGTGCAACATTCAGGAATTCATATATAGGAACTGAAATTATTGGTGGATCTTTATCTGCACCAAGTAGGTACATGTATTTGGATATCCCATGTATCACCATTTATTTGGACTACAACAGAAAAATAGATGCGTGTTATGTGATAAAGCAGCAATATTAGAAATTTACCACTTAAAATATAGGATTTTTTCCCAACATTTTTAAAGTGGGCGTTTATTAGGGGTTCCTGGAACTCCACAACTCACACATAAAATGGACAGGTTTGGCATCTAAATAGGGGTATGTGCATTTATTAGTGTGGGTGTTTAATTGAATTTTTACGGTATATCAAATTGGCAAATCTGAGTGCTCTTTCATGCTTTTCCTGAATGTTCTAGCCATTTCCATTGACCATGCACCTTGATTTTCACAAACTTAGTCAAAAAAGGCCAGAACACAGGTTTTCTTTTAATATGCATCATAAAAAAACAACAACAATATACATGTATATGAACAGGAAACAGACATTACATGTGGGCCCCTGCACCAGAAAAACAACAATCTGCAGTGACTGCACAGCTGATCAGCGCCTTTGTTTTCGCAACACGGATAGTACAATTAATAGTACAATTCCTCCTCTACCATTACCAAAAATGCCTAGGGAATTTACGGCCTCTTATAAATTCCAGCATAAATATCATATTCAAATTACACATGTTGCCATGGCAATGTTCCGAAAAGCACGGACACACCACTTTTTGCAATTTTAGGTCCATTTTTCACCATTCAACATCATTTTCAACTACCGGCCCACGCGACGAACAATTTCTTATTATGAAATAATTATGAAGTATCATCCAGAGATATTGTATGCTAAGTATCATTTTGTTTGTCATGTGGGCCGGCACTTAAAAATTAAAAAATGTGTTCAGAAATGGTCAAAAATAGACCAAAAAGTGCAAAATGTGCCCTATCCATGGTTCTTCTGGCAACGACAACGCCTGTAGGATAAATGAAATACTTGTTCTTGTTTTAATAGGGGAGACATATGACTGTTGCAAGGAATAGTTTTCTTACCTTAATTTCAAAATTTATGTTTTAGCAAAATCTGAGGCCAAAATCAGGCGTTAAATACCCTAGTCCTTTCAAGTCTCTAGCCTGCTTCTGTGACTTTACAGGCCGGTTTGTGTAAGACCTGGTCGGAACCCCAAATTGTTGGTTTTCTCACGCACAGGCTTATGTACAAATTTCTAGCAAACTACTCTACATCACAGTGAATATGACCTTAACATTTAAGGTGTAATCATCAGATACATGAGCCGCCCCATGGGAAAACCAACAATCTGCATAGGCGAAAACAAAGGCGCAGATCAGCTTCGCGGTAACCGCGAAGCTGATCAGCGCCTTTGTTTTCGCTACTCATATAGTACAATTCCTCCTCTACTTAACTCCAAAATTTCAAGCTTCTAGCTATTTTCTATGACTGTACAGCCCGGTTTGTGTCGGACCTGGTGGGAAACCACATTGTTGGTTCTCACATGAGGCGGCTCAGATACATGAAGGTCTGAGATATGTACTGTACACAAACCACTTTGAGCAAAACATAATAAGAGATACATAGCTCAAACGATATGAGTCACATAATGAGAAAACTGCACAGCTGATCAGCTCAATGCTAGTACAGTGCCTCTTCTTTTTTTATCTGAAATTTCCAGCTTCTAGCCTTTTTCTTTGACTGTGCAGGCTGGTTTGTGTTGGACATGTTAATAGATCCTGGCGGTATGTTTTCTCATGACATGCCTCATTAATAGGTAGACTGCATCTACATACAGGTAAGTTGCTTTATTGCAATGCTAAATATCTTATGAGCCGCGTCATGAGAAAATTTTTTCCTATGCGAAAACTAAAACAGTAATTGCACAGCTGATCACCGCCTTTATTTTCGCTTCACGGATAGTACAATTCCTCCTTTACGTATACACAAAATTTCAAGATTCTAGCTTTCTCCTGAGACTGAACAGGCTGGTTTGCGTCAGACCTGGTCGTAGACCCTGAAGACTGGTTTTCTCGCGTCGCGGCTCTTATCATATGTAAATGTGAAAATACATAGAACAAAAAAAAACAAACTTGGTGAAATGGAAATTGTGAAAAAAAAGATTTTTCCCAGTTCTTAAGTTTGAACAGTTTTAATAGAAAAATCTCTAAGGTGTATATACGGCATATGATTTGAATACAAAACATGTAAGTAGTTTAATGAATTTCATACAATGGTGTTTTCTAACTCCATAAAGATAAAGAGACTGCAAATAGTGTGGATTCTCTATCCAACCTATATCAGCATTATGAGAACATGCTCACTTGAGATACATGTAAGCATGATCATACATGTAGTTATAACCTTAGGGCCTTGTATGCTGCTGAGAGGTTTGCCAAGGGACGGTTTCACTGTGGCTTATCAAAACTCGTAGTTGCCGATAAAAGCTATGCTTCTTCATAGTTGACAGATAAGCAACGCATAGTTGGATAATAAGAGCTGTCGCAGGACAGCGTAGCTCGCCTGACTTGTGCTTTGCCACTAAATCTATCAAAGTCTATGACCAATGACCTTTGACCTCAAGGTCACTCAGGTGAGTCCTGGCGATATAGCATAAGACTTCAGACAAATATCAACTTGATACATTTACATGTTCAAGACGTACATACGTATAAAAACCTTAACCAAAAACTTTAACACAAAATTTCTAAGTCCATGACCTTGACCTCAAGGTCACCCAGGGTGGGTCATGATGGTACTGCATAAAACTTGAGACTACTATCTACTCACATGCAAAGTATCAACTTGATCCATCGCCATGTTCAAGAGATATAGACTTATAAAAACTTTAACCAAAAACTTTAACATTTGAGCAACGCGAACGCTAACGCCGACGCCGACGCAGACGCAGGGGTGATTGCAATAGCTCTTCCTGTACTTTCGTACAGGCGAGCTAAAAACTTAATGGGTGACTACTCTTCAAACAGAATTTGTGTTTCTAAGACAGCTTATACACTACCAAATTTGGTGCACAGAAGCCACAAAGTACAGTATATAAGGTTAAATTGGAGAGTTATGAAGAAACATAACTTTTATCGGCAAATATGCATTTTGATAAGCCACAGCAAGTTTGGGTGCCATAACTGACCATGTTCAATATATGTCCTATTGTTGAAAGTCAGTTTAATGGCTTGAACATCCCAGCACATTGCACACAACATGTGTACTTCTTTGGAATGTATCATATGGTTTATTTCCATTTACCTTACTCATTCTAAAGTGTGTTTCCTAGTGCCTGATAATGATTTTTCACAGATATTTTGCAACTGTTTGAATGTAGATGAAATAATTTCTTGGCATGATTGAGAATTTAGTTTGCAGCAAAAAGACAAGACAGAGACAACATCTTCACGATCAAGTAAACTTTTTCGAAAAACATCCATTTTCATGATCATACATTACCTCCCTTGCCAATGCAAAACCCCTATTCAAAATTAATTTTGGCCCTTAAAGCTTTATCTGCAGACCCATTTTCGAATTTTTTGCAGGTCTTATTTGGACAAAGTAAGGTCAAGATTTTGACATGAAAATAATTTTCCTGTCGTCCTCTACATATTTTTTTTTTTTTGCGAAAAACCATTATCAGAGGCAATGGTTTAGACAATAATTAATTTTTGTGTTTAATGTCCCAGTCAAATATCTTACAGCCAGTGTCCTAGGTATTAACCAATACTATGGTGAGGTTATTTGTTTTGTTCAAGGAAACAATCTGACTTCTGTAGGGTTTGAACCTAGGAACACTTAATTCAAAGTCTGACGCTCTATCCACTTGCCCACTGCAGACCCCTAAGAGAGAATAATTAATCACACTAATAATTGCATTGATAATTGTGAAATTAAAACAAGGAAGCTAAGGTTTAGACTTGAATAAGGAGAGCATGAATTGCCTTCATGAGTAAATTATGGATGGAATGGCTGAAATTTCGATCAGACTTATTTTCCATGCAGACATGCATGTCTTCTGTGCCATATGTCTCATCTCCACCAGAAGACATTTTCTTCTCCCAACAAACTTTGGCTCATCTTAAACCAGCAAGCCTGCTAGCCCTGTATCACAAAGTATCAGTTGATCCTATGAGTCTCTCTCCCCCATTTGCCTCTATCTCATCCATCCTATTCTGCATACTGGTAAACGGATCTATCATTGAGGCACTGAAAACATACATGGAGATACATTTATTACTCTAAAAGAAATGAGCAAACTCATGTTCTTGCACTGAAAGGATAAGGATAAAGTTTGTCTCATTTTCAAAGGTTTCTTAAGTTTCAAATGAGCCGCATCGTGAGAAAACCGGATTTTTGCCTAGGCGAAAACAAAGGCGCAGATCAGCTTCGCGGTATCCGCGAAGCTGATCAGCGCCTTTGTTTTCGCTACTCGGATAGTACAATTCCTCTTCTACTTAAATCCGAAATTTCAAGCTTCTAGCTCTTTTCTGAGCTTGTACAGGCCGGTTTGTGTCGGACCTGGTCGGAAACCCCGAAGACCGGTTTTCTCGCGTCGCGGCTCAAATCATTTCAAAGTCATTAATGAGACTATTTTCTTTATGTAAAATCTGCATAATCTGTCTACTGCTCTGTTGGGCTTGAAATAATTGTTTCAAGTTGAAGCTAGCCGTATGCACCCTTGCTGTGAATGAATTGGTCATCCTGCTCATGATATGTAGTTTTATTTTAATATGTGATGTCTACCTATCCAGTTGCTCATAAAATATTAAAACATTATGGAGCCCATAATTATACATACCCCAAGTAACTTCTAATCCTCTGTCTTCTCTGTCTATTTCTATACCTTCTCCATAGATAATAACTGGTCACTAGAATTATGGCAAAACCGAACAGTCCAAACACGATCCCTAACACTGTGTCCTGGGTACCACCCTGAAACAGTCCGGTCTGTTTCTCGTATACAACATCAGGGTCATGGGATTTATTTACAGCCTGAGTACAATTATCTGTAAAACAGTACATATGACTTGACTATGACACATACATAAAATGTTAGTACCCTAATTCATCGCTAACTAATACATGAAGTTTCATTTCTAGAATCAGCTGAGAGGAAGAATAGGTGTAGAAATATTTTCATGACCAAACAAGGACGTTACCAGGGAATTTCAAGTTATACGTACGAAGGGAGAAAAAAAGCTAAATTTGTATCTAACAATGACAAAAACGCCATACCCGTACCTAGATTCTCCGCACGAAATTCCATTTTCCGCATGTTTTATGCGGAAATTCTCATGCGGAGTATTGGAACAATATTTCCGCACCGTGCGGAAATCAAACTGTAAAAAATGAAAAAGAAGAAGGATGTTGCATGCGGAGAATGTTCCGCTTATTTTTGTGCATCATGCGGAGAATTCTCCGCAGCTTGCGGATAAGAAGCGGAGACTTCTCCGCATGATGCGGAAAATTTGTTCCAATACTCCGCATCAAGCGGAATTTGAATGCGGAATTCCGCACTGATGCGGAGTATTGGAACATATTTTCCGCATCTTGCGGAAAAGTAACAGGGAATTCTCCGCATGATGCGGAATTCCGCAAGGCAGATTGATATGGAATATATTCCGCATCATGCGGAACATATTCCGCATGATGCGGAGCTCCGCATCCTGCGGAATTCTATATTGGACTTTCTGTTCCAGAAAGTTTTTACCATATATGGGTGTGGCGACCACCTTGGTCATGTGACCTGAACCATATTCTGCATTTATACAAATGTTTGACTCAGCATTCCCTAGGCTTCATATGACTTTTATTTGGCTTTTAAGGGTCGAATGGTGAGGATTGTGGCCACATAAAATTTATTCAAGCCCTCCAGCAATTTCTTCACTGACAGTTCAAAGGCGGTTTTGAAGTGATTTTTCTTTATGTTTTCTGTTTATTCTGTCTGCTTTTCTGTTGTACTTGTCACTTTTATATTTGGTTTATGTAAGCCAGATGGCTATCTTTGTTGAGACAGAAGTAATCATTTTGCTCTTCATGGGTGTTGTAACATTTTCATGTTGTATTGTGCTGTACTTAATCACTCACCTGGTATCCGGTGTGGGATTTTGAATTTGATTGTACAATCTCCATTCTTACTTAAGCTATGTTCTCACTGTCCTGGTTTAGCTCCCCAGTTCGCCCGGGGTAAATCAAACCAGGGTAAACCGGGACGAACTGTAATGAACCGTGATAGAACCTTAGTGCTACCGTGGCAAACTGGGAAGAACCAAGCTAAACCGGGGAGCCTTCACAGTTGTATAAAAATGTTTAATACAACGGGGGTAAACCCGGGTGAACCGTGAGAGATGTCAAAAACCGGAGCGACACAGTGACAAACCTTGATGGCACGGGACTCGACCCTGATAAACCAAGACGATCCACAGTGCAAACCGTGGGTAACAGGGACAACATAGGGCTATTCCGGCACAAACCAGGGCTTCACCGGGACTCTACCAGGGTGAACCAAGATGCCATGGGGGCAAACCGGCTTTAATAATTTGGCCATGGTGTACCTCGGTTTGCCTCGGTGCCTTCCCGGATTACACAGGTGACAGGTGGGGTGAACCAGGACGCTACCGGGCTTTACTGTAGTAAAACCGAGGCACACCGGCCTCCACCAGGACAACACCATGGTAGAACTAGGAACAAGACCGGGGCTACACGGTAACACCGTGACTGAGAACACGATCAACTTTGGTAGAAACAGTTATTCGGTTTATCACAGTATACTGGCTTGCCTTCACCGAGGTAGAACTGGGACAGTGAGAACATGGCTAAAGGTCAAGCTATTTCAGAGAATGCAAAGGAAACACATTTTATTCTGGAGAAAATTATGTCTGAATTGCTTTGAGAAATAACTATTGTATATGAAGACCTGTAATTTTGTATTGTGGTTTAACATCCCACTCTAGAGATTCTAATGTTCCTGAATCATTGTTTTGTTGAACTAAATTCATGGACTGAGACAAAATTTATTGAAGCAATCTGCAATAGCAAATTTCAACACAAAGAAGGCATAGAGCAACATAAAAAGGCAATTCATATAAATACTGGCTACTTACAATGCTAAAGAACTAAACTCCTTAACAGCATTTTCATTATAACACAATTTTAAAAATGGCACATGTTAGAGCACTTCCTTTCAAACAATGCTCCAAACAGGAAGTGAGTCAGTATTGAAATTCTGATTTCCTATTGGTCAGCAATAATATATTCAAAATGGTCTGATGCGGAATTCCGCATGTGGTGCGGAAAAAATTCCGCATGTGATGCGGAGCTCCGCTCAATGCGATACAGGGGTTTGAGATGCTGGTTTAAAATGAATGAGAGACAAAAGAAATGTATATTATTACATTATCTCAATATGGTTGTGTTTGTTTGTTTCATTGCTTTATGTCCACATGTAGTCAACAGCTAAGGTCATATCTGGACAGTCAGCTATCCTAACCACACTATTCCTAGACAAGCATGTTTGGGGCAGATTACTAGTACTTAGGGCACATTTCTTTTGTCAGTTGAAACTAACAAGTGCTCTTGAATCAGTAAAAGCTAATATGGGATTAGAAATATTTCCATGTGTGGAATAGAACATGCTAACTTTTGAGCCATCTTTTGGTACACATACATAATTCCTAACATTATAAAGTTTGCCAAAACAAATTGCATAAGTTATAAATTTTCAATAAACTAAACTGTTTCCATGAAATAGTCTGCATCTCTATTATTCATCTTTGTCAGATTAAATAGCTAAAAGAGTAGAGTCTATGGCGTATTTGAATGGACCTCCAGGAAAGGGTTGCCACTCTCTGGCGGAAGCGAAATTACCTGACATTTCCCAGACTATTCCCGGACATAATTTCAAATCTCCCGATAATGATATTGCGCATGGTCTCTAACATTTGACAGTTTGACTCCAGAAATACATGGCAGCGATAATTTGGTACTTTTTTTAAGAAATTTTTTGTTTGTAAAAAGTCAAAATTTCTGCACTATAATTTTCCTAAGATACAATGGGACACTGACACTATGAAAAGTCCCATATACAAAAATTGTCCAAGTAAAATTTTTCTACGTTATTTTCCGCATGTAAAATAATCTAAGATATTTTCCGCTTCAAAAATTGTCTAAGTCTACATTTTCCGCATTGTTTCCACACTAAAAAAGTATTAAGTCCGATTTTTCCGCTGCTGGTGCGGAAAAGTTTCCGATGAGAGATGCGGAAGAAATTCCGCATATTGTGAAACCTCTGCGGAGTTCCGCATGTTCATGCGGAATTCCGCACAAAAATGCTGATATTCCGCATGTTTTTGCGGAATTCCGCATAGTTGATGCGGAATTCCGCAGATGCTGTGCGGAGTTCCGCATGGTTGATGCGGAGATTTGAGGTGCGGGTAATTTTAGCTACTTTGAACTTTTTACATGACGCACACGGGTACTGTGCGTATAGGGTGGTACGCCTATGCCAAATTTTCATAAAAATGATTATTGAGGTGGACATCAGGATCAAACCAGTTTATTCAGGATGGGACAGAGACATCATTTTCTGGATACTAAACCAATATAGTGGTAGAATAAACAGTCTTGCTAAAAGGCACATCAACCCTAACCCAAGACTGCTGCAGTCTACCACAGCATGCTCCTCTTTCACAGGAAATACTTACTTAATGAAATGAGTGAAACCAAGTTTGAACTGGTTCTCCCACATATCAGTCTAAACTTGTAGCCTACGCCATCCAACAACTTTTTCTCCAGCTTATAGGTACCCTGTATCTGTAGGAGTGGAAACCAGTGTTCAACTTCAGGTTCGTCCTGTAGTTCTGAGATCAGTGAACAGTTACACAAGGGAAGCAACTCATCATTTGTAGTGAATATTGTCCAGCCTAGTTGGATACCGTCAGCACATGAACTGATGACATTCAGTTGTATCTGTGTCATCTCGGAAGACAAGGAGAAGTTAAGGCACACCACTGGAAAACAAATAAAAATGTTTTGTGCTACAACATCCAAATCAAATCAGTCATGTCAGGATGGAGCATCTGCTTCCTCAGAATGACAAATAGATTTTCTGGCAATATACCGTCATCGTCCCAGCTACGGAATAAACTGCATTCAAAGTTGTTCCCCTTTACAATTTAATGAGCAAATAATATGCAAATTAGGTTTATTCTGTGTCTGAGAAATCTGGAGGGTGGGTGGGTATGGCGGGAGGTGGTGGAATTATAGCGCGGGGAGGATGATGGTATATTGCCAATTTTCCCATCATTATCATTTGGGTGAGTCCACTTTGATTTTTAGGGGCATCAGGAGTGATTTTGAATTTCTATTCTAAATTTCCAATTTCTGATGAAATTTCTCTAAGCAAACAGACTAGCCTATGTCCCATAAAAGGAACGCCAGGCTTAAATGAGTTAACGAGTGCAACAAGTTAAATGCAGTACCACCATCTTGCAATTTAGCTCTTTTCCACAGTTTTGCCCATGGCATGTTTTACCTGTACTTGACACCATAGTAAGCCCCAGACTTCTTCAGGTGCTTTTCAATTTGTTCCCACTCTGGTTTTGGGACCTGTTTGGTAGCATCTTGCTTCAAATTTACTGGGGTGTCCATGCCAGTGTTTAGTTGATTCTTGAATGACTTGAGAGATGGTACATTTACAACTTACAACATTCTCACAATTTCTAAGGCAGGGAAAAATATTGTTGAACTTGTATAGAAAATGGCCATATTACTAGTATATGTAGCTGCTACCTCTTTTAAAGTGCTTGTCATTAATTAGACCAACAAAAGATTTTCAAACCTGATGCTAGAATCAAAGTTTTTTTTATAAATCTACAAAATTTTATTATACTTTTTTTTTATTTTTTTATTTTATTTATTTATTATTTTTTTTTGAGTGAGATTTCCTTTGTAATGTATACAGTCACACTCACAAAAAAAAGAAAGATATTAACAGAATTCTACAATCTGCATTCCTCCATTTTTTTTTCTGCAAAATTGCACAAAACAATCTTAGCATGATTGTGGTATTCAACAAATTTCTCTAAGGCATATAGACACAAGATCTCAGTTTAAAGACTCATTCCAAGGGCTGCAGAAGACTGATGTATTCAGGACCCCTGGTCTGCTGGTTTACCAGACTAGAGACTTGATTAATTTAAGCAGATAATTCTACATTCATTAGTTTGGACAAGATTGCACTAGAACCCCAGGCAGTAATGCATTCCTGTATGGGAATGATAATTTAGAGGATATTGTTGCCAAGTCTTCCTATTGTAACTATGCCAAGTCTTCCTATTGTAACGTATTACAGAATTACAGGGCTAGCTTGATTTACACCATCTTCTTTCTTTCTGACGTATATTCCACCTATATATAGGCGCACCACCTTTCGGCGTAGTTGTTAATGTTAGTTTTCACTTCAACACTAAAATATGTGGAATGTGTACAAGACAGTACTTATATAAAATGTCCAAACACAACTGAAATGTCTTTATACAATATTTACACTTGCAAGGTCTTTAACTGTAGCAAGTGTTAAGTTTTCTTCGTCACCGACTTTGCGACAACTGAACATGCAAATCTGTGGAAGTCCCAGTCCTTCTCAGGCTCAAGAGAAGTCAAAAATCTAGGTACAGTACTAAGATTTTGGTTTAGAACCTAGATCTTGGTTTCAAAAATACACATGAGTGTAAACAATATATAAGTTTTGATTTTGCTGTAGAAAGACTGTTTTATACCAGCATCATCACGCCTCTTTATTTCTTTATATGACTAACATATTTCTGTTTACTTTTTTATGCTTTGTTTAATGTTCAAAGCTATTTATCACTTGTTTTTGCTAGCATCATGATTTTAAATATTTAATAAGTTGCCACCCTTGTTAATGATGTACAGGTACAAGCTTTTAAAATATTTCTCTTTATTTTTTTTTTTTACATTTCATTTTTTTTTGTCTTCAATAGATATATATAGTTTTCAGTTGATAAAAAGGGGTAGAATGAATAATTATTGAACAGTACCAAGTCAAAGAAGGTCAATAGTGTATAATGTGAAGTATTTGCCAGTCAGTTTTTCACATTTATTTCAAAATTGTCCAATTTTTTATTAAAATATCTAGGTTTTAGCAAAAAAATTCCTTGCTGAAATTCGGATAATTTTCGATTTTCAAACTTGTATTGACAAGCTCTTCAATCAACACGGGGAACCAGTATGCAATTTTCATGGAGTTTTAGTGCACGGAACAATGTTATCTTTTTTGTGTATTTTTTAAACCAAGATCTAGGTTCAAAACCAAGATCTTAATACTGTACCTAGATTTTTGACTTCTCTTGGGCCTGCTTCTTTCTACATTCAACACTGCAGTACTTGGTTATTTGACGTGAACAGCGCTCGAGTTCAACGCCTGCTTGAGATTGATGTTTGCAATTTGAATTGACTTCAGAAATCACTTCCGAAATGTCAAAAGAATTGTCGTCACTGTCAGTGTCTGTCTGTTGAAGAACCTCTAAGAGGAGGGCTCTTTCAGTCTCGATACTGATGTCAGAATCAAAACATCATAAGTCTTGAGCCCTTTTTGCCTTGAAATGGTATGTCTGGCTGGCGGCTGAAGGCGGAGTAACTTACCAAAGGCTAAACACTGCTTGGCAGAGAGCATCCTGGCAATTTTTCAAGCTTGGACCATGGCACAATTTTGTTCGTCATTATCCCTCGCTACAGGGTAAAAGTCGTACGGAAATTAGTATCTACACGCGAAATGAGACATCCATTGTAAACCCTTGCTAAATTTAACCCATAATAATGAATAGTATGCAGGATAAAACTTTGAGAACTTTGAGCGATATTTTTGACAGAAAATGGGAGAAAATTAGGCAAACTCGATTGAAATTCAATTGGAATAAGTCGTTTTATTTTCGGCCTACACTATTTGACACCCCTTTCGGGGGAAGTGGGCCAACTCGGCCTGATACCAACTCGGCCCGTAAGTCAACTCGGCCTCGGGTCAACTCGGCCGGGTCAACTCGGCCTCTTATTTTCCCTATCACAGGAGGGGTATTTTATAAGAACATAATGTTTTTAGTTATGAATAATAATTTTAGGATGATATATTCCGGATACGTACACTGATATTAAGATCGCGGAAATTTTCCCAGACTCCTTTGATGCTATCCGGAAAGACAGAATAGGTGACAGCCATGGTGGTGGTGTTTTCATTGCTTTTAGGCGTTACCTACTATGTACGGAATCTCCGGAACTGGATGCCAATTGTGAAATCATTTGGTGTAAGTTGAACATAATTGGGTGTAGGACTCTGTACCTGGGTCCCTTTTATCGCCCCCCCCCCCCCCCCCCCCCTAGATGTATTGATTCAGAATACCTTACGGAATTAAATAAATCCTTGACTTAGATAATGGCTCTTGAAAACATTCTTGCTTACTGTCAACATGGGTTCCGAAGTCAAAGGTCTTGCGAAACCCAGTTAGTTCAGTTTTATCATGATTTGGTTAGTAATCTGGATGGAGCTGTGAATAGTGGCCACAGGCAGACGGACGTGATTGTCATGGATTTCGCCAAGGCCTTTGACAAGGCCCCACATAAAAGGTTATTATACAAACTTGACTTCTACGGGATTAGAGGATCTACACATAAGTGGATCAACTAGTGCCTCTCTGAGCGCTCTCAAAAAGTGGTATTAGATGGCCGTGCCTCAGATCCAGTCCCGGTTCTATCTGGTGTCCTACAAGGATCGGTCTTAGGACCGGTTCTATTTCTTATTTTCATTAATGATCTTCCGGACAATATCAGATCATCTGTTCGACTATTTGCTGATGATTGTGTTTTGTACAGGAATATCAACTCCCCATTGGATTGTCAAATTTTGCAAGATGACCTGAATAGCTTGGCCAAATGGGAAATGGATTGGCAAATGAAATTTAATGTTAGCAAATGTCATTCAATGAGGGTGACCCGGTTACATCCAAGCAGACATATACAATTCAATTACACACTGCATCAGCAAACATTAGAACAGGTTCAGTCCGCTAAATACCTAGGTTTAACTATCACAGATGATCTGAATTGGGGTCAACATATTTCCGAAATTACATGTAAGGCAACTAAGACTTTGGGTTTTCTTCGGCGCAATCTGGCACTTGCACCTAGGCATACTAAAGAACTTGCATACAAAACATTGGTTCAGCCTCAACTTGAGTGTGCAGCTCCTATTTGGCATCCCTATAATGAAACTCAGACTCTTAAGGTGGAGAAGGTGCAGAGGACTGCTGCCCGGTGGACCTGCAGGAGATGGAGGAACACCAGTAGCGTCGGTGAAATGCTAGACGAACTTGAGTGGCCATCCCTGGAGTCCCGCAGGGAGCGATCCTCCTTAACCTTCTTCTACAAGATACATTCCGGTACAGTGTCTCTTGATAAAGACAAATACCTGACCCCTGCACCCAACCTAAGGCGCACTCGGGCATCACATGAATCACAATACACAAGACCATTTGCCTATAATGATTCTCTGAAAAATTCTTTTTTCCCCAGAACTATTCCGGTTTGGAATAGTCTCCCTTCTTCAGTGGTCTCATCCAAGACCATTGAGGAATTTAAGGCTTCAATTTAAATCATTGGCCAAGAGGCATGCGTTTTAGTATGCCTCTCATCTATATCTTGTAAATAGTTTTAATGGTCCACCCCAAATATTCTTTTTCCCTTGACTAAATTCTAAATTTAGCCACCCACCCCACACCTGAGGTGATGATCAGAAATTGATCGACTCAGTATCAGAAGATAGATAGATGGCAAACAAAAATGCTCATGTCTTGTTAGGAGGTGACTTCAACTGCGGGAACGTTGAGTGGAGCACTATGCAGGTACCCGAAGGGGTACCACAAAGGCCGGTACAGTGTAAACGTTTGGAGCTCATAAAAGACCACTGCCTATCCCAAGTAGTCAAGATACCCACTCGCAATGACAGAACTCTTGATCTTTTATTTACGAATTCCCCATCCCCGGTCAATCGAGTAAAGGGGATGCCCCCGATCGGCAAGGCGGATCATGACACAATCCATGTTGAATATGACATTAAGGCAAAACGAATCAAACAAGCCCCGCGGAAGATTTATCTTTATAAAAGAGCGGATATGGAAGGTCTCCGTGACCATCTAGCGCAATTTAGGGATTCGTTCATTTCATCTGACCATAGTCACATGTTAGTAAATGATATGTGGGTCAGTTTTAAGTCCGAGGTTCTCGTGGCTTTTGAAAGGTTTATACCAACAAAAATGACCAAGACAAAATACAGCTTACCATGGATCGACCACTCGATCAAACGCTTTATTAGGAAACGTGAAAAACTGTACTTCCGTGCTCGAAAGTCAAGCAGTCCTGACATTAACAATTTTTGATGCACATTTTGTGACAAATTAAATGTTCAATGGTACCAGAAAATATTTCGTCTACATTTAAATATCTGCGAAAAAACATTATCAGACACTAGTAAATACACCTTTAATTATTCACAGCCTCTAATCTATATACATGTATCTGGTGTGGTATTGTCAGTTTGACGTATCACCAGTAAACTATTCTGATCTGATTCTGAGGTAGATGATGTTAGTTATTACACCTGTTTTAGTTATTTTTTCACCTTCAAATAACAATCTCGTATGACTAACTAACATCTGTGCACATGATATGCTGGTTCACCCTATAACCGGGGTACTAAACGCTTTTGGCACTGCTAAGACACTGAGTTTAATCATTTGATCTATATGTGTCTTCAAAATCATAAAGTTAACATAAGGCATGTAAAACAATAGAAAAGTAACTGATGTCGGATTGCTAGTGATTTTGGTCAAGCAGAGTATGTCTCGTCCATTTTGTTTCATAGAAATGAAAACCTAACGTTAACCGGTGTATTTATATATGCTTGGGTAATTTTCATAGCGATGTACATTTTGTATAAATAAAAACCACAAAAGGAAAAGAAAAGATAGCCAGAAATTATGAAAAAAGTGAATGTTCCCTCTCTTATAAATAAAATGGAGTTCTGCTTCAAAGTAAGTGGTATGTTGTATTTTCCCGCGTTTTTCTGTCTTCACCAGAAGAAAGAGGGGGTAGAGGAGAATATGGGTCAGCCACACGTTACTCTTTTTCTCCTAAAGCTATAATAAAATCCTAAAATACTTACTACTCATCCTAGGTTTTATCAAACACATTCACGACCCGCCCTGCATTCGCTTTCATTATTTTATTTTGAATAAGAAGCTCCTACACAAATTATCTTTTTCTCGCATTTGAAAATTATGATGATAATAATGTAGTAAATGTTAGTGATTAATAAATGCACACAAATCACTTGACGAGCAAAACGAATATAAATAATTAAACGCGAACATCCGAAAAATATATATTTCAAATTGAAATACACTATGTTTGTTACCATTCTTACAATGGCAATGCAATGATAGTTTGTGGTTTCTAAAAGTGTCAAAACCATGAAAATGTACACATTTCGAGAAAGCACGTGATTGTGAGAAGACTTCATGACAAATATGGTAAGTAATAGTATGTTGACACGCAACAACGCTCCGTGTCTATTGCCTGAAAAAATTACAACCGTGAACAGAGAGACGTATAAAATATAGTCAATTAACGGTTTACACCGGTTAACGGTATACACCGGTTAACGGGTGAGTCACCATAATTTATGCTCAGAGACTGTGTTTATTTTATTTCAATTCGTTGATCTGTGTTAGATTTCAATAAGGAACACACCAATCTTCTTGAGTATAACTTAACCTTTTGACTTTTGAGAGGGCGCCATTTGAAATTGTATGTGCAAACTCTGTTCATTTCCAGAAATCAACAGAAACAGAGGTGCCCATTAAGCGATAAAATGTTAATGATTCAGAAATGCAGGCTGGTTAAAATGATTTCTGTAAGCTGATTTTGGACAGATGATATCATAAGCCATCTATTATTATTATTATTATTTGAATGTATTATCCTCCAACCACTGGGAGCACCTCGGTCATCACCGAGTAATGTCAAGATAACCACAATGACAGAACTACACTGCCCACCACCAACCATCACCTTAACATATTTGCCGTATTTCCATCACTGAGGTTATCTTTTTTATCTTTTGGGGAGAAGAGAAGCCAGTGCTAGCCTTATGAATGCTGAGCGCCAAGCAAGGTAGCCACTGGTGCCATTTTTAACGTCTTTGGTATGACGCGGCCCGGGTTCGAACCCGCGACCTCCCGCTTCCGAAGCGGACGCTCTTACCATTACGCTATCGGGACCGGCTGGATATTTTTCGGTGATTGGTGAGACTTGTTTTGAAAAGAACACCCAAACAAATGCATCTGCTGAAAGATTCTATTGAAAATAAACAGTTTTATTCCCAAGTTCAAAATAAAAACGTTCAGAGGTAAATCTCGATTTTGAAATGTCTATATGAATCTTAGAAATATCATCTATCGTGATCATTAAGAAGTTTTGAATGTCATGGTTTGGGAGTGAAAATCATTTGAAGAGAAAATGGCCCAGAATGTGACCTTTCTCAGTTTCTGAAACGGGTCTGACTAAAACGCTGACTTTTACCTGCTGACTTGCTGACTGCTGACCAAACCAAAAGCTGACCAAAGTGACTAAAATGCTGACCAGGAAAATCGCATGTAGAACTCCGCGGACAAATGAACATTCATGTATCTCGATCATTTCTACAAAAAAAAAAAAAAAAAAAAAATCGATCGACGTCTTAAGTTAAACAGTAATTGCCAAAAAATCACATGATTTCCAATATACCTTTATTCTACCACTACTGTCCCTCGACACTAAGTTCTTTTCGCCGTGAATACACCTGAATGTAACCTCACAGTATTTTAGTCTTTCGTTCAACTGGTACGAAATACGCACGTGCGCCTTTTCTACACTTCTAGAATCATTATCTCTCTTATAGAACTGAACGCTAGCGCTCAATAGCACTTTCAAATGCTTGAAAGTTTTCAACTTATTGCCCGATGTGAAGTATACGAGCCATTCTGACGGTATGAATCAAGATTTGCATGCATGTTTTGAAATTGTACGACGATTGAATTGAGTAATAGCTTAATTGTTGTATTTTGCAGTTACTTACTTAACCATAACAAAAGTTAAAAGCATTCGCCGAATAATAATTGGCAAATTAAACAATGCCAATGTCTTACTTCAGGTGTTTAGCGGTAGGACAAAATAAATCAACACTTCATTGCTGTTTTGATTGTTGTTCGCACATTGAGGCGCGG
The DNA here is from genome assembly GCA_964017185.1 of Rugalucina vietnamica. Lineage (NCBI taxonomy): Eukaryota > Metazoa > Mollusca > Bivalvia > Lucinida > Lucinidae > Rugalucina > Rugalucina vietnamica. The sequence continues at coordinate 7,406,522 of OZ024873.1, forward strand.
ACATCGTATTGGTGGTTAAGCAACTAATCGAGGATAATATTATCTTATTATTATCTTCACGCATCGTTAGAAACTTTCATACTGCGAGTTGGTTTTATATTCTTTGATGTCGGTCAAATAATTGTAGATAATATCCATAAATGTATCCATAAATACACTGTGGTAATATTGCAGAAACACACACTCAAATATAACAATTGAAAATTTCGTTCCACGGGGTAAGAAACAAAATTGAAATCTCTAGACTTTATACATTAACATTGTTTTCTTAAATCTTTATCTCCAGTCTTCCGCACCTTTAGCCATTTAGGAGACTTGCAATGATTCAACTTAAACCTCACCTGAAAATATTACATTATCGATTTTTAATCTATACCGTACCTTTAGCCATTTCCGATATATAGGCTACAGATACGGTACCGTATCTCTAGCCGCCAGGCTAGGGATACGGTACCGTATCCCTAGCCCACAGGCTAAAGATACGGTACCGTATCCCTAGCCACTGCCTTCATGAAAATTAAATCCGCCTTGTTATAAACCTACAGATTTTAATATTAACTTGTTCTGTTATCTATTTTTCTGGGATTTTTTTTTACTACATTCTTTCTGAAAATTGTGCTTTTTTTCTTTAATTGAAAAATAAGAAATAAAAAATAATAAAAAAATATTAAGAAAGAAAAAAAAAATAGAAAAAAAATAATATAAAAAAGTCAAATGTTATAACTGAATTGGCTCTGATTATCCATACTTGTTTTGTAAACTACATGTATGCATATTTTATGTGTCCCAGTATCATCACGATCATCTAATGGGGTTGAGCCGTAATCAACATTTAAACTATAAAATATTGAATTTGAAATATCATGTACATGTATGTTAAATTGAAGTATTCCAAAGGATTTGATAAACATGTTTTGTTTCTATTGACAACACTTCTTGTTTTTTGTCCCCAACCTTTTCGTAGACCAGAGGACCAATGGTCCTGTAAACGCTCACCTGAAACCCGAGATATATACCAATATTTGACTAGAATGGTAATATACATTGTATATAACCCCAGGGCCGGGTCAGAGCAACCCCTGGAGTCAATTTCTTTTTAAAAACATAAAACTTCAGTCCATTTGCCAATTTACTCCAAGTTTTGCCCTTCAAATGACATTTTAACAATTTTCCCCATTCAAATGCATGGGCGACCTAAGTTGACCTTGCCGTAAAATAGGTCAAGGTCATCCAAGGGTCACGATTTATATACACTTTGTAGAACTCCATTGCCTGATGCTTCATGCCAAGTTTCAAAATCATAGGCCTTCTGGTTCTGGAGAAAAAGATTTTTAAATGTTTTCGTTATTTATAGCCATGGCAGCCATCTTGGTCATGTGACCTTGACCATTTATATAAACTTTCTTTCCCCCTTCCCAAGGATGCTCCATATGAAGTTTGGCTTTGATTGGCCAAGCAGTTTCAGAGAAGAAGATATTTGAATATCACTGTAATATACATGTATATAGCAGACAGACCACTGGGGTCCAAATTTTTTCACAATCATCAATCTTAAGTCCATTTGCTCATTTCCTGCAAGTTTTTCCCTACAAATGACATTTTAACACTTTTCCCCATTCAAATGCATGGGCGACCATGTTGACCTTGCCGTAAAATAGGTCAAGGTCATCCCAGGGTCATGATTTATATAAATTTTGTAGAGCTCCAGTCACTGATGCTTCACACCAAGTTTCAAAATTATTGGCCTTCTGGTTCTGGAGAAAAAGATTTTTAAATGTTTTTGCTATTTATAGCCATGGCGGCCATCTTGGTCATGTGACCTTGACCATTTATATAAACTTTCATTCCCCCTTCCCAAGGATGCTCCACATGAAGTTTGGCTTTGATTGGCCTAGCGGTTTACGAGAAGAAGATGTTTGAATATTATGGTCATATACAGGTATATAGCCCCGGGGCAGGGGCAGACAACCCCCCAGGGGCTAAAATTTTCCATTAACATTAATCTTCTGTCCATTTGCCTATTCTCAGTAAGTTTTACCCATTAAATAGCATTTTACCATTTTTTCCCATTCAAATGCATTGGCGACCTAAGTTGACCTTGCTGTAAAATAGGTCAAGGTCCTCCTAGGGTCATGATTTATATAAACTATGATGGGCCCACGTCCTCGATGCTACATACCAAGTTTCGTGGAAATCGGCCCACTGGTTCTGGAGAAGAAGATTTTTAAAGGTTTTAGCTATTTATAGCCATGGCGGCCATCTTGGTCATGTGACCTGGACCATTTATATAAACTTTCATTCCCCCTTCCTAAGGATGCTCAACATGAAGTTTGGCTTTGATTGGCCAAGCGGTTTCAGAGGAGAAGATCTTTGAAATTGTGGACGGACGACGGACGGACGGCCGACGGAGCATGGCCATCCTATAAGCTCACCTTGTGAGCCTTCGACTCAGGTGAGCTAAAAAGCAGAAGACATAGTGTTCGGCTTTCCGTCCTTCCGTCCCCCTATGGTAGTATATACCTTGTGTGCGCAACTCCTGTTTTATTCATACAGAGCATCACTTTCTCATTAAAAGCAAAAGTTTAGCCAGTACTGATGCTAGCTTGTCTGAATTGTCATTGTCAACGTAATTTCGATGTAATTTAGTGCCATGACGTCACTTCTCGAGAGACATTAGTGCCTTGACATAAAAAATTTGGTTGGTCAGACGGGCGTCAACCTTTCACTGTCCTAATAGCCTGGGAGGGACCGCTGAGGTGCCGAATAGTTGAACAATGGCAAATATGACATCACATAAATCTCACCAAGTTTGTAAAGCTCAGTTGTGCCTGACTTAATTCATTACCGAAGACCCGTAGAATGGTTAATAGAGAGACAAAACTAAAAGTGTTTTTTATAATGTACCAGTAACATTTGTATCCACGATCCCCATAGCGGGGACATGGGGCTAAAGTGCCAGGATTTAACCTCTTATGAGTCCCAGCAGTGCCGGGGATATGCCCGGGTTTTAATTTACCACCAACACACGGTCACATTTATTCAAACTAGATATTAATTTTATTTTTAACTTTTTATTACTTTTATGGTCCTTATTTAATATGCAAATGTACCTGTACATTTACATGCAGAAATTCAAGGCCCTCTCTCAGAGTTCTGTTTCATCAGAACAACTCTCCGATGTTGTAACTTCGAAATTATTGTTAGCCTCCGGGGAGACGGGGCTTTCCACAAATCTGATCCCGCAGTGCCAGGCTTTTAGCAGGGCTTTAAAAATTGAAAAGTTAAAAACCCGCCTTGGCCCTTGTGGTGCTGGGGATACAAATGACTGGTGCATAATATGGATAACCACAAGCTTCATGTGAAATGGTAAAATATTATGTTTATGAAGCACATTTTGAGTGTCATGGCATCCTAATGTTGGGTAAAAGTCCCATAAAATGAAGGCAACTTCCCAACATGACCATTGCTGCTGACTGGGATGTAAAGCATCAAACAAACAAACAACAAACAAAATATTTTTGGGCCAAATCATCAATGGTAAGAAATATCATACAGATTTTCTAGCAACATAATTCACATACATTAGGCATGTTGAAGTTAAAGTAGGCAATGACCAGGAAATGGCATTGAGAAAGAAATTCCCACTCCAAAAACTGAGGTGGAAAAACAAATTAACAATCCAGTACTTATTCTAAGAAAACATCGTAAGCCGAGTGAGTAGCTCTTTCCCAATAGGCAGCCACTCAGTTACCCAAACTTAACTAAAATATGAAAACGTACAAAACTAATGTGCAAACAGCACAAAAAATATGCCAACACAAAACAATTATTACTACATAAGTATCACCTTGTAATGATCAGTAAGGCCAGAGAAAATATTTTTTTAGATTCTCAGTGATTCCTCTGTTCAAATCCCTAAAAATTCTTTATTTATTTATTTTTTTCTTTCTTTTTTATTTTTTTTTTATTTTATTTTATTTTTATTTTTTATTGTTGTTGGAATACAACAAAATATAGTTTTCAATAAAAAGTGAACATAATGAATATTCATTACTTAAATTGCACATGCGTCTTTTAATGCAAATAGTAATATAAAATATGTAGAAAGTCAAGTGGTGCCCAATAATAAAAAAGAAGAAATAAAATCACCCCCCTCTCATCACATAAAAAAAGAAATAAAATAATATAAAAAAAAATAAATAAAATAAATAAAAATAAAAAAAATCTAAAATGTTTACTCTTTGTATGTTACTAAGCTGTCAAAGGTACCTAACCAAGATGTAGAAGTTGCCAATTTATACATTAAAAAAAAAAAAAAAAGTTAGACATTTTTCAAGTCAAATAATTTGCAAGTGAGATATTATTTCATCTGCACAAAGCAGCAACAATTTTAACATGGATTTTAAAGCATATATATTAATAACAATTATCACAAATTATCATTAATTTTCACCAATTAAACCCAAACAGAGACCAGATGTTATGTCTGGTCATCACTTTACCTGGTCAGCATTTTAGTCACTTTGGTCAGCATTTGGTTTGGTCAGCAGTCAGCAAGTCAGCAGGTAAAAGTCAGCGTTTTAGCTAGACCCTCTGAAACTTTTAGCAAGCAAATTGCTATATGCAATTTTTGGTATATGCCTGCACAGGGAAGGTGTGAAGTATCAGAATGACAACCTAGAGACAGAGGTAGCATCAGACAGGTCACCAAAGGTAATCCCATGATGCTGACAGTTATATTCCCTTAGTCTTAGATTGTCTGTCCTTGAGAAGAGCAGTAAGCTACATGTAAACTTTTGTAGTCTATCAATACATGTATGTTGCTTAGGATGTGATGCTTAACCGTCACATAGGCTGTTTAAGAGATAGTTAATAACAGTTATGTGTTTAAGTACATGTATGGATGTTCTGCTGTGCGTTTTAGTACATGTATGGAAGTTCTGCTGTATTGTTGTAACTAAATAATATGGTGAAGCAGTGTCAACAAGTAATGCACCTTTGATAAGCAACCATCCCCTTAGCCATGAAATAGTAGGGATATTAAGTTTATCTTTCTTAACCTGCGGTATATGAGCTGCATCATGAGAAAATCTTATTTTTGCCTATGCAAAAACAAAGGCGCAGATCAGCTGATCAGCAGCTTTGTTTTCTCGGAAACCCCAAAGACAGTTTTTCTCACCACGCTTCTCATATGTGTGTGTGGGGGAGGCAGTCTTGTGATTAAAGCTCTGTCAAAAGTCCTGTTCAACTCCTGACAGGTAAATTCCGGTTGTTCATTTACACTGTGGCAGCCAGGACAACATGGGGATCCATCAGTTAATCAAGATCATTGATGCACAGTGGTTTGGTATTGCATACTATAACAGAACTTTGTATGTGTTGCATTAAGAGGATAAAACATTCTTTTCCGTGCATTAACGTTTGCCAAGCCCAAGGGCAATAATGTGTTGCAGCCCGAACCGCGTAGCGGTGAGGGCTGCAACACATTATTGCCCGAGGGCTTGGCAAACGTTAATGCACTTGGAAAAGAATGTTATATCGTCATTGTTATATACCTTTCCTCCGATACATGTACATTTTATTTATTTATTTATTTATTTATTTATTTATTTATTTATTTATTTATTTATTTATTGTGAATGCTATGTCTTGAAATCGCGCATGATGACAAGCACACAGCCGTTGATTGGTAAATGATTAGACGCAAAATGACACGTTAAATTAAGATGAAATATACGTCTGAAATGTACACTCACCTGCCATGTTAAATTTAGATGAAATGAACACCTGCTAGTGTCCATAACATGTAAACAGGTGTATGTCATAGTCTCAGGGCAAAAACACCTAGGGCAATAACACCATTATTGCCCTGCTATGATGTCATCTCAGGGCATTAACACCATTATTGCCCTGCTGCGGTGTCAACTCAGGGCATTAACACCATTATTGCCCTGATATGACGTCATCTCAGGGCCATTAATGGTATTAATGCCCTACGACGCCTAAAACAGCAGAAAGTGCTGTCCCTTACAACACGACAAGTTTCTATTGTAGAGATACATTAGGTATATAACAATGACCATTACGAATGTGTTACTCCACATCTTTTGCCCTTGGACAGTTTGGATTCAGTGCCAGTCCACATCCTTTGCCCTTTGGTGGTGAGAACCACATTTTGATCTGTGACAGTCCTCATCCTTTCCCCTTGGACAGTAATAACCACATGTTTTGATCTGTGCGAGAAAATAAAGTAGTGTTTGCAAAATCAGCATCCAGCCATCCACAATGATCTGCAAACTCCTTTATTGTTGTTAAATGATGCAGAATTCTGGTGCCATCTGTTTTTCAGCTGATGGTTTATGACTGTGACAGATGAAAAATGCTAGAAAAGTGACCATGATAAAAACAGAATTAAAAGATTATGACGAAGCAGAATCAGAATATTTTTGAAATACGATTGTGTTTTTCACTTCTTTTTCATAGGATTGAGTACATTTAGTGTTCAGAAGAATAGCCAAGATGGGGTCAATTGTAGGAAAGGCCATGGATGAAAATATGAAGAAACAGCAAGAATTCATGATGGCTAATCAAATCACAGTGGTAAGGCAACATAAAGAAATCATGCCCATGCATTATAGAGATCTTTTAAGTTGTAAAAATTGAAAATTTTCAGCAGACAATTTTTGATATTTTTCTTATTTTTGCTCTATACATGCTAAACATAAATTGTGGGTACATGTTAGAACTGCCCTGCCGAGGTGGATCTAACGAGTACCCACAATCTATGTTTTGGAGCAAAAATAAGTAAATAGGTAAATCACTGTATACCCCAGTTTTGCTATATAAAAGTGGGGTATAAGGGGGTACATATTACACGGACATCATGTAATGTTATCCTGATGAATTAAGAGTAAGCACTAATTAGTGTGTGTTTGGCTTTCTGTATCAAGTACCAGAATGTAAAGCCACAGAAGACAGCAAAAGGCTTGAAATATGGACCAAAGAAGAAAAAGGTTATACTATCTATGTAATGATAATGGCAGCAATATAATAGACTCCCAATCCTGGGTTTGATTCTCACACAGGGCACCACATCTATCTATCAAGGTTATTTGACTGGACTAATGTTACTTCTACAAAAGTTCCACTTTGTAAAGAAAGACAATTATATATGCGTGATTCATATAAAATAATGTAACATGTATTTTCATTTAATGGAGTTATAATTATAACTACATGGTGGCATGGTCTATTTTAGATGGAGCGTCAGATACAGATGCAGAATCAGATGCGAGAGCGACAGATGGCCATGATGATGGCTAGGTCTAGAGATCTTTTCATGTATTTTGGCTCATTTTATGCTTTTGCTGCTCTAGCTGGGGTAGTGGGGTAAGTTGTTGTTTTCATCGTTACTGTTATTATCAGCTCACCTGAGCCGAAGGCTCATAGGTGAGCTTATACTATAGTATACCCATGCTCCGGCGTCCGTCCGTCCGTCCGTCCGTCGTCCACAATTTCAAAGATCTTCTTCTCTGAAACCGCTGGGCTGATTGTTCTCATATTACACATACACCATCTACAGGTAGGGGGAAAGAATAATTGTGTTTTTTGTTTTGATTGGATAAGGACTCTGGTTGCTATGGCAACTTATGCTTCCCATAGACTTATAATGGAAAAAAGTGAAAATTGCCAGTTTCTGCTGTCTTGTTGGAGATATTTGAATTTTGTTTTTGCAGAAATGTTTATTGAGTAGTCCTCTACGTTTCATGTGATTTTTGTCCTAATCCTTCATTTTGATTGGTTGCAGGGGCCCCATATAGGGCAAAATTTCGAAAAACATTCAAAAATCTTCTTCTCAGAAACTGTCAAGGGGATGAAGCCTGTACTTTGTATACATGTTCCTGACAGTGGCCTCTACATAATTTGTGTTTTTTATTCCAGGCGGATAAGAACTCTGGTTGCTATGGCAACTTAAAGTTTCCATAGACTTATTATGGGAAAAGTGGAAATCGGCTATTTTTCCGCTAAAATTGCAGACATTAGAATTTTGTTTTTGCAGCAATGTTTATTGAGTAGTGTTTGACGTTTCTTGCGAGTTTTGTCCTAATCCTTTATTTTGATTGGTTGCTGGGGCCCCATAAAGGGCAAAATTTTGAAAAAAAACATTCAAAAATCTTCTCCTCAGAAACTGTCAAGTGGATGAATCCTGTACTTTGTATACATGTTCCTGACAGTAGCCTCTACATAATTTGTGTTTTTTATTCCAGTCGGATAAGAACTCTGGTTGCTATGGTAACTTTAAGTTTCCATAGACTTATAATGGGAAAAGTGGAAATTAGCTATTTTTTGAAAACTATTGCAGCCTGGGATCTGAAAAGTGGTAGATGCAAACAACTAATGGATTAGATGAAGTTATATGATTAATTTAGGTCAAGGTCATCTCTTGCCCTTGGCCGGTCTGTCGTCCATACACACTTTTTGAAGATTTTTTTCTCTGAAACCACTTGGTCAATCAAAGCCAAATTTTATATGAAGCATCTGTAGGAAGTGGGAACTAATGTGTATATAAGTAATTCAGGTCACATGACCAAGATGGCCGCCATGCCCATATATGGTAAAAACCCTTAAAGTTATCTTCTTCTCCAGAACCGGTGAACCGATTTCAACGAAACTTTGCATGAAGTATGGATGACTCAAGTACTACAAAGTATATATAAATCATGACCCTGTGGTGACCTTGACCTATTTTATGGCAAGGTCAACATAGGTCGTCAATGCATTTGAATGGGGAAAACTTTTAAAATGTCATTTTAAGTGAAAGTCTTGCAGGAAATGGGCAGTAGGACTGAATTTTAATGATTCTGAAAAAAAATGGACCCCAGGGGCTCATCTGCTTTTAAAATGTTATTTGAAGGGGAAAATCAGCAGGAAATTGGCAAATGGATAGAATATTGATTATTCTGAAAAAAGAAAATGGCCCAAGGGCTTCATCTGCCCCTGCACTGGGGTTAAATACCATAATATTCAAATATGTATATTGGTATATGAAGCGGATCTCAGGTGAGCGTTTACAGGACCATTGGTCCTCTGGTTTTTGTGAGAGGAACAGATGGCCACATCTAGAGATCTCTTCATGTACTTTGGCTCATTCTATGCTTTTGCTGCGCTAGCTGGGTTAGTGGGGTAAGTTGTTGTTTTTGAGGAGGCTAGGAATCTGGCTTATTGTGAAAATTCCATGTAAGGACATTATATCTGAACTATTCTGCAAACATTTTTAAAACGAACAATAATTGTCTATACATGTATTTAGTCACCAGCTGGATAGCTGGATCATGTTGATCCTTACCTTGGATCAGTCCTCCAAATCCGGCAAATTTCTTTCAAAAAGATTTGGTTATCATGAAAATAATTCTGCTATTGTTCTTCCTCTAGTGATAGCAATGTGCACTAAGCACTGGCAATCTGCCCCCGTGACTCGCACTGTGAGGCTTGCCCAGGAATAGCATACTGGTATCTAAGATAAATGACCATCTCAGCATTACCTTAGCTGATGATCGTACAGCAATAATGCCTTAGCTGATGATTGTACAGCAATAATACCTTAGCTGATGATTGTACAGCAATAATACCTTAGCTGATGATTGTACAGCAATAATACCTTAGCTGATGATTGTACAGCAATAATACCTTAGCTGATGATTGTACAGCAATAAAACCTTAGCTGATGATTGTACAGCAATAATACCTTAGCTGATGATCGTACAGCAATAATACCTTAGCTGATGATCGTACAGCAATAATACCTTAGCTGATGATTGTACAGCAATAAATCCTTAGCTGATGATTGTACAGCAATAATACCTTAGCTGATGATCGTACAGCTATAATAGTTGGCCTCCCAAGCCCCCCAAATATTTTTCTGTTGGCATTTTTGAGTACATTTTGGCATCCATGCCTAATGTGTACCTTAATGTGTAACAATACACGCTAGGGTGGATGCCAAGTCTGAAAATGCCCCAGAGTCCCAAAAATAGGTCAAAGGTCAACTAAGTGCAAAATTTGAGAATTTCAACATTATGGCAGTATCTTATGAAATATTTTCTTCTTTTTTTTTTGTAAAAAAAGCCCCAAATTACATCTAATGCATTTGTATGATGTATTTCAGTTACAATTGTTACAAAAAAGTAATGCAGATTTAGGTCAAAGGTCACTTTAGTGCGAAAAAATGCTTATTTTCATGCCCTTTTACAATTGCCTGTATAAACATAAGTGTCAGTGGTATTCTGATGGGGATAAAGTTCTTTTATGTACATTTTGTATCAATTGTGTATAGAATATGATCGTAGCAATCATTTGATATCAATTTCAGCTCTCTGCAGCTTTTGGTTGCTGAGATATTGTCAATTTTATTGGTACACTCCCCTGTATTTGTCTGTGTTTTTTCTCTTATACCTTAAGTTTTCTTAATTTTTTGCAACGGTATAGTCAGCTTGGTCATATATATTATTACATGTTAATACATTATTGTCATAACAATCATTTGATACCAATTTCAGATCTCTAGGACTTATGGTTGCTGAGATATTAATGTTTCCGTTGGTATACCCCTCTATTTTTCTGTGATTTTTATCAAATATTTCAAGTTTTCATCAATATTCAAACAACAAGAAAGTCAAACTATTCATTTATTATCGCATGTTTATAGAACATTAACATAGCAATTATTTGATATAAATTTTACCTCTCTAAGACTTTTGGTTGCTAAGTTATAAAACATTTTGTTAGTATACCCCATCCACTTTTCTGTGGTTTTTCACTAATATTTAAAGTTTTTATCAATATTCGAAAATCAAGAAATTCAGAATGTTTGTGTGTCTCACAACATGGTTATAGAATATTATCCTAGCAATCATTTGATACCAATTTCAGTTCTCTAGAGCTTTTGGTCACTGAGATATTAGCAGTTTTATTGGTTAACCCCCTTCATTTGCCAAGGATTTTTCTCCTATATCTTAAGTGTCCTTAAATATTTGAGAAACAAGATAGTAAGCTTGTTTATATACCTTATCACATTATTAAAGAATATTGTCATAGCAATCTTTTGATACCGATTTCAGCTCTCTATGACTTTTGGTTGCTGAGATATATACGTTTCCGTTGATATACCCCCTCTATTTTTCTGAGATTATTGTCTAATATTTAAGTTCTCATCACTATTCGAAAAACAAGAAAGTCAGATTATTTATGCGTCTTATCACACTATTATAGAACATTATTAAAGCAATCATTTGATACCTATTTCAGCTCTCTAGAGCTTTTGGTCACTGAGATATTAGCAATTTTATTGGTATACACCCTTCGTTTGCCACTGATTTTTTCCTATATCTTATTTTTTTTTTAAATATTTGAGAAACAAGACAGTCAGCTTGTTTATATGCATTATTACTTGGTTATAGAATATTGTCATAGCAATCATTTGATACCAATTTCTGCTCTCTATGGCTTTTGGTTGCTGAGATATACTGAGCGACAAAAGAAACCCGACACTTACATTTGGATTCATAATCGCAAAACCAGATGTGCAATAAAATACAGATTTATACAGCATGAAAGGCAAATCATTTCCACACCATTTGGTTGCAAGAATCCTCGTTTTCAATTAATTCCCTTTCTGTAATGCTCAAAGATTAAAGCAAGGGAGTCATTTCAAAAATCACAAATCTAAGTCGAAACCATTACGCAATAAATTTAAGCGGAAGTAAAACAATTGTTATGCATTGGTCGTTGCGACCGCATGCTGATTTTCTTCTAATGACTTCAAAAAAGGCATGTTACATGGAAAAACACGTGGAAATAAGAAATCCGCCCCGAATGGATAAACACGTGATACGAACGAATCGTCCAAAGTGGAAGTGGTAAAATTCTTCAAAGTGTATCTGGACACCTAAATCAACAATTACGGCGTCGTAACGAGACCGTAATGGTTGAAAAACACGTCGAATAACATTAGGCTGCAAGACCGGCTGAAAATGTTCAAACGGCCGGATTTCTTTGATCGATAAAAAATTGTGCCAGAAAGAATTCCAAAGAAATAATCATGGCGAAATGTCCGACTAACATTAGACTTAACATGTTTAGACTTTCACATGTAACCATTCAACCATTACATTGCACGAGTAAATAATGCTTAAAGTACAGTTTACAAGTTCACAGTTTTTATCAAATGGTTGTCGCCAAAAACGATTTCGGAATCATTAGAGAATAGTAAGAGATGCTTACATACGAAAAATAATTCACCCCTCACAAGAGATAAACTTTTTATACAACATGAAAAAGTGTCGGGTTTCTTTTGTCGGTCAGTATATATACATTTCCGTTGGTGTACCCCCTCTATTTTTCTGAGATTATTATCTAATATTTAAAGTTCTCATCATTAATCCAACAACAAGAAAGTCAGATTATTTATGCATCTTATTATACTATTATAGAACATTATTATAGCAATCATTTGATACCTATTTCAGCTCTCTAGAGCTTTTGGTCACTGAGATATTAGCAATTTTATTGGTAAACCCCCTTCGTTTGCCAGTGACTTTTCTCCTATATCTTAAGTTTTCTAAAAAAATTGAGAAACAAGGAAGTCAGCTTGTTTATATACCATATTATATGGTTATAGAATATTGTCATAGCAATCATTCGATACCAATTTCTGCTCTCTATGGCTTTTGTTTGCTGAGATATAAACGTTTCTGTAGGTATAACCCCTTCACTTGCTGTGATTTTTCTCTAATATTATATTCATTAAGATTCCATCAATATTCGAACAACACGAAAGTCTGATTTTGTTATATATCTTATTTCGTGGTTTTAGAATGTTGTAATAGCAATTATTTGATACCAATTTCTGCTCTCTATGGCTTTTGGTTGCTGAGCTTATAAGCATTTCTGTAGGTATACCCCCTCCATTGTTCTGTGATTTGTCTCTAATATTGAAAGTTCTCATCAAGATTTGTACCCCAAGAAAGTTACATTCTTTCTGTAACTTATCATATTATTATAAACCATTATCATATCAATCATTTGATATAAATTTCAGCCCTCTACAGTTTTTGGTTGCTGAGATATAAGCAATTTTGTTGGTAAACCCCTTCATTTATCTGTTACTTTTCTCTAATATCTGAAGTTCTCTTTAATATTGAGCACTAAGATAGCCAGTTTGTTTATATATCTTATTACAGAGTTATAGAACATTGTCATAGCAATCATTTGGTACCACTTTAAGCTCTCTAGGGCTTTTGGTTGACGAGATATAAGCAATTGTGCTGGTATACTCCATTTTTAGCTCACCTGAGCCAAAGGCTCACAGGTGAGCTTATAGTATACCCATGCTCCGGCGTCCGTCGTCGTCCGTCGTCGTCCGTCGTCCGTCGTCCGTCGTTCACAATTTCAAAGATCTTCTTCTCTGAAACCACTAGGCCAATCAAAGCCAAACTTCATGTGGAGCATCCTTAGGAAGGGGGAACGAAAGTTTGTATAAATGGTCATGGTCACATGACCAAGATGGCCGCCATGGCTATAAATAGCAAAAACCTTTAAAAATCTTCTTCTCCAGAACCAGAAGGCCTATGATTTTGAAACTTAGCATGAAGCATCAGGCAATGGAGCTCTACAAAAGTTGTATAAATCATGACCCTGGGATGACCTTGACCTTTTTTACGGCAAGGTCAACTTAGGCCGCCCATGCATTTGAATGGGAAAAAATAGGAAAATGTCAATTATTGGCAAAAAAACTTGCTAGGAATGAGCAAATGGACAGAATATTCATGGTTATGAAAATATTTTGGGCCCAGAGGGTTGTCTGCCCCTGCCCCGGGGCTATCTACATGTGTATGACAATAATATTTAAACATCTTCTTCTCTGAAACCGCTTGACCAATCAAAGCCAAACTTTATGTGGAGCATTCTTAGGAAGGGTGAATGAAATTTTGTATAAATGATCACGGTCACATGACCAAGATGGCCGCCATGGCTATAAATAGCAAAAACCTTTAAAAATCTTCTTCTCCAGAACCAGAAGGCCTATGATTTTGAAACTTGGCATGAAGCATCAGGCAATGGAGCTCTACAAAGTTTGTATAAATCATGACCCTGGGATGACCTTGACCTTTTTTACAGCAAGGTCAACTTAGGCCACCCAAGCATTTGAATGGGAAAAAATAGGAAAATGTCATTTAATGGCAAAAAACTTGCTAGGAATGAGCAAATGGACAGAAGATTTATGTTTATAAAAATGTTTTGGGCCCAGAGGGTTGTCTGCCCCTGCCCTGGGGCTATATACATGTGTATGAACATAATATTCAACATCTTCTTCTCCGAAACCGCTTGGCCAATCACAGCCAAACTTTATGTGGAGCATTCTTAGGAAGGGTGAATGAAATTTTGTATAAATGGTCAAGGTCACATGACCAAGATGGCCGCCATGGCTATAAATAGTAAAAACCTTTAAAAATCTTCTTCTCCAGAACCAGAAGGCCTATGATTTTGAATCTTGGCATGAAGCATCAGGCAATGGAACTCTACAAAAGTTGTATAAATCATGACCCTGGGATGATCTTGACCTTTTTTACGGCAAGGTCAACTTAGGTTGCCCATGCATTTGAATGGGGAATATTGTTACAATGTCATTTTAGGGCAAAACTTGCAGTAAATTGGCAAATGGACTGAATCTTTATGATTTAAAAAAGAAATTGACTCCAGAGGTTGCTCTGACCCTGCCCTGGGGTTATATACTTGTATATTACCATTCTAGTCAAACAAGTTTATTGGTATATATCTCAGGTCTCAGGTGAGCGTTTTCAGGACCATTGGTCCTCTGGTTGATTTTCTCATGAGGTGGCTCATATCATGGAGCTGCAGAAATATACTGCTTTGGATAAAACATATCTGATTATAATAATTAGAATAAATTGGTTCTCATATACTTTAATCTGACAAGCCATTTCCCATTTTAGGGATGTTGTGTAGTACAAATATGATACACAAAGGGCAATTACATTACTGTCCAAATATTGTTTAAACATTGTTTATCTTTCATATTTCCATAATTCACAGAAGTTCCAGAAGAACAGAAAGAAATCCCCGCCCCCAAACAAGAAGTTTTCGGAGCTCCCCGTTTCATAACGACCCTCCAGAAACACATAGACATCCCAGAAGGCTCTGACATTAAACTAGAATGTGTGGTGGAAGGAAAACCAACACCGGAGATAACTTGGTATTTGGTAAGTTGGAGTGTTGTTTTTGTGTGTTGAATAAGGGATTTATACAATGTTTTTATCTGTCCTCACACTTAAATGTGAAAGTATTTTGTGCTAAATTTGTCTTATTGTGTCTGTATGTTTGTCTTACAATATGTAAAAAATACATAAAGATGGACAATGATTTTGTACTTTTCAAATTGCAGGGTAGTGTACTTGCAGCCCTAATGAGAATGAAATACATACATATAAGAAAAACAATGTGATCTATCTAAAATATGGTCTATGCACAGTGCTGCTGTAACTATTTTTAATATACTAAAAAGCTCTATATGTAGCCCTGGCTGCACAGACTTGTTTGTATCTAACCTAATTGGAAAATTAAATACATCTTGTGTGTTATGGCATTGCAAAATCTAACTTTTGAACTATGTTGCTAGGATGATGAACCAATCCGTCCTGACGACCACTTCATCACTGAGTACCGTCAAACTGAACCAGAAGTGAGAATGTGCAGCCTCGAGATCAAGAATGTCACCATTGACGATGAGGCGTACTACAAATGTGAGGCCAAAAACATCCATGGCGTCGCTACAACTCTTATTGAACTTTTCGTACAAAGTAAGCATATTTGGTTGCCTAGGAAACTAGTGAATAGACTATTAGAGCATGATTCAGCGGAAATAGGATATATATGCCATCACAACTGGTACCAACATTTCATGAAAATATTGGGACAACAATTTTTATGTTCATTTACTAATAACAGTACAGTCACTGTAGTATGATAGGGCATTTATTCAGAGATTTACTAATCTACTGATGGGGTAAAATATTCATTCAGCATAACATAGTATGTGCCATGTCATGAGAAGACCCGAATTTGCACATTTATTGAGAATGATCAATGCTGTCATCTGTAATTTTGCAGACCAAAATTTCAAACCTCTACAGCTAGTCTGTATGAGCAAATAAAAATTAAAACTGAGATCCTTCAAGAGCAGCGAACACATTAATGAGAAAGGGGATGGGCCATACCGCGGTTTCGACTATTAAAGTCTCATCAGTGACCCTTTAGATTTGGCAACATGGATCATTTTGAGAAAAATGTTATCTACATTACCTCAGGAAAATATCGTATTGATTATTGATGGCATGTTTTGGGACACCCTTTATTGTCTTAAAAATAATTAATTATTGAAGTATGTATTGGGACACCCAAAATCCCAATTATTGAACTGGGATATTTTGGACAGCCACAAAACTATTTATTTTTCACAAATGAAGTATCTGTTCAATCTTAGTATCAGAAAAGTCTAATCAGAATCTATTTGGTCATTGTGAAGATACATTGGGTCTGTGCAGCCCAGTCAAGAAGGTGATTTAATTCCTATACTGCAAATACAGGTTTTCTCATGGCAAAGCTTATATACAATGTAAGGGCTTACCTTTACATCATGGAGCACATACAGGGTCTATCCAAATTATACAAGGGTTGCTTGTCTGTAGATCAGCTAATTACTGGTGTACTAAAGAGATACATGAAGGCTGAATATTAGGTCAGTTGATTTTAGGTTGGAATGTATTTGTTTGTCCAAACTACATGGTACATGTAATTCATTTCAAAAACATTGTAAATGCTCTACTTGAAAGTAAAATGGAAAGCAAAAAGATTTTCATCATCAATGTGCTACATGAGACCCTTTATTTGCTTTTACAATATATCACATTATATGTATTTTTAGCTCACCTGAGCCGAAGGCTCACAGGTGAGCTTATAGGATAGGCAGGCATCCGTCGTCCGTCCGTCCGTCGTCTGTCCGTCGTCCGTCCACAATTTCAAAGAAGAATATTTCTGAAGCTAGTAGGCCGATCTTGATCAAATTTAATGTGAACCATAATTGGGTTGGGGGATTGATGGCATTAGGTTTTGGAGCAGATTGTATCAAAATTGTGGTTTCCATGGCAACAGATAGGTCCCATAGACTTACAATGGGAAAAACTAAAAAAATCTTCTTCTCTGAAACCACTAGGGCCACAGCTTTGATATTTGATATGTAGCAATGGCTAATGGTCCTCTACATAAATTGTGCCATTCATGCCCCTGGGGTCAAATTTGGCCATGCCCCGGGGGTCGATAGTCTCCATAGACTTACTATGGGAAAAAAATTCAAAAATCTTCTTCTCTGAAACCACAGGGCCCACAGCTTTGATATTTTGTATGTGGCAATGGCTAATGGTCCTCTACATAAATTGTGCCAGCCATGCCCCTGGGATCAAATTTGGCCACGCCCCGGGGGTCGATAGTCTCCATAGACTTACAATTGGAAAAACTAAAAAAATCTTCTTCTCTGAAACCACTAGGCCCACAGCTTTGATATTTGGTATGTAGCAATGGCTAATGGTCCTCTACATAAATTGTGCCATTTATGCCCCTGGGGTCAAATTTGGCCACGCCCCGGGGGTTGATAGTCTCCATAGACTTACTATGGGAAAAAAAAATTAAAAAATCTTCTTCTCTGAAACCACAGGGCCCACAGCTTTGATATTTTGTAGGTGGCAATGGCTAATGGTCCTCTACATAAATTATGCCAATCATGCCCCTGGGGTCAAATTTGGCCACGCCCCGGGGGTCGACAGTCTCCATAGACCTACAATAGGAAAAAAACTAAAAAAATCTTCTTCTCTGAAACCACTAGGCCAACAGCTTTGATATTTGGTATGTAGCAATGGCTAATGGTCCTCTACATAAATTGTGCCATTCATGCCCCTGGGGTCAAATTTGGCCACGCCCCGGGGGTTGATAGTCTCCATAGACTTACTATGGGAAAAAAATTAAAAAATCTTCTTCTCTGAAACCACAGAGCCCACAGCTTTGATATTTTGTATGTGGCAATGGCTAATGGTCCTCTACATAAATTATGCCAGCCATGCCCCTGGGGTCAAATTTGGCCACGCCCCGGGGGTCGATAGTCTCCATAGACTTACAATTGGAAAAACTAAAAAAATCTTCTTCTCTGAAACCACTAGGCCCACAGCTTTGATATTTGGTATGTAGCAATGACTAATGGTCCTCTACATAAATTATGCCATTCATGCCCCTGGGGTCAAATTTGGCCACGCTCCGGGGGTTGATAGTCTCCATAGACTTACTATGGGAAAAAAATTCACAAATCTTCTTCTCTGAAACCACAGGGCCCACAGCTTTGATATTTTGTAGGTGGCAATGGCTAATGGTCCTCTACATAAATTGTGCCAATCATGCCCCTGGGGTCAAATTTGGCCACGCCCCGGGGGTCGATAGTCTCCATAGACCTACAATAGGAAAAAAACTAAAAAAATCTTCTTCTCTGAAACCACTAGGCCAACAGCTTTGATATTTGGTATGTAGCAATGGCTAATGGTCCTCTACACAAATTATGCCAATTATGTCCCCAGGGTCAAATTTGGCCACGCCCCGGGGGTCGATAGTCTCCATAGACCTACAATAGGAAAAACTAAAAAAATCTTCTTCTCTGAAACCACTAGGCCCACAGCTTTGGTATTTGGTATGTAGCAATGGCTAATGGTCCTATACATAAATTGTGCCATTCATGCCCCTGGGGTCAAATTTGGCCACACCCCGGGGGTTGATAGTCTCCATAGACTTACAATGGGAAAAAAAATAAAAAATCTTCTTCTCTGAAACCACTAGGCCCACAGCTTTGATATTTGGTATGTAGCAATGGCTAATGGTCCTCTACATAAATTGTGCCATTCATGCCCCTGAGGTCAAATTTGGCCAGGCCCCGGAGGTTGATAGTCTCAATAGACTTGCTATGGGAAAAAAAATCAAAAATCTTCTTCTCTGAAACCACAGGGCACACAGCTTTGATATTCTATATTTTGTATGTAGCAATGTTTGGTAGTCCCCATTATAAATTGTGCCAGTCATGCCCCTGGGTCAAATTTGGCCATGCCCCGGGGGTCAATAGTGTCCATGCATAGACTTTCCTTGGTCGATTCTCAATTAATTTAAATCTCATGAGCTTACAATGTGATAATCTCTCAGGTGAGCTACAGGACCAATGGTCCTCTAGTTCTGTGATATTTTTCTAATATATAAAGTTCGCATTAATATTTGAAGACCAGGAAGTCTGTTTGATATTTATATCTTATCACGTGGTTATCAAGCATTGTCAAACCAATCATTTGATACCTATTTCTGCTCTCTCAAGGTCTATCAGTAGCCAAGAAACATGTGGTTATATAGGTGTACCACACTACTTCCTCTGCTTATTAGAGGTGGGGGTGAACACTCTATGATTTTACGTGACACACATGGGCAATAAAGAGATCCTCTGACCAAACTGGCACCCAAGAGCATTTGTTCTAAGGGTGCAAGGTACATCCTGTAGATATTCCACCCTTAACCCTTCAAATGGCAATAGAGTTTCCCTTTGTATATCTTGATTTTCGTCATTTTCATTAATATTCATGAAAATGCAAATGAGATAATTATTATTTAGGCCCATGAGTCATCAATAAATTTATCAAATAGAATTATTGGTACAATAACAATAAGCCAAAATGATAGTTTAGGCATGACATTAGTTTTTTATGGGATAATTGATTTTTAATTGTTTCTTTTTATTCATTTTAAAGTTTTAATGAAAATTCATGAATATGCAAATTAGATATTTTCCATTACTTATCATAGGAAAAAAGGGCTATGTCTAAGCTATAAGATGAGACCAAGTTCAATGGTCTAGGATTACAAATAACTGAGATATTTTCAATTTTCTATCTGTACCCCCATTATAAAAACGCAAAAAATGAATATTTAGGGTACTTTAATAGAACATAGCATAAAAAGCAGACGCTTCCACTGGCAGAAAACAGGGTCTGATAGCTTTTTCAATGTACTTAAATTAGAAAATCATAGTGTAGAAAATTACCCCTGGGGGAAGGGGGTATGGGTAGCTAGTAGAATAATATTAGTTATCATTACAGGTTTTGATATTTTTGCACTCATATGACTTTTGACCTAATTATGTGACCCAGAGGCAATTACAGACTTGGAATATACCCATATGAGTTTAAACACTTGTCAATGAATAAAATAAGTACATGTTGCCTTTAGTCAGTTCATGTTTGATATAAGAAATACTTGATTATTGTAACGGGTGTTTGTTATTTTGCACTCATTTGACTTTTGACCTAATTCTGTCACCCAGGAGCATTTACAGTCTTGGCATCCACCTCTATGTCTTTGGAGACATGTCAAGGAATGACATGAGCACAAGTTACCTATAATCAGTCCATTATTTTCCAAAACAATAATGTCTATTTTCATTTTTACCGAGTTTTGCTATTTTGCACTTATTTGACCTTTGACCTTGTTCTGTGGCCCAGGGTCATTTACAGACTTGGCATCCACCCATACGAGTTTGGGCACATGCCAAGGAATATTATGAGCATAGGTAGAATAATGTACTCAAAAATGCCAACAAAACCAAAACTAAGCCACTTTTTTGGATTTGGACTGCCAAGTATAATACCTTAGCTGATGATCGTACAGCAATAATACCTTAGCTGATGATCGTACAGCAATAATACCTTAGCTGATGATTGTACAGCAATAATACCTTAGCTGATGATTGTACAGCAATAATACCTTAGCTGATGATTGTACAGCAATAATACCTTAGCTGATGATTGTACAGCTAATACATGTACCTTAGCTGATGATTGTACAGCAATAATACCTTAGCTGATGATTGTACAGCAATAATACCTTAGCTGATGATTGTACAGCAATAATACCTTAGCTGATTATTGTACAGCAATAAAACCTTCGCTGATGATTGTACAGCAATAATACATTCGCTGATGATTGAACAGCAATAATACCTTCGCTGATGATTGTACAGCAATAAAACTAACCAAAATACTGTCTGACTCTGTCTACAGTTCAATTCAAGCCTTTCTGGTGTGGGTTCGAGCCCCGCTCTGGCCACGTGAGACAAGCCAAGTTCTGCTTGCGGGTGTGTCAGGTGTTTTTTTCTTGGGGTTCTCCCGTTTTCGTCCCACCTACTGATTGGCCCGTCTCATATGAGCTGAAATAATCTTGAAAGGGACGTAAAACTGAATTAAAAAAAAACAAAACCTTTAACCCATATTTGACGAATGGATTCTCCCATCATTATCGATTGGGTGAGTCCACTTTCATTTTGGGGGGTGTTAGGAGTGATTTTTATTAGCTCACTTGAGCCGAAGGCTCACAAGGTGAGCTTATAGGATGGCCATGCGTCGGCGTCCGCCAGTCCACAATTTCAAAGATCTTCTCCTCTTAAACCGCTTGGCCATTCAAAGCCAAATTTTATATGAAGCATCTATAGGAAGGGGGAACCAATGTGTATATAAACAATCCAGGTCACATGATGACCAAGATGGCCGCCATGCCCATATATGGTAAAAACCCTTCAAAAATCTTCTTCTCCTAAACTGGTGGGCCAATTTCAACGAAACTTTGCATGAAGCATCGATGACTCAAGTACTACAATGTATATATAAATCATGACCCTGTGATGACCTTGACCTATTTTACGGCAAGGTCAACATAGGTCGCCTATGCATTTGAATGGGGGAAAACTGTTAAAATGTCATTTAAAGGGAAAAACTTGTAGGAAATGAGCAACAGGACTGAATATTAATGATTCTGAAAAAAATTTGACCCCAGGGGCTCATATGCCCCCACCCTGGGGCAATATACATGTATATTACCATGATATTCAAACATCTTCTTCTCTGAAAATGCTTGGCCAGTCAATTTCAAATTTTATATGAAGCATCTATAGGAATGGGGAATCAATGTGTATATAATTTATTCAGGTCACATGACAAGATGGCCACCATGCCCACATATGGTAAAAACCCTTCAAAAATCTTCTCCGAAACCGGTGGACTGATTTCAACGAAACTTGGCACGAAGTATGGATGACTCAAGTACTACAATGTGTATATAAATCATGACCCTGCGATGACCTTGACATATTTTACGGCAAGGTCAACATAGGTCGCCAATGCATTTGAATGGGGAAAACTTTTAAAATGTCATTTAAAGTGAAAGTCTTGCAGGAAATGCACAGTAGGACTGAATATTAATGATGTTGAAAAAAAAAATTGGTCCCCAGGAGCTCATATGTCCCCACCCCGGGGCAGTATACATGTATATTTCCATAATATTCAAACATCTTCTCTTCTGAAACCACTTGGCCAATCAGAGCCAAATTTTATGTGAAGCATCTATAGGATGGGGTAACCAATGTGTATATAAATAATCCAGGTCACATGATGACCAAGATGGCTGCCATGCCCATATATGGTAAAAACCCTTCAAAAATCTTCTTCTCCTAAACTGGTGGGCCAATTTCAACGAAACTTTGCATGAAGCATCGATGACTCAAGTACTACAATGTATATATAAATCATGACCCTGTGATGACCTTGACCTATTTTACAGCAAGGTCAACATAGGTCGCCTATGCATTTGAATGGGGGAAAACTGTTAAAATGTCATTTAAAGGGAAAAACTTGTAGGAAATGAGCAACAGGACTGAATATTAATGATTCTGAAAAAAATTTGACCCCAGGGGCTCATATGCCCCCACCCCGGGGCAATATACATGTATATTACCATGATATTCAAACATCTTCTTCTCTGAAAATGCTTGGCCAGTCAATTTCAAATTTTATATGAAGCATCTATAGGAATGGGGAATCAATGTGTATATAATTTATTCAGGTCACATGACAAGATGGCCACCATGCCCACATATGGTAAAACCCCTTCAAAAATCTTCTCCGAAACCGGTGGACTGATTTCAACGAAACTTGGCACGAAGTATGGATGACTCAAGTACTACAATGTGTATATAAATCATGACCCTGCGATGACCTTGACATATTTTACGGCAAGGTCAACATAGGTCGCCAATGCATTTGAATGGGGAAAACTTTTAAAATGTCATTTAAAGTGAAAGTCTTGCAGGAAATGCACAGTAGGACTGAATATTAATGATGTTGAAAAAAAAATTGGTCCCCAGGAGCTCATATGTCCCCACCCCGGGGCAGTATACATGTATATTTCCATAATATTCAAACATCTTCTCTTCTGAAACCACTTGGCCAATCAGAGCCAAATTTTATGTGAAGCATCTATAGGATGGGGTAACCAATGTATATATAAATAATCCAGGTCACATGACCAAGATGGCCGCCATGACCATATATGGTAAAAACCCTTCAAAAATCTTTTTCTCGGGAACCGGTGGACCGATTTTAAAGAAACTTGGCATGAAGCATCGATGGCGAAAGTACTACAATTTATATATAAATCATGACCCTGTGGTGACCTTGACCTATTTTATGACAAGGTCAACATAGGTCGCCTATGCCTTTGAATGGGTAAAACTGTTAAAATGTCAGTTGAAGGGAAAGATTTGCAGGAAATTGGCAAATGGACAGGATATTGATTATTATGAAAAGAAAATGGTCCCAGGGCTTTATCTGCTCCTTCACTGGGGCTATTTTCCATAATATTCAAACATGTTTATTGGTATATACAACAGATCTCAGGTGAGCGTTTACAGAACCATTGGTCCTCTGGTTTTTTATCTGATTTTTCGATGAAATTTCTCTGTGCAAACAGAATAGCCCCCGATGGGATGTGGCGCCGCATTCTGTGGCGTCACATCTGGGGCTATGCTGTTTGCCTATGTCCCACAAAAGGATGATAGAAGCCTCCGTGATGCAGTGGTTATGTCACTCGCCTTGTAAACCAGGGGTCGCAGGTTCGATCCCGGGCTTCTCCAGTCCATCGGATGGGACTATAAACCGAGGTCCCGTCTCCATATGACCTTAGCTGTTGGTGGGACGTTAAACCCCAATCAACCAACAAAAGGATGACAGGCTTATATGGAGTAATAGGCTAGCATTTTAGTGCTGTTATGGAACATAAACATTTGATACAAGTTTAATCTCTTTATCAATTCATTTCAGGATAATGAAAGGCAAGCCTGCAGCATTTGTTCCAACTATTCCCTTAACATGGATATTTGCTTATCAGTATGATTTAGCTTATGGCTCAAAGATGCAGCGAGTAAGAGGTAAGACATTACGAAAACTTGCCCATGCAATAAACAGATTTTTGAGCTTAGAAAATATAGAAAATTTTCAGGTGAAAATTTGCGATATGTTTCTTATTTTTGCTCAAAACATAGATTGTGAGTACAAGTTAGAACCGCCTTGCTGAGGCGGTTCTAACGAGTACCCACAATCTATGTTTCGGATCAAAAATAAGTACACCCCTGTAAACCCCCGTTTTACTATATAAAAATGGGGTATGAGGGGGTATAGATTTCACTGACATGTTTTCCTGATGATTTTGCTTCACATTGCAATATACACAGTAGATAACTATGATACCAGGCGATGATTTTTCGAATTTTTACCCAAAGACGATAATTTGTGGGTTGAAAGTCCTTGTATAGTTGTATACATGATGAGAACATCTCTTATATCTGTAAACAAGAATTCTTATCTTTCTGTTATGCATCTATTATGTAAATGAACTAATTAACACCTAGGGTCTTCAGCTACATTTACCTGTATTTTGCTCATTTTCTTTTCCTCCACAATATATTAAAAATGTTATTTTTGGTCAAATTTAACATTTGAAAAACAAAATTCAATTAACTTTTCCCCCTCTTTAAAGCTATAGCCTCAAAATTTTTGTATGATTTAAAAACTAAACATTTATATATTTTCTAATATTTTGATTGTGGTATCAGATTACCTTTTAATGACCAAACAGATTATCAGACTCTGACCACCCCAGCATTTTATTAGCTCACCTGAGCCGAAGGCTCACAAGGTGAGCTTATAGGATGGCCATGATCCGGCGTCCGTCCGTCCGTCCGTCGTCCGTCCGTCGTCCGTCGTCCACAATTTCAAAGATCTTCTTCTCTGAAACCGCTTGGCCGATCTAGTTGAAATTTTATGTGGAGCCTCCTTGGGTAGTGGCATTTCAAGTTTGATCGCGAAATCTAGGTCACATGACCAAGATGGCCGCCACGCCCATATATGGTAAAAACCCTTCAAAAATCTTCTTCTCCAGAACCGGTGGGCCGATTTCCACGAAACTTGGTATGTAGCATCGAGGACTTCAGCCCATCATAGTTTGATAAAATGATGACCCTTGGATGACCTTGACCTATTTTACGGCAAGGTCAAATTTGGAAACATAGGCTTTTACATGGGAAAAAGTGAAACCTATGGATTTTTTGAAAATTATTGCAGCCCGAGGCCTGAAAAGTGGTAGATGCAAACAACTAATGGAGTAGATGAAGGTATATGATTAATATAGGTCAAGGTCATCTCTTGACCTTGGCCAGTCTGTTGTCCATACACACTTTTCAAAGATCTTCTTCTCTGAAACTGCTTGGCCAATCAAAGTGAAATTTTATGTGGAGCATCCATGGGTAGAGGAGACGAAAGTTTGATCGCGAAATCCAGGTCACATGACCAAGATGGCCGCCACGCCCATATATGGTAAAAACCTTTCAAAAATCTTCTTCTCCAGAACCGGTGGGCCGATTTCCAAGAAACTTGGTATGTAGCATCAAGGACCTCAGCCCATCATAGTTTGATAAAATGATGACCCTTGGATGACCTTGACCTATTTTACGGCAAGGTCAAATTTGGAAACATAGGCTTTTACATAGGAAAAAGTGAAAACTATGGATTTTTTGAAAACTATTGCAGCCTGAGGCCTGAAAAGTGGTAGATGCAAACAACTAATGGAGTAGATGAAGGTATGTGATTAATATAGGTCAAGGTCATCTCTTGACCTTGGCCAGTCTGTTGTCCATACACACTTTTCAAAGATCTTCTTCTCTGAAATTGCTTGGCCAATCAAAGTGAAATTTTATGTGGAGCATCCATTGGTAGGGGAGACGAAAGTTTGATCGCGAAATCCAGGTCACATGACCAAGATGGCCGCCACACCCATATATGGTAAAAACCACTCAAAAATCTTCTTTTCCAGAACCGGTGGGCCGATTTCCACGAAACTTGGTATGTAGCATCAAGGACCTCAGCCCATCATAGTTTGATAAAATGATGACCCTTGGATGACCTTGACCTATTTTACGGCAAGGTCAAATTTGGAAACATAGGCTTTTACATAGGAAAAAGTGAAAACTATGGAATTTTTTGAAAATTATTGCAGCCCGAGGCCTGAAAAGTGGTAGATGCAAACAACTAATGGAGTAGATGAAGGTATGTGATTAATATAGGTCAAGGTCATCTCTTGACCTTGGACAGTCTGTTGTCCATACACACTTTTCAAAGATCTTCTTCTCTGAAACTGCTTGGCCAATCAAAGTGAAATTTTATGTGGAGCATCCATGGGTAGAGGAGACGAAAGTTTGATCGCGAAATCCAGGTCACATGACCAAGATGGCCGCCACGCCCATATATGGTAAAAACCACTCAAAAATCTTCTTTTCCAGAACCGGTGGGCCGATTTCCACGAAACTTGGTATGTAGCATCAAGGACCTCAGCCCATCATAGTTTGATAAAATGATGACCCTTGGATGACCTTGACCTATTTTACGGCAAAGTCAAATTTGGAAACATAGGCTTTTACATAGGAAAAAGTGAAAACTATGGATTTTTTGAAAATTGTTGCAGCCTGAGGCCTGAAAAGTGGTAGATGCAACTAACTAATGGAGTAGATGAAGGTATATGATTAATATAGGTCAAGGTCATCTCTTGACCTTGGCCAGTCTGTTGTCCATACACACTTTTCAAAGATCTTCTTCTCTGAAACTGCTTGGCCAATCAAAGTGAAATTTTATGTGGAGCGTCCATGGGTAGGGGAGACGAAAGTTTGATTGCGAAATCCAGGTCACATGACCAAGATGGCCGCCACGCCCATATATGGTAAAAACCTTTCAAAAATCTTCTTCTCCAGAACCGGCAGGCCAATTTTCATGAAACTTGGTATGTAGCATTTGGGACTCCAGCCCATCATAGTCTGTTGAAATGATGATCCTATGATGACCTTGACCTATTTAACGGCAAGGTCAATTTTGGAAACATAGGCTTTCACATGGGAAAAGGAGAAAACAAACTGTTGCAGCCTGAGACCTGAAAGTTGCTAGATGCAGACATCTAATGGAGTCAATGAAGGTAAGTAATTAATAAAGGCCAAGGTCATGTCTTGACCTTGGCCCAAGGTCATTTAAATATCAAAATTAAAATTATGGTTTTCTCAGAAATCACTGGGTTTGGAAACTATTGCAGCCTGAGACCTGAAACTTTGCAGATGCAGACAACTTATGAAGTCAATAAAGATGTGTGAGTATTCAAGGTCAAGGTCATTTTATTATGACTTAATACTCCAAGATCAGGCTTCAGGTGAGCGTTCTCAGGACCAATGGTCCTCTGGTTGCCATAATTACTACTGGGTGAATCAAAGCCACCTGTTATCAGCAGGAAGCCTCAAAACCTCACTTCCTTATCTAACCCGACTTAGCACCTAGTTTCTCGGGTAACCGCACTTTATTTTATAAGAGCATGTTCTCAGCATGTATACAGGTAGTTTCATATTCATAAAATAACTATTTTCTCCCAACTAACTTCAAATCATTTTTCCACCATTTTAGACGAAGCTAATCGTATATTGGACGAAGAGCAAGATCTATTAAATCTACCTCACGGTTTACCGACCATAGCTACCATAGATGCTGCCAGACAACAACAGAAACATGACGACCGACTGAAAAAAGGACATGACCTGTTTCTCTAGAACTTAAAAAAATTTCTGTGTGATATTGTGTATAAATAGTTGTTGTAAAATTGTCAAATACAAAAGGCAATGCAAGCAAACAATGTTGAATCAGATCAGGCTGCTCTCAGGATTTGTAGTTTGTCATTGTTGGGTATTTTTTCCATAAATTGCCATTTTGTGGTCATATTTGTTCAATTTTAGGGTGATTGCAATACAAAATTGACTTTGGTGTCCAAAATTAAAGGGGTGAATGAGCAGCATTGTGAGAAAACTTCTCTTGCACAAAAAATAAAATGCAGATCAATGCATTTATTTTCATATCACTGATAGTTATCTACCTTCTTCATTTCTCAAATTTCAAGCTTCTGGCCTTCTTCTGTGACTGTACTTGCCGATTTGTGTCAGACTTGGCCAGAAATCCCAAAGATCTTTTCTTGTGACATAGCCCAACAGTGAATTGCGTTTTAACAAGTTAAGACTGCGGAAGTCCTTGTGAAATCTATTTCTAGTCTGCAGGACAGCTGTACTACAGATTGTGAGTTCTTGTTGGACGACAGCTTATTCTGTATCTGTATACCGTATTGTACAGTAATCTTTTGCTGGTTTTGTCCGGCAGACCATTACGTTTCACTATTAAAGACTGGTTACAAGTCTTATTTCTCTTTGCAGAGGAAGCTGACCGAATAATGGATGAAGAGCAAGGTTTACTGAGTTTGCCTCATGATTTACCGACAATAAAAACAATAGAAGCAGCAAGACTGGCATTGAAAAAAGAATAATTATAGAAACTTATGCCTTGGGAGTTTATTGTAGATGTTTCTAGGGTATTTAATGGGGAGGCTGCTGTAAATTTGAGCCGCAAAATGGGAAAACCAACAATTTGCATAGGCGAAAACAAAGAAGCAGATCAGCGTCTTTGGTTTTGCCTATGCAAATTGTTGGTTTTCTCATGAGGCAGCTCATATGTTATGAGGTAAAAATAAATTGATAATCAAGGATGATTCAGCTTTTCATGACAAAGAGCATCATCATTTTGTTACAATTATACGAAATGTTTTGTAAAATTCTTTGCCTTGTTCAGTTCATTTACAGGATTGTACATTTACATATATATTATTCAAATACGCATACATTACGAAACAATTCATATTTTTGTGCCATAATGTATTTTTAATTTTATAATATATAATATTATGGCTCAACAGATTTTACACTGATATTGATTTACGGACAGAAAAGTCCTTAGTAGATCTAGCTGCTATTTTATTTTTGATCCTTTCTTATATAAGATTCAGACATTCTGCATGTATATTCTGCATGAATATTACACAAACCTGTGTTTATTAGTTTTTAATAGAAATTATCTGTTGACAGTGATTCAATAATCTTTGTAAGAATGTATGGTTTAACTTTAGAAGCCAATGCAATAATGAATGTTGCGAGCATACTAGACTCATTTCAGAAAAAATAAGGAAAAGCAAGTTAGAGCTTTACAGTTTGGATACCCATTTTATTTTTAGAAAACGTGCTATATATTGTATGTTTCAATTGTATGATCTAGGCAGGGATGCTGTTGTTATTTTATAATAAATATAAAATTGATATCCATTTCTTTTATAACATATCCAAATCCTGAAGTTTACAGCTCGCTGACATATTCCCTATCTGTGGCCCTGTACAAAATGTGCATGTCAGGACATTAATAAAATGTGGCCATTCTTACTCTGAAATGTGGCCATTCTTACTCTGATTCAAGAATAGCATTTATAATGCCATTTTGTAAACATGTCATAACAAAGGTCAGTTTGGTTCCGCGTACTGTTAACAAAATAAAAATGGGACAATGCTGGTCTTGGACAGATGACAATAACAAATGTAGCCACATGTTGGTATTTAAGCATTATTATACCCCCCGCCAAAACGAAGTTTTAAGGGGGTATACTGTTTTCACGTTGTCCGTCCGTCCGTGCATCCGTCCGTCCGTAACATTTTGTTTCTGTAATATCTTGAAGACCCATTGATGGAATTTCATGAAACTTTGCAGGCATCTGTATATCTATGGGGCAGATATGTACATGCAAAAATTAAGGGCTAGGGGCCAGTCCCTTTTGAGTTACTTACCTTTATAGTTCTTGATGGCTTTTGTATACAGTGAAGATAGTGCATTTACGGGTCGATCAACTCCTACAACAGTTTTTGTTGGAACTTTTTGATATTATGCCTAAATGATGTAGGCCCATTGGACATTTGCATGAAGAAATGTTATCGCGAAAAAATAATTTTTGACAAAATGACAGCTATGAGAACTTAGGAAATTTTCTTACTTTTTTATACAGGTAAGGGCTTTCACGGGCCGATCAACTCCTACCACAGTTTTTGATGGAACAATTTGATATCATGCCTACATGATGTGCACCCATTGGACATTTGCATGAAGAAATGTTATTGCGAAAAAATAATTTTTGACAAAATGACAGCTATGAGAACTTAGGCAATTTTCTTACTTTTTTTTTACAGGTAAGGGCTTTCACGGGCCAATCAACTCCTACCACAGTTTTTGATGGAACAATTTGATATCATGCCTACATGATGTACACCCACTGGACATTTGCATCAAGAAATTTTATTGTGAAAAAATAATTTTTTGCTAAAATTACAGCAATGAGAACTTAGACAATTTTTCTTAGTTTTTTTACAGGTAAGGGCTTTCATGGGCCGATCAACTCCTACCACAGTTTTTGATGGAACACTTTGATATCATGCCTACATGATGTACTTTCATTGGACATTTGCATGAAGAATTGTTATTGTGAAAAAATAATTTTTGATAAAATGACAGCTATGAGAACTTATATATTTTTTTTTTTTTTTTTTTTTTTTTTTTACTGTTAAAGGCTTTCTTTGATGGAACAATTTGATATCATGCTTTCATGATGTACACCCATCCATTGGACATTTGCATGAAGAAATTTTATTGCCAAAATAATTTTTGTGGTAAACAGTTATCCTGCGGGGGGTATTTAATAAGCATTGCTTATTGTCTCTTTTTTCATTTTACTTTAATTACACAAAAAGGTCATGGAACTTATTTACATGTTCTTGAAGGCCCGAATGTAAGCGTTCTGTGCTAAAATGTGGTGCAGGAAACAGGAGAACCCGGGGTAGCTACCTGCCACATACATTGACCTGGATTTTAAACTGAACCCAGAGGTGACAAGTGATGCCTTATCTACTACACAATCCAGAACACAGCATTTATCAGTTAGTACTAAAACAAATGTGCAGTAGGTAACATGCCTCTTAGAAGATTGCTCATGAAGAGTGTGTCTAGGATATCTGACCATCCTCACTTGACCTTAGCTTTTGACCATGGACATAAAATAGCAGTAATATACAAATCGATAGTAAGCATAGGCTCGACAAACAAACTGATATTTAAACTCTCCGATCAATGGTGAGTGTTGTGAAAATTATTTTCTGGGTCTTCCATCCAGCTTTGAAATCATTTGGCTGTGGCCGTAATTTCCGAATTACCATGTTCTCGAAGTCATGAGAATTCTTCAGTCTATGAAGCTTAATATGCTCACAGGCAAAAGTTTAGTCAGTGAAAATACATGTAAAATCCCATTGGGACTGTTTAAATCGCTATAGCTCAAAACCCTTTGGTAGTTTGGGATTGAAACTAACAGACATAAATCTGAATAAAACCTAACATTCCAAAAGACTGAAATATCGCATATGGTTTTGCCAGAGTGCATACACCAGATTTCGTTATTTTAAATGAAAGGGAGGTAATCTCAAAACGGTTACTAGAAAGACCGGAAAACACCTAATGACCGGAAAGCGTCAGAAAATGCAGGAAAGTGCTGGAAAACACCAAAAATATTTAGAAACTGGTTGGTTTATAGTGAGCGGTTTGATACTCGGGGTCATTCTTTGACTGTATGGTAGAATTGAAAGTTAAAGCAAAAAAAATAAGGATTTATATGAGGGCTTTGTAGTGACAAAATACAGTTTTGTGAACAAACTAAGTCTTGTCAGGGATGGAGTACTCGTACTTGTACTCGTACTTACTCGAGTAGTTTTCCCAGTACTCAGTAATACTCAGTACTCAGCAAAATTTCTGAGTACAAGTACTCGTACTTACTCAAGTATTGATGCAAAAAGCCCTGTACTTATGAGTATTTTACGAGTACAGATGAGTACTTTATTGAAAAGTTGTTATTTTATTTTGAAAAGATTGTATTTTTAGGGCATTGTCGGTACAATGTCTTTTGGTCAGACTAATGATGCATATAATTGCCCAGTAGCAATAATAAGTATAGATTATCTTGCTATTGTGATGTTTTTCACACCTGCTACCACTCTGTAGATGGTATTGTCAAACTTACAAACCTGAGGCAACAAATCTGACAGCACAATTTTGAATCTTTGGTGAGGGCAATCTTGCATTCATGTATACATTTTTGTTTACTGTTACCTGTGAATATCTGATTTTGTTCAGCGCTTGTATTACTCAAATGGCAGTTACATGTAGTTTGTTGCATTTCTGATACTGAGTGGATAGAGTGAAGATGTCAAAAGTGTACCTGTTAGTGACATAGAGAATGACCCTCTAGTGTTTTTGGAAAGATCATGACTTGAATACCCACATCTCCCAAAACTGGCAAAAAGTATCTTGCCATTCAGGCTTCATCCGCTGCAGTGGAGAGACTTTTTAGTATTGCGGGCAAAGTTTTAAGACCTGACAGATGCAGGCTTAAGGATGAAACTTTTGAGAGACTTATACAGTGCAATACTGGAGTTCCCAAATCAGCAACTAAATGTAAAAATTTGAACCTGTGAAATGTATAAGACTAGTGACTAGAAAATGATCTGAAAATTAGGTGAACTGGAAAAGCTTTAATAACTTTTAATGCTTTTAGTATGGCTTTCCTCCACCTCAGGCAGCCCTGTGCATACCACTCAGTAATGAGGGTGTCGCAGTATCTGTAAATATATAGATAGATGTCATTGCTTATCTGATGTGTTTTTAAAATGTAAATATGAACTTTGGCTTTTGCTTTAATATGTTTAGTTACTTTAGTACTCAGAAGTACTCAGTACTCATGAGTACTTTTTATAAAGTACTCAGGACTTACTCAAGTATTTTCAAAAAGTCAGTACTCAGTACTTACTCGAGTACTTTAAAAAATGCCAGTACTCAGTACTTACTCGGGTACTGAACCTCAGTACTCACTCCATCCCTGAAACTTGTATCAGCTGAGTGAAAACTTATCATCTTACTACCGCATTCAAAAATAGTACACATCTAAAAATAAACAGATCCTTCAGCGTGAAATAGATGATGACAGAAAACAGAATCAGAACTAAAATAGTTTACCGGTGAAACGCCGAAAATGCTTAAATTGCAAACAATTTTTAAAAATATATTACATTTGAATGTCCTCATCTATATTAAATATAAACAGCAATGACCATGTATTGAAGTGTTTTCCTGCATATTTTTGGTGTTTTCCGGCACTTTCCAGCGTTTTCCAGTCATTAGGGTGTTTTCCAGTCTTTCTAGTAACCCATCTCAAAATAATGAATATTTGACTTGTCATTTCTCGAGACTGTGGCTGAATTTTTAAAGGATTTTTATCACTTGTAACAACTATCAGAAAGCGCTATTAATCAAAGTGTCGATTTTATCAATTATCGGGTAAGTACAAAATGCCAATAACTTTGTTGAAATGGACAACTGGTGGGTTTCTTTTCGAAATAAGAAACTGACTTTGCTAATTTTATAAAGGGGGACATCTGAGGCAAGCAGCAGGGTATGATAGTACATGTAATCTGGTTTGTCAAAGTTACTGACTAAACTTTTCCCTCTGAGAATATATTCTTTTTGTTTGCTCGAATTTTAAATTTACAAGGTAACATTTTTTTAATAATAGCAATAATTTTGCTAACATTTCCCAACTCAAAGTAGCAAAGATTTGTTGACAACAAAAACGTCTGTCATGACCTTAGTTGCTTTATAATACCCTGGTACTGGTAAAGCATGAAAAATATAACAAATTGTATTTAATTTTTTAATGAATCACGTTTCATATTTCTGAAGGAATGATTTTTCAAAGTCTGTGTTTCTTCTTAACAATATGAATGTTGGAGTTCCCCCATACACTTTATACCTGAAAAGATGATAAACAAACACATTATTTGGATATATCATGCGCGGATCCAGAGGGGGGGGGGCCGGGGGTCTGGACCCCCCCTGGAATTTGAATATTTTACCTAAAAACAGGTAATTTCGGGATTTTTTGGGGGTTGGACCCCCCCTCGTCTGTGACCAAAAATTACCATTTTCGTTGGACCCCCTCTCATGAAAATTTCTGGATCCGCGCATGTATATCATGACAAAACAGAGGTTGAAGGGTATGGCAAGGACAATTCCTCTGCAAAGTTTCACACTCCCAGCTATCACAGCTGCAGAAAAAACAAACAAACTTTGACTTGAATTGTTGACGCACAGCACTGCCTTCGAGATCTGTACAGTGAACAACAAAATCTATATTATTTCTTTAAGGTATATTTTTCACTCTGCAGTGTTGCCACGCATGGGTGGAAAAAAAAATCCCTGACGTTTCCCTGACAAATTTTCAAATTTCCCTGACATTGACATCTTGGCGCGCGGTCTCTAATGACACAGACAGTTAAATAGGTGAATGCTTTAAAGTTGGAAAGTCATTTATTACTACAACACACGAATCATAACTTGATTAAATATCAAATACACTTCTGGATACAATCTAGTTTAAGACTGCCCCCAAAACATTGATGGGATGTAGACAAAGCCCCTAAGTAATTTGACTTGAATCTAGTATTTTCAAAATTCCCTGACATTTACCAACAATTCCAAGTTTCCTTGACAGTTTACAAAATTCCCTGACAATTCCCTGACATTTACCAACAATTCCAAGTTTCCTTGACAGTTTACAAAATTCCCTGACAATTCCCTGACATTGAAAAAAAAATTCACTGACTTTTCCCTGACACATGGCAACCCTGCTCTGACTAATCAGCATATTATTATAAACAAATAATTTCTTGTAACTGAAGAATCTACCTCTCTCATCTAAAGACTGACCAACAAAGTCACTGATCAACCTGTTCAGATTAATTTCACCATCCAGGAGATGTGCTGCACATTTAGGCAAAGCTTTATAGAGGATACATTAAGGCATTTTATAGGCCTATTTCAGGCAGAATGCAAAGAATAAGATTTTATGCATATTTTCAATAATTTTTATCTCAGGTTTTCAGCACCCATGCTAGGCATTGCAGGTTTAAGATTGCACAATTTCTGGCTTTTACTAAATGCACAGGTGAATTTGTTCATTTCTAAATGCAAAGTAAAGCGAAGATTTTTTTTTTTGTTTTTGTTATTGTTTTTGTAAATGTTTTGTAGTTTGAGGTCCCAGACAACAATTTTCACTAGTGCAATGAATTCACAGCTATCAACCAGTACTATGGAAACTAGAAAAAGTGCCTTGAGAGGCACGCATACCCCTCGCTAGTAGGGAGGGGAGTGTAGTAGAATGACATCTATTTTTGAGCAGTATACAGAGCTGACATATACTCAATCTAGGACTTGATCGTGGACATTGAGGGTCAGGTCCTCCGTCCTAGATGATAAACAGAATGTCATTCTTTAATTATAACAAGAGGACCAAGGGTCCTGTAGCTCACCTGAGAGGGTTCTAGTTGTTTGCTCCATCAATTTTGTATGTGTCTGACAGGTATCATGAAATTCTAGCCAAGTATTTTTTCAAGATATTAAGGAAACAAAGTGTTATTGACGGATGGAAAGCAGAGACCAGAATAAATGGACGTGAAAACAGTATACCGCCCTTGGCTTTGATTGGCCAAATGGTTTCAGTGAAGAAGATATTTAAAAGATGTGTATGGACCAAAGACTGGCCAAGGTCAAGAGATGACCTTGACTCAAATTAATTACATACCTTCATCTACTCCATTAGTTCTCTGCATCTACCACTTTTCAGGTCTCAGTCTGCAATAGTTTTCAAAAAATTCATGGTTTCCACTTTTTCCCATGTAAAAGACTATGTTTCGAAAATTGACCTTGCCGTAAATAAGTCAAGGTCATCCCAAGGTCATCATTTGCGCAAACTATGATGGGCTGGAGTCCCCGATACATACCAAGTTTCATGGAAATCGGCACGCTGGTTCTGGACAAGAAGATTTTTGAGCGGTTTTTACCATATAAGGGCGTGGCGGCCATCTTGGTCATGTGACCAAGATCCCGCGAACAAACTTTCGTTCCCCCTACCCAAGGATGCTCCACATAAAATTTGGCTTTCATCAGCCATGCAGTTTCAGAGAAGATGTTTGAAATTTTCCCATGTAACCTATGTTTCCAAAATTTACCTTGACGTAAAATAGGTCAAAGTCATCCCAGGGTCATCATTTTCGCAAACTATGACGGGCTGGGGTCCCTGATGATACATACCAAGTTTCGTGGAAATCGACCCGCTGGTTCTGGAGAAGAAGATTTTTTAGTTGTTTTTACCATATATGAGCGTGGCGGCCATCTTGGTCATGTGACCCGGTTTTCACTAACAAACTTTCGTTCCACATTTCCATGGAGGCTCCACATAAAATTTGGCTTTCATCGGCCAAGCGGTTTCAGAGGAGAAGATCTTTAAAAAGTGTGTATAGACCACAGACTGGCCAAGGTCAAGAGATGACCTTGTCCTAAATTGATTACATACCTTCATCTAATCCATTAGTTCTCTGCATCTACCACTTTTTAGTTCTCAGGCTGCAATAGTTATCAAAAAATCCATGGTTTTCACTATTTCCAGTGTAAAAGCCTATGTTTCCAAAATTGACCTTGTCGTAAAATAGGTCAAGGTCACCCCAAAGTCATCATTTTCGCAAACTACAATGGTCTGGAGTCCCGGATGCTACATACCAAGTTTTGTGGAAACCGGCCCGCCGGTTCTGGAGAAGAAGATTTTTGATTGGTTTTTACCATATATGGGCATGGCGGCCATCTTGGTCATGTGACCAAAATCCCGCGAACAAACTTTCGTTCCCCCTACCCAAGGATGCTCCACATAAAATTTGGCTTTCATCGGCCATGCAGTTTCAGAGAAGAAGATGTTTGAAATTTTCCCATGTAACCTATGTTTCCAAAATTTACCTTGACGTAAAATAGGTCAAGGTCATCCCAGGGTCATCATTTTCGCAAACTATGACGGGCTGGGGTCCCTGATGATACATACCAAGTTTCGTGGAAATCGACCCGCCGGTTCTGGAGAAGAAGATTTTTGAGTTGTTTTTACCATATATGAGCTTGGCGGACATCTTGGTCATGTGACCCGGTTTTCACCAACAAACTTTCATTCCACATATCCATGGAGGCTCCACATAAAATTTGGCTTTCATCGGCCAAGCGGTTTCAGAGGAGAAGATCTTTGAAAAGTGTGTATAGACCACAGACCGGCCGAGGTCAAGAGATGACCTTGACCTAAATTGATTACATACCTTCATCTAATCCATTAGTTCTCTGCATCTACCAATTTTCAGGTCTCAGGCTGCAATAGTTATCAAAAAATCCATGGTTTTCACTTTTTCCAGTGTAAAAGCCTATGTTTCCAAAATTGACCTTGCCGTAAAATAGGTCAAGGTCACCCCAAGGTCATCATTTTCGCAAACTACAATGGGCTGGTGTCCCTGATGCTACATACCAAGTTTGGTGGAAATCGGCCCACAAGTTCTGGAGAAGAAGATTTTTGAGTGGTTTTTACCAAATATGGGCGTGGCGGCCATCTTGGTCATGTGACCAAGATCCCGCGAACAAACTTTCGTTCCCCCTACTCAAGGACGCTCCATATAAAATTTGGCTTTCATCGGCCATGCAGTTTCAGAGAAGAAGATGTTTGAAATTTTCCAATGTAACCTATGTTTCCAAAATTTACCTTGACGTAAAATAGGTCAAGGTCATCCCAGGGTCATCATTTTCGCAAACTATGATGGGCTGGGGTCCCTGATGATACATACCAAGTTTCGTGGATATCGACCCGCCGGTTCTGGAGAAGAAGATTTTTGAGTGGTTTTTACCATATATGGGCATGGGGGCCATCTTGGTCATGTGACGAAGATTCCGCGAACAAACTTTCGTTCCCCCTACCCAAGGATGCTCCATATAAAATTTGGCTTTCATCGGCCATGCAGTTTCAGAGAAGAAGATGTTTGAAATTTTCCAATGTAACCTATGTTTCCAAAATTTACCTTTATGTAAAATAGGTCAAGGTCATCCCAGGGTCATCATTTTCGCAAACTATGACGGGCTGGGGTCCCTGATGATACATACCAAGTTTCGTGGAAATCGACCCGCCGGTTCTGGAGAAGAAGATTTTTGAGTTGTTTTTACCATATATGAGCGTGGCGGCCATCTTGGTCATGTGACCCGGTTTTCACAAACAAACTTTCGTTCCACATATCCATGGAGGCTCCACATAAAATTTGGCTTTCATCGGCCAAGCGGTTTCAGAGGAGAAGATTTTTGAAAAGTGTGTATAGACCACAGACCGGCCTACGATGGGCTGGAGTCCCCGATGCTACATACCAAGTTTGGTGGAAATCGGCTCACCGGTTCTGGAGAAGAAGATTTTTGAGTGGTTTTTACCATATATGGGCGTGGCGGCCATCTTGGTCATGTGACCAAGATCCCGCGAACAAACTTTCGTTCCCCGTACCCAAGGATGCTCCACATAAAATTTGGCTTTCATCGGCCAAGCGATTTCAGAGAAGAAGATGTTTGAAATTGTGGACGACAGACGGACGCCGGACGATGGACGGACGCCGGACCATTTGTATACTATAAGCTCACCTTGTATGAGCCTTCGGCTCAGGTGAGCTAATGATAAATAAATATAAGAGGTCCTAGATCTTGACCTCTAGCACCACCCTGGTTATGGCCCCTAGAGTTTAATGTCATTATAGAGTACCTATGGTCCAAGCATGAATGATTACAGGTTGTAAAGAAACGTACAGAAAATACAATTTTTTAAAGAAGATCTAGATTTTGACCTCTAGCCCCCCCCCCCCCCCCCCACATACCCTAGAGTCTGAACCTAACCTGGTGCCTGTGGTCTAAGTATGAATGCTTTCTGACAAGACTTTGTGGATGTCAAGATATAGACTTACAGAAAATCTATCATATTGTAAAGGTGTCCTAGATGTTGAACTCTAGCACCACCCCAGGGGATGGTACCCAGAATTCGGTGCAAACCCTACAGGATATCTATGATCTAAATAGGAATACATTCCTATGATTGTTTATTAAGATATGGACATTAACATTGTAAACAGCACATTTTAAAGGTGACCTAGATATTGTCCTCTAGCCCCACCCCGGGCAAGGACCCTGGGGTCCGAACTAATGGAAACAAAGCAAACCCTATAGGGTACCTATGGTCCAAATATGAATGGTTTCTGATCGTTGGATCATGAGATAAACAGTACTAGAGAAACTTTAACCAAAACTTTGACATAAATTCCAAGAACATTCCGGAATTTATACGAACGAACTGATAGTTCGTCTCTCACTAATGAGAAAGACCATCATTATTTCTTGAATAGTGCTGATGTGTGTTGGTGAGTTCTTTGATGGCTGACTAGGCCAATTCTGGCTCTAAACTGTCGGTTGCAAGTAGAGCAAGTCAATGTCATAGAGTCTGCTGGTGGCACATTTGAATTGGCTTTGCGCTCTCTTCGCTTTCTTTCAGCTTCACAGATTCTCTTCTTTTCATAGAGAGCTGCTCCTTTGTTGATGAGACCTCGCCACTTTGATCGCTCCTGTGCAGTCTGTTCCCAGGACCCCATTGGTATTTCGAAATCCTTCAGAGAGGCTTTGAGGGTGTCTTTGTAGCGTTTCTTCTGGCCACCTTGAGAGCGCTTTCCCTCCTGTAGTTCTCCATAGAAAACTTTCTTTGGAAGTCGCGCATCAGGCATTCTTATAACATGGCCAGTCCATCTTAGCTGTGCTAGCTTTAAGACTGTATGCATGCTTTGCATCCCTGCTTTCCTCAGGACCTCTGTGTCTGGAATCTTGTCCTGCCACTTGATTTTTAACAACTTTCTCAAACAGCTTAAGTGGAAATGGTTAAGTCTCTTTGCATGGCGTTGGTATACTGTCCAGGTCTCACATGCATACAAGAGGGTTGGCAGTACCACAGCCTTGTAGACTTTCAGCTTGGTGTCAAGCTTGATTCCATTTCGCTCCCAGACATTTGCACAGAGTCTTCCGAATGCCACACTAGCTTTTGCAATTCTGGCAGTGATCTCATCATCAATATGCACTGCTCTGGAGAGAGTGCTTCCCAGGTAGGTGAACTTGTCAACAACTTTCAGTTTTTGCCCATTCACAGTGATGGTTGGTTCATTATATGGTTTTCCGGGGGCTGGTTGGTGTACAACCTCTGTCTTTTTTGTGCTGATTGTGAGATCATAGTTATCACATGACTGTGAGACTTGATCCATGGCTCTTTGCATTTTTGCCTCTGTGTTGGCATTCTTATCCATATCATCTGCATAGAGGAGCTCATCTAGCACATCAGTCTGGACCTTAGTTTTGGCTTGCAACCTTCTGAGGTTGAATATGTTGCCATCAAAACGGTACCTGATTGGAAAACCAGTGTCACTGTCCTGAAAAGCATCCATAAGCATGGCAGAAAACATCATGCTGAACAGTGTTGGTGCCAGAACACAGCCTTGTTTGACCCCATTTGTTACTTCAAATGGTTCAGAGAACTCTCCATCATTTTGCACACGTGCCTGCATGCCATCATGAAACTGCCACACCATAGCTATGAATCTGGGTGGACAGCCAAACTTGGCCATGATTTTCCAGAGTCCATCACGACTAACAGTGTCAAAAGCTTTGGTGAGGTCAACAAACGTCATGTATAGATCTACATTCTGTTCTTGGCATTTCTCCTGAAGCTGTCTTGCTGTGAAGATCATGTCTATTGTCCCTCTGTCTTTTCTGAATCCACATTGACTTTCTGGGATAAGTCCCGTCTGATCAAGATGAGCATTCAGACGATTTAACAGAATTTTTGCAAGTATCTTCCCAGCAATTGATAGGAGGGAGATGCCTCTGTGATTGTCACAGACTTGAGGATTTCCTTTCCGCTTGTATAGGTGGATTATGGATGCATCCTTAAATTCTTGTGGGATAGCCTCCTTCCTCCACATACAGTGAAACAACTCTGTCAGTTTCTCTGCCATGGGTAGCCCCCCAGCCTTGTAAACTTCGGCAGGAATTGCATCTGCACCTGGGGCTTTGCCAGATGATAGTTGTTGAACTGCTTTTCTTGTTTCCGTAACGGTAGGAAATTCATCTAACAGAACATTGCACTCTATCTGTGGAAGTCTGTCGATTGCATCCTGATTGATGCTTGATGGTCGATTAAGCACACTATTGAAGTGTTCTGCCCACCTTTCCAAGATAGCTTCTTTATCTGTGAGAAGAGTGTTTCCATCTGCACTGAGCAATGTGGTGGCTCCAGAACTCTTTGGACCATAAATGGTTTTCAGTGCATCATGAAATTTCTTCATGTCCTTTCTATCCGCAAAAGACTGAATTTCTTCTGTTTTCTTCCTCAGCCAGGAATCTTGCAT
Source organism: Rugalucina vietnamica (assembly GCA_964017185.1). Lineage (NCBI taxonomy): Eukaryota > Metazoa > Mollusca > Bivalvia > Lucinida > Lucinidae > Rugalucina > Rugalucina vietnamica. The sequence continues at coordinate 7,448,313 of OZ024873.1, forward strand.
GTCCCTAAGCTTGGTCTGGACTGTCTTACAAATGTTGCTGTAGGCTGCTTTCTTTGATACTGAGCTAGTATCATCTTGATGCGCCTTGAGCAAACGGTGCTTTTCTTCAAGAAGCCTCTGAATTTCATCATCATTCTCATCAAACCAGTCTTGATGTTTGCGAGATGGATGGCCTAAGATGCTTGCAGCTGAAGAAAGAACTGTTTTATGGAAAACTGTCCAGTTTTCTTCGGGGTCCTCTGAACTGAGATTCATTGCATCCAGTTGGTTGCAAATGTCTGTTAAGAAATCTTGTCTCATGCTGTCTTTATTCAGCTTTGAGACATCCAGTCTCTTAGGAGCTTTCTTGCCTTGAGGTCGCCTCGCAGGCTGTATTCTTAGGTTGAGTTTGCTGACAACCAGTCTATGATCTGTCCAGCAGTCTGCACCACACATAGTCTTTGTCACTTTAACATCCTGCCTGTCTGTTCTCCGCACTATGACATAGTCTATGAGATGCCAGTGTTTGGAACGGGGATGCATCCAGGATGTTTTGTTCCTATTAGGTAGACGGAAGACTGTGTTGGTGATAAGAAGATCATGTTCAGCACACTTCCTGAGAAGCAAGAGACCATTGCTGTTGCACTTTCCAACCCCTTCTGGACCTATAACTCCTTCCCAGGTCTGGTGGTCTGTACCCACTCTGGCATTAAAGTCGCCAAGAAGGATAAGCTTGTCTGTGCGGGGTGTTGCAGAAATAACATTGTCTAGGTCATCATAGAACTTGTCCTTGACCTCATCTGGATTGGTCATTGTGGGTGCATAAGCACTGACAATAGTTGCATGTTTATTGCCTGACAGAGGAAGTCTCAATGTCATTAGACGGTCATTAATGCCTTTTGGCAATCCTGACAGCTTACCAACAAGTTCTGTTTTGATGGCAAAGCCAACTCCTGCTTCACGCCTCTCTTCACTTTTGCGTCCACTTCAGAAGAAGGTGTATCCAGCACCAACTTCTTTGATCTCCCCAACATCTGCGAACCGAGTCTCACTCAATGCAGCTATCTGTATATCATACCTCCCAAGTTCTCTGCCCACAAGGGCCGTTCTACGCTGTGGTCTATCTGACCCAGCACTATCCATTAAAGTGCGCACATTCCATGCGCCAATCCGTAAGGGGATTACTCTAGCTTTTTTCTTTGTATTTCGACCGCTTAAGGGGATCCCCGCTGATCGCGGTTAACCAGCCAGGGGGTTTGAAGCAGGCAATTGTTTAGGGCACCTTTTCTAGCCCCTTCCCCATGCTACGGGGGTGAGCAGTGCGGTCCTAAATAGGTCTGCTCAGTCACTCAGCCGACTGCCGAATTCTGCTTACTGCTTCTCCTCACAGAAAGCGACCATTAGAACTGAGCCGCCTGTGTGCAGGTCTGCAACTACAGCTCCCAGTGTGTCCTACACCTGCTGCTTCGCCACTCGCCCATCGCCACAGGACTTTGTAGGTATGTGGGTGCAAGTGTGATGAAATTGTTGTGTATGCAAGTGCTTGTGTGTTGAGAAATAAGATGACATGCGCTGTGAAATTGGATTATAGTGAGGAAGAGGTGCGCAACGTCAACCTCACTCTCTAGTCCTCGCCCAGCTGCGCCCAGAGGCAAGACACAGGTCAAGACGTCTGGAGTTGGGTTTGGATGCAGTGGATGACCGTAACATCTTTAGTGCCTTGTCACGCTCTGCATGTTCCACAACATGTTGCTGTATCACTTTCTGAACCGTTGAATCAGATGATTTCTTCCGCTCCATCTACCGAAACAGTCTTTGCATATCTGGACTAGGCATATCCAGACACACAGGTTTGATTTTGGAGTTTCCTTCTCCTAGATGAATTGCTGGCCACAGCTGAAGAGCTCCATCTACCCTTTCTTAGGTTTTGTTTAGAGACCTGTAAACTCCTAGGAGGGCTGTCAACCAAGACTAATGAGTTCCCCCTGCCCAGCTAGATTTTTGTGTAGAGAACTAGCTTAACTCCTAGATGAGTTGCCTTCCAAGGCTAACGAGCCCCATCTGCACCGCATGACAACAGGTAGTACTGATTATGGTCAGGTCAGTTTAACTGCTACTGTAACGAACGAACTAACGAATGAATGAATCAATACACAAACGAACACACGAATGGAAAAGCGAAAAATATATACCCGTCTGCATAAAATTTCGGGGGTATAATTAATGTGTCTTGGTCAAAGACACATTCCGGCACCAGTTCAGGTTGAACACGAAACATCTGAATCTGGAATCACATGCTTTAACCAAAGGACTACCACTCTTCCATTTCTGGTGTTTATTTACATAAAAACCAACCTTTCATGTTTCATTATCTCTAGCAGTGTTAGTTCTTGTCCAACTTTGTACAGTTTCTCTTTCTCCCTGTCTTCAAAGTAGGCCTTTTAGAAGAGAATAGAAAACAAATTATGCAATGTAAGCTCAGAATTTTTATCATAATGATTTTATATTTCAAGAAGTTTTGCTTCATTAAAACCAAACGTTTCATGAGTACTTGAATTTTCATGCAGGGACTGATGTCTAAATTTCAATACAGTTTTTGGGTATAGCAAGAACCTTGAATTTACAACTCAATGAAATGAGCCGACTCATGAGAAAACCAACAATCTGCATATGCGAAATCAAAGACGCAGAACAGCTTCGCGGTAACCGCGAAGCTAATCAGCGCCTTTGTTTTCGCTACTCGGATAGTACAATTCCTCCTCTACTTAACTCCAAAATTTCAAGCCTCTATCCTGCTTCTGTGACTGTACAGCCTGATTTGTGTTGGACCTGTTCAGAAACCACATTGTTGGTTTTCTCACAAGACGACTCATATTATGAGTATTATTGATTTGAGCCGCCTCGTGGGAAAACCAACAATGTGGTTTCCGAACAGGTCTGACACAAACCGGCCTGTACAAGCACAGAAAACAGCTAGAAGCTTGAAATTTCTGATTTAAGTAGAAGAGGAATTATACTATCGGAGTGGCGAAAACAAAGGCGCTGATCAGCTTCGCAGTTATCGCGAAGCTGATCTGCGTCTTTGTTTTCGCCTATGCAGATTGTTGGTTTTCCCATGTGGCGGCTCATTTATTACAATTCGCAAACATCAACAACTACTACTGATTATTCACAGAAAGACTTACATTGATGGTATCAGGGGTGTAGGTTCTATCCCTGTCCCAGGGCGGGGGTTCAACATCTGCACCAAACATGTGGGTTATATGATCTATCAATCTGAAACAAGTATGTAAGCATAGTATTTTGGTTCATATAATGTCTGTAACTCATATATGATTATTTTCGTGTTTAAGTAAAGGAAATGCATTCAATATTACTGCCTTCAACTAAATGAAATGATAAAGGGTGTTTTTTTTTGTTTTTGTTTTTTTTTATACCCCCTGCCAAAACGAAGTTTTAAGCGGGGTATACTGTTTTCACGTAGTCCGTCCGTCCGTCCGTGCGTGCGTCCGTCCGTAACGTTTTGTTTCTTTAATATCTTGAAGACCCATTGATGGAATTTAATGAAACTTTGCAGGCATCTGCATATCTATGGAGCAAATATGTACATGCAAAAATTAAGGGCTAGGGGCCAGTCCCTTTTGAGTTACTTCCCTTTATAGTTCTTGATGGCTTTTGTATACAGTGAAGATAGTGCTTTTACGGGCCGATCAACTCCTACCACAGTTTTTGTTGGACCTTTTTGATATAATGCCTTAATGATGTAGACCCATTGGACATTTGCATGAAGAAATGTTATTGGGAAAAAATAATTTTGGACAAAATGACAGCTATGAGAATTTAGGCAATTTTCTTATTTTTTTTTTACAGGTAACGGCTTTCACGGGCCGATCAACTCCTACCACAGTTTTTGATGGAACAATTTGATATAATGCCTACATGATGTACACCCATTGGACATTTGCATGAAGAAATTTTATTGCAAAAAAATAATTTTTGACAAAATGACAGCTATGTGAACTTGGGCAATTTTTCTTATTTGTTTTTACAGGTAAGGGCTTTCATGGGCAGATCAACTCGTACCACAGTTTTTGATGGAACAATTTGATATCATGCCTACATGATGTACACTCCTTGGACATTTGCATGAAGAAATTTTATTGCGAAAAAATAATTTTTGACAAAATGACAGCTATGAGAACTTACTCAATTTTTCTTAGTTTTTTTACAGGTAAGGGCTTTCACGGGCCGATCAACTCCTACCACAATTTTTGATGGAACAATTTGATATTATGCCTACATGATGTACACTCTTTGGACATTTGCATGAAGAAATTTTATTGCGAAAAAATAATTTTTGACAAGATGACAGCAATGAGAACTTAGTCAATTTTTCTTAGTTTTTTACAGGTAAGGGCTTTCACGGGCCGATCAACTACTACCACAGTTTTTGATGGAACAATTTGATATCGTGCCTACATGATGTATACTCACTGGACATGAAGAATTTTATTGCGAAAAAATAAATTTTGACAAAATGACAGCTATGAGAACTTAGAGAATTTTTATTAGTTTTTCTTACAGGTAAGGGCTTTCGCGAGCCGATCAACTCTTACCTCAGTTTTTGATGGAACAATTTGATATCATACCTACATGATGTACACCCATTGGACATTTGCATGAAGAGATTATATTGCCAAAACCAGAGGACCAATGGTCCTGTAAATGCTCACCTGAGTCTGCTGCATATACCAATAAACATGTTTGAATATTATGGTATTTAACACCAGTGCAGGGGCAGATGAAGCCCTTGGGCCGTTTTCTTTTTTCAGAATAATCAATATTCTGTCCATTTGCCAATTTCTTGCTGGCTTTTCCCTTCATATGACATTTTAACAGTTTTTCCCATCCAAATGCATGGGCAACCCATGTTGACCTTGCCATAAACTTGGTCAAGGTCATCACAGGGTCATGATTTATATATACATTGTAGTACTATAGCCACGGATGCTTCACGCCAAGTTTCATTGAAGTCAATCTATTGGTTTCAGAGAAGAAGATATTTGAAGGGTTTTTACCATATATGGGCATTGCGGCCATCTTGGTCATGTGACCTAGATTATTAATATACACATTGGTTCCCCCATCCTATACATGCTTCGCATAAAATTTGGCTTCAATTGGCCAAGTGGTTTTAGAGGAGAAGATGTTTGAATATAATGGTAATATACATGTATATTGCCCCAGGGTGTGGGCATATGAGTCCTTAGGTCCATTTTTTTTCAGAATCATTAATATTTAGTCCTACTACCCATTTCCTGCAAGATTTTCACCTCAAATGACTTTTTAAAAGTTTTCCCCATTCCAATGCATTGGCGACCTATGTTGACCTTGTCCTAAAATAGGTCAAGGTCACCACAGGGTCATGATTTATACATACATTGTAGTACTTCAGCCATTGGTGCTTCATGCCAAGTTTCTTTGAAATCGGTCCACCAGATTCGGAGAAGAAGATTTTTAAGGGTTTTTACCTTATATGGGCATGGCAGCCATCTTGGTCATGTGAACTTGATAATTTATATATACATTAATTCCCCCATTCCATAGATGCTTCACATAAAATTTGGCTTTGATTCGCCAAGCGGTTTCAGAGGAGAAGATGTTTGAATATTATGGTAATATACATGTATATTGCCCCGGGGTGGGGGCAGATGAGCCCCTGGGGTCCATTTTTTTCAGAATCATTAATATTCAGTCCTACTGCCCATTTCCTGCAAGACTTTCACTTTAAATGACATTTTAAAAGTTTCCCCTATTCAAATGCATTGGCGACCTATGTTGACCTTGCCGTAAAAAAGGTCAAGGTCATCACAGGGTCATGATTTATATACACGTTGTAGTACTTGAGCCATCGATACTTCATGCCAAGTTTCTTTGAAATCGATCCACCGGTTCTGGAGAAGAAGATTTTTGAAGGGTTTTTACCATATATGGGCATTGCGGCCATCTTGATCATGTGACCTGGATTATTTATATATACATTGATTACCCCTTCCTATTGATGCTTCACACAAAATTTGGCTTTGATTGGCCAAGCGGTTTCAGAGAAGATGATGTTTGAATATTATGGTAATATACATGTATATTGCCCCGGGGTGGGGGCGGATGAGCCCCTGGTGCCCAATTTTTTTCAGAATCATTAATATTCAGTCCTACTGCTCATTTTCTGCAAGATTTTTCCTTTAAATGACAATTTAACAATTTTTCCCATTCAAATGCAAAGGCGACCTATGTTGACCTTGCCGTAAAATAGGTCAAGGTCACCGCAAGGTCATGATTTATATATACATTGTAGTACTTGAGTCATTGATGCTTCATGCCAAGTTTGGTTGAAATCGGTCCAGTGGTTCCGGAGAAGAAGATTTTTGAAGGGTTTCTACCATATATGGGCATGGCGGCCATCTTGGTCATGTGACCTGGATTATTTATACACACATTGGTTCCCCCTTCCCATAGATGCTTCATGTAAAATTTGGCTTTGATTGGCCAAGCTGTTTCAGAGAAGAAGATCTTTGAAAATGGTGGACGACGGACGGACGGACGACGGATGGACGACGGACGGACGGACGGACGACGGAGCATGGGTATACTATAAGCCCACCTTGTGAGCCTGACGGCTCAGGTGAGCTAATAATTTTTGTGGTAAAGAGTCACCCTGCGGGGGGTATTTAATAGCAAACACACATGTGTGTTTGCTTAACGATAAACGCATATAAGAAATTTAGAATAAAAATTCTACATACCTTACCGAACAAAACCGACGGTTACGCGGCCATGTTTTTGTTGCAATGTGGGGGCAGACATTTTTGTTGGTATCACGATTTACCGGAGCCACAAAAAGGTCGTTTCGGCCGGTCCGTGGAAACACCCCAAACCACCCCATAACGTACTCGCGCCCTATTCAACTCTCACCCGGGTCAACTCGTCCCGGGTCAACTCTCACTCGCCACTGTGTCAACTCGTCCCCTGTGTCAACTCGTCCCCGAGTCAACTCGTCCCCGAGTCAACTCGTCCTCAGGTCAACTCGTCCCCGGGTTAACTCGAACCCGGGTCAACTCATCCCCGAGTCAACTACTCGTCCCCGGGTCAACTCGAACCCGGGTCAACTCATCCCCGAGTCAACTCGCCCCGGGTCAACTCGTCCCCGAGTCAACTCGTCCCGGTGTCACACTTCGTCCCAGAGTTAACTCGTCCCCGAGTCAACTCACCCCCGAGTCAACTCGTCCCCGGGTCAACTTGCGATTGCACCTGTCCCTGGTCAACTTGCACCCACGTCAACTTGCACCCACGTCAACTCGCACCCGAGTCATCCCACAACCGAGTCAACTCGCACCCAGGTCAACTTGCACCCAGGTACCTGCCTATCACACTACCCACCTACCTATCTACCTAAACTACCTCCCACCTACCTAAATACCTACCTACCTCCTTTCATTCCTCCCTCCCTACAGACTTGCATACCTACCTCGCCTACACTACATACCCCTCCCTGCCTCCTTCTCTACCTACCTACCCCTTCCCTACACTACCTAACTTCCCACTCCCTCCCTCCCTACCTCCACACAGTACCACCTTAATCACCCCTTCCCACCACTACCTATCTGTCTACTGACTACACACCTACCTAACTGCTGCACTCCCTACACTATACTATATCCCTCCTTCCTTCCCTAAGTACCCCCTACACTGCCTTTCTACCATACTCCCTACACTAACTCCCTCCCTACTTACCTACCTACCTACCTCCATCCATACTTACCTTCCTACCTCCCACTACCTACCTCTACTCTACCGCCCTCCCTCCCTACTCTACCTAACTACCTCCCTACCTAACCCTATTCCTACACTACCTTCCTCCTTACACTACTTAACTACCCCTCCCTACACTTCTAACCTACCTCTTTCCCTCAGTATATCTCCCTCCTTACACTACCCCATAGCTCCATCCCTCCCTACCTACATACACTACATAACTCCCTACACTACCTTCCTCTCTGCCTACCCTACCTAACTACCTCCCTCCCTAAACTTCCTACCTCCTTCCCTCCACCCACTACCTACCTATCTCCCTCCTTACACTACTCCATAGCTCCCCCTCCCTCGCTCCCCATCTCTAACTATTTCCCCTCGCACTGGACAGCTGGATACACTCGACGGTAATGATTATGTTAAGTTTCTAGCGTAAAGTTTACCGTGTGTTTGCAGATAAGGCAGCGTGCCTTTATTTCATATTAAGCATTGCTTATTGACTCTTTTTTTCATTTGTTTTTTTTTTTGTTTGTTTGTTTGTTTGGTTTTTTTTGGTTTGAGGGTTCTGTATCTCCCAACTATTTTACCTATGATTTTCACAGAAGCTCTGTATATAGTCAGATTCAGTAAACTCGGGATATAGGAACATCACAGGCCAGTACAAAACATCTTCCTTCAGTTGAACCCTAGCACCATGGGCATTATTGGTCTCCACACTAGAGAGCTGCAGTTGTTCAGACTGGTTACCTCGGCCTGACTTCATAGTTCCCAGCTTTATACCTCGACTCTGAAAACAAATGTTTATAGTTCAAGTCACTTTATGTCCACTGTTAACAACTAAGGTCATGTTGCACTGGTCAAATATTCTAGCCACACTGTTCCTTAGCAAGCCCCCAAAGGCAGTTTACCAGTACTCAATACACATCTCTTTCACCGCTTACTGACAAAATGCTATTGGCAGATTGGTCATAGAAATAATTTAATAATGCACAAGTCATTTGTAACCACGCCAACCCCCCCCCCCCCCCCCCCCCCGCACCCCAGGGGAGGGTGGGGGATATCCATGAGCTTTGACCAAAGTTTTGCCACAGCAGTGCTGGGGAAATACCCAGGGTTTGCTTTATATACATGATATAGGCAAAAAGGGCCATGAAATGAAAAGATAGCAGGCTGCGGGGGAAAAACAGCAGTGGTTTTACCAACAAGCATTCCCCGCAGGGTGGGGCTTTTAGTGGGTTGCTGGACCAAAAGTCAAAGTCCCCGCTATTGCCCGGGGCTGGGGGTCTGTGTTTACAAATGACTAGTGCATAACCAAACCTTCATACAAGATAATATGCAAGAAATGAGGATCAATCACGATTCCAGTTCATTACGGATCAGACACGCTAATGATGAGGTCCTACCATGACAGTCTTTGCTCCCTGCTCTCTGAAAGAAAAATGACCATTCTTCCCAGCTCCCTAAAATGTTTTTCCTCAGATCCCATAAAGTTTTTGCTTGCTCCCAAGATCCCCGAAAACAAATGGCCCGTCCCCCTGATCTCAAAACACCTGGTAGGGCTCGACCGATAAAACTATCAAGCCTGGTAAACACAACTGGATGGTCCAATGGTTTTCACACAAGAGACCCAAAGTTGATAAGACTGGTTCCCACAATCCTATACTACACATTGCTGAGTTTATACTCTAAAGATAACAAGTCTTGGTTTCCAAGAAGAATACACAAAAGATTTTAACCATCAATTTATCTACATCATGTCAACTGGACTTCAGATAGCTTCAAGCTTCTGTTCCTATTTCACAGCTGAGAATCATGTGGTACGGAATGTATACAAACCGATAAAATGATCGGTGATGCACACTGCAATAATTGTGGCCGAATTTGGGGTGAGATAAATGAGTTTTCTCCTATTGTGTTTACTCTATTGACTGATAGATAGGTGCAGGCAGTGCAGAAATTGAACACTAGTCTTATTGAATGAAAGTAACAAGGAATCCAGGTTATTTCGTTTTCGTAAACACTTCAGAAAAATTAACCTATAGTGACACTCATTACTCCCATCACAATAACATTGAAGTGTTTGCGAAAACAAAATAACCGGGATTTCTTATGTTACTTTCTTTCAAAAAAATACTCAATTTCTTTTATACATTTAGAGCTGCTCTCCCTGATGCTTCATGCCAAGTTTCAAGATCATAGGCCCTTTGGTTCTGGAGAAGAAGATTTTTAAAGGTTTTTGCTATTTATAGCCATGACGGCCATCTTGGTCACATCAGGAAAACATGTCCATGAAAAATATACCCCATTAAACCCCACTTTTATATAGTAAAACTGGGGTTTACAGGGATATACCTAGATTTAAAACATAGATTGTGGGTACACATTAGTACGGTTCTAATGTGTACCCATATTCTACATCGATGCACGACATTTCGTCGAAAATGTGTTTTGTCGAAAATGTTGTAACTTCAAAAATATTCACTGCAAAATTTTGAGATTTATTCCATAAAAGACTAGCCTATAGGTCCACATTTTGAGCCACCAGCCACTAGGGTTAGGGTAAAGGTCTGGGCATGGGGACATTTTCGACAAATGTAATTTTCGACGAAATGTCGCGGAGGTATTATCACGGGGGTGATTCAATTGATACCACCTGTGCTGTCGTCCGAGACGTTACTGCATATATTGCTGTCGTCCGAGTATTCCGGTATCCGTCCGAGTACAACGGCTGTTGTTACCATCAGTGCCCCTGTTTCAGTGTCCACAGGGCCAAAATTTCGTCGCTATTCAGCGCAATTATCACAGAAAATTGTCAAGAAGGTATTTATCGTTATTTCCAACGTGTTTCCAACTTTCTTAACATATAGATAATCACAAGAACTTATTTTGAGTACAAAACATTGTTTTCTCGCGTGTTTTTCTTACTTTCAACATATGCAAACATTCCTCATAAGTGAAAGTAGCTGGACTATTTCGTTTTCCATTTAGCCTTTGAAAACTATAATCATTGCCCCAACCCGTTGCGTCCTTCAGATTTTATTTGCCGTTTTTAAAAAGCGTGATACGGCTGTCGTTGACCCCTGATACGGCTGAGGGTTGTTTATTGATCAGTACGATACGGCTGTTGATAATATTTTGAGATAGCATATTGCCCATTGAAATCAAATTCAACGCATTTTATGCATTTTTTTTTTTGTAGTTTCTGAATAGTTTTCATTTGCAACTGATAAAAGAACTGTATAGACTGTCTATTCTCTTGCTTCAAACCAAGCAACTTTACATATAAACACCACACACGCAAGAAAACTGTATCATTTATTAAATTCGAAGTTTCACCATTTATTAAAGCATGCGTTAAGCGTGGTAAGACAGCTTTCAGTGACACCCGTGTTCATTACTTGCTCCCATCTGCAGTGGCTCCTCACAGCCCCTCAGAGCTCTGAAACTAGTGCCTCAGATGACGACTCGACATCGGTTAAAACACTATCGTCCCCAAAAATGGCAAAATTAAAATTTAGGTGTCTACTGAACTGTCATATCAGCTTGAATGACACATGCAGTATTTTACCGCTATAACTACGAGTATGTTATATAGCACGTGCTACTACCGATTAAACAGGCTGTCCCTACTTTATATGTAAAGCATGTGCTACTACCGATTAAACAGGCTGTCCCTTCTTTATATGTAAAGTTGCTTAAAGAGACCACAAGAGAAAGGAAATTTATGTCTAATTCACTCTGTTCAAACGACATAAATTATATATAGCTCGAATTTGACCTCAGGTGCGTCAAAAGATCGACGAGTCTACTTAGTAGTACGTGAAAGGATATTCAGACTGCAACGGTACAAATACTTACTGTGCGGTCAACTGAAGTGTAACAGAAAACTTGCGCTCATTTCCACGGCTATCCCCCGCCCGCCCCGGGGATGGGGGACGGGCGTGGTTACAAATGACTAGTGCATTACGCAAAGGATCAATCAGTCACTTTCGCCACAGTTTGTCTTCTTTTGTGACGCTCATCAAAGTTTAAGTTATATACACTACACTTTCTTATTTGGATAATGCATGCGAAAATGATTGAGAAAGTAAGGCAATCGGTCACTACATATATACGACGTTCAATATTCATAACTTGGTTTGATCAGGGCGGCGGTGTGCCATGTAAATATCTAACCGTTCGTGTAGATACAACCCACTGGTTTATCGTTAGAAGGTTTATCGTTAGAATTATGAACAGAGTGAAGCAGATGTTGTTTCATTCATATTTCTGAAATCTAGGAGGCCTTAAACTTCGTTTTACCCGTATATTTGGATCTAACACATGTTCTAAATTGTCGACATCCGTAACGAGTTTAACCGACAGCCGTATCACACATATTTACAACTGATCGACGGCTGTAACACCAAAAGTTAAACGCCCCTTCAAAACCTTTCTGCTTTGGATTTTTTTAAAACTGTAAAAGGTTTTATCTTTGCAGTTATGTTTTCCACGTTGTTCAATAAATGGTCAGAAATGAGAGATGCTGATTTTTACAGTATTTGCATATCGATGTGATTTTTGCTATTTTACGATTAAACACGTTTGTATGAAAACTAGCGACCCAAAAGCCCGTACAAACATATTGCACGATAGACAAATATCTAACAACACATTCTAGCAGAAAAAAATATAAATAATACCTTCAGATTCGATTGCGATCCACTTTTACGTGTGTACCGGTTGTGTAACGACAGCCGTAGTACTCGGACGGAAACCGGAATACTCGGACGACAGCAATATATGCAGTAACGTCTCGGACGACAGCACAGGTGGTATCAATTGAATCACCCCCGTGATTATACATTAGGCGGTTCTAATGTGTACCCACAATCAGTGTTCTGAGCAAATAAAAATATAAACAAGTAGCCCAAGGGCAACGATCGCTCACCTGAGAGTCAACAAGTACAGTCACTGGATAAAGTGTTGTTTTTTTTTTTTTTTTTTTTTTTTTTTTTGTTTTTTTTTTTTTGAAGATCTGATCAAAATTGAAGCTGCAGTGGCCACAACACTAAAAATTGATTTTGGAGTTATCCATGTTACCTGCAAGAATGAAGAAGATCCACTGAAAAACAAAGATGCTAGAGTGGCCACAACACAAAATATTGATTTTTCAAACACTCAAGGGCAGATAACTCCAGTTATCCGGATCTGGTTGAAATTCAAACTCATCCGAGATGTTAAGGATGTCCTTGTTATTTCCAAGAATAAAGAAGATCCGAATAAAAATGAAGGCGCTAGAGTGGCCACAACACTAAATATTGATTTTTCACACAGTCAAGGGCAGATAACTCTGCAGTCAAGGGTTGAATCTGGGTGAAATTCGAACACATCCGAGATGTTATGGCTATCCTTGTTACGTCCAAGTATGAAGAAGATCTGATCAAAATTGAAGGCGCTAGAGTGGCCACAACACAAAATATTGATTTTTCAAACACTCAAGGGCAGCTAACTCCACAGTCAGAGGTCGGATCTGGCTGAAATTCGAACCCATCCGAGATATTATAGTTGTCCTTGTTACCTGCAAGAATGAAGAAGATCCAATGAAAAATAGAGGCGCTAGAGTGGCCACAACATTTTTCCCATTATAAGTGTATGGCGATTTTTCCAGACGCTCAAGGGCAGCTAACTCCGCAATCTGCGGTCGAACCTGGCCAAAATTTGAACTCATCCAAGATATTATGATTGTCCTTGTTATTCCCAAGAATGAAGAAGATCCAATCAAAAATGAAGTTGCTAGAGTGGCCACAACATTTTTCCCATTATAACTCAATGGGAGCTATCTGTTGCCATGGAAACCAGAGTTCTGATCCGATCTGCTTAAGAACCTATGGCAGGCAATCCCCCATCCCAATGCTGCTTCATGTAAAATCTGACTGCAATCGGCCAGCTAGTCTCAGAGATATTCAAGATTGAAAGTGTGAACGCACAGACGCATGGATGCCGGCTCGACTACCATACTCAGGTGAGCTAAAAATATAAAAAAAATTCTGATGAAATTTTCAATTTTTAACTTCCTAAGGGTGCTCCACATACATGTTTGGCTTTGATTGGCCCAGCGGTTTCAGAGGAGAAGGCGTTTGAACATTGTGGACAACAACAACAACAGCGATAGGGCTTGGGTATAATATAAGCTCTTGTGAGCCTTTGGCTCAGGTGAGCTAAAAAGTGGATTATAAATGCCAATGACTAATAAGCATGTTGTTGTTGTTTTGTTTTTTTTTAAGTTATAACTTGTTACCCTTAAACTACCCTCCTGCAAAAAAAAAAAAAAAAAAAAAAGAAGAAAAAAAAAAACAACAACTGATTTTGTTAGAAATTTCAATCAAAAAGCATTGCATGCACTTAACTTGAAAAGAAAAAAATCAGGAAAAATGATAAAATAAAACAGTACATGTAGTAAGACACACCACAACACACTCAATTTTTACAAACCAACAGAACATTAAAATATTGACAGAATATATTCAACATAAATCTTTGCACAGTTGCTATTCAAACTTTGGTAGACCTTGCACACAGGACTGAGGACAACACCTCAAGTGTTTGTCTGCACCTCAAGTGCTAAAGTGTTCTGTCTGACATCCTGCTGCTTACAAAATAGCAGCTGGTGCAGCTTTAGTTTTTGAATGAGATACTTGCTGTATCTCAGGATTAACAGCGACAAGAAAGAAGAAAAGATCATCCATGACACAAAGTGGGAAAGAAGATACAACAGAGGACCATTGGTCCTGAAGGTTGCATTTCACCATTAGGTTTTCCATTGGTGACAATGTTAACGTTTTGTCACCTAGCTCAAAAACTAGACATACAAAATTCACAAGACTGGTCTCATTTTAAACGTTCATCATAGCCCATTAATTTTAATGAAAATTACCAGCATGTTTACCTACTCAATTCAAAGCTATGTCCCGTTAAACGGAAGCACCCCCAGAAACCATGTTTCGTAATGCGGATGAGTCGTCAGAGGGGTTCATGGAGAAAAATCCATCCCGTTCCCATCCGATACCGGTATTTATCGACTAAAACATGGCATTTGAAATGGCGCACGTTTCAAGTTTTAAAACAAACACTTCACAGCAGAAATCAATCAACGATTATCGACAGGTGACGTCATTTTTGTCTCTAATACAAAGTAAATGCTCTCTCCGAAAAAGGCGGGGCGAGTACTCATGAATATTTAGTAGTATGTACCCTTCTGAAACGCTCACCTGGCCTGATCTTGGAGCATTTAGTCACCATTTCACCTTGAATACTCTCACACCTTTATTGACTTCATTAGTTGTCTGCATCTGCCAAGTTTCAGGTCTCGGGCTGCAATAGTTTCCAAAATATCCATTATTCTCGCCTTTTTCTATGTAAAAGCCTATGTTTTCAAAATTGACCTTGTTGTATAATAGGTCAAGGTCATCCAAGGGTCATCATTTTAGCATACTACCATGGGCTGGAGTCCCCAATGCTACATAGCAAGTTTCGTGTGAAGCGGTCTACCTGTTCTGGAGTAGAAGATTTTTAAAGGTTTTTTTACCATATATGCACATGACGGCCAGCTTGGTCATGTGACCAACATATCGTGAACAAGATTTCAATCAGCAGGCTCCACATGAAATTTCAACTTGATCAGCAAAGGGGTTTCAGAGAAGAAGATCTTTGAAACTCTGACAGAATTTTGACATTTCAGTGACCTTGGGTCAAGGACAAGAAATGACCTTGACCTTAATTGATTACATTAGTTGTCTGCATCTAGCAACTTTCAAGTCTCAGACTGCAATAGTTTCCAAGATATCCATTGTTTTCACCATTTCCCATGTTAAGCCTGTGTTTCCAAAATTGATCTTGCCATAAAATAGGTCAAGGTCATCCCAGGATCATCATTTTAGCAAACTATGATGGGCTGGTGTCCACAATACTACATGTACATACAAAGTTTCATGGAAATCTGCTCACCGGTTCTAGAGAAGAAGGTTTTCGAAGGTTTTTACCATGTGTGGGCATGGCAGCCATCTTGGTCATGTGACCAAGATAGCGTGAACAAAATTTCAATACCACTACCCAAGGAGGCTCCTCACAAAATTTCAACTTGATCGGTCAAGCGTTTCAAAGACGAAGATCTTTGAAATTGTGACTTTATTTTGATATTTCAATGACCTTGGGTCAAGGACAAGAAATGACCTTGACCTTACTTAATTACATACCTTCAATGATTCCATTAGTTGTCTGCATCTAGCAATTTTCAAGTCTCAGGCTGCAACAGTTTCCAAAATATCCTTTGTTTTGGTCTTTCCCATGTAAACGCCTATGTTTCCAAAATTGACCTTGCCGCAAAAAAGGTCAAGGTCATCCCAGGGTCATCATTTTAGCAAACTATGATGGGCTGGAGTCCCTGATGCTACATACGAAGTGTCGTGGAAATTGGCCCACCGATTCTGGAGAAGATTTTTGAAGGGTTTTTACCATATATGGGCATGCCGGCCATCTTGGCCATGTGACCAAGATCCCATGAACAAACTTTCATTCCCCCTACCCATGGAGGCTCCACATAACACTTCAACTTGATCAGCTAAGCGGTTTCAGAGAAGAAGATCTTTGAAATTGTGGTGACGACCGACGGACGGACGCCTGAGCATGGCCATAATGGGTATACTAATAATACTACAAGATCACCTGTGAGCCTTCGGCTCAGGTGAGCTAAAAACAAAACAATATATAAACACCACATAAATGTTACAAGCTAATTCAGTGAATTTATGTCCCGCGCCTTGATAGTTTAGTTACACAAATATAATCTGAGAGTAATGTATATCCAAACCACATGCACTTTCTTTGTGTAAATTCCCGAAAAATGACTAAGTTCAAATTACGAAAAACGTGTCAAAATTAATATGAGGATTATATCCAAACCACATGCATATCTTCAAAGCTAGACAGAATATTTCCATCAGTATTCCGTTAAACCTTTCCATACCCACGGAAATGGGATCTATTCAGCCCTTGGTTGAAAATGAAAATTCAGGAAAACTGCAAAACTGTGTTATTTTGACTTATGTTAGATCTTTTCGTGCATAAATGTTTTTTTTTAACTCAGTTTTACGTCCCTTTCAAGATTATTTCAGCTCATATGAGACGATCCAATCAGTAGGTAGGGCAAAAATGGGAGAACCCGAGAAAATACACCTGACACACCCGCAAGCAGAACTTGGCTTGTCTCACATGTGGCCAGAGCGGGGCTCGAACCCACACCAGACACAGCGGTGAGATGATCGAGTGATTAAAAAACAGCGCTCTTAACCGCTCGGCCATGGGGGCCGCCCTTGCATATATGACATAAATTATAAATGTTCTAGTTGTTTAAGTATTGCAGAATCATAAAATACTTAATATTTTCTATGGAAAAATTTCAAAGTTGTCTATAGATAGATCAGGGGAGACTACTGTACAATTAGTAACACAAAGCTGAAAGTCATTTGTCTTTCTACATTAATTTAAACATTTTAGGCAATTTTATGTGTTTACTAGAAGATCTTCGGTACTGGTACAAATGCATTACAAAAATAATATGATTAATAGCAAAAATATAGCAAAAGTGAGCACAGCTCACATACCCCTATATGGCTGTAGCCATCAGAAGTCATACTAGGCTAATGGCCAGTAGGGCAAACCCTCCCCCCCCCCCAGGGGGAATTTTCTGCACCATGATTTTCTGAAAGTATAGTGAAAAAGCTATCAAATCCTGTTTTCTGCCCTCTGGAAGTGGAAGCGTTTGCGTTTTATGCTATGTTTTATTATATGACCTGATACCATCTTTTGTATAGAAATAATGGGGGTAGGCGTAGAAAATCGATCATACCTCTGCTGTTACTAATCCTAGACCATTGAACTTGGTCTTTTTTTAAAGCTTAGACATAGGCCTTTCATTCTATGATAAGTAATGCAAAATATCTACTTTGCATATTCATGAATATTAATGAAAACATGAAAACTGTAGAAAATCATTAAAAACCCATAAGTTAACTCATTTCAGGCCTAAACTGTAGTTGTGACACATTTATATTGCACCATTTAGACATATTTCATAAACTTATTGTTGCCATGTGAAAATTATCTCATTTTTATATTCATGAATATAAATTAAAAAGTAAAAAATCCTGGAAAAATAGGGTGTATACATATAGTATCATTTGTACCTGGGCTGTTGATAAACATGGAACACTAATGTGAAATCAGATAAATGCTATGGCCATGTTCTATCACCTTGTACATATAAAACATGTATTTAAGGATATAAGGCTCATCTGATTTTTTTTCATGAATATTAATGAAAACTAGAAATCACAAAGAAATAATGAAAAAAATGAACTGATATACCTACAGAATGACTTGTATCTGATTATTTCTGTTATTTTCATATTTTTGTGTATAGAATATGATCCTATCAATCAATTGATACCAATTTCAGTTCTCTAGAGCTTTTGGTTTCTGAGATACTGTCAATTCTATTGGTATATTCCCTTCATTTGTCTATGTTTTTCTCTTATATCTAAAGTTTTCTTAAATTTTGGCTACAAGATAATGAACTTTTTCCTATATCTTATTATATAATCATAAATTGTTGTTATATCTATCATTTGATACCAATTTCAGCTCTCTAGGTTTTTTTGTTGTTGAGATATAAACGTTTCCGTTGGTATGACCCCTCTATTTTTCTGTGTTTTTTATCTAATTTTTAAAGTTATTGTCAATATTCGAACAATAAAAAAGTCTAATTATTCATTAATCATATTATATGATTATAAAACATTATCATAGCAATCATTTGATACCAATTTCAGCTCTCTAGAGCTTTTGGTTGCTGAGTTATTAACCTTTTCATTGGTATACCCCCTCCATTTTTCTGTGATTTTTCCCTTAAATTTAAAGTTTTATCAATATTCGAAAAACAAGAAAGTCAGAATGTTTGTGTGTCTTAACACTTGGTTACAGAACATAATCCTAGCAATGATTTGATACCAATTTCAGCTCTCTATAGCTCTTGGGTCACCGAGATATTAACAATTTTACTGGTATACCTCCTTCCTTTGGCAGTGATTTTTCTGCTATAACTTATGTTTTCTTAAATATTTGAGCAACAAGAAAGTAAGCTTGTTTATATATTTTATTACATGATTGTAGAATATTGTCATAGCAATCATTTGATACCAATTTCAGCTCTCTAGGACATTGGGTTGCCGAGATATAAACATTTACATTGGTATACCCCCTTCGTTTTTCTTTGAGTTTTATCTAATATTAAAAGTTCTCATCAATATTTGAACAACAAAAAAGTTTGATTATTTATATGTCTTATCACATGACTATAGAACAATATCATACCAATCATTTGATACCAATTTCAGCTCTCTAAAGCTATTGATCACTGAGATATTAGCAATTGTATTGGCATACCTCCTTCCTTCGGCAGTGATTTTTCTGCTATATCTTATGTTTTCTTAAATATTTGAGCAACAAGAAAGTAAGCTTGTTTAATTATCTTATTACATGGTTATAGAATATTGTCAATGAAATCATTTGATACCCATTTCAGCACTCTAGGACATTTGGTTGATGAGATATAAACGTTTATATTTGTATACCCCTTCCATTTTTTCTTTGATTTTTATCTAATATTTAAAGTTCTCATCAATATTCGAATAACAAGAAAGTTTGATTATTTATATGTCTATCACACAATTATAGAACATTATTATACCAATCATTTGATACCAATTTCAACTCTCTAGAGCGATTGGTCACTGAGATATTAGCAATTTCATTGGTATACCCCCTTCTTTTGACAGTGATTTTTGTCTTATATCTTAAGTTTTCTTAAATATTTGAGCAACAAAAAAGTCAGCTTGTTTATATATCTTATTACAAGGTTATAGAACATTGTCAACGCAATCATTTGACACCAATTTCTGCTCTCTATGGCTTTTGGTTGCTGAGATATAAACATTTCCATAGGTATACCCCCTCCAATTTCTGTGATTTTTCTACTATATTTATTGATTTCATCAATAGTCAAACAGCAGAAAAGTCTGATTGTAAATGTATCTTATTTCAGGGTTTTAGAATGTTATCATAGTAATCATTTGTTATAAGTTTCAGCTCTCTATGGCTTTTGGTTGCAGAGATATAAACATATCTGTAGGTATACCCCCTCCATTGTTCTGTGATTTTTCTCTTCTATTGAAAGTTCTTATCAATATTTGAACATCAAGAAAGTCAGATTCTTTCTGTATCTTATCACATGATTATAGAACATTATCACAACAATCATTTGAATCACATTTCAGCTTTCTTAGAGTTTTTGGTCACTGAGATATTAGCAATTTTGTTTGGTATACCCCTTCCTTTATCTGTTTCTTTTCTAATACCTGAACTTCTTTTTAACATTTGAGCATTAAGATAACCAGTTGTTTACATATCTTATTACATGCTTATAAAACATTGCCAAAGCAATCATTTGATAACTATTTCAGCTCTCTATGTCTATCAGTAGCCAAGATACATGTGGTGTACCACAATAATTCCTCTGCTTATTAGGGGTGGGGGTGATCACTGAAATGGACATTAAAGTAATCCTCTGACCAAATTGGCACCCATGAGCATTTGGTCTAAGGTTGCAAGGTACATCCTACAACCCACTCAAACCCTTAAATGGCAATAGAGTAAATTTTGATTTTCGTCATTTTCATTAATATTCATTATCATTTTCATTAATATTCATGAAAATGCAAATGAGAAAATTTTCATTAAGGTCCATGGCGTCAACAAATTTGTCAAATAGTATTATTGGTACAATAACAATGAGCCACAATGATAGTTTAGGCCTGAAATTAGTTTTTATGGGGATAATTAATTTTTAAATGTTTCGTTTTTCATTTTAATGTTTTAATGAAAATTCATGAATAAGCAAATTAGATATTTTCCATTACTTATTATTGGATAAAAGGGCTATGTATAAGCATTAAAATGAGACCAAGTTCAATAGTCTACAATAAGAAACAACTGAGATATCTTCAGTTTTCTATGTGTACCCCCATTATTAAAACGCAAAAATTGAATATTTAGGGTAATATAATGAAACATAGCATAAAACGCAAACGCTTCCACTTCCAGATGGCAGAAAACAGGGTTTGATAGCTTTTTTAATGTACTTTTAGAAAATCATAGTGTAGAAAATTCCCCCTGGGGGGGGGAGGGGGGGTATGGGTAGCTAGAAGACTATACCACTTTGATACAAAAAGCAGATTACAGAAAAAGGTATACATCTATTCATCTAATGAATACCTAGGTGAACTTTAAGTTCTACAAAGATCGAAAATCAAGGTATCTTCTGGTGTAGATTTGTTTAAAATTTAAGAAAATCATAAAAGCAAAGTTCACACAATCAGTTAGAAACAAAACTAGATAGATAAAGTGACTAATGCAGGAGATTGCTGATTATTTCTAACACAATACAACTTATCATTTCCAATGTTTGCATGCGCGGATCCAGAGGGGGGGGACCGGTGGTCCGGACGGGTAACAATCCCAAGCTAGATCTTGTCAATGTTGATGTGCATACAAAATTTATCAGATTCTGTCAATTCGTTCTCAAGATATTGAGCGGAAACGAAATTCTGACATCAATCAAGGGCCATAACTCCGTCAAAATTTTGCGAAAAATGACGGGTAACAATCCCAAGCTAGATCTTGTCAATGTTGATGTGCATACAAAATTTGGTCAGATTCTGTCAAGCCATTCTCAAGGTAAATAGAATTGTCAGAGAATCTGACTATAGCCCCGCTTCTCAGCTTTTTAGCAGGGTGAAAAAACAATGACAGGTAACTATCACAAGCTAGATCTCGTCAATATTGATGCGCATACAAAATTTGGTCTGATTATGTCAATTCGTTCTCAAGATATTGAGCGGAAACGAAATTCTGACCTCAATAAATGGCCATAACTCCGTCAAAATTTTGCGAAAAATGACGGGTAACAATCCCAAGCTAGATCTTGCAGTGTTCCTTTTCAGGCAATTTTGTGGCCGAAATTCGGCCCCATTCCCAATGGCAAAACACCACCATTTTTCCCAATTGACCCAGAAAAATTCCCAATCAAAAATTCAAAAGAATCAAAACTTGAAAGTTCGTTTTTTGATAGCCACGAAAACTAATGACTATTATATTTTTACCTTTTTTGAAGTTAATACTGTAAGTAATAGTAGTCTAACTTCCTCTGATATCAAATCCAATGTTTTGGCTGCTCCAATTTCACCTAATTGTAGAGCATATCTTCCGACTTTGTGCCTAATTTTGGACAGCACTAGTAATCAACACAAAAAGAAATCTAGGTCAGACATGTGTTATGTTGAATGAAAAAGCATCCAGACACCAAATTGTGCACTGGAGAATGAACTTAACATCCACTTAACATCCACAGAATATTGTTCTACAAGTATTGATTTTTAGAAAAAAATAATTTTACAAGTACTGGCTTATGTAAAAATAAATACAAAAAGTTTGAGAAAAAGTAAATTTATTGGTGCCATTGTAACTCAGTGTTGCTTAGTATACATAGAGATATCTTATCTATGTTATCAAATTAAACAAGGAATCACTTTACTTAAAGAATTTTACGCCGCAACTTTTTCCCAATTTTGGCAATTCGCGCGTAAATTTTCCCAATTGCAAGGGCCCCGCCCCCATTCCCAAAAAGGTGGAAAGGAACACTGTCTTGTCAATGATGATGTGCATACAAAATTTGGTTGGATTCTGTCAATTCATTCTCAAGATATTGAGCGGAAACGAAATTCTGACGTCAATCAAGGGCCGTAACTCCGTCAAAATTTTGAGAAAAATGACGGGCAACAATCCTAAGCTAGATCTTGTCAATGATGACGTGCATACAAAATTTGGTTTGATTCTGTCAATTCGTTCTCAAGATATTGAGCGGAAACGAAATTCTGACCTCAATCAAGGGCCGTAAATCCGTCAAAATTTTGCCAAAAATGACGGGCAACAATCCCAAGCTAGATCTTGTCAATGATGACGTGCATACAAAATTTGGTTCGATTCTGTCAATTCGTTCTCAAGATATTTAGCGGAAACGAAATTCTGACGTCAATCAAGGGCCGTAACTCCGTCAAAATTTTGCGAAAAAAGACGGGTAACAATCCCAAGCTAGATCTTGTCAATGTTGATGTGCACACAAAATTTGGTTGGATTCTGTCGATTTGTTCTCAAGATATTGAGCGGAAACGAAATTCTGACGTCAATCAAGGGCTGTAACTCCGTCAAAATTTTGCGAAAAATGACCGGTAACAATCCCAAGCTAGATCTTGTCAATGATGATGTGCATACAAAATTTGGTCGTATTCTGTGAATTCGTTCTCAAGATATTGAGCGGAAACGAAATTCTGACGTCAATCAAAGGCCGTAACTCCGTCAAAATTTTGCAAAAAATGACGGGTAACAATCCCAAGCTAGATCTTGTCAATGATGACGTGCATAAAAAATTTGGTCGGATTCTGTCAATTCGTTCTCAAGATATTGAGCGGAAACGAAATTCTGACGCCAATTAAGGGCCGTAACTCCGTCAAAATTTTGCAAAAAATGACAGGTAACAATCCCAAGCTAGATCTTGTCAATGTTGATGTGCACGCAAAATTTGGTCTGATTCTGTCAATTCATTCTCAAGATATTGAGCGGAAACGAAATTCTGACGTCAATTAAGGGCCGTAACTCCGTCAAAATTTTTTTGCGAAAAATGAGGGGTAACAATCCCAAGCTAGATCCTGTCAATGTTGATGTGCACACAAAATTTGGTCGGATTCTGTCAATTCGTTCTCAAGATATTGAGCGGAAACGAAATTCTGACGTCAATCAAGGGCCGTAACTCTGTCAAAATTTTGCGAAAAATGAC
Organism: Rugalucina vietnamica; assembly: GCA_964017185.1. Taxonomy (NCBI): domain Eukaryota; kingdom Metazoa; phylum Mollusca; class Bivalvia; order Lucinida; family Lucinidae; genus Rugalucina; species Rugalucina vietnamica. The sequence continues at coordinate 7,472,086 of OZ024873.1, forward strand.
GGGTAACAATCCCAAGCTAGATCTTGTCAATGATGATGTGCATAGAAAATTTGGTCGGATTCTGTCAATTTGTTCTCAAGATATTGAGCGGAAACGAAATTCTGATGTCAATATAGGGCCATCCAAGGGCAATAACTCTTATGCAAATTTGGGGAAACTGACATGCATTTATACATATTAAGTTAATATTGTCAATATTGATGCATATGCCAAATTTGGTTAAAGTCTATCAACTGGTTCTCAAGTTATGAGTGGTAACAGAATTATGGACGGAATAACGGAATGACGGAATAACGGAAGGACAGAACGACGGAAGGACAGGGTGAATCCAGTATAGCCCCACTTTTTCAAAGCGGGGCTATAATGAATGGAAACAAACATGTCGGAAGGATGGAAGGACGGAAAAACAGAATAACGGAATAACGGAACTAAGGAAGGACAGGGTGAATCCAGTATAGCCCCCACTTTTTCAAAGCGGGGCTATAAAAACAAATTCCGGCCATCTGATTTTCTCTTACACAATACACTTGGGCATTGTCTAGATGTATACAAACTTTGAAGAAGCTGGAATAACTAGAATTGTCAGAGAATCTGACTATAGCCCCGCTTCTCAGCTTTTTTGCAGGGTGAAAAAACAATGACAGGTAACTATCACAAGCTAGATCTCGTCAATATTGATGCGCATACAAAATTTGGTCTGATTATGTCAATTCGTTCTCAAGATATTGAGCGGAAACGAAATTCTGACCTCAATAAATGGCCATAACTCTGTCAAAATTTTGCGAAAAATGACGGGTAACAATCCTAAGCTAGATCTTGTCAATGATGATGTGCATACAAAATTTGGTCGGATTCTGTCAATTCATTCTCAAGATATTGAGCGGAAACGAAATTCTGAAGTCAATCAAGGGCCGTAACTCCGTCAAAATTTTGCAAAAAATGATGGGTAACAATCCCAAGCTAGATCTTGTCAATGATGACGTGCATACAAAATTTGGTCAGATTCTGTCAATTCGTTCTCAAGATATTGAGCGGAAACGAAATTCTGACGTCAATCAAGGGCCGTAACTCCGTCAAAATTTTGCGAAAAATGACGGGTAACAATCCCAAGCTAGATCTTGTCAATGATGACGTGCATACAAAATCTGGTCGGATTCTGTCAATTCGTTCTCAAGATATTGAGCGGAAATGAAATTCTGACGTCAATTAAGGGCCGTAACTCCGTCAAAATTTTGCGAAAAATGACGGGTAACAATCCCAAGCTAGATCTTGTCAATGTTGATGTGCACACAAAATTTGGTCGGATTCTGTCGATTTGTTTTCAAGATATTGAGTGGAAACAAAATTCTGACGTCAATCAAGGGCTGTAACTCCGTCAAAATTTTGCGAAAAATGACCGGTAACAATCCCAAGCTAGATCTTGTCAATGATGATGTGCATACAAAATCTGCTCTGATTATGTCAATTCGTTCTCAAGATATTGAGCGGAAATGAAATTCTGACGTCAATCAAGGGCCGTTACTCCGTCAAAATTTTGCGCAAAATGACCGGTAACAATCCCAAGTTAGATCTTGTCAATGATGACGTGCATACAAAATTTGGTCGGATTCTGTCAATTCGTTCTCAAGATATTGAGCGGAAACGAAATTCTGACGCCAATTAAGGGCCGTAACTCCGTCAAAATTTTGCGAAAAATGACGGGTAACAATCCCAAGCTAGATCTTGTCAATGTTGATGTGCACACAAAATTTGGTCTGATTCTGTCAATTCGTTCTCAAGATATTGAGCGGAAACGAAATTCTGACGTCAATTAAGGGCCGTAACTCCGTCAAAATTTTGCGAAAAATGACGGGTAACAATCCTAAGCTAGATCTTGTCAATGTTGATGTGCACACAAAATTTGGTCGGATTCTGTCAATTCGTTCTCAAGATATTGAGCGGAAACGAAATTCTGACCTCAATCAAGGGCCGTAACTCCGTCAAAATTTTGCGAAAAATGACGGGTAACAATCCCAAGCTAGATCTTGTCAATGATGATGTGCATACAAAATTTGGTCGGATTCTGTCAATTCATTCTCAAGATATTGAGCGGAAACGAAATTCTGATGTCTATATAGGGCCATCCAAGGGCAATAACTCTTATGCAAATTTGGGGAAACTGACATGCATTTAAACATAAGTTAATATTGTCAATATTGATGCATATGCCAAATTTGGTTAAAGTCTTACAACTGGTTCTCAAGTTATGAGTGGTAACAGAATTATGGACGGAATAACGGAATAACGGAATGACGGAATAACGGAAGGACAGAACGACGGAAGGACAGGGTGAATCCAGTATAGCCCCACTTTTTCAAAGCGGGGCTATAAATAGGAGCTGAGAAATCTGTGACAGAATTTTCAATCAGAGAGAAAGAAAAATGGACGAATAAAGGGACTGATAAGCAGGAGATGGCTGATTCTTTCTTACATAATACAACTGACCATACCCAATGTTTGTACCAAATTTCATCATCCTATGTCAAGCAGTTCCAGAGAAATCTTTGACAGAAAAAAAGTTTACACACACACACTTACAGAAAATTCAAAAACTATATACCCCCTATATACTTCGTATATGCCGGGGGTATAATAACACAGCTGATCTAGCTGCAAATCACTTACAAAACCCGCAATCAGTTCCACATTGGTTTAAATGCAATCATGGATGTGGAATGAGGTACCAAAGTGAAGCCGAGAGACAGTTAGCTAGCTGATTTACTTCAAAGCATGGTTAAAACATCTGTAAAGTTTCAAAAGAATGGGAATGAAACTGTAGGAGGAGTTGCGCACACAAGGTAACCACTGACCATTCACTTTCATTATCAAAATGACTAAGTGCAAATTGCAAAAAATAATCTGAGGATTATATCCAAACCACATGCACATCTTCAAAGCATGGTCAAGACATCAAGGTAAGGAATCAAATAGAGGCTCCTGTTACATGAAAACAGTAGATTCTCCAAACAAAGAAGAAATTATTTTTTAAAGTTAATACTTGCTCAAATTAATACTATATACTTGGTAAATTTACCTCCCTTGGATGGAAAAAATATCTTTTTAGAAATTTCTGTTTAATCCTGTGTTGCCTGGTCTGACTTTCAAAAAAATTCAGGAAGAAAAATATATAAATAGGCACGTTCAGGCAAAACCCTTAATTACAGAGTCAAATAATTATTATACAAATTTTACAAACCAATAAATCTGTAACTGTTAACAGGTTATATATAAAATTGAACAACTGTTTCTTTGTTTGTGAGAAGGCCAATTGGTGAGAAGAACATTTGAAATCTTTGTATGAGTGGTGTCTCAAAAATAACAAGAATCTAGCTTTGAGACAATGCAGGAATTTTTGTGATGGGTAGAAATCCCATAAAATGGAGGTGACATCATAGCTGTTGACTGGGACGCTAAGCCACAAAGAAACAAATCGTTTTAAATCCGAAATCTGAATGATCTTTCAATCTTCTGCAGCTGTACATGCTGGTTTGTCTCTGAATTGGTCAGATATTTCTTGAGTCATGGCTTATATGATAAATACCTTTACTGCCTCTAATAGTTTCATGTCGGCCAGTTTTTCTTTTCGTTCTTTCTGCTCTTCTTTCCGCCTATCTCGCTCTTTCTGTTTCTGAAAAAACAAATGAGCCTTCACATGAGAAACTAGAATTGTCAGAGAATCTGACTATAGCCCCGCTTCTCAGCTTTTTTGCAGGGTGAAAAAAACAATGACAGGTAACAGTTAAACTATCACAAGCTAGATCTCGTCAATATTGATGCACATACAAAATTTGGTCTGATTATGTCAATTCGTTCTTAAGATATTGAGCGGAAACGAAATTCTGACCTCAATAAAGGGCCATAACTCCGTCAAAATTTTGCGAAAAATGAAGGGTAACAATCCCAAGCTAGATATTGTCAATGATGATGTGTATACAAAATTTGGTCGGATTCTGTCAATTCATTCTCAAGATATTGAGCGGAAACTAAATTCTAAAGTCAATCAAGGGCCGTAACTCCGTCAAAATTTTGCAAAAAAGACGGGTAACAATCCCAATCTAGATCTTGTCAATGATGATGTGCATACAAAATTTGGTTGGATTCTGTCAATTGGTTCTCAAGATATTGAGCGGAAATGAAATTCTGATGTCAATCAAGGGCCGTAACTCTGTCAAAATTGTGCGAAAAATGACGGGTAACAATCCAAAGATTGATCTTGTCAATGATGATGTGCATACAAAATTTGGTTGGATTCTGTCAATTTGTTCTCAAGATATTGAGCGGAAACAAAATTCTGATGTCAATCAAGGGCCATAACTCCGTCAAAATTTTGCGAAAAATGACGGGTAACAATTCCCAAGCTAGATCTTGTCAATGTTGATGTGCATACAAAATTTGGTCGTATTCTGTGAATTCCTTCTCAAGATATTGAGCGGAAACAAAATTCTAACGTCAATCAAGGGCCGTAACGCCGTCAAAATTTTGCGAAAAATGACGGGCAACAATCCCAAGCTAGATCTTGTCAATGATGATGTGCATACAAAATTTGGTCGGATTCTGTCAATTCATTCTCAAGATATTGAGCGGAAGTGAAATTCTGATGTCATTCAAGGGCAGTAACTTCGTCAAAATTTTGCGAAAAATGACGGGTAACAATACCAAGCTAGATCTTGTCAATGTTGATGTGCATACAAAATTTGGTTGGATTCTGTCAATTCGTTCTCAAGATATTGAGCGGAAACGAAATTCTGACGTCAATCAAGGGCCGTAACTCCGTCAAAATTTTGCGAAAACAGACGGGTAACAGTCCCAAGCTAGATCTTGTCAATGTTGATGTGCATACAACATTTGGTTGTATTCTGTGAATTCGTTCTCAAGATATTGAGCGGAAACTAAATTCTGATGTCAATCAAGGGCCGTAACTCCGTCAAAATTTTACGAAAAATGACGGGTAACAATCCCAATCTAGATCTTGTTAATGTTGATGTGCATACAAAATTTGGTCATATTCTGTGAATTCGTTCTCAAGATATTGAGCGGAAACAAAATTCTGACGTCAATCAAGGGCCGTAACTCCGTCGAAATTTTGCGAAAAATGACGGGCAACAATCCCAAGCGAGATCTTGTTGCTGTTGATGTGTATACAAAATTTGGTCAGATTCTGTCAATTTGTTCTCAAGATATTGAGCAGAAACGAAATTTTGGCAATAATGAAGGGCCATCCAAGGGCAATAACTCTTCTGCAAATTTGGGGAAACTGACAAGCATTTACACATAAGTAGATGTTGTCAATATTGATGCATATGCCAAATTTGATTAAAGTCTAACAACTGGTTCTTAAGTTATGTGTGGTAATGGTATGACGGAAGGACGGAATAAGGGAACTACGGAAGGACAGGGTGAATCCAGTATAATAGCCCCCACTTTTTCAAAGCGGGGCTATAAACAAACAATTTGGGTTTCTGACATAAACTGGCCTGTAGTCACAGAAGCAGGCTAGAGGGTTGAAATCTCGGGATTAAGAAGAGGGCCTGTACTATCTGTGTAGCGAAAACAAAGACGCTGATCAGCTGTGCAGTTACTGCACAGCTGATTTGCATTTTTGTTTTTACATTATGCAGATTTTTGGTTTTCTGTTGAGGTGGCTGAAATTCTAACCAAATGAAAATTTATTTATATTCAAACTGTGTGTGTAAAAAATATATTGTTTTCTCTTGCTTTGATTTTAAAGGCTGACCACAATCTTTGAACAAAACTTTTTAAGTTTGACTACAATCTTTGAACAAAACTTTTTAAGTTTGACTACAATCTTTGTCAGAACAAATTGTTTTACATTTGACCACAATCTTTGAACAAAAGTTTTTATGCAAAAGTTTTTAAGTTTGACCACAATCTTTGAACAAAACTTTTTCAGTTTGACCACAATCTTTGAACAAAACTTTTTAAGTTTGACCACAATCTTTGAACACAAATTTTTACATTTGACCACAATCTTTGAACACAATTTTTTATGTTTGACCACAATCTTGGTACAAAAGTTTTTAAGTTTAACCACAATCTTTGAACAAAAATTTTTACGTTTGACCAAAATCTCTGAACAAAAGTTTTTAAGTTTGACCACAATCTTTTTTCTTTCTCATTTATTTATCTTTTACTGTTACACATTGTACAAAGGAATAATTCCGTTGTCAGTACTTTACCTGTAATTTTGAAGACTTTTGTCTAGTATCCAACATTTGTTTGTGCTGAGAATCTATCTGTGTGAGTGAGATAAGGAACTTCAGCAAAGACAATTGAAGCAAGTAGCCCAAGGGCAACGATCGCTCACCTGAGAGTCAACAAGTACAGTCACTGGACAAACAATTTATTTTATTTTTTTTGAAGATCTGATCAAAATTGAAGATGCTGAAGTGGCCACAACACTAAAAATTGATTTTTAAAACATTCAAGGGCAGCTAACTCCGCAGTCCAGGGTCGAATCTGGCTCAAATTCGAACTCATCAAAGATGTGATGGTTATCCTTGTTTCTTCCAAGACTGAAGAAGATCCGATCAAAATTGAAGGCGCTAGAGTGGCCACAATACAAAATATTGATTTTTTAAACACTAAAGGACAGCTAACTCCGCAATCAGAGGTTGGATCTGGCCGAAATTCGAACCCATCTGAGATATTGTAGTTATTCTTGTTACCTGCAAGAATGAAGAAGATCCACTGAAAAACGAAGATGCTAGAGTGACCACAACACAAAATATTGATTTTTCAAACACTCAAGGGCAGATAACTCTGCAGTCAGATTTCGGATCTGGTCGAAATTCGAACTCATCCGAGATATTACAGATGTCTTTGTTACTTCTAAGAATAAAGAAGATCCGAATAAAAATGAAGGCGCTAGAGTGGCCACAACACTAAATATTGATTTTTCACACAAGGGCAGATAACTCTGCAGTCAAGGGTCCGATCTAGCTGAAATTCGAACTCATCCGAGATGTTATGGCTATCCTTCTTACCAGTAGAAGATCATGAGGGCCTGCGTAGACGTTTTTAAAAACAAAATTCACGTGCGTTTATTCCCAGGGACTATTTTTATTTTGAGGCTAGCAACCACGGGTCACCTTTTCAGCAGCTGATTACATGAAAACACTTGAATACGTGACTCTAAACCCTCAAGAAATGAATTGCTCAAGGATGATATTATCCAAAAATGTCAGCAAAGACATTTGCCACCCAAAAGCCTTGCCACACGGACGCCATGAAAATGGCCGTTTTTTGACGGCACACACCAGCCTCAGGAAATCTAATTTTTTATCTATTTATCATTAAACGCACGCATCCACACCCATACCGGTAGATGCTCTAATAATTCTTCTTTTAATTAAGGTCATCCATGCCACGATTGGTACATGACCATTTTTCTAACCCATATTTAACAATGAGCTTCCGGTTTCATCGGTCACCTTCATCGTTCATTGTGAAAATGTGGAATTCACGAGTCCTTGACGACAAATTTAAACACACGAAAAATACATAAACAAAGAAACTCTTACCAAAATTCAAGCATAGTAATCCATACTGGCGTCCTAGTAGTCTTTTTAATGCACTTCGGGAAAGTAATGATCAAGAAATGTAAATTATTTCGCAAAAAAATCAAGACAATCTCACTAAAACACAAACGACATTTGCCAGTTGAAACTGTAAATAATGAAACGTCATACAAAGATGGTCGCTCACAATGACGTCATGAACGAAAGAATATCAGTTGCGGATCTAGCGGTTCTCTTTTTGGGTTATAAATTAATGGGGAAAGTAATTTGATCGGTTTTAAAGTGTGAAATACGGTACGAATGACAGGCACTTAAGCCGTAACGATACACGCACGTGGACGTGTTCGAATCCTTAATTGGTTTTGAAAGCACCTGTTAATTTTAATGACGCCGGTCGGCCCAAACACTTGACTTAAGACGGTACTGTCCCATCTAGATCTAATGCACCACTGCATCCCCCTCCTTTACAGGGATAGGCGGGGATAATGACTTTTTACTTTTCAGTACTCCACTTTAAGCCCCACCCTGCGGGGACGAGTTTGATGTCCAAACCCTGTACTTTACTTGTACCAGAGATATATACTATACAGAGATTTGAAACTGCTATTGAACATCGATATTTGCCCCCGCTATGACTGTCGCTCAGGTAGACAGGTAAATCGAGGGAAAAAAATCAATATTTTTATCGGCCGCTGAATCTGTTCTGAAAGTTTGTATATTAGCAAAAATATATTGTTAATATTTTCTTCGTTTGGTTCGCTATTATCTAGATGATAGTAGAAATATTTATTTTTGTTAAATAGGCCTTCGAATTTCCAACAAATAGATACTAAACACGCCCGGTATCTTTGTTAAAAAGAGTTATTTATTTACGGTTGATAATTTATATAATTATTATCCTTTGTCCTACGATTTGTAAAAGCCGTCCTACGATTTGTAAAAGCCGTTGTTGTTGTTTTTTTTTCTCCCACAAATTAATACGTTTTTAATTATGCTTATTATCTACGCGTCTGGACACATTTGAAACAATTATTTACGGATTATCTTTAGACATAACGGGCAGTTCTTTGACACATCGAGTATATCTATCGAGTTCAATGAAGAATACCGCCAATATAATTCAATTTTGCACTTCATTTTGTTGGTCTTATTTTACACTTTTCTTTACAAAACGGGCAGTGGCGGGACGGATTATGTGAATTTAATGGACTCAGTCAGGCATGAACTCGAACATTCTTCTTTTTTCTCTATCTTTCATTCTTGCATTCATGTATATTCTAAGAAGTCGCCGCCGGATTTCAAAAGAAAAAATGACACTTACCGTATTGCACCAAGCAATACCTGTTGATTCAGTGACTATTTTGTCACCACCGGATTTCAAAAGATAAAATGACACTTTTATTACCAGCTACCTGTATTGCACCGTGCAATACCTGTTGATTCGATGACTTGCTTGATCTTCGCACTTATGTCACGTTGCAGGCACGTGCCGCATTAATTAATAACCGATACCACACACATTATCCACACACTTTATTGAAGATTGTATTCGGAAACATAATTAAAAAAAAAAAAAAAAACAGTATGAAAAAATTATCGTAAACTATAGGCCAACATTCAACCACACTTTTCTTGCCCTGTTAGCTCTCATCATGATATAGTCATACTCAAAATTTTGAAAAGAAATAATACTCTAGCTGTTTATGTACACTTGCACGAAAATTCAACAATTGGATGCTTTTCACACCTGAGATGATGATCAGAAATTGATCGACTCAGTTTATGAAATCAAGTCAAAATGCAATCCGCATATCAGAGCGCCATTTTTGAAACAATTATTTACGGATTATCTTTAGATTAAAGAAATCGCCGATTGATTAATCTCGCCATAATACTAATCATATTTAACGCCGAAAAAAAAGAAACGATAATTAGTGAACAAGGCGCTAATTAAAATAAAATGCATATTCAAGCTTTAACTCCGACAGTTCAAGGCATTTCAAATTCGCAATTTACGTTAAACGCGCGTCAGAATGTCTTACGGAAAAGACGATTTTTTACATTGGGATGATGATATTGATCTTGATTCTTTGCTAGGTGATTATACGTGTAGTGAAATTGAACTCACGGACGATGATGAACCATCGACAAAAAAAAAAAAAAACAGAAAGCATAAAAAAGTGAAAAGTGACAATAGTGAAAATAGTGCTAAGGCTAAAACGTACAATTGTTCCGAGTGTACTAATTCGTATGCGTCGATATCTGGGTTACGCGGTCATCTACGAAAAAAACATGGAATTACAAATGCAAAAGGTAAGGAGGCCATTCAATATTTTGATCTTGTATATTTCATTGTTCGATTTTTTTTCTCTCGATTTTCCCAAAAATGACTTTTTATCAGGTGTTTTCCTGCGATGTTTTCACAATGTTTAACGAACTTGTGAATTAAAATAATTATACACAATTTTTATCTATCTATCTTCATAGCTATACTGAGTCGATCAATTTCTGATCATCAACAGTTTTAAGCTCCTTTTAGCCACAATTTAGCTAAATTCAGTTCAGAAGCTAACATCTAGGATGTCCTGTAAAATCATTTGTCATTTTTTTCTTTCAAAATGTAACTTTTTCATCTTATTTGCAATGCCAAATAAGGTGTAGAAAATATCGCCATTTTAAATTCAAAAGCGCGAAAAGTTGTGAAAAACAGCTGCTTAATTCGGACGATTTGACCCTGTCAAAAATACCCAAACAGTATCAAAGGGCAATAAAACGATTTGTAAGACATTGTTCTTTAAGAATATTGATGATGTTTATCAAAAAAATGTCATTCATGGAAGCCTTATAATGAAAAATAAAACGCATCGTTTTGAGATCGGACGGAACAGATTTTCCTAAAATTACAAAAATAGTCAATATTTATACGATCATAACCCAAACGCAGTCACGCGCTGAGTGCTAATTTACAAATAAAACGACTTTTACATCTTTCTTCTTTCATATTTTGTTGATTAAAAATTACCTAGCCTATTAATAACAACGCGTTGCAGTAAAAAAGTACCGACTATTTTACGCTTGGTCGCCATTTTGAAACCTTCAACAAGGATTGCATCGTTTTATTAACGTAAAATACACGAGTAAAAACCCAATAAGAACACTACAAATTTCAGAATCTGGTTCAAAAATGAAAGATAAAATGCTTATCATTTCTTTAGGACTAAAATATTGCTTCATCAGATGTATAAAATCGCCGATGGACGTTGATTTTTATAGCGTTGAAATTGTCTTCGTTTAGAGTAAAAAAAAACAAAATGGCGGAAGTAGGTGGAGCCACAGGTAGAGGCGCGTCAATCAAAAGTGACCGCTAGGTGGACTTTCTTATCTCTTCATCTTTATCTCAGCTTGTACCCATGCACTCTCACAATAAAAATCCCACTGGTGTAAGAATTTAATCAGTCAGTTCCCCTGCACTACAGGGAGGAAAGGGGGGTGGGGGGCATCGGTTACAAATGACTGGTACATAAATTCCAAGCTGCAACTTCTGTGTTTTGTGTCTCTGAGAGAAATTGATGTCTACAGATCTAAAACTAATATGAAAATGACGGCCCAACCCGTAGGCTACGCGAGAGGCTACGTGGCATGGCGATTTTAGTACCCGACAACAACACAACCCTCACACCGTGACGGGCGTCAAGGGGCATTGTTATCATTTTGTTCCGCCCGTCATAGTAGATTTTTTTCCCCGTTTTTAAAGTCGAATTAAAATCCTGTACCGTTTTTTGGGGGCACTGTAGGTCTATCTCCGAATCCGAAGAATGGCCAACAATTTAAATAAATAAATATGAATAAATTAATTGTTCTGTGGAAAAACGTTCCAATCAACCATTTTTCAGTCCAGATGTTCAGTCGTGTCTTGGCGGAGCGACCCTTAGCGTTTCTTACTCATGAACATAGCCCGGCGGTGCCAGTAGGGGTGTAACACCCGACCCCTCAACTCCGGCTTTCACGCTACCAGGTAAAAAGTAAAATAAAATTTAAACTTATCAATTTCGGAAGAAACATCGAAACACTTCGTCCATATGCTTAAAAATTTGAATCATACGGACGGGGGCGGGATCAAATGAGCCGCGACGCGAGAAAACCGGTATCGGGGTTTCCGACCATGTCCGACACGAACCGGTCTGTACAGTCACAGAAAAAAAGCTAAACGCTTGAAATTTTGGATTTAAGTAGAAGAGGGGTTGTACTATCCGAGTAGCGAAAACAAAGGCGCCGATCGGCTGTGCAGTTACTACACAGCTGATCTGCGCCTTTGTTTTCGCATAGGCGAAAACCCGGTTTTCTGATGGCGACATTGTTCCTAGCTTTTAACCATTAAATGTGGAGTTAATGCGTTCGACGCTATCACTAGTTCATCGCGCTCCTGATGTAACATAAGACCATGATATCAGAAATAATGATGACGGCCTTTCTAAATTCAGATGCATTGAGATGCGTGTTGCAATCTAGTTCGTGAGTGTTGTGAAAACGCGCATGGTGCAAGGGAAGCAACTCGATAAAACAGCATAAGCTGGTGCACGCCACAGTATCGATTTATCTTTCGATGCTATAACTGTTACGATATTTCTGGTTATTATTTATTTATTTTGTTAAGTTTACATTTCCTATCAGATTTTACCTCCCATTTAGCAAACTTCGTGAAAAAAAAACAAGCCTTGCTCGATAATAATTATAAATTACAATATTACGTGTTTTCTCGGTAGCTAGTCTGCTTTTACCCATGTACGATCATGTAACTTAATTGCATACATTCATACGTGTTTCTTCTTCTTTTCTTTTTTTTTCCTGGGCGAGACTAGTACTATGATGATTGTTTTTGTGGGTTTTGTTTTGTGGGTATGTTGTTCCGGGAACCTCGGTAGTCTGCTTTTACCCATGTACCATTACAAAGCATAATGCACCAGTCATTTAATTCCCCGATCCGCCGGGGGCCGGGGATAGCGAGGTTACACAGTGCCGGGATTTAAAACCTCTGTCGAGTCCCGGTAGTGCCGGGGTTTTAATTTTCTGCCAATACATAGTCATGTCAATTCGATTAATTTTCATATGCACATTTTCATTTAGGTGCAGAAATTCAAGCCCTCTCTTATTTTTCATTAGAACAGCTCCCAGCCGGGGAGCCGGGACTTTTAGCAAGAAATTAACCACAAATCTGACCCATTTTAGCAGAGCTTTAAAAACTGAAAAGTTAAAAGCGCCGCTATTCCAGGGCCGTGGGGGCGGGGGCATGGATACAAATGACTGGTGCATAATCATTCTTCTAAATATAATTCAGTTTGATTCATTGTGAATATGATGTGTACCTCACGACGACTTTAAAGCAGAACATCAGAATCACTTGCGATATTTTTAAACAAAAAAAAATCGCATTTGGCGCAATTGCATTATAATTTTTATTTTGTAGCTTCGCCACTTCTTTACAAGACAAGAATTGCACATAGGTTACCATTTCAGATTATTAAAGTTTCCAAAAACTGGGTACATGATTGTATATTACGTATAACGTACGTTCTGGAAATTGGCGAGAATCGTGAACATATAATGTTCTAAGTCGATATACATGTAGGCGTCTGTACACGTAACTGGAAATCATGGACTGTGCTTTGGTTACCGAGTTTCACTTTCATCTATCTGTTCGAGTAGCCTTGAATTTCAATTGACAAACACAAAAAGGTTTATCTAACAAGTTATGTCAACTAGACTAGAAACTCGATGCAGATCTCATATATGCAAAATAGCTGCAGCGATGACTTGGATTGTATTGTATGATTCTAAGTGTTAGTATATCGTTTTCGTAACTTGAACAAAACAGGACTGGTGCTCTTTTGTTTGAGTTCATAAAGCTTAAAACGTCCCACTGATAATTTTGAATTCATGTCGGCACGAAACCATCGCTTTCTGAGTAACACGTAACTAGCGCTTTTATGTGCGTGTGGTGGGAGGGGGGGGGGGGGCTGAAAGCGTCTTGCTCAGAGTAACACTACATGGCTGAGGATGATGCTGAACCCAGGTCCGAGATAATGAATTCTACCACTGGGCCAGTGAGGTTATACCCTCGATGTCTGACAAAGATGTTTCTTTGATCGCTGATTTGATTTTTGTTAGTTTAAATTGAGGTTTAACGCCCCGGGAGGCAATAATATTTCAGTCATGTTGAGACGGAGTTACCGTGTCCTGGATATTATGGAGTTAATGTGTCTTGCTCAAAGGCACATGACACATTTATGTTTTTTTTTTTTTTTTTTTTTTTTTTTTTTTTTTTTTTTTTTAAAAAAAAAAGCTTCAATTGATGAGTGGGTTAAGGCGGATGACCAACTATTGGTATACTACATTGTGAACCTTCATCTATCTCTGTTGCGCAAAAATACACCTATATATTCTAGGCTTGGTTACATAGACTACGGCCAACCACATCTGCTGGTGAAATATTGTCAATTATACCACTTTGTGGTTTGGTTTGGTTACGGCTTAATGTCCTAGTCAACATATTTCAGTCATGTCGGAATAGAGCCAACGTTCCCTCGGAATTAGCCTGCATTACTGGAAAGTTAATGTAGATTTGCTCATTGAAACGTAATGGCAGATGCAGGTTTTGAACCCAGGGCATGTTGCTCAGGAGTCCTGAATTCTACCACTATCACACTATGCTTCTTACTTCTAAATCTGATTCTGAAAAGTCAACAATCTGTGAAATATAGGTTGATATCCAGTAGGTTTGAATGGAACATTATGTATGTTTTCATATTTTTAGTCAAGTTAAGGTAACTGAGTCGCCACCTATTGGGAAAATAGCTTATCATTCGGCTTACGATATGTTTTTATGGTATAAAGTACCTGATTGTTAGTTTGTTTTTTTCCCACCTTCCCACCTCGGTTTTTGGAGTGGGAATCTTTTTCTGATTGCGCCTTTTCCTGATCTTTGTCTACTTGTACCTTTTTTTGACACCCACACAAGCTTGTAGAAACTGCAATCAATAATTGTCCTTAAAACCAATAAAAGTGCATCTTTCCGCATACAAAATAACATTACCTAATTCAGTTGATAAGAATTTAATCAAGCACCTGTCTTGTGGAACATAAATACAAACATCACCCAAATGCCAAATATAGGAGGTAATAGACATATAACAACAATATGTGTGTTATTATTTTTATTTATACTCAATTAAATGGATTGATGCTATTCATTTAAAATATTCAATAGGTCAAGTTATGATGTTTCCTTTTTTTTAAATACAGTAGTAGCGTAAATTGTAAAGAATACAATTCATCAATAAAGCCATATATATAGCTAATTTCCAAATAAATATCTTTACACAATAACAGTATCGTTTTAGGGCCAATATGAGCCAGAACTGTTGGTAACCTCAGAGACATGTCTTTTTGTGTCCATCACGATGTTGGGGATTAAAACCCCACTGGTACTAGGTTGTGTCCTTGTGCAATTTCATTCTGCATAGGAATGACAGGCCAAAAGGTTCATTAAGACGTGACTGAAAATGGTTGACTGTGACATTCAACCAAACTTGAAATGAAAAAAGCATGTCTTTATACATGCAACTCTGTTGGCCTCCTCCGCCCCTATAGCCAACCCTAACCACCGCATTTCCTACCAAATGACATTGAACTACATGTGTCTATATTTTCATGTTTTATTTTTTAATTTTGTTTTCTATTTTGTTATGCACTAGTCATTTGTAACCACGCCCCGTACCCAGCCCCGGGGAATAGCGTGAACTTTTTGACTTTTAGTCCAGCAAATACCTGCTAAAAGCCCAACCCTGCGGGGGGGGGGGAGGGGGGGCTACTCATTGGTAAAAGTTAAAAACGACTGCTGTTTTTCCCCGAAGCCTGCTATCTTTTTCAAGGCCCTTTTTGTCTATATAAAGCAAACCCGAGGTATTTCTCCCACACTACCGTGGCAAACCTGCTCATTTCCACGGCTATCCCCCTTCCTCCCCCGGTGCTGGGTGGGGGCGTAGTTACAATTGACTAGTGCATTGACAATACACAAACATGCACACATAAAAATCTATTGTTGAATGTGGTGCTTAAATTTCTGAAAATCACTGAACTTTTACGTATTTAGATGCAAAAGAAATCCATGTCATAACAATAGCAGGCAGTAGTCAATTTTCTCTCTTGGATGCTCAACTGAAACTAAAAGGACCAATATTTTGGTTTCCTCTGTTTTTATCATTGTTTCCCATGCATTAATATTGAAAACCATTGAAAATATTTCTCTTTACATAATACAACCATCCATCAGAAGAACAACAATTATCGTAAACGGTTTAAAACATTTAATTTCATTATTCTATAGGCATTTATTCTGAGTTTAATCAGCATTTATTAATTGAGCCACAGCATGAGAAAACCAGATTTTTGCATGTGCATATGCAATAAGAGCTGTCGCAGGACAGTGCAGCTCGCCTGACCTGTGCTTTGCCACTTAAGCTATTAAAATCTATGACCCAAGACATTGACTTCAAGGTCACTCAGGTAGGTTGTAATGGTACAGCATAAAACTTCTGACCAATATCTACCAACATGCAAAGTATCAACTTGATCCATCTACATATTAGATATTGACTTACAAAAAAGGCTGTGACCTTGATCTCGGGTGAGTCAAGATGGTACAGCATAAAACTTTCAGTTTGGATTTAATTTAGAATAAAATCTAACAGCAAAGTATCAACTAGATCCATCCATCTGTTCCAGCAATATACAGTTCAAAACACTTTAAGCAATAGCTTTGACATAAAATTTCGAAAACACTTTAAGCAACAGCTTTGACATAAAATTTCGAAGTCTTTGACCTTGAACTCAAGGTCACTCAGCTGGGTCATGATGGTAGAGCAAAAACCTTCAGACCAATATCTGCCAAGATGCATAGTATCAACTTGACCCATCTACATATTCAAGATTGAGGTAATGATATCATAAAAAACAACAAACACAACTTAAAACAAAAAATTTCTAAGTCCATGACCTTGAGCTCAATATCACCCAGGTGGGTCGTGATGATACGGCATAAAACTGCAGACCAATATCTACTAACATGCAAAGTATCAACTTGACCCATCAACATGTTCAAGAGATGTAGATTTATAAAAACTTAAATCAAAAACTTTAACACAAAATTTCTAAGTCTGTGACCTTGACCTCAAAGTCACCCAGGTGGGTCGTGATGGTACAGCATAAAACCTCAGACAAACATGCAAAGTATCAACTTGATTCATCAACAACTTCAAGAGATATAGACTGATAAAAACTTTAACCAAAAACTTTTTAAGATCTGAGCAACGCCGACGCTGACATCGGGGTGTCCTGTACTTTCGTACAGGCGAGCTAAAAACAAAGTCACAGATCAGCTCAGCTTCTTTGATTTTGCTACTCGGGAAGTAAAATCCCCCCTCTTATTTAATACGAAATGGCAAGCTTCTAACCTTTTTCTGAGACTGTACAGACCAAATTGTGTTGGGTATGGCTGGAAAGCCTCTAGACTGGTTTTCTCATATCGCGGCTCAATTGGGTCTATGTTCAAATAATTACATATCACCAGACCAAGAATTTTGAATTGGACCTAATGATAATTTGTACCACTTTGCTGTTGTATTTACATTTTATCTTATCAATTACTATATAATTTGTACCAAAGACATGACTAGAAATTTTCCAAAAAAAACAATACAGATTTATGCTTTCAAAATCTACTATTAGCATAAAACATTGTTTACGTCATTGTACAGTTAAGGACCAAAAGTATCTCCACAACGTCAGAAATCCCATAGACATACGTGTATAATTTTCATGTTTACAAGAAAAATTATCCTGTCTCTCCTGGCCACATATTTTCATGATTTTGGTGTCATTTGAAAGGTAATTTAATAAAGCAATAAACAAGGTTTGTTGGTAACAAGGCTACCAATTTTTAAACAACATGCGATATTTATTTTGTCATTTTTGGGCAACATCACCATTGACGTCAATCATACAATGGGAAAGTGGCTTTGTCAAAATTTCATAAAACTCCTAACTCTTGTATATAAAAAATGCAATGTTGAAACATCATCAAACCTTTGTTTATTGCTTTATTTATTTAACTTTCAAATGACACCAAAATCATGAAAATAGACATGATAATTTTTCTTGTAAACATGAAAATAAATGCAAGTCAATGGAAATTCCGACGTTGTGGAATTACTTTTGGTCCTTGACTTTAGGAGTTCTTTGGTATCACTGTACAAAACAAGCACAAGAAAACACAACAGTATTAACACTGAGTAGTGTAAATATTAATTGGAAAAGTTGAAAATTACATGTACATTCAATAGGGTACATCATAACAAGATAACAGTTTTGTTATTAATTTGTTGCGACTTTTTTCATTTATAAGCTGCTAAAATGGAACAAAAATATTTATATTCGTAGCACTCATGGTCAAGTTAACCAGAGGACCAATGGTCCTGTAAACGCTCACCTGAGTCTGCTGCATATACCAATAAACATGTTTGAATATTATGGTATTTAACCCCAATGCAGGGGCAGATGAAGCCCTTTGGCCGTTTTCTTTTTTCAGAATAATCAATATTCTGTCCATTTGCCAATTTCTTGCTGGCTTTTTTCTTCAAATGACATTTTAACAGTTTTTCCCATTCAAATGCATGGGCAACCCATGTTGACCATGCCATAAGCTTGGTCAAGGTCATCACAGGGTCATGATTTATATATACATTGTAGTACTTTAGCCATGGATGCTTCACGCCAAGTTTCATTGAAATCAATCTATTGGTTTCAGAGAAGAAGATATTTGAAGGGTTTTTACCCTATATGGGCATGGTTGCCATCTTGGTCATGTGACCTAGATTATTAATATACTTATTGGTTCCCCCATCCTATAGATGCTTCACATGAAATTTGGCTTCAATTGGCCAAGTGGTTTCAGAGGAGAAGATGTTTGAATATTATGGTAATATACATGTATATTGCCCCGGGGTGTGGGCATATGAGCCCTTAGGTCCATTTTTTCAGAATCAATAATATTTAGTCCTACTGCGACCTATGTTGACCTTGCCGTAAAATAGGTCAAGGTCATCACAGGGTCATGATTTATATACACATTGTAGTGCTTGAGCCATCGATGTTTCATGCCAAGTTTCGTTGAAATCAGTCCACCAGTTCTGGAGAAGATTTTTGAAGGGTTTTTACCATATATGGGCATAGCGGCCATCTTGGTCATGTGACCTGGATTTCTTATATATACATTGGTTCCCCCTTCATATAATTGCTTCATAAAAAATTTAGCTTTGGTTGGCCAAGCGGTTTCAGAGAAGAAGATCTTTGAAATTGTGAACGGACGGACGAAGGATCATGGCCATCCTAAAAGCTCACCTTGTGAGCCTAACGGCTCAGGTGAGCTAAAAATACTGAATTATAGCCATTTTCATTTGACCATGCCATTCCAGCATTTAGATCTTGTGCTTTTTTCAAAAATTCTTTGCAGAATATATATAAAATGCTTATTATGCACCAGTCAATTATATCCACTACCCCTACCTACGGGGAAGGGTGAGAGATAGCTGTGTGGGGCAATTACTTATTGTCCCTGCAGTACAGCAGCAGGCAAAATGACATTTGTGACATTAGGATCTTTACCCTAGGGAGATTTTCCATTGCAAACTTTTGACCTCCAGTTTGTCCCCTGGGGGTGGCGTGTATATATAGCAGGGCACTGAAAGATGGAAGTCATATTCCCCACCCTTCCCTGTATGTTTGGAGTCAGTGGTTACAAATGACTGGTGCATCAAGAACACACATATTTGAAAGATATTTTTTTACATCTTTAAACATCTACATTGTGAAAATTCTACATGGTTAGATAAAAATTTCATATGAGTATGCAATTTAAAAGGGCGTGCTCAAATGAAATCGGCCATATAAAACCACCATTAGGACAAAAACCAAGAGTCCCAGATCAAATTTTAAAGAGGCAAAGAGCCTTTTGGTTTCTACATAGATAGTACCATGATTGCTCTATTGTTTATAAAAGTGAGCCTCAAAATACACCCTTGGTGGTGGCACAATTTTGTTTGTGTTCAATATGGTCAATCTTTTAAATTAAATGCTTAAAATAATAATTTTAAGACTGCATCTAGTAGTAACAACAAAAACTTACAAAAGTTTGCTTAATTGGAAAGTTTGTATTTATGAAAAACCCACATTTTGTATATATGGAAACAATAAGATGAACATTGGACAGTTTCCTTTTAGTTTCACTCTCTCTATATTTGGAATACATCACAGGTTTTGTCGAGGCACCACAACGTCTCTGTGTGTTTCTTTTGCTCAGGGTAGATACAATCCATTGGAAGAATGAAAGACAAAATGATAATCCCACACAGCAGTAACTGAATCAGGCCAGTTAGACTCCAAGCAACAGGAACTTGGCTACTATGAGGTTCTCACACTGTAATAAATGTCACCATCCTATAATGTAACAAAAAAAGTAGTTAGATAATAGAGGATCTTACACTCATCATGGTCATTTCATATGAAATACATTAAGCCTCCAGTACACAACTTTAATAAATTTCATTTGATAAGAAATTTCTCATATAACTTTTAAAATAACATTTTGGCATGAATAATTATGATTATGAACTTGATCTTTCTTTATCAAAATATATTATTTTTATATAAAAGAGCATCCTTTTGCATAAATTCAGAAAAAAAATAAATAACCATGCGAAACGATAGGACATTAAATCTTATCACACCGGAATCATTACTGTGCCAATCTGTATCAGTGAACATATCAATGTCGCAAAGGTTTTTGGGAGACACTGGTAAGAGACCAAAAATATAGACCTGTAATGCAAAGTTGTAAATTAAATGATAAAAATACCTTATTCGATGTCTACTTGTCCTTAAATAGGAACTACACATCACGGCAGAAGAAGACTGGAACCTTTTTGGCATTCCTGTTCTGTTTGTTAAAGTCATGATTGTTCTGAAAATAGGAAATAATAAAAATATGATCACCCAACAGAGAATGGAGGCAGTCTGATCTAGGATTCAGTTAATACATGAACAAGACTAACAAAATGCTCTTTTGATTTTGTTTGTTTTTATATAAATATTGAACTTAAGTGCTCCAGTCAACAATTTTTCTGTTTTGTCAAAATAGAGCCAATTCTTGTTTGGAACTGCACCGGTAAGTTTTGAAATGTTCAGCTCTGGATTTTGATGGACTAAACTCACACAGTTAAGATAGTAAAAAAGATAGTAAAATATCTTAAATAAAAACAACAAGGGGAAATATGGAATGACACCATTTGGCTGCATCTACCTAAGACGCGTCCCAGGCTGTTTATAATTTCAGATTTCCGAAATAATGCATTTAACTTAAGATAGTATAATATCTTAAATAAAAACAACAAGGGAAACATGGAATGACAACATATGGCTGCATCTACCTAAGACGCGTCCCAGTCTGTTTATCATTCCAGATTTCCGAAATAATGCATCAAACTTGACATAGTAAAATATCTTATATAAAAACAAGGGGAAATACGGATTGACAACATATGGCTGCATCTACCTAAGACGCGTCCCGGTCTGTTTATCATTCCAGATTTCCGAAATAATGCATTAAACTTGAGATAGTAAAATATCTTTAAAAAAAAACAACAAGGGGAAATATGGAATGACAACATATGGCTGCATCTACCTAAGACGCGTCCCAGTCTGTTTATCATTCCAGATTTCCGAAATAATGCATTAAACTTGAGATAGTAAAATATCTTAAATAAAAACAACAAGGGGAAATATGGATTGACAACATATGGCTGCATCTACCTAAGACGCGTCCCAGTCTGTTTATCATTCCAGATTTCCGAAATAATGCATTAAACTTGAGATAGTAAAACATCTTAAATAAAATCAACAAAGGGAAATATGGATTGACAACATATGGCTGCATCTACCTAAGACGCGTCCCAGTCTGTTTATCATTCCAGATTTCCGAAAGAATGCATTAAAGTTAGGAAAGTAAAATATATTAAAAAAAAAAACAAGGGGAAATATGGAATGACAACATATGGCTGCATCTACCTAAGACGCGTCCCAGTCTGTTTATCATTCCAGATTTCCAAAATAATGCATTAAACTCGAGAGTAAAATATCTTAAATAAAAACAACAAGGGGAAATATGGATTGACAACATATGGCTGCATCTACCTAAGACGCGTCCCAGTCTGTTTATCATTCCAGATTTCCAAAATAATGCATTAAACTCGAGAGTAAAATATCTTAAATAAAAACAACAAGGGGAAATATGGATTGACAACATATGGCTGCATCTACCTAAGACGCGTCCCAGTCTGTTTATCATTCCAGATTTCCGAAAGAATGCATTAAAGTTAGGAAAGTAAAATATATTAAAAAAAAAAACAAGGGGAAATATGGAATGACACCATTTGGCTGCATCTACCTAAGACGCGTCCCAGGCTGTTTATAATTTCAGATTTCCGAAATAATGCATTTAACTTAAGATAGTATAATATCTTAAATAAAAACAACAAGGGAAACATGGAATGACAACATATGGCTGCATCTACCTAAGACGCGTCCCAGTCTGTTTATCATTCCAGATTTCCGAAATAATGCATCAAACTTGACATAGTAAAATATCTTATATAAAAACAAGGGGAAATATGGATTGACAACATATGGCTGCATCTACCTAAGACGCGTCCCGGTCTGTTTATCATTCCAGATTTCCGAAATAATGCATTAAACTTGAGATAGTAAAATATCTTTAAAAAAAAAACAACAAGGGGAAATATGGAATGACAACATATGGCTGCATCTACCTAAGACGCGTCCCAGTCTGTTTATCATTCCAGATTTCCGAAATAATGCATTAAACTTGAGATAGTAAAATATCTTAAATAAAAACAACAAGGGGAAATATGGATTGACAACATATGGCTGCATCTACCTAAGACGCGTCCCAGTCTGTTTATCATTCCAGATTTCCGAAATAATGCATTAAACTTGAGATAGTAAAACATCTTAAATAAAATCAACAAAGGGAAATATGGATTGACAACATATGGCTGCATCTACCTAAGACGCGTCCCAGTCTGTTTATCATTCCAGATTTCCGAAAGAATGCATTAAAGTTAGGAAAGTAAAATATATTAAAAAAAAAACAAGGGGAAATATGGAATGACAACATATGGCTGCATCTACCTAAGACGCGTCCCAGTCTGTTTATCATTCCAGATTTCCAAAATAATGCATTAAACTCGAGAGTAAAATATCTTAAATAAAAACAACAAGGGGAAATATGGAGTGACAACATATGGCTGCATCTACCTAAGACGCGTCCCAGTCTGTTTATCATTCCAGATTTCCAAAATAATGCATTAAACTCGAGAGTAAAATATCTTAAATAAAAACAACAAGGGGAAATATGGATTGACAACATATGGCTGCATCTACCTAAGACGCGTCCCAGTCTGTTTATCATTCCAGATTTCCAAAATAATGCATTAAACTTGAGAGTAAAATATCTTAAATAAAAACAACAAGGGGAAATATGGAATCATCAATGACAACATATGGCTGCATCTACTATTCGCATCCAAACAAAATTAATATCCTGAATATTTGTATTCCATTATCTAACATAGCTTGGAAGGACTACTGTTCGGCACAGCCATAGGCCGTATATCCTAGTGGCAGTCATTTCAAGCTGTTAGCTCAAATTTTGATAGATGTTTACATTAAAAACAAAACTAGCGGTAATATAAATCCAACACGATCGCAGTAGACTTTCTTGTGTAAATTCTAGAAATAGCAGCAATCATGAAAGTCTGGCTTTCGCTGCCAGTTTTGTAAAGGGTCACTGATGAAGGTTCATTACCCGAAATTGTACAATATGGCCCACCTTCTCTCTTTGAATGTTTTACTGCTTCCAAAGGATCTAACAATTATATTTTATTTGCTATTACTGCAGCTGGTGTTGTGCCGTGTGGCGGCCCTAAAAGTCTCCCTGTACATCATCCATAGTGCAGATTATATTTTTCTTTTGATCCTTTGAGATCAGTGAAAATATTTGGAGTATTTCAAATATACTGTATGTTAAGAATCGCCATCTTAACAAAATTTAGAATATTTGGCCTCTTTTGGAATATTAGTCTTTGATTTAGACTATTCTTGTGTAAATTCTAGAAATAGCAGCAATCATGAATGTCTGGCTTTCGCTGCCAGTTTTGTAAAGGGTCACTGATGAAGGTTCATTACCCGAAATTGTACAATATGGCCCACCTTCTCTCTTTGAATGTTTTAGTGCTTCCAAAGGATCTAACAATTATATTTTATTTACTGTTATAAATTTTAATGACATGGCAGTTCCTATTGGTCAAATATAATAATTTCATTCATAATGTATAAGAGTAAATCTGTGATACAAGTCTACTACAATCGTACGGGGTCTATATTTTGAATAAGACCTATGCTCAGTACCTTGTTGTGATCCCCTCAAACAAACAAACAAACAAAACCATTTTGGAACACTTAAATCATAAATTCACATAAAAAGTGCACTGATTTAAATTCACACTACAATGACTAAAGCTGTTGAATGCACATTTTTAACCATCTTTTATCGGCATTTTTTGATCGCTAGTTGTTTGGCCATCCTTTAAACAAAGATTGCATACCGGAGAAAAAACGTTAAAACATTGAAATGTAGTACATATTCAATAGCGTTGTACAGACACAAAGCCGATGAAATCTAAGTGCCTACCGTTGCATTAACCTAACGTTAGCAGCATTGGTTTGCACTTGATTTAACCTCAAATCAATTGTGACGTACGCAGCAACCTTATCAGACTTTTTCTTTACCCCTTGCTTTTCATCTTTAACTCCTGCCCTTCTCTTCTTAAACGTTTTGCAAAGGCCTAGGGAATTTAAGGACTGATTTCGGCCTCATGCGTTGGTACCTGATTGTTAGTTTGTTTTTTTCCCACCTCAGTTTTTGGAGTGGGAATCTTTTTCTGATTGCCCCTTTTCCTGATCTTTGCCACCTTTCTGTGGTGGTTCTTATTGTTTTGTGTCATGGTGTTTATAATTTTTTGTGCTGTTGGTGTCTTATGTATGTTATCATATTTTTAGTTAAGTTTAGGTCACTGAGTTACCACCTTTTGGGAAAATAGCTGCTCATTCTGCCTCGTAAAATAAAGAAGTTACTTACTTACTTACGTATGTTTTCATGGTAAAAGTACCTGATTGTTAATTTAAATTTTTTCATACCGTATCGCTGTTTTTCAAAATTAATTTCAAAATTTAATTTTTAGCAAAATATGAGGCAAAAAAACCACAAAAACAGGTGTTAAACACCCTAGGCCTTTTAGAAAGAACAGAAATACCCAAATTTAAGATAATCAGAATGTTGGAATCAAATCCTTGAACCTGTTAACTGGTGTACTAATGCAGACCAATCAGAATCTGTCAATAAACTTTATAAAGACCTAATTATCTGGAAACATTTCATCAGTGTCACTAGACTCATTCTCATCACTATCATAATTATGCTCATCTTCACTTGTGGATTGACCTTCAGCACTATGCAGTAGACTATTTGGCTGAACAGCAGTATTAACTGACACATTCTTACAAGAAGACCCACATTTACAACCAGGAGAGCAAGATACATCCTTACTTTTACATTTACAACGATTTGTTGTGCAGCCAGTTTTACACCCACAGCCCTCAGTCCAAAGTTTTATTTTACTCTCTATTGCCTGAATGTTTTCTGGAGTATCCCATACAATTTTTAGTTTGTTATCTTGAAAAACCCAACCAAACTCTGTCAAAGATGGGTAAACAGTAGATTTCTTGTCAGCTTGAGCATAGACCTTGCAAACCCAACAAGACCTCAACCAATGAAGGCGCAAGGCATCAACTGTTGGCAGATTTTGCTCTTCAGCACATCTCTTAAAAAGAGCATCTCTAATTGCTTGTATAAAATAAGTATGGTTTTCCAAATCTGTTTTATGGTCTTTTGCAATATATCTGAAAACATTTTCTGGTGTCATCATGTTCTTGCACATATCTTTAAATTCAAATTCACTTTTACTGAAATATTCACAACCAACAAGCCTAAGAAAAGATAGAAAGCCAAGCTCAGGGTCAGAATCAAAGTCACTCAAACTTCCTTTAAGATTTGGTCCCGAAGAAATGAAATCTACTTTCTTCACAAAAGTACCGAAAAATGACCTCTTGCTGTGGTTTTTAAAGAAAGACACGTAGTCACAACCAGTTGATACATACAGCATCTGTATTGCTGACAAAACATTTGGTACTGAACTTACAAAGCTGGTATCATACTTGATCAAATGAGAGAACAAATTCAAATTCATTAAAGTTTCAAACTTCTCATCCAATGCCATGAATATAACCTTTTCCGGGTATTTATCAATAAGGGGTAATCCAACATGGTAAGTATCATTATCAGGTGAATGAACAAGACACTTCAAACCTTTGCATGTAAATGCATGAAACCATACCCTACTGTCTCCCTCCATAGCATTGCAATACATTTGTGGACAAGGCTCAACACTACCTGTACTACCATTCACCTGTTTAGTAATAAAACTTTCACAAAACCCCCCTCCAATGTACAGATTCTGATCAGACTGCAGCAAATTACAACCAATAACAAGGAACTGCTCTGAAATAAGGTGAACCAGTTTTCTTTTGTTTTCCCTTAAACTTAAGAATTTATCCCATTTCTTACCGGTTAATGGTCTTGGTAAAGGATCTGAAAGACTCAGATTACCGGAAGACAAAATTGGTCTTTCATCATCAGCAATATCTCTTCGAGACCTTTCAATACTTTTTGGATTTAATACACTATCATTTTGGTCATCAAACACAACATGCACAGTCTGTACACCATTTCTAAAATGAACATCTACATGTTTTGTGTACAAATACAGAACATACTCAGAGAATGTTTTAAAACTTCCCAAAGGTTTACTGCGAATCATGAACATTGCATCAAGTACAACCGTGTCAAAAGAAGAAAAGTCATTGAAGCTTTCAAAACAGTCTGGATATCTTGATTTATAAAGACCCAAAATTGAACTTTTATTATCACTTTTATATGGAAGCCCATCAATTGTAGAAATGGCTCGTGGAAGTGGGCTATTTAGATATTGTTTCATATCATCCATGACTATATTGTTTTTTGCACACCAATCAATTTGTATTCTGAACATTTTATTTTGTGACTGAACATCTCTCAGTTCACGTTTCACTGTTGAAACAGATACTTTATTGCCAAATACTCCTGTCAGTTTTAAAGGTTTTTGTTTACACAATGCATAATTATTTAGTTTTTGATTCTTTTTGACATATATTTTTAAATGTTCAGTTCCAATATCCTTTAAATTCAACAATTTCTCGCTCTGACTATGTTCTGCAGACTTTGATGAAAATAAATGGTGTACAGAATCACTCTCACCACTCACGGACAGATTTAAATAGATGGCAAACAAGTAGGATTTTCCAAGACTATCTTTCAGTGCAATAACATTTTCTTCATGAGAAGTAGCCTCTGAGGGAGAAAATACCAATGCATCATGTTTTGTAATGCCTATAGATTCTTTGATTTTTCTCAAAGAATTAGCCCTGGTTGGTGCATAGGTAACAGCTTTTGAAAGTGATCTATCAGAACAATTATTTAAAACAGCTTTAACGTCTTTATTGATACAACTTTCATGACCCTCATCAAGACCCTGACTGTGATTTTTTCTTCCTAAGATGTTCATCACAAATCCCCCATTTTCAAAATGTTCAATAACACACCTAGGAAACCTATGAATATCCGTCAGATTCTGAGGAAGAAGGCGCGAGTAAAATCTAGAGTCTGTCACCTGAGCAATTTTAGAAATATGCTTTATGCAAAGGTTTCTCAAATTCCAGTCACCAGTTCTCAAGGATAAATAAAACTGTATATAAATAAAACAGTCTACATGAATAAAGTTGTGCCAAAGTTGCCATGTTTTGTTTTCAGCACATACTCTGTTATAGAAATTTTTGAATTCCACCTCTAAACCTGCCAGATTTTCATTAAATTGATTCATTAATCCTATGACATGTTCATAATTAATTTCACGACTGCTAGCTGACTTCAAGTAATCTGATATTATACTGCAGCCATTTTCAATACTAAAATCCATGTCATCTAAGCTGTTGTTTGTTTGGTTCAAAAAGAACATTTGTAATTCAAATCTATACATAGCTTCCCAGCATTGTAATAAGAAGGTATGTGTTTTATCAAACCCAGTGGCTTCACTTACAACCCTAGCTAATATACCTTGATGAAAAAGGTGAACCATTTCTCTCAAACCAACATCTAAATATATTTTCATCAGCATGAGTTGGTAATTTTTCAAAGCATGCCAGTCCCCTATAAATGGTAAAAGCCATTTCAATTCCTCAGGATAATCATTCTTCAACTGAACAAGATGATCATATGTTTTAGCATCACCAACTACAACTAAATAATTCAATGCTTTTTGAATTCCAAGATTACCATACAACTTATCTAAAGTGAGCTTAATTGTTTCTCTATTGTCTGCGTTTTCATCCAAAACATACAAGAATTTCACTGTACTCTTTTCAGTCATTGAAACAGATTCTAACTCTAAATATTGAAGGAAATTGGGATGAACACATTCAGAAAGATGTTTTTCAACCAAATGTTTTTGGACACAATATGAAAAGGCTTTTTTGCTTAATTTTGACGAAGCACTTGATTCATCAGAGGTTTCCATGAAAGTTGTTTCAAAGTTAAGAGTGGTTTCGGCACTGTCATTAGATAAAATATTCCTACGTGCATTTAAGTTTAGGTTAAGATTAGAAAACTCAGTTGCTATATCTTCTTGCAAGATACTATTTCTCATTTTACCTGTAGTTTTGGAAGTAGAATTGGCAGAGCATGAAGATGCAGTCATAAAAAACAATTTGAATGCAACCTTTTCAGTTTCTATGTCAACCTGTTCAACAGAAGTGAAAAAGTCTGAAGGCAGCAAATTTTCATTGAAGTATGTCCGAGAGGTAAAAATTGGACTGTAATTACATGTAGTTTCATCTGTTGTTTCTTTCAGAATGTTCAGGACAAAAGAACTGCTGATTCTGCCCATTTGCAGATAACTAGATTGAAAAACAAGCTCAATTTTACCAGGTTGACTTTCACATTTTTGAAAAACTTGAATAGGAATATTTGTTAAATATGAAATTGCATAGTACAAGTTATGCTCAGACTTTTCCACTTGACAACCATCAGTGCTCTGTAGTAATTTTGATACATAATCACTCAATATGCTGCAGATTTTGTCATCCTCTGCCTCTATTTCAGAACATTCTAAAGTGCCTGATTCATTTCTCTTACCAAACCTTATATGAGATGAGCAAATTGCACTTATACATCTAAATAAAGACAAGTCAGATTTAACTTTTAGTTTTTTATACTTAATTCCTTCGGTATCTATCAAAGAAATACACCCAGCAAGCTCTTGATTTACCTCCTCATTACTCCATTTACAAGATATGGGCTTTGGTTCAACAAGCTGTACTGAGGTACCATCAAAACCTCTGCTAGTATCACTTGCCTTAACACTAGCATAACTGCTTCGTTTGTTAATATTATCTACTGAGCAAACAGTAAAAGACTCTAAAGAAATTTGAGCACCTATTTCATTCTTTCTTTCAATCACTGAATTTTGATATCTATTTAAAGAAGGTTTTGAATAGCAAATTCCAAACTGATTTAAAATACGCAGACATTCTGAAGATGAGTTTGTGTATTTATCAATTATATCAGAAATCAGCATAGGTAAAGGCAACGAACAACTTAAATCTGAAGAGAATAAAAGGCAATTAAGAATATTGAGACATGCCAGGGCTTTGTTCTTTTTCAGCATGCCAATGTCTAATTTATCAATGATACTTGGCATTGTCTCACCTTGAAGGCTGCTGATGAAGTTAAAGAGGAGGGGATCACAACTTTCTTCTATGAACTTCCAAGGGTCGAAGTTTTCGATATCTATGGGGTTGGAAGAAAGTTTTTCTTTCATACCAACAAGATTATCTCTTAAACATTTAGAAGCATTAATGAGAATATCATGTTTGGGTAATTCTGTATCAGGTATTTCTGTCTCATTTGAGGTAAATGAATTGTATATCAAAGAGTGCAAACTTTTGTTATCATCATTATCACTGCGCTTAAGCATTGTGCCCATTCGCTTATAGCCATCAGTGGTAACAGTAATTGCCATTTGAAAAATTTCCAGAATCTTTTGTAAAAGCCACCTCTGATTCAAGTTCACCTTTTCATCATCAGATGCAGTCTTTAAAAAAACTTGGTGGAGCTCAGCTAAAAGGACTGGTTTATGCTCGATGAATGCATCACAACAAGTACAAATGCAATTTGAAAGACCCGGATTTGATTCAGTCAAACTTGACCATAACTCTTTGACATTTTGAATATGTAAATCATAATTAACATTACCACCTTCAGATTTAAAATTATCAGTCATGTATTTTTCAACAGAATACTTGCAACCTCTACAAACAGGCCCATTACTTGATAAATATCTATCTGCATCAGCATCAGTGCATGGTACATTTTGAATGTAAAGTCGGGCAAATTCCAATACTGATTCTGTGAAGAAATATTTCTTATCTGCAGAAAGAAAGAATTTTAAACAAATAAGGCATTTTTGTCTACAAGAACGGTTGAAAAATTTCAGACGATGGTGTGAGCACAAATTAACTGTAATATTCGTATCACCGGAGCAATTAATTGGTATTTTGAAAGTATCAAACAACTCTTTTTTATTCACCAAAACTGATCGTTCTTTTTGCATTTCACAAATGCCATACGCAGATAGATCACATAATGGTTGTGTGGACTTTGTAGGCTCTGTTTTGCTTCGCTTAACGGACATATAATTTTTATTCTTAAAGCCTGATTCACAAATTCTACAAACACAATCTGTCACATTAATACCAGGATGTAAATCATGAAAATATTGTTGCAAGGATTCTTGGTCTTGCCTATCAATGAGATGAAAATACCTGTTTTCAGACTTACCACAAACTACACATGGTCCACATTCTTTACCAGGGTGATGACTATCACCCTTACGTTTCCTGCCCCTGACCCCACCATCAAGTTTAAAAAACATTACAATATTTTGAATTTCACGTGTAATCCAAGACTTTTTATCAATATATTGGCCAGAAATTTTTCTAAAATACAAATTCCTAGAGGACACACCAGTTTTTTCTGATACAAAGTTATAAATGGCAGACATTGGTATTTCTTCAATATTGTCTGTATAAACAATGTTTTTACCCAGATCAGAGGAAACCGTAGAAATATCAATCGAAATCTGAAAAGGCTTATCAGCCACAACATTGTTTGCGAAAAAATCTTCTTCTGCGTGAAATTTGTCATTTGATGCATTATTTCTTTTAGAATACTTTTTTGCTTTATTTTTTGCATATTTTTTTTGGTGTGACCTCTTTCTTTTTTTGTTTTCTCTTGTTTGGGAATTTGGATCAACAGCTATATCTGACACCCCATTTTCCTCATATTCATCATTGTCTGTCAAATCTGATTCATTCAACAGCAAAGAAAATCGGTTCATTCTGTCAGTCTCATCATTGAAAATGTTTGGGTAAGAGCTTAGATCAAATTCTTTACTTTGTTTTGGTGTGTACATGGAATTACTTTGATTTTTTATCAGTGGTTTCTTGTAGACATTTTTACGCTTTCTCTTATTCTGTTTTTTCACCTCAAGACTTCTCAGTTTTTGTTGAATGCCATTAGACTCACCCACTGATTGCTTCTGAGTGTATTTTCTTTGCCAGTTGAAATGAGGATGCTTTAAATTTTGGTCAGAGACATTTGTATCAAATTTCCAAGCTTTTCTTGTTGGCAAGCTGGGAAATTCACTTTCAAGCAAGTAATGAGGGGTTTCAGACTGGCTATTTCCAGTGTTTTCTGCAGTATTGGTGGGCAGCATTGTGAAAAGATATGATCTTGTCAGAAGTTAGTGATATTTCAAAGATATTTATAATAAACAACAGAGTAAAGTAACCATGTAATAACTATGCTAAAGTACATGCAAACCAACAGCCTGAACAGGAAATTTAACTATCAACATAAAACAGCTCAACTATATAGGTATTACTGAATACTCAGATGTATTACAGAATACCAGACACCAGATGAATCTGAAATTACAAAGGGAGACTAAACAGTAAATAACTAGAATTTGTTTTCTATGTGAAAACTGATGTCTCCCCCCTTTCTATGTGCATGTCCAAAATATGCAAGCAAGAGTTATAGTTCTTGTGCACCACATATCCTGTCATTCTGTTTTATAAGTGTACCAAGTTTCATTGAAATATCTCTTACGGTTTTCAAGTTATAGAGGGGGCACGAAAGTGTTTGGAAAATAATCAAAGGGAAATAACTCCAAAGATATGAAAGCAAGAGTAATGATTCTTGTGCATTATGCTTTATAAGTGTACCATGTTTCATTGAAAAATCTCTAATGGTTTTTGTGTTATAGAGCAGACACGAAATTGAATGAAAAATAATCAAAGGGAAATAACTCCAAAGACATGCAAGCAAGAGTTATGGTTCTTTAGCATCACACATCATCTCACCGTGCTTTATAAGTGTACTAAGTTTCATTGAAATATTTCTTATGGTTTTCAAGTTATAGAGTGGACATGAAATTGTATAGAAAAATAATCAAAGGGAAATAACTCCAAAGATATGACAGCAAGAGTTATAATTCTTGTGCATGACACATCGTCTCATCATGCTTTATAAGTGTACCAAGTTTCACTGAAATTTCTCTTACGGTTTTCAAGTTATAGGGTGGACACGAAATTGTATGGAAAATAATCAAAGGGAAATTACTCCAAAGATATGACAGCAAGAGTTATAATTCTTGTGCATGACACATCGTCTCATCATGCTTTATAAGTGTACCAAGTTTCACTGAAATTTCTCTTACGGTTTTCAAGTTATAGGGTGGACACGAAATTGTATGGAAAATAATCAAAGGGAAATTACTCCAAAGATATGCAAGTAAGAGTTATGGTTCTTTAGCACGACACGTAATCTCATCGTGCTTTATAAGTGTACTACGATTTTCGAGTTATAAAGCAGACACAAAATTGTATGGAAAATAATCAAAGGAAAATAACTCATAAAATACTCAAGCCAGAGTTATGGTTCTTAAGCACGACACATCGTCTGATCATGCTCAATAAGTGTACCAAGTTTTATTGAAAAATCTTAAACGGTTTTCAAGTTATACAGCGGACACGAAATTGTATCGAAAATAATCAAAGGGAAATAACTCCAAAAATACTCAAGCCAGACCCCAGTTATGGTTCTTGTGCATGACACATCGTCTCGTCGTGGTCTACAAGTGTACCAAGTTTCATTGAAAAATCTTTAACGGTTTTCAAGTTATACAGCGGACACGAAATTGTATCGAAAATAATCAAAGGGAAATAACTCTAAAAATACTCAAGCCAGAGTTATGGTTTTTGTGCATGACACATCGTCTCGTCGTGGTTTACAAGTGTACCAAGTTTCATTGAAAAATCTTCAACAGTTTTCAAGTTATAGAGCGGACACGATTTGTGACGGACAGACAGACAGATGGACAGACAGACGCACGGGGAAAAACAATATGTCTCCCGACCCTGTCGGGGGGAGACATAACTACCCAGTGACCAAAAATAAACTGATTTATCATGCAAGGATTAGTAAACAGATGAAATGTAGAGGATTCAGCGAAAAAACTTTCAGCTTTTTTAGGTGGTCCTGTAAACACTCACCTGCGATCTGTTACATATACATGTGTAGTGTACCAAGAAACATATTAGAATATTACTGTGTGGCAGAGGCAGACAAACCCTGAAGCCTTGCAGGTTTTTTTTCTTTTCAGAATAATAAACAAGTAGCCCAAGGGCAACGGTCGCTCACCTGACTGTCAACAAGTACAGTCACTGGACCACTGGACAAAGTTGTTTTTTTTTTTTTTTTTTTTTTTTTTTTTTTTGAAGAACACTAAAAATTGATTTTTCAAACATTCAAGGGCAGCTAACTGGCTCAAATTTGAACTCATCCAAGATGTTATGATTATCCTTGTTTCTTCCAAGAATGAAGAATTGAAGGCGCTAGAGTGGCCACAATGCAAAATATTTACATTTTTATTGCAATCGCCCTAGATGAAAGTATCTTTCTTGATGTTCTTCATTTCCCAATGAAAAACATTAAGCCACGTGATCTAGAGGCCACGCCTATGGGCGGGGCGACGTCAAAACCATCCAGTGACGTTCATTGTTTACTCTTGTTGTCGGTCGCGTATCGTCATGACGTTAAGCGCGAAAATTTGACGTTTTGGCTGTTCTCAATGAAATGGCAGAAATTGCAAATTTCCACTTTTTGCCATATAAGTCAATGGAAACTTCAAGTTACCATAGCAACCAAAATAGTTGGACAAAGACAATAAAAAACACAAACTTTGTACAGGCTAATGTCATAAGCATGTATGCTAAATTTCAGCATCATCCCCTATACGGCTTCTGAGAAGAAGAATTTTGAATATTTTTTTCGAAAATTTACCCTTTATGTTGCTATAGCAACAAAACGAATAAAGTGATTTTTACAAAAGTTGCCTAAAACATGAAGGACTACTCAATAAACATTTATGTAAAAGCAAAATTCAAATATCCCCAGCCTGACAACGGAAATGCCAATTTCCACTTTTTCTCCATACAAGTCAATGGAAACTTCAAGTTGCCATAGCAACCAGAGTTCTTATCCGATCATAATGAAAAACACAAATATTCGTTACCCCCACCTGTAGATGCTATATGTGAAATATGAAAAGATTCGGCCTGGCAGCTTCAGAGGAGAAGTCGTTTGAAAATGTTGATGACGACGGACGCCGATGGACGACGCACGGACGCCGGCTCGACTACTATACTTTAAGCTCACCTTGTGAGCCTTCGGCTCAGGTGAGCTAAAAACACCACCACCACAAAGACCCCAGAGCTTGCTTATCCTATAAGCTCATCTGTGAGCCTACAGCTCAGGTGAGCTACAAAGGACTGAATACAAGTAAATTAGGTGTGCTTACTTAAATTTCTCTATGAAATAAGGTATCCGGACATATCGTGTAATAAATGTTTGCGTTTTTTTATTCCTGTATGTATGATATATCAGGGATTTTTTCTGCAAATTTGGGAAGGGGCCCTAGGGCCTTTCTGATTGGGAAAATTAGCGACATAACCCAGAATTTTGGGAATTTTTCAAAACATTCAAAGATTATGATATTTTCCAATTTGACATAGTTAATTAAGTTTAATCACTTTAAATCATTAAATAATATCTTAAAATCCAATTTCAACATCATTTCAAACAGCAGAGTTTGGTTTTCACAATGTTAGGAACTGTTGAGAATTATTTTCAGCTGTGATTGGGAATTTTTTCCTTCAAAAAGGGAAAAAAGTCACCTAATTTGCATTGGGAATGGGGCCTTATTTCAGCCCCTGAGACACTCGAAAAAAATCCCTGTATATATGATAAATCCATGTTTTTCTTAATTAACTTTGTTCACGAAAAAACAAAATACATGTATTCCAAATGATAAGTAACCTTGAAAATAAAGTCAGTATTTGGCCATATTTCGCACCTGTGCTCCATTTCTTCCTGTTATAGCAAACCAGCAAACACTAGTATTGCATGAAATTTGCTTAAGAAATTTGTATTTAACTAAAGTGCGATTCTATCATAATATCTGATTTTCTTAGCTCTCAACCCAACTGCTCAACGATCCGCATGTACATGACCTGTTCATGTCATCCTGGTTTGAAATCACAATGACAGATTTTCTAATGACACAGCCAACACACTAATGGTGATATCAGCCGTGTTACGAGAAAACCGGATTTTTGCCTATGCGAAAACAAAGGCGCAGATCAGCTGTGCAGTAACAGCACAGCTGATCAGCACCTTTGTTTTTACTAAACGGATAGTACATTGCCTCTACCTTTTTAAAAAAAAAAGAATTTCCAGTCTCCAGCCATCTTCTGTGGCCTTAAAAGCCTGTTTGTGTCCAACCTGGTCAGAATTTTCTCGCATCACAGCTCACAATTATGTGACCTACATTATATTCTGACTGAACATGTATTGGAAAGGTTTCATAAAGTCAAACAAATTAACATAATTGTTTCTCAGGCCACTTTTTGAAAAAAAAAAAAAAAAAAAAAAAAACGAGGTTTTTTTTTATTTTATTTTTCTTCAAAATCAAATGAGGCCCTTTTTTTACTTATTTTTTTTGCAAAACCGTCAACACCAAGTATGCACTACAGCCCCTAATTCACTGGAATGTGACAACTGGAGACTAGTAGTTCGCAAATAGTTTGCCACTACTTCGTGACAAATATTAACGATACATAAACACAACTTTCACGTTCACTGAATGGACATATATGAGACAAATTCTCGAATTTCGGTCTAATTGTGAAAATATATAATCTCATAATATACTGCTCATTAATGCTGAAATAGTAAAAAATAGTGGAAAATTCGGGTTCAAACCTCAAAAACGAGTAATTTATCATGTTCATAAATGTTAAAATGCCAACATTGTTGGCATTTTAAACATTTATCAGCAGGACAAATTTCAAGCTCAGCTGAGTTGAGGATGAAAAAAGTTTTATAACCTCGGGACCTGGCCAAAAGGTTTTTAAATCAGTTAAAAATATGAAATAATATTTTAATTTTTAAAATTGACATATGCAAAAACCTATGAGGCTATTTTTTTTAAATTTGAGCCACAAAAAAGACAGATGATGGCAGTTAAAACAGAGAGGAGGGAGGGGCCTGAGAAACAAATTTTTTACTTTATTTTTATTTTTTTTTTTTTTTTTTGCCTAAACAATCAAGCTCAACTGCATTAAAAACCTTTGCGAAATGTTAAATAATTATATATAAATTTTCAAAATTGTGAAGCATGCAAGGTGGAAGGAGGTTTTCAAGCATAAATATAAACAAATCATTTTTTTAATTGATGCTTTACATCCCAGTCAACAGCTATGGTCATGTCTGGATGTTGCCTTCATTTTATGGGACTTAAATCTCACTTAGCAGTTATCAACACCCACAGGTAGTTATCAACACCCCTGTTATCCCTAAATCCTGATGTTGAAAATAATATTTTACTTAAGCAGCATTCTTAAATGCATGTTCTGCTCATATAGAATAGACAATGAATGAATAATTTTCCTGAAATTCAGATATAAAATCTCAAAATTTCTGTTTTCACACATTCAATGACAAAATCTGCAAAATTATGAAATCATAGCTGAAAAAAATAGGGAATTTTAGGGAAAAATACCCCCACAATATGAAAAATTCTAAGTTAGCAAAAATATGTAGATTGTGTACATAAAAATGATTTGTTTGCTTTCATATGAAAATTTAACTTAAAAACAAACCATTTTCCTGACAGATTTGTTTATCAAAACACATTTTAGAGAAATTTAATTTAGGGGTGTTGATAACTACCCACGTGGTACATTCACGTAGGTAGTTATCGACACCCTGGAGGTCAAAATAGCATGTATGACTAAGAATAGTTTAACCAGGTCTGCTTTAAGTGATTGTCTATGATGATTCATTTTATGAATAAAATCCGCATGAAAATCTTTTATTTAGTGAAAATAACCATATGACTGAGTTATCTTCCCTTACAACAATGCATAATAGACTGCAATTTTCAAAAGTAAATCTCAAAATGTCAAATTTTTCTCCAACTACCTAACTTTCCAGGATTTTTTGCGCTAATTCATAATTATATGTGAAATTACAATACTGCAATACACTATTTTCATAAGAACATCATGAAATGGAAAAGATAACAAGGGGGTGTCGATAACTACTGGGTGTCGATAATACCTCACATTGCTCTATCTTTTTTTTTTTATTTATTTTTTTTTTTTCGATTGTAGTGGGAACAAGAGCTAATGCTGGGGCCCAGCCTATACTGGCTATAGACGAATCCCCCTCCCCTGGGCTTTTACCCAAAATAAGGATGCTGTGACATCCCAGGAATTTTTTATGAAGCACTGGGATGTAAAGCATCAGTTCAAACAAACAAACAAATACCACACCAGGGCCAGGGGTATGGGGCTTGACTGAAGTTGACTGGAGGGGATTAGTAGAAGTAAATTTCTGCTCATTGCTCTTTTAAAAGGATCTAAGTTTAAGTTTTATTAAGACACACCATCATCTGACGTTTCAGTAGAGGGGATATTAGAGAATCAGGGAGGTGTGGGGGAGGGGGCAATCTACCTAGGCATTTTGTACTTGCTAGACCAGATGCCTAATCGATATGCCAAGGAGTGTTGATTTCAGAACCCTTTTTAGACCTTTGAGGGACCGTCATGTCTTTGTTATTTCAACGAATCCTAGGCGAAATGCTTCTGCACTTATTCGCTAACTTATTGTTCACTTTTGTTCCCTTGGTCGGACATAAAATGTATTTTTTTTTTCTCTGCAGAAAAAGTGTGAACTCACCAAAGATCCAAGATGGAGTCTGAACTTCAATAAACCAATAGATTTGTGTTTTACATTTCGGTTGCTAATAGACAAAACCGTTGCCATTACACGTAATAGACTTCAAACGTCATCGCTTCGGCGGATTGAGAAGAATTTCAATGGGCTTACCTGTTTTGCATATTATTTTACTCCAGATAAAATGAGGAAATGCATCCAACACGTGTCCGTGTCAAAGAATAGGTAACGAATTGCGCTTGCGCAGCTTGTTGAATTTTTTGAAAAATCGACCTGAATCTTAATCGATTTACACACTTCAAGGGTCAACGCACGGTCTGACATATGATCAATAACACGTACCAATGTTTCAATTAGCGTATTAAAGAGGCTGAACCGAATTAGCCCATGACCATTTTTTTAACCCAAAATTAACGATAGGCACTGTCATGTAGAAAAGTAACGGAAGTTGATAGTGCCACAAAAATAACTTGTCGTTTGTGGTTAAAAGTTTAATTTCAGCTATGGAAAACACTTTTTACGGACAAAGAAAACTCTATTTTATAATAGGCATACAGCTTTGTCATCAAACACTGCCGTTTAAGGGCATATGTACGCCCTAAATTTACCGGAAACTGGAGCATTTGACAGCTGTCATTTTAAAGACAAAAAATAATCCCAAATTGCGGAAGCAGAAAAAAAATAGAATGCATAGCAACGGGGGTCTTGATGCTCTACTGTACTTTCAAGTATAAAGAAGATCCGATCAAAATTGAGGGCGCTAGAGTGGCCACAACACAAAATATTGATTTATCAAACACTCAAGGGCAGATAACTCCACAGTCAGAGGTCGGATCTGGTCGAAATTCGAACTCATCCGAGATATTATGGATGTCCTTGTTACTTCCAAGAATAAAGAAGATCAAAAAAAAAATGAAGGCGCTAGAGTGGCCAAAACACTAAATGTTGATTTTTCACACAGTCAAGGGCAGATAACTTTGCAGTCAAGGGTTGGATCTGGCTGAAATTCGAA
Organism: Rugalucina vietnamica; assembly: GCA_964017185.1. Lineage (NCBI taxonomy): Eukaryota > Metazoa > Mollusca > Bivalvia > Lucinida > Lucinidae > Rugalucina > Rugalucina vietnamica. The sequence continues at coordinate 7,511,435 of OZ024873.1, forward strand.
CTCATCCAAGATGTTATCACTATCCTTGTTACTTCCAAGTATGAAGAAGATCCGATCAAAATTAAAGGCGCTAGAGTGGCCACAACACAAAATATTGATTTTTTAAACACTCAAGGGCAAATAACTCTGCAGTCAGAGGTCCGATCTGGTCGAAATTCAAACTCATCCAAGATGTTATGGATATCCTTGTTACTTCCAAGAATAAAGAAGATCCAAATAAAAATAAAGGCGCTAGAGTGGCCACAACACTAAATATTTATTTTTCACAGTCAAGGGCAGATAACTCTGCAGTCAAGGGTTGAATCTGGCTGAAATTCGAACTCATTTGAGATGTTATGGCTATAGTATGAAGAAGATCTGATCAAAATTGAAAGGCGCTAGAGTGGCCACAACACAAAATAATGATTTTTCAAACACTCAAGGGCAGCTAAGGTCAGATCTGGCTGAAATTCGAACCCATCCGAGATATTATTGTTGTCCTTGTTATCTGCAAGAATGAAGAAGATCCAATGAAAAATAAAGGCGCTAGAGTGGCCACAACATTTTTCCCATTATAAGTCTATGGGGATTTTTCCAGACGCTCAAGGGCAGCTAACTCCCCAATCTGAGGTTGAACCTGGCCAAAATTCGAACTCATCCGAGATATTATGGTTGTTCTTCTTATTCCCAAGAATGAAGATGATCCAATCAAAAATGAAGCTGCTAGAGTGGCCACAACATTTCCCCCATTATAACTCAATGGGAGATATCTGTTGCTATGGAAACCAGAGTTCCGATCCGATCTGCTTAAAAACCTATGGCAAGCAATCCCCCACCCCAATGCTGCTTCATGTAAAATCTGACTGCAATCGGCCAGCTAGTCTCAGAGATATTCAAGATTGAAAGTGTGGACGCACGGACGCACACACGGACGCACAGACGGATGGACGGACGACGACTCGACTACCATACTATAAGCTCACCTTGTGAGCCTTCGGCTCAGGTGAGCTAATAATCCTTAGTTATGATACACTACAAGTCATTTTCATGAATGATTTTTTTTCTCCAAAATTATGATAGCATTTACATTAATAAAACACCTAGACAATTTGTCAACAATTTTTTTTTCATTTTTCAATTATCCTTTGCCAAAAGATAAATCTGACCTAGCTGCAAAGATCCATGACGTTCACTGAGACCTGCCTATTGTCCCCGCAAGGTTAAAAGGATACAGAGAGAGCGGTATCACACCACTGTATACAGTCCTCATATTTTCCCATCTCTAAACAACAAAGTGCTCCTGAAAAAGTAACCACTCAGGTTAATTTAGTTTGTTTGTATTGAGGTTTAACACCCCAGTCAACAATTTTTCAGTCACGCTGGGACAGAGCCACCATTTCCAAGGTAATTAGCATTACTGTGGGGAGTTAATGTGCCTTGCTCAAGGACACAAAACGTTGCTGTTAGAGGGGATCGAACCCAGAACCTCCTGATTCGAAGACAGATTCTACCACTACGCCTCCACACTCCTTGTTTGTTTGTGATACTGCTTTACATGTTCCACGGTCAACCACCAAGGTCATGCCGGTGTTACACCAGGATAGTGTTCTAACCCCACTGTTGCAAGGCCAGCTTCACAGAGACACATTACAACTTCTTAGTTGTACCGCTAACTGACAAACAATCTTTTTAAATCAGCAACAGAAGAAAATTGGCTTTAGAAATATTTTCATTATTTGAGGTGCACTTCACAACAAATCGGACAAACTAACAATCAAGCATTCCATTTTAGGCTAAAACACCATAACACACTCTGACAATACTGCATACATGAGCCGCGTCATGAGAAAACCAACATGGTGGTTTCCAAACAGATTTGACACAAACTGAGCTGTACAAGCACAGAAGATGGCTATGGGCTTGAAATTTCGGATTTAGAAAGTAGAGGAAATGTACTATCCTTGTAGCAAAAACAAAGGCGCTGATCAGCTTTGCAGTTACTGCGGAGCTGATCTGCGCCTTTGTTTTCGCCTATGCAGATTGTTGGTTTTCCCATGAGGCAGGTCATATGTATCTGACATGTCAAGGACTCCTACTCACCTCTAACAATGGCTTTGAAATGATCTGGTTTAAACTTTCTTGCAAACCTGCAGTCATTATAGGAGGATCTAAAGTTACCTAGATAAACAAAAATATTGTATCAGAAGCTGGATTAATTAGCCTTGATGAGACTACATTAAATGTAGTTAATATATCATGTTTAATGAAGACTTTTGTGGGTAATGAATTGCCTGGTGATAGTTTCTTCATTGTAAAATTTCCATTCATAACATACATATCTGTCCCCTTTATATTTGCTACTTGCTATTATTGTCTACTTTGGTAGTTATAACATTGTAAAGATCGGCTCCAAAATGGGCATGAAACTTTGGGCATGAAACTAAACTTACAAATCTTCCATTAGGAATCTAAACACCATGCATACATGTAGGATCGAGAATTGCAAATCCTGATTACATCAATTTGCTCTGGGTCTTGACTGCTTGCTCACTGCAAAATTTAAGCCACAGAAAATACCTGTGTAATATGAACCTTGTCATGAGAAAAGGGGATTATTGCCTATGTGAAAACAAAGGCGCAGATCAGCTGTGCAGTAACTGCACAGCTGATCAGCACTTTGTTTTCGCTACACACAAAGTACATTCTCCCTGCTTAGTAAATCTGATATTTCAAGCTTCTAGCCTGCTTCTGTGACTGTATAGACCAATTTCAATTTGTTGTGTTGGATCTGGTTGGAATCCCCCAAAACCTTTCTTCTCTCATCACCGTTCTTATAGTACAGTACTGACAGAGTAGCAAACAGTGAAAACCCTGATAATCATTCTCCTCCAGGGCAAAAGATTTCCTACCTAGATGGTACTGCGCAGCAGCCCTGTTTGTGTAGAGTACAGCGTTTAAATCCCTGTCAGGACACAGGCACTTGATCCCCTCTGTGTAGTTATCTATGGCTATCCTGTATTGCTTCTTCTTGAACTCTTCATTCCCGTCTTCCTTATAGGCTTCTGCTCGTGCTGCCAGGAAATAATAATGCATAAGAGTGTTATGATAAGGACGAAGTCATAATATGGAACCCGGCCTAGTGTAAGAACATCTAACTATAAGTGTGCTGTCAAGAGTTCAAATCGAACTGTCTTGATATGTCTGACAAACTATTGCCTGGGATGCCGAACAATAACAATAGCACATCTATATGAGCCACGACATGAGAAAAACACATTTTTGCCTGATCAATTGTGCAGTAACTGCACAGCTAATCAGGGCCTTTGTTTTCACCTCATGGGTAGTACAATCACTCTCCTACTTAAATCCAAAATTTAAAGCTTCTGGCCTTTTTCTGTGACGGTGCAGGCCAGTTTGTGTATGACCTGGTCGGAAAACCTAAAGATAAGTTTTCTCGCATAACATCTCATATACATATAGTCACCTTACCTGTAGGGTCTTCACTTTCATATTTCAGCTGCATCAGCCCCTCCATCTCCGGCCCCAGGGGTTTGCTGAAGTCAACTTCCTTCATAAACGCTGGGTGCTTCTCAAGGTCCTATGAATATTTTAACACAATAAAACGTTTATTAAATATCCTTTAAACATCTTCATATTTGTTGTATAATCAACTTAGTCCATCATAGATTAGAACAAAGTGCCAGATATTCCAAGAAGAAATCTGAAAAGATAGAGGATATTCAAGTTTTTGGAGTGAATATGAGTTTTATTTCATCTCGTGAAGTGAAAATTTTTTATATAATTTTTCACTTCACGAGATGAAATAAAACTCATATTCACGACAAAAACTTGAATTTTCTTTTTATTATATTGCATGTAGTCATTGTAACGTTGCGCGCTAAAGCATATGACGTCAAAATCTTAAATGACGTCATTACGTCACGTCATTACGTCGCTATTGTGTGTGAACGTTCATTGCATCAACAATAGCATAGATTATAAAATTTAGTTATGTATAAATTAGAAATGAAATGGTGGAATTGTAATTTGCGTATTCCCAAATCTTATATTTTCACATGTGAAAATATAACTTTTTTTATATTTTCACATGTGAAAATATAACTTTTTCAAATATTGGTTATATTTAATACATATTTCTCTTTATTTCATCACTTGCCATATAATAAAAGATGCTTACAATTTTTGGTTGTATTGATGTTTTACATCCCATTCAACATCTGAGCCGCGACACCGAGAAAACCGGTCTTCGGGATTTCCGACCAGGTCCGACACAAACCGGTCTGTACAAGCTCAGAAGCAGGCTAGAAGCTTGAAATTTCAGATTTAAGAAGAAGAGGAAATATACTATCCGTGTAGCGAAAACAAAGGCGCTGATCAGCTTCGCGGTTACCGCGAAGCTGATCTGCGCCTTTGTTTTCGCCTAGGCAAAAATCCGGTTTTCTCAAGATGCGGCTCATCTAGTCAAATGGAGACAGGGCCTGATTTAAAGTCTCATCCATTAGCTTATCCACTATGCCGTGGAGGTTTTTGAAACATCTTGAGCGGCTTCATGAGTAAGCCAATAATGTGTTGTCCAAAAAGGTTTGACATAAACCAAGCTCTACATGCACAGAAGATAGCTAGAGTCTGGAAATTTTGGATTTAGAAAGAAGAGGAATTGTACTATACCTGAAGTGAAAAAGCTTCGCAGTTACTGTGCCTCGTTTTCACATAAAATTATGCATAATGTTTGATTTTTGTCATGGTGCAGCTCTGACATAGGGTAAAACAGGAATGAAAAACATTGACATTATTTTTTCACAGCTAATTCTTGTTCAGGGCAGAACTGAAAAAGTAATATGAGCCGCGACAGGAGAAAACAGGGATTCCAAATAGGACTGATACAAACTGGCCTATACACCCAAAAAAGAAAGCTAGAGTCTTGAATGTTTGGGTATAAGTAGAGGAGGAACTGTACTGTCCATGTAGTGAAAACAATGGTGCAGATCTGCACCTTTGTTTTCACATAGGCAAAAATCTGTTTTTCTCTTGACTCGGCTCATATATCTTTGAAGGTAATATAAAGTTATGGCAATCTTACCGCTAACTTTTCCTCAAACGTTTTTTCTTCTTGACCTGGTATCCTCAGACGTTCCATAGCATTGTATAATGCATCAAACTCTTCATCTGAGTCAGTCTTTCCCATCCCACTGGCCATCTCTGAAGAAAAAAGGAACTCTTAACAATGTATAATGTTTGTTTGATTCTTGATATGTCCCATTATGAAAATGAAAACACACCCATGCAATATACAGAGATTTCTTTCAATTGTAAAAATTGAAAATTTCATTTGAAAAAAATTGATATTTTTAATAATTTTGCTGACAACATTGAATGTGAGTACCCAAAATCAATGTTATGGTTAAAAAATATGAAAGATTGTATACTCCTGTTTACCCCAGTTTTACAATATAAAAGTGGGGTTTAAGGGGGTGTATATTAGATGGTCATGTTATCCTGATGTCCTTCAACATTTTTTCAATAATATTATTCGGGATAGCATTTATAAATATACTGTACAAGTGTAAGTTTACATGATTTTCATTAAGAGGCCGCTGTCGACCAAAATGGCTGTCAAAAACTATTTTCTGGCCACAAAATGCTTTTGTTGACAATCAAAAATGAACACAAAATTAATGATATGATATTGTCCACCTCAAACTGGGCCAAAATAACAAATTTAATTGTTCCCTCTTTCTTGACCGACTGTACAAAATTGACCCTGACACAAAAAATTTCATTCCAATTTCTCTGAAAAGATTCTTTTTTATTTTTCATTTTCAACTACATGTATAATTAGGCAAATAGGTTACTGTATGGGCGGCAACATTGTGCGTGGTCGGGTAGTCCATCTGTTCAAGTAGGGAGATTATAGAAAAGTCGAACTCAGTCGGCCTAGACCACTGTCACATATTTACCGTTAGAATTCAGCTACCTGTATTTTGTCCAATCCAATGAAAGACAAACTTGTATTTCATTCTTATTTTCTAATGGAAAACATGTGAGTTGAATCTTTTAACTGTATACCTTTAGCTTTTACCTAAGTCAAAGGTAGACCATACCCAATAACCTATTCATGCGGTAACGCCCATACAGTGACCTATTTGCCGAATTATACAGTGAAGCAATCTTTTTAATTTTAAAATGAAAAAGTTGTCTAAAACTTCCACCACTACGCTTATATTGTTTATCTTTTAGTTTAGATTCTGAAGCTATCAGAGAGGCATAGATGTTATACGCATTGTGAAGATAGAATTATATACAGAGTTAGGCCTATAGAAACCATAATGGGGTTTAAGCTGAAGCCCTGTAGATATTTTCATAATTTTCAATTTCTATACTTACAATGCTTTTATTACAGTTACTGACGTATTGAAATTGCAGTAGTTAAAAAGGAAATGAAAAAAAACATTAAAATTTATTGTCTCTTTGGTTTAGACATGCATTTGTTTCAGTTTGTATTCAAAGTAAAACAAATAAATAAATCTTGAAATTTCCGATTTTTTTTTTTTTTTTTTTAGATTTCATTTTTATTTCACCCCCCCCCCACCCCCCGACTCAAAATCAGTAAAAAAAATTTCCCGTTAATCAATTAATAAAAAAATATTGGCCTAGTGGAACCAATTCTCGAACAGACTCTTTGAGATTGTTTTCAGTTGTAATAATGCCAATTAGGGGAAAACAGTGTATAGTCACCCAGGAGGTATTTAAATGCAAGAAAATTTGGTAAGATGCAAGCCTGTCACTACGTAGGTCATTATGTGGAGCAGACTGGCGCAGGGGTAGAGTGTCTGACTCTGGTCCCAGAGGTCCCAGGTTCGATCCTCAGCCAGGTGACTGGTCGCCGTTCGTTGTGGCCTTGAGCAAGTCACAAATCCACAGCTCCTGAGGTAATGATCAGAATTTGCGACTCAGTACACAGTAAAAAAAAAAAATAAGAGTAGGTCCAACCTAAACACTAGTCTCTTACTACAATTTATTTCCATGTATTTTTGCCAGCATCAAAATTGAGCAGAGTTAGTTAATTTCTATTTGATTGTTTGGGATTAAACCAGTGATCACACAAGAGAGAGCCACAAGGAATGGGAGGTAGTACCAGTAACAAAATAAAAACGATCTTGTCGCTCATGCGATTTTCACAGGCACTGTATTTTCACAGGGGTGTAAATGAATTTCCTTTTTAAAAGGAGAGCTTGCCCAGTTTGAGGCATTTTAAACAATTTGTGCGTATTAACAGTTATTTTGGAAATTTTATCAAGTTCTAGCCTTTCTGATAAAGATATGAGATTCATTTTTGCAAGAGTTGTCAATAAACTTAGTGCTTGAAAAACTATCAGTTTTGAAAAATAAGCAAAAAATAGTGTTAGACAGGTCTGTCTCTCCTTAAAATCTGAAGAAACAATTCATGACCGAAACAACCTAGACAAAAAATACAGGACAGAGACATTCCGTGGCTGTATGTGTTGTCAATTTTCGGTATGTCTTGATACCTCAAATTAATTCTTAGTTATAAATAGAAATGACGGTTTGTATCAATTCCTGGAATCATATTATCTAAAAACCAGAGGACCAATGGTCCTGCAAACGCTCACCTGAGGTATTTCATATAAAACACTAATAGAAAGCTATCAACTATTTTGGGGGACGTTCAGGTGCAACCAAAGCCTCTGTTGCGTGTTGGTTAAGCTGCTCCTCAAAATCCTGGGTTCAATCCCAGATTTCTCCAGTCTTTGGTCATGACTTTAAAAGTAAGCTCTGAATCCATATGCCCATAGCTATTGAGTTGGACATAAAACATGAAATCAACTGACCAAATCTGATGAAAGATTTGCATTACCTTCAAATTGTGCCAGTTCTTGTCAGCATTTTATTCAATATAAAATTGTCTATTTCTACTTGACATATGCTATTTTGTTTCATATTTAATGAATGCTGTAGAAGGTGGCAGAAGTAAATTGTTGCATTTTTGTTATTTTTTATTTTATACCTCATCTTTTTGAACATAATATTAAGCTCATCTAAAATTAGTTAAATTACAGTAAACTTATATTGATGAGCTTTCACAGATGGTACTTTTACTGTGGTTCTCTCTAGTTTATGTTTCAGTGTGGAGTTTGGTCACCTTTTGGGAAACAGCTGTACACTCTGCTTACCATATAATGTTGTCTTTGTATCAGTACCTATTTGTAAATTTGGTTTACTATATATTTTTTAGACTTTGTTCTCCTTGTGCCAGATATGATCATTGCTTTAATACCTTCTACTTCCCTGTCCTTTCATATCCAACTTTGTAATCAATAGGTCAGAATCAACTAACTGTCATCATTTCAACAGTGCTACCCAGGTAAGCAAAATTAGTTGGTGCAATTGGAGTTTCAGTGAAAACAACTAGTTTTTTTATCCAATACTTTTTATTTTTTGAATAACACTACACTGATTCTTATAGTTTTCTATTAAAATTAGACAATTACAACTAAAACACAAAAATACTACACAAATGAGAGCAATTGTAATCTTATGACAACATTTTAAAAAATGAAGAAAAAAGATGAAGAAATCCTGAATCTTGATTGATAGATTTAGAAGTCATGAGACTGTGTCTATAACATTAAGAGTCCGAAAACATTCCAAGACTGAACTTATGCTAGTACATTTCTGTGACTAAAATAGATACCTTGTAAAAACCAATGTAATGATACAGTTTAACACAATCTAACAATTATACTAGAGTAGACCACAACATAGAAAATAGGTAAAGTAATGTCACATTTTACTGGACAATTATATTCATGAACTTGTCAATGAACATAAGATTGTATGCAAGTTTTAACATAACAAAATACAAATACATGTACAAGCACTGATAGGATATTTCTATAATTTTTTCAATCTTGCATTTTCAAGTTCTTCATTTTCATTTAAATCTATATACCATGTACATATTTGCAAATTTTATATTCTTTGATCATGATGTACATTATGATAAACACCGAATCAAGCTCTATGTACCTATACTTTTGTGGAGCAACATGAGAATCTGTCCAAAACTCACAGCCATCCATTAATAGCCAGATTTTTCAAAATATCAGAACAATGTCACTTGCTGTTCACCACAATGTAATAATATCTTTTTGCAGAACCCTGCAACAGAGCATATCTGCTTGTCAAACCTTTATACATTATCTATATAAAACTATAAAGCACTTGCTATATCAGTTATCACCGTATCATTACAATAAGATTTTTACAATGCATCAAGCTGCTTCCTTTAACTGAAATATTTGAGATTTAATTTAAATCAGATGTTATAGTCACAGTCTCATTAATTCTACATATAATTTGAGGAATACATTACAAACAATCAAATTCAAAGAATCTATGTCCCCCGCCTGTGTTTTTGTTTATATAATAGTGGCAATAAAATTGTAATTGCAGGATGTATGTGAACTGAAGGAGGAGTTGCACACACAAGGTAGCCACCATCCATTCACTTGCATTGTCAAAATGTGCGAAAAATTGACTAAGTCAAAATTGCGAAAAAAGTGTCAAAATTAATCTGAGGATTATATCCAAATCACATGCACATCTTCAAAGCATGGTCAAGACATCTGTAAAGTTTCAAAAGAATCAGAATAAAACTGTAGGAGGAGTTGCACCCACAAGGTAGCCACCATCCATTCACTTGCATTGTCAAAATGTCCGAAAAATTGACTAAGTTAAAATTGCAAAAAAGTGTCAAAAATTTATCTGAGGATTATATCCAAATCACATGCACATCTTCAAAGCATGGTCAAGACATCTGTAAAGTTTCAAAAGAATCGGAATAAAACTGTAGGAGGAGTTGCGCACACAAGGTAGCCACCATCCATTCACTTGCATTGTCAAAATGTCTGAAAAATTGACTAAGTTAAAATTGCAAAAAAGTGTCAAAAATTAATCTGAGGATTATATCCAAATCACATACACATCTTCAAAGCATGGTCAAGACATCTGTAAAGTTTCAAAAGAATCGGAATAAAACTGTAGGAGGAGTTGCGCACACAAGGTAGCCACCATCCATTCACTTGCATTGTCAAAATGTGCGAAAAATTGACTAAGTTCAAATTGCAAAAAAGTGTCAAAAATTTATCTGAGGATTATATCCAAATCACATGCACATCTTCAAAGCATGGTCAAGACATCTGTAAAGTTTCAAAAGAATCGGAATAAAACTGTAGGAGGAGTTGCGCACACAAGGTAGCCACCATCCATTCACTTGCATTGTCAAAATGTCTGAAAAATTGACTAAGTTAAAATTGCAAAAAAGTGTCAAAAATTAATCTGAGGATTATATCCAAATCACATGCACATCTTCAAAGCATGGTCAAGACATCTGTAAAGTTTCAAAAAAATCAGAATAAAACTGTAGGAGGAGTTGCGCCCTCAAGGTAGCCACCATCCATTCACTTGCATTGTCAAAATGTCCGAAAAATTGACTAAGTTAAAATTGCAAAAAAAGTGTCAAAAATTTATCTGAGGATTATATCCAAATCACATGCACATCTTCAAAGCATGGTCAAGACATCTGTAAAGTTTCAAAAGAATCGGAATAAAACTGTAGGAGGAGTTGCGCGCACAAGGTAGTCGCCATCCATTCACTTGCATTGTCAAAATGTCAGAAAAATTGACTAAGTTAAAATTGCGAAAAAAGTGTCAAAATTAATCTGAGGATTATATCCAAATCACATGCACATCTTCAAAGCATGGTCAAGACATCTGTAAAGTTTTAAAAGAATGGGAATAAAACTGTAGGAGGAGTTGCGCCCACAAAGTAGCCACCATCCATTCACTTGCATTGTCAAAATGTCCAAAATATTCACTAAGTTAAAATTGCGAAAAAAGTGTCAAAATTTATCTGAGGATTATATCCAAATCACATGCACATCTTTAAAGCATGGTCAAGACATCTGTAAAGTTTCAAAAGAATCGGAATAAAACTGTAGGAGGAGTTGCGCCCACAAGGTACATACTCCTATAGGGGGAGGGAAGGATGGAAGGACAGAAGGATGGAAGGACGGACGGAATGATGGAAAGCCAAAAACTATGTCCCTCAGCTTTTCTTCGAAAAGGCAGGGGACAAAAAGTTACAATTGGACTCATACATAAAAAAGAACACATAAGGGTTAATTTCTCTCTCAAATGTGAAAAAAGTGAGAAATTATCCTAGTGTTTATCATCTATTCTCTCCAGATTTTGTATTTGAGAATATGTAAAAAAAAAAAAAAAAAAAAAAAAAAAAAAAAAAAAAAAAAAAGGTAGCACCCCAAAACTTGCTAAACCACCAAATTTAAGACCTGGTGGAGTTACGCCTTGCAATTTTTCTCTTCAATTCTCTACTCTACTCTGTAATGATACACAAGCTGAAAAAAAATAGAGAGACAGTGATTAATCTGAACCAAGTAACAATTTAATAGCTTACCTGAATAAAAAAACACAATTTAGTTCATTAAACATTCAGCTTTCCATCTTTGTGGGATTATGAATATGCCATTATACGTAAGACAGATTATTTGTTTAAAATAAAAGGGTTAACACTGGTTGTACAGAAATAAAGATAAAATTGATATCCTTTAAGTACCAGTTATTGTACAGTTATTCATGTTTTGCATCACCTCATTTGAATATCTATTTGTCCAAGGCACAATATATAATTTTATGATCAGACCAATATGCCTCAATGACATCACAAAATCCTACAGAATTTGAGAATATCAAATCTAGTACTGATCCACAGTCAGTTGTACATTGTTTAATATGTTGCATACATCCAAATAATGTCTCCACAAAATCCACAAATCCTGTACTAGCACCATCTATCTGTATGTTGAAGTCCCCTAATATGACTAATTTAGCATTGAGGTCAATAACTGGCCTAAGATGACAGCGAATATCATTTCTAAAATCAGTCTGTGAACTTTTTGGGTATTTGTACAACACCACAACTTGAACATAACCTCGTTGAATGCTGAATGTGCCAGTGAATATGAATTCAAATGACTTACATTGCATTTTAACGACTTTCTGAATCTGCAAGTACTCCTTTACATACAATGCAAGTCCATGATATGGTCTGTGGTTTGCCTCTTTTACTGTATCATCAAGCCTAACAAGTCTGAACCGCTTCAGGGCAAAATGTACATTTTCATCCCTACTACACAACCTTGTTTCAGCAAATCCAATGATATCTGCTGCCAATACATTTGGTTCAGATTGAACATCTTTATAATGTTTATGCAAGGATCTAGCATTATTGAATGCGATTTTGGTTTTGTCTGAACCAATTTTATACAGCGGAACATAACATAGTTCTAAGGTAGCATCTGTGCGTAGCCTTTTCATTTCTGTATTCACATCATCATCTAATGCCATAGCAGCTTCATTCATATTCAGTATATATAAATCTTCCAGCTTTTTCACTCTACTAAACGCAACATAGTGAATGTGTGGTATTTTCCTTGTCTCCTTCTGGGACAAATCAACAACTACCTTGTCAACTGTTGCGCCTTCAGCTTTGTAGACTGTTTTACCTGAAGCTGGTGTCACTGGAAATTGGCTTCTCTGAAATGTTTTGTAGTTATGTATAAATGTTCGCTGTGTTTCAAATACAGGTGTCCAGTCTGCATGAATGCTTGAGTTGTAAAATTTCCTGTTTTTCTCACGTGTTGCTCTACCAACCCGAGGGTCATCAAACAATACCCAAATAATGCTAGGACGGTTTGTTCCTTCCATCCACCTGAAGTCAATGTGTTTTACCACACCAGTAGCACCATTGGTTAAACCGTCTTCTACATCTACATTAGCTGTATGAACAACAATCATTCCAACAACTACAGTCAATGATTTCTTTAGCTGGCCTGTTTGTGCATAGTCCTTTGGGAGCTTATCAATCAAGGACTGGTGCCTGTTGGCAGGAATGTTTGCTGAGACAACAATGTCATGGCATGATATCACATACTTTTCTCCTGGCAACTGACTCAAAATAGTGTCATTGTGTTGATCTACATAATAATTCTGTGCAAACAAATGAAGAGCATCCTTTGGATAGTCACCAGTTTCACGGTCAACAACACGTGTCTGCAGCTTTTGTTTATCTTCCTCTGTCATTTCATTCAATCGAAGTCGGTTTAATAACTGTGCGAATGCTAGATCGTCTTTCTGTCTCATGATATCAACCAATTCATACATTGTAAAGAGCTCTTTCCATAAGTTCCTTCCCAGTGAAGATGCTCCCTTTTTCAAATCAAGACTTATCAAGTAATCACCTACTGGCTTAAGTTGGTAAAGATCCCCAACAGCGATAACACTTAAACCACCAAAAACTTCTTTTGTTCCCATCAGCTGCTGTAAGCGAGTGTCAATAAAGCTTAGTGTCATGTTGCCTACCATTGATATTTCATCAATAATGATAATTTTCAGATGTCTGTATTTAATTCTGAATGTATTTAACTCATCAGCTGAAAGATGATTGCTTCCCTTTTGATACATTTTCCTGTGGAATGCAGAGTAAATGGTTTGGCCACTTATATTAAAAGCAGCAAAGCCCATGTATGCACACAGCAGAATTCTCTTATCATCAGGATTTTCTCCATCTTTCAAATTTAAAATTCTGAACAGACTTTGGTAAAGTGCTCGAATCACTACTGATTTACCAACACCTGCCCCTCCTGTTAGAAAAGCATAGACCGGTTCATCTTTACATTTGATCCAGTGCACAATATGGTTAAAGAATTCTCTTTGTCTCAAATTAAGACTTCTGAGTAGTTGTAAGTATTCATCTTCTGGTAATAAAATGCTACTAGTTTCTACTGGGGGCACTGAGCAAGTTGACTGTAGTTCAATGCCAATATCATAATGTCTCTGCTCCACAACTCTGCTTGGGTTAAAACAAACAAATTTTTCAGATTCTGCTGGCCCTTCTTCTTCTGTCTCTCTATTTTCTTGCTCTGCATTTGGTGCAATTTGATCATAATTCCTTTCCTCATTTTCCATCATTTGTCTTGCAACTTCAAGCTCTTCAGCATGATGCTCATATTCATTTCTCTTGGACACCAAAGATGTCTGCACAGAGTTATAACGAGCTTCATATGTACCAAAAGAACCCATCAAATCCTTCTGTTCATTTCGCCAAGGTACAAAAAGCATAAGCTGCTCCCTAAAGTAATTTTCTGGATCCCTTTTTTTGTTGTATTTAACATACCTTATTATTCTTGGTACTTTTCTTTTCTTGTATTTTGTGCCATTTTTGGCTTCGAACAGCAGGTCTGAATTTTGACTGTTATCGTCTTCAAAGCTGTCATCACTTTCATCACCAGATGTATCGACTAAACTGTCATCATCATTAGTGTCATCAACTTTCTTTGGAAACTTATTTCCTTTTGGATAAATAATGTCAACTTTAGAGACATAATCAGCTAAACAAAATTTCCCAAGCTGCCTGGGTCTTTTAGAATACCTCTGTATTACATTTTCAGATTCTACATCTGTGGATTCTGCAGGAAGTTCATCAAGAGCAGCTTTTGGCTTCAACAGAAAGATTCTTTCTTCTGGTATAGATGTGTTGATGAAAACAATATCCCTTGTGCATTTTGTCAAAGGAATTTGCAGATCAAGATAAACAGCTTCTTGAGCACTGACCTCAACACAGTTAGAAAATACATTCCCAATATGCCTGACTTGTTTCTTTAGGTCAAGATTTCCTCTTCTAGCCTCTTTTGCTGCTGCATCAAGTTGTGCACTCATACCTCTCTGTGATTTGCTAATATAACCTACTATATATGAGGCACAACCGTATGGTTCAAGAACAATCTGAATGTCAAGATTGGCCTTCCAGGCAAGAAGTATGTTCTCATTAAATGGATTTATTCTCATGTCCTTCATTTTTCGCTTTAAGAAAACCTTTGGTGCTTTCAAGGTGCTTCTTATGCAACAAATATAATCTTCGAAGTCCATTTTAGCAATTTTTTCTAGAAACTCTTCAAACGGCATATCTTCGTTTTCTTTACACTCATTCATTGCTTTTTGGAGCTCTACATTCTTTTTCTTGTACTTTTCAATGTTTTCTTCAAGAGGATACAGCAACATAGTATTCGGCAATGGTGGCAACGGAAATCCAAACCTACATATTGGTTTTCCTTTTTTTCTACAGGTTCTAGAATGTTTGTGACTTTGAAGGTTAACAAGATTTGCTGTTTTCTCATTATCACTATTGCATGTAAGATATTGATCAACAAATTCAATTATTTCCTCTTTCGACCTTGTTTCTAAAGTTGTGAATTCACAAGCATGTGAATATGAGGAGAGCCACGTTGCTGAAACTCAACTCTATAAAAATAATCAAGTACCTTTCCAACTGGCTCAGAACTGCTTTTTAGAATTGTATTGAGGAACTCTTGAACCCTATGATCAAAGTACCTTGAACATGTAACTGGGTCTTTCTGAACTAGCTTTGTTTTCTCTTGCCAAGTAAGTTTTTCTAATTCTGTTTCAGAATATTCAGTACCATCATTTAATTTTGCTAACATTTTCAACAGATCTGTCCATCTAGTATCGGCAGCTGACAATGACATAAACCAAGTAGGCAAAGAAAGTTGTCTAATCATTGCAAACATGTCTTTCTTGCGCATTTCTAAATAGGCAGGTGAATTTCTCAGTTGGCGAAATATATAATAGCCTTCATCAAGATTTACAAGTTTGTCCAAATAATTTGCATCTCTAGCTTCAGCTGCAGTTATTTTTTTACCTCGCTTTTTACATCTTCTAACAGCTAAATTGACTTTATCACTGATTTGTTTCATCTGTAGCTTTTTGTGTTTAAAGAATATATTTGGAACTGACTGTGCAGCTCTCCTGTCAATACTTCTCAATTCCCATTTAACAATGTCACTATAATGAACTGGAACAATTCGTTCTTCCTTACTAGGTGGTGTTTGTCCACAAAAAATGGATGGGAAGCACAAATACTCTGCATCTTTATCATTATATAGACTTAAAGGATGTTGTCCTTCACCTGGTGCGAAAGTGAAAACTTTGTCACACTTATTGTCAATATCAGCATCATCCACTAATGTATCTATATTGCCAACATGGTCATTAGCATCTACCTCACTGTAATGATCAGAATCATAACCAGCTGGTGCATCAGTGTCCTGCTTACTTGTGGATTCTTCCTGCTTTTTATTTTCGACACTATGGTTGCCATTAGTTGATTCTCTTGAATTTCCTAAAAATTCTCTGACTGTTTCCTCTGCACTTTCAGTAACTTCCTGAAACCAGTCATCATCAATTACTATGCCAGAGTTCTTATATAGCTTGCTGTTGTTCATAAGCCAATGTAGAGCAGTCAAAACTCTTAATGGTCTTACATTTTCTTTAAAGTCAACCGTTTTATAGGAAAGTTTCTTTTTCAGCTGGATAGCAACTGTAAAATCATCATTCATTGGCCTTGGTAGACAGTTTATAGTAGGCTGAATATCAACAGGTACATTTATTACATTCCCTTTCAAGGAGTACTGTCCACCACGTGGTAATTCTCTTATCTGCATAAATGGAATACGCAGTGCTATTAACCGTTCTTCTAACTGATGTAAGTTTAACTCTGGTGGCTTGATTGGCCACTTCATGCCATTAGTTACTGACAGCTTTGGAATTTTACTATCTCTTAAGGCACTTAAGCAAGTGTGACATATCCATTCTTCATTATTGACAGATATAAAGTCTGTACAATGCAGTCTTTTACTTTCTGCTGGAATATGGGTATTCTTTAGCATAGAAACACTTTTCCTGAACCATGTTTGGTGACAACATGAACAAACATACAAAGGTCCAATAGAAATATCTAAATGGAATTGTTTGATAGCTTCTTTAATAGTTTTTAAGTCTTTCCTGTGAGTTTCTGGAAAATTATCTGTGTCATGCTTATATCTTTTTCTAGGACTAATGATTTCTGAAATGCCATCAAATTTTCTTTTTTCCTGCCTAACTTGCTGCTTCTTGATTCTCTCGCACTCGCGAACATAAGCATTTTCCCTTGCCTTCTTTTTTGATTTATTCTGGAATACTTTCTCATGTGTTTTATAAGCCTGATTTTCTCTTGCTAACTGCTTTGATTTTTTCTGATACACAGTTTCTTTGGCCTTAAAACTAGAATCTTTTCTTGCAGATTGCTTTAATTCTCTTTCTCTTGTTTGAAACATTGGGTCTTTTCTTGCAGATTGCTTTGATTCTTTCTGGTACACAGTTTCTTTAGCCTTAAAACTAGGATCTTTTCTTGCAGACTGCTTTAATTCTCTTTCTCTTGTTTGAAACATTGGGTCTTTTCTTGCAGATTGCTTTGATTCTTTCTGGTACACAGTTTCTTTAGCCTTAAAACTAGGATCTTTTCTTGCAGACTGCTTTAATTCTCTTTCTCTTGTTTGAAACACTGGATCTTTTCTTGCAGATTGCTTTGATTCTTTCTGGTACACAGTTTCTTTAGCCTTAAAACTAGGATCTTTTCTTGCAGACTGCTTTAATTCTCTTTCTCTTGTTTGAAACACTGGATCTTTTCTTGCAGATTGCTTTGATTTTTTCTGATACACAGCTTCTTTGGCCTTAAAACTAGTGTGTTTTCTGGCAGATTGCTTTGATTCCCTTTCTCTTGTTTGAAACACTGGGTCTTTTCTTGCAGATTGCTTTGATTCTCTTTCTTTTGTTCGAAATGCTTCATTTTGTCTACATTTTCTTTTGTAATTTTTATAATATTCAGTGCGATGCTTAAATTTGCTTGTCCTTAATTCTTTCCTTGATTCTTTAATTAACGTGTTTGATGTACAATTGGATATGCTTTGTACTTTACTTTGTGTTTTGTTAGCTTGTCTCAACTTTTGATCCCTGAAGTAGGCTTCCATACTACTATCCATTTGATCTTTATAGCTCTGTGTTTCTTCATTCTTCTTAATCTTGATAGGCAAGAAGTCAAACTGTAAGTTAGTGTTTAGATTTAAACTATCATATAATGCATACATGTATGTAACTAGATCATCTATACTTGAAAAGGTTATCAAACAGGATGACCCATCAATTGACGAAAGTCCATTTTCACCATGGGAATGAGAATCAAAAAATACATACATGTCATTCTTTCTAAAAACAGCAGAGCATATGGCCCCAATAGTTATAAGACCAAATGATACAGACATGAATGCTAACTGCAAAGTATCATGAAGTGTTGGTAACCCAAGATTTTGAGTATCAATAAGAGGGCCACATAATATTGGCATTTTTTCTACTGTGAATTTTCCCATCTTTATTTCAAAATTATCTGGGATTTCTTCCAAGCTCAACAGGTGATGAACAAATTTTCCTTTTGATTTTAATCTGTTGATTACAGTTTGATAGAGAACATCTCCTTCACAAAGCACTTCATCTAATATCAAGCTAGTGTATACATTATAACAAAGAGAGTATGACAACATACATAATGCATTGCATGTACACTGATATCCTCTTGACTGCTCAGAAAATCTGACATCATTTTGATGAAAACTTCCAAAGACCAAATATCCTGCATTCCACAACTGTTCAGATGATCTTATTGCTTGATAACAAACCATTTCATTGTCTAAACATGTTTCTGACGAATCACTGTTGAAATGATGCTGAGCAGTATTTTTTTTATTATTCTGTGTATGCATTTGCAGCATTTCATTTTGAGGAGAAGAAGCTATATTCTCTCTTTCAGATGGGTTTTCAATGTCTCCAGATTGACATTTGGGAACCACATCAGGAAAAGATTCCAGAATCACTTTATCAAAATCTGTCTGCATGTTTGAGTTAATAGTTTCTTTGAGATCAACAATTATCTGTTTAAACTGACTAATATTTGTATAAACCAAAGTATCAGGCAAAAGTTTAGTTTCAGTAATGTTTGAGCTAGACATTGAATTTGTTTCAGTAACAAAATTGGCAAAATGATTGGCAACAGTCTCAGTACAATGCTTTTTGGCAACAGTCTCAGCACAATGCTTTTTGGCAACACTTTCAGTACAAGGATTTTTTGGCAAAATCATCAATGCAAGGCTTTTCAACAACACTATCAGTACAAGGCTTTTTTGCAACAGTATCAGTACAAGGCTTTTTGGCAACACTATCAGCCTTTTTCGGGAAGTTTAACCCATTCTCAGCCTTTTTCGGGAAGTTTAACCCATTCTCAGCCTTTTTAGGGAAGTTTAACCCATTCTCAGCCTTTTTAGGGAAGTTTAACCCATTCTCAGCCTTTTTGGGGAAGTTTAACCCTTT
The DNA here is from genome assembly GCA_964017185.1 of Rugalucina vietnamica. Taxonomy (NCBI): domain Eukaryota; kingdom Metazoa; phylum Mollusca; class Bivalvia; order Lucinida; family Lucinidae; genus Rugalucina; species Rugalucina vietnamica. The sequence goes on from OZ024873.1 coordinate 7,530,788, forward strand.
TCTTTCATTTTCAGTTAACAAATCATCGTTCTCTTTCCTATCCATCTGTCTCATTTCATTCTTGTCCTCCAAACTTTGATGTGCCTTCCCTTTCTTCCAATACTTTGTACGAGGCATCGTCCCGCATTCAACAGAATTCACAAACACAAACACTGTAGGGAATTATAAACAAAGTGTCACGAGGCACTATAAACACACTAAGTTACTATCACAGAACACTTTAAACACAGAAAGTAATATTGTAATTATTCAGTGTCACGTAGCACTTCAATTTTGCAAGTATAAATCCACAGAAATAATGTCCAAGGTGTATATATATCGATTTGTTCAGATTTCAACCTAAAATAGAAAATGTAGAGTCAATTCTCATTTGTCAAGAACAATCATCAATGAAAATAGCAAAATATCAATGACCAATCACACGCGTAATAGGAAAGTAATAGCAATTATAAAATCCACATTGATCAACAAGGCGGTAAAGCTCCCAAAGGAAGAGGCCCTCCGAAAATTCTGGTGATTCTTTATCTGAATAATAATTTTCAAAATTTTGCTAAATTCGATCATAACATGATAAATAAATTTACAAAAAAAAAAAAAAAAAAAAAAAAAAAAAAAAAAAAAAAAAAAAAAAAATAAAAACCAAAGAGACATAAAAAGCTATTCATGCTGTTTTCACCAGATAAAACTTACCCGGTACAGGTTGACGCCTTTATTAAAAATATTTTTTATAAAAATGTATTTATTTATCACGCCACACCAGGCTAAAAGGTTTGTGTAATGTACACCCTTTTACACCAACATTTTATACAGTCAAACTAAGGTGTACCGGGTACGCATGTCTTTCTTAATTTTTGCTCTAAACATAGATTCTGGTTCAGGTTAGAACCAGCCCATTGGTTTCTGATTTTGTGAGTGAGCTTAGGAAACCAGCATCAGGGATCCTGTAAGAAAAGGAAAAAAAAGCAGGTTACGAATGTTTCAACGTTAGGAAAAATTTGAACAAGATTCATGAAAATCTGACAAACAGTTCTGAAGAAGAAGATTTTTTAAATGATGCTGAGCATGGTAATGAGCATGGAAGCCAAAATTTGGCAAACTTTTGTTCCCCCTACCCATGGATGCTCTACATAAAATTTGGCTTTCCTCATTAAAACAGTTTCATGGAAGATCATCTTTGAATTTCGATACATACATGTCATGACCAAAACAAAAAATGACCTTGACCTTAATAACTTAAATCAAGTGCATCAGTTGTCTGCATCTCAACTTTTTCCGGTCTCAGGCTGCAAAAGTTTCCAGGGGACCATTGGTCTTGTTAACGCTCACATGTTATCTAGTTGTTAAGCATCATTTTTATAATAGACTTAAAAAAATGATTTTCATCTTTACGTACGTTAAAGCCTACGTATCCAACAGTGACCTTGTCGTAAAATAGATGTTGGCCATCTTAGGGCCATAATTGTTCAAATTATAATAGATTTTGATAGGCTGTAGTTCAAAATGATACAAACCAAATTTCCTGAAAATGGGCCCATCAGTCCTGGAGAAGAATATTTTGGGCATTTTTATGCATATGTGAGTGTACATGTGGGCTTTGTGACCCAAATTTCATGATCCAAGTTCTCTGTACCCACAGAGGCTTCCAATGATTTTTCACTAACTTAGAGGCCAAGTGGTTTCAGAAAAGCAGACCTTTGAAAACTGTGGATAGACGACAGACCTGCAAAGGTCAAGAGATGACCTTGACCTGAATTAATCACATACCTTCATTTCCTTCATAAATTCTCTGCATCTAGCACTTTTCAAGTTTCAAGCTGCAGAACTTCTAAAAAAAAAACAACATTGTTTTCACTTTTCCAACGAAAAGCATAAGTTTCCAAAATTGACCTTGCCATAAAATAGGTCAAGGTCATCATAGGGTCATCTATAATGGGCTGCAGCCCAAAATACTACTTACCAAGTTTCGTGAAAATTGGCCCTCCAGTTCTTGAGAAAAAGATTTTTGCATTTTTTGAGCATTTAAGATTATGGCAGCCATTTAAAGCATTCAACCCAGATTTTGCACCCAAAATTTTGTTCCTCCTAATCATGGAGGCATCTCATAACATTACACTTTTATAGGCCCAGTGATTTCTGAGAAAACCATAATCTTCATTTTGATATTTAAATAACCTTGAGTCAAGGTCAAGAAATGACCTTGACTTTAATTTTAATTAATCTTTCATTAACTCCCTAAGTTATCTGCATCTAGCAACTTTCAAGTCTCAGGCTGCAAAAGTTTCCAAAATATCCCTATTTTTCACCTTTTCCCATGTAAAAGCCTATGTTTCAAAAATTGAACTTGCTGTAAAATAGGTCAAGGTCATCCAAGGGTCATCATTTGATCAAATTGTGATAGGCTCGAGTCATCAATGCTACATACCAAGTTTCATGGCAATCGGCCCATCGGTTCTGGAGAAGAAGATTTTTGAAGGGCTTTTACCATACATGGGTGTGGCCGCCATCTTTGTCATGGTACGAAGATATCGCAAAAAAAAAAAAAAACTTCAATGCCACTATCCAAGGAGGCTCCACATTAAATTTTAACTGGATCGGCCAAGTCCTTTCAGAGATGAAGATCTTTGAATTAGTGGATGACGACAATGGACGGTAAATGACCTTGACCTTAATTAATTCCAAACATTCATTGACACCAATAATAGTCTGCATCTAGCAACTTTCAAGTCTCAGGCTGCAAAAGTTTCCAAAATATCCATCGTTTTCACCTTGTCCCATGTAAAAGCAAATGTTTTCAAAATTTACCATGCCGTAAAATACGTCAAGGTCATCCCAAGGTCATCATTTTATCAAACTATGATGGGCTGGAGTCCCCAATGCTACATGCCAAGTTTCATGGATATCAGCCCACCGGTTCTGGAGAAGATAATTTGAAGGGTTTTTACCATATATGGGTATGGTGGCCATCTTGGTCATGTGACCAAGATATTGGGAATAAAATTTAAAAGCCACTACCCAAGGAGGCTCCATAAAAAATTTCAACTTGATCGGCCAAGCGGTTTCTGAGAAAACCATAATCTTAATTTTGATATTTAAATGACCTTGGCTCCAGGTCAAGAAATGACTTTGACCTTAATTAATTATATACCTTCATTGGCTCTATCAGTTGTCTGCATCTAGCACATTTCAAGTCTCAGGCTGCAACATTTTCCAACATATCCATTTTTTTTTCACATTTTCCCATGTAAAAGCCTATGTTTCCAAATTTGACCTTTCCATAAAATAGGTCAAGGTCATCCCAGGGTCATCATTTTATCAAACTATGATGGGCTGGAGTCCCCGATGCTTCATACCAAGTTTAGTGGAAATTGGCCCACCGGTTCTGGAGAAGAAGATTTTTGAAGGGTTTTTACGATATATGGGCGTGGCGAACATCTTGGTCATGTGACCAAGATATCACGATCAAAATAAAGATATTGGGAATAAAATTTAAAAGCCACTACCCAAGGAGGCTCCATAAAAAATTTCAACTTGATCGGCCAAGCGGTTTCTGAGAAAACCATAATCTTAATTTTGATATTTAAATGATCTTAGCTCAAGGTCAAGAAATGACTTTGACCTTAATTAATTACATACCTTCATTGGCTCTATCAGTTGTCTGCATCTAGCAACTTTCAAGTCTCAGGCTGCAACATTTTCCAACATATTCATTTTTTTCACATTTTCCCATGTAAAAGCCAATGTTTCCAAATTTGACCTTTCCGTAAAATAGGTCAAGGTCACCCCATGGTCATCATTTTATCAAACCATGATGGGCTGGAGTCCCCAATGCTTCATACCAATTTTAGTGGAAATCCGCCCACCGGTTCTGGAGAAGAGGATTTTTGAAGGGTTTTTACCATATATGGGCGTGGCGGCCATCTTGGTCATGTGACCAAGATATCACGATCAAAATAAAGATATTGGGAATAAAATTTAAAAGCCACTACCCAAGGAGGCTCCATAAAAAATTTCAACTTGATCGGCCAAGCGGTTTCTGAGAAAACCATAATCTTAATTTTGATATTTAAATGACCTTGGCTCAAGGTCAAGAAATGACTTTGACCTTACTTAATTACATACCTTTATTGGCTCTATCAGTTGTCTGCATCTAGCAACTTTCAAGTCTCAGGCTGCAACATTTTCCAACATGTCCATTTTTTTCACATTTTCCCATGTAAAAGCCAATGTTTCCAAATTTGACCTTTCCGTAAAATAGGTCAAGGTCATCACAGGGTCATCATTTTATCAAACTATGATGGGCTGGCGTCCCCAATGCTTCATACCAAGTTTAGTGGAAATCGGCCCACCGGTTCTGGAGAAGATTTTTGAAGGGTTTTTACCATATATGGGCGTGGCGGCCATCTTGGTCATGTGACCAAGATATCACAATCAAAATTTAAATGATACTACCCAAGGAGGCTCCACATAAAATTTCAACTAGATCGGCCAAGCGGTTTCAGAGAAGAAGATCTTTGAAATTGTGGACGATGACGACTGACGGACGGACGCCGGATCATGGCTATCCTATTAGCTCACCTTGTGAGCCTTCAGCTCAGGTGAGCTAAAAATCCATAGTTTTCACTTCTTCCTATGTAAAAGCCTATGTTTCAAATTTGACCTTGCTGTAAAATAGGTCAAGGTCATCCAAGGGTCATCATTTTATCAAACTATGATGGGCTGAGGTCCCCGATGCTACATACCAAGTTTCATGGAAATTGGCCCACCGGTTCTGGAGAAGAAGATTTTTGAGTGGTTTTTACCATATATGGGCGTGGCGGCCATCTTGGTCATGTGACCTGGATTTCGCGATCAAACTTTTGTCTCCCCTACCCATGGATGCTCCACATAAAATTTCACTTTGATTGGCCAAGCAGTTTCAGAGAAGAAGATCTTTGAAAAGTGTGTATGGACAACAGACTGGCCAAGGTCAAGAGATGACCTTGACCTATATTAATCACATACCTTCATCTACTTCATTCATTGTTTGCATCTACCACTTTTCAGGCCTCAGGCTGCAATAGTTTTCAAAAAATCCGTAGTTTTCACTTTTTCCTATGTAAAAGCCTATGTTTCCAAATTTGACCTTGCCGTAAAATAGGTCAAGGTCATCCAAGGGTCATCATTTTATCAAACTATGATGGGCTGAGGTCCTCGATGCTACATACCAAGTTTCCTGGAAATCGACCCACCGGTTCTGGAGAAGAAGATTTTTGAGTGGTTTTTACCATATATGGGCGTGGCGACCTTCTTGGTCATGTGACCTGGATTTCGCTATCAAACTTTCGTCTCCCCTACCCATGGATGCTCCACATAAAATTTCATTTTAGATGGCCAAGCAGTTTCAGAGAAGATCTTTGAAAAGTGTGTATGGACAACAGACTGGCCAAGGTCAAGAGATGACCTTGACCTATATTAATCACATACCTTCATCTACTCCATTAGTTGTTTGCATCTACCACTTTTCAGGCCTCGGGCTGCAATAGTTTTAAAAAAATCCATAGTTTTCACTTCTTCCTATGTAAAAGCCTATGTTTCCAATTTGACCTTGCCGTAAAATATGTCAAGGTCATCCAAGGGTCATCATTTTATCAAACTATGATGGGCTGAGGTCTCCAATGCTACATACCAAATTTCGTGGAAATCGACCCACCGGTTCTGGAGAAGAAGATTTTTGAGTGGTTTTTACCATATATGGGGGTGGCGGCCATCTTGGTCATGTGACCTGGATTTCGCGATCAAACTTTTGTCTCCCCTACCCATGGATGCTCCAAATAAAATTTCACTTTGATTGGCCAAGCAGTTTCAGAGAAGAAGATCTTTGAAAAGTGTGTATGGACAACAGACTGGCCAAGGTCAAGAGATGACCTTGACCTATATTAATCACATACCTTCATCTACTCCATTAGTTGTTTGCATCTACCACTTTTCAGGCCTCAGGCTGCAATAGTTTTCAAAAAATCCATAGTTTTCACTTTTTCCTATGTAAAAGCCTATGTTTCCAAATTTGACCTTGCCGTAAAATAGGTCAAGGTCATCCAAGGGTCATCATTTTATCAAACTATGATGGGCTGAAGTCCCCGATGCTACATGCCAAGTTTCGTGGAAATCGGCCCATCGGTTCTGGAGAAGAAGATTTTTGAAGGGTTTTTACCATATATGGGCGTGGCGGCCATCTTGGTCATGTGACCTGGATTTCGCGATCAAACTTGAAATGCCACTACCCAAGGAGGCTCCACATAAAATTTCAACTAGATCGGCCAAGCGGTTTCAGAGAAGAAGATCTTTGAAATTGTGGACGACGACGGACGACGGACGACGGACGGACGCCGGATCATGGCTATCCTATTAGCTCACCTTGTGAGCCTTCGGCTCAGGTGAGCTAATAAGTAGCATTAAAAATGCTGACCAATTTTTGAAGAATATGCAAAAACATTGCTCTTTTCTGACACTGAAGTACAACTGTTGGTGTAGGCGCACCTGATCAGTGCCAAGGCAGTGCCATAACTATATACTTTCTAAATCCACTTTTCAAGTCTCTAGCCATTCATTCTCTGTGGCTTAATATATCGGTTCGGTTTTCTCATGAAACGGCCTATTTACTGAGTTGGATTTCATTCATAACAACATACTGGTCACCAGCTTCATTACAATATTTGTTGGCAAACGAGAAACAAAGAGATTCACACCTGAGAAACTGGTTTTGTCCCAGGTTTTGTGCACTGACCCCTCATTATGCCTCACATACCGCGCTCACAGCCTAATCGGTTTATTGATTGATTGGGGTTTAACGTCCCACCAACAGCTATGGTCATATGGAGACGGGACCTCGGTTTATAGTCTCAATCCAAAGGACTGGAGAAGCCCGGGATCGAACCTGCGACCCCTGGTTTACAAGGCAAGTGGCTTAACCACTGCGCCACGGAGGCTTCTCCTAATCGGTTTAGAACAAAACTATATAGCATGTTACCAGCCCAACAAATTAATCTGCATGCATACATGTTAACACATTTAAACTGAGTAGAGCTAGGTGTAACAAGGACATGAGCGCAAGTTAGGTTTTTTAGTAACATGATTCTTCATTTTCACACTTCTGTCATTGGATAGCAGTCTGCTGTCACGTGGATGATGGAACTAATCACTGGACCGGTCTTTCCTTAAAGGCCGTCTCACACAGAACACGGTTGGGCACACGGTTCCAACACGGTTTACTCGGTTATACACGGATTGACTGGTACGAGTATTGAGCTCCAACCGTACCGTTGGTACGATTTAGACTCGAATGTAGCAAGAGTGAGTACGAACAAAACACGGATATACTCGATCAAGCAATGTTTGTCACGGTTTGAACACGATTTGCAAACGATTTTCATACGATTGTTTTACGGTTCCAAGTACGGTCTAGTTCGGTCTGTTACGGCCTAGTACGATTAAACACGACGTTTACACGATTTACTGGACATTTATTCCATACGATTTATATGCGATTTTGACACGGTTGAGCTTACTCGTGCTTTGTGCTTCATGTACGGTCGTATATACGGTCTCGTACGGGCTCACACGGTCTCTCACGGTCTTGTACGATCGATTATACGATTATACACGGACGTCGCACCCGTGCCAGTTTTTTAAAAGTTTTAAAAATCATACACGGCTTACACGGATACACTCGAATGGCCCGAGTGTAAGTCGGATAAGGCCACGGTTTATTCGGTTGTATGTACGGTTTACACGGGTGGCCAACCGTGTAAACCGTGTGTTCTGTGTGAGACGGGCTTAAACGTCATATTCTTCCCACAAGTCATTGTTTAAAATGGATGAAAAGTGTGGCTGGTTTCCGTCTTTAACCACTTAAGTCATTGGTCAAGAATGCTGCCAAACAGACAAATGAAACCAGGACGTTTCGGTAACCTCATTCCTAATCAATGCTTGCTGATTTGAATTCAGAGAATTTCTTGTTATGTATTTTCACTATTTTGCTTTCATTTTGGTTGCTAGGGATATATTATTGAAGAGTTACACTAGATGAGGATTATTGAGGATGCAAAGAAAGAGGCTTGGAAAGAGCATTATGAGGGTCTCCTCAATGTCGAATTCCCATGGAATCCAGAGGACCTGTCAGTGGAAAGCCCAGTTGAAGGCCCAAGCGAGCCGATCACCTTGGAGATGATCACAAAAGCCATCAACAAGATGGCCTCTGGCAAAGCAGCTGGACCATCAGGTATCGTTGCTGAGATGCTGAAGCCCCTTGGTGAAGCTGGCGTAGCTGAGGTGCATGATCTTATCGAGGACATCATCTCAGAAGGTTGCATCCCAATTGACTGGCAGGAGAGTTACATTGTCAATTTGTACAAGGGCAAAGGAGATGCTCTGAACAGGGGTAACTACAGGGGCTTGAAGCTGATTGAACAGACGATGAAAGTACTGGAGTGTGTAGTAGAAGGACTCATCCGGCAAAGAGTTGAGATTGATGAGATGCAGTGTGGCTTTATGTCAGGTCGTGGCACTACAGATGCGATTTTCATTGTCCGTCAACTACAAGAGAAGCACTTAGCTGCTAACAAGCTCTCATGTTGAGATACGACTTTGATCGGGTCCCACAGGATGTCATCTGGTGGGCAATGCGAAAACTAGGAATCGACGAGTGGCTAGTGCGCCTTGTCCAGTCCATGTATAAAGACGTGAGAAGTAGGGTAAGAGTTGGCAGTGGATACAGTGAGGAGTTTGGTGTCAAAGTTAGTAGGTGTTCATCAGGGATCTGTCCTAAGTCCGCTACTCTTCATCATTGTGCTAGAGGCTTTATCCAGAGACTTCCGAACACGGTGAACAGGCTGCCCTTGGGAGCTGTTGTATGCAGATGACTTGATGATTAGTGCTGAGTCCATGGAGGAACTACTGGTTAAGCTGAAGACATGGAAAGCAGAGATGGAGAGGAAGGGCCTTCGAGTGAACATGGGGAAGACAAAGATCATGGTCTCTGGCCCCAATCTGGACCTTCTGAAAAAATCTGGAAAGGATCCCTGTGGCGTCTGTCAGACAGGTGTAGGAAGAAATGCTATCTTCTGTGGTGGCTGCTTGTCCTGGATCCACAAGAAATGCAGTGGAATCAAAGGCCCCTTACGCCCTGATTCTGATTTCAGATGTGCTCAGTGCTCACTGTCTTGGAAAGGCACGTCCAATAGATGGAAGACTTGTGAAGGAGGTTCAGGTTGATGACGAAACAGTTGAGGCTGTTCCAGAGTTCTGTTATCTAGGAGACATGCTTTCTGCTGGTGGTGGTTGTGAACTGGCTGCAGTTACGCGTTGCAAATCCGCTTGGGGCAAGTTCCGACAGCTACTCCCCATCCTCACCAACCGCAATCTGCCACTTTTGACAAGAGGTCGAGTGTATTCAACTTGCGTGAGAAGTGTAATGCTGCATGCGGCAGAAACATGGACCATGACTGTGGCTACACTTAACCACCTACGGCGCAATGACCGTGCGATGATCCGCTGGATATGTAATGTCAAGGCGAATGATGAAGTAAGCTCAGACTCCCATGTCTCAAAGCTTGGACTCCAGGATATAGATGTGGTGCTTCGCTCTAGCAGAATGAGATGGTATGGACACATAGAGCGCAGCAAAGGCTGGATTGCTCAAGTACGCAAGCTAAACATAGTTGCACAGAAAAGATCTGGCAAGCCAAGGAAATCATGGGATGAAGTGTTAGACGACAGAAAAAAGCTAGGAATGGATACTGCTGATCCTCAGAATCGCTCAGAGTGGAAAGGTCGTCTAAGGAGAGTTGTCAAACAAGTCCGACCCTCAGTAGAGGACAACGGACTGTAAAACGGATATGATGATGATGATGATGAAGAGTGAATACTGTGAAATTGGGCCGAAACAGCTGGTGGCGAATCCAGCCCCAAATACTCAATTTAGTATGATCACTGTTGGAAAGATAACTGAAATGTCTGCAAAAATATTCCATGAGATTGCATGATACATGTTTTTATATTGTTAATCAGTACCGTCGAAGATCAGCGCCTTTTGTTAATGACGAAACCGCTAAAATTTAGCATATGGGCGCTGCCATATTGTAAAACTGTGGCTACCGTTTTCTGAGGAAACAGTCGTATCTCAACATGAGAGCAGGAAACCATTCAGCATTGCATCAGAAAATCGGTAATTTCCGTCAGTTTCCGGATCTCCCCGGTAAGTCGTGTGCAAAAAACAGACAAATGCCATTGGTCAGAGGGCAGAATTTCTAAAAATAAATGTGATTTCCCGGTGGAAATCCGAAAATGCACACGACACCAAACGTCAAATTTTCACATGGACGAAAATCTACCAGCTTTTTGCGAAAGAGCTTCAATATCGCAATTTTATCTCGGTATTTGCTTGCGTTTTCAGACATTGATTTGGACCGATAATGTTTTTCTTAATCGTACTAAATGATTGAAAGGAATAATCGTATTAACATGTTGTTTTATGTGCCTTTTTACAAATACTAAAGCTTTCGGCTCTGTATTGTTTCGCCTTGGTTCTGTTCGGCCTTTAAATGAGCACACCAGGTGGACAGATTCATATTTTTTTGTGGTGACTTAATATTCTTATTAACTTTGACCAGTATATCTGAAGACTGTCACACTTAAATGATTTTTATAGATCTCTTTTTATACCCCGCCACTTAAAAAAGTGTGGGGTATTATTAGCTCTATGTTATACCCTCCAAAAAAAATTGCGTTTGAGTGTCCGTCTCTGTCCGTCCGTCAGCGTTTTGTTTCCGGGCTCTATCTTGAGCGTTTATTGACCGATTTTCTTCAAACTTTGTATAGTAGTTCATATCAGGAAGAAGTGGTTTGGGATTGAAGATTGGTAAATTTCGTCAAATAAGTACAGAGTTATGGCATTTGATTTACGTTAAAATTTCGTTTCCAGGCTCTATCTTGAGCATTTATTGACCGATTTTCTTCAAACTTTGTATAGGAGTTCATACCAAGAAGGAGTGGTCTGGAATTGAAGATGGGTAAATTTCGTCATATAAGTACAGAGTTATTGCCCTTGATTTATGTTAAAATTTCGTTTCCGGGCCCTATCTTGAGCATTTATTGACCGATTTTCTTCAAACTTTGTATAGGAGTTCATGCCAAGAAGGAGTGGTCTGGGATTGAAGATGGGTAAATTTCGTCAAATATGTACAGATTTATGGCCCTTGATTTACATTTAAATTTTGTTTCCGGGCTTTATCTTGAGCATTTACTGACTGATTTTCTTCAAACTTTGTATAGGAGTTAATACCAAGAAGGAGTGGTCTGGGATTGAAGATGGGTAAATTTCATCAAATAAGTACAGAGTTATGGCCCATGATTTACATTAAAATTTTGTTTCCGGGCTCTATATTGAGCATTTATTGACCAATTTTCTTCAAACTTTGTATAGGAGTTCATACCAGGAAGGACTGATTTGGGATTGAAGATGGGTAAATTTCGTCAAAAGCACAGAGTTATGGCCCTTGATTTACGTTAAAATTTTGTTTCCGGACTCTATCTTGAGTATTTATTGACTGATTTTCTTCAAACTTTGTATAGGAGTTAATATCAAGTAGGAGTGGTTTGGGATTGAAAATGAATAAATTTCGTTAAATAAGTACAGAGTTATGGCCCATGATTTACATTAAAATTTCGTTTCCTGCCTCTGTTTTGTGCATTTATTAACCAATTTTCTTCAAACTGTGTGTAAAAGTTCAAATCAGGAAGTAGTGGTTTGGGATTGAAGATGGGTAAATTTTATCAATGTATACAGAGTTATGGTCCTTCATTTATGACAAATTTTTGTTCTGCTCTTTATCTTGAGAATTTATTTACAATCATTTTTGCTAAATTAAATTTGCGTGGCGGGGTATCATGCATGCCTGCAGCGCTTTTATTTATTTATTTATTTTTTTTTTTTGTGATAATGGCACTCTGCCGTGTGTGATCATGTGTATGTAAAAAAAAAAAAAAAATATCTACAAGTGAAGCGAGGTAGCCGAGTGGTTAATAGCGCATTTGCTTCTTGTGCTAGAGGTCCCAGGTTGGATCCCCTCCGGTGGCGAGGAAAATTTGTTGGTCCGAATACACTTCCCTTCGTGTCATTTGCAGGAATGACACGATAGAGTGCACTGTCCTTTGGATCGGGACGTTAACTGGAGGCCCGCTATGCAGGGACAGTCATCCCCTGTGCAGGTGAAAGATCCCTACGCAGGTTCTATCCTCATGCATGTAGGCTCATCCTGCAAACACACCGCAGTGTACAATGTACACCTCCCAAGAATAATCAGAAATTGATTGGAGTAACAAGAAAACAAAAACAAAACAAAGTAAAATGAGCAGAGCTTGACCAAAGTATTGCCACAGCAGTGCAGGGGAAATACCCAGTGTTTGCTTTATATAGACAAAAGTGGCAATGAAATGAAAAAATTGTAGGCTGCGGGGGAAAACACCCTGTCAGGTAAAGGCTAAATGCAAATAGATTCACAAAATAAATAGATACTTAAGCAAAAATTTCTTCAGCAATCTTTTATATCCAATATCATTTTCTTTTCGGGGCATTATATAGCCTAGTGGTTATCTCAGGATCAGTATGTCATGGGGCTTGATTCTCATTCATGCCCGGTCATGTTCTTTAGCAATTGATATACATTAACTTAACAATAATGAATTGAACAGGTTCATACCCAGGAAGTGCTAGATACATCTGACATCAGGACATGACTCAGACTGAAAGGTTTAAAAGACGAAGAAGTTTAACCATATAACTAATGTCTTAACAATTGTATTTCAATTTCAGTTGATTAACTTAAAACCCAAAAGTACACAACCATGGTATTATCGTGTCGTTTCTATGCCAACCGCTACCCGGAGGTGGAAGATGTGGTTATGGTCAATGTCCGATCTATTGCTGAGATGGGAGCCTACGTACACCTGCTGGAGTATAATAATATTGAGGGTATGATCTTGCTGAGTGAGCTATCCAGGAGACGTATCCGTTCTATCAACAAGCTGATCCGGGTCAGCAGGAACGAAGTTGTAGTGGTGATCAGAGTAGACAAAGACAAAGGTAATACAATTGTGACACATTAATTCATTTTCTTGAACATAAACAAAGAAAACAACTTTGTATTAATCCTACTGAGTATTTAGAAAAACTAAGTAGTATTTTAACCTACTTATTGTCCCCCGCCTTTTCGAAGAAAAGCGGAGGGACATAGTTTTTGGCTTTCCGTCATTCCGTCCGTCCTTCCGTCCTTCCGTCCCCCTATAGGAGTATGTACCTTGTGTGCGCAACTCCTCCTACAGCTTTATTCCGATTCTTTTGAAATTTTACAGATGTCATGACCATGCTTTGAAGATATGCATGTGGTTTGGATATAATCCTCGGATTAATTTTTCACACTTTTTTCGCAATTTGAACTTAGTCATTTTTCGGGTTTTTTGACAATGAAAGTGAATGATCAGTGGGTACCTCGTGGGCGCAACTCCTCCTACAGTTTTATTCAGATTCTTTTGAAACTTTACAGATGTCTTGACCATGCTTTGAAGATATGCATGTCATTTGGATATAATCCTCAGATTAATTTTTCACACTGTTTTTGCAATTTGAACTTAGTCATTTTTCGGGTTTTTTTGACAATGAAAGTTAATGGACACTGGGTACCTTGTGTGCGCAACTCCTCCTACAGTTTTATTATTATGCCCCCAACTTTGAAAAAGTTGGAAGGGCATATTGCTTTCGGCTTGTCTGTCTGTCTGTCTGTGTGTGTGTGTGTGCGTGTGTGTGTTAACTTTTGAATGGTGAATGTTAGGGATTTGAAATTTCATGTGTGTATTCCTCATGAAAAAATAGTTGACCCGTATTTTTTTTCTTGTCTGAGTTATGCCCCTTTTCTGAGTTATTTCCCTTTGGAAACGAAATTTGAAAATCTTGTGTGCAAGATATCTCAAAAAGTATTTAAGCTAGAGCCTTCATATTTGGTATACTGGTTGGGGCAGATGAGTAGATGACCTGATCAACTTTTGAAAACTTTCCTTCAAATTTTGACAAAAATACGGAATTTTGAAATTTTGATTGATTTTTCCAATTTTCTGTGAAATTTGAAACTTTTGAACGGTGAATGCTAGGGTTTTGAAATTTCATATACAAATTTCTCATGAAAAAATAGTTGACCCGTATTTTTTTTCATGTCCAAGTTATGCCCCTTTTATGAGTTATGTCCCTTTGAAAACAAAATTTGAAAATATTGTGTGCAAGATATCTGAAAAAGTGTTTAAGCTAGAGCCTTCATATTTGGTATACTGGTTGGGGCTGATGAGTAGATAACCTGATCAACTTTTGACAACTTTCCGTCAAATTTTGACAAAAATACGGAATTTTGAAATTTTGATTGATTTTTCCACTTTTCGGTGAAATTTGAAACTTTTGAACGGTGAATGTTAGGGTTTTGAAATTTCATATACAAATTCTTCATGAAAAATAGTTGGCCCGTATTTTTTTTCATGTTCAAGTTATGCGCCTTTTTAGAGTTATGCCCCTTTTAAAACAAAATTTGAAAATCTTGTGTGCAAGATATCTGAAAAAGTATTTAAGCTAGAGTCTTTATATTTGGTATACTGGTTGGGGCTGAGAAGAAGATCACCTGATTAACTTTTGAGGACTTTCCGTCAAATTTTGACAAAATAACTCCATTTTGAAATTTTTACTCCATTTCTAACTTGTATGCAAAAAGCTTACATTCTGTTTCTGGATCGAGGTCAAAAACAGAGGCAACAGCTTCTTTAGGAAATTAAATTTCACTTCATTCAAATGAAATAAATGAATCATACAAGCTGCCAGTTTAGGGACAAGCATACAGTTGGGGGCATAGTGTTTTACAAACACGCATTTCTAGTTCAGATTCTTTTGAAACTTTACAGATGTCTTGACCATCCTTTGCAGATATGCATGTGGTTTGGATATAATCCTCTGATTAATTTTTATTACTTTTTCACAATTTGAACTTAGTCGTTTTTCGGGTGTTTACACTGAGAAAGTGAATTGGTTCTGATATATGTTATTGTCAGATTATATTTGTGTAACTAAACAATCAAGGCGGGGGACATAAATTCTCTGAATTTTCTTGTTTGAAAGAGATTCTAGGACCAGCTTATTATAATGCCCTATATTTGCCGGTGATAATGTGATTCCAAAAATACAGAAAGCATTTGAAGTCAAATAATAGCACATAAAAATGATGTTTTTATATATTCGAAATTTAAAATGCTATATTTACATTTTTCTAAAACCTCCTTAGATGAACCATTAGATGTTCATCTGTGTTCATACTTCCATGAACAACATTGTGTCACGCGACGTGACGTAATCCAAACTTGACATCAAAAAACATGAATCTCGCCAATCTGATTGGACGTTATAAACGTCGACGCCGTTCCGCTGTTTGAACACACACTGTGTGTAGATTCTCTGTTTGCTGGTAAATGTGACCGCCTTGGTGATTTTTCAACAAGCAATAGAGAGAAATGAATGTAAATATAAGCAATGAGTTTAATTTTTCTGTTGTTCATGGAGCTATGATTCGCAGTGGGTTGCTAGCAAAGCTTACATGAACCCCTTCGGGGTTCATTCACTTTGCACGCGACCCACTGCGGTTCATAGCTCCATGAACACCAGAAAAATGAAATTCATTTCTTAAATAAATGTTGAAAACGCTGTAAACTCAAATAACCTGCATGAATTTTGATATTATTTTCAGGCTACATTGATTTGTCAAAGAGAAGAGTCTCACCAGAAGAAGTGATAAAGTGTGAAGAAAAATTTGCCAAAGCCAAAGCTGTAAGTTTAATATTCAAGCCGCCTCATGAGAAAACCAACAATGTGGTTTCCGAACTGGTCTGACACAAATCAGGCTGTACAGTCACAGAAGCAGGCTAGAAGGTTGAAATTTTTGATTTAAGAAGAAGAGGAAGTGTACTATCTGTGTAGCGAAAACAAAGGCGCTGATCAGCTATAAAGCGCAGTGAAGCTGATCTGCATCTTTGTTTTGCATGTGCAGATTGTTGGTTTTCTCATGAGGCAGCTCATTTTATATGAAATTCGATAAAGACAAATTTAATTCTTATCAGACTAGTAAATGAAACCATCCTGGTCAGAGTCTGTTGTCTACATGATTTGAGCCACCTAGTGTTTCCCCCAGTCCCAAAAAAGGGCATGGTAAGGTTGCTAAAAAAGGGCACTTTTTAACGCGGGACAACATGTCAAAAGGGCACTTCCAGCGCGCGAATGCAAGCAAAAAGGGCACTTTTTAAGTGGCCCATGGCATGATAGAAGGGCACATTATGCACTGTCATTAAATTAAACACTTACTATATTTTCTCTGTAAGTTCAAATTTGCATTCTTTCCCCAATTTCCATATTTCAGGATTCACTTTCACCTGTCAGGTGAAAACATAAAAAAATTTTCCCCTCTGCCTCACGTTACTCTAATACTAAACTAACCATAAGAGATATCCTCACTCATGATTTGTTTTGAAAAGTATTTTTTAACTATTGATAATTGAAACTAATTAAATGGCACACTTAAATCACCAGGTAGGACATACAATTTTCACACCTTTTCTGATTGGTATACGGACAAAACACCCCACGGACATAACCCCCCACGTCCATTTTGTTATAGGTGGACGAAAACCACCACATGTTTTTTTGAAGGCTGACAAAACACCCCACGCCCAATAGTATAACGTGGACAAAACACCCCATGCAGATTTCAAAATTAGGACAAAACCCCCCTCATGTTTTTCTTAGTTCCCCGTATGACATGACTGAAAATTGATGGCTGTAAAATTTAGGCATAACCAAATCTTATGTTTTCTTTATCCAAGATAATATGAATCATATAACATGACTAAAAATTGATGACTTGGACAAGAAACCATAACCAAATTTGATTTCAATAAGAATGTCTTATGTTTTAGCTCCCCATATAACATAACAAAATTGATGACTTGGACATGAAACCATGGCCAAATTTTATTATTTCTTTACATTAGTTAATGAAAGCTGCATATGAACTTATTTAAGATTTAAACTTTTTAATGAACAGATCTGGTTGTGTTAATGTGTATATGGGCTGTTACAAAAATAATATCACAACATATTTCAAATTATTTTAATCAGACAAACAAGCAATTAACAATTTGACTTCAATTGAAAAACAACCATTTTAGCGCAGACAGATTATAAAGGTGTTTCAGTTAATTGTGAAAATCAATTAAATGATTAAAAAATTCAATTACCTTAATAGCACTCAATTAGCACATTATGAGTTTAAAAATGTACAAACACAATCAGTATACATGCATTTGTTTTAATAAGTGATAATTGGAATGGCATCAAAGAAAATATCCATTCATCTACACAGAATTGAAAGAAGGAAAAAGAAGTCATATTAATACCAGAAAATGCATGTTGTTTGCATTAGGATGCTTCTGTCTGCTGTCATCTGCTTATCTACACTGCAAAAACATGAGGGGGGTTTTGTCCTAATTTTAAAATCTGCATGGGGTGTTTTGTCCACGTTATACTTTTGGGCGTGGGGTGTTTTGTCAGCCTTCAAAAAAACATGTTGTGGTTTTCGTCCACCTATAACAAAATGGACGTGGGGTGTTTTGTCTGTGGGGTGTTTTGTCCTACACTCTTTCTGATTAACAGCTCATTTGGTGTCAAATTGGGTAATTGTCATTGAGTAATAATCAACATTTACCACTGAAATAAAGTGACAATAAACAAGGGATTAAAGCAATCAACAACTGTAGGAGTTATGATAAAAATTTTGCCAAATTTGTTTCTGCAGACTTCAAGCAAAAAGTCTTGTAACTTCCTTATTTTTTGTCCGATTTTGAGAAACTTTTTACCAAAATTTAGGGCATAGAATGTAGATTCAGATAAAGGGCATGGCGCTGAGAAAAAGGGCATGGCGCTGGAGAAAAAGGGCATGGCGCGGCGCCATAGTGAAAGTGGCTAGGGGAAACACTGCGCCACCCCATGGGAAAACCAACAATCTGCATAGGCGAAAACAAAGGCGCAGATCAGCTTCGCGGTTACCGCGAAGCTACCGCGAAGCTGATCAGCGCCTTTGTTTTCGCTACTCGGATAGTGCAATTCCTCCTCAAGTATACTTAACTCCAAAATTTCAAGCTTCTAGCCTGCTTCTGTGACTGTACAGCCTGATTTATGTCAGACCTGTCCAGAAACCACATTGTTGGTTTCCCCACGAGGCGGCTCAAATTTTGTATGTGCACAATACTGCACATGCAATTGTTGTTGATCAGTTGCATTAGGGCATAGGTTGTGGGCTGTCCGGACTGACCAATACATCTGTTTAACAATATTACCTTGCTAATTAAATATTTGAGCCCCCTTGTGGGAAAACCAACAATGTGGTTTCCGAACAGGTCCGACACAAACCGGGCTGTACAAGCACAGAAAAGAGCTAGAAGCCTGAAATTTCGGATTTAAGTAGAAGAGGAATTGTACTATCCGAGTGGCGAAAACAAAGGCGCTGATCAGCTTCGCGGTTACCGCGAAGCTGATCTGCGTCTTTGTTTTTGCCTATACAGATTGTTGGTTTTCCCATGAGGCGGCTCAATTTTATGGAGAAAGTTTTCTAATTTGAAGTCCCAAAGTTCAAGCCTTTAGCAATCTTCTGCACACCCCTGTTATGTGTTGGACCCAGTCACAAAACCTAGACAGGTTTTTCTAAAACCAGATTTTCTGTTTTAAACTGCAGGTGAACAGTATATTACGACACGTTGGTGAGTTGTTACATTTCAAAAATGATGAGGAATTAGATGATTTATACAAGAAAACAGCCTGGATGTTTGATGAAAAGTACAAGAAACAGGGAGCAGCATATGAAGCATTCAAACATGCTGTCACGTAAGTTTGCCTCCATGGAGAAAATATTTTGTATATGTCTAAGTTTCAGTTCTTGACAAACTTCTAAGACTGAAGATTTATTGTAAATAGTGTTTTGTTGAGGCAGAAAAGTTAAATACAATCATGAACTTTCAAAAAGCCATCTAATTGATGTTATAAGAAGTTTGTTTTTGAGCCAGAAGCTCTTCCTTGTAACGGCGAAGCTGATCAGTGCCTTTGTTTTCGCTTCATGGATAGTACAATTCCTCTTCTTTGTAAATACGAAATTTCAAGCTACTAGCAGTCTTCTGTAGCTGCACAGACTGGTTTGTGTGGGGCCTGTTCAGAAACTATTTTGTTGGTTTTCCCATAAGGCGGCTCAAATATAATCTGTACAGCCTCAAAATCCATTTCATCTGGGTCTCTTATTTGAGCCATGTCACAAGAAAACCAGTCTTTAAAGTTTCTGACCAGATCCGACACAAACCAGCCTGTATAGTCACAGAAGAAGTTTAGAAGCTTTAAATTTTGGAGAAGAAGAGGTATTGTTCTATCCGAGAAGCGGAAATGAAGGTACTGATCAGCTGTGCAGTTACTGCACAGTTGACATGCATCTTTGTTTTCACATATGCAAAAATCCAGTTTTCTCATGACATGGCTCATTTGTCATTTGAGCCGCCCCATGGGAAAACCAACAATCTGCATAGGTGAAAACAAAGGCGCAGATCAGCTTCGCGGTAACCGCGAAGCTGATCAGTGCCTTTGTTTTCGCTACACGGATAGTACAATCCCTCCTCTACTTAAATACAAAATTTCAAGCTTCTGGCCTGTTTCTGTGCTTGTACAGGCCGGTTTGTGTCGGACCTGTTCGGAAACCATATTGTTGGTTTTCCCACGAGGCGGCTCAATTTTCTCTGCAGGAATCCTGAAATCCTTGATGAATGTGAAATTGATGAACACACAAAAGAAGTTCTCCTAGAAAACATTAAAAGAAGACTCACACCACAGTCAGTGAAAATCAGAGCAGGTATTGTTTTAGGAAAATAAAAAGGCAAAATGAAATGTGTTTCTGGTGCCCAGGATCATGGCAGGATCTACATGTAGCAAAACCTAAAGTCATGCAACAAAGTTCTAAACTAAATAGCATTAGTAAACAGAATGTCCACTTGCAGACACAAACTCACGAAGTGGCCTTTAAAGCCAGAGAAGAAGTCACGAAGTTTAAAATTTTGAATTAAAGGAATTGGTCAATGCATTAAGTGAAAATAGCTTTACTACTATCTCAACCAATTATTTTTGCTGTAGAATTCTTGGGGCTCAAGTAATTATACACTATTGTTTTTGCCTTACAGATGTAGAGGTAGCGTGTACAAATTATGAGGGTGTTGATGCAGTTAAAAGAGCATTGAAAAAAGGATTAGAATTATCAACAGAAAATATGCCTATAAAGGTAGGTGGGATTGTCTAAGAGGAAATTTTATTTGAAGTGCATTATCTTTAGATACGTTATGTGGCCACCAGCTAAGAGGGAAAACTTCATCACATTTCAGTCTTTGTTAACATTTGATGATGACCCACCGATTTATGTTACTTCTTTTGATAAAATCTCATTACACATTATAAATGTTAAGAATTCTTGCCAGGTTCACTTTGATACAAACTGTGTCAATTTTTCTCCAACAGATGTGTTTCTGTAGCAATTCTTAATATGATGTAACTGTTATTGAGAGAAAATAATTCTTGTAATAAATATCTCAAAATGCTTGATGACCTATCAAATTTTAGTCAGTTTTAAACAAAGGTTATTGGCTCTTGTAATTCACACACTGTGACAGCCTGGTGTCGGTGTTTAGAATTTTTAATATGATTGTACAATCTCTGTGCCTTCTATTCCTGCCTTATATGGTTTGTTGTTTATTTCAGATAAATTTAATAGCACCGCCATTGTATGTAGTAACCACACAGACATTAGAAAGAACAGATGGTTTAGAAGCTTTAAATAAAGCTATAGGTGCTATAAAACTCAGTATAGAAGAAGCAGGAGGCATGTTTAACATACAATTACAGGTAATATATGAACTACATGTATACTTACTGTCAGTTAATCAGGCTCAATTAACACACGACAATATTTGATTCATTCTGAAAAGAAAACTGCGGGGTGCTTCAGCATTCAGTTTCATGGCAAAGGATGCCATCCATCATTGCTATTGAAAACGGTGCTCATCACAGCCGAAAAGATTATAGGCAGTCCTAGACAAATGTCAGAAGCTTCCATTGAAATGTAAAAGGAAATGCAGAATTTGGGTACCAGTACTACCTAAAAGTAAGGTCCTCAATTGCGGCAGTCGATGGAAAAATTTAAACCAGTTTGGTGGCGTTTTAACTGCAGGTGTTAGATGCATGAGAAAACATGATGACTTGTGAAAATATGGCTTTCTAGTTCTCAAAAATATTAAAAATCACAAATTGCTTGTGTTGCACATGCACCATAGTTTCAGGGTTAGTGGAACTGTTGAAAGTCTCTAAATCACTTTGCTGTTGTCTGTTGACCAGAATTTGAATGAAGCTACAATTTTTGGAAGAAATTTTATATTTTTCAAATATCGAAATTTTAGTGATGGTAACTTTTCATTGACACTAAGTATATTTTATGCCAGTATATCATGAATGTACAGCTCTTTTAGCATATGCGCCGTGTCATGATGAAAACCAGACGTCCACCTGCGCAGATCAGCATTGCAGTAAATGCGAAGCTGATCAGTGCCTTTGTTTTCACTACACAAATAGTAAAATTAGTCTTCTTAATCCAAAATTTCAAGCTTCTAGCCATCTTCTGTGGCTGCACAGGCCAGTTTATGTGAGACCTGGTCGGAAACCCCAAAGACAGGTTTTCTTCCATCGTGGCTCAAGTATCCTGCATGACATAGTGGTAAAGTGACTTGCCTGGTAAACTAGGGGTCTTTTGTTCGACCCTCAGCTTCCCCAGTCTGTTGGATGAGACTTTAATCTGATGTTCTGTCTCCATATGACCATTGCTTTGAGTGGATCGTAAAACATGAAATCACCAAACCAATCCAACCAAGATCTTAAGAATATGACACTTATTACTGTCCATAAAAAATTACTTTATCAGTGGGGTCTTATCTTGAAACAAAATGGCAAAGGTAGTCCATTTCGAAACACAATTTGCTTCTGTTGGGTCTTTTCAGTCTCCTTCATGTTCTAATGTGTAATAAAATAGACCTATATAAACATGATAAAACATTGTTTGCTATTTTCAGCCTAAGGTTGTATCAGACCAGGACGAGGTCGAATTAGCCAAACAACTACAGCAGTTAGAGGACGAGAACCGCGAGGTCAGCGGTGACGAGGATGAAGATGAAGACGACTTTGGAACTGGGAAACATGATAGCGGCGACGACGATGGTGACGGGGATGCAGATGGCGACGATGTTGCGTGATAGACACCAGGACTTTGAAAATGGCTCATCTCATTATGCATTTAGGTCATAAGGGTTTTGAAGGTCTTAATTCTGAATTTCAGATGAATTTGATAATACTGGTATAAAGTAGTGGAACTCCAAACTTTGTTTATATAATATTAACTTTACATTTAAAAATATAATAAGACAAAGCATTTTGTTATTAAACTGACATTCCACAGACCACTGATGAAATGCAAAAATTATGTTTGTCTGTAGTTTCCTGTTAAAGGTTATGAAATAAACTTTTCCAAACTCAACTGAGCATGAAATTTATCTTGTTCATAAATGTTAAAATTACAACAATGTATTTGATCATGGCCACGCTTTAACCCACATAAAATGGAGGTTTTGTAGTACTGGGGCATGCAAATAAGTGCTATGGTAAAGGAAGTTGGAAACATGAAAATATTTATAATTTGTCTTAAATTTGGAACATGATCTACAAATGTTTTGTCATAGTGAAAATAAAAATAACTGTTGTCTGGGGAGCATTATCTAATGGTAGAGTGTAACACTCGAAATCAAGATCCCTACTTGCACTCACTTGTGTCCTTGAGCAAGACATAAACTTCCCAAAGTACTGTTAAATGCCAAGGAAGTGGTATCTATGACCTGAAATGACTAAAAAGTGTTGACTGGGATATTAAATCACAATTCAAGCAGTCGAACACTGAATTACAGCCCCTTTCACTCGAGTTTGCCGTTTGAGCATTTGCATCACACAAGAAGACCATGTGTTCCGAAGATCTGAGTTTCTTTTCATGTTGTCAACAAAGACATCTGGATTGATTGATCTGCTGATTTGAGTGACACTTTCAAACTAAATGACCTTTAAAACGGCAAACTCAGTGAAATTTTTAACTTACTATGTGGAATTTTTGCCATGTAGATACTGATCAGGTAACTGCTTAAATTGATAAAATTCTGCATTTGTCTCTATCCTGTTACAAATGTGTGTTCTTAATATGCATTGTATATGTTGTGCAAAGAATTTTGAAATAAAAATGTGCTTTAACCAAACAATTACAATGTTTTATATCAGAAGAGGTGACATCATTACCTAAAGATAAATGCTGAATAGATTTTAAGAACACCTGGCACCTGGGACAATGTTTCAGTTCTAAAATAGAATAAAAAGTTACCAGATTTACAAACAAACGGCAAACTCGAGTGAACAAATTTTATTGACTTAAATGAAAGGGGCTGTATCACATCATCGGTGTATATGTCAATCCAATTGATTTACATTGTAAAAGCACGGATAAATATAGAGTTTGTGATCTGTTTTCTTAAGAAATCTATATACAATTTTATTCATGACTTATTTCTGGGTTTGTTAAAAGTATTGGACTATCTCTCAAGCAAAAACAAACTGATAAGAAGCCCAGTTAGTGAACAGACAATCTGTGCCTTCATTTTGACATACACTGTATACAGAAATAACAGAAGCTCCAATTCATTTACAGATCTTTTTATGTGGTATCTCTTTGATCTGGCATTTGGATCGCTCATGTCATATGCATCTTGTACATGTATATTTATATATGATAAAGATTGTCACATGAAAAAAAAATGTAAAAATAAATGTGAAAAGAAAAACCATAAAGCATTATTTATTCATGCTGTCCTTAAAGAATCATTGACTATTTCCATTTACAAATGCCTACGGTTTTAAGAAAAAACAAAAGTTTGTCATTGTTCTCTTGATTCACATGTTAGCTTCCCTGAATAAGGGGCTGTGTGATAGAAGAATTTATTATTTCGTTTCTGATGACCCAGGATGCATATTTTAAGCTGGAACAATTATTTTTGTTATGGAATATATAGAAATCAGAAAAAAGTTTTATAAAGTGTTGTTTTCTCCCCCGAGAGCCAACAAAAGCTTTTGCCTACAAATGTGTTGCCATTATCCAAACAATATATGAAAGTGGCGTGCTGGCTCTAGGGGGGGAACAATTCACGCCCTGTTACCTACAAAGTTGTTAATTATGTTTGTTGTTCATCAGTCATGAAGACCTGGTTTTCAGTTCAACACTGTAACAAACAGCCACAAGATAGATTTCCAAGGGTGGTCGAGTGGGCACCTGCCGGTTGGAACCTAAAGAAATAGATGGGCTGCTTGCACCGTCAAGCTAAGCTTCTACGCTGCTGAATGACCATCTGATTACTGGCTAACGGCTGAAGTCTGAGCCTGCCCAGGAAAAGTGGTTCAAGTCAAACCAACCATACATATAAGCCTTGTAGGTTTAGTTGACTGGTTATATTTGAAGCATTTTGTGGATGTCATGACGTCCTAATTATGTCTCCCCCCGACAGGGTCGGGAGACATATTGTTTTTCCCCGTGCGTCTGTCTGTCTGTCTGTCTGTCTGTCTGTCCGTCACAAATCGTGTCCGCTCTATAACTTGAAAACCGTTAAAGATTTTTCAATGAAACTTGGTACACTTGTAAACCACGATGAGACGATGTGTCATGCACAAGAACCATAACTCTAGCTTGAGTATTTTTGGAGTTATTTCCCTTTGATTATTTTCGATACAATATCGTGCCCGCTGTATAACTTGAAAACCATTAAAGATTTTTCAATGAAACTTGGTACACTTGTAGACCACGACGAGACGATGTGTCATGCATAAGAACCATAACTCTGGCTTGAGTATTTTTGGAGTTATTTCCCTTTGATTATTTTCGATACAATTTCGTGTCCGCTGTATAACTTGAAAATCGTTTAAGATTTTTCAATGAAACGTGGTACACTTATTGAGCATGATCAGACGATGTGTCATGCACAAGAACCATAACTCTGGCTTGAGTATTTTATGAGTTATTTCCCTTTGATTATTTTCCATACAATTTCGTGTCCCCTTTATAACTCGAAAATCGTAAGAGTTATTTCAATGAAACTTGGTACACTTATAAAGCACGATGAGATTACGTGTCGTGCTAAAGAACCATAACTCTTGCTTGCATATCTATGGAGTAATTTCCCTTTGATTATTTTCCATACAATTTCGTGTCCACCCTATAACTTGAAAACCATTAGAGAAATTTCAGTGAAACTTGGTACATTTATAAAGCATGATGAGACGATGTGTCATGCACAAGAATTATAACTCTTGCTTTCATATCTTTGGAGTTATTTCCCTTTGATAAATTTTCCATACAATTTCATGTCCACTCTATAACTTGAAAACCATAAGAAATATTTCAATGAAACTTGGTACACTTATAAAGCATGATGAGATGATGTGTCATGCTAAAGAACCATAACTCTTGCTTGCATATCTTTGGAGTTATTTCCCTTTGATTATTTTTCATTCAATTTCGTGTCTGCTCTATAACTCAAAAACCATTAGAGATTTTTCAATGAATAAATATTGCGATCGTTTCATCGAATAGATCGAAATAATTGTCTATGCGACACGAGAGCGCGACTAATTCGCTGTAGTATACTGGAGGTTATGCACGGGCGATTCAGTGAGTAAGCGGTTTACTGTGATTTTGAAGTTCAGTTTCTAGGGCACTCTCTCGAAGTGAACAGCTTTGTACCAAAATTTGTATAGATATGATGATCTTAAGGTGCTAGATTGCCACCTTCCCTCTAGGAATATACTGCAAGGCACGTAATCTACAGCTTTTTTAACCGAAACGCTAGCAAAAAATAAGGGCTGGTTGAGGTATGTTTTTGCTGGGCGGCGGGTATTCTGTACGGGGTCGAGATCATCCACAGTAGACCTCCGAAAGTGACCCAGCGATTGTCCGATACTTAAGCTCGTCACACTTAACTTGTTTTTTCAAATTTATCCTTCAAGCGCATAAAACCCACTGCTGGGAATCACGTGATACGCAATGTTTATGATATGTGCAAATTGTAAACAAGAAGCCGCCATTTTCCACCGGGTCTAGGTAAGTCTATCGAGTTTTCTTTCAAATGCTGAGGGATAATGATGGATGAATATGCCCAGTCCATGCAGATACATCAGATTTATTTAACTATGTGCGAGCTAATCTTTCAAAGTGTTTTGTTTGTGTAAACACCTCATTCCCATCATCAAAATTGTTTGTTGCCATGTACACCAAATATTTATTTTGGGCCTTATTCATTCTTCCAGCAACAATGCGTCCTTTCTTAGAGGTAAAATAACATTTTTTTCAAAGGACAATTACCTCCATTTTACAGAAATATGCTAAGTGCCACATGAAAAAAGATAATCAACATCATTGACATTGCATCCCTATACACATGCAATGTGGATTGATACCCTCCACACTAAAACAAAAGTCATCATGTTTTTATTCTTTCGTCGATAAATGTATTGATTGCTAATGCACCAGTCCTTTGTAACCATTACCCCCCCCCCCTTCACACATACCTACGGTGAAGGGTGGGGGATAACCGGGCTTAAGTGCAGAGCAATTACTTGTCGAGTGTATCCGCAGTGCAGGGGGAATCACGAGGTTTGTTATGCATTAGGATCCTTACTCCAGGGCAATTTTCTATTCCTAAGGTGAGGCCAAAGAGCAAAGTTTTGAACCCCCAGTTTGCCCCCTGTGTGTGAGGCTTATAGCAGGGCCTGAAAGCAGAAATGCCACAATCACCGCCCTTCCCCGTAGGTGGATGAGCAGTGGTTACAAATGACTTGTGCATAATTGCAGCTAAAATATGATCAAAAAAAAAAAAAAAAAAAAAAAAACATTTTCGGTTTTGTTCAATATTGAGAACGAATCTTTGAATGCTTTCCTGGCTTTATTATGTATCAGCAGTCATACATTAGCGTATAACCCAAACGCGCGTCTGGCGTATGAATACTCTCAACATGCTTTAGATTTTGGACGTATAAAAATAATTTATTCCTTTAACACGCTTTAGCAGTCACACATTAGCGCCTGACTGAGACGTGTGCCGGACGTACAAAAATCTCAAAGTGTTGAAGTACGTTTGTGTTACTTCCCAGACGTGCTAAGCATGTGCTACAGGCGCACAGCAAACGTTCAACGCGCGTCTCACAAACGCTTAGGGCACGCTACGGAAGCAATATCTCATAAAATCTGAAAACGCATGTGGCGCACACTAGCGTGCATAACACGTGCGCCAAATGCGTTCATAGCGTATTCAACGCGCCTGTAACGCGCATGGAACTTATTCGAAACGTAAAAGACATTCGCACAAGACACGCCCAGCTTCTGGAAAAATTTTAAGCATGATTAAACACAAACGTGCCTGGAGAGCGCACCGTCCTTTAGCGACGTATATCAACGTACACCCAGCGTACACCAAGCGTACACCAAAAACGCACATGTAGCGCGTTTCTAATGTGTCTCCGACGTGCTCCTGACGTAGGTTGAATCATTCAAAGTTTACATTTTTGTCAACACGCCCGGCGCGCGTTGGCTTATTCTGCTATTTTAAACACTAGCGTATAATCCAAACGCGCGCCGGGCGTGTCGACAAAAATGTAAAATTCAAAAAACGCCAGGAGCACGTTGGAGACACGTTAGAAGCGCGTTAAACGCGCGTTTTTTACTCTTGGTGTACGCTTGTTGCACGTAGATATACGTCGCTGTTAGTCGCTGCGAGCTCAAGGCGCGTTTGCCCCCCCCCCCCCCCCAAAAAAAAAAAAATCAAACATGCTTAAAAACTTTCTAGAAGTTCGGTGTGTCCCGGGTGTGTGTCTTATACGTTTCGAATAAGTTCCATGCGCGTAACATGCAAATTAAGCATGACCTGAAACAGACAAGCTACTTTCAAACTAGATGCACTGCGACAGGTAAAATGTAGGTTTGTCGGACACGCACATTTAACATATCGCAAATTTTACACCCATGTACACCACATTAATTTTGAGAAATGTGACATTAATTGTGCGTATGCCAGTTTCGATAAGTTTTTGGGTATCATGTATGCTCCAATTTAATACGTTTTTATCATTGTCGTGTGAAGAATTTGTACGTATTCATCACATCTGTGAAGAACTTTTTTTTTAATATATAAAAACGGTACCAAGATTCACGTGTGTAATTTTGACATGTGAAGAATTGGTGCGTATTCTGCAAACTTTCTGTCAAAAACTGTTGAATTAAACTGTGCGTATGTTCATTTTCTGGGGCACATGGCGCTCTTGACGGTAGAAAAGTCTATGCTTTTACATGTCAAAAGTGAGTATAAAAAGGTAAGGAGAAGTTTTTGATATGTGTAAAAAGCTAACTGATACTTTTTGCATACTTTTTGCATTAATTTAGAAGCGTGTGAACTTGTCTTTGAGAGACTCTAAAAACTGGTTTAAGACCCCCAGCATTTTTTTGTATTACTGATTGTTCCAAGGCGATACTTCTGTTGTGGTTCTATTTGTTTTATGTTTTGGGAGTCGAATCTTCGTGCTGTTTGAACCTTATGTACGTTTTCATAGTTTTGGTTAAGTTCGGGTTACTGTTTTGCACTTATTGGGAAATAGCTGCTCATTCGGCTTAAAGGGAAACATAATTATTAAACTCCCGCATATGATTTTCATGAAACTTCACATGCTTCAAGATAATTGTATCCTTGGACTAAAATCGAAATAAAAGTGGGATGTCACTGGCCTCGTTTCCATGGTATCAGAACTTTTTTAATGTTTCTCGTGCATTTCAGAAAATCGCGTTCGTAGCGGACATGTGTTTTAATATATGTGTTATTTTTGCATAAACACTTTAGACATACGATCAGTGTTATTTTCTTAAATTTTGATACTATTTGCTTTTAAACTGAGGAGATTACAAGCAAAATTAACTTTCCCGCCATGTTTTCAAACCTGGAAAAACTATGTATTTTTGCGATATCTCCTAAACTACGCAACCAATAGATATGAAACGCTGTAACCATTCAAAAGTTGAAATAAAAAGTGGGGGTCATCGAATTGCGTTGGAGGATTTAGAGAAAACCCGTTCAATATTCCCGCCTTTTTCGTTTTAATTTCAAACGTTGCACTGACGTCGCGTATATTAATGCGACGTCATCAACAGCGAAATAACCGTTTTCACGTGTAATTAACCTTATACACGAATTAGGGTATATCAATTGTTGCATATCTAATTTAAAATAAAAATGAACAATATGTTTACCCGCTTTAGGACTTAATTATGCAGAAACAAACAAAATAAGATTCTACAGCTTGCAACGTCATTGGAAAATCAAAACAAAATGACGCTAAGAGCTATGCATGCACTAAACGCCGACATTGCGCAAATAGGAATTTCATTATGATTGCGCCTTTTCCTGATCATTACCCACTTGAATCGTTCTAATTTGATCGCTCTTGATCGGTACAGCTAATAAAAGTTAGCCTAAAACTTTTCATGGCTTATACGGTTTAGCTCCAGTATGATTATTATTAATTATGCATATTTAAGTAGAACTTTATGGGCTTAATGAATATCCAAGATGGCCGCATCTTTTAACAGAAATTAATGTATATTCAAACCAACACAACTTTCTCAATATCCATCTGATTTTAATAAAACTTGTACCAAATTGTTAAGAGAGGCACCTACTTTCATTTAAGATGCATTGTGTTTTAACCTTGCCTTTCCCTTTAAGAGTCCATGTTTGAACAAAATGAGAATAAAAGATGCAAAGAGTGTATGTCTGGTGTCGTTGAAGTGTACTCAAAAGATTCTAAACATCTAAAGCAAATACCAAAGTGAGGGTAAAAAAGGTGCAATTTTAAAGTGACTTAACATATGACCCCCACCTGGTTGATGGCTAATTTTTGAAGCACAGTTTTTGCCCATTGTTCAAAAGTGTGATCGAATAGCATATCTATGAAATGGAATCCATAAAATTTTGTTAATTCTTATGAGCTTTATGGAAAATTGGTTAATGGCATCATTACGTTTCTAATTTTGTCGGGTATAGTAAATAAAGAAATGGAGAAAGAAAAAGGTATTCAACATGAAACATTTAAAAGACTATTGATGGATATGAGTGGTAAAGAGTCACACAGTTTGTATGATCTACTACTTTCTGAACTAGCGATAACATGGCTATGTCCGTCATTGTATTTGGACCTAATCAATTTTAGAGAGCCAAAATTCATCTACTTAAAATTTAATATTAAACTGACAGAAAATAAGAACATAATTTGTTTGTGTGGAAGGAATCAATTTGGTTTGCTGTGTACATGGTATCTAGCAAAGTAATCTGCTCGTAAAATTGCAGAATTTGGTTTTATCCGTTATGAAAAAAACTGCCCACGTTTTTATAATACCACAGCAGTATGTAATGAATTTCAATGTAATGATTAACATTTAATATTTAAGATATTGAAGGAAATAAAGCTTATGTGTGTAGGGTAACAGCGTATTTTAAGTGAATTTTTGAAGTGTTTGAAACACTGGCCAGGTGAAATGCCACAAACAATGGCTCAAATTCTTCCAAATAGGGTTGTCCATGGAATGCACTAGGTGGCATAAAAATCAACAGGAGTATCTTGAAGTTATTTGGAAAGAAAACAAAACTGATGACGTCATTTGTTTACATTTTGGTGTATATGGAAACATTTGCGGTCACATGATTCCCAGCAGTGAAAACCGCATATTTATTTTACGTAACAAACAATCCGTCAGTGCTGTCACTTTCTCATGTTCACTGTTCACTTCACAATAAAGTGCGCCACATTGCATCAAATGTGTTGTTTTGATTTGTTGCCGAAGTGAAGAATAGACACATGGTACACTTATAAAGCATGAGGCACAAGAATCATTACTCTTGCTTTCATATCTTTGGAGTTATTTCCCTTTGATTATTTTCCAAACACTTTCGTGCCCCCTCTATAACTTGAAAACTGTAAGAGATATTTCAATGAAACTTGGTACACTTATAAAACAGAATTACAGGATATGTGATGCACAAGAACTATATAACTCTTGCTTGCATATTTTGGACATGCACGTGTAAAGGGGGGAGACATCAGTTTTCACATAGAAAACAAATTCTAGTTTTGGATAAAAGTCCCATAAAATGGAGGCAAAGTCTCCACATGACCATAGCTATTGACTGGGACGTTAAGCATTAATTCAATCAAAATTTATTACACCCTCATTATGCGCAGCATCGGTCTCAGAATCGAGAGGTCCTGGGTTCGAACTCCATTAACACTGGGTTGTGTTATTAAGCAAACTAAATGATTTGCTTCACATAGTACCAGGAAGCGGTGCATCCTTCTAGCCATGTCTGAAAATGTTGACTGGGACGATACAGTAGCAAACTGACAAGCAATGATTATACATGTATTTTATACTGAATTGTGGAGATAGGTAGCCGTCACGGTGTTAGATACAACAGGACATGTGTACCGTATATATCTGTTATGCAACATTGGCCATGACTATCTTGTAAGAATTTATCATAGAGTTTGGGCCAGAGTAATTATATTTTGCATGTAAAATAATGCCAAAAGAAAAATCCTTCGTAATAACTCATGTTTCAAGTCACATGCAGGTTTAAAAAAAAATAGGAGTTTGAGTTGATTCCAGACAGGAAACATCAGTGTGTAACACTTTCATTTATACTTTTATAATAAATATGGTAATCAGTACAAATGGAATACAGGTACCTCCCAAATGTTTTCCTTATTACATTTCAAATTGTAAAGACATTAAACAGTTTTGGTGATTTTTCTTGATTCCTGCATTTGTCTGTCGGTTAAACACTCTAAAATAGAAACATTAGTGATAAACATTGTGAGCATGCAGTAAAAACCTCAAAATTTCGATCTTTAGTTTCCCCACCCCCTCTGGAAATTAGATTTCTACCAAATTATGAAAAAATATGCAAATATCTTAGCACGAATATCTTCACAAGACATGGACGTATTGTCCTAAACAAAAAGGTTTAGCACCAGGAGCTTAATAACAGTGTTCTGGGCTGCAAACGTATAGGCATATACAGGCCAAATAGTCAATCCTCCTTATGGCTGTTCAGTCAGAAAATGTCCATTATGTGTTTTAACTGTATTTTATCATATGACGCCGCTGTTTTCCAGTGGATAACGTCATCTCATAAAATTCGTATGACCACACCTGTAATAACACTTTTGCGGGAAAACGTAACGTCATTGACGACGTCCGTAACAACAATGTAAATTTTCATTGGAAATATGTCCACTTTAAAAGCGATAAAACCTATTTTAGAAGTCACAT
Organism: Rugalucina vietnamica; assembly: GCA_964017185.1. Classification (NCBI taxonomy): domain Eukaryota; kingdom Metazoa; phylum Mollusca; class Bivalvia; order Lucinida; family Lucinidae; genus Rugalucina; species Rugalucina vietnamica. Next base: position 7,563,421 of record OZ024873.1, read on the forward strand.
GATAAAACGAATCTTACACTCGTGGTCATTCATATGAAATTTCATATGAAATGACCACTCGTGTAAGATCCTCTATATCATGATTAAATGTTTTCGAAAAAAAAAAAAGAAACATCAATTATGCCCATGTGAGAGTTGAAATTATCGGAGGGTGATAGTATACTTACCATGCTTACAACACGTAAAAATTCAACTGTAACGTATGTATTTGACTTTGTAGTAACATTTCTTGTAGATATGTCTTGCAGACAGCTCGTGGCATGTGATGAAATGAGAAAACGTCAATTTATTGACAAAATTGACGTCAAAACATCAAAAACCATGAAAAAAGCAAATTGTGACATAAACATTGGGTAGAAGGTAAAGATGCCAAATGTTGTGCATGCTTGGTAATCTGACATGGCGTCATTGCATACTTGGGTTTCATCCCATGTTACTTTGAGTACACGGAATGCAAAAAAGTTCAATGATGAATGATGAGCAATTAACGTCATTTAATCAGTGTAGGCCTTTTGTGCTTGTACGGTATTAATCGAACTGAGAGGCATGCTTTTCAAGCAACAGTGACGCCATCCAGGTTTTGCGCAGGCTCTGGAAAATGGTTGAAAAAAAATTCAATGCATGGAAAAGTCATGGAATCTGAAAAATGTTGAAGTATGGAAAAATCATGGTATTTTGTTATGAGATGCGTCATTTTGGATGTGATAAGCACTCATTGTTTTTCTCGCTTGCTTCGCTCGCCTGACAAGTGTAGATAAATAAATTTCTGATTTTAAACACGGCATTCTAATTAATTTTTCTTCATTAGGATATAAATTAATACTTAGTTAATTTTGCAATGAAATTATCTTTGCTTGCCTTTTATACAATGTTATATGACAAAAAATGAATAAATGAACAGAAAGAATAGTCCTGGAAATTTAACTCCAATCATTGAATTATCATGGAAAAGTGGAAATTTACATGGAATTTTACTTGAGCCGCATCGTGAGAAAACCAGATTTTTGCCTAGGCGAAAACAAAGGCGCAGATCAGCTTCGCGGTAACCGCGAAGCTGATCAGCGCCTTTGTTTTCGCTACTCGGATAGCACAATTCCTCTTCTACTTAAATCCGAAATTTCAAGCTTCTAGCTCTTTTCTGAGCTTGTACAGGCCGGTTTGTGTCGGACCTGGTCGGAAACCCCGAAGACCGGTTTTCTCGCGTCGAGGCTCACTTAATATGTGGGAAGCCTGCTTATCCTTGCTATTCCCAGGTCAAGCCTGAACAAGACAAGTATTCATGGAGGGAAAAGTAATGTGGCATTATGCTATAAATACTGTAAATTCGGAAATTTTTGCATGGCTTTTATTTTGCGAATTTTTTTTCAAGTCATTTGCAAGGTCTCAATTTTGCGAATGACTGTTGGCGTAGTCTTTACAGCTTTACAGAGATTCTTTATTAGCGAGAACATTGATATCAGGAGGCATCGAAGTGGCAAAAATTAAGTTTTCACGAACATTGCAAATTTATAACCCGAGAGTTTATGAAATTAGTAGTGGTTGCATATATGCTATATACATGCTTTTCCACTTACGGGATTCGCTATTGCTTGGCACTGCTTACATTACACTAAATTATCTCAGCACTGGGGGTTCAAACTTGACGAGGGACACATGGTTCTGGTATGCTCCTTTTTAGCTCGCCTGAAGGCTCAAAAGGTGAGCTTATAGGATGGCCATGCTCCTGTGTCCGTCGTCCGTCAACAATTTCAAAGATCTCTGAAACCGCTTTGCCAATCAAAGCCAAACTTCATGTGCAGCATCCTTCGGAAGTGGGCACGAAAGTTTGTATAAATGGTCCAGGTCACATGACTAAGATGGCCACCATGGCTATAAATAGCAAAAACCTTTAAAAATCTCCAGAATTAGAAGGCCTATGATTTTGAAACTTGGCATGAAGCATCATGGAGAGGAGCTCTACAAAGTATATATAAATCATGACCCTGTGATGACCTTGACCTATTTTATGGCAAGGTCAACATAGGTAGCCCATGCATTTGAATGGGGGAAATTGTTAAAATGACATTTGAAAGGAAAAACTTTAAGGAAATGGGCAAATGTACTGAAGATTTATGATTCTGAAAAATTTTTGTCCCCAGGGGTTGGTCTGCCCCCACCCCGGGGAAGTATACATTACTTACTTACTGGAGATAGACGTCAAGCTAGGCATTTCTACTTAGCTAAGCAATTCTGCTTCTTAGACGCCGGCTGTCTAGTGGTGGGGGAAAGCCAGGGCAGTTCTCGACGTTCGGTCGGGAAATACCCTGTGAAACCACCGCGCCCGGAAGGTGACAGTCAAACCATTGGTACATACCAATGCAGGAACCATTGATAGTTTTTTTTCAATAATTGATAGGTTTTACTGGCGTCGCCAGTGGGATTCGAACCTGCACGGCAGAGGTACATAGCTAGTCAGAAGCCAAACACGCTACCGACTGAGCTATCCGGGCGCCCCAAAGCTATCCGGGCGCCCCTGAGCTATCCGGGCGCCCCTGAGCTATCCGTCTATTACCATAATATTCAAAGATCTTCTCTGAAACTGCTGGGCCAATGAAAGCCAATATGGACTTCTAGAAAACTTTAATGCGTGACGCGCACGGGAACGTGGACGACTGGGGTGACCGCAATAGCTCTATGCACTTCGTGCAGTCGAGCTAAAAAAAAATTGTTAATTTCACTTGTACGCTCTTGGCAATTAATCAAGATACCAGAACCCATATCTTAACAAGCATTCATACTTGGACCATAGATACCATGTAGGGTTAGCTTTCATTCCATGGCATCGGGCCCCTGGGTCCAGGCGAGGGGGTAGGGTCGGCTTTCATTCCATGGCATCGGATCCCTGGGTCCATGCCAGGGGGTGGGGCTAGAGGTTAAAATCTAGCACACCATTAATAATAATGGCTTTTCTGTGATATAGTATTCTAGAAGTCTATATATCTTGAAAACCTTTTATCAGGGGGCTTTCATTCTCGGACCATAGGTACTCTGTAGGATTGAGTTTCATTTCATGGCATCGGATCTCTGGGTCGATGCCTTGGGGGTGAGGTTAGAGGTTAAAAACTAGAACACTGTAAAAATAGATGTACTGCTGTGTAACTTTTACAAGGACTCCATATCTTGACAACAACTTATCACTAAGCATTCATACTTCATACACTTTAGGTTCCATGACATCGGACCTCTGGGTCAGAGTCAGGGGGGTGGGGCTAGAGGTCAAAATCTAGAACTCCCTGAATTGTTTTTCTTTTTATTTCTTAATAGAAACAACTTTGGAAGACGGTTGGTCATTCATCTTTTGACTTTGCGACACTGACTTGTGTGTCATGACGGTAAGGGTCGGTTGACCTATTTCCATGGTTCAGTGATTTTGCCTTATATCTTGACACTCAATATATTTTCTTACTTCTTTCAGATTATGAGTGAATATAACCAAGCCTTTGACCCCAATATACTTATAGGTCACTGTGACCTAATTTCACGGTTCAGTGATTTTGCCTTATATCTCGGCACTCATTTGGTTTATGAACAAACTTCTTTCACACTATGTTTGCGTGTGACAAGACCTTTGACCCTAAAGTAGTCCTAGGTCATTATGACCTAACTTCACGGTTCAGTGATTTTGCCTTATATCTTGGCACTCAATTGGTATATGAACATACTATTTTCACGATATGTTTGCGTATGACAAGGCCTTTGACCCTGAAGTATTTCTAGGTCACTATGACCTAATTTCATGGTTCAGTGATTTTGCTTTATATCTCGATACTCAATTGGTATTTTTTCTTACTTCTTTCAGATTATGAATGAGTATGACCAGACCTTTAACCCAAACGTACTTATAGGTCACTATGACCTAATTTCAAGGTTCAGTGATTTTGCCGTATATCTCGGCACTCAATTGGTTTATGAACAAACTTCTTTCACACCATGTTTGCGTATAACAAGACCTTTGATCCTAAAGTAGTCATTATGTCTCCCCCCCGACAGGGTCGGGAGACATATTGTTTTTCCCCGTGCGACTGTCTGTCTGTCTGTACGTCTGTCTATCACAAATCGTGTCCGCTCTATAACTTGAAAACCATTAAAGATTTTTTAGTGAAACTTGGTACACTTGTAAACCACGACGAGACGATGTGTCATGCACAAGAACCATAACTCTAGCTTGAGTATTTTTGGAGTTATTTCCCTTTGATTATTTTCGATACAATTTCGTGTCCGCTGTATAACTTGAAAACCGTTAAAGATTTTTCAATGAAACTTGGTACACTTGTAGACCACGATGAGACGATGTGTCATGCACAAGAACCATAACTCTGGCTTGAGTATTTTTGGAGTTATTTCCATTTGATTATTTTCGATACAATTTCGTGTCCGCTGTATAACTTGAAAACCGTTTAAGATTTTTCAATAAAACTTAGTACACTTATTGAGCATGATCAGACGATGTGTCATGCACAAGAACCATAACTATGGCTTGAGTATTTTATGAGTTATTGCCCTTTGATTATTTTCCATACAATTTCGTGTCCGCTCTATAACTCGAAAATCGTAAGAGTTATTTCTATGAAACTTGGTACACTTATAAAGCACGATGAGATAACGTGTCGTGCTAAAGAACCATAACTCTTGCTTGCATATCTTTGGAGTAATTTCCCTTTGATTATTTTCCATACAATTTCGAGTCCACCCAATAACTTGAAAACCGTAAGAGAAATTTCAGTGAAACTTGGTACACTTATAAAGCACGATGAGACGATGTGTCATGCACAAGAATTATAACTCTTGCTTTCATATCTTTGTAGTTATTTCCCTTTGATTATTTTTTCATACAATTTCATGTCCACTCTATAACTTGAAAACCATAAGAAATATTTCAATGAAACTTGGTACACTTATAAAGCACGATGAGATGGTGTGTCATGCTAAAGAACCATAACTCTTGCTTGCATATCTTTGGAGTTATTTCCCTTTGATTATTTTTCATACAATTTTGTGTCTGCTCTATAACTAAAAAACCATTAGAGATTTTTCAATGAAACATGGTACACTTATAAAGCATGATGCACAAGAATCATTACTCTTGCTTTCATATCTTTGGAGTTATTTCCCTTTGATTATTTTCCATACAATTTCGTGCCCGCTCTATAACTTGAAAACTGTAAGAGATATTTCAATGGAACTTGGTACACTTATAAAACAGAATGACAGGATATGTGATGCACAAGAACTATAACTCTTGCTTGCATATTTTGGACATGCACGTAGAAAGGGGGGAGACATCAGTTTTCACATAGAAAACAAATTCTAGTTATTACCTAATTTCACGGTTCAGTGATTTTCCCTTATATCTCGGCACTCAGTTGGTATATGAACATACTTCTTTCACGATATGTTTGCCTATGACAAGACCTTTGACCGTAAAGTATTCTTTGGTCACTGTGACCTAATTTCATGGTTCAGTGACTTTGCCTTATATCTCGACACTCAGTTGGTATTTTTTCATACTTCTTTCTGATTATGAATGAGTAGGACCAGACCTTTAACCCAAACATACTTATAGGTCACTATGACCTAATTTCATGGTTCAGTAATTTTGCTTTGTATCCCAACACTCAGTGGGTATATGATCATATTTCTTTCACATTATGAGTAAGTATGACTAGACCTTTGACCCTGAAGTACGTATAAGTCAGTGTGACCTTATTTTACGGTTCAGTGATTTTGCCTTGTATCTTGGCACTCGGTAGATAAACATACATCGTCGGGCAGCTTACTCTATCTGTGAGTCCTTGTTTTTGATTCATCAGGATGTTTATCATGATTTATTTGTTTGTTCTTGATGATTCATTGACTAGTTAGAGATTCACCACGAGGACCGAAGAACTTACTAAATGTTATGAACCACTGCAGAAGCTGAGGGTGAAGTTAGGATCCTGTAAAACCGGTTTAAACCCGCCAGTAACTTTGTGTTACTGATCGTTCCAAGGCGATACTTCTGTGGTGGTTCTTTTTGTTTTATGTCTTGGTGTTTAATTTTTTTTTTTTTGTGCTGTTGGCGCCTTATGTATGTTTTCATATTTTTAATTAAGTTAAGGTAACTGAGTGGCCACCTATTGGGAAAATAGCTGCTCATTCGGCTTACGATATGTTTCATGGTATAAGTGCCTGATTGTTAGTTTGGTTCTTTCCCACCTCGGTTTTTGGAGTGAGAATCTCTTTCTGATTGCGCCTATGAGTGAGACCTTTAAATCTTAGGTAGCTATAGTTAAATTTCATGGTTCAGTGATTTTGCCTTATTGCATCAAGGCAAATAGATGTATGAGCATAATGCTTTGGGCTACAGGTCGGGTTTGGCCTTATGTTTGACAAAGGTCAGAAGCAGTCGAGCCGTACGTCTGCTGTAGAAAGGACGTACGAACGTAAAGCAATAAATCGAACAAACGAGAATTCCTTTTTAGCAGTAAAACGCAAGTCTACGTCAAGGGATTTTCGAGGTCTTTATTCACCATTTTGATGTCATTTTGAAAAGGTACACGTAGGCAATGATCAGGAAAAGGCGCAATTAGAGAGAAATTACCACTGCAAAAACCGAGGTGAGAAAACAATTAATTGACAATTAGGTACTTATACTTAGATAAGTAGCAAGGCGTCTGTGAGTCCTCATGGTGGTTATCATGATTTGTTGTCCTTGGTGATTCATTGACTAGTTAGAGATTCATAACGAGGACCGAACAAGTAACTGTGTTGTGAACCACAGCAGAAACGGAGGGTGAGGTTATGGCCATGTAAAACTAGTTTAAGCCCGCCAGTAATTTTGTATTATTGATCGTTCCAAGGCGATACTTCTGTTGTGGTTCTTATTGTTTTATGTCTTGGTGCTGAACTTTTGTGCTGTTGGCGCCTTATGTGCGTTTTCATATTTTAGTTATGTTTAAGTAACTGAGTGGCCGCCTGTTGGGAAATAGTTGCTAACTCGTCTTACACTGTGTTTTCTTAGTACAAGTATCTAACTGTCAATTTAGTTTTTCCCACTTCGGGTTTTGGACTGGGAATTTCTTTCTGATTGCGCATTTTCCTGATCATTGCCTACTTGTACCTTAGAAAACATCGTAAGCCGAGAGAGCAGCTATTACCCAATAGGCGGCCATTCAGCTACCCGAACTTAATTAAAACTATGAAAACGTACATAAGGTTCAAACAGCGCAAAAAAAGACAACAGAAGTATCACCTTGGAACGGTCAGTAATATAAAATAACGGGGGAGGGGAGGGGGGGGGGCTTAAACCGGGTTTTCAGGCCCTAACCTCACTCTCATCTTCTGTAGTGGTTCACAACATTTAGTTAGTTATTCGGTCTTCATGAATCTCTAACTAGTCAATGAATCATCAAGGACAAACAAATCATTATGACCACCATTATGAATAAAAAAACGAGGACTCGTAGATTGAGTAAGCTATTCGACGATGGAGATCCCTTGGCGCCCCGAATAACTTAAAGAAAAACATCAGTTGAACCGCGGTGGGCCAAGCAACAGACAAGAAGCTACGGCCCCAACCAACTAAAATGAACAGCGTTAAGTCGGGACTATCATAAGAGTCTGAAGCCCGACCCACCGGCGTACAATTAAAGATTGCAGCGTAGAACTTTATTAACTATGATTGGATTAAAAGTTAAGCATGCAGACTGACGCATAACATTTAAGTTATACCCTATACGCCTGTAACGTGTAATGATTTGAAAAGAAAAATCGTTCCTTCCTATAATTTTCTTAAATTTGTAAAGCAAGTCACCATAAAATTCTGCTTTCAAAAGTCCCTCACGAACATTTTTAAATATAGTTTTTCACACTTACCTCTTTTATTTTTTGGAAATATAAATCATAAAGGTGAAATGATGGTGCATATTTGTAAATTTAAACAACAAAAATGCTTAAAATCTTGAGGCAGTAGATAAGTAACACTAACAGAAAATGATGACGCATGGATCATTTTATGGTGATAGTGAATCGAATGGAATGGCTGTATTGAAAAGACATTTATTATTCAATTTAATTATTTGTGTTTTATAACATAAATTTTGTTAACTGACAAACTGTCTATGTGCGCCATATTTTTGTTTTCTTTCATTGATTTAGCATTATTATGTACTTATTACTTAGGTATCAGCTATTTGTATGTTCATCATTAGCCGAGTGACACAAACATCTTTTTCCTGTAATAGCTATCTTGGCTTTGCAAAATATAAGGATAAGAATAGCAAGACCAGCTAAGCCAATTATCAATGTCATTCCTCTATCCAAAGTTCCAAACCCTTCTTCGGCGTATACGTGAATAATATCCAAGTTCCTTTCGGTTGTATTATGAAATTGTCCTTGTCTTACGTCTTCAAGTTCAACTTCGGATAAGAACTTATTAATGCAAGTATACAGTTTGTTATCATCCTCATGATCGAAGTCGGTTTCAGTTTCATATACACTGACAAGAGGGTTCGTGTGTATAGTAAAAATCCCGTTCCATGAGAACTCTTCCATTGAAAAGCCAGTCCTATAACACCAATGAATGTTCGAGATCTCAAACGCCGGTCTCAATGGCTTTCGTGCCTGAACAGAGGCCCCCATTATGATCGATCTACCATTTGAAATATCTATAAGTGAGCCAACACTTTGTTTAACCTTGTGAGCAAATTCGACCTCCAGCATAATGGATTCTCCGTTCGAAAGCGGTGGCAAGATTTCTGTTTTCATTAAATTGTAAAACGTTTTTGTTTCCAGGACAGCTTGGCTAAAGTTGATTCTCTGAGAGCCATTGTTCAGCAAGACACTGACTAGGTAGTATATCCTCACAGACCGTTGTTTGTTTGGCATATACGTAATAAAGATATCACGTACTTGCATACTAATTGATTTTCTTAAGCTCTGGTTTACCATTTCCTCTAACTTTTCCTCGAACTCTCCTGCGACGTTATTTGTGATAACTTGATCCGGTTTTACTTGGATTTTGATCCTTATTTCTAGTCCGGATAGCGCATCAAACAATGGGACACATTGATTGTTTCTCATATAATGGTCTCGTGGACAAATTACCTGCCTGCATCGTCCCTACAAGGCAAATGTATACTAAAATTAGAATAATAGCCCAAATCGCAAATCGAAAAGGCAAACCATTTATGTGTCTGGATCACCCTTATACACGATCTTGATCAACGGCTTAAATATCTTAAGTTCAAAACAAGACAATATTTGCTACTCTTTTATTTTCCAATCCTCAGGGATTGTTTGCAATCAGTCTCTACCTATCTCTACCTTTTTATATCAGAGTTCTAGTGGTTGTGCCGTGTGGCGGCCCTAAAAAGTCTCCCCGTACATCCATTTAATGCTCTTATTTTTCCAATCCTCAGGGATTGTTTGCAATCAGTTTGCATTTTCCTATCTCTACGCAATTTACTGATCATTGCTTACTTGTACCTTCTTATAGGTATCTCCTGCCGGACACGTTATAAAAAAAAATGTCAAAGGGGCGAGATAGGACGTCACTATTTGGGACTTGGCAAGTAGAATAAAGCTGTCTGCAACCTTTTGAATGATCTAAACATCATGCACTTTCTTGTTATCATCGTTCGGAAGAAAGACGGGATCACTGGCTGTGCGTAGACGTCCGAAAAAATAAGTAGCAATACGGCGCCTAGCGCCTACCTATATAAACCATTTTGGCGAGGAAGAATGTCACTGGGTATAGGTATATAGTGTACTTATTTTGCATTTCAAGTCGGGCGTTGTATGTTTTTAACTCGTAAGAGAACCGGACCCTAAAATTGATCCCCGGCAAGTAAGAAGACTTTTTGCTGCAACATGGACAATATATGTTATTTTACGGCAAACTAAACGGTTTTGGAGAAAACTATCGCCTGGTAAATAATAAAACGAAATTACGCAGTTGAAACTACAAATCAGACAACTGATCAAAGACATCATTGTTTAGAAGTACGTATACCTGTATTTCTGCGTATCCAGGGTGACACATCCCTTGCTTTAAAAGTCGTAGTTGTGATCCATCAAGGTACCGAACAGAATTAGACGAGTCTTCGTTGTCACCGTTTACAGAACTACGTAGGTTAAAACTGATGCTGTATTTGGTATAATATGCAGACTTCTTGTAGAAGTCACATAAATAGATGTTTCCAGTAAAACCCGTATTCGTATTGCAGTGTAGACAAGCAATATTTTTAAACAACATGCGCCTTTGATCTATTTCCTCCACTATCGACAAGTCCGTTCCATTCTCACATGCGTTCTCCAAAGAGTCATTGTGCATGTCAAGCAAACCAGTTTGGTTACAGGATGCTACGTCGTATATCTCACAACCAACAGGATTAGCAGCCTTCTTTGGAATAAAGTGAATATTTGTGCCCATTCCAGTAGAGCCATCTTTTATATGCTTTATGATGAATTCAGTGCGCAGAAGCGATCTATGTCGTAGGTCCTGATCAAATCCTACTAGCGTAGGTTGCCAATCAAGGAACTTGGAGATGTTATCTTCATAGATACCGTTACATTCTGCACAATACCTATTGGCGTACGTCAGGCCAGTCCGCGTCGAGGTAACTGGAATAATGTCTATGATGTTTCCATTATCCATTCTGGCGTGGCACTTATCGAGCTTGACCTCATCCTTAAATCCCTCCGGGCATGTTTTAATCATTTCATACGCGCTGCTATACAAAACTCTGTTCAATCCGTGAAATGATTGTGGTCGTACGCAGTCTGTCCGAACATGACTGCATAATGAGAAGTTTTTGGTTTCGTTCTTCATTGTTTCAATGAGAGTTGCTCCATCTTGTAACTTGTCATCGCCTGTGGTTAATTTTTGTTTGGATCTCTGGATGTTGCACGTGGCGTTTTCTCCGATCCGCGAATTTTCCTCGGCTTTGTTGTTCCGAAAAGATGAGAAGTAGTTTCCATGTTCCCCGCACTTTGATAAGCATGAACATGGAACGCAACATGTCGAAGGAAACCAGAGTGCGTTTGGTTCTGGGTAACTAACATTTATACATAAAAATTCCCCGCCGCAGTAATATCTATGAAGTTCCATCAGCAATGAATTTTCACGAGTCATATTTGATGTTGGCAATTCAGCCAAAATAAGTGCATTAAGACATATATAAACAAAACTTAGAAACATTATCTGCATTTTTACCCGAATGACTACGGGTGTTTTAAATGTTGGTCTTTACTCTAGCATGCCTTTCAAGAGACTGACTAACTCATTGGCAGTCAGTAAAGTCTGTGCACGGCAAATCATCTGCAAATTAATCCTACTTTCAAAACGGAAGCTTTATTAATCATCGCCAATGATAAATGACACACACGTTGGTAGTTTAATTATGGCATTTCTCGGCACCGTTCGTTCATGCTTCCCCATTTACTCGATCATTAAAGAAGATTATGAGTTTCAATTAATCAGAATGAAATCGCTATTATCAATTAAAACAGGTTCGTTCACCTAAAATCGTCAAGCTTTTCAGATGGCCCTGTAATTGCAACGTTACCATGCCAACTTTTATGTGATTCCGAGCTTATTTTTCACAATGAACGAAAATACCAAAATGCATTAACGATAGTATTTAGAGAGGTTTGGTTAATGTTGCTATTATTTGTTCTGAAGCATAGGCTGTAGGGCTCAGTAAGAGTCGATGCTAACTAACATGGGCCCACGATCATCGACGAAAATAAGAATAATGTAACCGCAAATATATCGTTTTACAGCTTTTAAAATTGATGTAAACACGCGTGGGTTATATTTCAACTCCTAGTGCTGTTAAACTACACATATCAGGTGCGGCTAACTTGGAAACCTTTGCTCAGGTGTCCACTTCGTAATTAACAGATGTGATGGTATATTATGACAGAAAATATAAGGCAATAAATATAGATTTTTTTTAATTTGTTTTAGCTAACGACCCAGTAAAGCAGCCATGACCATGTCTACCTCAACAACTCAAGTAAAAAGCATTTGTATGGAGACGGTTTGACAAGCTAGTTGTCCTGGTCAAACTCACGATGCTAACAAAACTGGAATCGGCGCCGAAAATAGTAATTTTATCCCCGAGAAAGCTACACCTCCTGTTGTGAAAGCGAATATGCTCACTGCTCTTAAAAGGATCTCAGTTTTATTTTTATTTAACATTCACTGTTCTCTGAACAATGACAACGATTCGTCCAATCCTGATCCGTTCCTTGATGGATCACACTCATGAAAGCTTCTTGTGTACCGCGGCAGAAATACAAATACAATTTATCTTCGTTGCGTATGAATGAATAAGTAAAATGTTGTGCATTGCTTTACGGTCAATTAACTCAAAACTTATCTTAACTTGAAACACAACACTTCGTCACATTCGTCACTAGAAATAACCAATTTCCCATCAGAAAATCTAAATGCTACGGCCAACGGCGACTTAATACCATCCCTTGAGATCAGGAGTGTCTTCTGCTGTGTCCCATCTGCAGAAATTACTTGAACGGTATTATTGTTAAAGCTAGTGGCTATTATATTTCCTCTTGAATCAACGTATAGCCCATGAACTCCGTTAAGATTGTCGTTTGTGATAAGCTGGATTAGTGTCCCCTCAGGTGATAGACATGCGATTGATGACGATTTTCCGTCTGAAACGCATATCATATCTTTCGATGGAGAAGCAGCCACGTGATATGGTTTCTGAAACTGGGTAGAAAATTTTATCCTCTTCGTTTCATTTCCCCTGATATCCAAAATTCTAACTTCGCCCTCAGCTGAAACGCTGCTTGCATGAACCGATACGAAAATGTTATTGTCAATGACGGCTACACCCCAGCATTTGTCATCTAAAGAAACAATACTGCCCTCAGTTAGTTCTGAACCGACCCCGATGTATTGTATTTTCATTGCAAAAGGCAGTGTTACAACGGCCGTTTTCTTATCCAACAGGGCTATGCTCCAAGGCCTCGATCGTAAGGCGAGGGTTTTCGAAACTTTAGATCCCAACAATTTTATGTTGCAATTTCCATGATCACACAAGAGAAGGTGTCCTGTTAGCGTGAACGTGCAACCTGTGATTCTTGGTGTTGCGTTGTCACTTGGTAGCTTAACTTTCATTTTCTTTGACCCTTTTATCTCCGATTTAGAAACATCGTCGAATTTTGCTTCACTATTTTCCACGCAAACCTGTTTGCACAAAGTGCCAGTTAAGGACAACGGCTGAATATCGTGATCACGTGACATTTTGAACTTTCTGTGATGTCGCTGGCAAGTGTAGCAGTAATATTCAATACATGTTCCACAGAAATACTTTGCTTCATGATTTCGTCCTTCCCAATGGCATGGACCGCAGTTATGAATGTTATCCGACGACTCGTCGACTGATCGCGTCACTTGCGATGCTTGCATATTTTTATTCCTCGAAGATGTCTAAGGAATGTTATCCTTTTCAGTCACCGTTATTTACAGCTTCATTTTATTAACACCGGTGATTAGCTCCTCTGAAACTGCCTTCTGGACTGGAACAAAAAGATATAGAGACAAGAGAATTGTCTTACAGAAATTACAATACATACATGTCAGATCATGTAAATAAACAAATATATAAAGACGCTGATGTATTAGATTTAATGAAAAATAAAATAAATCCAATTAACCGTACCCCAAATTTGAAATAAAACTGATATCGTTTAAGAACAGCAAAAATATTAATGAGAAATGTTATATTTGGCAAAATACTAGCGGATTAAAACGGTGCTTAGATACAAACGACATCCTAGTGTTGGTATAAATCAGAGCATTCTTCTCTCTCTCTCGTATATAAAACATTTCACTTCATTGTATGTACACACATACCTATTTGAATATGTATTCTATTCAGCCATTGCTATTATATCACTGTTAAGGTTTTTAGATTCCTTTATCAACGAGAATATACAAACATGTTTACCAATCGATCAATAAATTAAGCATAGGACATTACATATGAATTAAAGGTAATAAATTGCATTTTAAAGTGAATGAAAAGAAGATGATTGAAAAAAGGTACAAGTAGGCAAAGATCAGGAAAAGGCGCAATCAGAAAAAGATTCCCACTCCAAAAACCGAGGTGGGAAAAAACCAAACTAACAATCAGGTACTTATACCATGAAACACATCGTAAGCAGAATGAGCAGCTATTTTCCCAATAGATGGCCACACAGTTACCTTAACTTTATGAAAAATATGAAAACATACATAAGGCGCCAACAGCACAAAAAGTTAAATTTTTAAACACCAAGACATAAAACAAAAAGAACCACCACAGAAATATCGACTTGGAACGATCAGTAACACAAAGTTACTGGCGGGCTTAAACCGGTTTTACAGGTACCTAACCTCACCCTCAGCTTCTGCAGTGGTTCATAACATTTAGTTAGTTCTTCGGTCCTCGTGGTGAATCTCTAACTAGTCAATGAATCATCAAGAACAAACAAATAACTCATGATAAACATCCTGATGAATCAAAAACCAGGACTCACAGATTGAGTTAGCTGCCAGACGATGGAGATCCCTGGGCGCCGAATAACCTACTAACTCCGGAGCAAAAGAAAAACACCAGTTGGACCCCGGTGGGCCAAGCAACAGACAAGAATCTCCGGCCCCAACCAACTAAAATGAATAGCTTTAAGTCGGGGCCATCATAGAGTCTGACGCCCGACCCACCGGCGTGCAATTAAAGAAGGCAGCGTAATTATCAACCATGATTGGGTTAAAAACTAAGCATGCAGACTGTCGCATCACATTCAAGTTATAACCTATACGTCTGCTACGTGTTATGATGTTTCTGAACTGAAAAGAAAAATCATTTATTCCTTTAAGTTTCTTAAATTTGTAAACCAAGTCACCATAAAATTCAGGTTCCGAAAGGCCCTCACTTAAAAGCGTCAAAATCCACAAAGTAGCTTCAACATACATACTTTAGACAAATTGTAGACTATTGGAAACGCTAGTGGCAGACTTGCAAAGTGGGGGACAAAGTAGTTACAGACCTGCACTCAGCTATGGCCGCTTTCTCTGAGAAGAGACACTGTAGTACCGTAAGCGAAATTCGGCATTCGACTGTACGACTGAGCAGACCGCTCTTCTCCCACCAAAGAATGATGATGGAGCTGTAAAATATGCGCTAAACGAATGCCTGTTTGAAGCTTCACATCTTGGTTAACCCATATTTGACGAATGTATTTTCCCATCATTATCATTAGGGTGAGTCCACTTTCTTTTTAGGGGCTTCAGGAGTGATTTTTAGATCTTATTCAATTTTTCGATTAAAAGTCTCTAAGCAAACAGAATAGCCCCAGATGGGACGCCGCGTTCTGCTGTTTGCCTATGTCCCATAAAAGGGACACAAGGCTTAAATGAGTTAACCGCGATCTGGATGTCCCTCTTATCGGTTGAAAACTAGATAATGCAATTATTAAGATGGAAAATGCACATTCAGCATGGAATACTGGTAGACAGAGCTGTGTCGGGCATATCACAGCTTAAATTGCACTTGATGGTAAAGATATTGGGAATTATGGGCTACATATAGCTGCGTTCAGTGTGTTTCGTTTATCAGAGCCAATGGAGATCACGAAAGTTAGTGCTGGCTAGACTTTCCCTTTGAGTGGACGCAAGAATAAAGAAATGCGTAACATAGGAGTTGGCATTGCCAAAAAATCAGAACTTAATGAAAAGTAAGAATAGAGGGACCAGGAATCGATGCAATTAAATTTAAAGTCCCAACATAGACAGCGGGTGGGAAAGAAAATACATAAAGCACAACAAAACATTTTCCGACAACACACTCGAAAAGCAGAATGACTAGCTCTTTCCCAACAAGGTAGTCATCCGGCTAGATTTCAACAGGAACGAAAGGGAACGAGTACGACAGAGAGGTAGGCACGATAAACAGTAGTATAATGAAGATAAACCACTTTTCCTGGGACACCGATTATCGTTCCAACAGGGGACAAGTACATGTATGATGAAAACAAATCACTCTATCTGGGACACAACTTAACGATTCAGGATTGTCAAAAGGCATGGTCATTGACCATGTCATGATAATGAAACTTCCTCTCTGTCAAGCAATATACGCGTCACTTTAGCCAGTGTCTATGTATCTACGATGACCAATCTAGATGAAGTGAAGGACGAGTTATATGATGACCCAAACAATATTTCTGCAACACCTTATCATTTTTGGCGACTTCATTGGCGAGAAATGATTCGGTCAAACAACGATCAAAATAGATGTATTCTGGAGGTATAATTGTCGCCTGTCTTGAAGGGAATTTGTAGTATGTTGTCTTCGAATCATCAACAAAGTATTCCGTCCACCTAACCAAACAATGCATCCCTGTTCCAAACACTGGTATCTAATAGACTATCCGGTAGTGCAGACAACCGATAGACAGGATGGTGAACCGATTAAGATTATATGTGGCGTATATTACAGGACAGGCCACTAACTGATGTGATGATCAGAAATTGGTCGACTCAGTATCTGAAGAAAAAAACTGGTTGTGAACAAACTGAGCCTCAAGGTCGAGCCTGAATTACATCATGGAAAGAAAACACGTATGAGACCAGATATCCCAAAGCTGAACTAATGTGGCATTTGATACATCTAGATGCAATTAATACCAGTTCAGAGGAATCACAAGTAAATTTGAGTTTTCTCGCCTACTTTTACCTTCATCCTTCCGATGAAACTGCGTTACGACATACTTAGCAAACAATAAGGGTAAAAGTAGGTAATGACTAGGAAATAGTGCAACCAGAAAGAAATTCCTCCAAAAACCGAGGTGAAAACTAAATTAACAATCAGGGCCCAGTTATTCAAAACTAACGACGTTGTAAGTTAACGTTTCGTTAAAATTTCAAACATTAATATTACAAATACACTGTTATTTTTTGTTGAAAAAATGTGAGAATCCTTTGCATTGCAAAGGATTCTCACATTTTATCAACAAAAATAACAGTGTATTTGTTACTTTAGCTGATATTTGCTTAACAAATTTATGTCTTAACGATATCGTTAAGCTAACGATGCTTTGAACAACTGGATCCAGGTGCTTCTGGATTTAGGTGCTTATACTAAGAAAACACACAGTAAGACGAATAGGCAGCTATTTTCCCATTAGTTGGTCACTCATTTACCCAAACATAACAAAAATATGAAAACATAAATAAGGCGCTAACAGCACAAACATTCAACACCAAGATATAAAACAGTAAGAACCACCACAGAAGTATCGCCTTGGAACGATCGGTAATAAAAATTACTGGCGGGCTTAAACCTCACCCTCAGCTATACTAGAGTGACTAGATCAAGACTAGATTAAAGAAAATAATGAAGAAATACAGAGGCTTCTCCCCGTACATCATCCATAGTGCACATTATATTTTTCTTTTGATCCTTTGGGATCAGTGAGAATATTTGGAGTATTTCAAATTTATAGTACGCTAAGAATCATCTTCTTAACAGTATTTTGATTATTTGGCCCCTTTGGGAATAAAAGTCTTTGATTTAGACTACACTGGTGTAAATTCTTGAAAGTGCAGCAATAAGGTCTGGCTTTCGCTGCCGGTTTTGTAAAGGGTCACTGATGAAGGTTCATTACCCGAAATTGTACAATATGGCCCACCTTTTCACTTTTAATGTTTTTACTGACTTCAAAGGATCTAACAATTATATTTTATTTTCTTGTTGAATAACACCACTGCATAAGGAACTGCAATACGATACTATTTCGGTAGATTCAGATAATAGGTCTATATAAGGCTAAAGGGATACACAAAATGTCATAGCACATAAATTGCTCTTACCATTTTCAGGTGGCAAATGGTGACAAAAATCGATTTGTTTTGGCACCAACTCTGCGCGATCTTATATGCTATGCTGTCGATGTTTTAAAGACGATGGTGCTGATTTTCCAATCAGGTACCGCTTTGATAGCAAATTGTTCAGCTATGGTTGCAAGCCCAACCGATGATGAAGGCGAATGTGTTTGATGAGCTAAAGTACACAGATTATATATGGAAACGAATGCCACCTCAGAGGCAAAACTGCTTGGAATTAAGGAATGACCTTACAATCATCACAAAAAGACAGAGGAAGGACATAACCAATTATAAGTACAGTAATACGATGAACAAGACATGAGTTTCAATGGACAACTGAAAGACGGTGATAAATTCACCTGGGAAACATTGTTTTAATGCAATGTGCATTGATGATGTGGTCACGACCAGAACTGCAGAAACATGTGTGACATTTGGAATTTTGAATTTACTTTAGAGTGAAAAGGAATGGAATTGTGAAAGTATACATGGCTGTGGCACCGCAACTCTCCTTTATACATGAGAGTCATGGACAGCTTACCGATGACGAGTCAAGAGATTCAACCCATATTTTACTGATGTTGCTTGAGAAATCAGCGAAAATCTAGTGACAATGCAGGATACAAATCACAGCGATCACCAACATCAGGAAAACATGTCCGTGTAATGTATACCCCCTTGAATAAAATATAATTGTTAGATCCTTTGGAAGCAGTAAAAACATTCAAAGAGAGGTGGGCCATATTGTACAATTTCGGGTAATGAACCTTCATCAGTGACCCTTTATAAAACTGGCAGCGAAAGCCAGACATTCATGATTGCTGCAATTACAAGAATTTTCACCAGTATAGTCTAAATCAAAGACTTATATTCCCAAAGGGGCCAAATATTCATAATTCTGTTAAGATGATGATTCTTAACGTACAATATATTTGAAATACTCCAAATATCTTCACTGATCTCAAAGGATCAAAAGAAAAATATAATCTGCACTATGGATGATGTACGGGGAGACTTTTTAGGGCCGCCACACGGCACAACACCAGCTGCAGTAATAGCAAATAAAATATAATTGTTAGATCCTTTGGAAGCAGTAAAACATTCAAAGAGAGGTGGGCCATATTGTACAATTTCGGGTAATGAACCTTCATCAGTGACCCTTTATAAAACTGGCAGCGAAAGCCAGACATTCATGATTGCTGCAATTTCAAGAATTTTCACCAGTATAGTCTAAATCAAAGACTAATATTCCCAAAGGGGCCAAATATTCAAAATTCTGTTAAGATGATGATTCTTAACTTATGTATGTTTACATATTTTTTAGTTAAGTTAAGGTAACTGAGTGGCCACCTATTGGGAAAATAGCTGCTCATTCGGCTTACGAAATGTTTTCATGGTATAAGTACCTTTCATGGTATAAGTACCTGAAGGCGAATGTGTTTGATGAGCTAAAGTACACAAATTATATATGGAAACGAATGCCACCTCAGAGGCAAAACTGCTTGGAATTAAGGAATGACCTTACAATCATCACAAAAAGACAGAGGAAGGACATAACCAATTATTGGTTTTTTCCCACCTTGGTTTTTGGAGTGGGAGTCTTTTTCTGATTGCGCCTTTTCCTGTACTTTTTAACGTACAATATATTTGAAATACTCCAAATATCTTCACTGATCTCAAACCCCACTTTTAAATAGAAAAACAGTGGTTTGCAGGGGTATACCTATTTTTCTTATTTTTGCTCCAAAACATAGATTGTGGGTACTCGTTAGCACCGCCTCGGCGAGGCGGTTCTAACGTTTACCCACAGTCTATGTTTTGAGTAAAAATAAGAAAAATATCAAAATTTTTCAGCTGAAAATTTTCAATTTTTAAAGCTAAAAAAAAATCTCTGTTTATTGCATGGGCATGTTTTCGTAATGAGAAGGCTGGGATGAACTGGTCCGAAAAGCGATCTCCAGAGAATTTTTTCTATGGAGAATCACAGGAGCGCTCTCAAGATATTCAGGAAAAGTGTACAAAAACACGTCGAAGAATTTCAACAGAATCCTGGGAATAGGCAACGCAGGGTCGTATACGGTGGTAATAAAGGAGTCAGCTCGGTATGAAGAAAAGATAAATTGTGAAGCTGAAAGTAAGCGTCATGAAACTAAAGACACATGAGGTTCTTTTTAGTATCAGAAAAAACTTAATCTTCTTTCAAATGTCAGCTTGATAGCTACGGTTGGTGGGATCGTCCAGACATACTGGTCTTCTTCAGTACTGAGAGATGTTTACAAGAAGGTATGTTTTGATCAGAATTATGGGAAAGGGGGCTTCATGTAAAGGCAACGCTAAAGTGACCTTAGAAATCTGAGAAAATAATCGCCTATAGAAGATTTGTGAAGTTTCAGCGAGGACGGAGTACTTTTAGACACTGACCTTCTTCCTTCATGAGACTACACAAGAAGTCGACTGATCGTAAGTATTTCGCATGTTCACACTGTCATAAGAAAATAATAATACAGTTCCTAGAAAATGTAGACGCGGAGAGGGTTCATCACAATTTTTATTTATCGAAAGTACTTATATCCTTATCGACCGAAACTATCATGACTATATCTAGATCTAGTGATTATTTATCAGAACTTGATGAAAATACATGCGATCATATTTATTGAAATTACTATGAATTTATTTAATATATGTGCATTTTATGTTTTTCCATGCCGGGTCTCAGTAATATTTTGTGTATACCGCCTTGACAAAGAATAATACCGTATACTGAATTTAAATAGCCGAAACCGCGGTATGGTCCATCCCCTCTCATTAATATGTTCGCTGCTCTTAAAGGATCTCGGTTTTAATTTTATTTGCAGTTACTGCAGCTGGTGTTGTGCCGTGTGGCGGCCCTAAAACGTCTCCCCGTACATCTTCCAAAGTGCAGATTATATTTTTCTTTTGGTCGAGGGTATTCTGAGAAGCCTCAGAAATTCATATCGGTTTAGATTCATTTTCTAACCAATGTTAATATATTTAGTCCCATTTGTATAATACTAGTCTTTGTATCGAAAGCCTTGTTGAAAGTAACAAAATTACAGCAATTCTCTTTGTCTTCACATTGCCTAATTTGAAGGGCCACTTAAGAGGCTTGAGTAGCAGAAATCGCGGTATGGTCCATCCCCTCTCATTTTGCTGCTCTTAAAGGATCTCAGTTTTATTTTTTATTCATTGATGTTTGATAAAGTGCACCCCTGACCGTTTAAATAGTCTTCCCAGACTTAATACTATTGCATGCTATAACTATTTTAAAAGAATTAAGATTTTCAATAAAAAAATATTTAAACGTACTGAGACACGATAGGCAAACTGAGTCTGTTACGAATAATCCAATCTTCGATTTGCCTTCAGCAATCGTAAGACGGAAATTTCTAGAAATTTGGATTGTCGGAACTTATAATATTAAGATATGCAGGTACCAAGCAGGAGATGTGCGCACAACTGATCTGTACACAATTGCTGTCTACAAACGTACACTGAGTAAAATCAAGTTTTATCCTGATACCATTTTATAGTGCAATGACCTTAAAAGTTAAAACAAGGGTAGCTGTCCACTTACCAATTTACGACCAATCTCCGGTTTTCTTAAACTTTCTTCCGTTTGTAAGAAAAAATATGATTGGGTTTAAATTGTTGATATGTGAATTATTTCGTCATTTTCCCTGTGGGAAAGCACATGTATCGCATAAGGCCATAAGACTCACTGGAAAGTCATAGGGGCTGCGTGGTTAAGTAGGGTCACTTAAGACTCGGACATATGGCTAGTGCGATATTTGAAGATCGTGTGCCAATGATTTTATGGTGAAAAATGACTATTAATCATTAATAAGTGGACGTTCGAGTTTTATTTCCAATTATAAATCATTTGGGTTTATACAGAGTATTTATTTTAAGCTAAATATCCAGTACTTATATTTCGGCAAATGATAGGCATCTTGCACATATTTTGAGCCTTGTGTGAAATGGACAACATTTTACGCCGCGGAGTTTGCGACATCAGCATCCTGGTATGACAACACAATAACAACAATAAATCGGCGCATGTTCAAAAATACAATTTTATCTGTTTGTGTTATCAATAAAACAATAAATAAAAATAATAACAATACCAGTTGCAGGAACGAATGACTTGGACCCTGAACATTAGTAAGGGAAATAAGACTACAACTATATCTTGGGATTTCGGTGTTCGATTTTATCAAACTAATCACTTTCGATGATCAAAGTGCAGATTTATAATTGCGACCTTAATTAGTAATATTTAAACAGGTTATGTTTATGTTTCATACGACCTGTTTCATATAACGTGCAATTCTCGAGACTAAAGACGAGTGTATTTTGCATCAAAAGTGAATTTATAGAAACTGCTCTGCAAACTATCAGTATTTCTGGAATTTTCAGTGTTAACGTTCGCGGATAAAAATCTCTTGTTAATGAAGCATTTTATAGTTTAATTGCTTTACGCGGAATGTGCACCATGCTACCTAAACAACGTGAACCGCTATATCAACACGGAGATTATTTTTCAACACCAAACGCGTGCCGGGACGTTTGGTTTCAGGACCTCGACATGCGTTTCGCGGTGGGGGACGGGAGGTGTATTAGGATTGGAAGGAGATCGGAGCATAGGATCAGAAGACCAATGAACGCGTTCATGGTTTGGGCTCGAACTGAAAGGAAGAGATTAGCTGAAGAGAATCCTGATGTTCATAATGCTGATCTAAGTAAAATGCTGGGTAAGTTTTAATTTACTTTTATTATGGAGTTTTAATTATATTTAACGGATACTCTTTGGGTACTACCACTTTGAAATAAATCTAAAGGACCCTAATGGTACATGATGCTAAATGATAGAATAAATAAGATCAGAATTTGACAGTGTCATGTTTTATTATTTAGGTACTGAAATATAGTTAATTTAACAAATAATGACATGTACATAAATCTTCTGAAATGGTTCCTTACGACAGAGCAGGAATAGTTCCAAAAGGGGTTAAGCTTAAACAACATGTAGATCTAAGTGTTTTATATAATACAAAAACACTAGCATGTTGTAATTGATTGAACTATTTACTGTTTATTTGCATAAGTTGTATCTAAATATTAACATCCTTGTAAACCAGAAATCACCACTAACTTACTGATTATCACCTAGGCTAACGACAAAATGTTACATCCCTAAACAATATTATTTGATAATGGCAAATGTTCGAACAAAACACGAAAGTTCCTCCTTTTTTGAAAACAATAGTGGCTATTTTATTTAAAAAAAAATCAGGATATTTTTCTATGATGATTTTAACGTTTATTCCATTACTCTTAATATTTTTGACATTCATGAAATACAGCACAGCTAGCACCGTTATCTATGCTGTATACCTTTTCACTATCAAACCTAAGAGATACGTACAAAGTGTACAGGTAAATCAGTAATTTGTGGAACGAAGTTAATAAATTAATCTCTGCAACGCAAAGATAGAAGCTAATCATGTATCATTTAGTCCTTGCCCCTTGAACCCACACACGTGCATCATGTACCTGGTGTTTTCACTTCAGCAGGAATGGATTAATTCAACACTTTTTGCAAAATTAGCATTACGGATCATGTTGGCACATGAGCATAAAATATATTGCTAAAATAATACCTATTGGAAAAACGATTAACATTTACTCCCGTAACAGACAAAAAAATGACTTTAGACTTTGGCTAAAATTATTAATAAAGTTTCAAAACTCTGTTTTTTTTTTGTTTTTTTTTTTTTGTGGCAAATGAATTAATTAGTACCCACCAACTTGTGCATCCAGCTAAATATTACTATTTGCATCCATTTAAAACAATTTATTGTTTCTTTAAGCAAATGGAAAGAAAATATCAATTTATTATTTCAATTTACAGGTACGAACTGGAAGAATTTGCCACCGGAGCAAAAGCAACCGTTTCTGGACGAAGCGGAGAGACTGCGCCTCCAACACATGAAAGATTACCCCGACTATAAATACAGACCGAGACGAAGAAAACATCGCCGCAGCAAGAAAACACAAGACTCGGAAAGTACTGACCGTTCAAGCAAATTTGGCAATTTACAAGATTTCGGTTTATCTCATAGTGCCACAAGCTTGTTCAAACCACAAGGTACATTTGCGGATAGTAGTTTTAAATACAAACGTCTTCAACGGTCTGGTAGCGCGGATGAGGCACAAATAAAGCGTTTCGAAAAGGACATGCAATATCAAAGAGTAACCGCGAGTGCGCCATTACTGACACAGGTACCAGTTCCAACAAATCTTGAGCTTCAGTCAACAACAATAAGCAACCCGTACAGTATACCGTCGGCACAGAACAGGCTTGGAAATAGGACGACCACTCAGTATCAACCACCATACGCGGCATCTTCGTATACCAAACAATCTGGAGGTAAACGAGAAATGCTTGACCAAACTTATGACCCAGCTGCTTACAATTCTTGCATGTGGAGTTCTGCCTCCATTGAAGTTGATCGAATAAAGAGAGGCCTTATGGATGGTGCAAATCGGTACGCGGCTTCCTATAGGAGAGATGGAATATATGACCAGATCAAACGCGACGAGTTACAAAGCATCAATCGCGATGAGTTCGATCAATATATAAACGGCGCAGTCAAGTCAGAACCAATCGAACACAACCAAAGGTATAATATCGCAGAATCAGAAAGTGACCATAGTGGCGATGCGGACATTGACAGTGCGTCAAGTGAAGCATCGGCTGACATGACTGATCAGTATGACTCAAATAACGCGCTGGCACAATCAGTTAGCAGGGTGGACATTACTGATCAACGTGTATACAAGACAGAACCATGTTCTCCAGGCGCAGATGGAAATGGATCGTTTGGAGGTTGTTTCAACGAATCGCCCCTCATATCAGCCGTTATGAATTTCAAAACTTAATTCAAAGCCGAAATAACTTTGACAAAGTTGCATAAACAAAATACATTTAAATGCCAATGTGACACTAAAATATCTTTAATTAATGCATAGACAACTAATATGGCTATATTAGATGATAACTGAACATTCGCCCATGTTAATTTGTAAACAGAAAATATTTCTAGGTTCGTATACTTAATTCAAGGTGAAAAAAACTTAAGAAAACAACTGACAGAGAGGACGACATGACTTTCATAGTTTATCAGGATGTATCAAGTTTAAATATGATTTGAATCAATATTGCGGTGGGAATCCACTAAAAATTATATTTTTGCACACTCTTTGAGCAATGGCTGAGGTTAAGAAACAGCGTTAATAGTATTAAACATTTCACTTTGTATTGTCATTTTGAGTAATACATACATTTGTTTCATAATGATCTTATTTTTATTTTTGTACTTTTAGAACGCAGGTCGTCAAATACGCAGGACGTATTTCTATTAGTTTTATGAATGATGATATTACTTTATTGAAAATTACCTAACATATAGTCTGCAACCATATAAAGGTATTACCCATTATACATACATTGTCATAATTTTCACATCTTAAACTGTTTGACATTCGTATCAATTTACTGTATTTCCGTTTCATTTTGCCATCAAATACGATATTTTCTACCATTTGAATAAAAATTAAAACTGAGATGAACACATAATTGAGAAAGGGGATGGGCCATACCGCGGTTTCGACTATTAAAATCTCGTCAGTGACCCTTTAGATTTGACAACATGGAGCCAAAGAGAATTACTGAAATTTTGCAACTTTCGACAGGGTAGTCGATAGAAAGACCGGTATTATCTAAATGGGACCAAATATATTAAACATTGGTTAGAAAATGAATCTTGACCGATAATAAGCTTCTGATTTCTCAGAATATCCTCGCTGATCTCAAAGGACCAAAAGAAAATATAATCTGCACTAAGGATGATGTACGGGGAGACTTTTTAGGGCCGCCATACGGCACAACACCAGCTGCAGTAATAGCAAATAAAAAATAAAACTGGGGTCCTTTAAGAGCAGTGAACACATTAACGAGAAAGATGTTACATTAATATATTTAGATTGCAATATAATTTTCAATATGGTATAATGTTTAGAAATAGTTTCATGCAAACATACCATAGTTTTTTATAATTTTGAATTTCTTAATCTGCTGAATTTCCGTTTCATTTTGCCATCAAATACGATATTTTCTATCATTTGAAAGATGTTCTATGTTAGATTGTGTTATAATTATCACTATGGTATAAAGTTTAGAAATAATTTCATGCAAACGTATCATAGTTTTTTCATGCTGTGTAATTTTTCAATGAAATGTAAATTACCAAAATATTTATTATTATTATTATCATCATCATCATCATCATCATCATCATCATCATACACTTTTTTGCAGTTCTTGGGAACTTTGGGAAAAAAGTAACAGCGGGTTTCATTGAATCAATAATAAAAATGTAAAATCTTGTCATGTTAGTTTCGAATTTTTTATTTTTGATATTAAAATTGTATTCTTTTTCATTCAGTTGGTGTCGTTTGTAACTTAAAATATGCTTCCATTGAAACACTTTATTGCTGAAGCTTTTTTTTTAATTTTTATTTTCATTTTTTTTTTTTTTTTTTTTTTAATATTATTTTTTTATTTATTGTTTTTATTATTATTATTATTATTATTATTATTATTATTAAGAAAATTTTGCCTATCTCACATTACTGTGAATATGTTTATGACTGTTGATAAAATTCAAATATTGTTGTACATGTATGAACTCGTATTTGTTTTTGATCTGACTGTTGAAAAGGAATAGAAAAATTCTGCTTAGTTTAAAAAGAACAAAAAAAAATGTTCATGAGAAAAGTTTAACATTGTCAAAAATATCGAAATATGCTTATACTGGCCCTTCTTTATCCTGGTAGATCTTACATAATTTTATCCTAAATGTGGTATTTCATTGTTACCCTTTCTTTCTTCTTTACTGTTTCCATTCTTATTTGGTTTACTTAAATTTAAAAGAAATAATTCATGGAACAGTCTGACAAGAAAGACAGAAATGTTATGAAGTAATTTTACAACTACACACATTTACGACCATCGTGGGTGCTCAATTGTGTGTGTTTTGAAGATTGTGTATTATTAACGAACATGGAATCGTAAAATGTACTAAGTGGACGGGAAAATGATCTGAGTTGGCTCTGTGCTGAAATTAGTATTGCGGTGGTATTTACGAGTATCATTTTTCAAATTAATATTAATGAACTTCGGACTCTCGGACTTTCGGACTCTCGTAAACGTAAATCTAGATCTCATGGTATACGGAAAAAGGGTAATGACAAACGTAAACGGTGTGCTGCATTGAAATTGAACATTTCTCTTAATGATTTAGCTGTTAAACTAAGGATTCACGGTCGACATCCAATGCTGTCGTATCTTAGTTCTCTACCTATTGCTGCATTACGTTCCTTGGACACAGAGGCTAATAGATTTTACGATAGAAATCATCAAATGTATGACGCTGCACTGTTAACAAGATGTTATACTCGGCATGCTCTTCGTCCATTTATCGATTCCGAATCTAATCACATTAGAAGTTTTATTAAAATTCCTTTCATCAATAAAGGAATTGACTTTATTGATTTACCAAGCATATTCCAGGATAAATCAGTGATACAGTCTATACCTACCTACTTCCAAAATTCAGAACCTCCTATTATTTGTTACAAATATAACAAACCAATCAGAAATACAATTTTTAATTTCAATAAACTTGTTTCTGATCTTGATATCCATGCAAATACTCCTAAGTCTTGAGATTGTAAAGATTCAAAATATGTTTATCAACCCGCTGGACATATTGTTACTGGAAATTTAAAAATAATTTCGGATTCTAGAATTCGCAAAATTGTTTCTAAAGGTCCGAAATATAGATTCCCTTCCTACATTAATTTTGACAAATGTAGAGAGGAGATTTCATCTGCATTAAATGATTTCGGTAATCGATGGTGTAAACGAGAGGGTGTTGAGGATAATGCTCTTAAAGAATGGAAAAGAAGTATCTTCACTATCGTGGATAAACGTATTAAGTTTTATTCACAAAATACTAATCTTTTACCTCCTAAACCCAAATCGTCATTTAGGCATTTGAAGCAGGGTATCCAAGAATTTCATAGAAAGTATGTCTTGGTTCCGGCAGATAAAGCCGCAAACAATGTTGTTGTCGTTTGTAGGCTCCACTACGTTAACACCTTAAAACAGGAGCTAGCTTGATGGTACCAGGGCTTATCTGGAGACAGATACTGATGAGGTGTCTGTAGTTAATGCCCACTTAAACGATTTACCTGTTAAGTTTTCTGTTTGTGTCAATGAAGGCCAAGACAAACTTCCTACGATGTATTGGTTACCTAAGCTTCACAAAAGACCATACAAAGCTAGATTTATTGCAAATTCTAGCTCTTGTACTACCACTGAACTTTCAAAATTATTAACTTCCTGTCTTACTGCTATCAAATCTCATGTTATAAGATACTGTGAGACAGTGTATGAAAATTCAAATAAAAATTGGTTTTGGTCAATTAAAAATTCTGGTGAGGTGCTCAGTAAATTGAAGTGTAGAGGGTTCCGTGCGACAAGCTTGTCCACATATGATTTTTCTACTCTGTATACAACATTACCACATAATCTAATTAAAGAAAAACTTCTGGATTTGATAGAGTGGACCTTCAAAAGGGCATTAAAAAACTATGGTTCACTTTATTTGGCATGTAATGACAGAAAGGCTTTTTTCACTTCCTCTGACCAAAGTCGGTATACACTTTGGTCATGTCAGAATGTATGCGACGCCTTATCCTATCTCCTTGATAATATTTATATTAGATTTGGGACCAAGTTATACAGACAAATTGTTGGAATTCCGATGGGTACAAATTGTGCACCTCTCGTAGCTGATTTATTTTTATACTGCTACGAAAGAGATTTCATGGATTCTCTTAACCATGATAATCAAGCTGATGTTATCGAGGCTTTTAATTCCACATCTAGGTACCTCGATGACCTTTTGAACATTGACAACCCTTATTTTGAAGGTATGGTCAATCAAATTTATCCACCTGAACTTCAGTTGAACAAAGCCAATATCTCAGATACTGAAGCCCCCTTTTTAGATCTACATCTTTCTGTTGCAAATGGATTTGTTTCTTCTAAAATTTATGATAAGCGCGATGACTTTGATTTTGATATAGTAAATTTTCCTTTTTTGGATGGTGACGTTCCTCGTCGTGCTTCTTATGGTGTATACATTTCGCAACTTATTAGGTTTGCTAGAGTCTGCAATCATGTTACAGACTTCAACGCTCGAAATAAATGTTTAACGGCAAAACTTCTCCAACAGGGCTATCGGTATCATAAACTTCGAAAAACATTTTCTAAATTTTATCGTAGACACTATGAATTGATTTCCAAATATAATGTTGGGTTAAAGACGCTTTTAAGTGAGGGCCTTTCGGAACCTGAATTTTATGGTGACTTGGTTTACAAATTTAAGAAACTTAAAGGAATTAATGATTTTTCTTTTCAGTTCAGAAAAATCATAACACGTTACAGACGTATAGGTTATAACTTGAATGTTATGCGACAGTCTGCATGCTTAGTTTTTAACCCAATCATGGTTGATAACTATGCTGCCTTCTTTAATTGCACGCCGGTGGGTCGGGCGTCAGACTCTATGATGGCCCCGACATAAAGCTATTCATTTTAGTTGGTTGGGGCCGGAGCTTCTTGTCTGTTGCTTGGCCCACCGGGGTCCAACTGGTGTTTTTCTTTTGCTCCGGAGTTAGTAGGTTATTCGGCGCCCAGGGATCTCCATCGTCGGGCAGCTTACTCAGTCTGTGAGTCCTGGTTTTTGATTCATCAGGATGTTTATCATGATTTATTTGTTTGTTCTTGATGATTCATTGACTAGTTAGAGATTCACCACGAGGACCGAATAACTAACTAAATGTTATGAACCACTGCAGAAGCTGAGGGTGAGGTTATGGCCATGTAAAACCGGTTTAAGCCCGCCAGTAACTTTGTGTTACTGATCGTTCCAAGTCGATACTTCTGTGGTGGTTCTTTTTGTTCTATGTCTTGGTGTTTAAAAACATTTTTTGTGCTGTTGGCGCCTTATGTATGTTTTCATATTTTTAGTTAAGTTAAGGTAACTGAGTGGCCACCTATTGAGAAAATAGTTGCTCATTCGGCTTACTATATGTTTCATGGTATAAGTACCTGATTGTTGGTTTGGTTTTTTCCCACCTCGGTTTTGGAGTGGGAATCTTTTTCTGATTGCGCCTTTTCCTGATCTTTGCCTACTTGTACCTTTTTCAGATCTTTTGTGTTTCTATTTATTTTGTTCCCATATAACAGGAGTGCCTGGGTAAAATGCTAGAAGTTAATTGTAATTAAAGCCATGAAAATAAACGTAAATTTTCCAATAAAAGTTACTTTTTGCACAGGCACAGTGTTATACGTAAGACATTTTCTACTATAGTTTCAGATTGTTTTCACAAATTATTTTAACAGCCACTATTTTAGAGAGAAAAAAGGTTGATTTTATTTCATAAACAGTTGCAATTTCAAAATACATATTACATTTTCATAACCCAGTTCTTTTAAGTCGTTTTAATGTTTTGATTTACACAAATCAAAATATCGTTTCGGTATGTTTTATTTTATACCAATGATATTAATGACATTGTGATCTTTTTGTTCAGTTTTATGTCATTAAATTTTATATATATCTAAAGTTTTTTAACCGTTATATTATATATTCGAAAATGACTTTGGTATTCCCAAAACTTTGTATAAAGTAAGAATGGGGCGGGATGTAATGTGATTTACAAGATAGAATTATTTTTTATTTATCTTTGGTTTCTCTAAAATATACCTTAGCCGTGTATCACTGCATTGTCAAATTGGAAAAAAAAATGTCACCTTAAAACAGTCATTTTGTAAGTCTCATTGAAACCTGAGAGTACCGTGAACATCAACGGATTAGTTTTTCGAGGATGACCCTTGTGAATCGTTCTTTGAGGAATGTGCAAGTTTTGTTTTCCAATATATTGTCTTGCCTATATGAGCCTCTCCATCATGAAAACATGTCTGTGTAATGCATATCCCCCTTGAACCCCACTTTTACATAGCAAAACACGGGTATGCAGTGGTATACCTATTTTTGTTATTTTTGCTCAAAACATAGATTGTGGGTACACGTTAGAACCGCCACGCCGAAAATATCGAAAATTTTTATTTCTTTAATGCTCAAAAATATATGCATATTGCATGGGCAAGTTTTCGTAATTTCTACTGATTCTGGAGAATTTATACTTTTTGAATTTGATTTTATTTTTATTACACAAAGAGAGTTCATATTATGCAAGACAATTTTATGACATTTTGTAATTTTTGTAGGGAAAATGTATAATATTATTGTGTGACTGTTTTATGTCAACTGGAAAACATTTGTGCTTTTTATATTCTCCGCCAGATCATCAAAATAAATCTTCATAATATTATATTGTTGATCGTTGCTACTCATGACTACTTAGGCCAAAAAAAAGGAATGTTTCCGGTAACCCGACCGACCCTGTCAAAAACTCCCCGACTCTAATATTTTTTCCTGTTTTCCGAAAATAAAAACTCGAAAATCAAAAAAAGATCGTGTTTTTCAAGTACCGGACCGGCAAATGAATAAAACATTTTAACTAAGAAGCTATGAATGTGCACTGGAGGAGAAAACAGTTTAATTCTGATTAAACTGTATTCACCAATTTTGCATTATCGGCTGGTTCCTAGCTTAAAAAAATCAATATTGGAAATGCTGTTTTTTCCAATATTGATTTTTTGTCAGCAGGAAACCAGCCGATAATGCAAAAAAGGTGAATATCTATGTTCAGGTATTTTACATGGTAAGGCTTCCCTCAAAAAAAAAAAAAAAAAAAAAAAAAAAAAAAAAAAAAAAAAAAAACCTATCGACCCATTTTTTTTTCTGGCATGTTACTGGAAACATTATTATTATTATTTTTTTTTTTTTTTGCCTTATCTTTCCGTTTTGAAATTCACCAAAAAGTTGCCAAATGGTTTTTTGAATAGTTGTGTACAGACGTCCGAGTATACTCAGGTTCTATTTGAGACACGAGATAGTGTAAGTAACGAAATCCAATAATCATGGGTATTCTCCGTTCTAACAGCACACGCCCAAATTTGAACCAACACATGGGTTAGATGTATCATATTGGCCATGTTTGCCTCCTTTATTCTCAAAAACAATGAATATGTTATAGTCTACGACCAGCCACCATTTCAGTAATTGTGTGTGCGTTTTAGACTCATGTGGTGTTGTAACTATGCGTCACACCCTTCTCGTTCTTCTCCATACAGTACCATAAGGTTTTATTTGGCCACAAATTGCATGAAATGCAACCAATCATTAAAGATTCTGCAACGGGTATTCATCCAAAGACTAAAAGTGATTTCATTATACATGTATATGGGTAACTTAATGATGTTTTGGGCAACCGTTATATCTGGGGTAGTCCAACATGAATAAGTATCTAGTTTAGTATAAGATATCAAAAACACAGAACACATGTATCATTAGTGTAAACACCATGCTGACATTTTGATAACCTGTAGACATGGCACGCGACAAATTATGATAAATACATGATAAGCTCTCGCCAGATTTTGGTTGGGCTATATTTGTTTCTGATGACGATGATTCGAATGATAGCATATTTAACATCATCGCGATACTTTTTGACATATATTTTGAACTGAAGGTAATGTTGACAATGATGTTGCATTTATTGTATAGGCGTTATTTTTAAAAGCGGTATCTGACCAGATAAAAAGATAAAGTATTGAAAGCAACATCATCTGCTGATCAAAACTTTAAATTTTTGATTAACATTTTCGCTCACTTTCTCTGACATTGCGACGTCATGCAAAAAGGCTTCTGAGTGCGATCTTGGGTTTATACAAATTATACGAGTTGCCCAAATAAAAATGAAACAGAGATCCTTTAAGAGTAATGAGCATATTAATGAGAACAGGGATTGGCCATACCGCGGTTTCGGCTACTTAAGCCTCTTCTGTGACCTTCTAAATTTGAGCCGCATCGTGAGAAAACCGGATTTTTGCCTAGGCGAAAACAAAGGCGCAGATCAGCTTCGCGGTAACCGCGAAGCTGATCAGCGCCTTTGTTTTCGCTACTCGGATAGTACAATTCCTCTTCTACTTAAATCCGAAATTTCAAGCTTCTAGCTCTTTTCTTAGCTTGTACAGGCCGGATTGTGTCGGACCTGGTCGGAAACCCCGAAGACCGGTTTTCTCGCGTCGAGGCTCATTTGGCAAAATGGAGCCAGAGGGAACTACTGTAATTCTCGCCGTGCTTCTTATGGCGTATACATTTCACAACTTATTAGGTTTGATAGGGTCTGCAATCATGTTGCGGACTTCAATGCATGAAATAAATGTTTAACAGCCAAACTTCTTTAGCAGGGCTATTTGTATCATAAACTTCGAAAAACCTTTTCTAAATTTTATCGCAGACACTATGAACCGATTTCCAAATTTAATGTTGGGCTAAAGACCCTTTTACATGAGGGCCTTTCGGAACCAGAATTTTATGGTGACTTGGTTTACAAATTTAAGAAACTTATTGGAAGGAATGATTTTTCTTTTCTTTTCAGAAAAATCATTACGCGTTACAGACGTATAGGATATAACTTAAATGTTATGCGACAGTCTGTATGCTTAGTTTTTAGCCCAATCACGGTTGATAACTATGCTGCCTTCTTTAATTGCACGCCGGTGGGTCGGGCGTCAGACTCTATGATGGCCCCGACATAAAGCTATTCATTTAAGTTGGTTGGGGCCGGAGCTTCTTGTCTGTTGCTTGGCCCACCGGGGTTCAACTGGTGGTTTTCTTTTGCTACCGAGTTAGTAAGTTATTGGGCGCCCAGTGATCTCCATCGTCAGGCAGCTTACTCATTCTGTGAGTCCTAGATTTTGATTCATCGTGGAATTTATCATGAGTTATTTGTTTGTCCATGATGATTCATTGACTAGTTAGAGATTCACTACGAGGACCGAACAACTAACTATATGTTATGAACCACTGCAGAAGCTGAGGGTGAGGTTAGGAACCTGTAAACCCGGTTTAAGCCTGCCAGTAATTTTATATTACTGATCGTTCCAATGCGATACTTCTGTTGTGGTTCTTATTGTTTTATGTCTAGGGGTTTAATTTTTTGTGCTGTTGGTGCCTTATGTATGTTATCATTAGGTAACTGTGTGGCCACCTATTGGGAAATAGCTGCTCATTCGGCTTACTAAATGTGTTCATGGTCTTAGTACCTTATTGTTAATTTGGTTTTTGGAGTGGGAGTCTTTTTCTGATTGCGCCTTTTCCTGATCGTTGCCTACTTGTACCTTTTTAAACAGGAAAGTCAACACAAAAACTAGTATTATCCAAACAGAGCCAAATATGTAAACATTGGTTAGAAAATGAATCTAAACCGATAGTTAATATCTGATTTCTTAGAATACCCTCGCTGATCTCAAAGGACCAAAAGTAAAATATAATCTCCATTATGGATGATGTACGGGGAGACCTTTTAGGGCCGCCAAACGGCACATCACCAGCTGCAGTTATAGCAAATAAAAATAAAACCGAGATCCTTTAAGAGCAGTGAGCATATAAATGAGAAAAGGGGTGGGCCATACCGCGGTTTCGGCTACTTAAGCCTCTTCAGTGACCCTCCAGATTTGGCAAATGGAGCCAATGGGAACTACTGTAACTGGCAAAGTCGCCAATCTGGCATCCAAACCAAATTTGTCCATCACAAATTAATAGTACTCAACATACCTAGGTTCGTCTATAGGGCATATGGGGCTGTCAAACAAACTATTTTATATTTGTTCATTTTTTGCAAACGCTTGTAAGTGCATATGTACTACTGAAGATGTACTACTGAAGATGTACTACTGAAGATGCCAGGCTCATTAATTGTTATGACTGCAGTTGCAAGGTCAAAGAGATACCCAATTAACCTTTGGTAAATGAGCCGTGACGCGAGAAAACCGGTCTTCGGTGTTTCCGACCAGGTCCGACATAAACCGGCCTGTACAAGCTCAGAAAAGAGCTAGATGCTTGAAATTTTGGATTTAAGTAGAAGAGGAATTGTACTATCCGAGTAGCGAAAACAAAGGCGCTGATCAGCTTCGCGGTTACCGCGAAGCTGATCTGCGCCTTTGTTTTCGCCTAGGCAAAAATCCGGTTTTCTCACGATGCGGCTCAAATAGTTTAAGTAGCAGGAAGATATGTCGTTTCCCCATTCAAGAGTTTCTTGGAGTTTTAAATAGGTTTAAAATAATTTTCAATTTATTTTTAGAATTTAATCATTTATTAGAAAGAATATAGACCATTTTGGTCTGGGAAAATTAAATTCAAATTGAGATCCCTAAGACAAGTGAATACAATTATGAGAAAGGGAATGGGTCATACCATGGTTTCGGCTACTTAAGCCTTGTCATTGACCCTTTAGATTTGACGACATGGAGCCAAAGAGAATTAATACTGTAATTTTGCACCTTTCAACAGGGTAGTCGATATAATGACAATTATTATTTAAATGGAAAAAAGACATGACAAGGTTGCTAAAGTCATGAAAGTAGACTTTTCAATTATATAATGGACGCGAATAAAAATTAAAACTGAGATCCTTTAAGAACAGTGAAAACATTAATAGGAAAGGGGATGGGCCATACCGCGGTTTCGACTATTCAAGTCTCGTCAGTGACCCTTTGGATTTGGTAACATGGAGCCAAAGAAAATTATATTAAACATTGGTCAGAAAATGAATCTTGACCGATAATAAGTTTCTGATTTCTCAGAATACCCTCGCTGATCTCAAAGGACCAAAAAGGAAATATAACCTGCACTATGGATGGTGTACGGTGAGACTTTTTAGGGCCGCCACACGGCACAACAGCTGCAGTAATAACAAATAAAAATTAAAACTGAGATCCTTTAGATCCTAAGAGCAGCGAAAACATTAATGCGAAAGGGGATGGGCCATGCCGCGGCTTCGACTATTTGTCGTACGTCTCTCACTAGTGAGACAGACCATCTTTATTTCTTGAATAGGTGTTGGTGAGTTCTTTGATGGCTGACTAGGCCGATTCGGCTCTAAACTGTCGGTTGCAAGTAGAGCAAGTCAATATCATTGTCAGGAAAAGGCGCAATCAGAAAAAAATTTCCACTCCAAAAACCGAGGTGGGAAAAAACTAAATTAACAATCAGGAACTTATACCATGAAAACACATCGTAAGCCGAATAAGCAGCTATTTTCCCAATAGGTGGCTACTCAGTTACCTAAACTTAACTAAATATATGATAACATACATAAGGCGTCAACAGCACAAACAATTTTAAACACCAACACATAAAACAATAAGAACTACCACAGAAGTATCGCCTTGGAACGATCAGTAATATAAATTACTGGCGGGCTTAAACCGGTTTTACATGTACCTAAGCTCACCCTCAGCTTTTGCAGTGTTTCACAACATTTAGTTAGTTGTTCGGTCCTCGTGGTGAATCTCTAACTAGTCAATGAATCATCATGGACAAACAAACATGATAAACTCCATGATGAATCAAAAACGAGGACTTACAGATTGAG
Source organism: Rugalucina vietnamica (assembly GCA_964017185.1). Classification (NCBI taxonomy): domain Eukaryota; kingdom Metazoa; phylum Mollusca; class Bivalvia; order Lucinida; family Lucinidae; genus Rugalucina; species Rugalucina vietnamica. The sequence continues at coordinate 7,600,073 of OZ024873.1, forward strand.
TAAGCTGCCCGACGATGGAGATCCCTGGGCGCCCAATAACTTGCTAACTCCGGAGCAAAGAAAAACACCAGCTGAACCCCAGGTGGGCCAAGCAACAAACATGAAGCTCCGGCCCCAACCAACTAAAATGAATAGCTTTATGTCGGGGCCATCATAGAGTCTGACGCCCGACCCACCGGCGTGCATTAAAGAAGGCAGCATAGTTATCAACCTGTAACGCGTAATGATTTTTCTGAATTGAAACGAAAAGTCAGTCCTTCCTATAAGTTTCTTTATAAGCCAAAATCTAAGGTGCAGACTGACGTGCTGGAGGAGCCTCTAGGTAGATGATAAGGATTAAAATGCCAGCTCGGAGGCAAAAATGCAAAGGGCAATGGATCAAGGTTCACAAGCATGTGATAACTGTGATCTTAAAACGACACAAAACAGACAGATAAAAATAAAACTTAGATCATTAAAGAGCAGTGAGCAAATTAATGAGAAAAGGGATGGGCCATACCGCGGTTTATATACAGGTTGTATACCAATCTGCGCCTGGAAAACCGTACAATGAAACAACTATCACTATGAATCTGTGAAACACTCTCTCCAGAGCAGTGCACATTGATGCTAAGGTCACTGCCAGAATTGCAAAAGCCAGTGTGGTATTTGGAAGACTCCGTGCAAATATCTGAATGCGAAATGGAATCAAGTTTGACACCGAGCTGAATGTCTACAAGACTGTGGTAGTGCCAATCCTCTGGTATGCATGTGAAAAGGTACAAGTAGGCAAAGATCAGGAAAAGGCGCAAACAGAAAAAAGATTCCCACTCCAAAAACCGAGGTGGGAAAAAACCAAACTAACAATCAGGTACTTATACCATGATAACATTTCGTAAGCCGAATGAGCAGCTATTTTCCCAATAGGTGGCCACTCAGTTACCTTAACTTAACTAAAAACATGAAAACACACATAAGGCGCCAACAGCACAAAAATATTTTAAACACCAAGACATAAAACAAAAAGAACAAAGAGAACCACCACAGAAGAATCGACTTGGAACGATCAGTAACACAAAGTTACTAAAACCTGGACAGTATAGCAACGTCATGCAAAGAGACTTAGTCATTTTCACTTAAGATGTTTGAGAAAGCTTTTGAAATCAAGCGGCAAGACAAGATTATAAACAGAGGTCCAGAAGAAGACAGGCGTGCAAAACATGCATACAGTCTTAAAGTTAGCACAACTAAGATGCACTGGCCATGTTATAAGAATGCCTGATGAGCGACTTCCAAAAAAAGTTTTCTATGGAGAATTACAGGAGGGAAATTGTTCTCATGGTGGCAAGATTGCCAGAAGAAACACTACAAAGACACCCGCAAAGCCTCTATGAAGGATTTCGACATACCAGTACATTCTTTGGAAGAGGCTGTACAGGATCGATCTAAGTTGTGCGGTCTCATTAACAAAGGAGCAGCTCATTGTGAAGCTGAAAGAAAGCGCAGAGAACGCAAAGTCAAGACCAATGTGCCACCAGCAGATTCCTTCACATTGACTTGCTCTATTTGCAACCGACTGTTTAGAGCTAGAATTGGCCTAGTCACCAAAAAAGAACTGGCCAACACAAATGAAAATTCAATATTTGAGCCACCACATGGGAAAAACCAGCAATCTGCATAGGCGAAAACAAAGGCGCAGATCAGCTTCGCGGTAACCGCGAAGCTGATCTGCGCCTTTGTTTTCGCTATTCGGATAGTGCAATTCCTCCTCTACTTAACTCCAAAATTTCAAGCTTCTAGCCCGCTTCTGTAGCTGTACAGGCCGGTTTGTGTCGGAACTGTTCGGATACCACATTGTTGTTTTTTCCACGAGGTGGCTCATTTCAAGAAATAAAGATGGTCGTTCTCATTACTAAGAGACAAAGAACAGTGATGTAGCGAGAGTTCTGTGGAATTACATGTATAGTGTGTCTGACAAGGACCAATTAATGCGTCAGATAGCTAATGCTTGGTAATATTAATATTAGTAATATTAGAGCTACACTGACAAGTAGCAAGGCCGAGGTGATTGGTTAGAATACACCAAATTAACTTTAAAGTGTCGTATTGACAAAGAGCCCGAGTTGACTTTCGGCTATTGAACTAAGAATTTTATTAGAATTTTATTAGCTTTATTGAACTAAGAATTTTAATTTAGATTCATTTTCTAACCACCGCTTAGTATATTTGGTCCCTTTTTGTTTATAATAGTCTTTGTATTGATTATCCTGTTGAAAATTGCAAAATTACAGTAATTCTCTTTGGCACCATGTTTTCAAATCTATAGGGTCACTGAAGAGGCTTAAGTAGTCGAAACCTCGGTATGGTCCACCCCTTGTCTCATTAATATTGTCACTGCTCTTAAAGGATCTCAGTTTTATTTTTATTTGCTATTGTTGCCGTGTGGTGGCCCTAAAAAGTCTCCCCGTACATCACCCATAGTGCAGATTATATTTTCCTTTCGGTCTTATGAGATCAGCGAGGGTATTCTGAGAAATTAGAAAATTATTATCGGCTTAGGTTCATTTTCTAACCAAAGTTTAATATATTTGGTCTCTTTTTGATTATAATAGTCTTTGCATTGACTATCCTGTTGAAAATTAGTTAGTCACTACATTTCAGTTGGACATTTCAAATTCATGACAATTCATGTGTGATGTGAAACTGACCGATCCCAAAAGTAACAATTTAAAACGATCAGAAACTATTGTATTGACCATGTTGGCGCCACCAATTTAATTAAAACTATGAATGATGATAACTCTGCGTTCACATGATAAAAAGCATTCCATGACTCACAAGCAGAAATAAATAAATTTGGTGTTGGGTTTTTAAGAAAAGCACACATGTGATCATTACAATGTAAATAAGTGTTAATGCCATGCTGGCTCAACCGGAAGTCTATGAGCTATTTCTATTTGCTACGTGTACATCCAACCTTACAACACGTATGTTCTGTGTCATCGCTCGGGTTGATAATTACCTCGAATACTCATTTGCTTAGGAAGGTATTTTGACCAAATTCATATGAGGAGCGGGAAGGTGTAGTGGTAGAGCATCGGACTCCGAATCGAGAGGTCTTGGGTTCGATCCCCACTTTCGTTACAGTGTTGTGTCCTTGAGCAAGACACATTAACTCCCCAGAGTACTGGTTAAAACCCAGCTCCGTCCAGACATGACTGAATAATCGTTGACTGGGACATTTAACCCAAACCAAAAAATATATATGATCCCTAGTGATTTCGTGTTAGTAATCACACGTTGCTTTTCTATCTGCGACTAATACCAGTATCAGTTTGCGTTCCTGTACAAGATCTTCCAGGGTTTGCTGGTAATGTTTCGTCGTCCGGTTCAGCCAACAGTCAAAATCATCGATAGCGTTTCATCCTGAAGAACAATCACTAACGATAACACACAGTCAGTGTTTTTGCAGATTGGTCTCTGCGGAGACAACTAAGTAACAACCTCCTGCATTTTCACATGACCAGTTTCAAACGATATTGTATTGGGAAAAGACGGCCACTTTTCCGCGAAATCACTCCGAACGTGATGTCCTTGGCCCCGTATGATGTCAATAGATTCTAGAGTTTGACCTATTTGATTTTCTGCGTTCTCAAACTACAAATTTCGAAACCAAGGATCGCTAAAACTTTCAGATCGTGAATTTTTATCAATGAAATACTTGAGAGATAATGTCCTTATTTTGATACTTAGGGTCAGTTTCAAGTGGCATGAGTCTTAGTAGACAAGACTGATATATATGACACTAAATGCTTTGGGGCCATGGAAAGCATGACCTTGAAGTTAAGTGGGGTGTTGGCCCGCCGGCAACATGTCAAGGTCCTTTGAAGGTCCAGATTTAAATGTCAATCCTAGTTCTAAGAAATCACGTGACTATGTAAACTATTAGATAAAAATAAAACTGAGATCCTTTAAGAGCAGTGAGCATATTTATGAGAAAGGTGATGGGCCATCCCGCGGTTTCGGCTATTCAAGCCTCTTCAGTGACCCTTTAAATTTCGCAACATGCAGCCAAAGAGAATTACTGTAATATTGCAACTTTCAATAGGGCAGTCGATTTAAAGACTAGTATAATCGAAATGGGGCCAAATATATCAAACGTTGGTAAGAAAATGAATCTAACCGTTTTTGATTTCTCAGAATACCCTCCCTGATCTCAAAAGACCAAAAGGGAAATATAATCTGCACTATGGATAATGTATGTGTACGGGGAGACTTTTTAGGGCCGCCACACGATTATGTGAACATTGAACAGTAAGCCATAATTTGTATATCAGAACAGGTGGGTTGATTCTGAAATAAAAGTCGTTGATACAGTCCCGAATATCATCCAAAGTGCAGATTATATTTTCCTTTTGGTCATTTGGGATCAAAGAGGATATTATGAGAAAGCAGAAATTTATTATCGGTTTAAATTCATTACCTAACTTGGTCTCATTTGGGCAATACAAGTCTTTATGTCCGACAGTCGACTACCCTGGCCCTTTGAAAGTTGAAAATTCGTTTTGGTCCTTTGAGATCAGCGTGGGTATTTTGAGAAAACAGAAAATTATTATCGGTTTAGATTCATTTTCTACCAAGTTCATTTTTCTACCAAGTTTTATATATTTGGTCCCATTTCGATTATACTAGTCCGTGTATCGACTACCCTGTTGAAAGATTCAAAATTACAGTAATTTTCTAAGTCACTGAAGCGGCTTAAGTAGCCGAAACCGCGGTATGGCCCATCCCCTTTCACCGCTCACTGCTCTTAAAGGATCTCCGTTTTATTTTACTGCAGCTGGTATTGTGCTGTGTAGCGGTCCTTAAAAGTCTCCCCGTACATTAACCATAGTGGAGATTATAGTTCCGTTTGATTTCCGTTTTATTTTCACTCATTTTATCATTTAACGGTGCAGTTTTGTATTTTAAAATCAAAATGGATGTTAATTAAGACAGTCATAGCCCAAAAATGGCATAGCCTTCTTTTTTATTAGCCATCACCATTTATGTAGTAAAACTGGGGTTTTCAAGAGTATACCTATTTTTGATTATTTGTGTTCCAAAACATAGATTGTTGGTACTCGTTAAAACCGTCTTGGCCAGCGAAAAATATTGTTTTTCCAATAAAAAGTAGGCAAAGATCAGGAAAGGCGCAATCAGAAAGAGATTCCCACTCCAAAAACCGAGGTGGGAAAAAACCAAACTAACAATCAGGCACTTATACCATGAAACATATCGCAAGCCGAATGAGCATCTATTTTCCCAATAGGTGGCCACTCAGTTACCTTATCTTAATTAAAAATATAAAAACATACATAAGGCGCCAACAGCACAAAAAAAAAAATTAAACACCAAGACATAAAACAAAAAGAACCACCACAGAAGTATCGCCTTGGAACGATCAGTAACACAAAGTTACTGGCGGGCTTAAACCGGTTTTACAGGATCCTAACCTCACCCTCAGCTTCTGCAGTGGTTCATAACATTTAGTAAGTTCTTCGGTCCTCGTGGTGAATCTCTAACTAGTCAATGAATCATCAAGAACAAACAAATCAATCATGATAAACATCATGATGAATCAAAAACAAGGACTCACAGATTGAGTAAGCTGCCCGACGATGGAGATCCCTGGGCGCCGAATAACCTACTAACTCCGGAGCAAAAGAAAAACACCAGTTGGACCCCGGTGGGCCAAGCAACAGACAAGAAGCTCCGGCCCCAACCAACTAAAATGAATAGCTTTAAGTCGGGGCCATCATAGAGTCTGACGCCCGACCCACCGGCGTGCAATTAAAGAAGGCAGCATAGTTATCAACCATGATTGGGTTAAAAACTAAGCATGCAGACTGTCGCATAACATTCAAGTTATAACCTATACGTCTGTAACGTGTTATGATTTTTCTGAACTGAAAAGAAAAATCATTAATTCCTATAAGTGAAACGCGCGCCGGGCGTGTTGAAAAAATACAAATTTCCACATACGCCAGACGCTCGTCGGAGACACGTCCAAGGCGCGTTAAGCGCGCGCTGGGTACGCTTGGTGTACGTCCGGCGCGCGTCGCTAAAAGTCGGCGCGCGTTTCGTGCGCGTTTGGGCTAAATAAAATCTTAAACATGCTTAAAAATTTTCTAGAAGTTGGGCGTGTGTCGGGCGTGTGACCTACACGCTACAAGTACGTTCCACGCACGTTACAGGCGCGTTGAATACGTTTCGAACACGCCTAGCACACGCCGAGCACACGTTTCAAGCACGTCGTATACGCTACGTGCGCGTTTCGATTTTAACCGGATGCTGGTTTGGGCGAGTGTGGAACGCGCCTGTAACGTGTGCCAAGCGTGCTTGGAGCGCGCATGAAACGCATACAGCGCGTCTGTAGCGCGTGCCTAGCGTGTCTGGGGCGTATGACAAACGTACTCCAAAACTTTGAGATTTTGTATACGTCCGTCACACGCCTCAGTCACGCGCTAATGTGTGACTGCAAAAGCGAGTAAAAGGAACAAATTAATTTTATACGTCCAAAATCTTCAGCGTGTTGAGATTTTTCATACGCCCGGCGCGCGTTTGGGTTATACGCTACTGTGTGACTGCTGTTTAAATTTGTAAACTAAGTCACCATAAAATTCAGGTTCCGAAAGGCCCTGAAGTATCAATTGTTACAGCTGAATTGTGTATTGCATGTGGATGTTTCAGCATTCATGATTATCAGCTAAATGTATCTTGATGTCATTGATCGCGGATGACATTGTATCATATCAATAAGTACAAGGCCATTTCAAAGAAGAATATAATGTCCTGGAATTAATACAATCAAATACAAAATTCCAACCCAAAACACTAAAGACATCGCTCAATTTATTAGAGTGCAAAATTATTATAAAATCAAAGATAATTCATCAAAATGAAAAAAGGGTCCTAAAATCAAACCGCACATTGTAACTGACAGGAAGACGTCTCTTCTTTTCAAACGCCAGTTGAGGACATTTTGATGAGCGACTTGTCTGCTCTTAACCATAACTTAATTGTTCATAGTAACATCTCAACTTAAAATTAGTTTAATTCATAAAATTGAAGTGTCTGACGTCATGGTCCGGAGGGATTTCTAAAGCATTCAGATAAGGCGACTGTTTCTTGGAAATCAGTTCTAAATCGGTTGTGCAGGACTATAACTCATTAAAGCCTGGCGTCCTTTTTATGGGGCAGAGGCAAACAGTATAGCCCCAGATGAGACGCCGCAGAACGCGGCCACCAATCTGTTTGCTAAGGGGAATTTCATAAAAAAAAATATATGAAAAATTAAAATCACTCCTGGTGCCCTTTAAATGACAGTGGACTGAACCACAATGATAATAATGGGAAAATGCATTCGTCAAAATGGCTTAAATTGCATCACTTGCACGCAGAATTTTGTCTCTAAGCAGTTCCACTGTTTATCCGAAGATTTTGTTAACAGAGAGAGGGTTGTTGTCACAAGGTGATACCAAAAGAAAACAAGCTCTATGGTAAACACCATGACCTTGTCTAGCCTGACAATATGGTCACGTCTAAACTTCTTTAAGACCTCACCACCATGACCATCTCGTATAAACAGTATAGGTTCCAAGTACCGGACAATATATGCATAGCGGGTGTCATATGAGCCGCAACCGGTCTTCGGGGTTTCCGACCAGTTCTGATACAAATCAGTCTGTACAGTCATAGAAAAGGGCTAGAAGCTTGGAATTTTTGGATTTAAGTAGAACAGGAATTGTACTATCCGTGTTACTGCACAGCTGACCTGCGCCTTTGTTTACACACAGGCGAAAATCAGGTTTTCTCGTGACGACGCTCATGTTATAGGTGGGTGATGCTTTCCGATCGTAACTTTCATTCTGGGAGACATGCATTCAGGGAAGACAGATTCAACAGAAATGTCAAGAACATAATGCTGACTTCTACATGACGTATGTCGTTCATTCATATCTTGTCGGAATCTTTTAGAAGAGCATTGCAACATTTATTAATTAAAATAATGCAACACAGACTATCATAAAAGAAAATATAATTTTCATATATTTTCCTACATATAACAACAGTTTGAAAATAACAGTGTTAATACTATTCTCCACTTTTGCAATTCAAAATATGATTTAAGAATCACTGCTGTTACTGAGACACAGAACACCCTAGTCCATTTTCAGATAAAGTTCAGACCCTCTCATCTATGTAGTTGCATTACGGCTTGCAGGCGATCTAATGTATCTTCGTACAGTTCCGCTACCTGGAAGGTTAAAACATATAAAAGCGCTTCCATAACACAATTAGTTAAAGATAAGCGATGATCTGAAAACCCAAAGTTTATTGTTCATAGTAATGAATGTGACATATATCTCTTCATGTTTTAAGACATTGGTTTGCATATTAATATTTAGTTCTTTTATGTTTGTTTGTTTTGTATTGTTTGAAAAGGTACGTAAGTTTAGATACAACAATAAGTGAGTCAAGCACTACAATGATATTACATGAGAAATGGAAGTGATCACCGAAGTAACTTCGATATTAACATGTACCTTTTCACCATGTTTGTAAAACTGTACTGTGGGCAAAAAGTCAACTTTACACGATGCCTGGGTATCCTGGAAAAATATTGCAAAATAAAATATTTTTAATTCGAAGAAAATTTGCTAACGGCATTTTGTGTATAGTGTAACCAAGTCATATAGTCATAAACAATGTCAACATTAAAGAAAAAATATGGATCAAATTTACGTGCAGCTAAAACGTTGTACACATTAAATTATATTCTTGTCAAATACTCTTTTTAGTAGTTACCTCTTTCTTAAGATGTATACATATGGTATAAGTACCTTATTGTTAGTTTGGTTTTTTCCCGCCTCGGTTTTTGGAGTGGGAATCTTTTTCTGATTGCGCCTTTTCCTGATCGTTGCCTACTTGTACCTTTTTTCATCTATTTATATTTATTGGCAAAGAGTTTAGTACTTACCCCATTTTCATCTACATCCACCTGTAGAAACAGCAGGTCTGTAAATTCTGGATTCAACATCAGCTCCTAAAGATAAAGAATATTCTCATGTTAGAAAATGAGGAGGTCAACTACGAATTAGCCACACTACAATTAGTAAATAAGCATACACCAGTCTTTTATTGTTGTCTATGGTGTCTATAATGTTTTATAATGTACATTGTAGTTTCTTATAATTTCAAATTAATTTTGTATATTTCAGATATTTGTTAACAATGGACTTACCTGTATTTTTGAAGTGACTTCACCATGTTTTGGGCACCAGACAGCAGTAAACTCGACGACAATCAGCCTATCCCCTGCATCATTCAACTCGTCGACGAAGTCGGGCTGGGTTAGAATGAGAAGAGTTTTCAACTGACATACAGTATGACATATGGTCTAAGTGCACAAGTGTTCCGATTACAGTATGTAGAATTCAACTTTCAGCAACACAGAATTTAAAATAAGTTCTTTGTTTGATATAAATTGCGTAATACCAGACGTTTGAAAAACAAACAGCCCCATTGAAGGGCAACGATAGCTCACCTGAGAATCAACTAGTACAGTCATTGGACAAAAGAAAAGTAGTTGGGGATTTTACCATTGGTTTCCCCTTCCTATACATTCTTCATATAAAATTTGGCTTTGATTGCCAAGCGGTTTCTGATTGTGGAGATATACATGAATATTGCTCCGGGTGGGGTCCAATTTATTTCAGAATCATAAATATTCAGCCCACTTGCCAATTTCACCATTCAAATGCATAGGCGACCTGTCTTGATCTTGCCGTAAAATAGGTCAATGCCATCACAGCGTCATGATTTATATACACATTATAGAAATTTAGTCCTCGATGCTTTGATCGTGTCAAGTTTCGTTGTAATCTGTCCACCGGTTCTGGAGAAGAAGATTTTTGAAGGATGTTTACCATATATGGGTATGGCGGCCATTTTGGTCATGTGACCTGGATTATTTATATACACATTAGTTCCCCCTTCCTATAGAAATATGCTACATATAAAATTTGGCTTTGATTGGCCAAGCGGTTTCAGAAAAGATCTTTGAAAACCTTTGAAAAAGTGGACGGATGGACGGTCGCACGGACGCCGGCTCGAGTACCATCCTATAAGCTTCCCATGAGCCTTCGGCTCAGGTGAGCTATAAACGTGAAAACTGACTGCATCTAGTGTTGCCATTTCAAAACAAGTAAAACATTAAATACCATTTATTTATTTATTTATTTATTTATTTATAAGGCCATAATTATTTCCAAAGAAAACAACAAAACAAATTTCAGAAAATGTAAGGGCCATCCCCTTTTGGCAAAGAATACTACTGGCCAAACCAATTTATGGTGTAAAATGCCCTTTACAAACCTTTGTTTTTGGTTGACCCAATCGATTTTCATAAATTCTTATATTTATAGGATATAGAAGTCGGAAGTACAATACCATACACAGTTAGTATATTAATAACAATGGATTTTAAATACAATACGAAGTGTAAGGTAACTAGATCCTACTTGTTCAACAATTAATGTTAAATATGAAGACCAATGACATAAATAATAAGCAGTTGAGGTATAAAGAAAAAGGAATGAAGAAATTCAGAGAGTTCTCGTAGAATTTGGCATAATCGTTTTGATTCTTTAATAAATGGCAAAGTCAGTTATGGTCAAGAAATTCCAAAGTGGACTGAATAAAGTGTCGAAACTAAAATGATAATTTCAATGAAACCATGATGTGTTGTTTTAATTTCAAAACAATGCTTAGCATATGTTAAATGTTAAGTAAGTATATGCTTTGTATATACTTATGTATTTCAATATGCGCTCGTGTTCAACAGTCAGTATTTTTTTAATTAAAGTCAATTATAAACAATAAATATAATTTAATACCTGAGTATATATTTGTTTCATATTCCTTAATCCTCAAAAGTTAAAGAACAACTGGTTTGAATACGCCACGCCGAAACATTGAATTACAGACAGATATTGGAATTATTATGAGCCGCATCGTGAGAAAACCGGATTTTTGCCTAGGCGAAAACAAAGGCGCAGATCAGCTTCGCGGTAACCGCGAAGCTGATCAGCGCCTTTGTTTTCGCTACTCGGATAGTACAATTCCTCTTCTACTTAAATCCGAAATTTCAAGCTTCTAGCTCTTTTCTGAGCTTGTACAGGCCGGTTTGTGTCGGACCTGGTCGGAAACCCTGAAGACCGGTTTTCTCGCGTCGAGGCTCTTATATTCATTCTGCCCGTTAAGTACCTAGCACGGCATTCAAATGTTTTAGTGAGTTCGCTTTTATTTCATCGGAGTGACAAAAATGCTTATACTTCATGAAATGAGCCTCGACGCGAGAAAACCGGTCTTCGGGGTTTCCGGCCAGGTCCGACACAAACCGGCCTGTACAAGCTCAGAAAAGAGCTAGAAGCTTGAAATTTCGGATTTAAGTAGAAGAGGAATTGTACTATACGAGTAGCGAAAACAAAGGCGCTGATCAGCTTCGCGGTTACCGCGAAGCTGATCTGCGCCTTTGTTTTCGCCTAGGCAAAAATCCGGTTTTCTCACGATGCGGCTCAAATCATTGCCTACTTTTACCTTTTTATAATTCACGCGAACGAAACCAGAAATGAAATACAAGTTTTCACGCTATTCTAATAGTAAAATACAAGGCAACAAAATACATAAACACCTTTTTGGCCATTGGAAATAACAAAAAGTATATTGTTATGTTTCCTTTTTATTACTTCCGTTTGCACATGAAGAAACGAACACAATTTTCATACACCTTGTTTATTTAACAAATATATTTACATTTTGTACAATATACATAAATGCATTACTATAACGTGCACTATCAACATGGCAACTACTTGTACTTGGAATGTTCTTGAATCATTTCAGTTATTAGAAGTGAAAATCCACCGCTAAATGACACATTTTGTCACAAGCACATACTTTTGATTCATTTCTTCAGTTAGGAACATGGCTGATCATCAGATGACTTATTGACATCTCAAAGTTCAGATGACGCTGTGGCTCGAAATTGCACCGCAATTATTTTTGTATGCGTTAATCTACATAATACTGTGTCAGGTCTGTAGGCTCTACAAAAGAGCAATAATTTGAGCCGCCTCGTGGGAAAACCAACAATGTGGTCTCCGAACAGGTCCGACAAAAACCGTCCTGTACAAGCACTGAAAAGAGCTAGAAGCTTGAAATATCGGATTTAAGTAGGAGAGGAATTGTACTATCCGAGTAGCGAAAACAAAGGCGCCGATCAGCTTCGCGGTTACCGCGAAGCTGATCTGCGTCTTTGTTTTCGCCTATGCAAATTGTTGGTTTTCCGATGAGGCGGCTCATTTGTATACATTCCTCTTGCATTTCTTGGTCAAGAAGGGTTGTTATGTTATATCCTCTTGTAGATAAGGTTATTTGCAGTGTGTGTATCCATGTACTGTTATAAATTTCTTCTTTAGTGACCGTCCAGTGCCTTTAGGTATTTGGTTTCTATCACCTTCGGCACCAGCTTGTGTCTGAAAACAAAATGTACTTCCAGTCTTAATCATAATATAAACTTGAAATACATCAAATGATAATATTATGAAGAATATTATAAGGTTGATCCTTCCCATTTCATTTTCATGGCGAAATTGAGGATTGAATGTAAATTTTAAACATTTTAAAAATTCCAGGATCTTCGTGTTTATTTATTCATGTATTTATTTAGTTATTTATTTAAAAACTAAATAAGACATAACGTGTAAATACAAGACACAAATTTACGCGTGTGAACAGAAGACGAAAGCCTAAGTTGTTTGATTTTTAATTCCAATCTCAAATCTGCTGATAACAAATCTGCTAATAACAAATATCTATATTGTTTTAACCCAATCATGGTTGATAACTACGCTGCCTTCTTTAATTGCGCGCCGGTGGTTCGGGCGTCAGACTCGTTGATGGCCCCGACTTAAAGCTATTCATTTTAGTTGGTTGGGACCGGACCTTCTTGTACGTTGCTTGGCCCACCGGGTTTCAACTGGTGTTTTTCTTTTGCTCCGGACTTCAGTAAGTTATTCGGCGCCCATGGATCTCCATCGCCAAGCAGCTTACTGACCCTGTGAGTCCTCGTTTTTGATTCATCATGGACTGGTGGTATCATGATTTATTTGTTTGTCCATGATGACTCAATGACTGGTTAGAGGTTCACCACAAAGACCGAACAACTAACTAAATGGTGTGAACCACTGCAGAAGATGAGGGTGAGGTTAGGGCCCTGTAAAACCGGTTTAAGCCCCCAGTAGTTTTATATTACTGATCGTTTCAAGGCGATACTTCTGCTGTGGTTCTATTTGATTTATGTTTTGGAGTCGAATTTTTGTGCTGTTTGAACCTAATGTACGTTTTCATAGTTTTAATTAAGTTCGTTTAACTGAGTGACCGCCTATTGGGAAATAGCTGCTCGTTTTGATTGGAAACTGCTTTCTGACTGCGCCTTTTCCTGATCATTGCCTACTAGTACCTTCAGACCAAGCAACCAGAGAGTGTCGTGTTTTTTTTTGTTTTTTTTTGTTTTTTTTTTGTTTTTTTTTTTGTTTTTTTTTTTTTTGTTTTTTTTTTTTAATGAAATAAATCCATACCTGATTGGCATTAGGAACATTATAAGAATAGGGAACACCATCTTCATGTAGGGTATGGGAGAGAAACCGAAGACGCACAGGACTAACAACTGTACCAGCTGAAGTGCTGTGAAGATGTGGACTTTCCTCTGTGGAACACGTCTGACATAGTGGTTCGGTGGGTATGCGGACTGAAACAAACGGAAACGAAATGGATAAGTTAGGACGGACATCAATGAAAGGGAATGGGATAGGTTATGATGCACATTAGAGGTAATCATAGCTATATTCTTGTAATACCATTGATGCCATGCTATACCATGCAACCAAACAAAACTTCTTAACAACAAAACCAGTTTTTAAAGAGATGTGGTGAAATGTTTAATTACTTTTTGTTTAAACTTGGTTTTCGGTGCTTCCAATTGGGCGAATAGGCTTTAATACTTTAGGCTATGAGGAAACTAACAATAGTCGATCTAGTGATCTTGCAGAGAAGACCAATCGAAAAGAAGTCCTTCGAAGAGGACACATAAGAAACAAGGTCAGTTTTACATTACCTGTTCAGTGAAGATCAACATGATTCTGTCAAACATCTGATTTCCATAGAGAGCTGTGAATGCCACGTAAAGGAAGAGTCCGTCTAATACAGGGGCCGGTATATAGGATAGAGGGTATGGCAGAAGCAGCATAGAGAGACCAATCATAACGTGAGATATGATCCCAGTCAACCGTGTCTCCCTAACTCGTACTACACTGTACAAAGAGAGAAATGGAAGGTTTATGAACACCGTAAGTTTGAATATTTCAAATGAATTTCTATTGGCACCATCTAGCAATTGAAATAAACAGTAACCAATGACGAGGATCCGATATACTCAGACGTTTAATGCTCGGAGCCCTCGAAATAAACAGGAAAATATGAATTTTTGATTACAATGAATATGTAAACGCATCAAAACTTTCAATCCTTATTGTTTTAAATCAAAGTTTATTTAATAACCAAATGCTAAGCCATTTTAACTTTAACTGTACAACATACATTTGATGAACATGTCCTTGGTCCACTCTGTCTTCCAGGTCTGCAAGAGCTTTGACGTGGAGGGGAGAGTGTGGTAGGGCAGCATGGACCCAGGGGAATGTGAAAATTGAGAGAAAACCGTTGATAACAGCTACAGTAAAGAGATCCCAGTGGTAAGCAGCCCCTTTCTTCAATCTGAAATGAAAGTAATGTACTTGAGAAGTGAACAGGTCTTACATGTAACACAATCAAGTACCAACAATGGTTACTGCCATTTGAACGAGAATGATGAGAGATAAACAAAATTCAGGCCAGATACGATAGGAACATATGGTAAACAGAAGAAGTATGTCAAAGTCGTCATTTTCATGGACACCACAAAAAGGTAAAACCGAAATACGGGGTCTGTCCCAGAAATACGTAGACATTTGTGATAAAACAGTAATGTGTCTGCAGAATTTCATGAAATTTTTATGATCTGTTTGCATACATCTAATAAACATTTCGTACAAATATGGATGAATTCACCCCTTACACAACAGATTCATATGCATTTATTCCAAGAGGGGTAGGTGTCTACGGCGCACGTCAAAAACACTGCTTTGAAATTCATCAAGATCAAATTCAACAGTTCCTGTAATTGCGAGTTGAGGTGATAATTCCACAATCTAACTATCAGTTGCACGAGTAATTATGTAAGATAAGTTTTTGAAAGTTTGAAATAAGTTCCACCATCAGCGTTGATTTTATAGAAATTTTCTTAAACCTACTGCAATTATTTTATTGGAAAAAAGTGACGTAATGTAAGTTTTGCGGCGCAAAATTAGACCTTCCCCAAGCTTTTCTTTCCAGTTAAGTATATTTAACAAAATTAATTTATAAAATCAACCTTCTATTGTGTCATTAATAATCCTGTGATGATTCTGTATGCATTTTTTCTTTAATGCTCGTTTCTTGTTGTCATTTTAAACAAGCGACATCTATTTGTTTTGTTTCAGTCTAAAATAAAATTAGTGTTCCCTCATGTAAAATGAAACTGATCATGCTATTTTTTCTACTTAGCATTTATAACTCAAGTTATTGACTATAATTTAAACTAAGAAGACTTAATCGATGCTTAGATGGCAATATTCATCACCATTACGGCTCTAATAAAGAGACTGCACACAAAACATTCACCCATCCCCCCCCCCCACACACACACACAAAAACGTAGCAAAATAATTTTCAACGTGCTCCGTAAACGCCGATACACCATCATATAAATCTCCATAACTTTTGCAATTTGTAAGCAAGCAATTGAACTAATATTTTCACAGGTTGCTCAGTACAAAAGTAGTTTAAAAGCATGAACATATCTTTAAATTTCAACGCACCGTTCACGAAATATCAGACATCTTTATGATTTCCCGGGACAGACCTCGTAAATGTAACAAAATAGTATATCTGATATTAGATGTACATTTTATTGTCATTGGACGAAAATACTGCATCATTCTATTGGTATCGCTAGTGTCAATTGTCTGATTAATGTTCTGATGCGGAACAAAAACAATCCCTTTGAAATCCGAGAACAATGTTTTCCTTATGCCTTAGTATTCTACTCACTTATTATTGGGGTTATTAACAAGAGCACTGGAGATATTTTGGTCCATGAAAAAGAGGAGGGAGAGACTGAACCCAAGACCCGCTGCAGCTAGAATGGCTGTCCACGGTAGCTTGTGTAGCGGTGCTAGAACAAACATTTCCGCGTCCGGGTTGTACTTGAATGGCTTTACTGCAAATAAATAGAAGTTTTTGTCAAGTAAAGGAAGGAAAATAAATAGTACACAAGATATTTTGATCAATTTATTACTCTGTGCAAGTTAAGGAGTGTGCCCTGCTTCGATTCGAGGAGGATCATGGTATTTGTATTACACTGATTAATTTGGAATCAATTGGTCCATTCACTTATATTAAAATGTTCTTGGCAGCAATTGGTGATCGTACATTCATGATATAAGAAGGTCTGGTACAGATCCATGCGGACTTTTTTTAGTTTCATTGTTTATATATATATACATATATATTTCAAGGCAGGTCATTATGTTCACTAGCATACGCACACATGCAGACAAACAAATATTTTACTGAAATATAAAAACGTACATTTTACTTCCCTGAAGACATATGAACCAAAGAAAGACATAATCAGAACAGATGCTGGAAGTGCATAGTCCGCTAAAATCTCTCGTTTTCCTGCTGTTAGAAACGGCCTGAAAATATTTTTTTAAAAATGTATATAACGCTATGTGCATAAACTCACTCAAAATCACACAATACTGGAAATAGTAATGTGTAAAGAATGTAAAATGTAGGGAACGGTTTGTATCACATTCCTTAGAACCATTGTGCAATTTCTAAATCCATAGCTAGCATTTAAAAATGCGTTGGCAATAAAACAAATCCAATATTTATAAACGATAAAAAGCATGGGTTGGGATTCAAGAGCTAGAAATGTCCAGAAATGCATACTTACGTTTGTGTAAAGTTGTACAAAAATATTCCAACCCAAACAGTACCCAGCATCAACAATAGGAACAAAATGCTATTTTCCTTCAAACAAGTGTGCACTGTCACAGATGAAAGATTGTCTGATATTGCATCGGTTGCATTTGTTACATTCATTGCTGTGGAGCCCAATGACTGGTTCAAATTGTGGAGCAATACTTGATCTTGACAATAGAAGTTGTGATTAAAATCTGAAAGGAAAAGAAATGGTTGTAAAATTATAAACACGTACACAGTAGTACTGTGGTTCTATGCAATACAGTTATTTACATAATTAAACAAAATTGTTTCCTAAACAACTGCTCTTTCTTTCATATAGCTGTATATACAGTAAGAAAAGTAATTGAACAAGTAACCGAAGTAAATAATGTACTAAAACCATCTTCTTTGGCATCCTCAAAGAAAAGAAAGTTACCTTTTACTGCATCTTTTATGGCATCCGAGGTAAAGGCAAATGTGATGAACATTGAAAATATTTCTTCTGTTGATCTATAAATAAAATAAGAGTATTCATTTATGCACATTTTAGTTATAAGGAAAATATCACCGAAATTATTTTTGTCACAAATGAGGCAAAGATTTTATGATTGTGGCATTTTATGTTTTATTGAATAAATACTAAAACTGATATCCTTTAAGAGGAGTGAACATATTAATAAGAAAGGGGACGGGCTATACCATGGTTTCGTCTATTAAAGCCTCGTCAGTGACCCTTTGAATTTGGTAACATCAAGCCAAAGGAATTTTTTTCAATATATCGTACACAAGAAAAGTATTTGCTTTTTTTCTTTCTTTCTAATGCATTTGTCTTTCATGAAATTTGCATAAGATGATGGCAAACTTGATGTCTTTTGGGAAAACAGTGACTTGTGAATTGAACATTTGAGCCGCCTCATGGGAAAACCAACAATCTGCATAGGCGAAAACAAAGACGCAGATCAGCTTCGCGGTAACCGCGAAGCTGATCAGCGCCTTTGTTTTCGCTACTAGGATAGTACAATTCCTCTTCTACTTAAATTCGAAATTTCAAGCTTCTAGCTCTTTTCTGTGCTTGTGCAGCTCGGTTTATGTCGGACCTGTTCGGAAACCACATTGTTGGTTTTCCCATGAGGTGGCTCATTTCTATTACCTTGTAGAAAACTTCATCATTTTGCTGAGGTTGGTGACAGAGTACAGGATAAGAAAGAAACAGTTCCAGAGACCAACACAGGCAAACATTGCTGTAAAGTCCAAGTCGAAGTCCTCACAGATACTGTATATAACTGCAATGAAAACAATGTGGATTTTACTAAATTAATCGTAAGTTTACACAGATCATAAGTACAGTGAAATTTATGATCAGATTCAGTTTCGATGATTTTGATAGACGTATAATGATGTCAAGAACTGGAAGCAGGCAGTATTGATAAAGAGCGGTTTGGTCATTTTCTACATCTTGAACTTTGTGTTCGATTTCTGGGAGTAAGCGTTACATTGTGTCATAGAGAATACTTATTTTGAACGTTTTGCAGCGTGATCATAACTCACTTTTGGTATACAGAGCCAAGGGAGCTGTCGTAAGAAGCACTATCAATGGTTGGCCGCCAAGCAGAGCAAACAATACACCGCCAACACATTGGGAAAATAAAATTTTCTTCACACCTGAAAGAAAAAAATGTATTATTATTATTATTATTATTATTATTATTATTTTTATTATTTAAGCAGATCTAGATAAGGTTAAATCATTTAAATAATAATGTGCATTATGTAAATTGTCCTTACATTCATTTGGGTCTGCAAAACACTAAGTGGTGAGGACAATATGTATCTGTTAGCACAATTTATTTATTTTTATTTTACATGTCAAGTAATTTATTTATTTTTATTTTACATGCAAAGTACAGTACATAAACTATATTTGTCAACAAATAAACATCATTACCTATGGCACCATTCGTGTTATTATCATTCAACATCCCAAAGGCTATGTTGGGCAAGACACAGGCAAAGTATAGAAAGAAAATTGTTGATGTCACTTTCTGTGGTGTCTTGCTTCCAGTGACACCTAAAAAACGATTGAAATGTTCAATAAATGAGCCGCCTCATGGGAAAACCAATAATCTGCATATGCGAAAACAAAGACGCAGATCAGCTTCGCGGTAACCGCGAAGCTGATCAGCGCCTTTTGCATTTGTTTTTGCTACAAATATAGTATACTTCCTCTTCTTCTTAATTAAATCCGAAATTTCAAGATTCTAGCTCTTCTCTGTGCTTGTACAGCCCGGTTTGTGTCGGACCTGTTCGGAAACCACATTGTTGGTTTTCCCACGAGGCGGCTCAAATTATACGTATTCATGTTCTTGCGTAAGATAATTGATAGAACAATTTTAAAGAGAGCAATTTTAGACGAGAACCAGAACCGACATGGCGAGGTGAAAAGCTATCAAACTTGATTTATAGTTAGAAACAAAGTAAAACATCTAAAATGTATATTTAATGATGTTTTTCTTATGTGACTAACTGCTTTTCGTTTTATCTGTTTATTAGATCATATTTTTAATTTTGAAAGGTATTTTTCAATATTAGCAGAGGCCACAGGTTCAAATTAAGCGCCATTCCCGTATTTTCTTACGAATGTTTTGTGCTATGTATATCTTTGCAGGAAGTCATGAATGGGTACTTGACTAGTCTCAAATTTAGTCTAAATGGCACCTACCGTCTTTGTAATCTGAGAGGTAATGTGGAAGTCTTCTCTTCAGATCTTGCAGCATACCTTGGCCAAGAGGACACTTTGCCTTCTGTATCAAAATAAAAATCATTAAAATATTACAAAGATGTGATAGATCCGCATAGCTTATAATGAATGAAACAGACACCAATCTATACCAACGAGCAACATTTTAAATTAAAGCAATAATTCAAAATCCCGTTTCCAAACCAATTAATTTCAAAGCTGAAATATCATTAATATCAGCCTAGTCAAGTCAGTACTAAAAGGGTATATCTGCGGTTATGGACCAGATGAAAAAGGACATCTGGAAGAGTATCAGAAACACTTCACCTACCTCAGTTCCGTCATCATCAAACGGATTGACTGGCAGCGCTAGATGTGACTTTCTATTTTCTGGTAGACTGTGTTCCTTTATCAAGTGTTTTGTTCTGTCGCGTAGCAGCTTCTTGAATTCATATTCTGATGTAGCGTTTTGGAGATCAAATCGGAACTCAATGTCAGCAAAAAGAGTTGAAAATGTTCGTCCAGTCTCTAAGGCTGTCTTTGTGCTTTTCTGAAAAAACGACTACAGTGTATGAAACTTAATTTCAATGTAAACAAGGAACATAAACTCTTTTTGCAATACAACCAAGATATTCCCACATGAGTCAATCAGTAAAATAAAAACAGCAAACCAACGTCCAGACTTAAACATTTTCATGAAAAGGTACAAGTAGGCAAAGATCAGGAAAATGTGCAATCAGAAAAAGATAGATTCCCACTCCAAAAACCGAGGTGGGAAAAAACCAAACCAACAATCAGGTACTGATACCAAGAAAACATTTCGTAAGCCGAATGAGCAGCTATTTTCCCAATAGGTGGCCACTCAGTTACCTTAACTTAATTTGTAAACACACATAAGGCGCCAACGGCACAAAAATTTCAAACACCAAGACATAAAACAAAAAGTATCGACTTGGAACGATCAGTAACACACAGTTACTGGCGGGCTTAAATCGATTTTACATGGCCATAACCTCACCCTCAGCTTCTGCAGTGGTTCATAACATTTAGCTAATTCTTCGGTCCTCGTGGTGAATCTCTAACTAGTCAATGAATCATCAAGAACAAACAAATAAATCAAGATAAACATCCTGATGAATCAAAAACCAGGACTCACAGATTCAGTAAGCTGCCCGACGATGGAGATCCCTGGGCGCCGAATAACTTACTAACTCCGGAGCAAAAGAAAAACATCAGTTGGACCCCCGTGGGCCAAGCAACAGACAAGAAGTTCCGGTCCCAACCAACTAAAATGAATAAATTTAGGTCGGGGCCATCATAGAGTCTGACGCCCGACCCACCGGCGTGCAATTAAAGAAGGCAGCATAGTTATCAACCATGATTGGGTTAAAAACTAAGCATGCAGACTGTCGCATAACATTCAAGTTATAACCTATACGTCTGTAACGTGTTATGATTTTTCTAAACTGAAAAGAAAAATCATTACTTCCTATAAGTTTCTTAAATTTGTAAACCAAGTCACCATAAAATTCTGGTTTCTGTTTTCTCTAAATGAGCAGTTATGACTGAGGACACGTGTCAATTTGAACTTAACATTGACCTTGGGTCACATTTACTTAGACTGGCACATGTTAAGTTTTGAAGAGTCAATTATCCTTAACTATTAACTACAAACATGATGATTAGATAAATATGTAGTATTCAATATTCCAACGTACCTCTTTTCTTGGTGCTACTACCAGGATAACAAAGTGGACTTCTTGGCTCGATCTGCCGAGATTTGCTGGGTGGCGTAATCTGCTTACAACCACATGTCGACTTGTAACAGAGGGTAGCTCGCACCTGAATGTGAGTGAAATGTGTTGGTTATGTTGCCTACATTACTGGCATTTCAATATAATTATAGGTTAGTATCTAGATCAGGCAAAATGCAGATATTATCAAACAAATGGCATGTAGGCCAACTAAATAAAGGAACACCAATGAACAAAAGATGACATGCTATATGGTCCCTGGAAGAATGTATGCAGTGTGATCGATGAATAATATCAAGTTCGGTTTTCCACAACTTTGTTTCATAGCATTCATTACGAAAACATGTCCATGCAATATACAGAAATTTTTAAAGTTGTAAAAAATGAAAATTTTCAGCAGCAATCGCCGAGGCGGTTCTAACGAGTACCCACAATCTATGTTTTGGAGCAAAAATAAGAAAAATAGGCATACCCCTGCATACCCCAGTTTTCCTATATAACAGTGGGGTTTAAGGGGGTATTCATTGCACGGACATGTTTTCCTGATGTTAATAGGCACAGCGAAAAAAGTGTCAAGAGCCTGGACAAAACTCGTACATCTCTTTTTAACAGGGTTTTTGTTTTGAACTTTCAGACGTAATTTATGTCCCATTTCATGGCAAACTACATAATTATTCTGTATATCAATATACACTGTGTGTTTAGTGTTCATACAAAGCGCATATCCAGGACTGGTCGAAGTCTGTGCCGCTCCCCTCACACATTGTTATGCCTTGGATTGTCTTTTGTAACACGTGGGCTGTAAACAAAATAAATCAAATATGTAAGTATACATGTATTGGTGTTCAGTTTACGCAATAAGCAGTCTGGGGCTTAGCGCCAAATAAGGTGTAATACTTATAGCTATTACTTTTTGTTTGTGTTGAGGTTTAACGTCCCAGTCAACAATTTCTCAATCATGTCGGGACGGAGCCATCGCTTCCTGCATTGCTATTATTGTTTTCCTTTTGTTTCAACAATACGAGAGGAAATGTGTTAACATTATTAATATTTGGATGTATGAAAAGAAAATCTTGTCCCAGAATAAAAAAATAATATTTACAACTTGTATTTGTGTTTCTGCTCTTAAAATTACTAGTAATATCTCTCAAGCAGATAGTTGACACTGAAGCTGTTTGGTCAAAT
Source organism: Rugalucina vietnamica (assembly GCA_964017185.1). NCBI lineage: Eukaryota > Metazoa > Mollusca > Bivalvia > Lucinida > Lucinidae > Rugalucina > Rugalucina vietnamica. Next base: position 7,622,939 of record OZ024873.1, read on the forward strand.
TACGTACAGATGCCACCAAGCAACAGCGGTTTGCTTCACTTAAGCGGGGAATATGGCAAACATATAATGGAAAAGGTAGCAAGCTGACAGGGGTTTCATTGCAGCTTTCCACTAAATAGATCTCTGGACATGTTAACTAATATCAAATGTATAAAAGTCATAAAATGACGGTTGGATTGACTTTAAGACTTGGTAGGTATTGTGTACACTTTAAAGTTACTTTGTGATATGAGCCGCCCCATGGGAAAACTAACAATCTGCATAGGTGAAAACAAAGGCGCAGATCAGCTTCGCGGTAACCGCGAAGCTGATCAGCGCCTTTGTTTTCGCTACTCGGATAGTACAATTCTTCCTAACTCCAAAATTTCAAGCATCTAGCTCTTTTCTGTGCTTGTACAGGTCGGTTTGTGTCGGACCTGTTCGGAAACCACATTGTTGGTTTTCCCACGAGACGGCTCATATAGAGATCATCACGGAAATACCTTTACAAACGTTACTACTCTTTCATACTTACTTGAGCCACCTCGTGGGAAAACCAACAATTTGGGTTCCGACCAGGTCCGACACAAACCGGCCTGTACAAGCACAGAAAAGAGCTAGAAGCCTGAAATTTCGGTTTTACGTAGAAGAGGAATAGTACTATCCAAGTAGCGAAAACAAAGGCGCTGATCAGCCTCGCGGTTACCGCGAAGCTGATCTGCGTCTTTGTTTTCGCCTATGCAGATTGTTGGTTTTCCCATGAGGCGGCTCATATGTGCATTCTTGGATATGTACACTTATATACCTTAACCATTTCATTATGCTTACTGAAAACCGTGGCATTTGTTCCACCGTTAGATGTCTGAAATACTAATATGTTCTACAAACATCAAACACAGAAATAATTAATGTATGACTTCCGAGTATTACGTTAATACTGCATATTGTCCAACTAACTTAACTGTGTTCTAGACCCACGGGCCAGGGGCTCGTTTCACAAAGCGTTTTAAGACATATCTTACCCTAAGTTTGAACTTAGGACTAATTTCGGTTAAGATATGTCTCATCCTTAAAATGTCCTAACTTTAGTCCTAACAATAGGATACAACTGATGATTGATCTTATTTAATAGTAAACTAAAAATGGCGGACGTGTTTATGTGAGAGCGAAAAACAACAAAATATTACATTACCTAGACTAGATTCGAACTCGGATCGCCTGGACAGAAGACAACATAGCTTACCACTGAGCCACCCAGTCACATTTTTATTCATTGGTTCAGTATTGATAAACGCCAATAGAAAACATTTTATTTTTAGTTGTATGTTTTTTTTTTTATTCAGTTTTACGCCCCTTTTAAGGTTATTTCAGCTCATATGAGACGGGCCAATCAGTAGGTGAGCGAAAACGGGAAAACCCCGAGAAAAACCACCTGGCACACCCGTTATTTTCAGTTAGTTTGTTTGAGTTGATGCTTAACGCCCCAGTCAACAGCTTTGTTCATGCAGAGACATTGCCTCCATTTCATGGGACGTTCATACAAAATTAGGATGTCATGGCATCCAAAACGTGCTTCAAACATACTCAGCCAAACTTATAACGCAACATCGGTGTATTTGTTATGTTATACAAATAAACTTTATTTCCACTGGATTAGATTGCCGGGCGATTGACACATATATACTAACAGCATCTGGTTGTAACATTCTGTATTATGCGTTTCAAAAAATTAATCATTTTTCACGATCCAAAAGGAAGCAGTTTGTAATAAAACTGACTTCCAGAATCTCTCAGGAGGCGCATGCCACCAAAATAACCGTTTTGGCCAATCTCATTTGACCTCAATGGTCCATACTATGAAAACCAAACACTCTTGTACCCTATTAATTCATAGGCGATTGCTGACCAGCATATGTATGGTAGACTGTCTTACATTTCATTGAAATGCAAAAACATGCCATACTCGTGATGCGTTGTGTTTGGCTCAGTATAAAGTACCAAAGTAAGGCTTATGTGTATGGATGGTTTGACTTTACCACTGTTTCTAGGCAGGCTCAGACCTGAGCGGTTAACCAGTAGCCTAATCAGAACGTATAAGCTTTGCTTGGAGCGGTACAAGAAGCCCATCTAAAATTTCTTAGGGCCCCAATGGGTCCAATTTTTATTTTAACTGCAAACAACATGAGCTGTATATATAATTGCGAGTATAACTAGACCTAAGTTGACAATATTTCCCCAAATCGGAACAGGGCTTTGATAAACAGATCGGCCGCCTAAATCTTATGAGCAAGTCACAACTTCAAAGTTCAAACATAAGATTAGTCTTACCGTTAAGATAGATCACACGTCACTCCTAAGATTAGTCTTGATCATAAGATAAGATATGTCCTAAGTGAGCTTCGTGAAACGAGCTACAGAATGATATACGGTCTTGCTTGGTATATTTTTGTCCCTTTAGCGGATCTTTATTAATGCTAATCAGCTCCATTAGCAGTAAAAATATTCTCGGAGAAAATCGTATTCATTTTACGTTTAGGATCCAAAGACATGTGCAATCTTAAGGGACACATTTTATTTGGTCAAGATTGGTATGAATATCACATACCTGAATCTTGTGTGAGCAAAGCTTCCATGGCATCTGTGACTGAGAAATCTTCTGCATCATTGGATGCTTTCAGTTTGTGCAACATGGCGGACATTATGTCGTGAAGATTTGACTTTTGTAGGTCAATCATCAACAGGGTACTGTCCAGGAATGATTCCACGTCACGAAGTGCCCGAATTTCGGCGCCAAAATCTTTCATAGGGAGTTTCTGTAGACAACAAATATTAATCGGTGTTAGTTCGTTAGTTTGTTTTTCGTGTATAAGGAACCATTGATATTATACTCGTATGCACCATTAGTTTGTTTTTCATGTTTAAGGAACCATTGATATTATACTCGTATGCATCATTAGTTTGTTTTTCATGTATAAGGAACCATTGATATCATACTCGTATGCAACATTAGTTTGTTTTTCATGTATAAGGAACAATTGATGTTATACTCATATGCGTCATTAGTTTGTTTTTCATGTATAAGGAACCATTGATATTATACTCGTATGCATCATTAGTTTGATTTTCATGTTTAAGGAACCATTGATATCATACTCGTATGCATCATTAGTTTGTTTTTCATGTATAAGGAACCATTGATATTATACTCGTATGCATCATTAGTTTGTTTTTCATGTATAAGGAACCACTGATATTATACTCATATGCGTCATTAGTTTGTTTTTCATGTATAAGGAACCACTGATATTATACTCGTATGCATCATTAGTTTGTTTTTCATGTATAAGGAACCACTGATATTATACTCGTATGTATGCATCATTAGTTTGTTTTTCATGTATAAGGAACCATTGATATTATACTCGTATGCATCATTAGTTTGTTTTTCATGTATAAGGAACCACTGATATTATACTCGTATGCATCATTAGTTTGTTTTTCATGTATAAGGAACCACTGATATTATACTCGTATGTATGCATCATTAGTTTGTTTTTCATGTATAAGGAACCATTGATATTATACTCGTATGCATCATTAGTTTGTTTTTCATGTATAAGGAACCACTGATATTATACTCGTATGCATCATTAGTTTGTTTTTCATGTTTAAGGAACCACTGATATTATACTCGTATGCATCATTAGTTTGTTTTTCATGTATAAGGAACCATTGATATTATACTCGTATGCATCATCAGTTTGTTTTTCATGTATAAGGAACCATTGATGTTATACTCGTATGCATCATTAGTTTGTTTTTCATGTATAAGGAACAATTGATATTATACTCATATGCGTCATTAGTTTGTTTTTCATGTATAAGGAACCATTGATATTATACTCGTATGCATCATTAGTTTGTTTTTCATGTTTAAGGAACCATTGATATTATACTCGTATGCATCATTAGTTTGTTTTTCATGGATAAGGAACCACTGATATTATACTCATATGCGTCATTAGTTTGTTTTTCATGTATCAGGGACCATTGATATTATACTCGTATGCATCATTAGTTTGTTCTTCATGAATAGGAAACAATTACAGAGCATTATTTCTTATGCAATGACAAATAGCACACCCAAGGTTGAGACTACAACAACAGTGCTATAGATATCCTTGTTGGTGGTGCCCAGTAATAGTATGTGTTATACGCTTTGTTTATATAACTTATACGTTTTGTCTATCAGTATATACACCCTGTATACCGTTGATGCAACTGAATATGTTACGGCACCGATTGATGCAACATTTCACGAAGGTAGGGTGAAATGGAGAGCGATAAGTTGACGATCATGTCAGTTTTATAGGCATTAATGCGAGGATGTCTGGGTCATGACTTTGTGGGAAAACAAAGTAAGGATGCCTTCAGTTTTTGCCATAAGTAGTTTGTAACAAAAGCTTACCTTGTGTCAGAAATTTTTAATTTCATGGAAGGAATATGCCACCAGAAACACAAAAATTGATTACCTTTGCTAATTATTCGAATCCTTCATCATCGTTTGTAAATATCAAAGTTTCGTTATATACCGGAATCATTCCTTGTTTCATACCACCAAAAGACAATCCTGAACTCAAGCAAACTTTTGCACAATATGGCGTTAACACACCTAGGTTGATTCGTTTTGGAAGCAACGTACGTCAGAGAGTTCATTGCCTTGATGCAACGTACGTCCAATGTGTTCTTTTTAAAAGTGATGCTATCTACGGCGGATCTTTGGGCCAAAAATGATATTTCTTACGGCGGACACTTTTGCAAAATGAAAATCCTGTGACCGTTAAAGCTACAGTGAGCGGGGCTAAGTGATTTTTGCATATATTTTTCTGGCAGTGTTTATTGTATACGTCTTCCACTAGCTTCCAAACCTTTTTGTTTCGTTTTGCAATGACTTCAAACGTCCCAATTTAACATTTTTAGTCATGTCGGACAGCGCCAACGCTTCCTAGTTGTTTATCGACACTGTGGGGACTTAAGTGTTTTTCCGTCAAGCAAACTACACGGTGTAGGTAGGTATCAAATCCAGAACCTCTCGTGGTGCCCTATTCTACCATTACGCCATCGCACTCCCCACTTCCCAAAAACGAACTTATAAGATTTTCCATCAAAGGGTTGTCTGTTAGCCCTATTCAGCATTACTGTTTTCATCAGAAATGTTGACATTATAAGCTTGAAACGGTTAACACACATACGCAGACACTCGACAAATGTGACGTATGTGTTTTGTGCAATGATATACGAGTGTCAGTCGGCATCAGATGATCTGGACATCCGGGCGTTTAGTGTGTGTGTGTGTGCGTGCGTGCGTGCGTGCGTGCGTGTGTGTGTGTGTGTGTGTGTGTGTGTGTGTGTGTGTGTTCTCGCATGTCAAAACTGTATGTTTCCATGCAATAGGGTTGTGTATCTTAGTGTTGTTTCGTGTTTAATTCTAATAGTAAGTTTAAGCAGCTAAATATTGCTGAAAAGGCACGTTCTAAATTTCGTACCAGACCCTCAGGTGTAAGGAAAGGGAGTGTACGTGAGGGTCCCATGCACAGATCCAGAAATATATTTCACTCGGTACTCATTAAAATTTCTCGTTGCGCATTTTTTCTTGATAGCACAGGTAATGTACGCCTGAAATAGGTTTACGTATTTTGTGCTTACTCATAGTGAACTAGCGCACAGTGTAAAGTCTACAGAAGGTTCCCTGCACCTGAAAGTGATGGGTTGACTCCCCCGGCTATTGCTTACCCTGTCTCCCTAAAAAGTATTTTGCACATGCTCAAAACTCCCCACCACCACCTATAAAGTGCTTGCTCTGTAACTCCTCACAAATTATCACGAATGCACTATCTAGCTCATGAACTAGCCGTTATCTCTCCACCCCCCCCCCCCCCCACTTTCCCCAAACGCCTGGTAGGGACTCAACTATGTTTGTTGCAAATCAGCAAGGTGAAAAAAAACATTCACATTGTGCAATAAAAACCATATAAACAACGAGCAAGAATATCGGGAGCTATGCTTGCTGCATTATGGAGAATATTTATCGGGTTATACAATTTGCATACACATGCAGATTAATTTAAAAAATCAAATATTTTTATCCAAATTGATACTAAAGCTGTCAATTCACAGCACAAAATCGGTTAAAAAAATTAAATATCAAAGAATCCGCCGTAAGAAAAATCATTTTTGGCCTAAAGATCCGCCGTAGTTAGCATCATTTTTCAAAAACACCTCTTGTACGTAGGTAGTATCCAGGCAATGAACTCATTGACGTACGTTGCTTCCCAAGCGATCCAACCTAGGTGTGTTAACACCATATTGTGCAAAAGCCGGCTCGAATACATGATTGTTGTTTGGTGGTATAAAACAAGGAATGATTCCGGTTTATATTGAAACTTTGATAATGACAAACGGTGATGAAGGATTTGAGCAATTAGCAAACATAATCAATTTTCGTGTATCTGATGGTATATTTCTTCAATGGAATTTATAATTTCTGTCTCAAGGTAAGGTTTTTTAACAAACTACTTATGACAAAAACTGAAGGTATCCTTACTTTGTTTTCCCACAAAGGCACGGCCCAGACATCCTAACATTAATGCCTGTAAAATTGAATTAATGGTTCTCAATTTCCCCCTACCTTCGTGAAATGTTGCATCAATCTGTACAGTAACAAATTTGGTTGCATCAACGGTATACAGGGTGATATAACTTATATCACTTCAAGAATCCAAACCATTTACATGCCTTAATCATGTAATTGCATTTCAAAGTCTAATATACGTACCTCAAACTTTCCGTGCACAAGGGATATGGTTTCATCTGAAATACATATACAAAAAGCAACATTCAGCTTCAGCTTCTTTCTTTTGATATCAACGTTGCTCCTTGCAAGCTTCTACATTTTTTCTCAATCTTTTGTCAATAGTAGTCTGTCATTTAGAATTCTTTTCTTTATTATGTTTTGTTCTTGACATTGTATATGCATTGTCATTTTATGCCCCATGTGAGGGCCGAAAAATTCGTAATAAAGATCTTGTATTTTGTTACTCTTAAAACATTAATTGTGAAAGTCTTGAAAGGTCAGATTCCCATTGCAGTAAAACATTCTTGAAATAGCAATTCCTTTCACGCATTGCTTTTATTAAAGCCCCGTTCTCACTGTCCCGGTCCTACCCCGGTGAAAACAAGCCGGTATACCGTGATAAACCGGGGAACTGTCCCTACCAAAATTGATCGTGTTTTCAGTCATCAAACCGGGGCGAACCGGGGAGCTAAACCGGGACAGTGAGAATATAGCTTAAAACATTTGAGCCGCCTCGTGGGAAAACCAACAATGTGGTTTCCGACCAGGTCCGACACAAACCAGTCTGTACAGCTAGAAGCAGGCTAGAAGCTTGAAATTTTGGAGTTAAGTAGAGGAGGAATTGTACTATCCGAGTAGCGAAAAGAAAGGCGCTGATCAGCTTCGCGGTTACTGCGAAGCTGATCTGCGCCTTTCTTTTCGCCTATTATGCAGATTGTTGGTTTTCCCATGGGGCGGCTCATTTTACGCAATGCATAAAATCTATTCATTTTCATTTACATGTACGAGCAAACAAGTGAACGTGCCGCAAGGTTTATCCTGATATGAACAGGGTTGCACTTTCCTACGAACTGTCTACATTCTTTTTTCATACTAGCTTACTGTGGTGCTGCTAAATTAAGTGCTCATTGTGCAAAGCGGGAAAGGGAAAATGCGACGAGTGTGATCATGGAATGTGAAGATCAGCACATTTACATGATCAGCAGGTTTACCAATAATTTAAAAAAGCACAGTGTGGCATTGGATGCTAGAGCACAGTGCCCGGGTGCGCATTCTTGTGAAAATGTGCTTTCTGTATAAAATAATACGAACTACAAATTCACCTACACCTCTCTGCAAGAACAAACACCAAATACATTATCTAAATGGTATTGTATCTGGTTTGACAACAAAACTTTATTTCCAGACCAAGCAAAATCATATATATATATATATATATATATATATATATATATATATATATATATATATATATATATATATATATATATATATATATATAGACTTTTTTTCTTAATTTAGAACTCGTCCTAAATAGTTTGAAAACTTGAAGTATCACTTACGTTTTTTTTAAACTTTTTTGAAGAGTATAATAAATAATCAACAACAGTTTTAGTACTTTTGCTCCGTTTCAAACACTATCTAATATGTTCAAGAGTCCGTTCAAGTTTAAATGTTGTCGGATAATGGATGTACACGTAGTGTATGTCCTTTTCTGATCACAACAATTAGTTTTCAGTAAATTTGTGTTTTACGATTCTACATGCATATGAATCGTATGTGGAGAAAAAATCATTTCAGTGATGAAATTTACATTTCAAACTTTTGACAACAACTGTATGTTGTCAACAAATCAGCGTGGTTGCATTTAAGGTTTCACATAGTTAGCACTGGGTGCTCCCTTGGTCCCGATATAAAAAGGTTTTGTTTGACTTTTTGGTAACGGATTTTGTTCTACTTCTTTAACACAGTAAATCTCCACAATAACAAAAATTGCTTAATTTATTTCTGTTTAACAAATCAAATTAAATCTTGGTATAAAATTTCATTCAAAGCACTATATTTTGACTTGAAATTCTTTGAATGGCGTCATAAATTAGAATCAAATCAAATCTTTGACCAAATTCTAGGAATTATTGTAGAAAAAAATCTGATACCTGAATCAAACAAAACCAAATCAAAGCAAACAGAATTCTTACCTTCATCGTCCTGTGTAGTGCCCGTTCCATTCACCTTGAATAATCCTTTCTTACCACCCAGTCCGTCCGTCGGGAGCCCATTTTCCACCGACAATAGTGGGTAATTGGAATTACCGAAATTTCCTTCCGCAGTTCCATTTTGGTCGGCTTCAGTCTCCGGGCTATCCATTTTAGTCCGAATATGGTTCTGCAAAAGTGATTTAACACGCATTTTTTCTGACTTTTTGTTTATAAAATGCAATCAGGGAATGTGTACGCTTGCCATAAATATTGCAAAATGGTGTTCAATGATTTTGTTTGTTTTGCATTCCGCTTTTGGCATTCGAGGGTCGTCTGTAAAGTACACAGTTTATTACTTTTCCGTGGCGACAAGGTAAGTTGTGGTGAGAATAAAGGATGGGATGACAGTGTTGATTGATGTGTTTTGTCGGAAAGAACCCATTTTCTATTGTACTTCCGTGTATTCATTTTGTTTATGATAAAATACTTAAAAAGTGCACATTAAAGAAAATCATCAATATATAATTAATGTGTTACAGGAATCGTTTTATGCTAGTCATCTCGTTTTCCCTGAAATCGCTCTAACGATTGTTAGGATGTTTAGTACTGCACCCCCTCCCCCTCCCCCGCTCTTCCGCCTGGTGTCTAGGTTAGGATTTTGAATATCTTTAACCCATATATGACGAATGGAATTGCCCATCATTATCATTTGGGTGAGTCCACTTTCATTTTAGAGGCATCAGGAGTGATTTTTTTTTTAAAGCAAACAGTATGGCCCAAGATGGAACACTGTGTCACATCTGGAGCTATACTGTTTGCCTATGTCCCATGAAAAGGACGCCAGGCTTATATGAGTTAATTATTACTTTGTAGATCTTAATATTCATTTTGGAACAAAATGTTGATTTTTGTCTATTCATGGAAGAATTTTAACTAGTTCCATCATTAGACCAGTCAAGTTGAGGCAACCCCTGATAAAAATGGCTATTGGTGATATTTTTCTGTTTGGCCACCTTTTAAACAAATTCTTTTGAATTGTGATATTATCTGGCACAACTTAAATGTGGTCTAATTTATTAAGGGTCAAAAACGCATGTGAGTAACGGGACCCATTCTGCTATTGAATGTTTTCATTGATTTAAACCGATTCCGATAGCCTAGTAATGGTTATCTAGAGCGTCCGCTTCGGGAGCTGGGGGTCGTGGGTTATATCCCGGGCCGGGTCATACCGAAGACTTTAAAAATGGTACCAGTGGCTACGTTGCTTGGCGCTCAGCATTATAAGGCAAGCACTGGCTTCTCTTCTCCCAAAGCAAAATATAGCATCACTAACATCGCATGTCTAATATGAAAAAGTCCGAATAATAACAAAAAATGTCCGAAAATAATCAATTTCTGTATTCACTAGAGGACCGTATGGAAGACTGGCCGTTGTGTTAAATACGTTATCCTCTATAAATATAGAGATTATTATTATTATTATTATTATTATTATTAAACAAAAAATATACATGGCCTTTTATATGTGTTTTTCAGCATTGTTTTGGAACGACCCCAGAGTACCAGTTGTATATATCGACATGATAAAGTCTGCAACAAGGCAGTGGGAATAACAAAAGAGTAGATCAGCATGCACACCGCACAGTCTGGTAGGCTAGTGGTGCATACCATTCGTTGAAGAATGTGGCTTTCCTTTTCTATATATCCGGAACCTTGTCGGCCAATATGAGACTGATGATGCGCATGCGAGCATTGAGTCAAACCTGATCTGAAAGACGAAGGTATGTTTAGTCTATATAGGGCTCATATTGTACAAATTAAATAACAATAGTGATTCTGTATGAGCAGCCTTGTCATAAAAAACACTACCTTTGAATGTTGACCACATCATACCGTAAGCCAACCTAGCGCCGTCACAAAAGCAAGTAGGAGATTTATAAGTTCCAGAGGATGCGGTGTCTCAGCAGCGCAAAAAAGATTCTGGTCAGCATATGTGATTGCGCAGTTGATCTGTGCTTTGGATCTCGCATCTGCATTAGGTTTTCGTCGTTTGACAAGGCTCATAACTAATGTACAAGCTGTCGGATAATATTAGCTAAGAATCCGTCAGATCATTGATTTTCGCCGTTATATAGGTATGGTAGGTATTAATTAACGTATCGATGACAATGGCCATTTAGATCAGATTGTGTCATCTGTCCTTGGGCCGTAAACTGTCAGGTACATGTATTTGTCTTTGTCCCCACCACCGTCTAAGGTCATATAACGACAAAAATAGCGTCAGAAAGACCGGAGAAGTTTGCTTAACTACTGCATTGCGAAGTGTTTGAAAGAAAGAAAGAAAGAAAGAAAGAAAGAAAGAAAGAAGAAAGAAAGAAAGAAAGAAAGAAAGAAAGAAAGAAAGAAAGAAAGAAAGAAAGAAAGAAAGAAAGAAAGAAAATCGATATGGACACACAATAATTGACCCATAGTATGTCAATCCAAAATGATTCAACCCGTGCTGTTATATACACATAATGTGCTCGCTCCGCTTTTAAATTGAAGATGCACTTGGTCTGCAATTTTGAAGGATTTCTTTTGCATCTGCATAGCTATTTCATAGCATAGCTATTTCATAGCAGATTGTAAATGCTTTGCCAACTATTACAATTTACAGTATTTAAGCCCCGTTTACACATTCACGATTTTCTCTACGATTCACCACGATTCACCCCGATTTCTCATGGTCAGAAAAATCGGTATGGATCGTGGTGAATCGTGGCGAAAAGTGGAAATATTCAGTATCTCTACGATTCTAGTAAGAATGTCCAAGACCTTAGTACGGTGTCTGTAAGGTATCGCTACAAATCAATGACGATTCATGACGGCAACGCTACGGTCAATGAGGATTAACCACGATGGCACAACGAATGCTCACCGTGCTTGTACGGTTCGATACGGTATTAGTACGATTCACGGCGGTAGCCGTCGTGGCCAATCGTGGAGCTCCGTAGCGAAACCGTGGATGATTCGTAGGACAATCTTGGTGAATCGTGAGAGTTCAACGGTTTCGCTACGGAGCTCCACGATTGGCTACGATCACTCACGAATAGCCGCGAATATAGCTACGGTGTCAGTACGAATAAGCAAGATTCCGCTACGGTTGCGCTACGAATTAGGCCACGCCCATTTACCACCACGATTCGCCACGGTACGCCACGAATGTTTTAAACAGTTTAAAACTTCCGTAACGCTGCCGTAGAGTTTCCCGAATCATCACGATTCAGCAAGATTCACCACGATTCACTACGGTTCTACTACGAATGACCACGGTACACCACGGTACACGACGATTTTACAAATCGTGGCGAATCGTAGCGGCACCGTAGCCAAAAATCGTGAATGTGTAAACGGGGCTTAATACATCAGTGGTTAGCATATGGGGGTAGGATCAAGTTGAAACGATTACGAATCCGCTGTTCAGACTGTCGTGGCTTTTGTTTGTAGAAAACATATATGCATGTCATAAAACTCAAGCTCCATAAAATTACAATCATTTTATGTCTGAAGGATTTTGACTTTTTCTCAATATGGCAGAGTGGATGCATAGGGTGGCTGAAACTCCATCATGCGTTTTTCACTTATATAATACGGTGCACAAACAGCTACACACAGCCTACCTAACGTAACCATGTTTTGGATGGAAGCTAGATGCACGATGTCGAAGAATCATAATTGAGCCTGTGCGTGACAAAACCAACAATTTGGGTTCCGACCAGGTCCGACACAAACCGACCTGTACAGTCACAGAAGCAGACTAGAAGCTTGAAATTTCGGATTTAAAAAGGATTGTACTATCCGTGCAGCGAAAACAAAGGCGCTGATCAGCTGTGCAGTTCGTGACTGCACAGCTGATCTGCGACTTTGTTTTCGTCTATGCAAATAGTTTGTTTTCTCATGCGGTGGCTCAATTTTGCTATCGACTGGTTTGCCAGTCCAGTTGTCTTCGTAATTAGGTAGACTAGCTAAGAGTTTCCCTTATAAAGTGCCCCAATCCTTCCATCGCATGGCTCACTCGATGATGCTTTACGTGCACGTTGAGCTTTATATGATACTTAAAACTGGTTATTACTTGGTTGTGCAAACAACAGATTTCGAAGTACCTACTGACATAAAAAGAACGGCCTAAAAAGAATAAGCTGTCTGATAACCTAATATTTCATTAAATATAGCTTTGGCTGTCATCAGCTGTCTAGTCCCTGGTAACACTAAATTGTGCCATTGGTTATATCATTTTTACTTATTATTTGCACCACAGTTTACATCAAGTTCGAATTAGGTTGAATGTTTCACAGCCTGAAAACGCAATGTAAATGTTTTTGTCCAGTCGGGATGGTATCAATATGCTGAAACAAAGCAAGGTCCAAACATACAATTTAGGCCCGGCATAATATATGGATATACTCAGATCTATGGCCAGCCTGGTGACATCAGCTAAAGCCCGAAAGTAGCTCCAAAAGTGGCAACAATATCTTTTAAAAGGAACTGCGTTCTCAGGGTTCCGACCAGGTACTGCAAACTACTCGTATTTATGCCGTAGGATCAAATGCGCAAATGTCTAAGATGCTTTTTAATCATTTCCCTACGCATTAGATATATTAAATTCTTGTGTAGATGAAAAAAAAAAAAAAAAAACTCTGTAATGTTTTGTGTGCTGCTACAATAGATTTTTTTTTTTTTTTTTTTTTTTTTTTTTTTTTTTTTTTTTTTTTTTTTTTTTTTTTTTTTTCTACAATAGATATTTTTTTTTTTTTTTTTTTTGCCGATGAAACATTTTGCTCTCATACAGTAAATTTTGCGCGTGCATTCACGTTATTCTTCCTACCTTTTTTATAGCATAAATTTCAATCACCAGAAATAAAAATCCCTTTGTGCATCAATTCAAACAAAACGCTGGTCGTAAAAATGTCTCTACTTTTCAGAAAGCAAATGCATCCTTGGCCTATCTTTGATATGGGTTATCAGTCCTTTTGGCACCCTAGTATCGTCTTCAATTTTGTTTTCTGAATGCCTAAACTTTTTGATTTCTAATTTAATTGATACTAGTATATCCTTGCAGCACAAATAAACATTGAATCATGAGCCACTGCTTAAGAAAACAAACATACAGCGCGCTTATCTGAGGCTTATCAGTCGAATTAAATCAGTAGCCGATGATTAGCAATGACCTGAGCTTTGCAAAAGGGACAAATGCCGAGGTTGTGTTGAGTTTTCATCCGGTGCAAACTGCAAATATGTAGACGTGAAACGACTTCTTAAGAATTACAGGCATGCTTTTTGACACAAGGGGGGAGGGGTGGGTACGGATGCAGATATCCAATCCGTTTATTCCAGATGTGATATCAGACTTTTAAAAATGAAAATCCGGAGTTGCTGAAACAAAAATGCAGTGAAGGTTGAAATGACATTTCTTTTGAAGCTGTAACCATGTAAAGAAGTGCTTTATTTGATAGAAATTGATAAATCGCATCACGACAGTCAAGAGTGGCCATGTACATCAATAAAAGAAATATATTTGATATGTAACCGTGTTTAAATTAGTCACCAATACCATTGCCGACACCGTGGTACATTTTAACATGACCCGGCTCATATCTACCCCAGCTGGCTATGATAAGCCCTGGGTGACTGTAATCTTTTGATAAATGTCATTTTAATCATCTGCTTTCCCCAAACTGGGTTAAGACTTGTTTATATGCAGATAACCCCACTTTTTATAGCCTCAACCCTTCAATGTATTATTCTATAGCTATAACTGTAATGTAAAAGGCCCATATAGATATCCATACGAGAAAAAAAGAAGTCCGGTTTTAAAAGATTGTTTATTCGTCAATATGATTATTTTAGGATGTAAAGCTGTAGACATACAAAAAGGAAATCGATTGTTTTGTCAACTGGGACACTTAAAAGTTTGAAAGTTACTAACGTTTCAAATTAAAAAGAATGCTTAGAGGCCATGGGTAGTGATTCGGTCGGCGGTCATCAGTCTGCGGTCTTTGCAAGCCTTAGGCATATTCGTCCCCAATTATTTCGATACAAATTGTTATTTCGGTTTCTAATCTATAAACGACATGCTTAAGACATGATTTCTATCATTGATTATGCCTGTAGTGCTTGCCTGTTCTTCATAATAATAATAGTTCATCGCGGTTTGTATTTAGCGCTACACTGCCGTGGTCACTTCAATAGTTTTTTTTATGATAACCTTGAAGGTACGAATGAAGCCGAGATAGCCTGATTCTCTTTTCAGGACGGGAAAATGATTCGGTATCAATTAAGCATGGCACTGGTTCCTATTCCGAATTTATTTACATATAACATAAACCTGATAACGGGAAACCAGCCGATAATGGCAACTATTTTTAGATTATTATTTATAGACCATAAATATTAATAATAACATGAGTAATGCCATTAAAAGTCTGTCGGCCCCAATAGCTCAGTGTGTTAAGCATCGGTCTACTATTCAGACTCGTACAAGTTCGAATCTCGCCGCGTATCCGCTATTCATTTTTTTTTTTTTTTTTTTTTTTTTTTTTTTTTTGTTATCATAATAAGTTTCTTTTCTTTCTTCATTCGTTTTTATTCTTCCTTTTTTATGGAGTCTATTTAGCAGTACGCTGAAAAAAGTTGTTCAGTACTGGCGATAACTGGTAGGCCTGGAAAGATGAATGTTGTATTATCAAAATTGAGCCGCGTCATGAGAAAACCGGATTTTTGCCTATGCGAAAACAAAGGCGCAGATCAGCTTCGCAGTAACTGCGAAGCTGATCAGCGCCTTTGTTTTCGCTACACGGATAGTACACTTTCTCTTCTTATTAAATCCGAAATTTCAAGCTTCTATGCTGCTTCTGGGACTGTACATGTCGGTTTGTGTCAGACCTGGTTGGAAACCCCGAAGACCGGTTTTCTCGCGTCGCGGCTCATTAATATTGAATTTTGAAATGATGTTTAACCGTATCTTCAATGGCAAAAAAGATAAATGTATTACATAGGTGTAAATTATGTAAAGTGTATGTTGAGATATCTGATGATTTTCACAAGTGATTGATATCAGCCGATATTTTAACTGTAAATTTCTGATAACTTCTGACGTTTCCATTCACTTGACGTCATTAAAAAGTGTTTCACGTCAGAAATTCTAACGCCTTTAACTCAGTTATTTAAGAAATAACATAAAGTATTAGTGTTCATGTTCTTAAATTTTTTTATTTAGAACGTAAGGAAGAGTGTACCAAAATATTTGTGTTTTCATTTTTTTTTTTTTTTTTTTTTTTTTTTTTTTTTTTTTGTTTAAATTTGCATTTTCACCGCCTGCCTCTTCAATGGGAAAATGTACAAAATCAACACACTCGATTAAATATATTTGGTATTCAATTCAAAAAAGTAAAATATCCTCTAAGTATATACCCATACCCATACATACACGTCAATCTTGAAAAGTCAGTCGCACATTAACGTACAAGACAAACGCGACCCTGGCGTATGAAAAAAATCTCAACACGCTGAATAAGAAAATTTGCTTCTTAAACTTTAATTACCTATAGTATAGACAGGTACAATATTATTGTTTACATTATTTGACCTTGACCTCGATGACGTAGTGCGCGTTGCATTGTGGTTAAAACTTTCACTTCCGGGTGGCAAAAACATTTCCGGTTCAATGTTGTTTACATACATTACTGACATCAGGAAAACATGTCCGTGCAGTATATACCCCCTTAAACCCCACATTTATATAGTAAAACTGGGGTTTGCAGGGGTATACCTATTTTTCTTATTTTTGCTCCAAAACATAGATTGTGGGTACTCGTTAGAACCGCCTCGGCGTGGCGGTTCTAACGTGTACCCACAATCTATGTTTTGAGCAAAAATAAGAAAAATATTTTTTTTTCTGACGAAATTTTCAATTTTTACAGGTGAAAAAAAATCTCTTTTTATTGCATGGGCAAGTTTTCGTAATGGTTTAAATTAAAGTAAAATGTGTGCCGCCATCCTAATCAGGGAACAACGATGACATTTAAATACAAAATAACAAATAATTTTTTGCCTTTGGCTCTTTTATAAAGAGTTTAATTTCTCACACCTTGGGCAAACGATGTTGGATCCGCGCGCGAACGAAAATATGTACTACTTTATGACTTATAATTAAATAACAATTTGCGCCATCATGCGGCCACGTCTGCAATTTGCAGACTAAAAAATTCATTCATAATGGAAAAATAAATAAATAAATAAATAAATAAATAAATAAATAAATGAAAATAGGTAATAAACAATTCAATTAATAATAAGTTCTTGTTCCTTTTTCCGACCTTGTTTGTACCGAGCCTTACATCGATAAAAGTGCGTTTATCTTAGCGCTTTTTATGAAGAAATTTTGCTCCTTTTTCTCCATCTTTTTCATTCTTAAGAATATATTAATTAATTAATTATATTTGAATAATCAAATTGAAATATAACTAAGTCCAGTTTAAATAATAACTATTCAAAGGCTATACACATATTGATGATCATAATCAATTTGAAAGAAACGCGGTTTCAGCTACTGAAGACAGTTTTATGACACCTCAAATTACGATGCCCATAATCATGATAGTCGGCTTCTTTAATTATTATTTATTACACCCTCTTCAAAGAAATGACACATTCTTGGGGTACTATATGGTCAGGTCAGTTTAACTGCTACTGTAACATGTAATCAGCACTACCTGTTGTCATGCGGTGCAGATGGGGCTCGTTAGCCTTGGAAGGCAACTCATCTAGGAGTTAAGCTAGTTCTCTACACAAAAATCTAGCTGGGCAGGGGGAACTCATTAGTCTTGGTTGACAGTCCTCCTAGGAGTTTACAGGTCTCTAAACAAAACCTAAGAAAGGGTAGATGGAGCTCTTCAGCTGTGGCCAGCAATTCATCTAGGAGAAGGAAACTCCAAAATCAAACCTGTGTGTCTGGATATGCCTAGTCCAGATATGCAAAGACTGTTTCGGTAGATGGAGCGGAAGAAATCACCTGATTCAACGGTTCAGAAAGCGATACAGCAACATGTTGTGGAACATGCAGAGCGTGACAAGGCACTAAAGATGTTACGGTCATCCACTGCATCCAAACCCAACTCCAGACGTCTTGACCTGTGTCTTGCCTCTGGGCGCAGCTGGGCGAGGACTAGAGAGTGAGGTTGACGTTGCGCACCTCTTCCTCACTATAATCCAATTTCATAGCGCATGTCATCTTATTTCTCAACACACAAGCACTTGCATACACAACAATTTCATCACACTTGCACCCACATACCTACAAAGTCCTGTGGCGATGGGCGAGTGGCGAAGCAGCAGGTGTAGGACACACTGGGAGCTGTAGTTGCAGACCTGCACACAGGCGGCTCAGTTCTAATGGTCGTTTTCTGTGAGGAGAAGCAGTAAG
Source organism: Rugalucina vietnamica (assembly GCA_964017185.1). Taxonomy (NCBI): domain Eukaryota; kingdom Metazoa; phylum Mollusca; class Bivalvia; order Lucinida; family Lucinidae; genus Rugalucina; species Rugalucina vietnamica. The sequence continues at coordinate 7,641,210 of OZ024873.1, forward strand.
CAGAATTCGGCAGTCGGCTGAGCGACTGAGCAGACCTATTTAGGACCGCACTGCTCACCCCCGTAGCATGGGGAAGGGGCTAGAAAAGGTGCCCTAAACAATTGCCTGCTTCAAACCCCCTGGCTGGTTAACCGCGATCAGCGGGGATCCTCTTAAGCGGTCGAAATACAAAGAAAAAAGCTAGAGTAATCCCCTTACGGATTGGCGCATGGAATGTGCGTACTTTAATGGACAATGCTGGATCAGATAGACCACAGCGTAGAACGGCCCTTGTGGGCAGAGAACTTGGGAGGTATGATATACAGATAGCTGCATTGAGTGAGACTCGGTTCGCAGATGTTGGGGAGATCAAAGAAGTTGGTGCTGGATACACCTTCTTCTGGAGTGGACGCAAAAGTGAAGAGAGGCGTGAAGCAGGAGTTGGCTTTGCCATCAAAACAGAACTTGTTGGTAAGCTGTCAGGATTGCCAAAAGGCATTAATGACCGTCTAATGACATTGAGACTTCCTCTGTCAGGCAATAAACATGCAACTATTGTCAGTGCTTATGCACCCACAATGACCAATCCAGATGAGGTCAAGGACAAGTTCTATGATGACCTAGACAATGTTATTTCTGCAACACCCCGTACAGACAAGCTTATCCTTCTTGGCGACTTTAATGCCAGAGTGGGTACAGACCACCAGACCTGGGAAGGAGTTATAGGTCCAGAAGGGGTTGGAAAGTGCAACAGCAATGGTCTCTTGCTTCTCAGGAAGTGTGCTGAACATGACCTTCTAATCACCAACACAGTCTTCCGTCTACCTAATAGGAACAAAACATCCTGGATGCATCCCCGTTCCAAACACTGGCATCTCATAGACTATGTCATAGTGCGGAGAACAGACAGGCAGGATGTTAAAGTGACAAAGACTATGTGTGGTGCAGACTGCTGGACAGATCATAGACTGGTTGTCAGCAAACTCAACCTAAGAATACAGCCTGCGAGGCGACCTCAAGGCAAGAAAGCTCCTAAGAGACTGGATGTCTCAAAGCTGAATAAAGACAGCATGAGACAAGATTTCTTAACAGACATTTGCAACCAACTGGATGCAATGAATCTCAGTTCAGAGGACCCCGAAGAAAACTGGACAGTTTTCCATAAAACAGTTCTTTCTTCAGCTGCAAGCACCTTAGGCCATCCATCTCGCAAACATCAAGACTGGTTTGATGAGAATGATGACGAAATTCAGAGGCTTCTTGAAGAAAAGCACCGATTGCACAAGGCACATCAAGATGATACTAGCTCAGTATCAAAGAAAGCAGCCTACAGCAACATTTGTAAGACAGTTCAGACCAAGCTTAGGGACATGCAAGATTCCTGGCTGAGGAAGAAAACAGAAGAAATTCAGTCTTTTGCGGATAGAAAGGACATGAAGAAATTTCATGATGCACTGAAAACCATTTATGGTCCAAAGAGTTCTGGAGCCACCACATTGCTCAGTGCAGATGGAAACACTCTTCTCACAGATAAAGAAGCTATCTTGGAAAGGTGGGCAGAACACTTCAATAGTGTGCTTAATCGACCATCAAGCATCAATGAGGATGCAATCGACAGACTTCCACAGATAGAGTGCAATGTTCTGTTAGATGAATTTCCTACCGTTACGGAAACAAGAAAAGCAGTTCAACAACTATCATCTGGCAAAGCCCCAGGTGCAGATGCAATTCCTGCCGAAGTTTACAAGGCTGGGGGGCTACCCATGGCAGAGAAACTGACAGAGTTGTTTCACTGTATGTGGAGAAAGGAGGCTATCCCACAAGAATTTAAGGATGCATCCATAATCCACCTATACAAGCGGAAAGGAAATCCTCAAGTCTGTGACAATCACAGAGGCATCTCCCTCCTATCAATTGCTGGGAAGATACTTGCAAAAATTCTGTTGAATCGTCTGAATGTTCATCTTGATCAGACGGGACTTATCCCAGAAAGTCAATGTGGATTCAGAAAAGACAGAGGGACAATAGACATGATCTTCACAGCAAGACAGCTTCAGGAGAAATGCCAAGAACAGAATGTAGATCTATACATGACGTTTGTTGACCTCACCAAAGCTTTTGATACTGTTAGTCGTGATGGACTCTGGAAAATCATGGCCAAATTTGGCTGTCCACCCAGATTCATAGCAATGGTGCGGCAGTTTCATGATGGCATGCAGGCACGTGTGCAAAATGATGGAGAGTTCTCTGAACCATTTGAAGTAACAAATGGGGTCAAACAAGGCTGTGTTCTGGCACCAACACTGTTCAGCATGATGTTTTCTGCCATGCTTATGGATGCTTTTCAGGACAGTGACACTGGTTTTCCAATCAGGTACCGTTTTGATGGCAACATATTCAACCTCAGAAGGTTGCAAGCCAAAACTAAGGTCCAGACTGATGTGCTAGATGAGCTCCTCTATGCAGATGATATGGATAAGAATGCCAGCACAGAGGCAAAAATGCAAAGAGCCATGGATCAAGTCTCACAGTCATGTGATAACTATGATCTCACAATCAGCACAAAAAAGACAGAGGTTGTACACCAACCAGCGCCCGGAAAGCCATATAATGAACCAACCATCACTGTGAATGGGCAAAAACTGAAAGTTGTTGACAAGTTCACCTACCTGGGAAGCACTCTCTCCAGAGCAGTGCATATTGATGATGAGATCACTGCCAGAATTGCAAAGGCTAGTGTGGCATTCGGACGACTCCGTGCAAATGTCTGGGAGCGAAATGGAATCAAGCTTGACACCAAGCTGAAAGTCTACAAGGCTGTGGTACTGCCAACCCTCTTGTATGCATGTGAGACCTGGACAGTATACCAACGCCATGCAAAGAGACTTAACCATTTCCACTTAAGCTGTTTGAGAAAGTTGTTAAAAATCAAGTGGCAGGACAAGATTCCAGACACAGAGGTCCTGACGAAAGCAGGGATGCAAAGCATGCATACAGTCTTAAAGCTAGCACAGCTAAGATGGACTGGCCATGTTATAAGAATGCCTGATGCGCGACTTCCAAAGAAAGTTTTCTATGGAGAACTACAGGAGGGAAAGCGCTCTCAAGGTGGCCAGAAGAAACGCTACAAAGACACCCTCAAAGCCTCTCTGAAGGATTTCGAAATACCAATGGGGTCCTGGGAACAGACTGCACAGGAGCGATCAAAGTGGCGAGGTCTCATCAACAAAGGGGCAGCTCTTTATGAAAAGAAGAGAATCTGTGAAGCTGAAAGAAAGCGAAGAGAGCGCAAAGCCAAAACAAATGTGCCACAATCAGACTCTATGACATTGACTTGCTCTACTTGCAACCGACAGTTTAGAGCCAGAATTGGCCTAGTCAGCCATCAAAGAACTCACCAACACACATCAGCACTATTCAAGAAATAATGATGGTCTTTCTCATTAGTGAGAGACGAACTATCATATGAATGAAAGGGATTAATGAGTCCCCGGGGCAGCCGGCGTGTGTGTTCAGTCGGTCGAAATGTCATAACAGGTGTTGATATCGCATGGATTAGATCTATGATTCCAGTGTCGTAAATAAAAATGGATACACTTCAAAAAGTTATTATAACTTGTGGATAAATTATATTTATTCCACGGACTGAAAAAAAGTGTTAGTGTTTTTATTATTTCACCGCATGCAAGACATAATTAAATCGTGTGCTCTTGAGAGAGAGAGAGAGAGAGAGAGAGAGAGAGAGAGAGAGAGAGAGAGCACCCAATTTCTAACGGCTTAAGTTTTTTTTTTTTTTTTTTTTTTTTTTTTTTTTTTTTTTTTTTTTTTTTTTTTTTTTTCATAAAACTCGTTTTTCATAAAACTTAAACTTGCTTCAAACACGGCTCAAACACGGAAATTATTCAATGTTGATATCTGATTTCTACCGTATAAAAAACAAACTTTTGATTGACTGAGATGCAAACCTTTTTAATCCCGCACGGGAAGTAAACGCTAAATACTTATAATACTAAACTAGAAACACACATCAATTAATGTGCTTAAATATTTGGAAATGTAATTTGTTATGAACAAGTAATATTTTGACATTATTTTACATTTGAAATACATCAAAACATTACAATTCACTACACATTCATTGAACTGGGGTCGCTTTTTTGCCACCCGGAAGTGGAAAGAAGTCACGTGAAAGTCACCTGACTTACCTGGATAATATAGATCACGTGGGTTGTGACGTATTGTTTGTATCTGTGTATAGGACTTACGGCTAATCAATTACTAGAATCTAGTAAAACCACAACATGGAAGTATGGAGAAATCTCCGACCACTTTTGCAACCTCTTGGCGTGATTTGTTTGTTTGAATTGATGCTTTACGTCCCAGTCAACAGCTAAGGTCATGTTGGGATGTTGCCTCCATTTTACAGCACTTTTACCCAAAATGAGGATGTCATCACATCCAACAAGCGCTTGAAATATAACTATCCAACTAACACCCAAAAAGCTTATACGTATGGATGGTTTGACTTGAAATGTTTCCTCGGCAGGCTCAGACAAGCGCGGTTAACCAGTAATCAGACGGTCAGTCAGCAATGTATTTAGCTTTACCTGGAGGCACAAGTAGCCTATATCTATTTCTTTAGGCCCCAATGGGAGGGGGGCCCATAGTCTCTATGGTGAAATTAGCAGTCACAAATGATTAGAGTGTGTCTAAGGTGTGTACAGGTCGTATAATAATCTCAGCATGCTGAAAATTTTGTATTGCATGTACTTTTGTACAGTTATGTTAAGCACACAATACAGTATAGGCGCGTATCAAACGTTTAATGTAATGCGTGTTGAACTTATTCGTATAAGACACATACCCGAGACACGTCGAGCTTTAAGCATGCTGCATGCTTAAAATACTTTAACGTACACCAAGCGTACAGAAGCACATGTACGAGGTTTGTGGACACCTTGGCTAGCAGGAAAAGTAAAGTGCTGTTGTTTAAGTTTTTTTGTTTTTGTATAAATATAAGCAGCAATATCTTATGAGCATATTTGAGGAATTTGTTTCAATTTGAAGTATCAACACGTTAAATATGACATATTTTCTACTTAAGCGTACGTAGGGCCACACGGGACAGGTGCCAAAACGTCAACAAAATTTGACGATTTTCAAATTGTGTTTTTTCCCTGTCAAACGGCACTTAAATATGTTGTAACATCAAAATATTTCGTCCTAAAACCATATAACACTGACTTCAGTTTCAGAAAGATTCCGACTTGGCGGCAGTGTTGTTTGATTTATGTGAAAAAAAATCAGAAGCAGACCGAAAAATCTGTTTGAAATAATGGCGTAATTTGACGTCGGAGAACAGCCGACGCCGATTGTATGTTTCGTTAAGGAAATCACCCACAGATACGATGAAAATGTTACAAACAACAGAAACGTCATCGGTCTGTCAGTTACTATTTAGTTCACAGTAGTTGTGGCACAGACGATTTTCAGCTGCTCAGAAGTCCACCTATGATGATAAACGGAAGATCACCTGTCTGGCATGCTCGCCGCAAGAAATTGTTACACATGTTCAACAGATGGACGAACAATTTTGCGAGAATGTCAAGTAACGTCATATAGAGACGTTGACCTTTGCCCCGCACTCGGTTCGGAAGTGCAGGGAAAAGGCTGTAGATGACGTGTTTTTGTCAGATTTCAATAAAATTTCTTGTATATTTGCTTATAAAATACTTTTGCAAAAGCAGATATATTCATTTTTCTGTTGAAAATATAAATGGTGTACACGAACTTTTCTGACAAACCACGTATGTATTAAAAGCATTTGTTACGTGTCTCCGACGTGCTTCTGATGTTTGTTGAATCAAGGTATCTCTATGTCTATGGAAATACATTGGTTGAATTTTCGGCATATTTTTCCACACGCTCGGTGCGCGGTTTGTCTTATACGTTATTGACTGCAATAGAAAATTGAGGCTATTGATATGACACTTGTGTCATATCTTTTCTTGTATATAGTGAAACTGGGGTATGCAGGGGTATACCTATTTTTCTTATTTTTGCTCCAAAACATAGATTGTGGGTACTCGTTATTGAGAATTTTCATTTTTGACAACTTTAAAAATCTCTGTATTTTGCATGGGCAAGTTTTCGTAATGTTTTCGAGTGAAACGTTGGCATATAACGCAGCATTTAACTTGTGCGTTATGTCTACTGCGACTACCATATCATTTGAGCCGCCTCGTGGGAAAGCCAACAATGTGCTTTCCGAGCAGGTCCGACACAAACCGACCTGTACAGCAACAGAATCAGGCTAGAAGCTTGAAATTTTGGAGTTGATTAGAGGAGGACTTATACTATCCGAGTAGCGAAAACAAAGGCGCTGATCAGCTTCGCGGTTACCGCGAAGCTGATCTGCGCCTTTGTTTTCGCCTATGCAAATTGTTGGTTTTCCCATGGGGCGGCTCATTTCACAGTAGTCCTATTGCATTTTTCAACTGAAAGAAACATAACCAAAATGCTTGGTTTGTAAGAGCAAATGTTAGTATTATTCCAACACATGAATGCAAATTTTAATTCTTCCCATACTGGAGAGAATCTATGTAGAAATTTATTAACCAATTATTATTAATGACTCTTAATTTCCATATACACCAACTATGTGTAGCTCAGTTCTGTGGCAGGTCAGTGAATACATACTGGAGATGAAGCTTACCCCCAAATTACGCATTCTATCTATCTTCATATACTGAGTCGATCATCTCAGGTGTTGACAACTTGTATTGCCATATACTCGGATCCGAGCCGTACAGTAAACAGTTATTTTTAATCGAATTGTACATGTTTTTGATGTTTTATTACCAAAATTTCAAGCACCCCTTAGTGTTGGAGTGTTCCCTCGGAGTCCCGTGGGTCCTTTTATAGGGGCGAAACGACCCAGACTCACCAAACTATTAAGCCGAGAACCAGTGTTGTGGAAATGGCTGACAGAGGTCGAAAATCATGAATAATTTTGCTTAATTTGGCATTTTTCGTAGTTGTGTTGATGAATGCTTCATTCTTGGTAGGCAAAACAGAGAAACTCAAAGAATGTTATTGTTTTATTACATGACAGTGGTCTTTGTTGATAATTAAGGGCTTAAATAAGCGATTAAAATCAGGTAGTGAAGAATTTACAAGTTCAAGCTTTTCAAAAATGTTTGCAGCCTTTCAGCTTACCTTTAGTGAATAGTATACCGCAGACCTGAATGCTTGAACTTCACATCTATTGCCAATTTGGACAGTCCTGATTGATAAACAAACCGACCAAAGTTTTTTGAGGGTTACTTCCAACTTACTTCCTAAGTTACTTCATAACATTACTCTCTACAGAAGATGATATAGCCTCACCCAACATCTCAACCCATAGTGACGAGGAATCAGATAGTGGTGCAGATTCTGAAGAAGCCTGTGATATCTTCAAGAACTTACGTGAACTGCGTAAAGGTAATATGAAAAGACCAATCTTGTGTCATAATATGAACTTAGGCACTGCCTAGAACGGGCATGCCATCATGATTTTGAAATTATTATTGATTAAACAACTGCTAGTTTTTTTTCTGTCCTGAACAGCACTTACTGTAAAAGTATATGTTGTGCCATTGTCCTGTCCTCCCCTATCCAATACCCTACCCTACCCTTACTCCTACCCTAACTTTACTCCTACCATTACACCTAACCCTATCCTTATGACTACCCCTACCCTCCCCCTACTCCTAATTCATTCCCCTACCATACCCTTACTCCTACCCCTACACATAACCTCCTACCCTACACATAACCTCCTGTGACGGGATAGCCTCCCTTGGAAATATGCAAATGTCAAACTCGAGACTTTGTGAATCGAGTAAGTGTTGGGTATGTAGCGCAGTAAACCACCCTTAGTGGATGGGCATGCTTTTCCACCGACGGGGTTTGCTGTGGCTTGGCTCAGCTGTTGCTACATTTGGTGGCAGCGGTGGGATAATGACAGCTGCCAGAACGGAGTTGCCTTACCCATGTAGTTCCCAGGCCAAGACTCTGGACAAGTCTTCTCGGAGGGGGAAGTAATGTGACGGCATAGCCCCCCTTTGAAATATGCAAATTTCAAACTCGAGACTTTGGAATCAATAAGTGTTGGGTATGTAGCGCAGTAAACCACCCTTAGTGGATGAGCATGTTTTTCCACTGACGGGGTTTGCTGTGACTTAGCTCGGCTGTTCGTTACACTCCTAGTCCTACCCTACCCTACTCATACCCATACTCTATCCTTACTCATACTCTTTGCCCTAACCCTTTCTCCTTACCCTACCAATACCATACCCTAACTTCTACTCCTAACCATAAACAGGGATCAATTTGGGGTGCGCACGTACAGTCACAGAAGCAGGCTAGAAGCTTGAAATTTTGGGTTAAAGTAGAAGAGGAATTGTAGAGTACTATCTGTAGCGAAAATGAAGGCACTGATCAGCTGTGCAGTTACATAGCAAAAAGTAAACATGAAGATAAATAGCCGTTGAATGGTCAATGAAGAAACAAACTCTTTATAAAAATATACCTAAAAACATACCCAGGAGAAAAGAGATAGAGGCTTCCAGTAATGCTAAAATCGTTTTCGGCCCGGGGGGCCTGGGACCCCCCACCGGGGCTTCGCCCCTGGACCCGAAATTTTCCAGCAATATCCCTGTAACCTACCCAAACTCTTACCCCTACCAGGCTACCCTTACTACCATTGCTGCTACTCCTTAACCTACCATACCCTTACTCCTACTTCTACCCTACCAGTATTCATATTCTTACCCTACCTTACGAGTTACCATTACACCTACTCCTTACCCAACCATCACCTTACTCTTACTCCTACCATACTCTGCCCTTCTTCTATCTTGCCATACTCTGCCTTGCCGTGCCCTACCCCACCTAACCCTACCCTATCAAACCCCATCCTTACTCCTATTACTTACCCTACTCTACCATACCATTACTCATTACTCTACCCTACCCTTTCTCCTACCTCTCTCTTCATTATCCTTACCTTACCTAGTACCAGGGTGTTCCCCTCGACCTCAAAGTATTAATTTAGGGGGCCAATGTCCCACTACTGACAACTCCGTAACAACATTCTGACAAAATAGGAGGCGAGGTAATCAGGAAGCGAGGTAGCCGAGTGGTTAGCACACTGGCTTCTTGTGCTAGAGGTCCCGGGTTCGATCCCGGCCGGCGGCGAGGAAAATTTGTTGGTCCGAACATGCTTCCCATCGTGTCATTTGCAGGAATGACATGATACAGTGCGCCGTCCTTCGGATCTGGACGTTAACTGGAGGCCCCCTGTGCAGGGGCAGTCATCCCCTGTGCAGGTTCAAGATCCCTACACAGGTTCTATCCTCATGCATGTAGGCTCATCCTGCAAACACACCGGAGTGTTCAATGTACACCTCCCAAGAATAATCAGAAATTGATTGATGGGAGTAACAAGAAAAACAAAAATATCAGGAACAAGAAATATTTGTTAATTTTGGGGGATATCATGGTCCACTCTCTGGACAGAACTGCGTGTTTTGGGGGTCATTTTTGGGGCAAAACGTTCATTTTGTGCGCCAGGTAAAACCCTCGGGCAGCTGACTGAAGAACTAACGACTCACGGAGCCGAAACGACCAGTTACTTGCATTTGGATGTCCGATTTAAGGGTGTATCGGCGATTCGCGGCCGAAACGACCTGATTTCGCTGTTTAGACGCATCTTTCCGACCCGTTCTGGTTCCGGTAAATAGTAACACCGGATATTTAGAAAAATTTCGCGCGTGACTGTGACGTAGTTTTTATTTATTTTTTGTAACTTTTGAAAGAAAGTTGATCTCAGATGGAACGAAAAAATGTATTGTTCACAAAGAAGCAAAACTATATTGTCATGAATAGAAAAGGAAGAATTATTTGTGTACAATTTCAAACGAGATCAATGGGATTCTCGCGAGAGAGGGAGATTAGCGATATCCCCCGAGACTGGGACCGGACGTTCAGGTGAACAAAGTTAGTTAGGTAAACAACATCAGAGTTCATTTACCCCAGGGTTAGAAATAAGCAGTTGCCCACTTGCCCGTCACGGGTCAAATTTGGTGGGGGCAACCCGATCTTACTGCAAGGTTGCCCCCAGGACAACCTGAAATTTTCCAAGAAGTGTTTAATCTCATCATTCTTAGATGAGCTAAAATACAAATTCAAAGCAATGACAATTGGACTGTACCTTTGAATTCATGCATAAACATGATAAATAATCTTCATTTAGTAACATTTATATGACGTTTCTATGGGGGCAAGTTAAAACCATGGAGGGCAAGTTCAGCTTGATTGCAGGTTGCCCCCCGGACAAGTTGCTTCCCGGGTCTTATTTCTAACACTGTTACCCGTGTGTACGCGTTACCTATAGGCGGGCACGCAGCTGGGCCTTCGGCCCAGCCTCAGTGCGCTTCGCGCACTTCGTGCCATGCCCGTATAAATATAAACAGCTTGAGATATAAGTTCAATGATCTGAAGCCTATCCTACTGGACAGACTTTGTGATATTCTAGTCATTTCTGAAACCAAGCTGGATGAAACATTTAACAACAATTTATTTGCCGTAAATGGTTATAAACTGGAACGTCATGACAGAAATGCCAATGGGGGTGGCATTCTTGTGTTTTATAGATCAGACCTACCAATCAGGCGAATCAAAACTTTAGAATGCAAAGTGTCAGAAACAATTTTTCTTGAACTTAAGCTACAAAATAGGACATGGGGCATATTATGCACATACAGACCCCCTTCAACAAATGACTCAAATTTTGAGAAGGATTTTAACTCAATTCTTGATCAGTCCTTCACTAAATATGATCACATGTGTATCATAGGAGATTTGAATTATGACTTACTCTCTCCTGAGAAATCAAAGGTTTTAAACAATATTTGTGATAGTTTTAACTTTACAAATCTTATCAAGGAGGCTACATGTTTTACAAAAAATGGCTCTCCTAGTTTAATTGATGTTATCTTAACCAACAGCAAAAATCTGTTTTGTCATAGTGTCAATTTTAATTGTGGACTCAGTGATTGGCATCACATGATTGCCACAGTATTTAAAGAAAATTCTTCTAGTAACAAAAGGCAAAAAGTTACTTTTAGAAGTTACAAAAACTTCTGTGAGGCTGATTTTGTTCATGATCTCCAGAGGGCTCCTCTGCACATTGCTGGCATTTTTGATGATGTGAATGACAGCTACTGGGCATATGAGACCCTTGTAAGGGAGATTGTGGATGAACATGCCCCACAGAAGCAAAAGTATCCCAAAAAAGAAGCTCCTCCATTTATGAATACTGAACTTCGGAGAGCAATTTACAAAAAGAAAATGCTTTACAACAAATTCAATAAATACAAGGGTAAAAATAACTGGGAAAATTATAAGAAACAAAGGAATTATGTCACTAAATTAAGGAAACAGTCAATAAAGCTATACTTTTTCGAAAGGTGTAGTGGGGGCCCAAAGTCAAAGGATTTTTGGCCCACCATAAAGCCTTTTCTTAGCTCTAAAGCAGCTAAAAATAGTGCTGACATCATTTTAATGGAAAATAACTGTCTTGTATCTGACCAAACTGAGGTGTGCAATATTTTAAATGACTTTTACATTAACATTGCACAAGAAATTGGAATAAATAACCAGCAAGCAGACTCATCTGCAATGCATCCAAGTATTCAGGCCATAAAGGATAATAGCCCCTTTGGGGGCTATGACACTTTTGCTTTTAAACCTGTCAGTGAATCTCAAGTTTTTAAAATAGTCAATTCTCTTAATTCAAAAAAGGCTACAGGTGTCGATCAAATCCCTCCAAAAATACTGAGAGTGGGGGCAGAGGCACTATCTGCACCCATTTCCAGTATTTTTAATATGAGTATATCTCAGAAAAAATTCCCTGACAGTTTGAAAGTTGCCCAAGTTAGTCCAATTTTTAAAAAAGATGACCCTTTTATTAAAAAGAATTACAGACCTGTGAGTGTACTCACAACTCATTCTAAAATTTTTGAGAGAATAATGTTTGATCAATTAAGTGATCACTTTGAGACTATCTTTAATAAATATTTAGCTGCTTTCAGAAAGGGTTATGGTTGCCAGTCAACACTGCTGAGGCTACTGGAGGACTGGAAGAGGGACTTGGACAACCATAGGTATGTTGGTGCCATACTGATGGACTTGTCCAAGGCCTTTGACTGTCTCCCCCATGGCCTCATCATTGAGAAACTGGCAGCCTATGGCCTCTCTGACTCAGCATGTTCCCTGCTTCAAAGTTATCTTTCAGATAGGAAACAAATGGTAAAGCTGGGACATTGCAAGAGTATACTTCTAAGTATTATAAAGGGTGTTCCCCAGGGATCTATCCTGGGACCTTTACTTTTCAATGTGTTTCTTAATGATATTTTTTATTTTGTTAAAAAATGTGGTATCTGCAACTATGCAGATGACAATACTGTCACATACAGTCATCCTGACCCCCTTGAAACCAAGAAGGTGCTTACTTCTGAGAGTGAAGATGTTATTGAGTGGTTTGATTTTAACCACATGCAGGCTAATCCTGGAAAGTTCCAGGCCTTTTTCTTGGGTAAAAGAGGGCATGGTGACTGTGACAGCTTTACAATACAGAATCATACAATCAAATGTGAAGATTCAGTCAAACTTCTGGGTGTTACTTTAGATTATATGCTTAATTTTGATTTACATATCACAGATATATGTAAAAAAGCTGCCAAACAAATAAATGTTTTATTCAGACTTAGCAAATATTTAAATATAGAAACAAAATTGCTCATTTATAAATCCTTTGTGAGGTCTAACTTCAGTTACTGTCCACTAGTCTGGCATTTCTGCTCTAAGTCAAGTACAGATAAAATGGAAAAGCTTCAGTATAGGGCCCTCAGACTGGTGTACAGTGACTTTGATAGCTCTTACGAAGATCTCTTAAAGAAGGCAGATATGAACACACTACAGCTCACTAGACTTAGGAAAATTGCTTTGGAAACCTTTAAGATCCTAAATAACATATCTCCTAGCTATATTCTTGATCTTGTTAACTTTAAAAATACAAATTATTCTTTCAGATACCAAAATCTTGCTGAGCTTCCAAGAGTAAACACAGAGTCTTACGGTAGGAAATCATTCCGATATGAGGCCGCCCACATCTGGAACAGCCTCCCAAATGAACTGAGGACATCGACTGACTTCAGGGAATTCGGAAGACTGATCCGGACTTGGGAGGGTACCTCATGTAAATGTTCTATGTGCAAGTTCAGTTTATGATTTTATTTCTTGACTGTGTTTTACATCTTGTGCTTCTCATTTAGTTTCATTTAGTTCTATTTTATTTTTTCAGTTCTGTTCAGTTTTATTTGATGTTTGCTTTGTTATTCAAACTATGATTTAGTCTACTTTGCTTGTAATGCATACTTTAGCTTGCTTATAAATGTGCTGGTCTTTTTTGCTCTCTACCTAGACTTTCCTTTTCGGTTTCGTGTCGAGACTCTTGTGATCAGCTGTGAGGCTGCAAGAGACCCTTGACCCCCCTCTCGCTGCATTCCGGTCTGGCTCATAATTCTTTTCGCTTTTCGACCCCTTCTTTCTAGGTAGATTGCGAAAATGGATCTATATAACTAATCAGTAGGCTATTATACTAATATACTAAGTCAAAATTTTACTAATATATTATGATTTTACTAGTCATACTCATATATGTATTTTAAAAGTTTTAATTTTCAAACCTGTACTATATGTTTTATTTGTATAAAATCTGTGATATACTTTCTAACCTGTGATGTTTGTTATTATACTTGTACAGTTTTGTATTTTTGTTTGTCGGTAAAATAGCCTTGATGGCTAATGTTTGTATGTTTATATTGAATGCCGACGTTAAATAAAGTTTATCTTATCTTATCTTATCTTATCTTCCTACAAACTGGCGTTTTTGTTTTGTTTTTTCGGCTGAGGCAATCCGCACAACGGTGGTGCTGATTATGCGGCTTATCCGCACGATGTGGATAGCCAGTGCTACAGGTATTGGCTATCCGCACAACGGGTGTATGAGATTTTCTAACAAGCTTATGTATGCATTAAACTATTAATTTGCCATTAAATAAATTAATTATGTGTTTAGCTATTGAAATACATTTGAATTTAAGATTGTTGTTAATTATGAATAGAAAAACTAATTTGATTTGATTATTTGATCTGATGTCAACTGAATCACAGTAGATTTTTAACAGCGGAGAAAAATGTAACCATTGTAGATGCTTTTTTGTGTTACTGAAATGTTTCCATATTCAGTCATCCACCCATTGTCATTAAATCAGGGTTATTCTTTTGGATCACCACATTCTTTTATTATTTAGGTTAGGATAATTACTTTCTCATTTACGCATACCTCGAAGGAAGATCACCGGAGATGAATGTAGGTCACGTGATTGCCAATTCGCGGACGATACGAGATTTGGGTGAGAGTTCATTTGATTCCGCCATTTGCATACGAACAGTTAAGCTAAAATCTTGTTGAATTTTATCACATGGAGTCGGATTATTTTTAGCGTAAAAACTTATTATTTTTAAAAGAAATAAAAGGAAAAGTGTTTATTATATAGATGATTTGCTTTTAAAGGTATATTCAATGCATAATCTAGTGTAATTTTTGGTCAATGATGAAGGGCTTCTTCGCGGTCCATAGGACTGTTTTTCCAAAATGGCGGAAAGGTCGGATTTCATGCCCCAATTGTGCACCGAACTTCGGCTAAACGAAGCGTCTTAAGTTTTTGATACTTTAAAATATTTGAAGCTTGTATGTTGTAGAAGTTTAGAAACTATTTGATTTATCGGCATACCGCGCAAGTTGCTTGTAATAATGATATAAAAATAGGCAAAATGGCGGAAATTCGCCTTTTTTGATTATTTTTGCATAGCCAAATTGTGTCGGGTAAAGCATTCGAAACACGACACATGCGCTTAATTTCACACTTTTATCATAAAGTACAGATATTTTTCCACATAAGTAAGTATGTTTCAAACGAAAAAGTCAAAAATTACCTGCTGTCCCAGTGCCACAAATATCGTGATTTTTGGAGATTTTCAGTACTTGTATACTTCATGATATGGAAATGATAAGAGATACATTTTTATTCAATTTTCACACGTTTTCTGATTAACAGCTCATTTGGTGTCAACATGGGTACTTGTCATTGACTAATTATCAATGTTTGCCACTGCAGTTAAGTGACAATAAACAAGGGATTAAAGCAATCAACAACTGTGGATGTTTTGATCATAAATTTTGCCAAATTCATTTCTGCAGAACAGAAACAAAAAGTCTTGTAACTTCCTAAGTTTTTGTCCGATTTTGACAAACTTTTTACCAAAAAAAAAAATGCACAGAATGTAGATTCAGAAAAAGGGCATGGCGCTATAGAAAAAGGGCATGGTGCGGCGCCATATTGAAAGTGGCTAATGGAAACACTACAATGTTTCATCATCCCAATCAAGAAAATCATCTTTTCCGTACGACATTATGACACAAAATGAAATGCTTACGCGACTACATGTACTTTTGTACATTTGTTTATTTTGGCCTTTCTGTTTCATCATAATTAAAGGGAGTTTTCTTGGATTAACGGACTATTTAAATTAATTAAATGAATTGATTTGTGACATTTAAATGATCGTTGTTGCAGCGATGTTAATTCCCAATTAAGACCAATTAGAACTTCAAAGCGTTACGCACTAATGGAAAAACACTCAATCAAAACATAAATGATGTACATTGTGTCGCATTTTGTCTGCTTAATCTTTATAATTATAATTATTATAATGTTTGCCAAGAGAAGAAATGAAACCCATACACGTTTGAAGTAATCTAACTGAATTAATGTAAAAGTAAATTGAGGTATAAACGCGAGAATTAGCGCAGCGGTTTCTTACCACTCGCCACCCACATTTTTAAGCAACCCTCTCGTGTTTGGTATCAAATTGTAGCAAAAAAAACGACTGCGATGCAATTCGTATGTTTATTTCAATTTTCCATAATCGTCTGACGATGTAAAAACGAAGGAAAATGTTGCAATAAAAAGGCGTATCATTTTTTTTTTTTCTTATAGCGACCGATTATTTTCTGAATCATTGCTTCGTTTACCTGGATTTTGACTCGACAACGCACAGGTAATTTTTTCCGATAATGGTATTGTAGTTGCGTCTCCGGTACATATTGCTTCGAGCGCATACGCATGGCTGATTTTTACAGGTAAATTCACAGGTAAGCCAATTTCACCAAAACCAATAATTGTATCCATTTTCTAAACAATTAACACATATCGAATTCACTGTCAGCGGATAACACCGCTTATCTGCACGACGGTGGTGCCGATAAGAGGCGTTATTGGCACAACCGTCGTGCAGATAGCCAGTGTCGTTAGTTTCAGTAAATTGTGATGCCTCCCGGAGACCCAGACAGGAATATTGATGATGACACTGGCTATCTGCACAACTGTCTTGCCATTAATTCTGCTTATCGGCAAGACTCTTGTGTGAAATAAACAGCATTATCTGCACCGTGCACGACAGGGAAATCGATATTTCAAATGTTTATAGAATGGATACATTTTAAGTTGATAAATATTATGCACTGGTTTCAAAACAGAAACAGAATATTACCCATGCAGGAAATTTTACTTTTAACACAATTATTATTGTGCTGAAATTGGCTTACCTGTGAATTTACCTGTAAAAATCAACTATGCATATATGTAAACAAGAAAGTAAAAATCATACTCTAAATAATAAAAGAATGTGGCAATTCAAAAGAATAAATAGTCTTTGATTTAATAACAATGGAAACATTTCAGTAACACACAAAAAAAGCATTTACAATGTTTATTTTTTTTTCTATGCTGTTAGAAATCTACTGGGATTCAGATAAAATAATCCAATCAAATTAGTTTTCCTATTCATAATGTTAACAAAAATGTTAAATTTGAATAGCTAAACACATATTTTATTAAATGGCAAATTAAGAGTTAAATGCATACGTAAGCTTGTTAGAAAATCTCATGCTTGCTTCATGCCGATAGCCAATACCTGTAGCACTGGCGATCCACACGACTGTCTTCCCAATAACGCCACTTATCCTATTGACGGTGTTATCTAATCAACACCACCATCGTGCGGATAGCCTGAGCCATTGATAACGCAAAAGCTTGACCGTATTTGGTTCTATACTAACAAAAGCCAATTGTCATTTTTGCTAGCAAGTACTTCTGGACCTGTTTAGTGATGCAAGCTATGATATGCATCAGGACAGGTTCTCAAATCTGATCAACTATCACCACATGTTGGCTGCAAAAAGTTTGCCTTTATATATGTAAATTACTAAAAATTGCCTGAACCAAATTTTTGAACCAGATTTTTTGTTTGTTTGTTTTATATCTCATTTGCACACACACTCCAATACCATGTAACAGAAATACTCAATAGAGGTGCAGTACTCCATGTAATAATCAGTACTTAGAGGTGTTTAGCAAATTCAGATCAAATGCAGATTCAAGTGTCATTTTTTCTGATTTTTAGCTCACCTGAGCCGAAGGCTCACAGGTGAGCTTATAGGATAGGCAGGCATCCGGCGTCCGTCGTCGTCCGTCGTCCGTCGTCGTCCGTCGTCGTCCGTCCACAATTTCAAAGAAGAATATTTCTGAAGCTAGTAGGCCGATCTTGATCAAATTTAATGTGAACCATAATTGGGTTGGGGGATTGATGGCATTAGGTTTTGGAGCAGATTGTATCAAAATTGTGGTTTCCATGGCAACAGATAGGTCCCATAGACTTACAATGGGAAAAACTAAAAAAATCTTCTTCTCTGAAACCACTAGGCCCACAGCTTTGATATTTGGTATGTAGCAATGGCTAATGGTCCTCTACGTAAATTGTGCCATTCATGCCCCTGGGGTCGAATTTGGCCACGCCCCGGGGGGTCGATAGTCTCCATAGACTTACTATGGGACAAAAATTAAAAAATCTTCTTCTCTCAAACCACAGGGCCCACAGCTTTGATATTTGGTATGTGGCAATGGCTAATGGACCTCTACATAAATTGTGCCAGCCATGCCCCTGGGGTCAAATTTGGCCACGCCCCGGGGGTGGATAGTTTCCATAGACTTACAATCGGAAAAACTAAAAAAATCTTCTTCTCTGAAACCACTAGGCCCACAGCTTTGATATTTGGTATGTAGCAATGGCTAATGGTCCTCTACATAAATTGTGCCATTCATGCCCCTGGGGTCAAATTTGGCCACGCCCCAGGGGTTGATAGTCTCCATAGACTTACTATGGGAAAAAAATTAAAAAATCTTCTTCTCTGAAACCACAGGGCCCACAGCTTTGATATTTTGTATGTGGCAATGGCTAATGGTCCTCTACATAAATTGTGCCAATCATGCCCCTGGGGTCAAATTTGGCCACGCCCCGGGGGTCGATAGTCTCTATAGACCTACAATAGGAAAAAACTAAAAAAATCTTCTTCTCTGAAACCACTTGGCCCACAGCTTTGATATTTGGTATGTAGCAATGGCTAATGGTCCTCTACATAAATTGTGCCATTTATGCCCCTGGGGTCAAATTTGGCCACGCCCCAGGGGTTGATAGTCTCCATAGACTTACTATGGGAAAAAAATTAAAAACTCTTCTTCTCTGAAACCACAGGGCCCACAGCTTTGATATTTTGTATGTGGCAATGGCTAATGGTCCTCTACATAAATTGTGCCAATCATGCCCCTGGGGTCAAATTTGGCCACGCCCCGGGGGTCGATAGTCTCCATAGACCTACAATAGGAAAAAACTAAAAAAATCTTCTTCTCTGAAACCACAGGGCCCACAGCTTTGATATTTGGTATGTGGCAATGGCTAATGGTCCTCTACATAAATTGTGCCAGCCATGCCCCTGGGGTCAAATTTGGCCACGCACCGGGGGTGGATAGTTTCCATAGACTTACAATTGGAAAAACTAAAAAAATCTTCTTCTCTGAAACCACTAGGCCCACAGATTTGATATTTGGTATGTAGCAATGGCTAATGGTCCTCTACATAAATTGTGCCATTCATGCACCTGGGGTCAAATTTGGCCACGCCCCAGGGGTTGATAGTCTCCATAGACTTACTATGGGAAAAAAATTAAAAACTCTTCTTCTCTGAAACCACAGGGCCCACAGCTTTGATATTTTGTATGTGGCAATGGCTAATGGTCCTCTACATAAATTGTGCCAATCATGCCCCTGGGGTCAAATTTGGCCACGCCCCGGGGGTCGATAGTCTCCATAGACCTACAATAGGAAAAAACTAAAAAAATCTTCTTCTCTGAAACCACAGGGCCCACAGCTTTGATATTTTGTATGTGGCAATGGCTAATGGTCCTCTACATAAATTGTGCCAATCATGCCCCTAGGGTCAAATTTGGCCACGCCCCGGGGGGTCGATAGTCTCCATAGACCTACAATAGGAAAAAACTAAAAAAATCTTCTTCTCTGAAACCACAGGGTCCACAGCTTTGATTTTTTGTATGTGGCAATGGCTAATGGTCCTCTACATAAATTGTGCCAATCATGTCCCCGGGGTCAAAATTGGCCACGCCCCGGGGGTAGATAGTCTCCATAGACCTACAATAGGAAAAACTAAAAAAATCTTCTTCTCTGAAACCACTAGGCCCACAGCTTTGTTATTTGGTATGTAGCAATGGCTAATGGTCCTTTACATAAATTGTGCCATTTATGCCCCTGGGGTCAAATTTGGCCAGGCCCCGGAGGTTGATAGTCTCAATAGACTAGCTATGGGAAAAAATTAAAAAATCTTCTTCTCTGAAACCACAGGGCCCACAGCTTTGATATTTTGTATGTGGCAATGGCTAATGGTCCTCTACATAAATTGTGCCAGCCATGCCCCTGGGGTCAAATTTGGCCACGCCCCGGGGGTAGATAGTCTCCATAGACTTACAATGGGAAAAACTAAAAAAATCTTCTTCTCTGAAACCAAAAGGCCCAGAGCTTCTATATTTTGTATGTATCAATGTTTGGTAGTCCCCATTATAAATTGTGCCAGTCATGCCCCTGGGTCAAATTCGGCCATGCCCCGGGGGTCAATAGTGTCCATGCATAGACTTTCATTGGTCGATTCTCAATTAATTTAAATCTCATGAGCTTACAATGTGATAATCTCTCAGGTGAGCTACAGGACCAATGGTCCTCTAGTTCTCCTATGTTATTGGTAAATTGAAGTCTAGACTATGCCTTGTGTCTGTACACCCACATTATATTATGTAATCCCCATTAGCACTTGGTATTACCAGATAATATTTATTAAAGTCCTCTTCTGGAGTGTTGGAAGAAAGAAAAAACCAAGAGACTACTACAAGAATGCACCGACAGAGGCTGTCTAGCCTGATCTTGGTGTCGAGGATATGTGAGTTATGTGAGTTAGACGAAAATGTAAAAAAAACCAACAGACTATTACATGGTAGTCATTCAAATAATGTCATGCAGAGATAATGCAAGGTCAGTCATTGGAAAGCTCGCCCCACCAAGAGCCAGGGATAGCAGAGGCATGGCTGGACGTAAGCCAAATATACTCTTTATCATGCTCAGTGATACCCCAAATATCTTATGTCCGAATGGATTGGTTACTGCTAGGTATAATACACACTTGTATGTTACCGTATTGTAGTACAAGCCAGGTTTCATAGGGACATGGTAGAGTGCAGGCCTGACATGTTAGTGGCCCTTGGCTCGATTCTCATCCAGGTCAAAAGGTGGGGTAATATCACGTGTTATATTTTTCAACATTATGTTTACAGTGATGATACAATAAGATGGCAACAGGAGGGGTTCCAAAGAAAAGCAGCACCTCAAAAGCTGAGGGAAGGAATGTCAAACTGTTCTTTACATCCTACACGGATGATTTCTTTGCTGAAAGGGAGCTTTTCAAAAGAGAGGTAAGTGCTATAGTGGTCCATTTTAATACATTTTCAAATAATTCTTTAAAAAAGTGTCTGATTCATGAATTAAGTAATGTTTGGATGCTGTGCTTAAACAAGTTTTCATAGTATGGGCCTACAGGGTCATTTAGCCCTGGAATATTTTATTGAACCTTTGAAAATTGAATACATTGTAGAAAAATCATTGATCAGCAATAATATTGTAATGAACTAACTACATTGACTTCTTATGCTTGTATTTAAACTTAAGCAAATCAGGTTTCGGTAACAAGCATTACCATTTATTTTTGACAAACTTCCCCTGATTTATTCACAAGTCACTTTTCTTCCATGGAATGACTGAATAGTTGTGGACTCCGATTAAACCACAAAATAAGCAAGCAAGTCACTAAAATGTTTCAGATCTTGCCAGAGCTAAGGAGTTGGTGTGAATCCAAGCAACTCACTGTGACAGAGAAATTTGTGAAGTGGGTAAGTAAAAATCAAATTATTTTATTATCTCTGTATCTCTGGCATTAGCCACTGAATGACCTTTAGCATTCCTTTCTTTCAACCAACCTTTAGCCTTCCTTTCTTTCAACCAACCTTTAGCCTTCCTTCCTTTTAAACAAGCACAATTTAATATAGGGATCAACCATGGTTTTCAGTGTTCAAACATTCGATGGATCACGAGGAAGGCATTTGAACACAAGGCCGAAGGCCGCATGTTCAAACCCCTTCTTGCATTTTCACACCAATTTACTTAAGTTTCTTAAAACTAACATTAACAACACCAAAACTCACTGAAAACCACAGAGCTTCTTGAACGTCTGCCATTTTGTTTCTACGGAACACAGTGACATCACGTCGCATTGACCAATGACATCGACCAAAACCCATGTTCAAACGGCACATGCATTTCATGATTTGAACATGGGTTTTGCTGTTTGAACATGGCTTTCGACTAATTGAAAACAACTTCAAACAGCTATATGCATAGGTATCTATGCAAGAATAGTGTTTTAACAGAAGGATACTTCTATTTTCTATTATAAGTGACTTAGTTGCATAGTATACAGATTGAGAGACTGGTTTTGGATGTTTAATTTATGAGTACTTGCAATGTCAAGGGGTATCCACAACCTATCCAATCAAAATCTGCAAAATCTGTCTTTTGTCTTTCCTAGTCTCTTTCATGAAGTATTGGCACAACTGATGTCTTTGAATAGCAAAATGGACTGGCTGCAGGATAACTAAAATAAAGTTTCCATGTCTCAAAGTCTGTTTATTTCAGGGATCTCAACACCCAGAGAAGCGTGACCCTGCAGGACAGGAAAAGATCCAGACCAGCATTGAGAACTGTTACTATAACAATGTCATGCCAATCTTCCTCAACTTTACAAGGTAATGTACCAGCATGAGAACTGCTACTATAACAATGTCATGCCGATATTCCTTAACTTTACAAGGTAAATTACCAGCATTGAGAACTGCTACTATATCAATGTCATGCCAATATTCCTCAACTTTACAAGGTAAATTACCAGCATTGAGAACTGCTACTATAACAATGTCATGCCGATATTCCTTTACAAGGTAACACTACATGAAAAATAAACACAGTAAAGAGACTTTGTTATAGCCAAAATATCTTTGAAAAAGATAAAAGATATGAATGAAAATGTTTGTACATGTAATTCTTTCTTTCATGTAATGCCATGCATTTTTTCAGAAAATATAAAGGCAGTATGTCATATTATGCTATCACATGATATTTGAACCTACTTAAAACAGTCAGCAGTTAATTTCTGCTATGATTTACCTCGCAGAAGTTAAATTTAGTAGAAGTTTCAAATGCAGAACTTTCAGATGAGCTGCTGGGCTCGGGAGAGTTGGATAATCAAATAGAAGAATATCCAGAAGATTTTGGTTTACTGATTAAGCGGTTACAAATGGTGTGGTTCAGAGATACATTCTAAAACTGTCTCTATTCCAGTGAGGTGTTAGGTTGGGTCCCTATGTGGGGAGAGTTCCCTGACGACCTTATAGAAGATTATCTAGAAGCCTATGGTTTACTGGTAGAAGATTTAGAGGTCATGTATGGGGCCTACAGGGAGGACAACCAAAACTGTAAGTAATTCTGAATACATTTGGGATGGCTTTTGAATTATTTTCATTATCTGTGAAAATGTTATTATACCCCCGGCATTTATGCCGACGGGTATATAGCTTTCGCTTTTCCGTTCGTATGTTAGTTAGTTAGTTAGTTAGTTCGTTTCTTCGTTCGTAATTCCGGAACGTTCGTGGAATTTACGTCAAAGTTTTGGTTAAAGTTTCTCTAGAGGTGTATATCTCATGAACCAATGGTCAGAAACCATTCATATTTGGACCATAGGTACCCTATAGGGTTTGCTTTGTTTCCATGAGTTCGGACCCCAGGGCCCATCCCCAGGGGTAGGGCTGGAGGTCAAAATCTAGGTCACCTTTAAAATATGCTGTTTACAATTTTAATGTTTCTTCTATAAGTCCATATCTTAACAAACAATCAAGGGATGTATTCTTATTTAGTTCATAGATACCCTATAGGGTTTGCTTTCATACTCCATGCTCGGTACCATCTCCAGGGGGTGGGGCTGGAGGTCAAAATCTAGAACTTATTTATAATATGATAAATATCATAATAAATATTTTCTGTAAGTCTGTTTTCTTGACATCCACAAAGTTTTATCAGAAAGCATTCATACTTAGACCATAGGTACCATGTAAGGTTCAGACACTAGGGTCCATGTGCGGGGGGTGGGGCTAGAGGTCAAAATCTAGAACTTCTTTAAAAAAATGTATTTCTTTACTTTTCTTTACCACCATGTTCAGAAATGATTCGTACTTGCACGAAAGGTACACTATAAGGTTTGCCTTGTTCCTAATGACATTAGACTCTAGGGTCCGTGCCCTGAGGGTGGGGCTAGAGGTCAAAATATAGGACATCTGATTTTTTTTGATTTTTTTATCTTATTTTATTTTTTTTTAATATTATTGAAGAATGACATTCTACTTTACATCTAGGACTGAGGACCTGACCCTCAATGTCCGCGATCAAGTCCTAGATTGAGTATACACGTCAGCTCTGTATACTGCTCTAAAATAGATCCGTCATTCTACTACACCACCCCCTCCCCATGGTTTTAGACAGTGTTTTTTGCAAATACAAATTTATAAGATTTACTTGTTGAGGGCGCTCTCTTTCATCAGGAATTGAGGTTTAATGTGTCACTGTCAGTGAGCATGTCTGGATTGGTGGCAGTGGGCTGAGGGGTGGGGGCGTTGGAGGGAGCTACCAGCCGGGGGTATACGTGCCTCTCAAGGCACTTTTTCTAGTTTTGCATTAGATTTCTGTGAAATGACAAACACCTGGGATATCTACATAGTTGCAGAATCACCATTCTGTCTCAGAAGTACAAACTGAACATTAGGCCTAAAAACAGAATAGAAAGAAAGAAAGAAAAGAAAAAATATAGTAAAAGAGACAAGCAATCAGAATGTAATCTTTCTATCAACATTCTTATGCCCATCATAGTAAAAATAACAGTTTTTAGCTCACCTGCACGAAGTGCATAGAGCTATTGTAGTCACCTCGGTCGTGCGCGTTTACGTTTACGTGTGCGTCCGCGTCACACTTTCGGTTAAAGTTTTTTAAAAGTCTATATCTCTTGACCATGTTGATGTATCAAGTTGATACTTTGCATGTTGCTAGATATTGGTCTGAAGTTTTACGCAGTACCATCATGACCCACCCTGGGTGACCTTGAGGTCAAGGTCACAGACTTAGAAATTTTGTGTTTAAGTTTTTGGTTAAAGTTTTTTAAAAGTCTATATCTCTTGACCATGTTGATGGATCAAGTTGATACTTTGCGTGCTGCTAGATATTGGTCTGAAGTTTTACGCAGTACCATCATGACCCACCCTGGGTGACCTTGAGGTCAAGGTCACAGACTTAGAAATTTTGTGTTTAAGTTTTTGGTTAAAGTTTTTTAAAAGTCTATATCTCTTGACCATGTTGATGGATCAAGTTGATACTTTGCATGTTGCTAGATATTGGTCTGAAGTTTTACGCAGTACCATCATGACCCACCCTGGGTGACCTTGAGGTCAAGGTCACAGACTTAAAAATTTTGTGTTTAAGTTTTTGGTTAAAGTTTTTTAAAAGTCTATATCTCTTGACCATGTTGATGGATCAAGTTGATACTTTGCATGTTGCTAGATATTGGTCTGAAGTTTTACGCAGTACCATCATGACCCACCCTGGGTGACCTTGAGGTCAAGGTCACTGACTTAGAAATTTTGTGTTTAAGTTTTTGGTTATGTTTTTGTAAGTCTATATCTCTTGACCATATTGATGGATTGAGTTGATAGAACTTGATACTTTGCATGTTGCTTAGCAGCTAGATATTGGTCTGAAGTTTTTCGCAGTACCATCATGACCCACTCTGGGTGACCTTGAGGTCAAGGTCACAGACTTAGAAATTTTGTGTTTAAGTTTTTGGTTAAAGTTTTTGTAAGTCTATATCTCTTGACCATATTGATGGATTGAGTTGATACTTTGCATGTTGCTAGATATTGGTCTGAAGTTTTACGCAGTACCATCATGACCCACCCTGAGTGCCTTGAGGTCAAGGTCACAGACTTAGAAATTTTGTGCTTAAGTTTTTGGTTAAAGTTTTTGTAAAAACAGACTTAGAAATTTTGTGCTTAAGTTTTTGGTTAAAGTTTTTGTAAGTCTATATCTCTTGACCATATTGATGGATTGAGTTGATACTTTGCATGTTGCTAGATATTGGTCTGAAGTTTTATGCAGTACCATCATGACCCACTCTTGGTGACCTTGAGGTCAAGGTCACAGACTAAGAAATTTTGTGTTTAAGTTTTTGATTTAAGTTTTTGTAAGTCTATATATCTCTTGACCATGTTGATTGATCGAGTTGATACTTTGCATGTTGGTAGATATTGGTCTGAAGTTTTATGCAGTACCATCATGACCTACCCTGGGTGACCTTGAGGTCAAGGTCACAGACTTAGAAATTTTGTGTTAAATTTTTTGGTTAAAGTCTAAATCTCTTGAACATCATGTTGATGGATAAAGTTGATACTTGCATGTTGATAGATATTGGTCTCGGGTTTTATGCTGTACATCACAACTCACCTGGATGACCTTGAGGTCAGGGTCACGGACTTGGAAGTTTTGTGTTTAAGTTTTTGGTTAAAGTTTTTTAAAAGTCTATATCTCTTGACCATGTTGATGGATCAAGTTGATACTTTGCATGTTGCTAGATATTGGTCTGAAGTTTTACGCAGTACCATCATGACCCACCCTGGGTGACCTTGAGGTCAAGGTCACAGACTTAAAAATTTTGTGTTTAAGTTTTTGGTTAAAGTTTTTTAAAAGTCTATATCTCTTGACCATGTTGATGGATCAAGTTGATACTTTGCATGTTGCTAGATATTGGTCTGAAGTTTTACGCAGTACCATCATGACCCACCCTGGGTGACCTTGAGGTCAAGGTCACTGACTTAGAAATTTTGTGTTTAAGTTTTTGGTTATGTTTTTGTAAGTCTATATCTCTTGACCATATTGATGGATTGAGTTGATAGAACTTGATACTTTGCATGTTGCTTAGCAGCTAGATATTGGTCTGAAGTTTTTCGCAGTACCATCATGACCCACTCTGGGTGACCTTGAGGTCAAGGTCACAGACTTAGAAATTTTGTGTTTAAGTTTTTGGTTAAAGTTTTTGTAAGTCTATATCTCTTGACCATATTGATGGATTGAGTTGATACTTTGCATGTTGCTAGATATTGGTCTGAAGTTTTACGCAGTACCATCATGACCCACCCTGAGTGCCTTGAGGTCAAGGTCACAGACTTAGAAATTTTGTGCTTAAGTTTTTGGTTAAAGTTTTTGTAAAAACAGACTTAGAAATTTTGTGCTTAAGTTTTTGGTTAAAGTTTTTGTAAGTCTATATCTCTTGACCATATTGATGGATTGAGTTGATACTTTGCATGTTGCTAGATATTGGTCTGAAGTTTTATGCAGTACCATCATGACCCACTCTTGGTGACCTTGAGGTCAAGGTCACAGACTAAGAAATTTTGTGTTTAAGTTTTTGATTTAAGTTTTTGTAAGTCTATATATCTCTTGACCATGTTGATTGATCGAGTTGATACTTTGCATGTTGGTAGATATTGGTCTGAAGTTTTATGCAGTACCATCATGACCTACCCTGGGTGACCTTGAGGTCAAGGTCACAGACTTAGAAATTTTGTGTTAAATTTTTTGGTTAAAGTCTAAATCTCTTGAACATCATGTTGATGGATAAAGTTGATACTTGCATGTTGATAGATATTGGTCTCGGGTTTTATGCTGTACATCACAACTCACCTGGATGACCTTGAGGTCAGGGTCACGGACTTGGAAGTTTTGTGTTTAAGTTTTGGTTAATGTTTTTATAAGTCTATATCTCTTGAACATGTAGATTGATTAAGTTGATACTTTGCATTGGTCTGAAGTTTTATGTTGTACCATCATGACCCACCTGAGTGACCTTGAGGTCAAGGTCATGGGTCATAGATTTTAACAGATGTAGTGACAAAGCACAAGTCAGGCGAGCTACGCTGTCCTGCGACAGCTCTTATTGAAATTTGAAGTTTGTACCTTACAAAAAAAGTCACACTAGAATCAAAGTTACTCAATATTTGGTTCATTTGAGCTGCATCATTAGAAAACCAACAGTTTTGAGGTTTCCAACCAGGTCTGGCACAAACCGACCTGTTCAGTCACAGAAGGAGGCTAGAAGCTTGAAATTTGGGATTAAAGAAGAAGAGGGATTTTACTATCTGTATAACGAAAACAAAGGCACTGATCAGCTGTTATTGCAGAGCTGATTTGTTCCTAAAGTTGTTTTTGTATATGCAGATTGCATGTTTTCTGATGGGTGGCTCATTTCATTTCAGCTTTGTTCTTGATTCGTCAGAACAGTGTAGAGGAGGATCTGAGTGATTCTGACAAACAGTATTTTATACAGAAATCTTCAGCTTCTACACGAATACAGCAGTATGGGGACAAAATCTCACAGAAATTTCCTGTAAGTTACTCTGCATGAGACTGTAAATCAGGCAGACAAACACTATTTTTCAACAGGATAACATTTTCATGAAAAGTTTACCTCCTAAAACTCCACTTTTCTATATAATAGTTAAACTGGGGTTTACAGGGATATACATCTTGTCTTACTTTTGTTTCAAAACACAGATTGTGGATACTCCTTAGAACTGCTTCATATAGGTGGTTCTGATATGTACCCACTATCTATGCTTTGGGTAAAAATAAGAAAAATATCAAAATTTTACAATGGAATATATAGAGATTATCATATGACAATTTTCATATCGTACCTCGTATCAACCCGAGAATCCCGTATCAGCCCGAGACTCTCGTATCAGCCCGAGGGCCGAAGGCCCGAGGGCTGATGCGAGAGTCGAGGGCTGATACGGGATTCGAGGGTTGATACGTGGGTACGATATGAAAATTGTCATATCGTAATCTTTTTATCATATATTTTAATTCATGACCATTTTTCCCTTTCTTTGTTTTATTTATTTTATTTTATTTTATTTTATTTATTTTGACATACCGCCAAAGCGTGCAGTAGAGCGCATATTATTTCCACATTAGCACAAATCGAAAATTCGTCTCGACATGACAAAATACTGTTGCCTGTGACATAAAACCACGATCAAAACAAATCTAAAATGTCTGCGGTACACTACCTAATGAACTCAATACAATAGCAGCCAAGTGCTCCGAATATAATTTTATTAGCCAATCATTTGGTGATACGGCTTTTTCTCCCTAGGGATGATATGGGTCACGTGGGTATGTGAGCCAATCATTTGGTGATATGGCTTTTTCTCCCAAGGGAGTGATATGGGTTTTATCAATTTTTGAACGGATACGGCTTTCGAGATACTGTGCCGCGATACGTGAACGTAACTCTTGTCTGTATCGCATATGCAAAAAGAACATATTTTGTAGTAAATATATGATAATTTCATTTATTATGACTCGGGAAAAATCTGCCTGTGTGTTTTCGTAATGTACAGAAATATACCTCTGCTTCTACACGAATACAATATTATGTACAGTAAAATGGGGACAAACTCGCATATATATCCTGTCTGGCACTTTGGATAAAAAATTGTAACCTTGCAAATGAAGTACCGCATTCATTATATTTTATAGCTGACAAGTGCTTAGTTGTCTCAAATATGCTTCTTAATTAGTGGACAATTAAAACAACACATAAGTTGCTTAAGTAAGCAGTCCCAAAGCTTGAATGGGAGGTATTTTACATTGTCAAACTTTCGCAAACTATAATACGATCGTTTAAAAATAATACGCCTAAAATGGTTGTTGACAGAACTGCCAGCCAGCCAGTGTTTGTTTAGAAAAGACTTGGGTGTGCATTTATTGGAGCATGTGTGCTAATTGTAATGTATACTGTATGTCATATTTTATGTTTCTTTCCAGCCTGGAAGAATAGTAAAATACCACTGCAAGTTTACTGGTGTGGACAGTAGGAAACATCCACAACTCAAGTTTGAAGACAACTTTAAACAAATTGTGAGTATAGAAGGAAGACAACCAAACAATGTTTTGTCGATGAGAATTTTGTTAATTCTGTTTCATAATAATTGGTTTACCTAATAAAGTGCTCACAAATCAGACTGATTCTAGGAGTTTGCCTGACCTAACAATTTTTTAGTTAAATTTTTTTCTGATCAATTTTTTTAGATTAGTTGTAAGCAGCCTCTCTTTAACACTAGGTTTATTGGTAGCCAATGACTATTTTGTTTATTTTACTGTGAAATATATTTTTTTCAGATTTTAGATTTCTGTAAGCAGAGGATCCTGTTTGATTTCTGTGGCGAACAGTTGCAGTCTTTCTCCAGTCAGGATAATGAAATAAGAAGACAACTTGAAATATTTATGAAAAAAAAAACAACAACTATTTTTTGCTTATGTGAAAACAAAGACGCAGATCAGCTGTGCCGTAACTGTTTTCGCAGTACTGGAAATTTCAAGCTTCTAGCCTTCTTCTGTGACTCTACATGCTGGTTTGTGAAAACCCCAAATATAGATTTTCCTGTATAGTCATGAAAAAAAATGATTTCAGCTGTTACTTATGGCAGTTAAAAAATGTATGATGAAATATTTTTTCAGATTTTAGATTTCTGTAAGCAGAGGATTTTGTTTGATTTCTGTGGTGAACAGTTGCAGTCTTTCTCGAGTCAGGATAATGAAACTAGAAGACAGCATGAAATATTTATGAAGAAAAAGGGCTCAGTGGTGCTAGGCAGATCTGATATTCTTTTGAAGGTATGGTATGCTTTAAAAGTATGCTCTTGAAGGATCTCAGTTTTAATTTTTATTTAACACATGCATGTATCAGATTTGATAGTTGTGGTACAAATAAGTTGTTACGTGCCAGGCGTAACTAGAAGATTAAGGAAACCAACAAGTTGGTTAGCCAGCAACAAGCTTTGTTTAAAATTTAACAAATTTATTTAGAAGTGATTTAACCAGTAATTACATGTGAAACAATCAAAAGCATATATACAATCAAACAAAAATGAATGTACAATACCTTTCAAGATGTTAATTCCCTTAAAGAATGTCTGAATGTCCCTCAGAATTTTTTAACACAAGTCTGTATCAGTTTCTGATCCCAAGAATTAAAGTTTGTTTCAAAATAGCACTATGTCCCAATCCAGAATCGAATATCACAAAGTAATCCAAGAATAAGTTTAAATACCAGTAAGATAGATTTTGACTTCTTAATAGTAACAGTACCCAAAGATTGTCCTTATGAAAATTTGTAGCCCTTATATAGCACTGAGGAACATTCAGGATTCTTCCAGCAAATTCTATGATATCATATACTAAAAATAACAAGTTGTTTACCAAAATTTAATGTTTTGGAATATTCTAGAGAGGCCATTATCCTTCCAGAAAATTCCACAATATTCTTTTGACATAAAAAAAAAGATTTTTCTAGAAGATTCTACATCTTTGGTTCTTCCAGATTTTTCCGGACTTTTCCGTCAAAGAACAATTTGAAATTTCTAGAAAATTCTGAAGTAAACAACCTGTTTATGTCCAATATCTGGGACACTAAAAGTAAATAATTGCTAAGGACAACAAGTAAACATCATATGTATAACATCATACTTTCCTGGGCATACTCCCTTGGGAAGTTTACCAGTACTGAATGCACATCTTTCAACAAGTAACTGTCATACATAACACTTCCCCCCTTCAAAGAAAAGAAAGTTTTATAAAATAAAGCTTTCTTTTGCAATACTGGATAATTGTATACAATATGTTTAGCAAAATTTGTGCAAAACTAATCAAATACAACAGCACAAAGCTGGACATCAGCATTGTAGAGGCACTTAAGCTCTGCTTAGGGTGTCTGGAATGATATTATCTCTTCCTCGGATATGTCTGATGTCAAGATTGTGCTCTTGCAACATGAGACTCCACCTGAGTAAACGCTGGTTCTTGTTTTTCATTTTATGTATGAAAGTCAGTGGATTGTGGTCACTGAAGACAACAATTGGTGCATGTGAAGAAGCTAAGTAAACTTCAAAGTGCTGAAGCGCAAGGATTAGAGATAGGCATTCTTTCTCTATGGTAGAGTAATTTCTCTGATGCTTGTTAAACTTTTTGGAAAAATAACAAACAGGATGGTCAACACCATTGTCATCTTCTTGCAACAATACACTGCCTGCACCAACATCACTGGCATCTACAGCCAACTTGAACTCTTTGTCAAAACTTGGTGCTAAGAGAACCGGAGCACTTCTAAGTATGGCCTTGAGCTTATCAAATGACTTCTGGCAGTCATCCGTCCAAACATACTTGGCCTTCTTACCAAGCAAGTTTGTCAGAGGCTCAGCTATAGCCGAGAAGTTGTTGCAGAATTTCCTGTAATATCCAGCCATACCCAGAAAGCGCATCAGTTGTCTTTTGCTAGTAGGTACAGGAAAATCTGAGATAGCCTCAACTTTAGCTTCTACAGGTTTTACCTGACCTTGACCTACAATGTGTCCAAGAAATGTCAAGTTTGCATGGCAAAATTCACTTTTTGCCAAGTTCACAGTTAGTTTAGCATCACTTAGCCGGTCAAAGAATGTTCTGATTGTCTGCAAGTGTTGTTGCCACTCCTCACTGAAGATAATAGCGTCGTCGATATAGGCTTTACAGCCCTCCAGATTGGAAATCAAACTGTTGACCAGCCGCTGAAAAGTCGCAGGCGAGTTCTTCATTCCAAATGGCATGACTTTATACTGGTACAGTCCATCTGGTGTAACAAATGCCGAGATCTCCTTTGCTCTGTCCGTGAGGGGTATCTGCCAAAATCCCTTTAGCAGATCGAACTTTGTAACATACTTGGCATGTCCAATATTATCAATGCAGTCATCGATTCGTGGGATGGGAAAAGTGTCTGTTTTAGTGACAGAATTAACTTTTCGATAGTCTGTGCACATTCTAAATGTCCCGTCTGGCTTTGGTACAAGAATACAAGGAGAACTCCATTCACTTTGGCTGGGTTCAATGAAATCATTGTCCAGCAAATATTGAACTTCTTCCCTGAGATATTGCTGTTTTACAGGGTTCATTCTGTAAGGATGTTGCTTTACAGGTTTTGAACCTTCAATAATGTCAACATCATGATAGATTTTGTCAGTTCTGGATGGAATGTCCGGAAATAAGTGCTCATATTCGAGAACTAACTGTTTCAGTTCAAGTCTTTTGTCTGAATCAAGGTGAGACAGTTTCTGATCAAGATTCTGTAGTATGTCAGAATTCTGGAGTTTCGATGACGAGGGATCAGATTTCTCCAAGTTGAAGTCCTCAGAGTCCATTTGATTTTGTTCATGAGGGACAGAATTAACTATATTTACTGATGAAATAATAGAACTATCCCTATCAATATACTTCTTGAGCATATTAATGTGACATAGCTGTTTTTGCTTGCGCCTCCCAGGAGTGTTAACAATGTAATTCACGTCACTTAACTTTTTATCAACAGTATACGGGCCATAATATCTAACTTGTAAAGGTCTGCCAGGAATGGGCAAGAGAGCAAGTACCTTGTCTCCAGGTTCAAAATTTCTGTCTTTAGCATTTTCATCATAACGAATCTTCATTTTGCTTTGAGTAGATTTGAGATTGGACCGAGCTGCATCACAGGCCTTTGATAGTCTGTTTTTGAAATCAGACACATACTGAAGTAAGTTCAAAGAACTGTCATCATCTGAGAGAAATTTCTCTTTTAGAAGTTTTAACGGTCCACGTACAGTGTGCCCAAAAACAAGCTCAAATGGGCTGAACCCCAGAGACTCTTGTACAGATTCTCTTACAGCAAATAGAAGCAAGTGTATGCCTTCATCCCAATCTTTTTCAGTGTCAAAGCAGTAAGATCTGATCATGTTTTTCAAAGTTTGATGGAATCTTTCTAAGGCACCTTGGCTTTCAGGGTGGTAAGCCGATGACTTGTATTGCTTAATTCCAAGTTCGTACATGACTTGCTGAAAAATTCCTGACATAAAATTTGAGCCCTGGTCTGACTGGATAGATTTTGGGAGGCCTACAAATGTGAAGAACTTCACAAGTGCATTAACTATTGTTTTAGCCTTGATATTTCTGAGTGGGATAGCTTCAGGAAAGCGAGTTGAAGCACACATTATGGTCAGAAGATATTCACAACCTTTCTTTGTTTTGGGTAAGGGACCTACACAATCAATAATCACTCTGCTGAAAGGTTCATCAAAGGCAGGAATGGGCTGCAATTGAGCTTTTGGAATGGTCTGATTGGGCTTTCCTACCATTTGACAAGTGTGGCAGGATTTGCAATGCTGTGAAACATCAGATTTTAATCCTGGCCAGTAGAAATGATTTAGAATCTTGTGATAGGTCTTATTTACACCTAAATGGCCTGACATGGGTGTTTCATGAGCCAAGTTTAAGATTTCAGGGCGATAAACCCTAGGAACCACAATTTGGTGGTTAACAGTCCACTCATCTGCTGCGGAGACATCCGGAGGACGCCATTTTCTCATCAAAATGCCATTTTTGACATAATAGCAAACAGGAACCTGGGATATTTCATTTTCATTAAAAGCCCTTTCAAATAAAGGCGAGATCTCAGGATCACTGTGTTGTTCTTTACAAAGCTGTGACCTTGACAGCTGGTCATGACCTTGGTCATTTGAGTTGGAAGGTGAAAGGTCATTTTCTGACCCTGACCTTGGATTGCTAGGGTCAGTCTGAATATCAGACTGACTAGGGGAAAGAGATGTTGAAATCTCTTTATTAAAGGACTGACCTATCAAAGTGTCAGTTAAATTTATGTCCTGCATCCCATCATATAATTTGGCTTTCTTAGCCATTGCCCTAGTAACAGCACAAGAAGGGTAAAGGTCAGGAATTTCCTGCTCAATGGGATCAGGCGGTTGATCAACACATGGTGTGCTGGTCAAAAGTGGGTTTACCACAACCTTATCTCCTGCCAAATCATTGCCTAACTGCAAGTGAACACCTTTAAAAGGTAGATAAGGTCTAATACCTACAGCCACGGGACCTGTTACTAAGTCAGAGGACAAATAGATATTATGGAGGGGTACGTTAACAAATCCACACTCTACGCCCTGGATAAGGACACTTGTCCCAGAAGAAGACTTCTCGGAAAATGGCAAGGTATCTGCCAAGATAAGGGATTGAGAAGCTCCGGTATCTCGTAAGATTTTGATAGGGGTAGACTGGGCAGAGTCACTGTTAAGTGACACAAAACCATCTGATAAGAATGGTTCATAAATCTCCATAATAGAATCCTCAGAGACTGACTCTTTACAAGTTCTGGTCAGTATAGGGTTTTCTTCCTGGATACAAGACTGTGGTTTAGCCTTTAAGGAGGTGAGGCCTGTCGGTTTAGCACTATCTAGATTTTCTCTTTCTTTCTTTCGTTTCAGTGCCAAACATTCAGAAATAATGTGGCCAGTT
The DNA here is from genome assembly GCA_964017185.1 of Rugalucina vietnamica. NCBI lineage: Eukaryota > Metazoa > Mollusca > Bivalvia > Lucinida > Lucinidae > Rugalucina > Rugalucina vietnamica. The sequence continues at coordinate 7,676,333 of OZ024873.1, forward strand.
TTCTTACAATAATTACAAATTGGCTGGGATAAGGGATTTTGTCCTTTGTTTTCACTAGAAAATTTGGGTTTTGGACTGGAATTGTCAGTTGGATTACTGGGATTGGCTTTGGGACCGGACTGAGGGGAATATGGTTTTGACTGAGGGGCAATTTGCTTTGATTGAGGGTTATATGGTTTCCTAGGATATGGCTTGTTGACAAATGAAGCCTTATGAGTTAAAGCATAGTCATCAGCTAAACGTGCTGCTGTTTCCAAGTTTTCAACTTCTCTTTCGTTCAAGAAAGCCTTAACATCAGAATTTATGCACCGTTTGAATTCTTCAACAAGCATGAGCTGCCTTAGCTTTGCATGATCAGAACCTACTTTCTTTGAAGAACACCATCTATCAAATAGTAACTGTTGCTCTTTTGTTCTAGCAAACTCAACATGAGTCTGGTCATGTTCTTTTCTACAGTCTCTAAATTTCTGCCTGTATGCCTCAGGGACCAGCTCATAAGCCTTAAGAATAAATTCCTTTACTGTATCATAATTTGAGCTTTGCTCAAGAGTAAGCTGAGTGTAAATTTCTCGAGCTTTACCAATTACAACACTTTGCAAAAGCAAGGTCCAATGCTCTTTTGGCCATTTCAAGTTTTCTGCTACCTTCTCAAAATGTAGAAAATATTTATCAACCTCTTTTTCCTGAAATGGAGGAACGAGTCGGATATGTTTTGTTACATCAAATATTTTGCTTGTGTCTGAAGATAAAGATTTTGATTTTGATTTTTCATTAAATTCAATTTCTTTGATTCTTAACTGAAATAGCCTTTCTCTTTCTTTTTCTTCATTTTCAAATCTCAATTTTTCTTTTTCAATTTCGAGCCGTTCTTCTCGTTCTAATTTTTCTTTTTCAAGCCTTTCTTCTCTTTCTAATTTTTCTTTTTCTAACTCAATTTTTTCTCGTTCTAATTCTCTTTGTTTTTCCTTCTCTCGTTCTTCCATTTCTAACTTTTGTTTATGCATTCTTTCTTCCCGTTCTAAAGTTTCCAATCTTATTCTTTCTTCCCTTTCGGCCTTTTCTGCCCTTATTCTTTCTTCATACTCAAATTTTAGTTTTTCCATCTCAATTTGTCTTTTGATTTCTAGTTCCCTCAACTGCAAGTCAGTCTGAGTGACTAGAATCTGAGAAGTAGCCGAGGAATCAAAAATTTCCTCGTCAACAAAAAACTGAATCAAAATGTTCTTAATTTCATGTTTTAACATGGAAGTCTTGATATTTGACAACCCATAATGATCAGCTATGTCTAAGAGGTCACTCTTTTTGGCCTTATCTAACAGCTCCTGAGAAGGCGCAGCAATAAAGTCACTTAGTTTGAATGACATGGTTACTTTTTGCTGGCTTTAGCTATTTAAACAGCAAACAGTGAAGATACTTTAGAATTTTAAATAAATTTGGTGCACAAGAAATTTCAATCCCGGACTCGAGCCCCCAATTCTGTTACGTGCCAGGCATAACTAGAAGATTAAGGAAACCAACAAGTTGGTTAGCCAGCAACAAGCTTTGTTTAAAATTTAACAAATTTATTTAGAAGTGATTTAACCAGTAATTACATGTGAAACAATCAAAAGCATATATACAATCAAACAAAAATGAATGTACAATACCTTTCAAGATGTTAATTCCCTTAAAGAATGTCTGAATGTCCCTCAGAATTTTTTAACACAAGTCTGTATCAGTTTCTGATCCCAAGAATTAAAGTTTGTTTCAAAATAGCACTATGTCCCAATCCAGAATCGAATATCACAAAGTAATCCAAGAATAAGTTTAAATACCAGTAAGATAGATTTTGACTTCTTAATAGTAACAGTACCCAAAGATTGTCCTTATGAAAATTTGTAGCCCTTATATAGCACTGAGGAACATTCAGGATTCTTCCAGCAAATTCTATGATATCATATACTAAAAATAACAAGTTGTTTACCAAAATTTAATGTTTTGGAATATTCTAGAGAGGCCATTATCCTTCCAGAAAATTCCACAATATTCTTTTGACATAAAAAAAAAGATTTTTCTAGAAGATTCTACATCTTTGGTTCTTCCAGATTTTTCCGGACTTTTCCGTCAAAGAACAATTTGAAATTTCTAGAAAATTCTGAAGTAAACAACCTGTTTATGTCCAATATCTGGGACACTAAAAGTAAATAATTGCTAAGGACAACAAGTAAACATCATATGTATAACATCATACTTTCCTGGGCATACTCCCTTGGGAAGTTTACCAGTACTGAATGCACATCTTTCAACAAGTAACTGTCATACATAACAAAGTACAAAATGCTAATGGTGACTTTGATTTAAATGTTGAAATTAAGACTATGTTCATGTCTAATTTGTACATACTTGATGGTGAAGTGTGAAAGAATCAGCTCTCACATCTGGCATCTTTCACAAGGATATGGTCATAAGATAAATTTTCTATGGTCATTTTTTTTCTTTTCCACTTTTGCTGAATTAAGAGCAATTAAGTGTGGGAAAATTGTGCATTAATTACTGGTAACCTGCCTCAAAGAGTCTTACCTAGGAACAGTACAGCTAGGATAACTGACTTCAAGACATTACCTCAGCAAATCTCTGTTGCAGCAGGAAAGTTGTTCTAACAGAGGCATATACATCATACAGCCCTATACTGTTTTCATTAGCATTGTTTGTTCTGCGCTGCATTGGTTATCTGTGGGTAACCGTATAGCTGAATTATGTTTCAGATAGAGGACTATATCCAGGATGACAAGGATCTTCCATTGTTGTTGGTGGGGGAGGCAGGCTGTGGCAAGTCTTCTGTTCTGTGTAAACTGGCAGATGATCTCTGGTCTAGGTTGAAAAAGGGAGACTTAAAAAGGTATCATTTGGCTAAACACAGACCGAAAATCCAACATGAGTTACTTTTGTTTTCTAAACTGAGATCCACGATTGAAGTAAGTTCACACTTTAAGGAATTTTATTGCTTTTAAGAAGTTTGGTCAGAAAATTATGAGAGTGTGTCAATACCCGCAGTAAACCCCCTCCCCCCAAGGCAATCACAGGAACTGTTGGGTTAACTGACTTTTCATTTTGGATATTCAGCAATAAAACTTTTGACTTATTTGTCCTTTTATCTTTATAAATGTATGAGTTTTCTTGATATCTAAAGTTAGATGAAACATTTTATCGCTAATATTGTTATTTGTTTTTAGAAGTGATGGTAAGAGCTGGCATCTTTTCTTTCACTTTGTTGGAGCTGTACCAGGGTCAACTTCACTAGAACCTATGTTGAAACGTCTACTGAGAGAGATTGATGCTTCAAATGTGAGTTATCGAGCTTGCAATGTCACACAAATTTTGTTTAAAGATTTAAATTCCCACATTGGTGATGGTATGATGGTTTCACTGTGTCAGAGCTGTACCAGGGTCAACCTCACTAGAACCTGTTGAAACATCTACTGAGGGAGATTGATGCTTCAAATGTGAGTTATCAAATGTTTATCAACATACATTAGATTATTTAATAAACTATCAAATTTCCACATTTGGGATGGAAGGATGTGGCACCCGTTGGTATGCTTTGTTGGAGCTTTCCCAAGTCATTCTCACAGAAACCTATGGCAGGGGAGCTTTTGTCATAACCCAAATTAAGAAATCCTGGGTTCAAACCCTACTGACACAGGGCTTTTGTCCATGAGCAAGAAATTACTGGCATTACATAGGAAGCATATTGGTGATGAGGTGTCCTGACATGACTCAAAATTGTTAATAGGGAGATAGAAGCACTGTTTAAAATTCAAAATAAAAAGCTTCTGAAAGCTAGCTTTGGGCTACTGGTGCTTAGAAATTTATATGCAACTTAAAAATTGTTTTCTAATAAGAAAAATCACAGGGTTTCTCACTACCAATCCTCACTAAAAATATGGCTTAAACGGTGTACCATGCTGCCAAGAAACTGGATTGAATGTTAATGCTGATATTTTATGATCAGATTTACTTTTATACAGGATTCCAACATGCCAAAAGACCTCAACTCTAGTGCTCAGATGTGTTGTAGTGCTCTCTCCAACCACAACATACGACCTGTGATAATTATAGTTGATGCTGTCAATCAGGTTTGTTTATATTATATTATGCTTAGTAGATAACACTGTATTCTAATGTACTTGTACTCAAATGTGATCTCTGATTGGACAATGTCAGAAGTTTGTTAAGTCCCGTTCACACGGACAGGATTTGCATATATGCAAATTGTGCATATTGAGTAAAATTTGCATATATGCAAAATTTGCATATGTGAGTAAATCTGGTCATGGAAATGGGACTTCAGTCTATTTAAGAAATGAATTTCATTTTTCTGATGTTCGTGGAGCTATGTATCGCAGTGGGTCGCGTGCAAAGTGAATGAACCCCGAAGGGGTTCATGTAAGCTTTGCTAGCGACCCACTGCCGTTCATAGCTCCATGAACATCAGAAAAATTAAACTCATTTCTTATATTTATATTCATTTCTCTCTACTATCGCTTGGTGAAGAATCATCAAGGCGATCATATTTACGAGCAGATAGAGAATTTATACACATTGTTTATACAAACAGTGGAACGGCGTCCACGTTTACAACGTCCAATCAGATTGGCGAAAACATTGTTTTTTGACGTCAAGTTTGAGGTCGCGTGACACGATGTTGTTCATGGATGTATGAACACAGATGAAATCTAATGGTTCATCTAAAGAGGTTTTAGAACAATGTAAATATTCTGCTATATACACTCGGAAACCTGACGTCATGAGTAAGGATTCTTGTGATTGTCAACTTCGAGGTCAAATGTCCATGACGATGCATACATGTAAGTTTGTTGAACTATATAGTGTTTTGACGTTTAAAACTAAAAATACATTAGAATGGGGATAACTATCTAAAATGCATTAGAGTGGGAATAACTATCTTCAAGATCTTCATTAACATATAAATTGTTTGAATTGTTCTATGGCTCTGCTGAAGCATCACAGTGAATGATCTTGATTAAAGATATCAGCATGGTTTCCTTTGTGTTGCATCATTTGCTATCAATTTTATTACACAGTAATGATAGCCAGATTTAGGTCAGCAATATTTTGTCAAGATATGTGTTGGGATATTGTGTATTTTCCAACTGGAAATAGGGTGCCAGGTGGGAAACGTCACAAACAAATCACTTCTGGTTGCCACCTGTTGAGCAAAAAAAGATTAAATCACGTCTGAAGAAATACAGCAAGCCAAAGTTGTTGACAGTTACAAAGCTATATCTTGTATTATTGCATAAATACCCCATGTCACACGATCTTAACAGCTGTTTATTAATGAAGCCATGCATTTTAAAATATTGCAATTCACGCCCGCACATGCTGTACTGAAGTCTGCCCGGAACGAGCATAAAAGCGAAAGCTTTACGTGTATGAAAATGTGACGAGGCTGTAAAATATAGTGCACCATTATTTCTTTCGTTTGCGCAGAATTTATGCAATAATAGCGATCAAAAATGATTTTGTCATTCATTAACATTTGCTAGGTCCCTCAGGGAGTGTTGAAAACCTTTGGTTTCGCCCTCGGTTTTCAACACTCCCCTCGGGACCTAGCAAATGTTAATGAATGGAAAATCATATTTGATCCCTATATTAAGCTTATTTCAATACATGTAGCAAGAAACAGTCTGTTGAGAAAATGGAGAGTGCTGCATTTACAGGTGGAGCTGACAATGAAGTTGACACCCATACAATGATGTGTTTCCTATATGCAATTGTGGAATGAATTGATTTTTTGTCTAAATGCATAAACTGAATATAATGCAAAATATAATGTGTTTGAACTCTAATTAGCATATAACCAGATCAATGAGGAGAATATTTGGAGAATTGAGCTTTTTGAGCATTAACATTTTTGATGTGGTTTATTCATCACGAATGTTTCAACTAGTGCCTGTGGACACTAGCACCATCTTGTAATCTGTTTTCCAGTTCTCTGATGACCAAGCAGCCAAAGTGATGAGTTGGTTACCGCGGAAACTGTCTCCACATGTACGCTGTATTTTCTCCCTTGTCCAAGACTCTACACAACATGAAACTCTAGTCAAGCGGGAAACCAAACCCATAGAAATCAAGTTACCTCCCTTAGATCTGCAATCTAGAAAGGTATATACCACAAACCAATTTCTTTTGCGAACATTATTTATTTTTGTGATTTTCAAGACAAAGAAAAATAAATTTTACTGTACAGGAATAAGCTGGGACACAAATTAGAGAAATTTAATTGTCACAAAAATTAGTTGGGTTACAGTACATTCTAAAAACTTTGATACCCAGTAAACATTATAACATTTCAATTTCAGACTTTTGTCTTATAAAAAGATGCCATGTTACTGCACTTCTGATCTGCAACTTTGCTTTGTATATGCAAAAATTAAGTTTTCTTTGTGACATGGCTTGACTAATCATGCAGTCTTCCAGGGCCTAGTTAAACAGTGTATGAACAAATACAACAAAGCCATAACTGATGATCAGACTGAGAAGTTGTTACGTCACACCTCGTCAGAGAACCCACTGTGGGTCACCGTGGCCTGTGAAGAGTTATGTCTGTTTGATGTGAGCCAGGAAATTGATGAGAAAATAGAATGTCTTCCTGAAGGACTGCTGAAGTAAGTTGATTGATAAAAAAAAAGAATAACCATTATTAGAACGACTACGGGTGATAATTTTCAGGATTTCTGTATTTGATACTGTGATTTTGGTTTATTAAATGTACAATTTTGTTTACGCCATGACAGAAAGTTGATAACTTGAAAAATTGATTACCAAGACTTGTTTTGTATGCATAATACAAGATGTATAGGAGATGCGTAAGTATTATCTCAACCAATGGCTTTCAGTTTAGTAGAAGAATTATTGAAATGTTTTGATAGCAGTGCAGAAGGGACAAGGATTGTTGATATTTTTATGAAGAAATCTTTGTTAAATTTATACTTTACAGTTTACTAGAAGAATTACTGAAGCGTTTCGAGAGTGAGACTGGTGGGACGTTAATCGTGGCTACTCTGTGTCTGCTAAATGCTTCATCAGCAGGTCTCCTGGAGTCAGAACTGAGACAAATACTAGGGGACGAGGAGAAACTCATGCCTCCATCTCCTTTTGATGAGAAAGGTATATATATGAGCCGCCTCGTGGGAAAACCAACAATGTGGTTTCCGAACAGGTCTGACACAACCGGCCTGTACAAATTGTACTATCCAAGAAGCGAAAACAAAGGCGCTGATCAGCTTCGCGGTTACCGCGAAGCTGATCTGCGTCTTTGTTTTCGCATATGCAGGTTGTTGGTTTTCTCACGAGGAGGCTCAATTATACTGTCAAAATCTAATAATAACCTTTAATGAGAAAGTAAGAGAAAAAGTCAAAATATAACCTTTGGAATAGCCTTTGATGACAATGATACAGTAAGTAATCTGTGTAACCTTTTGAATTATCCTATAAAAAAACTGTACACTTATGTTTAAATATAACATTTAACCTTCTGGGACATTGAGAATGTGACTGTAAAACTTCTAGGAATAGCCTTTTGGGTGGGTCGGGGGGTAAATCTGGAAACCTTTATAAAGAGAAATATTTTTCATTTTTAAACAGTCTTAAATTTTAAGAATGGTTTATTGCAGTCAAAAGCAGAGAGAAAAAAAATCAATGATATCATATTTGAGCCTGTGCATGGGAAAACCAACAATCTGCATATGCGAAAACAAAGACGCAGATCAGCTTCGCGGTAACCGCGAAGCTGATCAGCGTCTTTGTTTTCGCTACACGGATAGTACATTTCCTCCTCTACTTATTCCCAAATTTTCAAGATTCTGGGTTTCTTCTGTGACTGTACAGGCCGGTTTGTGTCGGACCTGGTCAGAAACCCAAATTGTTGGTTTTGTCACGCACAGGCTCAATTATCATATTTTCCTTTTGTTTAGATGAAAAAGAAACTTCAGAAAAGGAGAGCTGTAAACATAAAGGTCCCTTATCTCAGACCAAATGGAACAGAGTGTTTGGGTTGTTACAGCCCTATCTGAGACCCTACGGGGACAGTAGGGAAGGGAGGTTAGACTTCTATCATAGGGCACTGAGTAAAGCTGTCAGAAAAAGGTGAGAAAAAAAAAGAAAGAACAAATCTGAAAATGAGTGGTATAAAATGTAAAGGTCCATTCTTCCAGACGAGGTGTTTGTCTTGTAAAACAGCTCATATGGGTGAGATTGTTAGGTCATATGATTTGGCATTTTGTTAGAATCACAGATTGTGATTAATGCCTTCATGTGATGCAATGTTAAGTGTACCGATAAGAAATGGATAGCTGATTGATTTTGTCTTTCATCAATTTAGGAGTACAGCGGTAGAGCATAAAACTCTGAATCAAGACATTACCAAAACTTGCCCATGCAGTATACTGAGATTTTTTTAGCTTTAGAAATTGAAAATTTTCAGCTGAAAAAGTTTGATATTTTTCTTATTTTTGCTCAAAATATAAATTGTGGGTACACGTTAGAACCGCCTCGGCAAGGCGGTTCTAACGAGTACCCACAATCTATATTTTGGAGCAAAAATAAGAAAAATAGGTATACCCCTTGCTATATGAAAGTGGAGTATAAGGGGGTATACATTACACGGACATGTTTTCCTGATGAAGATGTCCGTGATTAAGACCTTGCTGGTACTGGGCTGTGTCCATGAGAATCACTGGTCGGTACACAGGAAGTGGTCTCTATCCCAACATGGCTGAAAAAGTGTTGCCTGGGATTTTAAACCACAAAACAAACAATCTTTCATAATTTAATTGATGCAGGTTGTTTTAAGAGTAAAATTGACATGATGATTGTGTTAATGATAATACAAGTTTGTTTTGTCTCCATTTTAGGTATTTTCAGAAGAAAGACAATGAAAATGATGTTAACATTGCGAGTGAACAAGACAAGTCGGTTGTTTCCAACTGGTGGCATAAAAAACTGGCTGACTTCTTTGAGACTGCGGAAAATATAGACAGACTTGTAGAGGTAGGCATGTTTTATTGAAATTTATATATGGTGGTTGCAGTGAGGCACTGATAATAAAAATAAACAAAAACAATCAAGAAGATAAACAATAGAAATAAAGATGGTTGGTTGATGTAGTCATTTACATCCACATTCAACAAACATGGTCATGTTGGCACAATCTGTTATTTAGCCATTGTTCCTGAGCAAGCCTCTCAGAAGCAGGTCAGTAGTACTAAAAAATACACATTTCTGAAAACTGAGTTCCTTTAACCCTTCTCTTGCTGAATTTATGATAAATAGGGCTAGAATTGGGGGTACCCTTGCTTGGAACCCTATAATTCCACCATAAAAAGTCTGATTAGGCTGTAATTTTGACAGTAAACACGCCAATGGAGGCGGCCATTTTACCCATAATTCCCTAGCTGTCGTGATTTCCTAATATGGCAGTCACGTGACAAACCGGCTACCATTTTAAATACTTAAAAAAAAAAGCTCTCAGGAGATTAGCGCTTACTGTGTATGTTAAAAAAAAAAATGGTTACATGACTAAAATACTCATTCAATTCTGGATCTTTACCACTTAACTACTAATGGGCCAGGTTACCCTAAAATCCGGTCAAAGTTGTGAGTGGAGTTTCTAAAAAATGAACCTATTAGATTTTGAATTTCTTGGACGTCGCACCTGGTAGGAACACCCGGAAAGAGAGTCATATTTCTGTGGTCAAACTTGGGTTTCTCACACAGTTTGTGGTTTTAAAAGTTTTCTTGTGAGCTGGGCAAGTTGTAAAGGTTTAATACCCCTCCAAAACAACATAAGTCGCGCCCAGCAATAGAAGGGTTAAGAGCAGTAACAAAATACATGAGATAGAAAAAGGCTCATACTGCACATTAAATCCTCACCAATGACTCTATAAACCTGACAGAAAGAGCCAGAGAAAGTAATTTACAGAAAAATCAATGCAGAGCTGGTCCAATACAGAGGTGTCAAATATGCTTTTTTGTACAAAGGTCTACTCAAACAAATTGTCGTACTAAGAGCATCAAATCTAAACTTACACAGGCAACAGCACAAAAATAGGTTTTGATTTAGATTGTATCACAAAGTGTTCTCATACATGTGCATTTACAGTTGTCCTGAATAAAACACTAAAGTCTTGCCTTGCCTCTGATACTGGTTTTTCGCAGAAACTTTTTGTGTGGAGGATGATAAGAGTCAAAATCTTGATCTTAGTTTGTCCTAATAAGACCTGCAAAAATTTGGAAAATCGGTGAACAGATAAAAGTTTTTGTGGCCAAAATTTTGCATTGGCAAGGGAGATAATCGATGAACATGAAAATGCATATTTTTCGAAATTTTTTTACTTGATCATGAAGATTTCATCTTGGGTATGTAATTTGTGTCATTTTATGATGATCTAGAGTGATCATGATAAAATACTATGAATACAATTTTCGTTTTTGCGGAAGAATATTTACCTCCCTTCCATGAAATTTTTGTACAGGAAATCTCTATTGAAAATGTTTTTGACCAGAACTTTTTTATTTGTCAACATATTTTCAGAATTTTGTTGCACATTTTGCGACAAATTGCAGGTAAATGCTCAACTGTGCCAAGAAAGTATTTCATCTACAGTTAAACAGTTGTAAAATATCTGCAAAAAACCATTATCAGACACTAGGAAACACACTTTATTTATTATTTCTCTCACTACAGGAGTATCCTTATCAGTTGGTATGTTTAGACGACAAGTACAGGATTGGTCAGTGTCTGTGTGACTGGCGGGTGTTTGATCATCTATACAATGAAGAATATAGCTCACAGATGCTGTTTTACTGGAGAATGGTGAGTGAGTCCATGCACAGGCGCTTGAAGTTATATTAGTGATTCAAAAATCATCAGATTTAGGGTATCAATATATATATTCTATATTGACATATGTTTGACATATACCATGAGTATAATACTATATAGGACTTCAAGCGCCTGTGGTCCATGCGGCATTAAGAAAACACGCCCATGTAATATACAGATTTTTCTGGAGAATTTTTAGCTCACCTGAGCCGAAGGCTCACAAGGTGAGCTTATAGGATGGCCATGATCCGGCGTCCGTCCGTCGTCCGTCCGTCGTCCGTCCGTCGTCCACAATTTCAAAGATCTTCTTCTCTGAAACCGCTTGGCTGATCTAGTTGAAATTTTATGTGGAGCCTCCTTGGGTAGTGGCATTTCAAGTTTGATTGCGAAATCCAGGTCACATGACCAAGATGGCCGCCACGCCCATATATGGTAAAAACCACTCAAAAATCTTCTTCTCCAGAACCGGTGGGCCGATTTCCACGTAACTTGGTATGTATCATCGGGGACTTCAGCCCATTATAGTTTGATAAAATGATGATCCTTGGATGACCTTGACCTATTTTACGGCAAGGTCAAATTTGGAAACATAGGCTTTTACATGGGAAAAAGTGAAAACTATGGATTTTTAGCTCACCTGAGCCGAAGGCTCACAAGGTGAGCTTATAGGATGGCCATGATCCGGCGTCTGTCCGGCGTCCATCTCTTGACCTTGGCCAGTCTGTCGTCCATTCACACTTTTCAAAGATCTTCTTCTCTGAAACTGCTGGGCCAATCGAAGTGAAATTTTATGTGGAGCATCCATGGGTAGGGGAGACGAAAGTTTGATTGCGAAATCCAGGTCACATGACCAAGATGGCTGCCACGCCCATATATGGTAAAAACCACTCAAAAATCTTCTTCTCGGGAACCGGCAGGCCGATTTTCATGAAACTTGGTATGTAGAATTTGGGACTCCAGCCCATCATAGTTTGATAAAATGATGACCCTAGGATGACCTTGACCTAATTTACGGCAAGGTCAATTTTGGAAACATAGGCTTTAACATGGGAAAAAGTGAAAACTATGGATTTTTTGAAAACTATTGCAGCCCGAGGCCTGAAAAGTGGTAGATGCAGACAACCAATGGAGTCAATGAAGGTAAGTAATTAATGAAGGCCAAGGTCATTTCTTGACCTTGACCCAAAGTCATTTAAATATCAAAATTAAAATTGTGGTTTTCTCATAAATCACTGGGTTTGGAAACTATTGCAGCCTGAGACCTGAAACTTTGCAGATGCAGACAACTTATGAATTCAATAAAGGTGTGTGAGTATTCAAGGTCAAGGTCATTTCATGATGACTTAATACTGCAGGATCAGGCTTCAGGTGAGCGTTCTCAGGACCAATGGTCCTCTGGTTTGAAAACTATTGCAGCCTGAGGCCTGAAAAGTGGTAGATGCAAACAACTAATAGAGTAGATGAAGGTGTGTGATTAATATAGGTCAAGGTCATCTCTTGACCTTGGCCAGTCTGTTGTCCATACACACTTTTCAAAGATCATCTTCTCTGAAACTGCTTGGCCAATCAAAGTGAAATTTTTTGTGGAGCATCCATGGGTAGGGGAGACGAAAGTTTGATCGCGAAATCCAGGTCACATAACCAAGATGGCCGCCACACCCATTTATGGTAAAAACCACTCAAAAATCTTCTTCTCCAGAACCGGTGGGCCAATTTCCACGAAACTTGGTATGTAGCATCAAGGACCTCAGCCCATCATAGTTTGACAAAATGATGACCATATGATGACCTTGACCTATTTTACGGCAAGGTCAAATTTGGAAACATAGGCTTTTACATAGGAAAAAGTGAAAACTATGGATTTTTTGAAAACTATTGCAGCCTGAGGCCTGAAAAGTGGTAGATGCAAACAACTAATGGAGTAGATGAAGGTGTGTGATTAATATAGGTCAAGGTCATCTCTTGACCTTGGCCAGTCTGTTGTCCATACACACTTTACAAAGATCTTCTTCTCTGAAACTGCATGGCCAATCAAAGTGAAATTTTATGTGGAGCATCCATGGGTAGGGATAACAAAAGTTTGATCGCGAAATCCAGGTCACATGACCAAGATGGCCGCCACGCCCATATATGGTAAAAACCACTCAAAAATCTTCTTCTCCAGAACCGGCTGGCCGATTTCCACGAAACTTGGTATGTAGCATTGAGGACCTCAGCCGATCATAGTTTGATAAAATGATGACCCTTTGACGACCTTGACCTATTTTACGGCAAGGTCAAATTTGGAAACATAGGCTTTTACATAGGAAAAAGTGAAAACTATGGAATTTTTGAAAACTATTGCAGCCTGAGGCCTGAAAAGTGGTAGATGCAAACAACTAATGGAGTAGATGAAGGTATGTGATTAATATAGGTCAAGGTCATCTCTTGACCTTGGCCAGTCTGTTGTCCATACACACTTTTTAGCTCACCTGAGCCAAAGGCTCACAAGGTGAGCTAATAGGATAGCCATCACCCGGCGTCCGTCGTCCGTCGTCGTCCACAATTTCAAAGATCTTCTTCTCTGAAACCGCTTGGCCGATCTAGTTGAAATTTTATGTGGAGCCTCCTTGGGTAGTGGCATTTCAAGTTTGATTGCGAAATCCAGGTCACATGACCAAGATGGCCGCCACGCCCATATATGGTAAAAACCGCTCAAAAATCTTCTTCTCCAGAACCGGTGGGCCGATTTCCACGAAACTTGGTATGTAGCATTGGGGACTTCAGCCCATTGTAGTTTGATAAAATGATGACCCTTGGATGACCTTGACCTATTTTACGGCAAGATCAAATTCGGAAACATAGGCTTTTACATAGGAAAAAGTGAAAACTATGGAATTTTTTGAAAACTGTTGCAGCCTGAGGCCTGAAAAGTGGTAGATGCAAACAACTAATGGAGTAGATGTAGGTATGTGATTAATATAGGTCAAGGTCATCTCTTCACCTTGGCCGGTCTGTCGTCCATACACACTTTTCAAAGATCTTAATACTGCAGGATCAGGCTTCAGGTGAGCGTTCTCAGGACCAATGGTCCTCTGGTTTGAAAACTATTGCAGCCTGAGGCCTGAAAAGTGGTAGATGCAAACAACTAATAGAGTAGATGAAGGTGTGTGATTAATATAGGTCAAGGTCATCTCTTGACCTTGGCCAGTCTGTTGTCCATACACACTTTTCAAAGATCATCTTCTCTGAAACCGCTTGGCCAATCAAAGTGAAATTTTATGTGGAGCATCCATGGGTAGGGGAGACGAAAGTTTGATCGCTAAATCCAGGTCACATGACCAAGATGGCCGCCACGCTCATATATGGTAAAAACCACTCAAAAATCTTCTTCTCCAGAACTGGCTGGCCGATTTCCACGAAACTTGGTATGTAGCATTGAGGACCTCAGCCCATCTTAGTTTGATAAAATGATGTCCCTTGGATGACCTTGACCTATTTTACGGCAAGGTCAAATTTGGAAACATAGGCTTTTACATAGGAAAAAGTGAAAACTATGGATTTTTTGTAAACTATTGCAGCCTGAGGCCTGAAAAGTGGTAGATGCAAACAACTAATGGAGTAGATGAAGGTATGTGATTAATTTAGGTCAAGGTCATCCCTTGACCTTGGCCAGTCTGTTGTCCATACACACTTTTCAAAGATCTTCTTCTTTGAAACTGCTTGGCCAATCAAAGTGAAATTTTATGTGGAGCGTCTATGGATAGGGGGAACGAAAGTTTGATCGCGAAATTCGGGTCACATGACCAAGATGGCTGCCATGCCCAACTATGGTAAAAACCAGGTCCACGCCCATATATGGTTAAAACCACTCAAAAATCTTCCTCTCCAGAACCAGTGGGCCGATTTCCACGAAACTTTGTATGTAGCATCAGGGACCTCAGCCCATCATAGTTTGATAAAATGATGACCCTTGGATGACCTTGACCTATTTTATGGCAAGGTCAAATTTGGAAACATAGGATTTTACATAGGAAGAAGTGAAAACTATGGATTTTTTGAAAACTATTGCAGCCTGAGGCCTGAAAAGTGGTAGATGCAAACAACTAATGGAGTAGATGAAGGTATGTGATTAATATAGGTCAAGGTCATCTCTTGACCTTGGCCAGTCTGTTGTCCATACACACTTAACCATAATATTCAAACATCTTCTTCTCTGAAACTGCTTGGCAAATCAAAGTGAAATTTTATGTGGAGCATCCATGGGTAGGGGAGACGAAAGTTTGATCGCAAAATCCAGGTCACATGACCAAGATGGCCGCCACGCCCATATATGGTAAAAACCTTTCAAAAATCTTCTTCTCCAGAACCGGCAGGCCAATTTTCATGAAACTTGGTATGTAGCATTTGGGACTCCAGCCCATCATAGTTTGTTGAAATGATGACCATATGATGACCTTGACCTATTTTACGGCAAGGTCAATTTTGGAAACATAGGCTTTCACATGGGAAAAGGCGAAAACAAACTGTTGCAGCCTGAGACCTGAAAGTTGCTAGATGCAGACAACTAATGGAGTCAATGAAGGTAAGTAATTAATGAAGGCCAAGGTCATGTCTTGACCTTGGCCCACGGTCATTTAAATATCAAAATTAAAATTATGGTTTTCTCAGAAATCACTGGGTTTGGAAACTATTGCAGCCTGAAACTTTGCAGATGCAGACAACTTATGGAGTCAATAAAGGTGTGTGAGTATTCAAGGTCAAGGTCATTTCATTATGACTTAATACTCCAAGATCAGGCTTCAGGTGAGCATTCTCAGGACCAATGGTCCTCTGGTTAGTAGATGTTTTTAATATTTTTCTTATGTTTGCTAAAAACATAGATTGTGGGTGCACGTTAGAACTGCCTCGGCGAGGCTGTTCAAAAAAGTACCCACAATCTATGTTTTGGATCAAAATTAAGAAAAATAGGTACATGTACACCCATGTATACCCCAGCTTTACTGTATAAAAGTTTGGTATAAGGGGTATACATTTTACAGACATTTTTTCCTGATGGCATTATTGACTGCCTCTCATCTTGCCTGCCCTTTGCATATGCAAAATATGTCTGTGTGATAACTATGCAGATATAATTGGTGCCTTTTAGGTACTAATACCTTTACTCCTGGAGCCGGAAATGCCAAGCTATTAGCTATCTTTTAACATTACTGTTTCTCATAATTTATTTTAGAAATGATAAAATGTCAATTTAAGATGCCACTGTCATGTGGTGGCATGCTACTCGCCTTGTAAATCAGGAATTGTGGGTCTGATACTGGGCTTCTCCAGTCTTTCATAGGATACTTTTAACAGATGTCCCTACTTCGTGTGACCATAGCTGTTGGGGGTTGGGGGAGGGGGGGGGTTAATCCCTGATCAACTAACCAATGTTTTGAGATAATGTTCAGTTTATTGATTTGTTTAGATTGAAACTGTCTGACCATGGGCATCTGTAATTCCGTTTTAACTTATCTAAAACTAGAAAAAGGCTTGAATTCTATAAAATGATGGGAGTTCACTCCCAATGTTTCTCACTTTCCAAGCGTTTTTTTATTGTTGTTGTTTTTTTTGTTGGGGGGGGGGGGGGGAGGAGGGCCCCCGCCCATTGGGGCCTAAAGAAATAGATGGACAGCTTGTGCCTCCAACCAAAGCTTCTACGCTACTGACTGACCATCTGATTACTGGTTAACCGCTCAGGTCTGAGCCTGCCCACTTGTTCATGTCAAACCATTCATGTGTATAAGCCTTTTGTGGCTTAGTTGGATGGTTCTATTTCAAGCTTTTGTTGGATGTCATGTCATTTTTATTATGGGTAAAAGTCCCATAAAATGGGGGCAATGTCCCAACATGACCTTAGCTGTTGACTGGGACGTAAAGCATCAGTTCAAACAAATATATTGCTTTTCAAGTGTTTTGATGGGCTAAAATGGGACTTCAGATACCTGTGTTCTGACATACGCTGTTTCGATAATGTATTTAAAAGTCATTTGTTTAATTTGTGTAAATGTTGACACTGGGATGATCTTGACCTATTTTATTATAGGTTGGAACTGCCTCAGATATGATTACAATGATGGAGGAAGCTCTGTCTCGTTTTGAAGAAGATGAATCAGTAAACGAGGAGGCTGTCTCTATACGATATGAAAAAGTTTGCAGGGTTGTGTAAGTACATGTAGTATATTAATTAATTTATTCAAATGACATCATAAATATGTAAAATTAAAATGAGCTGCTGCACCAGAAAAAAAACAACATGCATAGGCAAAAACAAAGGAGCAGATCAGCTTCACAGTAACTATGAAGCTGATCAGCACCTTTGTTTTCACTACACATATAGCACAATTCCTCTTCTTTTTTTAAAAAAATTCGAAATTTCGAGCTTCTAGCCTGCTGCTGTGCTTGTACAGCGCAGTTTGTGTCAGACCTGAAGTGCAGTTTTTGAACAGTAAAGTTACTTTGATTCTCCTCTTACACAGGATACAAGCTGGTAAATACCATGAAGCTCTGGAACTGCTGAAAACTGCTTTGAAAATTGAAGAGAAAGAACTAGGTGCTAGACGACACAGAATGGTGGAACTGTATGCTCTGATGGCCGAGATTTATGATGAGGTTAGAAACCATTAGACTGATGATTATTACCATGTCACAAGAAAAAGGGTCTTCAGTGTTTCTGACCAGGTTTTACACAAACTGGCCTGTACAGTCACAGAAGAAGGCATTTCAGATGTAAGAAAAAGAGGGATTATACTATGTGTGTAGAGAAAACAAAGGTGCTGATAAGCTGTGCAGTTACTGCACAGCTGATCTGCTCCTTTGTTTTTGCATTGGAAAAATGCCCTAGAACTGCTGAAAACTGCATTGAAAATTGAAGAAAAGAACTGAATTTGAGTCAAGGCATGTGTTAGGGTAGTGGTTGCCCATACGTGGTCTGTAGTTTTCTTTGGGTTATCCGGTTTCCTCAACCATGCCTGACCACATAATGCCTACATCTGCACCTTTAAGATCATGTAAATAAGTTCGATCAGCATTCCATGTAATTAAAGTAAAATAAATAAAATTTTAAACTGAAGATTTATATTTCTTTAATTTCAGAAACTGAAATTGAATGACTTTGTGTCTCCAAGTCAGCTGCCAGACCTTAGAAAAACAATCCACTATGGCAAAAAGTCTATAGCTATCAGAAAAACACTACCTGGCACATATCATAGAGTGAGTATGTTTACCCTTATAAGCCTGGGCCCAGTTGTTCAAAACTAACGACATTATTAGTTAACGATTCGTTAAAATTTCAAACATAAATATTACAAATACACTGTTATTTTTTGTTGATAAAATGTGAGAATCCTTTGCAATGCAAAGGATTCTCACATTTTTTCAACAAAAAATAACAGTGTATTTGCTTATGTAGTCAGCATTCACTTAACGAGTTGAGGTCTTAACGATGACGTTAAGCTAACGAAGTTTTGAACGACTGGGCCCTGATGTTGTATTTATGTTACATAGGCAAGAAGTATAGCCCCAGATGTGACATGGCAGAATCTGGCATCCAATCTTGGGCTATTGACCAAACACGATTCATACTATGTTTTCATTTCAATCCAGTACAAATAAAAATTTAAACTCACTTCTGGCTCCCCTGTAAATGGACGTGGACATCCAAATAATAATAATGGGCAAGGGCATTCATCACAAATGTGTTGAGTTTTACACAGATGACTGAAAGTAACTGTAAGGACTCACTACATTACTGAAAATCACGTGGTATTGTATACATACAAACCGATGAATGATCGGTGACACAAATTGCAATTGAGACAGAAGTTGAGGTTAGATTTTCGAGTTTTCTCCTACAGCGTTTCTTCTTCTGACTGATAGATAGGTGCAGTCAATGCAGAAATTGAACATTTATTGAAAGAAAGTAACATTAGAAATCCTGGTTATTTCATTTTCGAAAGCACTTTCATGTTATTGTAATGGAAGTACTATATGTTCATGGGGAGAAAGTGTTTGCGAAAACGAAATAACCCGGATTCTTCATGTTACTGTTATTCGATACATGTTCAATTTCTGCATTGACTGCACCTATCTATCAGTCAATAGAGTAAACGCAATAGGAGAAAACTCGAATTTCTCATCTCAACTTCCGACAGAATTACATTGTGCGTCACCTATTCTGTACCATGTGTTTCTCAGCTGTGACTAAGCTATCATTAAGTAACATTTTCTGTCACCTCATGGGAAAACCAACAATCTGCATAGGCGAAAACAAAGACGCAGATCAGCTTCGCGGTAACCGCGAAGCTGATCAGCGCCTTTGTTTTCGCTACTCGGATAGTACAATTCCTCTTCTACTTAAATCCGAAATTTCAAGCTTCTAGCTCGTTTCTGTGCTTGTACAGGTCTGTTTGTGTCAGACCTGTTCGGAAACCACATTGTTGGTTTTCCCACGAGGCGCCTCATTTTCTGTCACTACAGTAACATCGTCTGTCTATTAATTTATACCCTTTGTAATTTCAGTTCAAGTTAGCTATGAGTCTTATGAAGCTTGCCTTTAACATGGAGAGTTGGGAGGCGTGTGGCGGGGGACAGGAACTCAGTGGTTCAGATGCCTTGGCAGAGGGAAACAGATACATCGACAAAGCCATTAAAATATTTCAAGAGGTAAGTACAACAAATTCAGTGTTAAAAAGATAGGTAGATTGGGAGAAAACAAGTTTAATATGTGGATGTGCATCTAGCTCTTAATGATGCTTTGTAATTTCAGACCAAACCTTTTCTTTTGTTATGACCAAATACTTAACGCAGTTAACTTAAGTCAGTAGAGAAGTTGCATGCTGTGTACTAAATAATCTCAGGATCTACATATCTCAGATCCATTTCTAATTTGTAAACCTGTAGATTAAAACAAAAATATTAAAACCGACTGAAAGGGTAAAAGATTTGTAAAGTAACTATGACTCATTGATCTGTATTTTGTTTTATGTTTTATATTTCAGTTAAATGACCAGGGTCACTATGCAGAGGCGTTGATGACTAAGGGAGTGCTGGCACCCCGGGGTTGTATGGAACAGTTAAAGGTAGTAATAGGAAGGCTTTAACTGGATTCAAAATTTTCATTTTGGGACATATTGTCAGAATGTTAAAAATGAAGAACTTTATTGAAGTATCCAGCATTTGGATATTAATTGAGCCGCGACACAAAAAAACTGGGCTTTGGGGTTTCCAACCAGGTCTGACACAAACCATTTTGTACAGTCACAGAAGAAAGCTAGATGCTTGACATTTTGGATTTAAGTAGACAAGAAATTGTACTAGCTGAGTAGCGAAAACAAAGGCACTGATCAGCTGTGCTTTTACTGCACAGCTGATCAGCGCTTTCGTTTTGGCATAGGCAAAAATCTGGTTTTCTCATGACACGGCTCAATAGGCTTCTTGTTTTTAAAACCAAACTTATCCCTTATTCTGTGAAACAACTCCCTTTACTAATCATCAGTTAAATTTCCTTTTCAGTTATATAATCAGGCTATGGACTTGTGTATGCAGATGTATGGTGAATATCACATATTGACATCTAGACTGTACATCAATATCGGTATAGTTTACGAGGATACAAACAATTATAAGAAAGCGTATGAATATTTTAAGAAATGGGCCATTGTCAGTGAAGAAATTCTCGGCCCTGAGCATCCAAAGACGCAAAGAGCCAAAGGCGTGTTACGTGAATCCCGTTATCAGTCAATAGCACGTGAACTGGGCGAATGGACGGAAAATGTAGATAATAGTCAGGAAATAGATGATGATGACGATGATGATGAGGTGGAAAATCCTGATCTAGAACATAATTATGACGATCAGTTTGGACAAAATAATAACCAGGGTTTAGCAATGGACAACAGTTTTATCCAAGAAGCAAATGTGATAGAGGTCGCACCGGACGTTGACGATGAAAATGGTGGCGACGTCTTAATGAATGGATTTTATGAGGAAGAGGTTAATGTGGGGAGTGATCGGGAAAATTCAGACAATGAGAATTTTTATGACGATCATTTTGAAGACTATGATGAACAGTATACGCTGTACTCGGATAACGGACCTGTGATCGATGAGTTTAATATTCATCTCGATCACGATGATGATGACGATGATGATGATGAAATTATTCAGTTAGCGGCGAGAGACCTGGGTAATCAGGAGCGCCAGAGATTAAGAGAACAGCATGATAATAGATACGCTAGTGATAGTCATGAATCAGATGATAGTGATACAGGACAACGTTATCACCATACCTGAACATATAGGGCAAGAGAATGGATTTTAGATCATGTTTTGCTGTCTAGTGATGCCGTGCAGGAAAAGTGCCACTGTCTATGGGATTTCTAACTAGGCCAAACACAAACCAGCCTGCACAGTTAAGAGAGACAGGCCAGAACTATGATACAGGTAGAAAGAATAGTTAGTTCCTGGACTTTGCCTTCTAGTATATTCTAAAGGTACTAGACTACATGTACTTGTCTCTTAACATAACCTGTTTGATTCACAGGTCATCAAGCTGAAACATTTTGTTAATTTTTACATAAAATATGCTATGATGATTTGCCTTAGAGGAAAGGAGTTTAGTGCTAATTAAGTTCTATAAGTCTCATAAACATAGAAATGAAAGCTAAATATTAGAAAGCTGAATTCTTGGCCATATATATTAAAGGGTGCACTTGTTTTTTGTTAATCAATTTTGTATAGTAATTTTGTTTTCACATCACATTTCACTCTTTAGTTACATATACACACATTCCCCTAAGTCTTTCATGTTTACACTGGCTCATGAGATTTCTAGCTGTTCTTATTACTAGGAAGCATGGTGACCTAGTTGTAGAGTATTGGGCCGCAATGTTGTGTCTTTATCAAGGCACATTTGAGCCGTGATGCGAGAACCGGTCTTCAGGGTTTCTGACCAGGTCTGACACAAACCAGCCTATGCAACTACAAATGGTTAGAGGCTGGAAATTTTGGATTTAGTAAATAGAGGAATCGTACTATCCATGCAGCCAATGCAAAGGCGCTGATCAGCTTCGCAGTAACTGCGAAGCTGATCTGCGCCTTTGTTTTTGCCCAGGCAAAAATCCAGTTTTCTCATGACGGGGCTCATCTTGCCATAGTACAAGTTAATATCTAGGAAGCAGTGGCTTCCTCCTGAAATAACTGAAAAACTTTTGACTGGGACATTAACCCATGAAACAAAATGAGCCTGTACATGAGAAAGCTGATCAGTGCCTTTTTTTTTTTTGCTACACTGATAGTACAATTCCACTACTTTTGAAATCCAAAATTTTCAGACTCTATCCATCTTCTGTGACTGTACAAGCCAGTTTATGTCAGACCTGGTCGGACCCCAAATTGTTGGTTTTCTCACGCACAGGCTCAATGAGTAATTTGTCTATTTGAAACCTGCATGGCATACATAGACTGTCAGTTAAAAGTAAATACGCATGAAGCAGTGGTTCAAGTCCAACATGAATGAAAAATTGTTGACTGGGATGTTAGTTGTTACTTACACACAAAAAAAAATACCTCGAAAATGTTTTTTTTTAACCAATTAGAGTTGATCGTGAGTAGTCCCTATTAAAATTTGGTTTATACAAAAGAAATTAATTAAATGAGCCACCTCGTGGGAAAACTAACAATCTGCCTAGGTGAAAACAAAGGCGCAGATCAGCTTCGCGGTAACCGCGAAGCTGATCAGCGCCTTTGTTTTCGCTACTTGCATAGTACAGTTCCTCTTATACTTTAATCCGAAATTTCAAGATTCTAGCTCTTTTCTGTGACTATACAGGTCGGTTTATGTCGGGCCTGGTCGGAAACCACATTGTTGGTTCTTCCACGAGGTGGCTCAAATCATGAAATAAACTGCATTATGAGAAAGTCCTATCTTTATGCAAAAATATGATGCACTGGAAATCAGGCTGATCTGGCTCTCTAGTCACGGTGTATATGAGCCGCCTCGTGGGAAAACCAACAATGTGGTTTCCGAATAGGTCTGACACAAACCGGCCTGTACAGTCACAGAAAAGAGCTAGAAGCTTGAAATTTCAGATTAAAGTAGAAGAGGAATGATACTATCCGAGTAGCGAAAACAAAGACGCTGATCAGCTTCGCGGTTACCGCGAAGCTGATCTGTGTCTTTGTTTTCGCCTATGCAAATTGTTGGTTTTCCCATGGGGCGGCTCAGATGTTGCATTAATATGCACAGTATGAAACTTAGCTGTGTCATGGGTATACATGGTACTTCTAAAGGGTATTAAAAAAGTTTGTTCCGCAGTTTACCATATTGTTTAAAAACATTTCATAGACAAAAATTAATTAAATGAATCTGTTGTTTTCCCAGATACCAAATAGCCGTTGAATCGCTGTCTAACTTTGAGTTGCTTCACAGATGTATATTTTCGAAGGACACTTTGTTTCACAAATTTGGAAATAATTTGATTTTCTGAAAAGATTGTAAACATTTTGACATTAAATTTTTCTTTACAGGTTTATAATTGAATGCATCACAAAGCTAATATAAATGGCGAATAAGTAGTCCATTTAGGCTTTATTCATTATTAAATTATTGTTTCTATTCATTGGTATTGGCATGACAAAAGATATTTTCTAGTGTACCCCCATTTTTGTGCAAAAGATCAAGGGCCAGTGTTTGATGGCCATTTTGTTCATGATCAGGTAACAGATTTTAAACATTTTTGCTTTAATCATTTCATATATACACATAGGAATAAGTTAGGGAACACTTTTAGCCCTTGGGAAAAGTTTGAAAAAATCCATTTTCTTTTCTTCTGGCGAACCTGAAATTTTTATCACATAAATTTCATACTTTGGCCTAGCTACAGACCAATTTATGGAAATTCACAACATTTTGTCTTTGTGCTATGGAGGATACAATATGCCAAAAGTGAAAAAATCCACTTTTACTGAAAACAAGTTTTCCTTTTTGCCTCTGCACTCCGCAAAACTCAATTTTTGAAAGCCAAACAGGAATAAAATGTTGAATCTGATCGTTCTGAATCAGTAAACGACTTCGGACCTAAAACTTTATGCTTAACCTCAAAAACCAATTAATCATACAAAATCTACAGTTTGCATTGATTTCTATGGAAACCAAAATTCTTGGAAATTTTGCAAATAAAGCCGTAAAAGAATAATTCTGCTAGGACACTATAACCAGAACATGCATGTTTAGATTCCTAAATGGTCATATCGAATATACGGCCTAACATTTACAATCTGCAAAATGTATACCCAAAGAACAAAACGTGATCATGAAACCTACCCCCGGAAAAGTATGGACCTACCGCCGACAGTCGGTCAGAAAATAAAGAATTTATGACCAAAGTTCAACAAGCAATGTCTCAGCTTTATGCTTACGAAAAATTACGACAATGTGAGTTCAAATAATGAAGCAATCGTAAAGGCTAGCAGTGTGTTTCTTAAATTTAGCAAACATTTTCTGAATGAAAGATGGCCGTTCTCCGCCGCAGTTTTTGTTTGATGCTAACCATTTTCACATAGAAGCAACTTTGGATACTACAGATTTTGACAACTTATCAAAACATTTTTCATATTTTTTACAAAGAAAGATATTCACAGTCTAAAGTTGGTGACCACATTATTACAGGTGTTCCCTAACTTATTTCCATGTGTATACATCCAAATTAAAGTATGTTTTTGTCATTTTCTAGTTTTGAAGCATTAATAAAGCCTTTTTTGCTTTCTTAACACCCTTTAGTACATGGTCAATCTCTTGTTTCTCAGTGAGACATGTCGAGCCTCCAGCCATCCTCTTTCTGCAGTCTTTTGTTGCATCTTGAGAAAATCAGGTTTTCTCATTGTGTGGCTCCTGTATTCCTAGTAATATTTGAATCTCGTTATTGTTATTGACTCAAATAATCATGTAACTGAAAAAATAATAGAAACCCTTATTCTGTGTTTATTTTTCCTACCAAACCAATGTGTGGCACTGGGATTTAAGTGGTACACTGGGATTTTAGTGATGCAAGTATAAGTAGCACTGGGATTTAGTGTCAAGTTGAAGAGAGACTAGAATTTTTGTGAGAATTTAAACATTTTCTTGAGTGAGACATTAATTTTCCATAGCACTGGATAATACCCAGGAAGCGGTGGCCCTATCCTAACATGACTGTGAAGTTAACATACAAACCTGCTGACAGGCTTTGCAGTTTTGACCCCGATTAGGACAAAGCTTGGACATTATCAAGGTATTCATGAAAAAAGAAACAGGAAAACATGTGGCCAAAAGGGCAACGATGGCTCACCTGAGAATCAACAAGTTAAACTAATGTGGTCAAACTATTTTCCCATCATAACTCTGAGGGTTTTTCAGACGCTCAAGGGCAGCTTACTTAGCAATCTGAGGTCGAATCTGGCTAAACTTTGTACACATTAAAGATATAGTTGTCCTTGTAACTATCAAGAATAGATCAAAATTAAAGCCCTAGAGATGTCACAACACCAAATATAATTTTTCAAACATTCAAGGGCAGCTAAGTCTGCAGTCAGTAGCGCGATGTGGTCCAATTTTGAACTCAGATGTTATTAGTTGTCCATGTTATCGCAAGAATGAAGATCCACTGAAAAATAAAGGTGCTTAAGTTGCCACATTTTTACCCCATTATGTTGAATTTTTCAAAATGCTCAAGGGCGGCTAACTTCATAGTCTGAGGTCGAATCTGGCAAAAAAACAAAAAAAAATGTTCAAGATATTGTAGTTGTCCTTGTTTAATACTATGAGCCGCAACGCGAGAAAACCGGTCTTCGGGGTTTCCGACCAGGTCTGACACAAACCGACCTGTACAGTCACAGTAAAGAGCTAGAATCTTGAAATTTTGGTTATACATAGCAGAGGAATTGTAGTATCAGTGAAGCGAAAACAAAGGCGCTGATCTGCACCTTTGTTTTCGCCTAGGCAAAAATCCGGTTTTCTCACGATGCGGCTCACTATCAAGAATGAAGGTTTGATATATTATTACTTCAGTAACTTGATCTGATGGGTCGGATCACTTCGTGTAGCTGTGCCAGGAAAGACCGAATCACACAAGTCGAAGACGAGCGTGATCCGGTCTTTCTTGGCGCAGCTACGAGACGCGATCCAACCCATCAGACATAAGACTCGAGTCCCACCCTTTAAGCTCACCCTGTGTGCCTCAGCTCTGGAAAGCTAAAAAGTACAACTTCAACTAGAAATTGGCTGCAAGCAAGGCTTTCAGTATACCCCCCACAAAATTATCTGGAGCTGGCCAATAACTTCCTAAGTCAAACATGCAGAAAATTTGTCAAAGATATCTTTTCAGCATTATAATTCTTCATGTACATCCTCAGTATGCCAGTCACATCTATAAGATATTAAAAGAATATATTGAAAGCTTGAGGTTGATTTCATTATTGTATATAAGCAATGTTCAAGAAATGGCTATGTTGTAAAATGATGTAAATTTGTCAAAAATCACTTTTTCAGTATTATAATCATTCATGCACATCTTCAATATGTGTGGAACATGTCTGCAAAGTATTGAAAAGAAATACTGAAAGCCCTAGGAGGAGTTGATTTCACAAACTATGCATTACTAACCATTTTTGTATATACGCAATGGTAAAAAAATGGCTATGTTATAAATGCTGTAAATTTGTCAAAAATTAATTTTTCAGTATTATAATTCTTCATGCACATCTTCAATATGAGTGGAACATGTCTGCAAAGTATTGAAAAGAAAAAGTGAAAGCCCTTGGATGAGTTGATTTCACAAAGTAAGCACTACCAACCATTATTGTATATAAGCAATGGTCATTTACTATGTTGAAAAATGCTGTAAATTTGTCAAAAATTATTTTTTCAGCATTATAATTGTTCATGCACATCTTCAATATGTGTGGAACATATCTGCAAAGTATTGAAAAGAAATACCGAAAGCCCTAGGAGGAGTTGATTTCACAAACTATGCACTACCAATCATTATTGTATATAAGCAATGGTCAAAAAATGGCTATGTTGAAAATGTTGTAAATTTGTCAAAAGTTATTTTTTCATCATTATAATTCTTCATGCACATCTTCAATATGTGTGGAACATGTCTGCAAAGTATTGAAAAGAAATACTGAAAGCCCTAGGAGGAGTTGATTTCACAAACTATGCACCACCAACCATTGTTGAATATTTTATTGAAAATTGGCTAAGTTCAAAATGCTGTAAATTTGTCAAAATTCATTTCTTCTGCATAATACTTCTTCATGCATATCTTCAATATCTCTGGCACATATCTGCAAAGTATCAAAAGAGAATATTGAAAGCTGTAGGAAGAGTTGATTTCACAAAGTATGCACTATTAGCACTATGGCAAACATTCTATGTATAGGTTTAAAAAGTCCCATAACTCTTGCAAAACTGACCCTTTGGCCCCTAAATTCATATAACACATGTGTTGTCTAATGGTGCAGGTGTGTTGAAAATTTGAAGAACATTGGGCAAATACTACTTAAGTTATTCAGCAAAGATGTCAAAATGTTGACGGAATGACGGAATCACGGAGTCACGGAATGACGGACAGGCTGAAAACAGTATACCCCCCTAAAACTTCGTTTTGTGGGGGGTATAATTAGCGTTGTATGCCTCATTGCCATATTGTTGAATCATACAACAATTCAATGCATTGTTGCACATGTACTTCATTTTAACTATTAAATGTACCAGTAATTATTGCTATTATCCCATATTCTCAAGTTCACAGTTGTATGATTTTATATGCCAGGTTATGCTGGGCTCAGTGGGAATGCCTCCAGATCGGGATACAGAGATACCAATCTACAGTACCTGGTCAAAGTTACATAACAAGGGTCTAAAGAATAAAATAAGCACATTTTCAATGTTTTTGTGTTTTTTAATGAGGGTGAAAAATATGAATTTATTTTACATAAGTAGACACATTATGTACAAACAAGCAAGCACACAAAATATTTTTGCATCAAAACATTCAACATTCTATGAGGCAAATCATAAGAAAACTGGCTTTTCTCATAAATGTGAATAGCACTGTTGGGTGAAAAAATTCCATGCAAGCTATCATTTATGTACAAGATGGTAATGTCACAGGTAATTCTAACAGTTCGGACTGAACCTAAGTTCAGAAAATGTTTGGTACCACTTGCTTAAGTTATTTTTGAAATTCTAGACCTATCCTATCATAACTACAAAGACTTTCAATAACCTTCATCTCGTCGCTGAGGACACTTTGAGAACTTTTTTGTCGCAACATGTTCTAAATGTTAAAAAGCAAACATGTTGCTACAAATGGGCTGTCACCGGCTGTGTAGGATAGAATATGTGTAAAACGTTCATCTTCATCATGAACAAAGCAATTTCCCAGTTAGGCACAGTTCATATACCCCATATATATCGCATGACATCTACACAAATGATAGCAAACCTGGACTTTGCTCTCCAAAAATGATAAAGCAGGCTGATAAGCTAAAAGTAGCATAAAATCCAGTTTGTTTTTTGTTTGGTTTCTTGAATGTGTATCAAGATCTATTAGCTTTGGCAGTTTAAGCTAGTCTAGTTGAACATCAAGGATAGAGTAAGACAGATGAGCCGTGACACGAGAAAACCGGTCTTCAGGGTTTCCAACCTGGTCTGATACAAACCGAGCTGTATAAGCACAGAAGATGACTAGAGACTGGAAATTTTAGATTTAGGAATTCGAGGAATTCTACTATCCGTGTAGTGAAAGCAAAGGAGCTGATCAGCTTCACAGTTATTGAGAAGCTGATCTGCGTCTTTGTTTTCGCCTAGGCAAAAATCCGGTTTTATCATGACAAGGCTCTACTTATAAACACAGGACTAATCCTGTGGAAACCCCTTTTGGGCCCTTTCTCAATCCTGGTAAGATAAATGAAAGCTAGACAAATGCTTCAAATTGCACATTATGGAAGAAACTTTCATGCTATCTACTGTAAATCCGGAAATTTTCGCGAGAACTTAATTTTCGCTAATTAGGCAGCCATCCAAGCAATCATTTGAGGCTTATTTTCACTTAAGATGGCAAAATTGAGTAGAAGCAATTTGTTGTCATAAACATATTAATTGATGTATGCCTGAAGCCATAGGGGCGGATGCCATGTCCAGATCTGCCTATTAAGGTCAGAAATTAGGTCAAAGTTCAATGAGTGCAAAAGTTAAGAAACGTTACCACAGCTGAATATGCAAGTATAATCATGGCCAAACTTAGTGATTTGAATGCTGAGATTTGGTATACTAGTGGCTAAATAATAAACTAAGGGGTTGTATATGACACATTATCAAGTATGTTTGTCTGAACCAGGGTATAAAAGGTCAAAAGGTCAATAAGTGCAATTTAGCAACTTTTCAGAGAAATACACCAATGTCATTAGAATGATGGAAAATCTTTGGCTTAAACTCCTTTTATTGATGAATTTATATTAAATTTGTTCAAACAAATACATTTAAAACATTACTGAATAGGTCACAGCTCAGACTCAGACATTTATTTTTAAATTGCACTTACCATTTTCATAACAACACATTTGCTAAAATGGTAAACTTCTTTTAAATAGTTCGCAATGAACCCCGCAGTACAATAGTGTCTATAGAAATACTTTTACAGAAATAAATTCACATGAATATCCTGATTTATAGTCCAGATAATGCAGGTTGACATTCATGGGCAATTCAAGATGACCGCCAAATTACAAGATGGCCGCCAAAATAAGGGTTTTTGATAGAAATTCATGCATATGTGTGCTAAAATCTAAACATATGGCATTTAAAGTGGAGAATACATAAAACTAATATTTAAATAATTTTGAAACAAGAAGAAATTCAAGAAAAAAATATATGGCTTAAAAATCCAAGATGGCTGCATTAAACAAGAGGACCAATGGTCCTGTAGCTCACCTGAGAGATTTGCTCATTGAAAGCTTAAAGGTCAGATGATGATACCCCGGAGCCCTGAGTTCTGATCTGACCTGACCCAAAACATAATGCAACCTTCCCCTACCTCATTGAAGCTTTAGTTTTAATTTGATCGTGATAGGCCCAGCGGTCTTAAATACATTAATACTTACAAGTGATAACGGATGGACGGACGCTGGCTTGAGCACCATCCTATAAGCTCATCTTGTGAGCCTTCAACGAGCTGTGCATTTTAGTAAACACAAATAAACACAAAGACATGAATTCACTTTTATATAATTGTTATCTGCATTTCACTGACACTGAATGTTTTAAATTTATGTACACATTATGGAAGGCGCGGATATTGGCGCTCAATGGTCAACCGAGATGGAGGAAACCGGAGAATCTGGAAAAAACCACCAATCTAAGATGGGCGACTACTACCCTGCCACATCATTTGATCCGCACAAACGAGACATGGACTGTTTTGAAGGTACTGGATAGGGTTTACGGGCAGGAATATGGTAAGCTAGGCTCAGATTGGGTAGGCTAGGATAGGGCAAAGTATGAATGGTATGTGGTATGGCACTGGGTTTTAAAGCTGTTCGATTTGTAGAGACTACCAACGGTAATATGGGGATGGTGATGGTTTGGTTTGGTTAAGCTTTGATGGAACCAGGCAATATTTTTTCAGCCATGTTGTAATAAAGCCGCAACTTTTTGCTATGAGCTAGGACTTTAAAGTGTCTTGATTGCTCTGGTACTCTACTACCAGGCTACCACACTCCCCTGGTGTATGGTAGGTTAAGGAACAGTGGGTTGGTATATTGTAACAGGTGAAAAAGTTACTGTTTTTACCGTTTGCCTCGAGCGAGTATCGAACCAGGAGTTGATAAGCCAACACACTATTGCATGGCTGTAAAGCCAACGTACAGCAAACCAGTACAAATGTGCATTTTGCCTGAAACCACTGCATAATATATTCCGCTCCCATTTCAGATCCGTCAACGAATCTCTACTTTACTATGTGTACATCTTTCGATATCGTATTCAACTGGACATTCTCTGATCTATTTGGTTGATCATTTAATGTTAATCACAATTAGATTACAATTAGAGATAGGCGGGGTTCAACAGGGGTGGGTGTGGATGCTTAAGATAAGACTTGCATCTTCTAGTAACTATGTACAAAAACTTTTGGGCTTAGTTTTGTATATTTGGGGATGTTGGGTTTGTGAACAAGTTAATGGTGTTGGTTCAATTTTTGTGTGTTTACCTGTACTGTAGGAAAGTATTCTACTTTGGGCCTCACAATATTTCGTGGTTATACGAGGTAGGGTTGCACATTTACCATTGTATAATGGAAGTGGTATTGGCCGCTTTGGTGATAGGTTTCTGTAATGCTAGTCAGTGGCATCCGACTTTCATTGTCTGGGTATGGTGCACTGCATTGTTTGTAATCACGGTCAATTTTACTTAACAGTGTTAACGTACATAATCCTAGAGCCCCTTTCCTCCATATGCAAATTGTCAATGGTCTTAAAAATTGTCTTTCTGGGATATGCCCTCTGAAATCACTACATCAAGGATTTGACAGCTAAAATTATACATTCTACATGCAAAGATTTACGACTGGCTAGAATAGAGCCTGCATTAGAGTTGGTATTTTGTACACAAAAAATTGAACCATACTCCCGAGCTAATCTTACATCCAGTTATCTAAAGTTAACCAATATAAAAAAAGTTCCGGCTGTGTAAAAACATTTGGACATCTGTGTAGATAGCTCATTTTGCTAGTACATTTCGAACATAATCCTAGAGCCCCTTTCCTCCATATGAAAATTGCCAATGGTCTTAAAAAGACAGGACATATTTTGTCTTTCCGGGGTATGCCCTCTGAAATCACTACATCAAGGATTTGACAGCTAAAATTATACATTCTACATGCAAAGATTTACGACTGGCTAGAATAGAGCCTGCATTCGAGTTGGTATTTGAACCATACTCCCGAGCTAACCTTACATCCAGTTATCTAAAGTTAACCAATATAAAAAAAAGATCTGGCTGTGTAAAAACATTTGGACATCTGTGTAGATAGCTCATTCTATAAAGATAATGTTCAGTGTTTCTTCAAATGGAGCTCTGATAGGAGGCATGTGATTTTCTATGTATCATCATTTGATGCCATTTTCAGCTTTTTAGGGCTTTTGGGTGCCGAGTCATTCTGTAGGTTTACCCGTTTAATGTTTCCATTTTTCATTCCCACTTATGAAGTTTTCATTAAAATTCATGAAATTGAAAATCAGATCATTCTTATATCAGACTTTAGGGTCGTAGTACATTGCCAAAGCATTCATTTGATACTTATTTCAGCATCCTGGATTTGTTAACAGCTCTGGTTCAAGTGAGTTTGTAAGTATACCACTATTTTTTCCAAGTTTTTTCTCTGATTTATTGTGTTTTATTAATTTTCATCAATAAGCAAATTCAGTGATTTGTAAAATAGCTATTAAGGTTAAATTGCCAGGATCATTCATCACTATCACACCAACTATAGTGTTCTAGAGCATACTATTTTTGGTATATGAATATTTTTGTGAGTACATCCTATTCTTTAGAATTATGCTGGGGTGGAGGTGGAAACTCTGTAATTTTACATCATGCAAATGTGTTTATTGTTGAGGACAATATTTTATGGCATTAAGGCGGTCCCTCTGATCACACTGGAAGCATTGAGAATTGGTTTCAGAGATACAAGACAGATCATATAACCCATCAAACACCTTGCAATGGTGATAGTTTTCCCCTTGTTTTTACTCGATTTTCGACATTTTGATTTAAATTCATGAATATGCAAATGAGATAATTTTCATTAACGCCCATGACATCAATAAATTTGTCAAATGACATTACTGGTTTAATAACAAAGTATCTCAATTATCGTTTGGGCCTGAAATTAGTTTATTTATAGATTTTTAGCGATTTTCCTGTCATTTTAAAGTTTTCATTAAAATTCATGAATACGCAAATTAGATCACTAGCATTACTTACCTCTGGATGAAAGGGCAATGTCTAAGCTTTATAACAAATCCAGGCTTAGTGGTCTAGGACAAGTAACAGCGGATGACCATTTTTGTATGCCCACCCCTATGCTCAAGAATCACGTCGATGGTTGCCATGGAAACCATGCATTTTTCATGGTGCAAAAAGAGTTTATCTTTGAGGACAAACTTTCTTTGCATTTCTGGGGTCCCAATGAATGATTTGGCACCCATGAAAAATTGTCATGGGGGTGCAAGGTAGGTCAAATTAGCTCCCGGGGAATTTTACGAATATCTTCGTAATTTTGCACTCAAATGACCTTTAACCTTGCTAGGACATATGCTTAGCACTCTCATTTGATATGCTATAAGCGCGACATGCATAATAAGTGTATATAATGTAGTTTCAGTGAAAATTTGTGGAAAATACAGCAAAGGAATGACACTGAAAAGAGTTTTCATACATTTTCTTGTTATTTTGCACCCAGTTGACCTTTGACCTAATTCTGAGACCCAGGGCCATTTACAGACTTGGCATCCACCCCTATATGTCAAAGTACATGTCTAGGAACACTATCAGCATGGATGCCAGCTTCTACCCCATTTTGCCATCTAAAGATTTTTTTCATGGATTGGATGGCTGCCTAAATATTCGCGAAGTCTTTGCTTCGCAAAATAAAGTTCTCGCTAATAAAGAATTACTATAAGCTTTATAGACTACACGAGTACTCGCTCGCGAATTCAAGAACTCGCTAATAATTCAGAAAACAAAAATTCGCGAAATAAAAGTCTCGCGAAAATTTCCGAATTTACAGTATGTGATGATCTTTCTAAACAGGAGACAGTTAACTTAGAAGCTTACAACAAATTTTCTCATGTCAAGTCTCTTGTAAGGCTAAACAGACATGATATAAATAACATGAATAGCACTTTTCTCTCAATGAAATTAACAAATGGAATAAAGTGATTCAGACAATTTATAAAAACAAAAGTCAATGTGTAACAACCTAATTTTGTCCGTATGACAGTTGTTTTTGTTTTACACTGGAACAGCAATTTTAAATATTTTTTGTGATGATCTAAGAGAGTATTATTTTGTTATTACAATCGATTGCAGAAAGGCGCGACGAAAGCCGCTATGCAAACATGAGAAAACACGACCTGTCAATGAAATATATTTAGGTCATGAGATCAAATTGTACTTTAATGTGGGGTCAAAATTTATACATCCAAAAAATTCTATCGATTGAAGTCCGTTCTTTGTGTCCTTGTTTGGTCCTACTTTTAACTTCTGCACATAGGTGCAGTAAATGTCCATGCCCAGAGAAAAGGAAAATATATCAATTGAATTTATCAATGTTTTATCTTGATTTACATCATTATCATATCAATTAGATGAAGATCAATTATAGGGTAGATTTATTATAGAAAATTGCGACTCAATGAGATAAACTGCCTCATCAAAAACGGTTATTGGCAAATCAACATCTTTTCGTGTGACACAGCTCTGTTCTACAAATAGGACAAGTGACCTTTCCTGCATGCTAGCGATTTTCGGAAAACACCTTGGTTTTGATTCAAAATATTTTGGGTTGACGCAATAAGAATCGTAGCAGGGAAAAGATCATGATTGTATATTTCCAAAGTTTACAGTAAATCAAACATTTCAGAAAATTAGGAGACAAAATGTAATGAGCAGATCTAAACCTTTCCTGTACACATTATGCAATCTAATATAGATTTTTTAGACCTAAATTACACACTTCAAGAACATATAACACAAGACTAGGTAACACACAAGCAGTGATTCTAGAAAACCGGTCTACGGGTTTTCCGACAAGGTCCAACACAAACTGGTCTATACACCCACAGAAGAAAGCTTGACTCTTGAAATTTCGGGTATAAGTTAAGGAGGAATTGTACTATCTGTGTAGAGAAAATAAAGGTGCTGATCAGCATGCATCAGTTTTCGCACAGGCAAAAATATGGTTTTCTCATGATGCAGCGCATATGAGCTACATCATTTGAAAACCTGCCCTATTGCATATGTGATAATAACAATGTTGCAGCTAAACTGTGCAACTGTCCTACCACTTTCTACATCCTTAACTTCCCCAAAAAAACAGTTAATACCCAGTAAGCAGTGGCTATATCCCAGCATGACTGAAAAATTGTTGACTGGGATGTTAAACCACAAAACAAATAAGAGCTGTCGCAGGACAGCGTAGCTCGCCCGACTTGTGCTTTGCCACTAAATTTATCAAAATCTATGACCCATGACGTTGACCTCAAGGTCGCTCAGGTGGGTCGTAAAAGCATAAAATTTCAGACCAATATCTACAAACATGCAAAGTATCAACTTGATCCATCAACATGCTCAAGAGATATAGACTCCTAACAACTTTAACGAAAAACTTCCTAAAAAAATTTCTAAATCTGTGACCTTGACCTCACAATCAACCAGGTGGGTCATGTTGGTACTCCATAAAACTTCAGACCAATATCTTCAAACATGCAAAGTATCAACTTGATCCATCAACATGTTCAAGAGATATAGACTTTTTAAATCTTTAATGAAAAACTTTAACATAAAATTTCTAAGTCCGTGACCTTGACCTCAAGGTCACCAGGGTGGACCACGATGGTACTGCATAAAACTTCAGACCAATATCTACCAACATGCAAAGTATCAACTTGATCCATCTACAAGTTCAAGAGATATAGACTTCTAAAAACTTTTATGAAAAACTTTAACATAAAATTTCTAAGTCTGTGACCTTGACCTCAAGGTCACCCAGGATGGGTCATGATGGTACTGCATAAAACTTCAGACCAATATCTACCAATATGCAAAGTATCAACTTGATCCATCTACATGTTCAAGAGATATAGACTTCTAAAAAACTTTAACCGAAAGTGTGACGCAGACGTACATGTAAACGTACACCTAAAACGTAAACGCGGACGACCGAGGTGACAACAATAGCTCTGTGCACTTCGTGCAGGCGAGCTAACAAAACTTCCTAATTCCAAAACTCTCCAGCCATCTTCTGTAGTTGTGTGACCTAGTTTTTGTAGGACCTGGTCAGAAATCCCGTATACAGGTTTTCTCATGACATTGCTCATGTAAAATTTACACTATTTACACAGATGAGCAAATAAATGGAATCATAAATATCAATGGGAATTTATTCTCATAGTTTTTTATTGTTTAAAAAATTGCAAAGATTTATGTACAATTATTTTTGTTCAATAGCATATATACATTTAATTATCACACTTCAATTTTTGTCAGTTTTTGCAACTAGAAACAAGTTGATATTAAGAGGAGAAATTCAACCTTAATTATTTATCTATTTACCTTGATTTTTAATGCCCTTTTAACATATTTCTGGTAATTTTGTGTTGTCACTTTACCCTGTAACTCAGCCTTCAGATTTACAACTGGGGCCAGTTGTTCAAAATTAATAATGTCATTAGTTAACGCTTCGTTAAAATTTTAATTGGCAATATTACAAAGACACAGTTATTTTTGTTGAAAAAATGTGTTTAATTGGCACTATTACAAATAAACTGTTATTTTTTTTTTGTTGAAAAAATGTGAGAATCCTTTGCATTGCCAAGGATTCTCACATCTTATCAACAAAAAAAATAAAAGTGTATTTGCTTATGAAGTCGGTATTTTCTTAACGAACTGAGGTCTTAATGATGACATTAAGCTAACGAAGTTTTAAACAAGTGGCCCCAGATCTACATCTCTGTTCTGTGCATATGGGATAGCAGTACTCTTACACATAATGAACACCTCCTTGTGAACTTGACAACATGACACCCTACATTATGAAAACTTGCCCATGCAATATACAGAGATGTTTTTCAGCAGAAGACAAAAATTAAAATTTCATTGGATTTTTTTTTTTTTTTTTTTTTTTTTTTTTTTTTTTTTTTTTCAAAATATTTTTGCCCAAAACGTACACCGTGGGTATACATATTTTTGCCCAAAACATACATTGTGGCATTTCTAACCAATACCCATAATGTATGTTTTGGATCAAAAATAAGAAAAATATTTTTCGATGTAGAAGTGGGGTTTAAGGGGTATACATTTCATGGACATGTTTTCCCGATGACTTGTATAGTAAGCAAGAAGTTGACATTTATAATACGTAAAAGCTCAAAACGATAGAAAGCATTTAATTTCAAATTTCATCATTGCTTTTTTCTCTACCAACAATTGATCGTTTTAATGAAAAACACAAAATTCGTTGGCTCGTTGACAAAACCTCGTAACTGCAAAAAACCAAATTTTTCAGGAGAAGCAAAAAACTAAAACTTGTATATAAATGATATATAATTGTGCATGTTTACAAATTGTCGTATATACAAAACTTGATAAATGAAAGCTAGAATCAGATCCTTATGATGAATTAAAGAATGCATTTATGAGAAATCATACATATGCAACTTTTGCATATCTAAAAGATAAAGATTTTCTTGTATTTAAATTTTTTGAAATTGCATATACGAGGTTTTGTCACCTTTTTTCAAGTCTGTTTACCATTTGTAGTTACGAGGTTTTGTAAGGTCATCGAAAAACTAACTTCCCATTGGACATAACCTACAAGGCTTTGTCACAAGCTGAATTTGAATGTTTTGAATCGCGCCATGTGAAAAAACGATTTTTTGACAAAAGTGCAGTTACGAGGTTTTGTCAACGAGCCAACGAATTGTTTTAAATGTTTACATTAAAAAAAATAATATCAATCTACCAAGATTCCTGAGTGTTCACACAGATGTTTCCATAATGTGTAAGTATACTGCGACAGGTAGGTTTGAGTAAACAGACACAATTTGATACTGATCAAAGTCTGCACATTTAAAAAGTTTAAACTTTCACAGTCCAGCTGTTGTTTATAATATTCCTGTGATAGTCTTCTCAGCTGTGCATCTTTTTAAACTGTGAAACTGCTGACATTTCATGTTATCCATATATAAGCCGCCTCATGGGAAAACCAACAATGTGGTTTCCGAACAGGTCCGACACAAACCAGCCTGTACAAGCACAGAAAAGAGCTAGAAGCTTGAAATTTTGGACGAGTAGAGGAGGAACTGTACTATCTGAGTAGCGAAAACAAAGACGCTGATCAGCTTCGCGGTTACCGCGAAGCTGATCTGCGTCTTTGTTTTCGCCTTTGCAGATTGTTGGTTTTCCCATGAGGCGGCTCATATGTACATGCAATGATTTTTTTTTCCTTTTGTATGATTAATGCCCTATGATGAAAATTTAGATCTTAATGAGTGTATTTCGTTTTCAGTCCATATCTTCTCTGCTATGCCACTCTAAGGGAAACTACGTAACTGCCATCATTTAATGGTCCATGCTCGTTTGCTTTTTGGGTGATAACAGTAATACCTTAGAAATTTTTTATAGTGTATAGAATGTAATGTCTTCGTCAGTGTCTTCTCTGCTGAGAGTCTCTAAGAAACATTTCGTATGCTGCCGCCATTTCATCATCCATTCCTGGGTACCCATACTCATCATAGTCACTGAAAATAGGGGCATAATAAAATGTCAGATAGCGTCTTTTATAATATGCAATAAAGATGCTTTATTCAGATTGTAGAGGTCTAGAAGATAGCTTTTTTGAGTCATGTCATGAGAAAACCAGCATTTCACATATGCAAAAACAAAGGCACAGATCAGCTTCACAGTAACTGCGAAGCTCTTTGTGTTTGTTTGATGCTTTATGTCCCAGTCAACAGCAATGGTCATGTTGGGACGTTGCCTCCATTGTATGGGACTTTTACCCAACATTAGTATGTCATGACAATCAACATGCGCTTCATAAGTATAACCACTAAACTAAGCTAATAAGGCTTATATGTATGGATGATTTGACTAAACCACTCTTCCTGGGCAGGCTCAGACATGGGCGGTTAACCAGTAACCAGATGGTTAGTCAGAAGATTAGAAGCTCTGCCTGGAGGCACAAGCAGCCCATCTATTTCTCCTAGGCCCCAATAGGCGGGGGCCATATTCCCACCCGACCACCCTAAGTTGATCAGCACCTTTGTTTTCACTACACAGATAGTACAACTCATCTTGTTTCTAAATCTAAAATTTCAAGCTTCTAGCTTTTTGTGCATATACAGCTCGGTTTGTATGGGACCTCTTCTGAAACTACATTGTTGGTTTCCTCAAGGCACGGCTCATTTGTCTAGCAACCAAGTCTTGAAGAGTTTGTCAGTTTGATCCCTTGGCAGTTTTACCCATCTGGGGCTATTATGTTTGCTAAGAAAATGTTTATCCAAAAATGAAATAAAAATCTTAAAAATACACCAGATTCCCATAACCAGAGGACCAATGGTCCTGTAAATGCTCACCTGAGATCTGCTGTATATACCAACCAGAGGACCAATGGTCCTGTAAACGCTCACCTGAGACCTGAGATATATACATGTACCAATAAACTTGTTAGACTAGAATGGTACAATGCATGTATATAACCCTAGGGCAGGGTCAGAATAACTCCTGGAGTCAATGTCTTTTTCAAATCATAAAAATAGGTCAAGGTCATGCTAGGGTCATCATTTGATCAAACTACGATGGGCTGTAGTCCCAAATGCTACATACCAAGTTTCGTGAAAATCGGCCTTCCGATTCATGAGAAGAAGATTTTTGAGTGTTTTTTACTATATATGGGCGTGGCGGCCATCTTGGTCATGTGACCTGGATTTCGCAATCAAACTTTCTTCACCCCTACCAATGGATGCTCCACATAAAATTTCACTTTGATTGGTCAAGCGGTTTCAGAGGAGAAGATCTTTGAAAAGTGAGTATGGACGACAGACTGGCCAAGGTCAAGAGATGACCTTGACCTAAATTAATCACATCCCTTCATCTACTCCATTAGTTGTTTGCATC
Organism: Rugalucina vietnamica; assembly: GCA_964017185.1. Lineage (NCBI taxonomy): Eukaryota > Metazoa > Mollusca > Bivalvia > Lucinida > Lucinidae > Rugalucina > Rugalucina vietnamica. Next base: position 7,716,181 of record OZ024873.1, read on the forward strand.
TACCATTTTTCAGGCCTCAGGCTGCAATAGTTTTTAAAAATCCATAGTTTTCACTTTTTCCCCATGTAAAAGCCTATGTTTCCAAAATTGACCTTGCCATAAAATATGTCAAGGTCATGCTAGGGTCATCATTTTATCAAACTATGATGGGCTGGAGTCCCAAATAATACATACAAAGTTTCATGAAAATCGGCCTGCCGGTTCTGGAGAAGAAGATTTTTGAGTGGTTTTTACCATATATGGGCGTGGTGGCCATCTTGGTCATGTGACCTGGATTTCGCGATCAAACTTTCATTATCTCTACCCATGGATGCTCCACATAAAATTTCAGTTTGATTGGCCATGCAGTTTCAGAGAAGAAGATCTTTGAAAAGTGTGTATGGACGACAGACTGGTCAAGGTCAAGAGATGACCTTGACCTAAATTAATCACATACTTTCATTAGTTGTTTTGCATCTATCACTTTTCAGGCCTCAGGCTGCAATAGTTTTCAAAAAATCCATAATTTTCACTTTTTCCCATGTTAAAGCCTATGTTTACAAAATTGACCTTGCCGTAAAATAGGTCAGGGTCATGCTAGGGTCATCATTTGATCAAACTACGATGGGCTGTAGTCCTTAATGCTACAAACCAAGTTTCGTGAAAATGGCCTTACGATTCATGAGAAGAAGATTTTTGAGTGGTTTTTACCATATATGAGCGTGGCGGCCATCTTGGTCATGTGACCTGGATTTCGCAATCAAACTTTCTTCACCCCTACCCATAGATGCTCCACATAAAATTTCACTTTGATTGGCCAAGCGGTTTCAGAGGAGAAGATCTTTGAAAAGTGTGTATGGACGACAGACTGGCCAAGGTCAAGAGATAACCTTGACCTAAATTAATCACATACCTTCATCTACTCCATTAGTTGTTTTCATCTACCACTTTTCAGGCCTCAGGCTGCAATAGTTTTCAAAAAAATCCATAGTTTTCACTTTTTCCCATGTAAAAGCCTATGTTTCCAAAATTGACCTTGCCGTAAAATACGTCAAGATCAACCCAGGGTCATCATTTTAGCAAATTATGATGGGGTGGAGTCCCAGATGCTACATACCAAGTTTCGTGGAAATCAGCCCACCGGCAGACCTGTCAACCTCCTGAAAATTCTAAGAGGGAGATTGCGCAAAACAGTGATATTTTGACCAAATTAGCAAGCAACTTACGCGCGCGCTTTAAGACCTATAAAATTTCAAGGAGGGAGATTTTTTCTTTAGGAGGGAGATTTTTTCCAGCTTTCCAAAAAGACAATACTTGTTATTGGCAAAGTAGTATACCGCAAGCATTCACCTATACAAAACCCTTAAAATAAAGAATAATTGAGACGGTGTCATACCTCGGGTATTGAAAATTAGCTTGTGCAATTTTCAATAAAGACTATTATGCAAAAACCGCGAAGAAACTATGAAATTCGATCGAAAAATCAGTTTCGACATATTTCTACCAAGGGCGCGGCCATATTGGGAGTTTTTTCAACGATCATTTGTTACATGCGATCTGATTGGTTATGAAATCAACCTAAAAAGTTAATGGCCAATCATAAAGCATGTTTTATTTTTCACCGGAATTTCACGATCTGATAGATCGGAGAACCGGAGAATCTCGAGATTTGCCGAATACGCTAAAAATAGAAATTGGAACGATCGAAAATTCCCGAACTCAACCGGAAATTTGCAATAACCTTGACTTTGTTTGTGTAAACATGGAAAAACCGGGATATGTTTTCTTTTTTGTTTCGGATGTTAAAATTAACCGGTAGACAGCCCGAAATCCGTTAGTTTGGTGTTTTTAATAGAAATCGGACGGGAGGTCGTTAGTCCATGGCAAAACCGTTAGAATAACGGGATATCCGGGACAGTTGACAGGTCTGCCCACCGGTTCTGGAGAAGAAGATTTTTGAAGGGTTTTTACCATATATGGGCGCGGCAGCCATCTTGGTCATGTGATCAAGTTCCCGTGAACAAACTTTCATTCCTCCTACCCACGGAGGCTCCACATAAAATTTCAACTTGATCCGCCAAGCGGTTTCAGAGAAGAAGATCTTTGAAATTGTGAACGCCGACGGACGCCGATGACGGACGACGGATGGACGGACGCCGGAGCATGGGTATACTATAAGCTCACCTGTGAGCCTTCGGCTCAGGTATGCTAAAACTGAAAGTGGACTCACCCAAATAGTACTAATGGGCAAGTCCACAGGTTAATGAAATCTACTCACTCTTGATATCCATAACCCTGATCTTCCTGATTCGTCGACCATCGAGTGTACTCCCCTGCTCCTGTCGACCATGGCTGCTGTATAAACCCATCAGCCCCACCATCGTTCCACTGTTGATTGGCCATGTTTTCAGCCTCCCATTGTAGATAGGCCTCTTCTTCTTCAGCATTCAAGCCTTCAAATTCGCTTTCTTCTTGACCAAAGCCTGCCTCTTCTCGGGAAATGGGTTGTCCCATTCTGTTGAAGAATACTGGCTCATTCTGTAAAGAGACAACACAAATCTCCATATTTTTTTCATATTTTACAATTTTTCATATTTTACAATACCTATAAAAATCCTGTATCCAAGTCTGTGCCTCTTCTAAAATCAAGCCTTCAAATTCACTGCCCTCTTGGCTGAAGCCTGTTGCTTCCCAGGAAATTGGCTGAACCATGCTGTTGTAGAAAACAGGCTGATTCTAAAAAAAGAAAACCAAAATCTTCACTTTTTTTCATTTTCAAGATCCCTTTAAAAGCCCTATTCCCCCAAATTCATTTTTTTTTTTTTTTGCTGAAGCTTGCCTCCTCCCAGGAAATGGGCTGTCCCATTCTGTTGAATACTGGAAAAGAATCTTAGATTAAGATCTCATCCGAAAGACTGGAGAACACCAGAATTGAACCTACAGCCCCTTCTTTTACAAGGCAAGGGGCTTAACCACTACATCATAGGAGGCTTCTACCACTAGGAAGGGATTTGTTTTAATGCTGGTAACGACTTTCTATACAGAAAAATGAACCGCCTCATGGGAAAACCAACAATCTGCATAGGCGAAAACAAAGGCACAGATCAACTGCGAAGCTGATCAGTGCCTTTGCTTTCGCTACTCGGATAGTAGAGTTCCTCTTCTACTTAAATCCGAAATTTCAAGTTTCTAGCTCTTTTCTGTGACTGTACAGCCTGATTTGTGTCTGGCCTGTTCGGAAACCACATTGTTGGTTTTCCCACGAGACGGCTCAAATATCTAACCAGTTGGAAGTTATTAGATGCCATGTTTGCGTGATAGGATGTTGGTTTCTGAGGGGACGGAGATTGGTCGACACCGAAGTTGGACTCTATTCTACTCAGCACAGAGTTGATGAGGCAGTGACTTGTTCTGTAACAAAACACAATCATTTCAGAACTGATTATTTGAGTTGCACAGAAACCTATTTTTGAGGTTTCCGACCGAGGTGCTATACAAACTAGTCTGTACCGTCAAAGAAGCAGTCTAAAAGCTTTGAACTTCAGATTTAAGAAGACTTATTTCTGAAGCAGCATCGCCTATGTAGAACGGCAAGTTCTTTGGTAGCTGATTATGTCAGACACTGAAGAAACTGATGAGTACCTATTGAGTCTGGCTTGCATTCTTTATAAGGGCCGTTCCAGAATTAACCATATGGTGGGGGGGGGGGTGGGGTGGGCGGCAGCGTTTTTGTTTTTTTATGCATGGTCGGGTTCCACTGAATTTGTTTTTAATGCCCGGTGGGGTTTTCAAAATAATTTATTTTATACATGGTCGGTATTTCCAGAGGGCACCCGAAAATATTTGTGTGGGGGTGCCAGTTTTCATCCAATTGTGTTAGACAGAAATGTAAATTAAAGTAAAAAAAAAAATTGTTTACATTTTTCGCCGATCTCGGTCAAGAACGATAACCCCTGACGTTCGATCGTTTGATAGCAGGACGTTTCGGCCCAAACATGTGGTGGAGTATGTAAGACCCATCCGAGCCGAGCTTCTGAGCCCAAACTGCCGAGATTGGTTTTCCGCGAAGTTAAAAGCGCGATTTTCCGGAAAATGGCGGGTTCGACATCGTAGTTTCCCGCGATATTTGAATTTTTCAAGCGTTTTTGTGATCCTGTACAAAGGCAATCTGTTCCAAAAAGTGAGTATAAATTTTGGTAACTTAATCAATTATCTAATTTTTTTACCGTTGCATTTTGAAAATCTACCGATGCGTTTGCTAATGGCAGGCATTTAAAGACCATATTGTGCACTATCCAGTTTTGAAATTTTCTGATATAAACAATTATTTTAATTCGCCTTTCTAAATCGCGAAATTACAAATGCATTTTCTGATCGGTTAGAATTATACAATATTTAGGTGTCTCAATGTTTAGACAATCTTTTGGCCACGGTGTGCGTCGCCCGTGTTGCGTAACACGTGTCATAAACAGCCTACAGCAACCTGTGTTTATGGTCTCGGTTACGGTCTATCGATAATCCCCTAGCGCGCTTGGATTGTTTTCACATCTTAAGAAAACAATGTGTCATTCACGCTTCGCGAGCACTGGATTATGCCATTTAAAAAAATACCGAAATGGCAATTATCACTCGCGCAGCCGACACGGTTCGTACACACATCAGAGCAAGAAAAACGTGCAAGTCGTGGTCAAAAGTCACATGTTAAAGAAATAGGCTTAAATTTAGCCGTATCCTGAGAAAAGAGGTTTTCTGTACATGCGAAATCAGGGCCGCACATCGACTGTGCAGTAGCTGCGCAGCTGATTGGCGCCTTCTGTTTCGCTATATACGTATGGTCTGTATACATGATTGCAAGAATTACTCTTTCTGGGAATATGCAGGCCGCTATGTGCCCAACCTGCTCGGGAACCATGAATACCTGTTTTCTCGCGTCGCGGCTCATTTATTGCACTAATTTATGTATTTGTAATTGACTTTGGCATCCTGTTAACCGCAAGTAATATTCTTGTTTAGAAATCATTATGAGAGCATGCCCATGTAATATATAGTTTTTTTCCGCTGTAAAAATTAGAAATTTCACTGGAAAAAGTTAAATGCTTTTCTTGTTGTTGCTCGGAACTTGGATTTTGGGTGCGTTTGGAGCCGCCTTGGCGAGGCGGTTCTAACGTGTACCCAGGGTCTGTGTTTTGGGGCGGAGATATGACGAATAGGTAAGCCCCTCCATGCCCCGTTTTTGCTATATAAAAGTGGGGCATATGGGGCATATGGGGGTATTCATCGCATGGACTCGATTTCCTGATGGATGTTTGTTTGCTCATATTTATTATGGTGTTTCATACATGTGCATATATAAGACAATACCATTTACAAATGCACTATTTGCATCTACTCGTCATTAACATGGAGTGGTCACGATACATGTAGACTGTAAAGTTAAGGTATAAGTGAAATATAAGAACGAGACAGCAACAGTCTGCTCTTTTCATATGATAAATTTCTAAAAGTTAATACTTCAATTAAGAACAAATTCAGCTTATTATTGTAATTTCAATTTAGTATGCACACTCCAAAACATGTACTTTTTGTTAAAACAGTTCTCACTCTAGACAGCATGCATCAGTATTAATTTCTATAACCCGATTACGAAAGATGTGCATGTGACTCCACACCCCCCCCCCCCCCCAGGAGATGGTTGAAAAATTTGCCTTTTAAAAATGTCGAGCCGTTGTGCTGCACATCCGGATCAAACTGTGCACCTAACACAGGGTAAATAAATAAGCGTAGGCTAGCGTGACACGTACATGCTCATCTCTCGTATCCGGGACAGATTCAGTTGCCATGTTACACTTTAATTTCGATTTTCTGATTTTCTCATATACCACCTGCATGTGGTCTGAGATTTTGTATCACAATAAAGTTCTGTTCTTGTTCTTCTAGAAAACGCGATCTTTCCCTTTTAAAATGTGCAAAAGATAATATATATTGTTTACCATAAAGAGAAACTGTAAGAAAACTGAACCTTTACGAATTCCCTGCAAGCGATCTTGAAGTAATGATGTTTGATTGGTTTACTGTTTTTCTGTAACACTGCCGCAATTCGTTCTGGGTGGCATCTTCTACTAATCGCTTGTTTAAGGTGTCAATAATATGCACAATAAATCAAACACAGACCGTTCGCACCTTTCAAAAAACAAACTCGTCTGAGACAAGGAATGATCGAGAGTTAAAACAACAAAGTGTCAAACTGACAACGGAATTTGCAAGGATGATACATACCGACTATCACGGAAAACTGCGTTAAGAGAGAAATGCGCCGCGAAAATGAATGCGAATTTTAGGCAAAAACTCGAGAGTAATGAAAAATAATTATGAACACGAAAAAATACGAATATTCGACTCGTTTGAAATTCGAATATTCGTTCCCATCCTTAAATAAAAGAGATAATCTCAGCCGAAAAATCACAATTTTGTTTGGAAATTTATCGTCTGCTGTGCGCAAATGTATCACTTCCCGGATATCGCTGTTTTCTGCTATCTTGTACCCTAACGAACGGTGCCCGAAAGGTCAACGGCGGAGATATACGGCCTTTCTAAATAATATACAGAATGATAGTTTATAGTTTTTAGGGCCGAAACGACTCACGGCCGAAACGACCCGTTACCGGTCGGGGCATGTGCAGTTGGAACACGTGGGAAAAAACAAAAAATGTGGCTGCTCGCTCCTGGAGCTGCATTGAAACGGCGGCCTGGTTGGCATCTATTTTATTTTATTTTGTACCAGGTGGGGGTTCCACAATCATTTTTTTTAATGCTAGGTGGGTAGGCAAGCATTTTTTTTTATTATGGGTGGTGAGTTTGAATTTTTATTCAAAATTGTGCATGGTGGGGGCTGATTTCTTTTTTTTTTTATTGGTGGTGGGGCTTGAAAAAAACTGCCGCCCACCCCCCCCCCCCCCATATGGTTAATTCTGGAACGACCCTAACTTCTTTCAGCCTCATATTTGAGCCTGTGCGCGAGAAAACCAACAATTTGGGTTCTGACCAGGCCCGATACAAACCGGGCTGTACAGCCTCAGAAGATGGTTACAGGCTGGAAATTTTGGATTTAGAAAGTAGGGGAATTGTACTATTGGTAAGTAGGGGAATTGTACTATCGGTGTAGTGAAAACAAAGGTGCTGATCAGATTTGCAGTTACTGCGAATCTGATCTGCGCCTTTGTTTTCGCCCATGCAGATTGTTGGGTTTGCCATGCAGCGGCTCATTTTGTTCCTTTTCTTGCTTCGATTTTACATCCCTTTTAGGATTAATTTAGCTCAAATGAGACAGGTCAGTTGGGAAAAAACAAATGTATCTCGAACAAGAAAATGTGTTTATGAAACACTATGCCCCCAACTGGTAAGTCACTTTCAAGATGTAAAAATGTCCAAAAAATGACTAAGTTCAAATTGTAAAAAAACGTGACAAAAATTAATCTGATGAGTATATCCCAACCACATGCATATCTTCAAAGCATGGTCACAATGTCTGCAAAGTTTCAAAAGTATCGGTATTAAATTGTAGGAGGAGTTGCCCACACAAGGTACCCTCTATCCATTCACTAAAATGCCCAAAAAAATTACTAAGTTCAAATTGTGAAAAAAATTACAAAAAATAATCCAAGGATTATATCCAAACCACATGCATATCTTCAGACCATGCCCATAACACATGTAAAGTTTTAAATGAATTGGCATGAAACTGTAGGAGGAGTTGCGTACACAAGGTACCTGCTGCCCATTCACTTTCATTATGAAAATGCCCGAAAAATGACTAAGTTCAAATTGCGAAAAAAGTGACAAAAATTAATCTGAGGATTATATCCAAACCACATGCATATCTTCAAAGCATGGTCACAACATCTGTAAAGTTTCAAGAGAATCGACATAAAACTGTAGGAGGAGTTGCGCACACAAGGTACCCACTACCTATTCACTTTATCAAGAATTAAAAAGGGAAATAACTCTCACAGAATGGGCCCCTAGCCCCTTGAATTAACTTGAAAGAAAAAAATACGGTCCTCTTAATTTTCATATACAAACTACATACCAAATTTCAAGATCCTAGTTCTAACGGTTCCTGACCGGGTGCTAAGCGTTACTCACACATCACAGACTGACTGACTGACTACACTGCACTGCATGGACAGACCCAAACCAATATGCCCCCTCAACTTCTTCCGAAGTTGGGGACTTAAAAAGAGACAGCTGCAAGCATACTTTGGCTTCTCTCACATTTTACTACTGCGGTGCTTGAACCCCCATCAGATACAGTGGTGAGATTATCAAACTATTAAGCATGGTAATAAATCAGCACTCTTAACCACTTGGCCACAGAGGCCACCGCTTCACATATTGTCTTTCAGGTAATACTCAGCTCGACAAAAACTTACTTATTTAATGATGGATGTTTTTCCAATGATTTGATGGTGGCATAAATGTCTGTGAAGTTCCCAGGCAGGTTGCTGGATTCTGTGATAGCTGCTCCCGACAGCTGGGGAATAAAGGAGAAAATTTCATTAATTTACTGGCTGGATTACAAGAAACCCTGTCTACAGAGTTTCTGCCCATGTACAACATAAAGCAGCCAGTGCAGTCACAGAAGCAAGCTAGAAGCTTGATATTTTGGATTTATGAAGAAGAATTCCACTATGAGTAAAGCAAAACAAAGGTGCTGATCAGCTGTATATATCTGATTTTTCATATGCAAAAATCCAGGTTTCTCACAAAGCAGTTCATATTCAACATAATATGTCTAAATATAATTGACATTATTTTATATCTTTTTCAAAAGAAACTCATGGAACTTCTTATATATGCATGCTTGAAGGTGTGGTTGTTGGTGTTCGGTGGTCAAATGTGGTGGAGGAAACCCGAGAACCTGGGGAAAACCACCAACCTTGGACAGGCCACAGCTACACTGTAAACAAACTTGACATATTTATTTTGCATTGTCAGAAGTTTTTAACATGACAAGTATGTAATGCATGTTTTTCTGCTTTCTCTGCTGAATTTTATAATTTAAGGATGTTCGCTGCGAACATTTGACATTTCGGAACTTCCGGTTTTTCTTTTGTTGAATATCTCGTAAACGAATACAGATATTTTCCCAATATTTTATATTTGGATACATAATGATGATATGCATTGAACGAGCTATGAAAATTGTCAATCTAAGAAACTTCATTTTTTCACCCCATTTTCTGCAACTTTTCAGAAAAATTTAGTTGTCAGTGAAATTTAGGGGGTAGGGTAGATTAAACTTGAATATTACACATTTTCAAATTAATTGCACTATTTCTTTGTTTATTTTAGCTGCAGTATATGTGTACATGGTCTTCTAAGCCAGTCTTTGTGTCTTTGGTGTGCTGGTTTTTAAATTTTAGGTGGTTTTATGAAATGGGCTTAAAGAAACAAAACAGCTGAAAAAAGGCTGAAAATGGTGATTTTCAAGTTGTTGGTTCTCTCTTATATGCACACTACCCTATATATTTCTTTCTTTTATTCGAACAATATTCCAAAGTTCTATGTTGTGTGAAAATACAAGAAAAAGTTTGAATAAACAAATATGGGTTTGGCACATTTCAAAATATTGATTTTTTCGACTTTTCAAGTATGGGGGTAGGGTTGGAAAAATACTCGTACAATTTTGTCATCCACTTCCAGTTGCAAGTTTTTCTATGCGTTTGGTCCAAAATAGTCACTGTTACATAAATATTATGACTTTTGAAAGCATTCTAGGTGTATTTTGGTTCAAGACAAGTTTGTTTCAAAGAATCAAAAATTAAATTAATTTTACTAAATTTAAAATATGATGCTCAGGGGTCTCATTCAGAGGCCTGTAGCTTGAAAAAATGCACACTACCCTATATTTATTTTGCTTTCAAATGTCTTATGTTGTATTTTGGAATCAAAAAAGAGTGGTTAGAAAAAAAGTTTGAATACTTTTTCATTGGCAGCGAACATCCTTAGGGCCGTTCCAGAATTAACCATATGGGGGGGGGTTGGGCGGCAGCGTTTTTGTTTTTTTATGCATGGTCGGGTTCCACTGAATTTGTTTTTAATGCCTGGTGGGGTTTTCAAAATAATTTATTTTATACATGGTCGGTATTTCCAGAGGGCACCCGAAAATATTTGTGTGGGGGTGCCAGTTTTCGTCCAATAGTGTTAGACATAATGTAAATTAAAGTAAAAAAAAAAAAAAATGTTTACATTTTTCGCCGATCTCGGTCAAGAACGATAACCCCTGACGTTCGATCGTTTGATAGCCGGACGTTTCGGCCCAAACATGTGGTGGAGTATGTAAGACCCATCCGAGCCGAGCTTCTGAGCCCGAACTGCCGAGATTGGTTTTCCACGAAGTTGCCAAGATCGCGTTAAAAGCGCGATGTTCCGGAAAATGGCGGGTTCGACATCGTAGTTTCCCGCGATATTTGAATTTTTCAAGCGTTTTTGTGATCCTGTACAACGGCAATCTGTTACAATAAGTGAGTATAAATTTTGGTAACTTAATCAATTATCTAATTTTTTACCGTTGCATTTTGAAAATCTACCGATGCGTTTGCTAATGGCAGGCATTTAAAGACCATATTGTGCACTATCCAGTTTTGAAATTTTCTGATATAAACAATTATTTTAATTCGCCTTTCTAAATCGCGAAATTACAAATGCATTTTCTGATCGGTTAGAATTATACAATATTTAGGTGTCTCAATGTTTAGACAATCTTTGGTGTGCGTCGCCCGTCGTAAACGAGCAACGTTGCGTAACACGTGTCATAAACAGCCTACAGCAACATGTGTTTATGGTCTCGGTTACGGTCTATCGATAATCCCCTAGCGCGCTTGGATTGTTTTCACAAACTTTATGGCTAATCTTAAGAAAACAATGTGTCATTAACGCTTCGCGAGCACTGGATTGTGCCATTTAAAAAAATACCGAAATGGCAATTATCACTCGCGCAGCCGACACGGTTCGTACACACATGCGAAGCCCGTGACAGAGCAAGAAAAACGTGCAAGTCGTGGTCAAAAGTCACATATTAAAGAAATAGGCTTAAATTTAGCCGCATCCTGAGAAAAGAGGTTTTCTGTACATGCGAAATCAGGGGCGCATATCGACTGTGCAGTAGCTGCGCAGCTGATTGGCGCCTTCTGTTTCGCTATATACGTATGGTCTGTATACATGATTGCAAGAATTACTCTTTCTGGGAATATGCAGGCCGCTATGTGCCCAACCTGCTCCGGAACCACGAATACCTGTTTTCTCGCGTCGCGGCTCATTTATTGCACTAATTTATGTATCTGTAATTGACTTTGGCATCCTGTTAACCGCAAGTAATATTCTTGTTTAGAAATCATTATGAGAGCATGCCCATGTAATATATAGTTTTTTTTTCCGCTGTAAAAATTAGAAATTTCACTGGAAAAAGTTGAATGCTTTTCTTCTTGTTGCCTTGGCCATGTACATATATTGAAGACGTGTAGCATTGCCCCTGTCTCTGATCCGAAGCCCTGTGCATATAAAACAAATATGTGCAGCATATCCTGTATCTACAGTCTTCAAAAGCAAACCGATTTTGGTCCCGTTTGTTTTCGTATTGCAATTCAATGCATGGGCAAGATACACAAAGTAAGTCATGAGTTATTTCCCTTGAAAACGTATAACCAACGTTTTATATGGATACCAGTGCAGTTCTTCACCAACATGACCAAATGAGTCAGGTAAATGGGCCTTCAAATAACAGCATATTAGTTTGGTAATTAGCCGATAATTACACAAAAAATGCAAAGGGGAAATGCTCCCTTGTGAAGATATAACATTTCACCAAAAAAGATACGGAAGTCTTCTACACCTTCAACACTTAAAATTTAAGAACAATAATATCAAGGTACAGCTACTTGTTGTCAGAAAAACTTAAAGGATACCGTATTACACACGGTTCCTTGCGGGAAGGACCCCTGCACTGCACACAGAAAGGCTTTTTCTCTCGCATCCATCCCTGCACTGCACACAGCAAGGCTTTTTCTCTCGCATCCATTTCCCGCGAAGGGATTTGGATGCAAACATTGAGTATTCTTGCACAATGTTTGTCGCTAACCTAGGAAGGAATGGTAAATACCTTAACAGTTCGGACACAGAAAAAAACTAACTTCGGAGGAGTGCTACACACCCTTGAAAGATCGGACAATTGGGACAGCCAGAAATCTAATTATTTTTTTAGTCCCAAAACATGCAGGTAATACGGGAATTTCTATAACCCGATTACGAAAGATGTGCATGTGACTCCCCCACCCCCCCCCCCACCCCACCCCCAGGAGATGGTTGAAAAATTTGCCTTTTAAAAATGTCGAGCCGTTGTGCCGCACATCCGGATCAGACTGTGCACCTAACACAGGGTAAATAAATAAGCGTAGGCTAGCGTGACGCGTACATGCTCATCTCTCGTATCCGGGACAGATTCAGTTTTCTCATATACCACCTGCGTGTGGTCTGAGATTTTGTATCACAATAATGTTCTGTTCTTGTTCTTCTAGAAAACGCGATCTTTCCCTTTTAAAATGTGCAAAAGATAATATATATTGTTTTCATTGTATCATAATATCATAAAGAGAAACTGTAAGAAAATTGCACCTTGGCGAACGCCTGACAATCTCTCTCTCTCTCTCTCTCTCTCTCTCTCTCTCTCTCATCATAAAGAGAAACTGTAAGAAAACTGCTCTCTCTCTCTCTCTCTCTCTCTCTCTCTCTCTATCTCTCTCTTACCATAAAGAGAAACTGTAAGAAAACTGAACCTTTGCGAATTCCCTGCAAGCGATCTTGAAGTAATGATGTTTGATTGGTTTACTGTTTTTCTGTAACACTGCCGCAATTCGTTCTGGGTGGCATCTTCCACTAATCGCTTGTTTAAGGTGTCAATTACATGCACAATAAATCAAACACAGACCGTTCGCACCTTTCAAAAAACAAACTCGTCTGAGACAAGGAATGATCGAGAGTTAAAACAACAAAGTGTCAAACTGACAACGGAATTTGCAAGGATGATACATAGGAAAACTGCGTTAAGAGAGAAATGCGTCGCAAAAATGAATGCGAATTTTAGGCAAAAACTCGAGAGTAATGAAAAATAATTATGAACACGAAAAAATACGAATATTCGATTCGTTTGAAATTCGAATATTCGTTCCCATCCTTAAATAAAAGAGATAATCTCAGCCGAAAAATCACAATTTTGTTTGGAAATTTATCGTCTGCTGTGCGCAAAATGTATCACTTCCCGGATATCGCTGTTTTCCGCTATCTTGTACCCTAACGAACGGTGCCCGAAAGGTCAACGGCGGAGATCTACGGCCTTTCTGAATAATATACAGAATGATAGTTTATAGTTTTTAGGGCCGAAACGACTCACGGCCGAAACGACTCACGGCCGAAACGACCCGTTACCGGTCGGGGCATGCGCAATTGGAACACGTGGAATTAAAAACAACAAAAAATGTGGCTGCTCGCTCCTGGAGCTGCATTGAAACGGCGGCCTGGTTGGCATCTATTTTATTTTATTTTGTACCAGGTGGGGGTTCCACAATCATTTTTTTAATGCTAGGTGGGCAGGCAAGCATTTTTTTTTATTATGGGTGGTGGGTTTGAATTTTTATTCAAAATTGTGCATGGTGGGGGCTGATTTCTTTTTTTTTTTTATTGGTGGTGGGGCTTGAAAAAAACTGCCGCCCACCACCCCCATATGGTTAATTCTGGAACGACCCTTAAAACAAATCATGAGTAAACACGTTACCATACCTTGAGTAATTGTGTTGCACATTTAACTGTAGTATCATCTGGCTTGGATAACAGCGTTCTCTCCAGGTCCGCTATTGCACCACGTAGAATTCCTATTCTTTGTGTAGTTCCATCATCTGACTGTATCTGAAAAGGAGAATGGTGAGAATTCTCAAAAGATATGAGCCATCTCGTGGGAAAACCAACAATGTGGTTTCCGAACAGATCCGACACAAACCGGCCTGTACAAGCACAGAAAACAGCTAGAATCTTGAAAATTTGGATTTAAGAAGAAGAGGAATTGTACTATACGTGTAGCGAAAACAAAGGCGCTGATCAGCTTCGCGGTTACCGCGAAGCTGATCTGCGTCTTTGTTTTCGCATATGCAGATTGTTGGTTTTCCCATGAGGCGGCTCATATAATATCATTTAATAGAAATGACCTGACTTGAATTAAGTTATTTTCTTTGCTACTGCCGCATTCTAGGATCACAAGATGGGAGACTTGTGAGTTTTCTTGATATATAGTGAGGGTCGAGATGTATTCCCGTGCGATTTTCGTGCTAAAATTGATTTCTTTGCTTTAAATGATTGTTTGTGTGTTATTATTATGGAAAATGATGGGGTTCAATTTTTCCGACTCCTCGAGCCAATTCTATGGGCTCTTTTTCTAGGCTACGCCCATTTTTGCGCATTAACTACACTGTTGACACTTGTTGTGTTGTTTCTATTGCTAAAACTAGCTTTTTACCTTGTATTTTGCATCTGAGACCCCCTTTAGAAGGATATGTAACAATAAAAACACATTTATGATCGGTATTAGCGATGTAAGCACAATATATCTCTAAAACATATTGGGTGGGGTAATTTAATAGGGGAATAAGTATGAAAATTAACCATACTCTATCACCTGCGTATAATGACAATGAAAGAAAACGAAAACACATCAAACTGATGAATATTATGTAATAAACAGTTGTTAACATGGTATTATCATTGCGTTGCCCATAATTAAATATATACGAGGGTCATTCAATAAGTAATGCGAATTGGCATGCAATTTCTTCTATGTTAGAATTATATGCCCTTAACCCCATTTCTAAATATATTAAGCTAAAGTCGGATAAAGCTATTGCATGTTTGATGGTGTCGACGCAGTGCCTTTACATATTATACACGAGGGTCGTTAAAAAAGTAGTATAGATACGTATGTACATGTAATTTCGCGCATTGCACTGTACATGTAATGCACACATAACATTATTACAATACAACTGTGCTAGAATCGATCTTGGCTAATATAATGTAAGATTACATACTTCTGGTGAATTAAATAGTGCCATGTCAACGCGATATTTTTGTGATTTTAATTGTTTGATAGTTTCAAATGATGGATAAATCGAAAGCCCATGCATTTTATTGAATAAAGTATCGTTAAAATAAATAAAATCCGACAGTGATTTAAACGTCATACAAGTTAACAAAAATATGAAATGACTACCTTCGCATTAGAGTCATCTTGTTGGCTGAAAGCAGCAAAGGCGTCCATAATTAATAACTCTAAGTGATAAATAGCAATGTATCGCAGGGTAACGCCACTTACATCAACATCGGTAATAACTCTGCAAACACATTTTACTTTCAATAATATGCATCTGAAAGGACAAATATCTATGCAAAGGGTGATCGGGTGGGATATGGGCACCAGCCTATTTGGGCCTCCAGACAAAGCTTCTACGGTAATGACTGACCATCTGCTTACTGGTCTAAGCTGCCTAGGAAAAGTGGTTCAAGTAGAATCATACATACATGAGCCTTAGTGGCTGAGTTGGGTGGCTATATTTGAAGCACTTTTTGGTTGTCATGGCATCCATATTTTGGGTAAAGTCCCATAAAATTAAGTCAACGTCCCAACATGACTATAGCTGTTGGTTTGGACGTTAAGCATCAACTCAAACAAACAACACAATATATATATTCCAAAAACACATAAATAGTGTCGTTTTGGAGCAAAAAGGAGTACCCTGTATGTATTTATTTGGTCACACGATTTGCACAATTTGTTGTCCCATTCACTTTATTACGAACATTTGAATTGTACTATTGCATTAAAGTGTTATGTCTAGATTACTGGCAGAAATATGTCGGGGCCTGGATAGCGTATTCGATAACAAATGTACTTGTTACCGACGCGGTCCAGTTCCAATCCGGGTCAAGGCATGTGATAGGCGTCGGTGGTCTTTGTCACTTCCTTTCGACATTTGGGTGAAATGGCACACAATTTCCCTTCAATACCGATCAGTATTACATAACCAATTTTATTGGGCCGTAGCATATAGACCCTCTAAGCGGTTAACAATTGCTCATGTGGTCAGGTATTTACCAGCTCTGTGCGGAAGACATCTTGTGACTCATTAATTTCTTAAAGCCCTGATGCTGGAAGGCAATCCAAATATACCCATTCAGTCGCAAACAACCTCAAGGCATGACCATAGCTGTAAATGTGATGCTAACCATCGAATCAAACAAAGGAAACTACATTATTGACCTCTCTAGCACCCTCTCCCACTCATTCCTACTCATTCTCTCTGTACTGTATGGCCAATTGTATTTATGAACTTATTACTTTGAGTTTAATGAGATTAAGAAGCATAGTCGCCATTAAGTGTTCTACTTTGTTCCATACAACACCCTATAATTTGGACGCTGATACTGACAAGTCAGAATTCAACACCGGAATAACTTACTGTTCTCCGAAGTTGACCGAAACGTATTTTGCTGCGATTACGATAGGACAATATTGGGTGCAGAGAGTTATAACTGTGCTATATTATTTCAGAGGTTTCACGTTTAGAAACACACTTCTAAGCAATGTTTAAATTATTCGACCCCGAAACATACTTCTAAGCAATGTTTAAATTATTCGACCCAATTAAGGAATATGTATTTTATTTAGACTTCTCGTGTAAAGTTTCGAAATTGCAGTACAATAGTCTGGCTTTTGTTGCTGGTTTAAAAAGGGCTACCGATGAGGGTTTATTACCTGAAATTGCGCAATATACGCAATGTTTTACTGCTTCCAAAGGACCAAACCTTTATATCTTATTCATGGTTCGTCATAATTTTATTCATGGTTTCGGTGATTGCATAGAGATCACCAAGGTTTCAGCTACAGCAAGGAATGTAGGTTTAACCATTTATTCTCGAGCTGGTCATATTCGAGATCATCTTGTCTTTCCAAAAGAAACGAAAAGTACCCCAGGACACATAAACATGTACGAAATGTCCATTTCTGAAGTCCATTCAGGTAAATTATATCTATGCCTGTTAATATGTGCTTCACCAAGACCTTAAATTGTAATTTATTCGTTTAACATTGACCGTGATGATGACTCATAAAAACAAAATAAGTAACTTAATACTTACCGCAACTGGACTTAGGATCGCGTTTTCAACGGTTGAACGCTTGTTCTGTTTCGGTTTGTTTCACTTTCCTTCATATGCATTTGCATTACTTATTGAACGACCCTCGTGCATTGTATAAGTATAGCTAATGTAGCACTGCTCACACACGCCTGCTTTACTCTTAAACATTTATTTATAGCGTTGTTAATGAAGATATACGAATATTCTCCGACATGTTAGTGGAAAAATGCATGTGAGTTTGCACTACTTATTGAATGCCCCTCGTATAAAAATGAAAAAGTAGGTTTCTTCTTAAACAATAACACGTGCAACTTTTTTATATTTGTCCATCTGATTCAATGTCGGTTTTTACTCTGCGAGTATATGTAAGCGAACAGAACGAATTATTCCATTGAATTTCCCCATTAAATTACCCCACCCACTTTCAATTAGAAGACAGTGAAGAAAATATAAACAACAACTTTAATAAATTGGTTCTCTGGCATTACATAAGCCACAAAATGATACATTCGATGCAACATATCTCACAAAAGTAAAGTTTTCATTCAGAAACAGCTTTATTATTGTCTGCAGTGTAGAAAAATCATAAAATGGGCGTGGTCTTAAGAAGAATCCCACAAAATTGGGTCAAGGGGTCGAAAAAATTGAACCCCATAATTTTTCAACAATATAACCCATTAAAAATCATTTAAAGCAAAAATATCAATTTTAGCACAAAAATCGCACGGGAGCAATATTTTTTACATCTCGACCCTCACTAATAGCTGTCATTTCAACATTTAAAGGCGGATACATATAAACAAATGCTGTAACAAATTTATCTTCTGCAAGTTTAACCATCAGTACGAGAAAAGTGAAAACTAGAAAAAGTGCCTCGAGAGGCACGTATACCCCCGGCTGGTAAACACCAAGCCCCCTCCCTACTCCCTACCTATACAACCCTGCACATGCTCACCCGACACTGAACCTCAAATCCCCAATGAAAGACAGTACCCTTATCAAGTACACTTTAGAAATAAGCACTGTAAAGCACATTGCATACAAACATGGGGGAGTGGTGTTTTAGAATGACAGATCTATTTTAGGGCAGTATACAGAGCTGACATGTATACTCAATCTAGGACATAATCCACAGACATTGTGGGTCAGGTCCTCAGTCCTAGATTGGAATGAAAATAGAGTGTCATTCTTAAAAAAAAAAAAAAAAAAAAAAATGCCCCAGACCTTGACCTCAAGTCCCACCCCCACCCCATGCATGGACCCTTAAATCGATCCCACCCCCACCCCCATGCATGGACCCTTGGGTCTAACCCTTATGTGGTACCTATGTTGTAAGCATGAATGCTTTCTGACAAATGGTTGTCAAGATATAGACCTACAGAATATTAATCTTGGTAACTATTGTATTTTATGTGTCCTAGATTTTGACCTCCAGCCCCACCCCTAGAGTTTGGTGCCATGGAATTTAATTCAACCCTAAAGGGTATCTATGATCCAAATAGGAATACATTCCTTTAAGTCTTTGTTACTATATGAACTTAAAGAAGAAAAAAAAAACACTATGTAAATAGCACATTTTCAACCTGACCTTGATTTTGAACTCTAGCCCCACCCCCCGAGCATGGACCCTCAGGTCTGAACTCACGGAAACATAGCAAACCTTATAGGGTACTTAAAGTCCAAATATGAATGATTTCTGAAAATTGGCTCATGAGATATACACAATTAGAGAAACTTTAACCAAAACTTTGACGCAAATTAAAGGTGACCTAGATTTTGAACTCTAGCCCCACCCCCACCTTGTGGTCCGAACTCTTGGAATCAAAGCTAACCCTATAGGGTACCTAAAGTCCAAATATGAATGATTTCTGATAAATGGTTCTTGAGATATACACCACTAGAGAAACTTTAACCAAAACTTTGTCGCAAATTAAAGGTGACCTAGATTTTGATCTCTAGCCCCACCCCCGGGCATGGACCCTGGGATCCGAACTCATGGAAACAAGGCAAACCCTATAGGGTACCTATGGTCCAAATGCGAATGGTTTCTGACTATAACTGCATGAGATATACACCACTAGAGAAACTTTAACCAAAACTTTGACGCAAATTCTACTGAACTAACGAACTAACAAATGAACAAACAAACGAACTAACGAACATACGAACGGACGAAGGGAAAAGCGAAAACTATATACCCGTCGGCATAAATGCCGGGGGTATAATTAAACTTTGATAGTACAGCAGGGTATCAAGTTTTTCTAACCTCTAATACTAGAAACAGTTCACCAAAGAACATGGCCAGCCCACACAACCTGTCTGTATTGTTCACTAGCAAATCTTCCCGCTTGTCAAATTCTTTTTTACACCTGCAATAGAAAAACAAAATTCACATCTCCTGAGTAGATAGCATGCGTGTTGCTTAGATTCATCCAGATACAATGAGGTGTGACGCGAGAAAGCCAGTCTTCGGGGTTTCCGACCAGGTTTGACACAAACCGGCCTGTACAGTCACAGAAGATGGCTAGAAGCTTGAAATTTTGGATACAAGAAGAAGAGGGATCGTACTATCTGAATAGCAAAAACAAAGGCGCTGATCAGCTTCGCAACTACTGCGAAGCTGATCTGCGTCTTTGTTTTCGCACAGGCAAAAATCTCTCATGACGCGGCTCAAATCTGACTGGCTTTAGTCCTCGCAGCAATAGACAGAAGACCAGATTAATGGAAAATTTTAGGATGATGATAATTAAGGGGCATTTTTTCTCATTTCTTCATAAAACCTATGTTGTTGGTGCTCATTAGAATCCCAGCCGGGCTGGTTCAGACCTTTTATCAGTGAACCAATATCGGTCAGTTTGATAGCAGCTTTGCGAGGAAACATCAAGCAGTATATCTCACAACCTGTGACGGGCTGGGGCCAAGACTTTGCCTGAGAAAACAAAGGTATACTAACTTATTTAGAAGTAGAGCTCTAAAGTTTCCTAGTACTTTGTCACCCTTCAGTTCGTTGGACAGGTATTTTCCAATTCTGGCCCCAGTAAATCGAAAGTTGGCTTCTGATATACTCTGAAACATTATTCGTAAATATTTCGATATATATACGAAATTTTTTCAAATGTTGGTCTTCTCATGTCGCTGCTCATATGTGATAGCCTTGAAGCTCAACTTTTCTGCTCAACTGTTACAAGAAGGATGTATGTTGTTTGCTTTCTGGATAACTAAATGTCTTTATTTCCTATATCTAAGATTTTAGATCATAGCTGACCAGGTTATCTTGTGACCTTTTTTAGTGAAATGTATTAGAAAAATTATTCTGTTTTGTATATAATTATAATTTAGATTCATTTTATGTTATATTGTGTTGTATACTAATTTTCTGGAGACTTGTATTTTTAATAGCAGTACATGTAGCATGAAAGAAGTAGAAATTGCTTTAAAAAGCATGAATGACATCCAGTACAAAGCTTGACAAGAATGCACCTCTTCACAGTATATTCTGGACTATCCGAGAAAATATCAAATTTTAAAACTAGACGTTAGAACCCACCTGTTCCAATAAGACATCTATTATTTCATTAATAACTTCTGGATCATTCACACCTCCCTTGAGTGTGTCTACTATAGGTTTCAGATACTCCGCCACATTGCCCGGACTAGTCGTCAGCTGGAATACTGCATCCTTGAACATACCGACTACAGCCTGACTGTCGACATTGCCCTCATTATTATTCAGATAGGCTGGTCTTATTCTCATCAAACGCTGGAAATCTCCATAAAATGCTTCCTCCTGCTAATATAGATTGACATTGTTGTATGCTTGAGTATTGGTCATTACGAAAACTTGCCCATGCAATATACAGAGATTTTTTGAGCTTTAAAATTTGAAAATTTTCAGCTGAAATTTTTTTTATATTTTTCTTATTTTTGCTCCAAACTCGGTGAGGCGGTTCTAACAAGAACCCACAATCTGTTTTGGAGCAAAAATAAGAAAAATAGGTATACCCCTGCAAACCCCAGTTTTGCTATATAAAAAAGGGGTATAAGGGGGTATATATTACACGGACATGTTTTCCTGATGTTACACAAGATTCTGTGTTAAAAAAGACAGGATTTCTGCACCAGGGGTCAAAATCCAGTAAGAATACAATTGATTTTGTTTTCGGTAACTGGAATATTAAGCCAATCACATTGCTGCATTTAGCCCTCTAGGCCTTTTTTCCAACAATTAGCTGAAATTTGATACGAATGGTGTGAAGTTCAGGAAGAAAAGGCCAACTGAAGGCTAATCCTTTTCCTGTTAAACTGTCTAGCTGATTCAATACATCATTTTTTTTCCTCTTTTATTTTCTTACTGTGCATTCATGTGCAATGTTATCATAAATGCATGCTATTTCATCTTTTTTTTTTTCATCATCTCCATGGACCAAGCTTCTTGTTAAATTGAAGGTACCATAAGTTATATAAAAATACTTGTTAGATCCTTTGGAAGCAGTAAAACATTCAAAGCGAGAAGATGGGCCATATTGTACAATTTCGGGTAATGAACCTTCATCAGTGACCCTTTACAAAACTGGCAGTGAAAGCCAGACATTTTACTGCAATTTCAAGAATTTACATCTGTGTAGTCTAAATCAAAGACTCATATTCCCAAAGGGGCCAAATAATCAAAATACTGTTAAGAAGATGATTCTTAACATACAATATATTTGAAATACTCCGAATATATTCACTGATCCCAAAGGATCAAAAGAAAAATATAATCTGCACTATGGATGATGTACGGGGAGACTTTTTAGGGCCGCCACACGGCACAACACCTGCTGTAAAAACATTGACCATTCAGCAGTCTATGCAGGCTACCTGTTTTCATAGTTGTCCCAAATTTAAATTCAGGTACCAATGAGAGCTGTGTCATGAGAAAAGCTGCTCTTCACCACAGCTGATCTACTATTTTCATAAGAAAGCTCATACAGGACAGACCCGCTATACCGCGCCTTGAATTAACGCGGTGTTGGATATAACGCGAGGGCACCTTGGATCCCAAAATTTCGCCCACCCACTTTTGAGAAAAAAAAAAAAAAAAAAATCGTGGCGACGCGACGGCGCCGTTTTACCCTTATATATTCCTTTATTGTATTACAGTTTAAGGCGTTTATGTGCGGATGAATTCACTGTTAAAAAGATCATTTGCAGGGAATTCAACAAGGTTCAGTTTTCTTACAGTTTCTCTTTATGGTACTCGAGAAAAAAAAAAAAAAGAGCAGTTGTCAGGCGTTTGCCAAGGTGCTATTTTCTAACAGTTTCTCTATATTATACATTGAGAACAATTAATGTTAATTATCTTTTGCATATTTAAAACTGAAAGAACAGGTTTTCTTATAGAAAGCATAATGTGTTTACGAACCGTGTCGGCTGCGTGTATATTCAAGAGTGATAATTGCCATGTCAGTAATTTTTAGACTTACACAATCCACCGTTCACGAAGCGTGGATGACACATTGTTTTCTTAAGATAAGCCATAAAAGTTGTGAAAATAATTAAGCCCAATGAGCTAGGGGATTATCGATAGACCGTAACGAGACCGTAAACACAGTTTGCTGTAGGCTATTGATGACACCTGTTACGCAACGTTGCTCATTTTCGACGGCGACACAAACCAAAGATTGTCTAAGCATTGGGACACCTATATCTTGTATAATTCTATCCGATCAGAAAATTCAATTAAGAAAGGCGAATTAAAATAAATGTAAATACGGTCTTGTCCGCGTTAAATATCCGGGTGCGCCAATAAGTCAAAGGCGGAACTCTACAATACAACAGCAACATAAGCCCGGTGTCATGGACGCTCTTTTCACATAAAATCGTACGTTGTAAATAAACAAATTTAATCATTGTAGATCGTTTTTAACTGATAAAACTGTGGAACACGCAATACTTCACTTTTGTTTATTCTATTTTATTCCCCACCCACCAATACACTACAGAAACTGCGATCAGCCTGGTCCGACTCAGTAGATTTGCATTACGCGCCTCACCTATAACGTGCATGCGACTTGTGGACCCCGACCAGCGCGTTATAACGGGTCTGAAGTGTATTATGAATTGATCAGCACCTTTGTATTAAACTTTTGCTCCACAGATAGTATGATGTCATTTTTTTCATAATCTGAAATTTCAAGGTTCTAACTATTTCTGTGGTTTTACAGCCTGGTTTGTGTCAGCCTTGGCCACAAACCCAGATTGTTTGTTTTCTTTTGCTAAGGCTCCTTTATGATTAAACATACCTCTTGTTGCTGTGTTGGCTGCTGGACCACGGCATATTTTGGTATAAACACGGGGGCATCAGCTGACAGTTTGGAGGAGGTTATCACAGGCATATTCTCATTCTGGTCTGTAAAAAATTTGATTTGCCAGATTTAATCCTTAAATCCATTTATGACCAATGGTCTTTCCCACTGCTATTGCTTGGGTGGGTTTGCTTCAATTTTAGGCAACATCACACATATTGTAGTGTTGTTTTTTTACTGTGTTCTGGTGAAATATAATCATGATCAGTGTTGATATGTCAAAGTGTATTGATTGCTAGGGAGGTGCAGGGTCACCCTCATAGAATGACATTTTGGCAACATTAAATTTCATCCCATTGTGCTAGGCTATTCAGGTCATCCTGTAAAATCTGGCAGTCTGTGAGGGATTTAATATTTCTATACAGAACACAATCGTCCGCAAAGAGGCAAACGGATGGAGCGGACTGGCGCAGGGGTAGAGTGGTTGACTCCGGTCCCAGAGGTGCCGGGTTCAATCCTCAGCTGGGGCACCTTTCAATGTGGCCTTGATGGAGCAAGTCGCATTTCCACAGCTCCTGAGGTAATGGTCAGAAATTGGTCGACTCAATTAACAGTAAAAAAAAAAAGAAAAAAAAAACAAAACAAGGATGACCTGATTATGACATTGTCGGAAAGTGGAGCGGACTGGCGCAGGGGTAGAGTGGTTGACCTCGGTCCCAGATTCAATCCTCAGCCGGGGCGCCTTTCGTTGTGGCCTTGAGCAAGTCACATTTCCACAGCTCCTGAGGTAATGGTCAGAAATTGATCGACTCAGTAAACAGTAAAAAAAAAAAAAAAAATCAAGAAAAGGACAGGTCCCAAGACAAATCCTTAAGGAACATCAGATAGTACAGGGACTGGATCTGAGGCTTGACCATCTAACACCACTTTTTGAAAGCCCTCAGATAGCCATGAAGCGATCCACTTGTGAGTAGTCCCGTAGAAGTGCAGTTTGTAGTCTCCTGTGTGGCACCTTGTCAAAGGCCTTAGCGAAATCCATGATCACATCTGTTTGTCTGTGACCCTGGTTCAGAGCTCAGTCCAGGTCACTAACCATGTCATGAAAGATATGGAGACAGCGTCCTGACATGACCAAAACTGTTGACTGGGTGTTAATCATCAATTCAAATAATTTATTAAAAAACATCAAAAACAGCAATTAACATACCAACATCGGCTCTCTTATCCTTTCTCTCAGACTTTGGACTTACAATATTTGCCAACCACCTTAACATTACTGAATATTTGATTTTGAGTTTTATTTGGCTAGTTTACCATGTATACCGTTGATCAACCTTTCACGGGTTGCTGCATGGGGACGTCGAAGTTGCTTGTTTTTCTTTGGCGAATCGCCAGAGGGCTCTGGCGCTGAGTTGTTCGACATCATAAAATAGCTGAGAATAGTTGATCTTTTGTTCTAGGTTGATCTCACTTGTCAAACTAGAAAAACAGCACGAAAATGTGAAATTTGTTCACGAAATTTAACTGTTCATTTACCGGAAATGCTTTTGGCTGGTTCCCGCAATATTGTCGGGTCGTCTCGGGAACAAGACAACTCACCGACAAGACAACTCACCGATATTCAACTGCTCGTCACAAAGCCGGATCTGAATTGAATGGTTTACTGGTGACGCGCCAAATTGACAATACTTCACCGAGGGGTAAGGGGAGATCGCCACGTCCATGGCCAGTTTGCCTCCGGGCCCATTATCGCTCAGCTCCCCGTTTAGTAATAGCAGGGTCTCTTTGTAGAAGGTTGTCAAGAAACTCTGCATTGAAATTTCCAATAATCAAAAACACCACATATACGGACAGTGTTGGAAGCAGTTATACAACTTACTCAAAAGTGAGTTTATCACAACTGTGTAAAACTTTGTAATAGTCAAGCATGACGGTTCAACGTATAGATGATCATAGAAGTAGATGTAGATTTTAAAAAATCAAAAGTGACATATCGCCTACGAGGTTTTCAGAATCAGAATAGTGTACCGCTTCGGGAGCGGGAGGTCGTGGGTTCGATCCCGGGCCGGGTCATACCAAAGACTTTAAAAATGGTACCAGTGGCTACCTTGTTTTGGCGCTCAACATTATAAGGCAAGCACTGGCTTCTCTTCTCCCAAAACAAAATATAACATCACTAACATCGCAAGTCTAATATGAAAAAGTCCGAATAATAACAAAAAAGGTCCGAAAATATTCAATATCTGTATTCACTAGAGGACCGTATTGAAGACTGGCCGTTGTGCTAAATACGTTATCCTCTATAATATAGAGATTATTATTATTATTATTATGAAGCATCAAACTGACAATACCACACCATGGGGGTGGGCTTGGCCGGAGGGGTTAGTCCCGAGCTTTCACAAGAGAAGTAAATTGAGATTCACAATTCATCTGACATTTCAACAGAGACCAGAGAATCAGGGAGGTAATCCCTAATAGTATTGGGGGAGGGGGCTATGTAAATAGGCATTTGTACTTGCTGAATGTATCTGAAATGCCACGAAGTGTTGATTTCTACAACGCTAATTCTTTGAGATAAGACCTTTTAGACCTTTGTAAAGCAAAGTACAATAGCGGACTACTTTTTCAATATGGAATATTTTGATTTTAAGGATGTTCGCTGCTAACATTTGACATTTCGAAACTTCCGGGTTTTCTTTTGTTGAATATCTCGTAAACGGTTGCAGATATTTCCCTAATATACTGAGCCAAACTTATAACGCAACACGGTTATGACATGTTTTCGCATTTTAATGTAATGCATGGCGGTCTACCACACAAATGATGGTCAACAATCGCTAGTGAATAAATTGGCTACAAAAATTTGGGTTTCAGAGCATGTGTCACTGAGCTCGAATCTGATTGGTCAAAACTGTTATTTGGGTGGCATGCGTCTCCTAGTAGATTCTGGAAGTCAGTTTTAACACAGATTGCTTCTGTATGGATCGTCCAGTGAAGCTCGATGCGGTAATAGCAAATTGCCGTCCATTTGTACCCAAAATTTTAAATCAAAGTTTGCATCATTGAAAACTAAACGTTTTATACTGTGTATTCCATTGAACGCAATAGAAAATGGAATTGGTGAAAAATTCTAACGGCGAATGTTTTTAATGAAACCTTTGTGGAAACATGTTCATTCCGTTATTCAGCTTCGTTGAAACATACAATAGCATCCAATTGTTGGGTCATGACCGTCTGTAACAAATGTTAAAATGTGAGAAAACTTGAATTGTTGGGGGGCAAAAATGAGTCTTCAACTCTGCACAAAATTGAGCACAATTGATGTTTTGACAGTTAAATTATTCATTGTCTAAAGTGGAGCAGGGGTAATCCTGAAAACTGACATTAATTTTTAGGGTACGAATACATGTCACATGACGCGTTCTGGAAACTCACAATGCATTTCATTTTTTGCGAAGACCCTGCCTCTGAAAAATGATTAATTTCTAGAGACGCATAACACAGAATGTTACAACCAAGATGTGAGATGTGTCGATCGTCCGGCAATCTAATTCAGTAGAGACAAAGTTTATTTGATAAAGTTTCGAAGTATAATATGAAATATAAACCAATGTTGCGTTATAAGTTTGGCTCAGTATATTTTACATTTGGATACATATTGATGATATGCATTGAATGAGCCATGAAAATTGTCAATCTAAGAAACTTCATTTTTTCACCCCATTTTCTGCACATCTTCAAATTAATTGCACTAGTTCGATGTTTATTTTAGCTGCAGTATATGCGTACACGGTCTTCTAAGTCAGTCTTTGTGTCTTTGGTGTGCTGGTTTTAAAATTTTAGATGGTTTTATGAAATGGGCTTTAAGAAACAAAACGGCCGAAAAAAGGCTGAAAATGGCGATTTTCAAGTTGTTGGTTCTCTCTTATATGCACACTACCCTATATATTTCTTTCTTTTATTCGAACTATATTACCACGATGTTGTGTGAAAATACAAGAAAAAGTTTGAATCAACAAATATGGGTTTGGCACATTTCAAAATATTGAGTTTTTCCGACTTTTCAAGTAAGGGGGTAGGGTTGGAAAATGAATCGTAAAATTATGTCATCCACTTCAAGTTGCAAATTCTTCTATGCTTTTGGTCCGAAATAGTCTGAATTACGTAACTATTGAGACTTTTGAAAGAATTGTATGTGTATTTTTGTTCAAGACAGGTATATTTTAAAGAATTAAAAATTAAATTAATTTTACTAAATTTAAAACATGACGCTCAGAGGTCTCATTCAGAGGCCTGTAGCTTGAAAAAATGCACACTACCCTATATTTATTTTGTTTTCAGATCTCTTGTGTTGTATTTTGGAATCAAAAAAGAGTGGTTAGAAAAAAAAGTTTGAATACTTTTTCATTGGCAGCGAACATCCTTAAATATTATTATGGCTTTTGCTCTTTCTGGAAACATATAATGTGCCTTCGCATTTAATAGTGATTCTCCAGGTTTTTGATTTTAGAAGAAGAAGAAGTAGAATAGTGATTCTCCGTGTTTTTTTTTATTTTAGAAGAAGAAGAAGAAGAAGATAAAACATATGAACGCGTGGTGCATGTATGGTTAGATTTTACGCAGAAATTTTAAATGTAACTTTTAAGGTCTGGACCATTCTGTAGGTAAAATATATGTTACTGATAGTTATCACTACCTCTGTCTCAAATATGATTTCTCTCTGGTATGGCTATTCTCTATTGTAACTTTTCACTAATATAACGTGTTGTGCAGAGAAAATTGTATAAAATTGAATTTGAATATTAAATAAAAACTGAAATAAAATGATTAAATTTATGAATAAATAAAAATAGTTCAGACAAAAATAGAGAGAATGAAATGGACGAATAAGTTTACTTCAGACAATTTTAGAGAACAAAGAGCAAAAAATTTTTAAATGGCTTTTATCACTCGGCTTGACACAGTTTTGACAAGTATTTTAAATATCTATTGTACAATCTCAATTCGCTTGTCTGTCGGTCGTATTTAGCATGTTTTGTGAGCTTAGTTATGTCACAAGTGATCAACTTAATCTTGTTTGGCATGGATAAGCCGGAAAGAATGAAGTCACCAAAGTCTCGCACAATCACGGTCCTCTTGCCCAAATCTCGTTTTGTCACGTGGTAAGCCACGATAAGTAAGTAAGGCTTTATTTCATTGGTTTCATTTTATTAAATTCTTAAAACCATTTTGATTGGTCAAATGGGTAATGGGGTAGAGTGGATGGCCCCGCGAGAAAAAGGGTTAGTTAGATTTTGGACACTGGTGGAATACCACGGAAAAACATATTCGGATATCCGAGATAAAATATCTAAGAATTTTGTTTATTTGTGATTGCTAATGCTGGATTGCCAGTAGAAACTTTGTCAAAGTTGGAGAGCCAGCGTGTTAAAACTTTTGAATTGTGAACATTGTTGTCATATTAATTTGTGGATTTCCATAAAGGAAAAGAAAACTGAACTTTGTTTATTTGTTACTTTCGAACACTTCAAATTCAAGAGTCTGCACGCGCACGCACACGGCAGAACACTTGGTGAAAGAATCTAAGGGTAGAGATAATTTCGGAACTCACAAGCCAAGCGAGTGCAAAATCTACTAGAGCAATTCCCCAACAACAAAAAAGAGACGTTTCAAGTATGGATCATTTTCCTGGAAACGACTGTAAACGACGAAGAATTTCCTCGCGTCAGTGCTTCAGGTGTGGACATAACCATGTATTTGGACAGTGTCGAGCATTACATGCAAAATGCTTTTCGTGCTTTCAAACTGGACATTACAGGAAAGTCTGCAGAAACAAGGCACACCAGCTCAAGGGTACTAAAACAAAAGGAAGAGACTCGGAGCGAATGACGGCGTTTATCCGGAAGAAAACAGCAGAATCGTTGCCATTCAGCCTGATACCAAATGACGAACTTTCAAATTGTATTATGAAAAACAGTGGAATTCATGAGAAATACCAAAAACAACTGAAACAAGTACGTGTATCGGCTGCTCAAATTCAGTCAGAAATCATTTCGACACAAGAAAATCTGAAACAACAGCTGTGTGAGTTGCGAGAATCAGCTTCCCGTGAAAGATCGGACTTCATTTCCAAACAGGAAAACATGAACAAAAAGCTAGAGGAAGCGAAAAACCTAGAATTGAACCTACGACGAAGACGTGATTCACTTCAAGAACAATTATATCTGGGGGAACACAAGCTAGGGAAGGTTGAGGACAAACTTACTACCACTAAACAACGGAATTCCGATTTGGAAAGAGAAAATGTTGAACTAAGAACACGTGTAGCCAGTTTAGAAACAAATTCAGAACATTTACACACGCAAATGCTTGTTTTACAATGTGAAATTGACGTCAAAACATCTGAGTTACATGAAATGACAAAGCAAAGAAATGCTGTATTTCAATATTTCCATGAAAATGACAAACATTTAGGGTGTAAATCAAAGGAACAGGCGATAAGGAGTGAATTTTTATGGATACTAGACAATGTGGGCTACGCGAGAAATGTGCATGGTAGATCGGGTTACCATTATGAGTGCGACAAATGTGGAAGCTCAAAAGTGCATAGCAATGCACACTGTTTGGCAATGGGAACTAACTGTGGCTTATGCCATAAAGCAAACCATTTCTCTACAAAATGTAGAAGTGTTCTTAGGAGACAGAATAACGCTCCTTCATGGTTACTCGATCTACTCAGCGAACTCGCCGAAACCGTTTCATCTAAATAATATGAAGATTGTTTTAAGAGTTACTTTGCTGGTCACCGTAAATGAAAAATATTTAATGCAGATCAATTTGCTAGGAAATGCTAGATTGTAAACTATTTTAAATTTTCCATTTCACGGGAGTGAAATAAAATAGGGGAGGGGAACGTGTTGTGCAGAGAAAATTGTATAAAATTGAATTTGAATATTAAATAAAAACTGAAATAAAATGATTAAATTTATGAATAAATAAAAATAGTTCAGACAAAAATAGAGAGAATGAAATGGACGAATAAGTTTACTTCAGACAATTTTAGAGAACAAAGAGCAAAAAAATTTTAAATGGCTTTTATCACTCGGCTTGACACAGTTTTGACAAGTATTTTAAATATCTATTGTACAATCTCAATTCGCTTGTCTGTCGGTCGTATTTAGCATGTTTTGTGAGCTTAGTTATGTCACAAGTGATCAACTTAATCTTGTTTGGCATGGATAAGCCGGAAAGAATGAAGTCACCAAAGTCTCGCACAATCACGGTCCTCTTGCCCAAATCTCGTTTTGTCACGTGGTAAGCCACGATAAGTAAGTAAGGCTTTATTTCATTGGTTTCATTTTATTAAATTCTTAAAACCATTTTGATTGGTCAAATGGGTAATGGGGTAGAGTGGATGGCCCCGCGAGAAAAAGGGTTAGTTAGATTTTGGACACTGGTGGAATACCACGGAAAAACATATTCGGATATCCGAGATAAAATATCTAAGAATTTTGTTTATTTGTGATTGCTAATGCTGGATTGCCAGTAGAAACTTTGTCAAAGTTGGAGAGCCAGCGTGTTAAAACTTTTGAATTGTGAACATTGTTGTCATATTAATTTGTGGATTTCCATAAAGGAAAAGAAAACTGAACTTTGTTTATTTGTTACTTTCGAACACTTCAAATTCAAGAGTCTGCACGCGCACGCACACGGCAGAACATAATCTCAAAAATGATGTAAATAGCGGTCACGGACTTCAGGGAGTTTTGGTGGTATTGGGAACCTCGTCGTAGCCCTTATGTCTTCAACCAGCTCCCACCTTACTGTCTCTTGATATCATGGGATGTTAACTACTGTTATTTTCAACAACCACGCTAAATCTTTTTTCGGGTGATAGCTTTTGAATGTCATAATTATATTTTATTATTATTTCTCATTATGTATCAAACACATCCACAGTAATTACCATGATGAACATGCTTACATTTAATGATGTTAACATTTGTGCCTTATGTGCGTTTTCATGTTTTAGGTTTTCGGTTAAGTTCGAGTAACTGAGTGGCCGCCTATTGGGAAATGCGTAACTGCTCATTCAACCTACAATATGTTTTCTTAGTATAAGTACAAAGTTGTCCGTTTAGCATGTTTAGTTTTTCGTCCCTTTTTGGAGTGGGAGATGCTTTCTAATTGCGCCATTTCCTGAATATTTTCTTCTTTGTCTATTGTAAATGTTTGGCCAGAAGTTCTATATGATCCTTTAGGACCTTAACAGGTTGTTGGAGTGAAAATTCTTTCTAATTGTACCATTTCCTGAACATTTTCGTCTTTGTCGATACATTTTGCAGGTTAAACTGTTTGGCCAGAAATTCTATATGATCCTTTGGACGGTTTGGTCACAGCGGTATTGTTCTTGTATAGCTTTATTTGAAAAAAATTCCAAGAGTTTTGTTTTCCATGGAAACCAATACAAACTGCAGATGCATAAAAAAAACAAAGTTGAGTTTCTCATGCATGGCAAATTGCATCCTCCTAACCCAAAGACGTGTTGTGAACTTCAATAATTTATAATTTTGCACATAGCTAGGCAAATATATGAATCATATGTGATCAAAATTTCAGAACCGCCAGAAAACACCCAAGAGATATTTGTTTCCATGTGTATATATAATACGTTTTAGGTGGTCCTGATTTGCTGGTAACATGTCTTGTTGCTAAAGTAACATTTAAGGACCGAGCGGTTAAGAGCGCTGTTTCTTAATCACTCGATCATTTCACCTAGCGCTGTGTCTGGTGTGGGTTCGAGCCCCGCTCTAGCCACATGTGAGAAAAGCCAAGTTCTGCTTGCGGGTGTGTCAGGTGTTTTTTCTCGGGGGTTCTCCCGTTTTCGCCCCACCTACTGATTTGCCCGTCTCATATGAGCTGAAATAATCTTGAAAGGGATGTAAAACTGAATTTAAAAAAATAATAACAATTTAAGCTTGAATCTTAAACCGCTGTCACACTATCGCGTATCGGCTCACGTATCTACGGCGTATCAAGATACGAAAGGTACGCCACGCGTACATACGTGAGCATACGTAGCTGATACTCCTCGATACGTAGCTCATACTCTTCATACGCCGAGGAGCTACGTTTTTTTTTTTGTGTGCACTTAAAAATTCGTAGCACGTACGTGGCAGGTCCGATACGCCGTACATACGTCACACATACGCGGTACATACGGAAGCAACGTGGCAGGTACGCCGCAGATACGTAGCTCATTCTCCTCATACCGCCACACGTACGTCGCGGTTAATGTCACGTAACCGTGACGTATGTACAGCGCACCTTTCGTATCTGCTACGTATGTGTGGCGTATCCTCGACTCTCTTTTCGTATCTAAGGTGTATCAGCCACATACGTGGCGTATCTCGCGTATCAATGGCGTATGTGCTACGTACGTTTCGCTGCTGTGGAGTATGTGTGACGTATTAGGAATATTATGTGGCGTTCCAGCTTCTATATGTATGATTTTGTTTTTCCGAAGTCATGTATAAGATGTTTCTCACGGTTCGGGGTGCCGTGCAGGGTTCTTTCAGGGCTATGCTTGGTGTAGCCTCTGTCTTTGTTCATGTCGTCTTACGACCAGGATATGGAGCA
Organism: Rugalucina vietnamica; assembly: GCA_964017185.1. Lineage (NCBI taxonomy): Eukaryota > Metazoa > Mollusca > Bivalvia > Lucinida > Lucinidae > Rugalucina > Rugalucina vietnamica. The sequence goes on from OZ024873.1 coordinate 7,749,324, forward strand.
TGGAGATGTCCCCCCACTCCCCCCACCAACGCCTCGTTTTCTTTTCTTCGGTGTTAATCTAGAATCTCCGATCATCTTCAACCTCTGATAATTGATAACTGTAAGGTGCGAATGTCATGAACAAAGTGAGCACAACCGTTTGTTCTCATAGGTATTAAAAAGCAATTGGTACAGAACACATACGCCGCAGATAAGAATAGAACGTAGTACTAGTGTATACGCCGTAGATACGTCACGCGTACCCTTCATACGCCACACATACGTCACACGTACGTAGCACATACGCCTTGATACGCCGTACATACGAAAGTGAAATTCCATACGAATACAGATACGTCACGGAAACGTAGAAGGAACGTCACACGTACGTGGTACATACGTCGCTCGAGCAAAATGCGGCTCAAACCTCTCGGCGTATCGAAACTTTCATAGATACGCGAGCAATACGCCGCTGACACGTGAATGTGTAACAGAGCTATTACAAAACCGTTCTTTTTGCATTGAATGAAATTTCAAAAAAACATACGTGTGCATATTATCAATATACATACTTTTAGACAAGGTATGCCATTTCTAATGTTTTACTAGGGTGTGTGGGAGTTTGTGTCTTTTCCATGGCATACTTTCAGAAACACTGCATTCTTAGAATTTTCTGTCTTGAGTGATATGTAGAACTAGTCATCACATCATGACATCATTTTAGGGTGCACTGATTCAGCAACTTCACATTTCACTTGTACCTTTGCTACTTATGAAATAACCTTTTCAAATATTCAGGAAATACTATGAGCTTTCCCCTCCCCCCACTTTTTTTTTTAAAATAACTCAATTTTGAATTCTATTGCCACTAAGTCCCTTCTGTCAGACCTTGGACCCTGTTTTGTAGATTTTTTTTTTTTTTTTTTCATTTGTGATGTTATACAAATGGATAATAAAGTCACAGGTACTTAAAAACTTTGTTTCTTAAAAACTGACATTTGGTTTAGTCCATTAGAAAGCACAAGCAACCAGCATCATTCTCAAGCATACATTTATTGCAGCACATTGTAGACTCTAGTCCACAATGCTACATGCCAAGTTTTGTTGAAATTAGTCCACCGGTTCTGGAGATTTTTGAAGGCTTTTTACATATATGGACATGGTGGCCGTCTTGGTCATGTGACCTGGATTATTTATGTATGCATTGGTTCTCCCTTCCTATAGATGCTTCATATCAAATTTGGCTTTGATTGGCCAAGCGGTTTCAGAGAAGATCTTTGAATATTATGGTGACATACATGTATATTGCCCTGGGGTGGGGCCACTGGTCCAATTTTTTCAGAATCATACATCTTGAAATTCATTTTTCTCTTCAAATGACAGTTCGACAATTTTCCCCATTCAAATGCATGGGCCACCTATGTTGACATTGCTGTAAAATAGGTCTAGGTCATCCCAGGGTCATGATTTATATAAACTTTGTAGATCTCCTCTCCCTGATGTTTCATGCCAAGTTTCAAAATCATAGGCCTTCTGGTTCTAAAGATTTTTTAAAGGTTTTTGCTATTTATATCAATGGCGGCCATCTTGGTCATGTGACCTGGACCATTTATATAAACTTTCGTTCCCCCTTCCTAAGGATGCTTCAAATGAAGTTTGGCTTTGATTGGCCAAGTGGTTTCAGAGGAGATCATCTTTGAAATTGTGGATGACAATGACAGACGGACGCCGGAGCATGGCCATCCTATAAGCTCCCCTTGTGAGTCTTTGGCTCAGATGAGCTAAAAATGTCATGCTTTCCTTGTCGATACGAAAGTCTAATACAGGGATATGAATTAAAAGAGAGCCAAGTTCACAGAACTTTTATTTCAATTAATCCTTGAATTCTTTCTTTACACAATCACCATATCACATTGGGTTGAATTTTTCTTCAAATTTCTGTACAAAAATAGTAGCTGTTAAAACACTGTTGTTTATGTTTATCTCCTATAACAGAGTACCCTAAAATTGCTATATTTAAATGGCTGACAAAGCCATAGAATGGAAGAATAGGATAATTAGCATCAGAAATTAAACAACCCAGTAAATAATTATTCTGCCATGTCTAGGACAGAGCCACTGCTGCCTGAGTATTTACTATGAGAGATTTGAAGTTGAGTGACCTAAGCAGCAAGAAGACATGACCTGAGGATTCTTGGCTTAGGCGAATTACGATGAAAGCTAACATTAATATTGAACTTTTATCACTAGTTCGGCAGTTCCTATCTTTTTACATGACAAATCAAAATCAATTATAGTCAAGTATTACCCTATCACCACCTTTATAGCACTGGAATAGAATCAATTTTAAAAATATGCAGCACTTTCACCATCAGGGGCCAGTTGTTTAAAACTTCGTCCGCTTAACATCATCGTTAAGACCTCAACTCCTTCAGTAAATGCAGATTACATAAGCAAATACATTGTTATTTTTTGTTGATAAAATGTGGAAATCCTTTGCAATGTTTGAAATTTTAACGAATCGCTAACTAACAACATCCTTAATTTTGAACAACTGCCCCCTGCACAGTACACTACTGTATAAATGGAAATTCTTTGTATTTTATGGTCTCGAAGGAAGGTTAAATTGGCTGTCACTGTAAATCCTAATCATTGCACTTACACATAAGTCACATGGACATGGGATGAAATCAAATCAGTTTTTGTGGTCATTTTTTCATGTGATGACGTTCCTACATGTATGACCTAATCTATGACATGGAGATTATTTGAAACTGCCTATTTCATTTGTAAATCTTTTCTGAAATATATATCATAACTTTGTATTTCCAAAACTGCAGTTTTCCATGCATGATATTAACAGTCGTCTCAGAAAAGATTTCATGCACAAAGCCAAAACTATGTAAAAACAAAATTAAGTTTTGCAGAATCAGAAAAAAAGACCACAAAAAACAATTTAACTGTACCCCCTTTAGAAAAAAATCACTGATTCGTTTTCACATAAACTTAGCGGCATCATATTGTCTGACATCACATATCATGTAGTAACAACATATTAACAAGAGATCTCGGTTTCTGGATAACTTATTACATATCCAAAATGCCATATATCTTCAATGCCACAAAAATGCCCATTCCTTAGGCTTGGAAGTGTCTTGCGTCTACTATGTACATCTGTTTTACATGTGTCACTATGACACATTATCAGCTGAAGATCTAGTTACACAGGGTAGTAAGTGATGCAACAATCAGCAAGATGTGGATCTGAAGTTTAGTATAGTAAAAGATACCTAAGCAAATTGTTGAAACCACATCTTAACTCATTTAAGCCTGGCGTCCCTTTTATGGGACATAGGCAAACCGAATAGCCCCAGATGTGACGCCGCAGAACGCGGCGTCCCATCTGGGGCTATTCTGTTTGCTAAGAGAATTTTTATCGAAAAAAATGATTAAAATTTAAAAATCACTCCTGATGCCCCTAAAAATCAAAGTGGACTCGCCCTGATGAAAATGATGGGAAAATCCATTCGTCAAATATGGGTTAATGCCAGGGGAGATAAACCTAGGAAAAAAACTTCTCATTACGAAAGTCTATAGATATCAAGGTAAAATTATATTTTGAAATTTCTAAGTAAATACCAGCATAATCACTTTAAAGAACATTTTTTTTATGTCAAAGCTTGAATGAACTAATGCATTTCATATTTAATTTTTTAAAGACTGATGAACAGAAATTGTAAGATAAATATTTAAAAAGAATAATAGACATTTTCCAGGAAAACATGATATCATGTCCTGCAAAGACCACCCTAGCTGCACAAGGAAACTGCTCATTTGTGCAACCTTGCCATTTACTACCCTGTTTAACTAGATCTAAATCACAAGAGTTGTTTTAAATAAAAGCACCATCAAGCAGCAACTGTCCAGCTTCTGTCCAAGAATTTGATTTGTAAACAAGCCTGAAAAACAAAGTTAAAGCATTAATTCCTAACAGTGAACAGCCTCATGAGGTAATATTGCAAAAATTATGATAGCATATAATTGTTTTCCAGATTTTAAGAAACCCCTTCAAATCCCTCTATGGAATTTCACAAACTTTACAGTTTGGGTAACTGAGTGATCCCCTATTGGGAAATAACTGCTCACTAGGCTTATGATATGTTTTCTAGTATAAGTACCTAATTGTCAATTTAGTTTTTTCCCATCTCAGTTTTTGGAGTGGGAAATTCTTTCTGCCTGCGCCTTTTCCTGTCATTACCTACTTGTACCTTTTTATACTAACCTGGTAAAATATCATGCATTTTTGGGCGCTGATACCTTCATCTGGGTCAGGATCCCTGCTCCACCCCCCAGTTATACTCCAGCCGGCTCAACACAGAGTTGATTAGGCAATGACTAGTCCTGGAATATATGAGCCGCCTCGTGAGAAAACCAACAATCTGCATATGCGAAAACAAAGAGGCAGATCAGCTTCAAAGCTGATCAGCGCCTTTGTTTTCGCTACACGGATAGTACAATTCCTCTTCTTCTTAAATATGAAATTTCATGCTTCTAGCTGTCTTCTGTTACTGTGCAGTCCGGTTTGTGTCGGACCTGTTCTTCATCTGGGTCAGGATCCCTGCTCCACCCCCCAGTTATACTCCAGGTGGCTCAACAGAGAGTTGATTAGGCAGTGACTAGTCCTGGAATATATGATTGATTGATTGGGGTTTAACGTCCCACCAACAGCTAAGGTCATTTGGAGACGGGACCTCGGTTTATAGTCCGACGGACTGGAGAAGCCCGGGATCGAACCTGCGACCCCTGGTTTACAAGGCGAGTGACATAACCACAGCACCACGGAGGCTTCTATCTGGAATATATGAGCCGCCTTGTGGGAAAACAATGTGGTTTCTGACACAAATCAGGCTGTACAGTCACAGAAGCAGGCTAGAAGCTTGAAAGGACATCTATGCTTTAGATTGGGATACTCCCTAATTGACTAATATTTCACTTTCAAAGACGAAACTGCCTAGTTGTTTATTATTATTGTGTTCTTGCATGTTTTGATTGTCAATGACATAATTTATGTCAATTTTAACATTAGTTTGGGAATTCACATTAATGCAATACGATAGATTGAAAGCAAATTTACTTTTGAACCTGTACTGTATCTCTATAAATACATCTACATAACCTAAATATACTCCCACTGACACCGGTTTGACAAGAAATACGACCATTAATGTTTACAATTCTACAGTTGATGTCTTTAAAATTGTCCATAACAACTGTGCTTATTTTAGTTCATGGAAAATTTCAGGAAATTATACATTTTCGCCTTGCTGACCCTGTTCCCCCCCTAGACCCAGGATGCCACTTTGATATGATGTGTGAATGTGAAAAACGCACAAACTGTCGAAAGGGCATGCTGGGTCCCGGGGGGGAACACACCTAGAAATAAACTATAAGATTGTAAATTAAAGATCTTATGCACTAAGCTAACATTTCTTTCAAAATAAACTTAAAATTACAAAACAATAAATAATTAATGTGTGGATATTGTTCAGCATTCACATGACAAACAAGCCCATATATGTTTGCTCGAAAAAAGCTGTTGACAAACAAATGCAAATCATATCAAAGTCTAATGGTTCATTTTTGCCAAAGATGGGGAGGGTTGTGAAAATATTTAGTTGCACTGTCTGGATTCTGTTTAATCAGCCAAACTGTTTTGTAAACGAAAGTGTATATATTTCTTCTCCTATAAATGATAAATTCAGCTCCATAGTCATAACATGAAAATTTCGTTCTCCCAAATCTGAGATTTAGGGACTTCTTACATCTAAAGCATAGATGTCCTTTTGGATTTAAGAAGAAGAGGAATTGTACTATCCGAGTAGCGAAAACAAAGGCGCTGATCAGCTTCGCGGTTGGTTTTCCCATGTGGCGGCTCATTTAACTTTAACTTAAGTGGCCATCTGAAATTATGCTGGGTTAGGGTTAAATGTATTTCTTTAGTTAATTTCTTTCAGAGAGGGGACCTTGATTTTAAGTCTCAGCCATCTCTGGTTCACAAGGAGAGTGGTTGGCTTCAAATATGAAACTAGATATGCAGGTTTACAGAAAATAGCAACAATCATACATCGTAACATGTACCAATATCCACAAGGGTTGAAAGAATTGTTGCTTTACATCCCAGTCAACAATATTTTCATCATTTTGGGATGGAGCCACCACTTCATGTACAATATATCCAGAACCTTATAGTACAGGCTTGCCACCCTCTGGGGGAAACAAAATTCCCTGACATTTCCCCCCGACTGATTTTCAAATTTCCCTGACAATGCCATCTTTGTGTGCAGTCTCTAATGACAGCTAAATAGGATGATTCTTATAACTTGGAAAGTCATTATCAGTCCTAACCACAGCCTCGATACCTGGCTCATTTTTGAGCCTCATGACATAATTGGTAGAAGTTAATAATCTCAGCAGGGATAGACATACATGTATCATTACCTCACAATGTGGTCACTAATTTGAGCCACACTATCTGTGATTAATAAACATTATATACTATTTAGAATTAGGTACTGAACTGAAACAATCTGCTTATTTTTGTAGTATTTAAAGACCCTAATTATGCATTAAAATTTTGTAATTCCTTATTTTTAACTTTTTATGCTTATAAGGTGATGGTTGATGCCCAGTAGAATTATTTGACAAAAAAGTAACTATCTTTTGAAAGCACTGTAGCGACACATTTGCATAAATGGCAAACACACAAATTAAACAAGCACGTCCGGGACACGTTAGAAACGTGTTACATGTGCGTCTTGTACATTTGGTGTACTTTGATGTAAGTCTCTAGACTATACATCGATGCCTGTCCCATGTGCGTTTGGGCTCAAAAGATTTTTAAGCATGCTTAAAAATTTCCTTGAAGCTTTTCACATCTCTGGTGTGTGTCTTACATGTTTTGAATAAGTGCAACATGCATTACAGGCACACCGAATATGCTTTGAAAGTGTTTGGGCATGTTAGTATACGCTTCATGCATGTTACGATTTTTTTTAAGCGTGTGCTTAACGTGTTTGGGACATAACACAAAGGTACTCCAAATTTTTCAGCGTGTAGAGATGGCACACGCCGGAGTCACACCCTAATGTGTGACTGCTTATTAAATTTTAAGAAGCAAATTAATTCTTATACGAAGCCTCCTTGGGTAGTGCCATTGAAATTTTATTCGAGACTTGGTCACATTGAACAAGATGGGCGCCACACCAATAAATGGTAAAAACCCTTCAAAAACCTTCATCTCCAGAACCAAAGGGCCGATTTCCACGAAACTTGTTATGTAGCATTTGGGACAACATTTCATCATAGTTTGCTCAAAAGAGGACCCTGTGATGACCTTTACCTATTTTACGGCAAGGTCAATTTTGGAAATATAGGCTTTTACATGGGAAAAGGCGAAAAAAATGGATTTTTTTTAAACAATTGCAGCCCGAGACTTGAAAGTTGCTAGATGCAGACAACTAATGCAGTCAATAGAGAGAGCGCGGTGGCATAGTGGTAGAGCGTCAAACTCCGAATCGAGAGGTCCTGGGTTCGATCACCTTGTTGTGTCCACAGGAAGCGATGGCTGCGTCCCAACATGACTGGGATGTTAAACCTCAATACAAACAAACAAACAAATAATGGTGTCAATAAAGGTATGTAATAAATAAAGGTCGAAGGTCATTTCTTGACCTTGACCAAAGGTCATTTCAATATCAAAATTAAGATTATGGTTTTCTCAGAAATCACTGGGGCTATGAAAGTGAAATGTTATGAGCCTCCATGTTAAGAGTGAACATGGCCGCCATGATCGCATGACTGTGAGTGCGTGACAATGTCATAGATGCTCTGAGATCATCATATGCTGATTCTTAGGAACATTTTATTCTGGCTCTATTTGTGAAATTGTTGCTTTCTTCTTGTTTTCAAAGTTTACTCTTAAATGACAAGCAATTGAGGGCATAATGCATTGTCTTTCTATTAAAATTGATATTTTGCTTAATATCTTCAAATACACAAAAACCAATCACTTTGAGGTATGGAGCATCCTGAATGGTTATCTTATACAATGCAAGTTTTATCTGTGCCATATGGTATTGACCATATGTAGTAGAAATGCTCTAATTATTATATCCCCAGAGCAGAACAACATGCTGTGATAAGTAGCCACTTAATTATCTTTTATGAACTGCATGTTTTCTTGTTTTCAAGGGAAATCTGAGGCTGTGGGTAAGACTGTTATGAGAACTTCACTCAACATAAAATACACTTCTTGGTACCATTTGGCTCATGACTGCCTAAAAACATTGATGGAATGATGATAAATTCACACAGTAACAGGACTTGAATCTGGTACTTTCAAAATTCCCTGACAATTCCCTGATATTTACCAACAATTCCAAATTTCCCCGACATTTTGCAAAATTCCCTGACAATGCCTTGACCTTGAAACAATTTTAATTTCCCTGATGCGTGGCAACCCTGATAGAGGGTTTGTCATATCTGGCTCAAGGACACAACCTGTGGGGTTCGTTCGAACCACTGAACTGTCCATATGGAGTCGAATGCACTAGGTTACTATGCTCCACTGTACACGTTCCTCAACTCATTCAAGCCTGGTGTCCCTTTTGTGGGACACAGGCAAACAGTATAGCCCCAGATGTGACCCAGCAGAACGCGGCGTCCTATCTGGGGCTATTCTGTTTGCTTAGAGACAATTTATTGAAAAAGTGAATTATCATTTAAAATCACTCCTGATACACCTAAAAATGAAAGTGATAATGATGGGAGAATTCATTTGTCAAATATGGGTTAATAATGACAGAATCACCCACCTGTTGAGGGAGGGGTGTTTTTCTAAGCCTCTGATGATGTTATAAATCTCTTCAAACTCCCCAGGTAAATGGGCATTCTTTGTTATCTCAAACCCTGTCAGCTGAAACAGTGATAACATTGTTTTGATAACCACATTTACATGCATCAAAAAAGCACGTCCGTGAGATAAATACTCCCTTACTCCCCACTTTTATAGTAAAATTGTGATGTTCAGAGATATATTGTTCTTACTTTTGATCCAAAACATAAATTGTGGGTACTTGTTAGAACCACATTGACAATGTTTTGAGCAAAAATAAGAAAATAATCTTTGTTTTTCACTGAAAGTTTTCAAGTTATTGAAGGTGCAAAAATCTGTGCATATTTCTTCAGCAACTTTCTATTGAAATAGTAAAATTCTTAACTTTAAAAATTCTAACTTCAAAAAATCCAAAACTTTCAAACTCCTATCCATCTTTTGTCGTTATTCAGACCCTTTTTATTTTTAAACTAGGGATGTCAACGAATGCCGAAATTGGTATTCGAATATTCGCATAGGATATTCGAATATATTCGAATGTTCGAATGATATACACATCTTTGCCCAATAGACCCATTACGATGACTTACTTGGTGGTACATGTATTAAAAATACGAGGTATATGTATATGCATGGTATCGTATTTTGGCTATACCAATGGCGCCATGTAAGAAAATCAACAAATTTTGCACAGAAAACTAGACAATCTGAAAGTGTTTAATAATGACAAATCTCTGGGGTTCTGTCTGAGAAAGCAACGACACACTATTAATGTCAAGCCAAGATTAAGTTCTGCACGCATGTCGTTGATATCCGCCACCAAGAATGCTTAGGGTCTATTGTGATCGTGTGGCCTACATGTACTTTGTGAAAGATCTGCTGTGACTGTGTTGTTCCTAAAGGATTGAGTTGTCAATCTATCCAGTCATCTTAAGTCTTCACATGACACAGCTCAAATTGTAGTACTTTCACACTTTAAAACATTTATTGAAAGCAAGCAATGCATGCTTCTCAACTTGAATCAACAAAGTGTCACTTGAATCAACAAAGTGTCAAACTGTTAATTGAGCAATCTCAATTTGCAAGTGTGTCAAAATGTTGACGATCTTGAATTACTCAACAGACAAGCAGGATTACTGGTCATATTATTATTCGACCTTTGGTCTTAACTTTGAGTTCTCATTTAAAGTGATACATGGCAATATTGCAGGTTAGAAAATTATGCGAATATTCGAATCCAGAAATCGCATTCGAATATTCGCATGAAATGCGAATATTCGAACATTCGAATATTCGTTGACATCCCTATTTTAAACCTAGAACAAATTCCTAAAGGCATCTTTTCTTTTTCTTAGCCGTTCATATTCTGTTTACTGACCTTTAACAATTGAGCAGCACATTTGACCCGATCGTCGTCCGGGCTCTGGAGAAGTGAGAGTAAGAGATTGCTGATGGCTTGACGTAGGAACCCGAGTTTCTGGAGCTGCCCATCAACCTCAACCTGATAACAGCAAATACAGGTCCTAATTATACACAAATACTGCAGAGAATACATGAAATGGACTCTTGGTTGACCTTAAACTATTTTACAATAACACAATACATGTACATAAATTAAGTACTAGCAAGGGTAAACTTGTGAAATTGTGGGAGGGGCTAACCCCAAGGACTAGGAATAACAGTCTAATCAGCACAGCTGGATTTGTGATCTGTGGAAATGTGGGTAGGGCATTGCTAGATTTGTGATATGTGGAAAGGTAGGCCGGGCTTACCTCAGTGACTAGGAATAATTGTACAATCAGCATGGCTAGATTGTGATATGCGTAAATGTGCACGGGACTTACCTCGAGGACCAGGAATAACTGTCCAATCAGCACGACTAGATTTGTGATCTGTGGAATGTTGGGTGCTGCTAACCTCAATGACTAGGAATAACTGTCCAATCAGCATAGCTAGATTTGTGATCTGTGGAAATGTAGAAAGGGCTTACCTCAATGACTAGGAATAACTGTCCAATCAGCATAGCTAGATTTCTGAGCTGTGGAAATGTAGAAAGGGCTTACCTCAAGGACTAGGAATAACTGTCCAATCAGCATAGCTAGATTTGTGAGCTGTGGAAATGTAGAAAGGGCTTACCTCAAGGACTAGGAATAACTGTCCAATCAGCATGGCTAGATTTGTGATCTGTGGAAATGTAGACAGGCTTACCTCAATGACTAGGAATAACTATACAATCACTCAGCATGGCTAGATTTGCGATCTGTGGAAATGTAGACAGGCTTACCTCAATGACTAGGAATAACTGTACAATCACTCAGCATGGCTAGATTTGTGATCTGTGGAAATGTAGACAGGGCTAAGTACAATGACTAGGAATAACTGTACAATCAGCATGGCTAGATTTGTGATCTGTGGAATTGTAGGTAGGGCTTACCTCAAGGACTAGGAATAACTGTCCAATCAGCATGGCTAGATTTGTGATCTGTGGAAATGTGGCCGGATCTGCAATCATGGCATCCCTGTTGTCATAGGCACTTTTGCAACTGCAAAGCAAGAATATTTTGATTTTTTGAGAATATTTTAATATTTATGAGTTCAACATAAGCACGTGTATAATCCTGACAACCAGCCAATGACAAATAATTCACTTCTTAAACAGAAGTCACACTGTAGCGTATAACCCAAATGCACACCGGGTGTATGAAAAATCTCTACACGCTGAAGTTTTTGGACGTATAAAAATTAATTTGTTCCTTTAACCTGCTTTAGCAGTCACACAGTAGCGCTTGACTGAGGCTTGTGCCGGACGTATAAAAAATCTCAAAGTTTCGGAGTATGTTTGTTTTACGTCCCAAACACAGTATGTACGCGCTACAGGCGCGCAGCAAATGTTCAGCGCACGTCTCACGCACGCTTGGGGCACGCTACTGGAGCAATATCTAATTTAATTGAAACGCGCATGAAGAGTACACTGGCGTGCCTCAAACGTGCGCCGAACAGGTTCGAGGCTTATTCAACGCGCCTGTACTTATTTGAAACGTATTAAACACACGCCGAGCTTCTAGAAAATTTTTAAGCATGTTTTAAAAAAATTTCTTATCCCAAACGCGCCTGGAGAGCGCAGCGAGCGCCTGGAGAGCGCAGCGACGTACACCAACGTGCACCAAGCGTACAAAACGCGCATAACAAACGTGCTTCTAACGTGCTCCTGGCGCATGTTGAATTTTACATTTTTGACAACACGCCCCGCGCGGGTTTGGCTTATATGCTGATGTGTGACTGCTGTTTTATAAAGAATTTACTACTTAGAAAGAATACTTTATGAAATAACAATAAACCAGAGGACCAATGGTCCTGTAAATGCTCACCTGAGATCCACTTCATATACCAATAAACATATTTGAATAATATGGTATTTAACCCCAGTGCAGGGGCAGATGAAGCCCTTGGGCCATTTTCTTTTTTCAGAGTAATCAATACTCTGTCCATTTGCCAATTTCCTGCTGGTTTTCCTCTTCAAATAACATTTTAAAAGCAGATGAGCCCCTGGGGTCCATTTTTTTTCAGAATCATTAATATTCAGTCCTATTGCCCATTTCCTGCAAGACTTTCACTTTAAATGACATTTTAAAAGTTTTCCCCATTCAAATGTATTGACGACCTATGTTGACCTTGCCATAAAATAGGTCAAGGTCACCACAGGCTCATGATTTATATACACATTGTAGTACTTGAGTCATCCATACTTCATGCAAAGTTTCGTTGAAATCGGTTCACCGGTTCTAAAGAAAAAGATATTTTAAGAGTTTTTACCATATATGGGCATGGCGGCCATCTTGGTCATGTGACCTGGATTATTTATATATACATTGGTTCCCACTTCCTATAGATGCTTCATATAAAATTTGGCTTTGATTGGCCAAGTGGTTTCAGAGAAAAAAATCTTTGAAAAGTCTGTATGGATAACAGACCGGCCAAGGTCAAGAGATGACCTTGACCTAAATTAATCATATACCTTCATCTAATCCATTAGTTGTTTGCCACTTTTCAGATCTCAGGCTGCAATAGTTTTCAAAAAAATAGCTAATTTCCACTTTTCCCATTATAAGTCTATGGAAACTTTAAGTTACCATAGCAACCAGAGTTCTTATCCGACTGGAATAAAAAACACAAATTATGTAGAGGCTACTGTCGGGAACATGTATACAAAGTACAGGCTTCACCCCTATGACAGTTTCTGAGGAGAAGAATTTTGAATGTATGGGGCCCCAACAACCAATCAAAATAAAGGATTAGGACAAAAGTAAGAATAAACGTGGAGCACTACTCAATAAACATTTCTACAAAACAAAATTCAAATATCTGCAATTGGACTGCAAAAATAGTCAATTTCAACTTATCCGCCTGGAATAATAAGAGCTGTCGCAGGACAGCGTGCTCGACTGCTTCTGACCTTTGTCAAACATAAGGCCAAACACGACCAGTAACCCATACATCTTTTTGCCTTGATGCAATAAGGCAAAATCACTGAACCATGGAAGTTAACTATAACTACCTAAGATTTAGAGGTCTCACTCATATTGTGAAAGAAGTGTGTTCATATATCAACTGAGTGCCAAGACACAAGGCAAAATCACTGAACCGTGAAATAAGGTCACACTGACCTATAAGTATTTCAGGGTCAAAGGTCTAGTGATACTTACTCATAATGTGAAAGAAATATGATCATATACCCATTTAGTGTTGAGATATAAAGCAAAATCACTGAACCATGAAATTAGGTCATAGTGACCTATAAGTATGTTTGGGTTAATGGTCTGGTCATACTCATTCATAATCAGAAAGAAGTATGAAAAAATACCAACTGAGTGTCGAGATATAAGGCAAAATCACTGAACCATGAAATTAAGTCACAGTGACCCAGGAATACTTTACGGTCAAAGGTCTTGTCATACTCATACATACCGTGAAAGCAGTATGTCCATATACCAATTGAGTGCCGAGATATAAAGGAAAATCACTGAACCGTGAAATCAGTCATATTGACCTAGGACTACTTTAGGGTCAAAGGTCTTGTCATACGCAAACATAGTGTGAACGAAGTTTGTTCATAAACCACTTGAGTGCTGAGATATAAGGCAAAGTCACTGAACCATGAAATTAGGTCACAGTGACCTATAAATATATTGGGGTCAAAGATCTGGTCATACTCACCCATAATCTGTAAAAAGTATAAAAATATACTAATTGAGTGTCAAGATATAAGGCAAAATCACTGAATCGTGAAATTAGGTCATAGTGACCTAGGACTACTTCAGGGTCAAAGGTCTTGTCATACGCAAACATACTTTGAAAGAAGTTTGTTCATTAACCATTTGAGTACCGAGATATAAGGCAAAATCACTGAACCGTGAAATTAGGTCACAGTGACCTATAAGTATATTGGGGTCAAAGGTCTGGTCATACTCACTCATAATCTGAAAAAAGTATGAAAATATACTAATTGAGTGTCAAGATATAAGGCAAAATCACTGAACCGTGAAATTAGGTCACAGTGACCTAGGACTACTTCAGGGTGAAAGGTCTTGTCATAAGCAAACAGACTTTGAAAGAAGTTTGTTCATAAACCATTTGAGTACTGAGATATAAGGCAAAATCACTGAACCATGAAATTAGGTCACAGTGACCTATAAGTATATTGGGGTCGAAGGTCTGGTCATACTCACTCATAATCTGAAAAAAGTATGAAAATATACTAATTGAGTGTCAAGATATAAGGCAAAATCACTGAACCGTGAAATTAGGTCACAGTGACCTATAAGTATATTGGGGTCAAAGGCCTGGTCGTACTCACTCATAATCTGAAAGAAGTAAGAAAGTATACTAATTGAGTGTCAACATATAAGGCAAAATCACTGAACCATGGAAAGTAGGTCAACCGACCCTTACCGTCGTGACACACAAGACAGTGTCAAAAAATCAAAGGATGAATGACCAACCATCTTCCTAAGTTGTTTCTATTAAGAAATAAAAAGAAAAAAAAAATCGGTGTTCTAGATTTTGACCTCTAGCCCCGCCCCCCTGACTCCGACCCGGTCGGATGCCATGGAACCTAAAGTGTACGAAGTATGAATGCTTTATGATAAGTTGTTGTCAAGATATGGACTCCTTGTAAAAGTTACACAGCAGTACATCTATTTTTTACAGTGTTCTAGTTTTTAACCTCCAGCCCACCCCCCAGGCATGGACCCAGAGATCTGATGCCATGAAATGAAACTCAACCCTACAGGGTACCTATGGTCCCAGTATGAAAGCCCTCTGATAAAATTTTTTCAACATATAGACTTCTAGAATACAATATCACAGAAAAGCCATTATTATTAATGGTGTTCTAGATTTTAACCTCTAGCCCCTCCCCCTGGCATGGACCCAGGGACCTGATGCTATGGAATGAAAGCCGACCCTACAGGGTGTCAATGGCCCAAGTATCAATGCTTTCTGATGAGTGGTTGTCAAGATATGGACTTCTAGAAAACTTTAACACAATAATAGCTATTTTTAAGGTGTTCTAGATTTTAACCTCCAGCCCCACCCCCCAGGCCTGGACCCAGGGGTCCGATGCCATGGAATGAAAGCTAACCCTACAGGGTATCTATGGTCCAAGTATGAATGCTTTCTGATGAGTGGTTGTCAAGATATGGACTTCTAGAAAACTTTAACGCAAGTGTGACGCGCACGGGAACGGGAACGCACACGGGAACGGGAACGTGGACGACCGGGGTGACTGCAATAGCTCTATGCACTTCGTGCAGTCGAGCTAAAAATGTGTAATATGAGAACAATCGGCCCAGCGGTTTCAGAGAAGGAGATCTTTGAAATTGTGGACGACGCCGGAGCATGGGTATACTATAAGCTCACCTATGAGCCGAAGGCTCAGGTGAGCTAACAATTACATCAGTACTATCTTTTGGGGATACTTTCCATGATTTAAATTAACTGTCTGTCAATCAGGCTTTGCAAAGTACTGGCAGAGCTCAAACAAATTGCGTATTTGTGACCCGATCATGGCACATGGGTGTTCCATGCAGGCTGCATACCAATTACTTAGATATCTTAAGCTAGCTAGCTTTTTTCACTGACTATCCTAGGCTGAGTAAATTATACGAAGACTGTAATTCGTCTTTTATGTCCCACTCAACAGCTAAGGACAAATGTAGATGGGACCTCAGGTCTAATCTATAATGCATGACCCCAGGTTTACAAAATGAGTGTCTTTAAAGTTGAGTCGTAGCAAGGCACATTAATAGCCAACATACCGAGTAAGGAATGGCCAACATACTGTGTTAGGAATAACAAATATACCGTGTTAGGAATAGCCAACATACCGTGTTAAGAACTGTCCTCTAAAGTTGTTGAATACATGGTGGGTTTTCAATTCATTGGACAGATATTTGCAGATCTGAGCACCAGTATAGCTGAAGTTTACCTCTTTTATGCTCTGCAACATTATAAAAACATGCCATTATAGTTAACAGAAACTGTTCAGCTGTAAAAGATGAAAAAATTACAGTTGAAAAATTTTGATAGTTTAAAACTGTTTTCCATTTTTTATCAATACATAATGTCTGTACACGTAAGAACTGTACTGAGGATAAAAAAAATTGCTCATTTTCAGTATCTAAATTTTCTTTGTCAAGAGTTTATCATCTATTCTATGGCATCAATCAAAATACTTACATGGTCATACAGTATCTCTATGATTTCATTGAGAACTGCCATGTCATTAACCCCTCTCTTCAGGATGTCCACAATCGGCCGGATATACTCCTCCACGTTGCCCTTGGTGGTCAGAGTGATCACTGCGTTCCGGAACATGTCCACCGGGTTGTCCGTGCCCGACGTCGTCACACCGCTATTGGTAGAGGCTGGA
Organism: Rugalucina vietnamica; assembly: GCA_964017185.1. Lineage (NCBI taxonomy): Eukaryota > Metazoa > Mollusca > Bivalvia > Lucinida > Lucinidae > Rugalucina > Rugalucina vietnamica. The sequence goes on from OZ024873.1 coordinate 7,766,126, forward strand.
ATGCTCACGAGGCGATCAAAGTCATTCATTTGACCCTGTGTGAAAAAAGAAATGGGCCTGTGGGTGAGAAAACCAACAAATTAGGTTCCTACCAGGTCTGACACAAACCGGGCTGTACGGTCGTATAAGATGGTTAGAGGCTGGAAATTTTGGATTTAGAAGTAAAGGAAATGTACTATCAATGTAGCAAAAACAAAGGCGCTGATCAGCTTCGCAGTTAGATCTGCACCTTTGTTTTCGTATATGCAGGTGGTTGGTTTTCCCATGCGGCGGCTCAATTCATTTTTTTTTTTTTCAGGTGGTTTACTGACTTGTTACCATCAAGATGCTCTATGTAAAGTGGACAGAATTTTCTACATTATCTGCACGAGACCCAATACAAAATATCACAAAAATATGAGTAATTTTTTACACAGCTGAAGGGTAAAATTGTTGAATGTGAAGTCGTTGTTTATAACTCAAGCCCTCACTGTATTGCATCTTGTGGAAGACTGCAAACAGAAGTGCAGACCAGGCCCCGAGGTTATAAAACTTCTTTTATGCTCAACTCAGCTGAGCAGGAAATTTAAATTCATCATTAAAGGTTGTACGTCTTACTCCTTTGAAAATAAAATAATAAAAAAAAAATATGTTTTTTTTTATAATGAAATACATGTACTGTAGTATATTTTGCAAAGTTCATTGAATTTTCTTCTGTCAGTTATGCAAAGAAACCATTTTTTTTACGCTTGTTAACAATGTTTCGTCAATCAGAAATGGGAATCAATAATTATATATAACTCGGTCACGTGATGATTTGATATCAAGACTTCAGAAAAATTAACGGTCAGGTGTGAAAACTGTGACCATGACGAGTTTGCCACACCCAGTTTGCCGGGCCAGTATAATAGTAACTGTTTCGTTTACACTTTTAAAGTTTGAACATCAACATAGCTTAACCTATGCATAGAAAAAAAGATATAATTCTTATTTGTTGATACACATAACACATTGTCAAAATTCCATATCACGAAATTTCTTGTCCGGTAGGCAAGGGCACGACAGGCACGGCACGGCAAAAGCTTTTCACAACCGACCAACACGGAGTCACGCGAATACAAAAATAGAACAGTGATCGCCAAATATAGAGGAAGTTGTAAATGATAAATATAGAATAATTAATGCTACGTAGGCTAGCAAAAATTGAAACGCCCTTCTTATAAATATTAAACAAAGCTAACAACGACATTCACACTGAACATTACTTTTGGGAACTTCATTCTTTTATCGATTTTAGGAAATATCTGCAATAATAGATTTTTCTGGAATACAGAAAAATTCAAACAGTAAGCTGTACAACCTTTAATAACCAAAATAGCCCAAATTACTAGAAACTTTTAGCTTAGACCACCAAAGCCAGTTATTTATCCTGCTGATAGATGTTGGCAATTATGGCAATATAACAGTTATCAGCAGAAGGCTCAGCTGAGCGGAGTATGAAACCTTTAATAACCTCGGGGCTGAGTATGATGTGCTGATGTACACTTGCAACAGAGTTGACTGACCAGAGCTTTTGTTTTTGACACACAGAACAGAAATCACAAAAGCTAATGTCCCTCAACTGTAGCTGGGTCTGACCTGGTCATAAACACCAAAGGCAGATCTTTCTCATGAAAGCAACTAATTTTCACCCAAAATAAGAACTCTATTTTTTGAACTTGAAGGGAGAATTTAATGATATCTTTACTTCATAAAAAGCTAATTTGGTGCCCATTAAAATTGCTTTGACCAGGTCCTGAGGTCATAAAACTTTTTTCATGCTCAACTCAGCTAAGCATGAAATTTCAACTGCTCATAATTACTGAAATAACCAAATAGGTTGAAATTTCAGGTTAAGATTGCCAAAGCATGTAATTTATCCTGCTTATATATGTTAAAATGCCAATAATTGCTGGCATTCTAAAATTTGTGAGCAGGATAAATTTTAGTCTCAGCTGAGTTGAGCATGAAAAAAGTTTCATAACCTTGGGACCAGGCAAATCTAATTAGCACCCATAACATAGGATTGTAGCAATTATCTTTCAATCATCATTAAATATTCCATCTTTATAGTTAATATGCCTCTTTGTCTCTGACTCAAAATCTGGTTTGGGTCACTAAACTGCAACTCACCTGAGGAAAACCATCCTGACCAAATTCTGTACTTGGTGGGGGCTGGAACAAAAACGTCATTACATACTGGGGAATAATGTGAAAACAAATGCATCATAATCTTACAGCTGATCCAATGCAAAGTAATCTTACAGCTGATCCAATGCAAAGTAATCTTACAGCTGATCCAGCCGTTTTTCAGTTTTTACTTCCTAGCTTTATAATAAAAAGAACACACATTGTGTATATAGAGTAGTACGGTACTACAATACATGATAAGAATTCTGATCCATTTGAATTTTTATGACAGTGTATTTATGTTTTCAATATATACACACTACCACATTATGGTATAAGAGCTGTCGCAGGACAGCGTAGCTCGCCTGACTTGTGCTTTGCCACTTAATTTATCAAAATCTATGACCCATGACCTTGACCTCAAGGTCGCTCAGGTGGGTCGTAAAAGCATAAAATTTCAGACCAATATCTACAAACATGCAAAGTATCAACTTGATCCATCAACATGTTCAAGAGATATAGACTTCTAACAACTTTAACGAAAAACTTCAACAAAAAATTTCTAAATCTGTGACCTTGACCTCACGGTCACCCAGGGTGGGTCATGATGGTACTCCATAAAACTTCAGACCAATATCTTCAAACATGCAAAGTATCAACTTGATCCATCAACATGTTCAAGAGATATAGACTTCTTGAATCTTTAATGAAAAACTTTAACATAAAATTTCTAAGTCCGTGACCTTGACCTCAAGGTCACCCAGGGTGGACCACGATGGTACTGCATAAAACTTCAGACCAATATCTAGCAAAGTATCAACTTGATCCATCAACATGTTCAAGAGATATAGACTTTTAAAAAACTTTAACCAAAAACTTAAACACAAAATTTCTAAGTCTGTGACCTTGACCTCAAGGTCACCCAGGGTGGGTCATGATGGTACTGCGTAAAACTTCAGACCAATATCTAGCAACATGCAAAGTATCAATTTGATCCATCAACATGGTCAAGAGATATAGACTTTTAAAAAACTTTAACCAAAAACTTAAACACAAAATTTCTAAGTCTGTGACCTTGACCCCAAGGTCACCCAGGGTGGGTCATGATGGTACTGCGTAAAACTTCAGACCAATATCTAGCAACATGCAAAGTATCAACTTGATCCATCAACATGGTCAAGAGATATAGACTTTTAAAAAACTTTAACCGAAAGTGTGACGCGGACGCGGACGCGGACGCACACGTAAACGTAAACGTAAACGTAAACGCGCACGACCGAGGTGACTACAATAGCTCTATGCACTTCGTGCAGGCGAGCTAAAAATGATTACATGTTTGTACACAGCTTTCATACCTTAATCCCAAAACATTCTCAAGTTTCCAGATGAATTTGCTTTTCAACTTCAACAAAATCTTAAGATGAAGTGTTGTTATACAAGTTAGCCAGTTTCATTGACCAAGTATTGTAAATTTGAATAACAAGGAGAAAATCAAAGTACAACCAACCTGATAATACTGTTGCTGCATAGCAAACTTTGGTACAAACACTGGTGCATCAGCTGACAGTGTGTATTTCTTCTTTGGACTACCATCAGCATTGCCTCCTATAACACAAAACAAGAACCCAAGGTTAAAATTGTTCATGCGGTTACCGGTAAATGTGGTATTTCAGGGTGGCCACAGATTTTTGAAAATCAAATTCCCTGATTTTCCCCTGATTTCTCCCTGATCTGGACTCAATTTTCCCTGATAAAATTTACTGATACCGTGACATATCGTTTTGTTTTGAACTTGTGTATTTTGACAAAAAGTGTGTTCATTTTTCTTATAAACCTGCCCAATGATGTTAAAATAATACATGTATATATTGACTGATCAAAATCATCAATTACAGATCGATCAAAATCATACAAGTTCTAATTTACTTGCACGGTAATGTAAACTGATTGGTTAAAATCCAACCTCCCCTTATACGTTATAGCCATACCTACTCCTCCTTAAGTGTTACAAACATGACTGTCATTATTCTTAAACAACTCCGAGGGGATGTGAGTAGAACGAACGACCCACAACGGTGAGGTTTGACTTTAAATTTATTGTTCGACGCTTTTCGGTCTTGCAAAGACCTTCATCAGGATGGTGAACATAAGAATTTTATTGTCTAAGGTAGAAAAAAACGGTGCATTTAGGTCATGTGATGTTTACAGTTAGAACTAAAAATAGATTTAAGTAAAATTGTTTCTAGGCAACTGGCAATCAGGAAGTACATAAAGTAAATATTTTTAAAGAGTGAAATTAATTACAAAAGTCTAACTATGAAACACATTTAGAACAGTTCTTGCATTTTGTTGTTAAGTCTAGGTGATTCATGGTTGTTGTTTTCTTCAAGTGATTCTTCTGACGATGACGGTGATATTTCCAAATCATGTCATTATTCTTATTTTTATTCTTTGTACATGGTACTGTCTAAAGCTCTGTCATTTGAAAGTTGACATTACAGGCCAGTACTCAGCCAGAGATAATTTAAAAGAGGTCATAAAATCTCTTCCTCCTCAATTTCAGTTCAGAGTTCATACATGCAAATAGAAAATATAAGAAAACAAAACTGATTGGCCAGATCTCATCAATATTCAATATTTCTCCCTCTCTTAGGAGCTCTGAGCTGAGCCATGAGACTATAAAAAAACTATATGAAACTAATTAGAAAAGCAAAAGTACAATATGTCCCCTTGCACATTAAACCACTGGGATAAAATGTTCTATCACTTTCACAATTCTTATCCATAAACATGTAATACATGTACTTAAAGCTAAAAAATAAATCTAGAAACAATACTTAAACTTTATAGAAGTATACTGAATTTATCATCAAATACGAGGGGGGTTCAAAAAGTTCGAGGAAAAGTGCTGCCAAATTTGTAATTGTCTTCGGAAATTTACCTTCTCTGTGCATTTTGTAAATTAACATATAGTTAACATATGCACAAAATTTGAATAAAATCGGATGAAAATTAGGCATTAAATCACGTGCGTTTCTAAGGTAACAACAGTAAAACCGGCCCAACGTCACAACAACGTCATGCTACACGCATTCATGCCGCTGTTGGCTAGCTCTTAAGCATTTTCGGAATCAACCTTGCATACGGGCGTCTAATTGTCAGTTCTGTGTGTGTAATGCGGTAAATGTGCCAAAGCTACAATTCAATATGTTGTGTATTTCACGAATTCTACTCTTTTCTATCACGACGATCATTTTCGACAGTATGACGTATTTGACGTTACGCTGCGCGAGTCGACATGGACGCTTTTCTGGTCGTGTAGAACTCATGCTTACTACTTGTTGATTGCCGTTTTCTTAATTTTCTTGTTGCCATATGCGCTTTCTGCTCTTAGCAGTGTTTCTTTCATTTATAGTCCATTCCAAACACACAATTTATCGAATAACGTTGTTCCCTTCGCATTTTAGGCATACCCACCAAACAATATGGGCGCTTAACGCCCAAATGACGTCACACACTTATATGACGCAACGGACTCATCGCAAACATATTGAACTTTGCTCATACAAAGTTTGGTGAAAAAAGCACAGTTAATTATCAAATGCAACCTCATCATTAAATATCGACTTTTTGCAAAAATGAACAAAAGTGGGCCGGTAATCGTGATGTACGGTTTCCATAGCAACCACTGTTAACATTGTGTTCATGCCAGAGCAGCAAAATTTGCTGTATACGTACAAATTATGTTGGTCTATATAACTGTATTAGTTTAATTCAGCTGATTTACAAAATAAGAATATGACGGCTCTTTTCCGCGAACTTTTTGAAACCCCCTCGTAACAGTGTCAGCAATTTAGCATCAATTAAGTCTAATTCATACATCAATTAAGTCTAAGATTCACTGTCTGATGACTGTGAGTCCAAGTTTGCATCTCTTGTGAGAGCCAGGGACTAATTTCCCTCCTGGCACACCCCCCTGGTGAAGTATTGTCAATTTGGCGTATCACCAGTAAACCATTCAGATTCATAAAGTAAAATCTATGAAGGCAATTTGTAATGCAAAGTCTCTGGTAACAAAAAATCTTTAACAGACATAACATCGTTTTGGTGGTGCAGTTCGCCATTACCATGCCATGTTAAGGCATACATGCACTGTCTTCTGGTATAGTTCTGAGACAACGGTGGCTCATTTCCGTTTAACTATCTAACTTTAACTTTTGACCATTCTTAGGTTAAGTGATTTGTGTTGCATTTATGCCTTTTAGCAGAATTTACAAATACACAATTTATAGTCAATTTTTGCTTTATATTGTTTTAATATGGCACATAAATATTGAAATAATGATACATGTAATTCTCAGAAAAAAAAATAAGGATTTTTACAAACAAGTGCCTCTGTCATTTAACTCATTTAAGCCTGGCGTCCCTTTTATGGGACATAGGCAAACAGAATAGCCGCAGATGTGACACCGCAGAACGCGGCGTCCCATCTTGGGCTATTGTGTTTGCTTAGAGAATTTTCGTCGAAAAATTTAAAAATTTAAAAAGCACTCCTGATGCCCCTAAAAATAAGAGCTGTCGCAGGACAGCGTAGCTCGCCTGACTTGTGCTTTGCCACTAAACTTATCAAAATCTATGACCCATGACCTTGACCTCAAGGTCGCTCAGGTGGGTTGTGATGGTACAGCATAAAATTTCAGACCAATATCCACAAACATGCAAAGTTTCAACTTGATCCATCAACATAGAGGTATATAGACTTCAAAAATCTTTAACCCAAAACTTTAACCAAAAATTTCTAAGGCCATGACCTTGACCTCAAGTTCACCAAGGGTGGGTCATAATGGTACAGCATAAAACTTCAGACCAATATCTACCAACATGCAAAGTATCAACTTGATCCATCTACATGTTCAAGAGATATAGACTTCTAAAAACTTTAACCAAAAACTTTAACAAAAAAATTCTAAGTCTGTGACCTTGACCTCAAGGTCACCCAGGGTGGGTCATGATGGTACTGCATAAAACTTCAGACCAATATCTACCATCATGCAAAGTATCAACTTGATCCATCAACATGTTCAAGAGATAAAGACTTCTTAAAACTTTAATGAAAAAGTCACTAGAGCACGAAATATAGGTCAAGGTCAGTAGATCAATGTGGGTGCCGAGTCGGGACATCGAGGAGAAGCCATATGAAAGGTTTGATGGTTGTAGGCTTTATAGTTGATGAGATATTAAGGGTTGGCTTCAAAAATGACAAAGTCACTAGAGCACGGAATATAGGTCAAGGTCATTAGGTGAATGTGGGTGCCGAGTCGGGACATCGAGGAGAAGTCATATGCAAGGTTTGATGGTTGTAGGCTTTATAGTTGATGAGATATTAAGAGTTGGCTTAAAAAATGACAGTCACTAGAGCACGAAATATAGGTCAAGGTCACTAGATCAATGTGGGTGCAAAGTCAGGACATCAAGGAGAAGCCATATGCAAGGTTTGATGGTTGTAGGCTTTATAGTTGATGAGATATTAAGGGTTGGCTTAAAAAATGACAAAGTCACTGGAGCATGAAATATAGGTCAAGGTCAGTAGGTCAATGTGGGTACCGAGTCGGGGCATCGAGGAGAAGCCATATGCAAGGTTTGATGGTTGTAGGCTTTATAGTTGATGAGATATTAAGGGTTGGCTTCAAAAATGACAAAGACACTGGAGCATGAAATATAGGTCAAGGTCAGTAGGTCAATGTGGGTGCCGAGTCGGGACATCGAGGAGAAGCCATATGCAAAGCTTGAAAGTTGTAGGCTTTATAGTTGACGAGATATTAAGGGTTGGCTTCAAAAATGACAAAGTCACTGGAGCATGAAATATAGGTCAAGGTCAGTAGGTCAATGTGGGTGCTGAGTCGGGACATCGAGGAGAAGCCTTATGTAAGGTTTGACAGTTCTAGGCTTTACAGTTGATGAGAAACTAACACAGCATCTGAGCATTGTACAAAGGTGTTCTAGATATTGACCTCTAGCCCCGCCCCCAGGCACGACCCCACGGGTCCCTTCACACTAAATCACAGAGGACCCTCATATGCAGCAATGTTCCAAATATGAATGATTTCTGGTCAGTGACTATCAAGATATAACAATTTTAAAAACTTTAACCGAAAGTGTGACACGGACGTAAATGTAAACGTAAACGCGGACGACTGAGGTGACAACAATAGCTCTGTGCACTTCGTGCAGGCGAGCTAATGATAGTGGACTCACCCAAATGAAAATGACTGGAAAATCCATTCGTCAAATATGGGTTAAAGCATGCCCATGTGTTTTAATTCAAAAAGTGAGAAATTTTATTTACTTGGCATACCCCTTAATTACACTGTATATATCATAACTGTCAATCTGAGAATTTCACTTATGTTAATTCAGATAGAACAACCAGAAACCATGATGGCTGTTTGACAAGTTTCATCTTATCAACACAGGATTTTCAAAATTCCCTGATTTTTCCCTGATTTTCACAAAATTTGCAAATTCCCTGATTTTTCCCTGCAGGGAATTTTTTTCATCATTTTCCCTGTTTTCCAGACTGTATTTGATGAAAATTTAGCAATTAAATTGAAGTGTTGCACAAAATTGGTCGGTGAAATTCTATTTTTTTTATACAATAATATAATCAGGTAGCACCCTGTCCAACGTTGACGCCAGTGAAAGGTTCCAACACCGGTTACTACGGTGCTTTCGCTACAAAATTTGATGGATGCGAATAAATTTCTTGTGTTGTTCAATGTAATATAAACTTTTGCGATGAAGTAAAACGTGCATCTAATGGAGAATTAAGTTGACTTTTTATTTCTGCTTGAACGGAAAACTGTTTTTGTATAATTTTTCCAAACATTCGATTCAAAGTTGGTAAACAAGGTTCGGCCAAGGCCTATTCGGCCGATTTCTACAGAAACTGTTCGTATTTTCCAAAATAAGCACAAAATGTGAGCAAACGAGCATTTTGATATGACTTGTAGGAAAGATTGTTGGACGTTTGCATCGTTCTCGATAGATTTTCCCCCGAAAAATGCACAGGAAGAATTTTATGGCAAAAAGTAAACACAACGCCGGTTACTACGGTACCAGAATTACCTGGATTATTGGATAAATGGGCATTCTAGCTTTATAAGATGCGGATTGTGTTACTTATTCGTGCCCAGCTTCTGCCTACATACCTCTTTTATGTAGTTTAGGAAACTATACGTTCATTGGCATGGTTATAACCCTAGAATGAATAGATTCTAATGAAACAGTTCCGTATTGTTATGAGATAGAAGTGGTTCCAATAGGAAAACTTGTCCGTGACTCACCAAATGCACGTAATTATACTTTGAGGTACATGTACCTTGGTATTATAAGTTTCACCAACCTTTCTGAAACCCTTTGAAATTGAAGCACTTTCTTGCTTGTACTTACTTACTCGCTCAATAACTCTATGACTGACTCTGGCATTCGAACGTTTATAAGTCAAAACATTATCCAACATGTTATAATAATAATAATAATAATAATAATAATAATAATAATAATAATAATAGGTTATTGAATGAATGTCGAAAACTATTCTGAACGAGTTCATATTGCGAGGACGCACGAGCTTGCGAGTGAATCTCAGCCATATGAACGAGATCCAAATTGTTTACGATTTTCATTCAATAACCTTTTCATTACATGTATATACCCTAAAGTACGCAATGGAAGGTTTGTAAATGCTTATTCCTGGCATCTCCAGTCCTGATAGACATTTCATTTGGCCACATTTCACGTACAAAGGTATCGGTTTTAGCGACTTATCACCATATTGCAACACACGCAGGGCTTCGCCTTAGTGTACGCGAGAACCGTGACGTTGCAGTAAAATTGATGACGTCGACGTGACTCTTTGGCGTCGTTGCGATCGGAAATTTCATGAACAAAGTTAGAAATTCGGAGTACAAACACTTTTAAATCATTTTTCTTCCAAAATTTGAGGTATTTGTCATGAAATGAAGTTTTGTGTATTTATTGTGCGAGGAAATCTGTATTTTTCCTAGTTTCGTCGTTCGTTTAGTTGAAATGGAAACGGAAAATGGCTGCCAGATATTTTTTTTCAATGGCGACCTACTGTACTATCGAAAGTAGTCCCGCCGGGAACTTGCTTCTTTAGACCCGTGCAAACTATTGAATATGATATAAGTTTCCATCGAAAACATTCTTCACTGACGAGGGTTCAGTACCCGAAATTGCGCAATCTGGCCCAATTACCTCCCTTTGAACGTTTTACTGCTTCCAAAGGATCAAACTTTTATATTTTATTCACTATTGAATATGGAAAATTCTAACACGTCTCGCCTGTAAGATAATGGTTATAAAACGTGTCATATTGTGCATCAATTTTACTGGGCGAATAAGCGTGACTTAAATTTTCGACGTTTTTACGCCATTTTGGTAAGATTATGACCTAAGCAAGCTCATAAGTCACATTACCTTGACATTAGACGATAAAACGTCATTTCAACGCGTGAAAACGTAACAAACATGTGTAGACATTTGCGGTAACGTCAAAAGTTTGGCGGAATTTTATCAGTGCAATGGTCGAAAAGTTATTGAGAAACTTAAGGTTTAAAATGATTTCATTTTGTTTATTGCATGTTAGAATCGAAAAAGATCAGCTCTAGTGCGTGATTTGTTGAATAACAATTCACTATTTGTCAGTCAGTTGTATGCAGATAAATCACTCGCGTTGCGCGCTCATGATTTGATCTCACAACTCACTGCTAGAGCTGATCTATTTCTTAAATATTCAATATTTTAAGCAATGTAAAGTGAACGGAGTAATTTCTTCGGTATAAATATAATACATGTATGCTGTGTTGGAGCAAACAATGGATTTCAAATGGCACCCCAATCTGGAAAAGCAGTCCCACAAAATGTCGAAGCCCTTCCCAATCTGGCCACAACAGTTACTGTTGACTGGAACGTCAAAGCAAGAACAAACATACAAACAAATAATTTATCTCCCCTTCAGTGACATCATACATGCACCTTATGTTAACCATATATTGCCTCATATAGTTATTTGGAATGCTATACCCGAAATACACTAAATAATCAAATTGATACGTATATGTTTACTTATTTTTTGTCAGAAAATGGAATGTCACGTCTGTGGAAAAAAATCCCAACCAAACAGGAGCTTTTCAATGGGGAGAAGATTATATTTTCAGTAGATACTGGACTTCTTAGTTCACTTGGAGCTCGGTCTTCAATGAAAGTTTCTAAGGTTCCCGTTTGAAACGAATGTGGATCTTTTTTTTATCTTTGATTTATTAAAAGGTCAATGATGATTCCTTTCGCATCGTCCACTTATATTGTCTCATTCTGCAAGAAACAATACGATACTTTGCCGTTTGGATAATGCTAGTCTTTACCCGCCAGTAACTTTGTGTTACTGATCTTTCCAAGTCGATACTTCCGTGGTGGTTCTTTTTGTTTTATGTCTTGGTGTTTAAAATATTTTTGTGCTGTTGGCGCCTTATGTATGTTTGCATATTTTTAGTTAAGTTAAGGTAACTGAGTGGCCACCTATTGGGAAAATAGCTGCTCATTCGGCTTACGAAATGTTTTCATGGTATAAGTACCTGATTGTTAGTTTGGTTTTTTCCCACCATAGTTTCTGGAGTGGGAGTCTTTTTCTGATTGCGCCTTTTTCTGATCTTTGCCTACTTGTACTTTTTTATGTTGACTTCCCTCTTGAATGTTACAAATTTACAGTAATTCTCTTTGTTGCCAAATCTAAAGGGTCACTTGAGTATCCTAAACCGCGGCATGACCCACCCCTTTCTCATTAATATGTTTTTTAATCATTGATTGTCAATAAGCCAGACAAAGAAGTTATTTTACTATTTGGCTTACGCATTTTTAAATACTTTTTAAAAACTCTAATTCATGGGAGAAAATCGGGTTGATCAGAGGAACGTTTATTTTCCAGAACAGTAAGATATGTTGTTTTTGTTTTGGTTTTTTAGTTTGTAAAGAGTTGTTAGAAACATCTTTAAGTTAATCTTAATGAGTCAGTTCTGAAGTAAGAACAAATACGAAGAAGTTTAATTAGAAATGAGTAGTGTCTTATATGGCTAACGGCAACCTTTTCTACAATGAGACACTATCTATCTTATACGGAACCGTTTCATTTAAAGAAATCAATATAGACTTGATCATGGCCATGCCAATGAACGTAAAGTTCCCGAAACCCACATGAAAGATTATTGTTATTATTATTATCATCATTATTATCATTATTATTATGCTTCGACTCGAAACTTCCGAATGCGTGAGTCAGTAATAGAGTCATTGAGCCAGAAAGTAAGTACAGGCAAGAAAGTACTTCAATTTATATGGGTTGCAGAAAGGCTGGTGTAACTCATAATACCAAGGTACCTCAACGTATAATTACGTGCAATTGGTGAGTCATGGACAAGCCCTGTTTTCCTATTGGAACCACTTCTATCTCATAACAATACGGAACTGATTCATTAGAATCTCTTTATTCTAGGGTTGATAACCATGCCAATGAACGTATAGTTCCCTAAACTACATAAAAGAGGCATGTAGGCAGAAGCTGGGCACGAATTAGTTACACAATCCGCATCTTGTAAAGCTAGAATGCCCATCTATCCAATAATCCAGGTAATTCTGGTACCGTAGTAACCGGCGTTGTGTTTACATTTTGCCATAAAATTCTTCCTGTGCATTTTTCGGGGGAAAATCTATCGAGAACGATGCAAACGTCCAACAATCTTTCCTACAAGTCATATCAAAATGCTCGTTTGCTTACATTTTGTGCGTATTTTGGAAAATACGAACAGTTTCTGTAGAAATCGGCCGAATAGGCCTTGGCCGAACCTTGTTTACCAACTTTGAATCGAATGTTTGGAAAAATTATACAAAAACAGTTTTTCGTCCAAGCAGAAATAAAAAGTCAAGTTAATTCTCCATTAGATGCGCGTTTTACTTCATCGCAAACGTTTATATAACATTGAACAACACAAGAAATTTATTCGCATCCATCAAATTTTGTAGCGAAAGCACCGTAGTAACCGGTGTTAGGGCCATTTCACCGGCGTCAACGTTGGACAGGGTGGGTAGTCAAAGTCTACAAATTGGTCAGAGACTGACTTTGCTATTTTGAGGCTACATGTGGGCAGATTTCAGTACATTTAAGTAGCTCAATTGATCTACTTCAGATCAATTGATCTATACATGTAGTTGTCTTAGTTGATCAAAAATTAAGTGCTCCCAAGCTGTTAATTTGTAACATAAAAAAAAAGATTTATAAAACTGGACTGGTACCCAAAGCTTTTGTACCTTCAAAATGGTCGTGTATTAGATCATATTTGGCCTTTTAGTGAATTTTTATGTGTATGGATAAAACTACAAACACTTGTGGTCCTATAAGGCGGTCAATAGAAAAACCGGAATGCACCATTCAGTATATTGTTTCTTATGCATATTGATATTTTGGCAATAGTTTATTGATATGCATATTTGAATGCAGTGACTTACATGCATGTTCTAAAATTTTCATCTTGTTTGCTTGAATAAATATTGGTTGGTTGATTGGGGTTAACGTCCCACCAACAGCTATGGTCATATGGAGACGGGACCTCGGTTTATAGTCCCATCATACAGACTGGAGAAGCCCGGGATCGAACCTGCGACCCCTGGTTTACAAGGCCAGTGACATAACCACTGCACCATGGAGGCTTCTTTGAATAAATATGCATAGGCAAAAGATGTAAGGTGTTAGTCTTGATCGTCTGGCAATTACATGTAGCAAGGATATTTAATCTAATGTTGCCCGATGTGTTGACACGTTTGCAAATTAAGTCAACTCAATAACAGTTTCACACTTTGTTGTTTTAAGCTGTGAATCCACACACACACACCCAAAAATTAAAGGGTGTGAAATACCTTTCATTTGAGTTGTGCCAAGAGAAAACTTAACGCCAATTGAGTGTATTTCTAATTCAACCATTGAACAGTATTATGCCAGGGATCTCACTAGGATTTTGAAAACAGGAGTCCGGGTCTCCTCCAAAAGAAAAAGTAGGAGTCCCAGACAAAATTTAGGAGTCCCACTATAGAAACTCAACTTAATACCATCCTAAATGTTTTTGACCAAAAAATCATAATTATTTTATTCTTTATAAACAGGGTTTCGGGCTTCTACCATGGCACTTGTCAAAACCTTACTCTAACCTGATGGTATAAAATGACATGCTATCATTTGTAGAATTGGTTAAAGCCAGATGTACGTAAATGACCTTTTATTTTTTGCATGTGAGTGTATTTTGATGTCCTACATACGAAAATGAAAAGAAATCGATACCCTTCCGAGCTTGTTTTCGAGATATCGGCCTTCAAAATCGTCAAATTTGAGAGCGAAAACACAATGACGTCAACGTAAAATGCGATTTTTAGACACACTTTTTGTTAATTTTCTTGATATATTTAAAAAAATCTATGGTAGGATTTTTTTAAAAACTGATATGTATTAGAGAAATTCCTGAACTATAGGTAGATAACGAGAAAGTCCTTGGTTACCGGATTCGTTTTCCAGCTATAAGCGTGCAAGGAGAGGTAGTCGTTACTGAATTCAGTACGTTTTACGCGCGACGTCGATTTTGCGCCAAAATCCCCGATGCTATTTAGTATTCAGTATTGCTAACTGTCAAGCAAATGATGTTTTCCTCGGGATAACAAGTCCACAATCTAGATTTTGAGCATAAATGATAAATAATATCATTTTTATACATTTCTGAAGTCCTCTGCATAATTGTATGGACATAGTTTTGTATTCCAAACGCAAACTGACGTTAAAAATGACGTTTCGAGCGAAAACTGACGTTACGAATGCGGCGTAAAAATGACGTTTTGATCCTTAGATACGCACTTTCCTTTGAGCGCCTTCAATTACGTACATCTGGCTTTAAATTAAACATTCTTAGTAGTGTAGGAACATCAGGTGGGGGTGGGGGGTCCACAAGTAGACCAGACCAAGAAATGAGTGTAATGCACTTCAAAATTAGCTCCTTTTGTAGACAAAGCCTTTCTGTGACATCTGTCTATTATATAATGCTAGGTGTATATCATTTATTTCGCCTGTTCAGTTGTGAGTTTGGGGGTCAATGAGGGATGACCCATCAAAGGCTGGATTTCCTACTGTCAACCTGGTAAGATTGGCTTGCATTCTTCATTACTAAAATATGGGCACTAAACCTCTTTTGAACACTTTAAACAAAGTTTTACCAATTATTTATGATTTAGAAGCAACAAGAACAAACAAATAATCACGATTTTTCCATTAGTTCTAAAGTCGTGAAAACTAATGACATTTCAAAAATCGGTCCAAAAGTATAAAATTTTTGCTTTTTTTTATTTGTTCACTTACTTCAATTGATCTTTAAATGAAAATCGCTAGGTTTTCACTAGATTTAATGACTGTTTAAGAAGTAAATTGTTTTATTGTAGCTGACTGATCAGCCGTAACATGTTTACACAAAGACACGTGTTATGAACGCGACCATCACATTGATCAGGCGCGGGAGGCGAGAAACTTTAAAGCATGTCTAATTTGCATTGGGACAACACCTTTAATTTGAGTAATCCCTATCTTGATTGGGGATAATTGATTCTTGGAGCTAATAAACAACAAAGCCAAGGTAAAGATAGGCATTTTGGGACGTCTCACGGCGAAATAATCTAGCGTCATCTTTTGGCAGAATTATGCGCCCGAGCCCAAGTTTTCTCGTCCCGGGACGACGAATCTGGCGTCCTCGAGATCCCTGTTATGCACAGTAATTTAGTTGTTGATTTTTCATCAAATAACAAATTAGAGAAAGTTTATTGATAAAAAAAATTAATCACTATATTTGAAGCTAATACTGAACACCTGTATTAAAAGAATCACCCATACAGAACAAAATTCAAGTCCAAAGATTCACAGGAAAGCACAATAAATATGGCAATTATGGTAATGAATAGAGACAGAGCTATGTAAAATGTATCTAAAGATGAATGACTCTAGCATCTAGTAAGCATGTGAAACAGGCTTGGGGTCAATTATTTTGAAAAGTAATTAATTGAATTACAATTACATTGACATTTGTTCAATTAAATTACAATTACAATTACTAGGCATTTCAGTGAAGTAATTCATTACATACAATTACTTAGCCCAATGTAATTCATTACATACAATTACTTTGTGCAGACCTTTGTGCAGACCGTTTAGATGCATGAAATTTCGAAGTCCCAAAATGTTGATAAATTTGACAACACTTGGAGTGTTAAGAATTATCTGACAGGAAAAAGGTACAAGTAGGCAAAGATCAGGAAAAGGCGCAATCGGAAAAAGATTCCCACTCCAAAAAACTGAGGTGGGAAAAAACCAAACTAACAATCAGGTACTTATACCATGAAAACATATTGTAAGCCGAATGAGCAGCTATTTTCCCAATAGGTGGCCACTCAGTTACCTAAACTTCACTAAAATATGAAAACATACATAAGGCACCAACAGCACAAAAAGTTTAAACACCAAGACATAAAAAAAAGAACCACTACAGAAGTATCGCCTTGGAATGATCAGTAACACAAAGTTACTGGCGGGCTTAAACCAGTTTTACATGGCCATAACCTCACCCTCAGCTTCCGTAATGGCTCATAACATTTAGTTAGTTCACCTTTAGTACTAAGAAGGTACAAGTAGGCAAAGATCAGGAAAAGGCGCAATCAGATAAAGATTCCCACTCCAAAAACCGAGGTGGGAAAAAACCAAACTAACAATCAGGTACTTATACCATGAAACATATCGTAAGCCGAATGAGCAGCTATTTTCCCAATAGGTGGCCACTCAGTTACCTTAACTTAACTAAAAATATGAAAACATACATAAGGCGCCAACAGCACAAAAAATTTTAAACACCAAGACATAAAACACAAAGAACCACTACAGAAGTATCGACTTGGAACGATCAGTAACACAAAGTTACTGGCGGGCTTAAACCGGTTTTACAGGTACCTAACCTCACCCTCAGCTTCTGCAGTGGTTCACACCATTTAGTTAGTTCTTCGGTCCTCGTGGTGAATCTCTAACTAGTCAATGAATCATCAAGAACAAACAAATAAATCATGATAAACATCCTGATGAATCAAAAACCAGGACTCACAGATTGAGTAAGCTGCCCGACGATGGAGATCCCTGGGCGCCGAATAACCCACTAACTCCGGAGCAAAAGAAAAACACCAGTTGGACCCCGGTGGGCCAAGCAACAGACAAGAAGCTCCGGCCCCAACCAACTAAAATGAATAGCTTTAAGTCGGGGCCATCATAGTCTGACGCCCGACCCACCGGCGTGCAATTAAAGAAGGCAGCATAGTTATCAACCATGATTGGGTTAAAAACTAAGCATGCAGACTGTCGCATAACATTCAAGTTATAACCTATACGTCTGTAACGTGTTATGAGTTTTCCGAACTGAAGAGAAAAATCATTTATTCCTTTAAGTTTCTTTAATTTGTAAACCAAGTCATCATAAAATTCTGGTTCCGAAAGGCCCTCACTTAAAAGTGTCTTTAACCCAACATTATATTTGGAAATCAATTCATAGTGTCTACGATAAAATTTAGAAAAGGTTTTTCGAAGTTTATGATACCGATAGCCCTGTTGGAGAAGTTTTGCCGTTAAACATTTATTTCGAGCGTTGAAGTCTGTAACATGATTGCAGACTCTAGCAAACCTAATAAGTTGCGAAATGTATACACCATAAGAAGCACGACGAGGAACGTCACCATCCAAAAAAGGAAAATTTACTATATCAAAACGTCACCATCCAAAAAAGGAAAATTTACTATATCAAAATCAAAGTCATCGCGCTTATCATAAATTTTAGAAGAAACAAATCCATTTGCAACAGAAAGATGTAGATCTAAAAAGGGGGCTTCGGTATCTGAGATATTAGCTTTGTTCAACTGAAGTTCAGGTGGATAAATTTGATTGACCATACCTTCAAAATAAGGGTTGTCAATGTTCAAAAGGTCATCGAGGTACCTAGATGTGGAATTAAAAGCCTCGATAACATCAGCTTGATTATCATGGTTAAGAGAATCCATGAAATCTCTTTCGTAGCAGTATAAAAATAAATCAGCTACGAGAGGTGCGCAATTTGTACCCATCGGAATTCCAACAATTTGTCTGTATAACTTGGTCACAAAGAGTCTTCCTTTTCTTTTTGTCCCCATTGAAAAGGAATGTTTTAAACTACTGATGTATCTTGAATTAACTATTAAATGATATGGCTATAAGGTTGACACATGTGACGCATCAAATGTCAAAATTTTAGTTGCAAATATAACAACTCCTCATATCACTGATTTGTTATAAGGAAGCAGTATATCTCTTCTGACATGACTGAAAATTATTAACTCTCACACTGAAGCACACAATATATATATTTTTTATTTTTTTTAATTTTCAAGATCATTTTGCTGACCATGCTGGCTTATTGATAAAAGAGCGAATGATCACTCCTGATTTCTAACAAATGGCAAAAGAATCACAAAAAAATAACATTCCAAGTGTTAAACATCTAAAGGTTTAAATGTCTGCATGCACTGTCCTTAAAACTGAGAAAAGCAGAATGTCAGGAGGCATATCATAACTTAAAAGAGTCCTAACAACAGCTAAACTATCTGACTGCACAGGTATCTTACAGTCATAAAAACATGACAATGAATTGTTTGACCAATAATTTCTGCCAGTTTTCCATTTGGAAAACATGATATTCAAGTTCACTCTAATTCACTCTAATCTAGAATGGGACCCTGAAGGAAAGCGGTTTAATTTTGTGGCCATTTTGGTTCAAATGGCTTCAAAACCTTTAAATAGCCTAAAACACATTTCTGTACAATGCATCCTATTCAATTATGATTTTGTCAGTGAGGTGTGAAAAATAAACAGCAATTGGGGACAGTACACCAATCAAGGCACAAAAGAAAAGATAATAATTGAGTTTTCACACTTTCTTTGCTCAATTATTGTTTGGTGTTATTGTAAGATAGTACATCATGAATCAGAAAAGGTTTAAAAGTACACGACTTAATTTTGTCAGTAGAATGAGAAACAGTTTTATAGATGAACTGACGAATATTTTTTTCTACTGTTGTAACTGATGTCTATGAGAAAATATTTTTATTTGAGTACTGTATAATTGACCAGATACTTCAATTAGATGTGCAAGAAAAAAAATTCAACAGAAAAATCTGAAGTGCACTTTTACACTATTAATCTTTAAATATATCTTGGAGATATTTTTCTTTATAGTAATTAAAAGTAATTCAAAAGTAATTGTTAATTACACCCCTTTTTGACATTGTAATTCATTACATTTCAATTATTGTAATTAAAGTAAAGACTGAATTACAATTATTTTCAATTATTTTGAAAAATGTAATTAAATTGCAATTAATTACAATTACAATTTTAATTACCCCAACCCTGATGTGAAATTAACAAAAATTATTATTAACATCGAGCAGACTGGCGCAGGGGTAGAGTGTCGGACTCCGGTTCCAGAGGTCCAGGGTTCAATCTTCAGCCAGGGCACATTTCATTAAGGCCTTCAGCAAGTCACAATTCCACTGCTCCTAGGGTAATGGTCAGAAATTGATCGACTCAGTACACAGTAAATAAGAGCTGTCGCAGGACAGCGTGCTCGACTGCTTCTGACCTTTGTCAAACATAAGGCCAAACCCGACCGGTAACCCAAAGCATTATGCTCATACATCTTTTTGCCTCGATGCAATAAGGCAAAATCACTGAACCATGAAAGTTAACTATAACTACCTAAGAATCAAATGTTTCACTCATATTGTGAAAGAAGTGTGTTCATATATCAACTGAGTGCCAAGACACAAGGCAAAATCACTGAACCGTGAAATAAGGTCACACTGATCTATAAGTATTTCAGGGTCAAAGGTCTAGTGATACTTACTCATAATGTGAAAAAAATATGATCATATACCCATTCAGTGTTGAGATATAAAGCAAAATCACTGAACCATGAAATTAGGTCATAGTGACCTATAAGTATGTTTGGGTTAAAGGTCTGGTCATACTCATTCATAATCAGAAAGAAGTATGAAAAAATACCAACTGAGTGTCGAGATACAAGGCAAAATCACTGAACCATGAAATTAGGTCACAGTGATCCAGGAATACTTTACGGTCAAAGGTCTTGTCATACTCATACATATCGTGAAAGAAGTATGTTCATATACCAATTGAGTGCCGAGATATAAAGGAAAATCACTGAACCGTGAAATAAGGTCATATTGACCTAGGACTACTTTAGGGTCAAAGGTCTTGTCATACGCAAACATAGTGTCAAAGAAGTTTGTTCATAAACTACTTGAGTGCCGAGATATAAGGCAAAGTCACTGAACCGTGAAATTAGGTCATAGTGACCTATAAGTATATTGGGGTCAAAGATCTGGTCATACTCACTCATAATCTGAAAAAAAGTATGAAAATATTCTAATTGAGTGACAAGATGTAAGGCAGAATCACTGAACCGTGAAATTAGGTCACAGTGACCTAGGACAACTTCAGGGTCAAAGGTCTTGTCATACGCAAGCATACTTTGAAAGAAGTTTGTTCATAAACCATTTGAGTACCTAGATATAAGGCAAAATCACTGAACCATGAAATTAGGTCACAGTGACCTATAAGTATATTGGGGTCAAAGGTCTGGTCATACTCACTCATTATCTGAAAAAAGTATGAAAATATTACTAAATGAGTGTCAAGATATAAGGCAAAATCACTGAACCGTGAAATTAGGTCACAGTGACCTATAAGTATATTGGGGTCAAAGGCCTGGTCGTACTCACTCATAATCTGAAAGAAGTAAGAAAATATACTAATTGAGTGTCAAGATATAAGGCAAAATCACTGAACCATGGAAAGTAGGTCAACCGACCCTTATCGTCATGACACACAAGTCAGAGTCACAAAGTCAAAAGATGAATGACCAACCATCTTCCTAAGTTGTTTCTATTAAGAAATAAAAAGAAAAAAAATTCGGGGAGTTCTAGATTTTGACCTCTAGCCCCGCCCCCCTGACTCCGACCCAGAGGTCCGATGTCATGGAACCTAAAGTGTATGAAGTATGAATGCTTTATGATAAGTTGTTGTCAAGATATGGACTCCTTGTAAAAGTTACACAGCAGTACATCTATTTTTTACAGTGTTCTAGTTTTTAACCTCCAGCCCCACCCCCCAGGCATGGACCGAGAGACCCGATGCCATGAAATGAAACTCAACCCTACAGGGTACCTATGGTCCAAGTATGAAAGCCCTCTGATAAAAAGTTATCAAGATATAGACTTCTAGAATACTGTATCACAGAAAAGCCATTATTATTAATGGTGTTCTAGATTTTAACGTCTAGCCCCACCCCCTGGCATGGACCCAGGAATCTGATGCCAAGGAATGAAAGCCGACCCTACAGGGTGTCAATGCCCCAAGTATCAATGCTTTCTGATGAGTGGTTGTCAAGATATGGACTTCTAGAAAACTTTAACACAAGAATTGCCATTTTTGAAGGTGTTCTAGATTTTAACCTCCAGCCCCACCCCCTGGCCTGGACCCAGGGGCTCGATGCCATGGAATGAAAGCTAACCCTACAGGGTATCTATGGTCCAAGTATGAATGCTTTCTGATGAGCGGTTGTCAAGATATGGACTTATAGAAAACTTTAACGCAAGTGTGACGCGCACGCGCACACGCACGCGCACGGGAACGGGAACGTGGACGACCGGGGTGACTGCAATAGCTCTATGCACTTCGTGCAGTCGAGCTAAAAAAAAAACATCTCCGATCCAATAATTATAATGCATCAGTTAACAAACCCAATGTGCTTGATAACGTGCATTTTGGTGTTTCAATGCATTCCAGTATTTCTACGGACCAGGGGTCCTGCTGGCCTTGAAAAATAGGGAGAAATCACTTCTCCCTCCAAGAAAGTTAGGGAGAAGTTTTGGGACCAAGGGAGAAGTGACAAATAAAGCGACTTATGATATGGAATTGGATTGTTTCGGTTTAATTTGAAATACAACATAGTTTTCCACTCCTTGTATTTTTAATGACCAAATAAAAAAGAAAGGAAATATTCTGCTAATCTTCTATTAATATTTCTATCAGACTGCATTTTGGAGTTAGGGAAATAGTGAAATCATTTTACAAACATAAAGTACCTCTAAATAAAAAGATCAACAATTTTGTAAAAGCTAGAACTTGTAAAACGATCTTTAAATAAAAAATAAAAACAACTTCTATGCACAAAATGTCAATTACAAGGATACATAACTGTCCACATCAAAAAGGCATAATTGTGGGGCCAAAATTAAACCAGAGGACCAATGGTCCTGAGAACGCTCACCTGAAGCCTGATCCTGGAGTATTAAGTCATCATGAAATGACCTTGACCTTGAATACTCACACACCTTTATTGAATTCATAAGTTGTCTGCATCTGCAAAGATTCAGGTCTCAGGCTGCAATAGTTTCCAAACCCAGTGATTTCTGAGAAAACTATAATTTTAATTTTGATATTCAAATGACCTTGGGTCAAGGTCAAGAAATGACCTTGGCCATCATTAATTACTTACCTTCATTGACTCCATCAGTTGTCTGCATCTAGCAACTTTCAGGTCTCAGACTGCAACAGTTTCCAAAATATCCATTGTTTTCGCCTTTTCCCATGAAAAAGCCTATGTTTCCAAAATTGACCTTGCCGCAAAATAGGTCAAGGTCATCCTATGGTCAGCATTTGATCAAACTATGATGGGCTGGAGTCCAAAATGCTACATACAAACTTTCGCGAAAATTGGCCTGCCGGTTCTGGAGAAGAAGATTTTTGAGTGGTTTTACCATATATGGGCGTGGCAGCCATCTTGGTCATGTGACCTGGATTTCACGATCAAACTTTCGTCTCCCCTACCCATGGATGCTCCACATAAAATTTCACTTTGATTGGCCCAGCAGTTTCAGAGAAGAAGATCTGTGAAAAGTGTGTATGGACGACAGACTGGCCAAGGTCAAGAGATGACCTTGACCTAAATTAATCATATACCTTCATCTACTCCATTAGTTGTTTGCATCCACCACTTTTCAGGCATCAGGCTGCAATAGTTTTCAAAAAATCCATAGTTTTCACTTTTTCACATGTAAAAGCCTATGTTTCCAAAATTGACCTTGCCGTAAAATAAGTCAAGGTCATCCTAGGGTCATCATTTTATCAAACTATGATGGGCTGGAGTCCCAAATGCTACATACCAAATTTCATGAAAATCGGCCTGCCGGTTCTGGAGAAGAAGATTTTTGAGTGGTTTTTACCATATATGGGCGTGGTGGCCATCTTGGTCATGTGACCTGGATTTCGCGATCAAACTTTCGTCTCCCCTACCCATGGATGCTCCACATAAAATTTCACTTTGATTGGCCCAGCAATTTCAGAGAAGAAGATCTTTGAAAAGTGTGTATGGACGACAGACTGGCCAAGGTCAAGAGATGACCTTGACCTAAATTAATCACATACCTTCATCTACTCCATTAGTTGTTTGCATCTACCACTTTTCAGGCCTCAGGCTGCAATAGTTTTCAAAAAATCCATAGTTTTCACTTTTTCCCATGTAAAAGCCTATGTTTCCAAATTTGACCTTGCCGTAAAATAGGTCAAGGTCATCCAAGGGTCATCATTTTGTCAAACTATGATGGGCTTAAGTCCCCCATGCTACATACCAAGTTTAGAGGAAATCGGCCCACCGGTTCTGGAGAAGAAGATTTTTGAGCGGTTTTTAACATATATGGGCGTGGCGGCCATCTTGGTCATGTGACCTGGATTTCGCGATCAAACTTGAAATGCCACTACCCAAGGAAGCTCCACATAAAATTTCAACTAGATCGGCCAAGCGGTTTCAGAGAAGAAGATTTTTGAAATTGTGGACGACGACGGACGACGACGGACGGACGCCGGATCATGGCCATCCTATTAGCTCACCTTGTGAGCCTTCGGCTCAGGTGAGCTAAAAATTGTTGGTTTGCCGCTTCCACCTACCCAGCAATTTACCCCCCTACCCAAAAAATTTTATGGCCTCAGAATAAGGATTTTTTTTTTTTTTTTTTTTTTTTTTGCTTTTCATTTATGCTGACAATAAAATGCCTTAGTTTACCTTTTGTTCATGCATAAATGATGTTTTCTGTATCTTTTTGACACTATTTGACAAAGGAACTATCAGAAAAAGCTTGTAATCTGGCTATTTTAGACAACTTGCATTTGTTCATTAGACATTAGAATTTGTACATGCAAAAAAAAAATAATAATGCTACCTACCTACCCAACTCTTAAACCTCCCAGTAGGAAGCGGCAAACCAAACATTTTTAAAGCTTGGCCTGGAGAAAACTTTTCAAACGCTTCTTTTACTTTATTGATCTCATTTGAATGCATGGATAAATAGGCTCGGATAAAAATGACTGGTAAGTCTGTGACCACTCACATGTGGAATGATCACTGAAATGTGTCAGTTTCAACACAATTATGACCTAATCAATGATAATTGATATGCTGAAGGGATTAGCAATCAACTAACAGCTGTTTGAAGTGTTGACAGGTAGGGATAATGTTCCAGTTGATTGCACTAGACATTGTTTTTTTGTTTACACATGTAAAGCTTTTAAAAAAGTTGCAGAAATTAGTAGGCAAAGTTTTAGTAGCCCTTGGGGCTTTTTTCGCCCTAGAGCCCAGTAACTGGACCCCTTATAAGGCTAAGGTAGAGATATCATTTCAACTGTGGTCCTAGCCAGTGAGTTTGTTGTGGTCTTGAGCAAGACACATTTCCACAGCTTCTGAATCCAACGTAATGGTCAGAAATTGATGACTCTGTACACAGTAAAAAAATCATTCATGCCTAACTTTGTTTTTTACCGAAACATATTAATCCAAGTTTTTTTTATTTATTATCAAATTTGTTTTGAATGTCAGATGTAGTTGAGGTACCTCACTCCACTACGTTCCGTTGCAGACTGTAACGAACAGCCGAGCCAAGCCACAGAAAACCCCGTCGGTGGAAAAGCATGCTATTCCACCAAGGGTGGTATACACAACACTTACTCGATTCACAAAGTCTCGAGTTTGAAATTTGCATATTTCCAAGGGAGGCTATCCCGTCACATTACTTCCCCCTCCGAGAAGACTCGTCCCGAGTCTTGGCCTGGGGACTACATGGGTAAGGCAACTCCGTTCTGGCAGTTGTCATCATCCCACCGCTGCCACCAAATGTAGCGAACAGTCGAGCCAAGCCACAGAAAACCCCGTAGGTGGAAAAGCATGCTCATCCACCAAGGGTGGTTTACTGCACTATATACCCAACACTTACTCGATTCACAAAGTCTCGAGTTTGAAATTTGCATATTTCCAAGGGAGGCTATCCTGTCACACAGACCTTGATGGTTCTATTTGATCAAAACAATATCCGATTGAATAAAACAGGATTGCACATGGTTGACACGTGGTCAGTGCATCCCAACTTGACCTTGTTGACTTCACGTGCGTGCCTTGATGTCACGGTGCACGCTTTGTCACGTGAGCATGGAGAGCTTTCTGACTGGCTTGGCGTCGGGTAAAAAAATGAGAGCAAACGAGCTAGCTGAATGTGTAAATCTCACAGAAATTATGGATTTTAAGCAGGAAATCAGAGACTTTTCTTATGGAACATCACCTGGAGAGAAAATTTAATATCTCTGTGGACAGTATGCGAAGTGAGGGTGAGTGGGATTTACTTTTTCACTGAATCTCGGGTTTCAAAATTTGATGTGTAAAGTAAAACTATTTTTGACCGGTTAGTACACGCTTGGCACTGAGGCTGTACGACACATTCGGATTGCTTTTGTGTAAACATGCATGGAGATTGTAAATAACAGCTGAAGGTCTGAGTCTATGTCAGATGTAGACTCGTACACTCAGCTGATCAGTACAATCTCCATGGAGCGAAACGTCTCTTCACCATTCCGAATGTACTTTCAGCCTCGTGTCCATCCGTAAAACAAGATGGCGAAAACAAGTGGTTTTACACACCGATTGATTTACATAGAATTCCATCGTTAATAAAAAGAAATGCTCACCGACACTTCGCTATTTGATGAAACACATATTTAAATTTCTATCAATAAAATTTTCTCCTCAAAATTCTGCGTTTTCTCTTTCTAACAGATTCATTTTTCAGCTGTTTGTCATCGTGTTCACTCGTGTGGGGCCGTTTCCGGAACGAGCCGAACACATATGCCGACGTTTACGGAAACTGACGTCGAACATTAATTTATTCCAGTTGAAAGGTCAGGATTTGGCCCTGTCCAATGATATGCACGTATTTCTACAAGTGACGTCAGGTCGGCCATTTTGAATGCGGCGCGCGGCGTTTGACGTCAGCAACACGCGCTGCATTATACTAATTGGTCAATTAAATATTAATTGACAATTAACTTTCCTTATATGGAAATGGTCGGAAGTCAATTCTCGGCGTAAACATACGAACATATACGGACGATTTAGTGCACTGAAAGAATGACAACCAGAAGTTTTTAAACGAGAATAAAACTGCTAAAAACGGACAAAATATGTTGGATTTTTTTCTAAAAGCAAATTAAACATGTTAGTAATGCATTGGTGAAGTGTATTCTTCTTGATTTATCTTGAAAAAGTTGCAATTATGGACACTTCGTTTCACCATTGAAAAGCCAACTGGGATCGCAACGAAGGGATATGGAACATATATGTGTAATATAGCGGAGTGAGATCTCGCAACTATGTAGATGAAGCATGTGCAACCATCTGGCACATAATTTAATGGCATTTTTACCATTTATTCCGTTTTGTTGAGAAGAATCACCACTGCCTGTACAATCTGATGACATCTTTAAATGTTTCTTTTGAAGTCTGGACTGAAACCATACACGTATAAACTCTAAATTTTGATAAAATTTGTAGGTCTTTCGACTTTCTTTCGCTAAAAATCACACATTTGCTGCGGTCCTGAAATATGGATTAGACTTATTCATGACACGAATTATGTGAATATAGAGGTGAATATAGAGGTAAGACGAATTACCGAAATGCGAATGACAAATCATAATTTATTTCAAATTTATCATTATTTATTATATATTATTATTATTATTATTATTATTATTATTATTATTATTATTATTATCAGCAGCAGCAGCAGCAATGTATAAATATTTAAAAAATACTCAAATTCCGATTATGTGATTAAATGGGTAACTGGTCAACTCGTACCCGAGTAAAATCGTACCCAAGTCAACTCGTACCCATTTTGGTCAGCTCGTACCCGAGTCAACTCAAATAACAATATAAGCATTAACAGTCTAGATATAAACTTCATAAACATGTAATTCCACCGTCTAGCTAACGTGTGCCTGAACAGCCTGGTTTGTATCGAACCTGATCGGAAACTCAAATTGTTGGTTTGAGAAATTAAGAGAGCATTAATACGCTAGAAAACATTTCACATAATTTGCGCAGTCTTATCACAAAACTAATGAGTGCACAATCGTACGATTGCTTACGATTCAGTGGAACTGGCACTTTAAGAATTCAATGTTATCCATCATGTTAACACTTATATTCCATATACCTATTAAATGATTTCTGATTTAACACTTAATTCATAGCCCTAGCACATAACACTGTTAATCAGTTATTTAAACACTTTCAATTGTCCTTACTCTCTCAACGATTCACTGAAGCATGGACAAGAATTGTAATTGGAATTTTATTTCTTTCTTTCTTTCTTTTTTGTTTGTTTCTTTCTTTTTTTCAATCTTTATTAAAGTAAAATAATGTAAAAGATAATAGGTGCAGCTGATCTGCTTCAGTAGTCCCGTTGCTGAAACCTCCCCTCTTGCGTATCTCTTCCACAGGCTGAAGATCTGGCTCTGTGTTGTTCTATACTGGTGACGCTGGTACCTGGATAACTGTAACTCCGTTACAAGACTCACGTTGCGTAGTGCCACCTGCCCTTCGTCGGCGAGGAGTCTGACCAATGATTGTAGAATGGGGGAGCGGCCCCGGCTCTGCCGTTCCTGAAAAAAATATCAATAATTTCGTTATTTTGCTACATATGTCATGTTACCAAATTTACATATGGTTACTATTGTAGTTGAATGCAGTACCATAACGCTCATTTATATGCAATAATATAACAACATATACAACATAATGGGATTATATTTTACATCGTTTGAGATGAGTTGATTTAATTAACAAAAACCTAATGGGATTATCTTTTACATTATTTTACTTTGATAAAGATTGAAAGAAAGAAAGAAACAAACAAAAAAGAAAGAAAGAAAGAAATAAAATTCCAATTACAATTCTTGTCCATGCTCATGCAATATACAGAAATAAATAAATAAACAGAAATAAATAAATAAATAAATAAATAAATAAATAAATAAATAAATAAGTAAATAAATAAATAAATAAATAAATAAATATTTTTTTTCCAATTACGAAAACTTGTCCATGCCCATACAATATACAGGAATGTTTTTAGAAGAAAAATAAAATCATGGAAAAATTTGGAAATGACTGTAATTTGCTAACAGGGACGTAGTGTTCCATTAAACACAATTTGATTGTTCGCAAACATCACGTATATATCAATGAGAAACCAGAAATTATAGTTTTAAGGATATTTCAAACTAAATTAAGAAAAATGGAATAAAATAACCGCTTACTTGTCCCACAAACCCGATGTTGCCACCGATCACACACATCGCAGGTAACTCCGTGCTGGCGTTTCCCCACACCCTTACCACATGCGATACATAAATCAGACATTTTAAAAAGTGAATGACGCTAAAAAAATGAAACAACTTATATACCTAGTAGTCGGCAACTAAAAGAGAAAACTCCACAAAAGATAATTACCTTTAAAATTCCTGCATGTCATTAAACTTTGCTCCCAAAGAAAAAGACCGCCGCTCACCGACAATTAAACGAATTAATTAATCTTTGATTAAAGTATCTATTTTTCACACCAAAACTAATCGCGTGCGAGTGCAAATCATTATTTGTATCTGTTTCGGCATAACTTTAAAACATCTATCTATCTATCTATCTATCTATCTATCTATCTATCTATCTATCTATTACACCAGGTACGAGTTGACCAAACTGGGTACGAGTTGACCAAAATGGGTACGAGTTGACCAAACTAGGTACGAGTTGACTTGAGCCGTACGAGTTGACCAAAAAGTAGGTACGAGTTGACCAAAATGGGTACGAGTTGACTTGGGTACGAGTTGACTCGGGTACGAGTTGACTAGAAAGCATTAAATGCGTCCCATATTGCCTCCCTTTGAACGTTTTACTACTTCCAAAGGTTCACATTAGGTATTGTATCTTTAACACTCCGAGTTAGTAAAGCCAAAACTGGCGACCTACCCTACACGGCGTTGAGACAGATTTGACTTTATTTTCATGTAACACTATATCTCAGGCATATGGAGCCACCATCAACTTTTTGATTTGAGCCGGCGAACATTGCGTTATCTGCCCTTGTTTGTAGTGACCTGACTGCAAAATTTTACTGAAATTTAATACCACCTTTTGCATGGAAATGCTAGGTTAAGACTGTGTAACCTTTATTTCCGCAGGTGGTACAGCATAATAGAGCGGGCTAAGTATGTAACTGAAGAAAAGTAAATGATGATGACCAAATACCTTAAGTGAAATGGTAAAAAATGGCCCTGGGCGTCTGCTTATACAAAATAATCGTATCACGCACGACTAAAGCAGAGAACTGTTAATGTGAAAACCTAACATGAAAGAGAAGGATTGGCCTGCAAAGATTGCCCTCTTCTACATTCATACATCTGTATCTCTGTATCCTATATGACCTTAGATGCGCGTCCTTAATGTACCGCTGAAAAATGGTGTGGTTATTTGTGTGGTTATAAATACAAAAATAAACTATCGATCAAATAGACAACCAATCACTGGAGATTATCTGTAAAAGCATAATATGTCATTCTGCATTCAAATGTAACTTTTTGGTCTTATTTGCAATGCCAAACAATGTGTAGAAAAATCGCCATTTTGACTCCAAAGCGGCGAAAAGTTGTGAAAAACAGCCGATTCATTTGGACGATTTAACGCTTTCAAAAATACCCAAACCGTATCGAAGGGAAATCAAACGATTTGTAAGACATTGTTCTTTCATATTTTGTTGATTAAAGATTACCTAGCATTTTAATAATAACGCGTTTTAGTCAAAAGTACCGACTATTTTACGCTTGGTCGCCATTTTGAAACCTCGAACAAGGAATTCAGTGTTTTATCAACGTTTAATAAACAATTAAAATCCATTTAAAACACTACAAACATCAAAATCTGGTCCGTAAATGAATAATAAAATGTTTACAGTCTTTATAGAACTAAAATATTATCTCATCGGATGTATGAAATTGCCAATGAATGTCGATATTTATAGCATTGGTTTTGTCTTCAAAACAATATGGCGGATCGAAGACGGCGCCACAGGTACACGCGCGACAAACCTAAAGTGGCCGCAAGGTGGACTTTCTAATCTCTTCATCTTTATCTCAGGGTTGATGAAAGTCTCAAATCTATACAAATACCGGGTGGAACCTTGAGATTAAAAGAATCTATGATGGTGTTGAGGCCGAGACTAGGAAATCTCAGGCAAGTTTTCAGATTATTCAAGTCTCATCCGAGGCTCTGCCGAGGATGAGACTCGGATAATCTGAAAACGAGCCTGAGATTTCCTTGTTGAGGCTCCAACATCATCATTGATTATTTTTAAAACATTTTGACTCTGAATAGGCTTTTCAGGCAGCCATTTTGTTTGGACATAAAACAATATGCAAATTAACCAGTGAAACAAATAAAATAATTTTGTAATTGCACTCACCTTACAAAAATATCAAATCATCATTTTGTTTTATTCACAAAATTCCCGGCAAAATCAAATTTTTAGATTTTTATGAGAGCAGCAGACTACAATTACTCTTGATATCTTCCTGAAATTAACACCTGCTAGGCTATTTTTGTATCTGACAGTTGACACCTAGCTCATCACTTCCTTATATGGAAGTAAGCATGAGGTGTACATTTCTATTAGCTAAATACAGAAATGATTGACATTTTGAGACAGCTAAAATTGTACTAGTACTGAGACAGAAATATCTCAGACAGGTACACAAAGGGATATGCTTGTCTGGTGGGTGAGAAATCATGGGCCATAGTTGTTGTTGTTGTTGTTTCTTAGAGTTCCCCCGCTTGTTTATTCGGGGCACACGTCTTTTGACGTTACTTGGCAAGTTAAGAGCTCAATTAAATTATTTCAGTGTTTCAATGTACGCGACTGGTGACTTGTTATTTACAGTGCTATATACACAGTACTGTCTCTTGACAAATTATCCAATGTTCTTCAGAGCAGCGAACCGTCGATTGTGAATATTAAACACAAACTCCCTCGTACAGATTTCTAGCGACCCCAACTGAATTTCATCGATGTCCTTCAGGCTGGGAAGTGCAGATGCATCTAGGGTGAGTTGTGTCAAGAATTCTGGGTCTTGTAGTTGATGTTTCACTAAATCTCCTAGTCCATCGATTGCTAGTAACTTTCTGATATAAGGCTCTCTGATAGAGTCATATATGGGACACTTTCCTATGAAATGTTCTCTAGTTTCAGGTTCTTTAGAGCACAGTTTACAAGTAGGATTCACAGAATACTGATTAAAAGCAGCCCTGTTTGCTTGCAATATATATGTGCCAGTTAGCAGTTTACACTTTAATTGTGCCCTTTTACTGTCATGTATGATATTTCTAACTGTTGACCAAATATGATGGCAACTGCCAACTTTAAGAACATTTGGATTGACATGTTTGGTTGAAGATTTGCTGGTAATATCTGCTTGCCACAAAGATTCTACCTTCCCATGGATTTTGTGGTTTAGCATACCTTTCCATTCCTCCTTAGTTGGGGGGTTATTTAAAAGGGAGAAAATTGAGGGTAGTTCATACAAATTTAAAATATCTCTTATATAATTAAAGAGGCTTTTTTGTTGTGGATCTATCATAACCAATTGCCTATGTGCAATTTCATACTCAATTGAGTTGTCATTTCTAATCATATTAACATACATGTTTAAGAGGTTTTTATGAAGAACCACTTCTATAGGAAGAATGCCAAGGAGTGCTAAGCAGGCAGAATTTGATGTATTATCTGGTAAACCTTGAATCTGCTTTAGGCATTGCCTTTGAAACTTTTCTAGGTTATCAAAGTCTTTCTTCTTAAGTAACTGAACATCCAAACCATAGAGAAGTCTAGGGATTATGAAAATTGACCAGACATGACCATTCTGGGCAGCCCTCAGACCATTACCCCCATGGAATCCCGCCCCCATTAAGGAGTAAGCTGTTTTCCTACCCAGGGTAATTTTCCCATCAATGTCCGGTTTACCCGACGTATTTCTTTGAATCCCCAAATGAACCGTTTGGTCAGTAATATCAACCCTCTCCCCATTTAGGAAAATATTCAATTCAGAATCATCCTTTCTACCGGGTTTATAGAGAAGGGTGTGACTTTTTGCAGGATGTATACAGTATCTCTCTCTTCCGGCTCCATTTTCTGCATCCCAAACCATCACTTGCATGTTTGATTTCTCTTTTGCCAATAAAGCTAGATCATCGGCTACTGTTATGTGGGGAATGCTAATGGATCCGATCTTCATACCAGAAAAAGGTACAAGTAGGCAAAGATCAGGAAAAGGCGCAATCAGAAAAAGATTCCCACTCCAAAAACCGAGGTGGGAAAAAACCAAACTAACAATCAGGTACTTATACCATGAAACATATCGTAAGCCGAATGAGCAGCTATTTTCCCAATAGGTGGCCACTCAGTTACCTTAACTTAACTAAAAATATGAAAACATACATAAGGCGCCAACAGCACAAAAAAAATTTAAACACTAAGACATAAAACAAAAAGAACCACCACAGAAGTATCGACTTGGAACGATCAGTAACACAAAGTTACTGGCGGGCTTAAACCGGTTTTACATGGCCATAACCTCACCCTCAGCTACTGCAGTGGTTCATAACATTTAGTTAGTTATTCAGTTAGTGATTTTTCTCTAGATGGAGGAGCAGTGGATAATTATATCTCTTGTAGTGACCATTTGATAGGACTCCACCCTGACGGACACCCTGATAGATATTTATAGGGTGAGAGAGACTTCCTGCCCATTTAATCCTTGATGAGCAATCAGAGTATAGGTTCCTTAGCAGCAGCCAATCGTCTCCATGTATTCCATCCAGGTAGAGTTTCCGTAGCAGTGAATTCTGGTCAACAACATCAAATGCTTTCTGTGTGTCAAGGGTTGTCAAGAGGAGGTCATGTTTACTGTTCGCAGCTTCCAAGATACACTCTGATAGAATGAATGCGGCATTCAGCGAAGAGCAGCCAGGAGTAAATCCTCTTTGTATTCTAGATTGGGTCGGCTCAAGGATAAGGCTTTGCCTAGAGTTGACTATATGCTCAAGGATCTTTAATAGGACTGGCGTAACTGTAATTCCCCTATAATTTCCTGGATCCGATGGGTCTCCCTTTTTAAAGACTGGATGGAGTATTCCTTCTTTAAGTACAATTGAGACTGTTTTCGTACAGATCATATAATTGAGGAAACAGGCAAGGAATTCAGCAAGCTCAATACCAGCCATCTTGAAATGTTCACTTGTAAGTCCCATAATGTCAACAGCTTTGGTGTTGTTCAGGCGCTTCAATGCAGAGGTAACCTCAGCTACAGTCACTGGGCCCATGGGAGAATTTTCCTCCTGACATAGCATTTCTATGATTTCAATATCTTGATCCACCATCTCTTTATAGTCATTGTCAAAGTTGGGATTTTCTTGGGGTGTGGCTAGCTTCTGAAAATGTTTAGCCCATCCACCTCTAATTTCTTCTGGAGACTGACATATTTTATCATCCACTACCAGGGTATTTAACTGTTTGTTTGCTGCTTTCCTCTGGTTTTGTATCAGTTTGTAAAACATCTTTGAGTCATGTTGGGATTTCATAATTTCTTCAGCCTTCTCTCTTCTCCGTTTGGCAGCTTCTTGTCTCTGTTCCCTCTTTAGTGACTTTTTGGCCAGACGCATATTCTTAACTGTGTCATCATTCTGGTTGGTAGAAGAGCCAGATTTTTTCCACTCCCACCAGGCTAATCGACAATGTTTTACTGCTGCCGAGATTTTTCCAGACCATGGTCGATTCTTTATTTCCTTCACTGTAATCTCTGGCTTGAACTTGGGTATGCTGTTGAGAGCTGCTTGTCTAAGAACGACATTTAAGTGGCTCAAAGGCTGTAGAATGTCAATATGGCTGTTCAGAGCTGGGAGAAAGGTGTCAAATGGCAAGAGATGATCTCTAACAGTATTTCTGTAGACTGTCTTGTTACATTTGTCCCACTTGGGTTTACAGATAAGTTTCATTTTCTCCTTTCTCTTCACATCTGGTACTATATTCAGGGTGCCAACAACAGGTATATGATCTGAGGTATTTTGGGCAGTTTTATGTTCCACAGAGACCGTCTTCATTATATGTCTAGCTAGGTTGTTCATCAGAATGTAGTCGATCTCGGCTTTAGCATCTTTGTTTGGGTGGAAGAAAGTGTCTACGCCACGCTGCTCAGTATATAGAAGGTTGGATTTGACGAAGTCAATAAACTGGCGATCCTGGCTGTTTCCTTTTGTCTGACATAGTGAGGCATTCATATCTCCCAAGATAAAAACAGCATGGGTTCTACCATATGTGTTAATAATTTCCTCAAGTTGGTCTAAAAAGTGTTGGTAATCATCAATTGAGCCTTTAGAATTTCTACACGGCATGTATGCACAGCATATACATAAGGGAGGTGAGGACTGGACTTCGACAGCTAGGATCCTGTTTCCACCCACAGGCAGCTGCTTAACTGTGAAATTCATACTTTTGCTGTAAAGTATCGCCACTCCACCATAACCTCTTGGCTTTTTAGTAGGGGGCAGGGGATTCTCATCATCGACTGCCTTACTGTAAGAAGAGTGTGAGGAGAACATTTTTTCTATCTCTTGTAACTGGAAGTTGAGAAGCCAATGTTCTTGTATAGCCAGGATGTCACATGATTTTAAGAGCCAGTTGATGTAAACTCTGTTTGTCTCTATATTTTTTACATCAAAAGTCCCTATTTTTAAAAGCACTGGTGTTTCCATCTTTCCTTCGAGGCTTGATCTGACACTAAAAAAGGCTGTTGTTTTTTAGAGTGAGGAATTCCACCCGGTACAATCGGCTCTATGCCCTCATCTCGAACTGGTGCTCTTTTCTCTCTGGAAGTATCTATAGTCTGTGGCTGTGACGCCTCCCTTTGGGGAATTCGCCCATCTATTGTCAGATTTGGTAGAGTTTTCTTTGCATTCTTCAAGCTTGCCGAGTGAGCTATTTCCTTTTGTCTTTGGATCAGAGCAGACGGGTCAGAGGAAACACTACTCTGTACTTGTCCAGGCAGGATTTCTAAATCTCTTTCCTCAGGTTGTTGTGCCACCATGGAATCGGCTGGGGCGTTACACTGGACTGGCTGGACTGGACTTTTCTGCAATGTAGGGCTCTCTGAGGTAGTAGCTTGTCTCGGGTTAGACGGAGGTGTTCTCTCAGATCTTGAAGAATGCTGTTGGTGTCCCATGTCTGTTGAAATTCCAATATTCCCCTCCGGGCGGTTATTTGCCGTCTGATGCCTATTCAGATATGTATTTCCATAACCAGGTATGACTTGAGGTACCATTAGATGGCTATTATTCATCCGAAAGGGAGTCGCCTGTACTGGATTATATACAATATTTGTTCCCTGGATGAGACCTTGAGGGCCATAGGCAGGATTTACATTTGTATTTCCTATTACGGTTTGAGTAGGCATATGTGGGACCACCCGGAAGCAAGGATGACTAAATTGCGGATGCATATTAGGATTCAGGACTGACATAGCTTGTTGGTGTTGGGTGGGTATATGATAACCCGGTATAGTCCAATAACCCCCAGGATTAAGTCCATACCCTCCTATGTGAACATTATAGGGGTAATGAGGATGGCCACCCAGAAAGGACATGCCTGGGGACAGTTTTTGTAACATTAGGCACATTTCAATGTGCTGGATTCTTGTTTTTAGTTGTTCCATCTCTATGTTTCGAATATTTTCTCTCAGGTTTAAGACTTCTTGTTCTATAACAGACCGGGGAGGATGTGGGAAATGGTTAAGTGTGTCCTGTGTCATAGGGGCATGACCAGCATTATTTGATGGTGGGTCCGAGACCTCATTCCCCCCTAAAAGGACCTCCCTTCTTAAAATTCTATTTGAATTTTCCAATTCATTTACCTTTCTCTCTAGATTATTTATTAGAGATTTTGCAAGTTTTAATTGCTCTTCTTGTTCATTTTCTTTTAGATTTGACTTGTCTACCTTTTTTGACTGTTTATTTGACTTGGGCACACTTTTCCTAGATCCTTTTTCCCCGTTCTGAGAGGCTACAGAACCTGTGGTATCTGAGTCTTTCTTATGAACAACATGACCCGGCAACCCGTCTGAGCTTGGAGTTGAACCTACATTTGGTTTCTGCAAATTATTTTGTTTTTGTTTTTGAATTGAAGAGATGGGGAGACGACACTGGTCAGTAGATATTCTGGAATTGATGTAACTAATTTCCTGTGTTTTACCGCCATCACCGAGGACAGGTACGGGTGGATTAATTGGGGCATAATTTGGCAGATTTCCACTGTCATGAAGGGGTTGAGGGGTTTTTACAAGATTATTCACAGGTTCAGGCCTTTGTATATGAGGACTTACTTTCGGGGAATGCATAGGTGAAATGGATTTAACATGAGTTGTTATATCCAGCCGGGAAGGGTCATTTTCCTCAGTATTTCTGTCATTTGTAAGAACAGTTAGATCTTCAAGATCATGGAAGTTACAATCCAGAATCTGACAATCACGTTCAAAGTTACATGTCCTGCAGTGATAGGGGTCATCTGAATGTGTCAATCTCTCCACCTCTGCAGAAGTTAGATTTTCACACTTATAGTGTAGCCAACATTCACAGGAGTCACAAAAAATACCATCTGAAATAACTAATGCATCACAACTCAGACAGGGAACCGCATCATCTGTATCATCATTATGAATATTTGTATTTTGAGGGCTCTGAGACTGTTCTACATTAATTTCAGAAACAGCAGAAGGCTGTTGAAGTTTGACTGACTTAAATCCATCAATAAGATGGTCCCTAAAATCTTTATCTAATTTATTTACAGATTGTAGGATCTTATCAGTTATACTGGAATGCTCCTGGCTGAACCTATGGGCCTCACTGCCGTTTACCATAATTTTAGACTTTGTGTGGTACATATTTATAATATATTTCTGTTTAAGATTACCTTTTGGATAAACTTTAATTTGTGATTCCACAGTAGCGCCAGATTGATCAGAACAGTCTTTGTAAGAAATTTTAATATCAGTTTGCTCATTGCTTGTGCAAGACCGAAAATGTTCAACCAGCGCAGTCCTGTATAACTCATACATTGCTGTTGAGAAATAGAATATGTAATTATTGGCTTTCTGCTCCGAGAGCACCTTATATTCTGTATTACAGGTCTCAATCTTTTTTTGGATAGCTTTGTCCATATTTAGTGCATAGCCACGCTGACTCAGCTCACTGCTATCACATACATCCAAATTTGGGCTAATATTTTCAATCCCATTAGTCCGAACCACATCCCTATCAGGGTTATCACTCTCGGCTGAGCTGGTCAGTCTGTTCAGGTTTCTAGTGCTTCGTCTCGTAACTACACCACCCTTCATGGTTACTAGACTATTCCTGATTGAAGATAGTTCTCAGAAAATTTGAAAGGGGAATTCAGTCCAATACTAGGAGAATTAGGACTAGGAGAAATTTATCCAGTTTCTTTTATGAAAAAAATCAGATTGAGCAAGTCCAGGAATGAAACACTGAGTATTAATCAACTTGAGCAAGTCCAAGTATTAAAAAAACTATCAGATCACACTTTACACAAACATGATATTAAAATTTGACTTAAAAGATTGAACTGATAGCTAGTTTCCAGACTAAAATATTAATCAATATTTTGCAATACTTTACACATTATTAATATTGGAAATTTGATTAAAAATAAAAAAATATTCTAATGCTGATGATACATGCTAAAGGTTTTCGGAAGATTTCATAGGTTTCCCGCCCAAAGTTTGAGTGTTTCTGGTAGCTTCTATGTGATTTGTATAGAAAATATGTTGCATTCTCCATAAAATTCAACATTTGATCAATGCAACAACATGGTGGAAACCTCTTGATGTTACATACATGCAGCATAAATCTATGTCAAAAGGGGAGGGGGTCAGATTTAAAAAAAAAAATATTTTGTCAGAAAACATATTTTTTTGCAATAGATTATCAAGGAAATGCTACAATATGCTTATTGCAAC
Source organism: Rugalucina vietnamica (assembly GCA_964017185.1). Classification (NCBI taxonomy): domain Eukaryota; kingdom Metazoa; phylum Mollusca; class Bivalvia; order Lucinida; family Lucinidae; genus Rugalucina; species Rugalucina vietnamica. The sequence continues at coordinate 7,804,974 of OZ024873.1, forward strand.
CCAAAATGTTGGGTAGAAACTATTTATCCGCGAATAACAGGTACATTATCTTTATAAGATTTATAACTGTAAACAGCACTGTTCATCACTTATGCAAAAACCTGTACCTTAAATATACTATGAAAAATAAACTGAGCAACTTTTACTTTGAACAGTGACTCTATATGTTTGTAGACATTAGAGAAGTTCTTCTGACAATGGCTTGCATGTAACAAATTATGGTAGAACCAGTCTTTGTGTGATGCTGAAGTGGCATTTGATTAGAAGCCCACGGAGGCATATCTCAAGTAAAACATAAACCATTAAATATTGATATACATATTTTGCACAGTATATCTATATGCATTAAAAGTGTACACTTTGTGTATACCTGTTAAAATAGTGTAACGTGCAGCCGAGCCAAGCCACAGCAACCCCGTCGGTGGAAAAGCATGCTCATCCACCAAGGGTGGTTTACTGCGCTATATACCTAACACTTACTCTAATCACAAAGTTTCGAGTTTCTAATTTGCATATTACTACCCGCTAATATGCCGCTAATACGTTGCACCAACGTATTCTACAAGGGAGACTATCCCGTTACATTACTTCCCCCTCCGAGAAGACTCGCCCCGAGTCTTGGCCTGGGGACTACATGGGTAAGGCAACTCCGTTCTGGCAGTTGTCATCATCCCACCGCTGCCACCAAATGTAACGTACGGCCGAACCAAAGCCACAGAAACCCCGTCGGTGGAAAAGCATGCTCACCCACCAAGGGTGGTTTACTGCGCTATATACCCAACACTTACTCGTTTCACAAAGTCTCGAGTTTGAACTTTGCATATTTCCAAGGGAGGCTATCCCGTCACATTACTTCCCCCTCCGAGAAGACTCGACCCGAGTCTTGGTCTGGGGACTACATGGGTAAGGCAACCCCGGTCTGGCGGTTGTCATCATCCCACCGCTGCCACCAAATGTAACGTGCAGCCGAGCCAAGCCACAGCAACCCCGTCGGTGGAAAAGCATGCTCATCCACCAAGGGTGGTTTACTGCGCTATATACCTAACACTTACTCTAATCACAAAGTTTCGAGTTTCTAATTTGCATATTACTACCCGCTAATATGCCGCTAATACGTTGCACCAACGTATTCTACAAGGGAGACTATCCCGTTACAATAGGACAGTCAGTCTGTTCATTCAGGTAGAACATACATATACAGTATATTTCCATAGCCTTGTTGAATTACAAATAATGGACCTGAGCCCATTAATTGATTGGTTTTGGGGCTTTTTGACAGCCTTCCCCCCTTGCCCAAACATGGCATTTGGATATAATATGTCATTTACAAATTTACAGTTGTGTTTAAAATATTTTGGTTGGGCAAGGGGGGGGGGAACATGGTCTTATAAAGGTTTCCTATTTCCTATATGATGCTATATTTAATTCAAAGATTTTGTCCAATTTTTAAAGAAGTCACTGCTTGAGTTGCACAAAACATTACATGCCTAAATACAATAGAAACTAATTTTTCAACTGCAATAAACGTCAGTTCAATGCCTGGTACGTGAGATTTTGAAATTTTTTTGGGCATTTCACAATAGAAATCTTCCGAAAACCTTTATACAGGATAGTAATGACTTAATGAATTAAAAATGGGCACTTAAAAATTAAGCTTAAAAGTTTATTAAGTTCAGGGCTGTCAAACTATAGCATAGTTCAGAGAGTCCAGTTCACTCAAATACTGGGGACATTCCACTGGGGGCAGCTGTTTACAGTCTTGTAGAAGTCAGCACCATGTTGGGGTCGCATGCACTAAGTTAAAATTTGTAAATTTCACACAGGGAGTTTTAAATAGTTCTGCTTTTGATACAGGAAGGGTTCAGATATTTGGAAGGTAAGTTGAAGCTGCTCAGAAATCTATAGGGATTCAGGAAATGGAAGTTTTTCTTCACCAAACCACAAAATTCAAAATGGCGGCTCTTTGTCTCAAGCTGTTTGAGGCTTTGGATGACGCAAGTTCACAATTTTCACTCGGTTGAGCAAAAAACACAGCACTGTTTCTTCTCCCTTCACCAGTAGAATATATTTACACTACAAATGTACAAAGTCCTGTCACCAGATAACTTAAAAATTTGCGTGATAAGAAATAAAATAAAGTTTTGTGAGCTCAAACTAAAAACATGTCCTCCCTCCACCAGTGCCCGAGGTAGCTACGAAAACCTCCACCGTCTCACAATATTTGCTTATGCAGGTTAAGTTTTTGTAGATGTAATTTGTAACATAATGTCAAGGAAACAACTTCAATCTCATTTAGAGTTTGTAAACAATTTGGTAGCACACCTCCCTCCACAAGGGTTTGACAGTCAATGGACAGCCTCGGACCAGGTACGACATGACCCAGATTCGTAGCGTACGCCGCGACCGTACGTTACTGTACAAACAAGTCGGCACATAAACAACGAACAAGCATGGGAAAGAGAAACGGAGAAAAAAGACAGAAGAAAAGCGTATTTGACGACGAACCACCTGTCAAAAGAATTAAAGATGAAGTGGAATTGCCAGCAATCGTTTCATCAGACCAAACACCGTCGAAAAAGGTATAATTAGATGTTTTTCCCTATTTGTGTCGCGAAAACTTGTGACATTATCTATAATACTGACTTTATATCTGTCGATCTTCCACTAATTCTTAACCTTTAAAAAGAGGACTTAAGATTTTGCTTTTTTTGTCCCATCCAACAGCAGACAGAATGTAGTTCTGAAATTGCTCCTATCCTGGCCTTTATCTATAACAGGGAAGTGTAAGAGACTTTCTTGGATATACAGTCAGTGGACATAATTATTCGCCACCTTTGGAAAACTCAAGACTTAGGACTAGAACAGATGGTAGACTTCCCCACTAGAAAGGAAAACACTCTGAACTTGATATTCACTAGTCATCCAGGCTTCAAGATCAGATGTAAGCCATTACCACCAATTGGAATAAAAAGTGACCATGACATAGTCCTTTTCGACACTTCTCACCAGACCTACCGACCCAGACCTACATGCAGGAAAATCTTTCTGTGGAAAAGGGCGGATTTGGATGGTTTGAGAGCCTCAGTTGCCACAGCAAGTAACTCATTTCTCACGACCGGTTTTGAGGACATTGAATCCATGTGGGCAGCCTTCAAGACAGTCATCACTGAAGCCGTAGATCAGCATGTGCCTACAAAGTTCACCAGTACTCGTAGAACTCACCCATGGGTCAAGGGTATAGCTAAACAGCGAAAGGAAGGTTTCTTTGCGAAAGGAAGATTTTTGTACGAAAGGAACATTTTATCATTATCGCCATTGATATTTAACAGCTTTTAATTGTTTTTACACATATTGTAATAAAACAAAATCAAGTAAAATGTGTAAAATGTAAAAAAAAAAGTTATTTGGTGCTAAAAGCGGAACTTATAAATAAAGAAACCTCACTAAATTTAGGCGACGAAAGGAAGTTTGCCTATGAAATGAACGCTATATACCATTATCATCATCGCTGCATATCCCCCCCCCCCCCCCCCCCCACCTTTTCTTTTCTTTCATACATTCTGCAATAAAATAATAAGAAGATAAAGTAAAATACAATTTTACTATTAAGAAAATTTGGTCGAAATGGAGGACAGCAAATGAAATTTGTCACTAGCCGCACTGGCGAAAGGAAGATTTTCCGCTATGAAAGGAAGGTTCATCGCTGGCTTACGGTTTTATAAAATCAATTTAAAGTGAAGTGAACATCAAAAGTGAACTTAAAACATGCACAATTAAAGTCAATAAGTTCAAAATTTTGAAATGAAATCTTCCTTTCGTGTGAAAATCTTCCTTTCGCGAAAGGAACGTTCCTTTCGCTATATAGCTATACCGATGGGTCAACACAAGTCTTCGTAAGAATGATGAGGCATAAACAGTGAGCACATCGGAAGGCTAAAACATCAGGTAACCAAAGGGACTGGGAACGCTTCAAGAGGCTACAGGCTGAGCTACAGAGATCCAGACGGAAAGCTCACAGAAGCTATATGCAGGATGTTGTGAGTGCTGACCTCAAGGAAAACCCAAAGCGCTTTTGGTCTTTCATAAAGAGTAAAAGACAGGAAGCCACAGGTGTCTCAGAGCTGGTAAACAAAGATGGATTCCTGCAGAGCAACACAACCGCCAAGGCTGAAATTCTGAATGAACAATTCCATTCAGTGTATACCCAAGAGGACACTGGCACCATTCCCAATAAAGGCCCAAGCCCACACCCTTCAATGCATGATATCACAGTCAACCTAAATGGTGTAAAGAAACTTCTAAAGAATCTGAAACCATATAAAGCATCAGGACCAGATGGTATTCCAACATACATCCTTAGAGCAGCTGCTGAGGAATTGGCCCCAATGCTGAATGGAGGAGAGCGAATATAGTACCCCTCTTTAAAAAAGGATTGAAACACCTACCACCAAACTACAGGCCTGTATCACTAACTTCAGTGGCATGTAAAGTGCTTGAACACATCATTCACAGCAACGTCATGCGGCACTTTGATGAGAACACAATCCTGACAGTCAAACAGCATGGTTTTCGGAAAAAGCGGTCCTGCGTTACTCAACTAGTGACAACCATCCAGGGCATAGCAAGCCAACTACACTTTTTTTTGTACGTAGAGGAAGAGACCAGGTTGATGTCATTTTGCTGGACTTTGCCAATGCTTTTGACAAAGTCCCGCATCAACGACTTCTCTACAAACTCAATTATTATGGAGTTTGAGGCCATACACTGCAATGGATTGAATCATTCCTCGGCCATAGAACACAGCAGGTACTCTTGAATGGAAGTTGTTCTTCACAAGCAGATGTTATTTCCGGTGTGCCACAGGGTACAGTCTTGGGACCCCTGCTATTTTTGGCATTCATAAATGACCTGCCCCAAGCTGTCAAACACTGACCCCCGCCTCTTCGCAGATGACTGCCTCTTATACCGGCTCGTCAGAACAGATGATGATGCCCGAAAACTGCAAGAGGATCTAGATGCTCTAGAAGAATGGGAGGCGACGTGGCAGATGAAGTTTCATCCAGAGAAGTGTCAGGTCATCAGAATCAACCTCAATAAACGCTTTGAGAGACAGTCCATCTACAGACTCCACAGACATATACTGGAAGTAGTGGACAGTGGAAAATACCTTGGCGTACACCTGACCAATGACCTAACCTGGCATAAACATATAGACTCCACAGTGGCAAAGGCATCCAAGACCATACATGTGATGAGTTGAAAATGAACTTCAGGGAGATTTTTCTTTCATTTCAGGGAGGTTTTTGAAAAATGTATAGAATATATAGGAAACCATCTGCTCCATTTCAGGGAGATTTTGAATTTTGTTTGAAAAATATGTATATTTCAGAAGAATTTTCATCAATTTTATGGCTCATTTCCTGGAGTCTCCCTGATGATGAGGGAGGTATCACATGTATGTCCAAGACCCTCGGCTTCTTGAGACGTAACCTGGGCGATTGCACTATGCAAGTGAAGAGTACAGCCTACACATCTCTAGTGAGACCCACCCTGGAATATTCCTCTTCAGTGTGGGATCCGTCATCTATTCAGGACATAAAAAAGTGGAGAAGGTTCAAAAGCAAGCTGCTCGATTTGTGCATAGCAACTACCACGACAGGACTCCAGGGTGCGTCTCAAAAATGGTCTCTGATCTTGGTTGGGAACCACTACAGAAGAGGAGGCAGATTGATGGACTGATGACACTCTACAAGATACAGCGGGGATTGGTTGAAACAGACACTGGTGACATTGTACATACAAATGACAGGCGCACCAGAGGTCAGCAAAGACTGTACCAACCAGCTGCCACAGTGACAGTCTACAAAACCTCCTTCTTCCCAAAGACCATCAGAGAATGGAACTTGTTGCCAACCTCTATCACTGATGCTGCCACTCTAGCGGAATTGCGTGCCGGTTTGGGTACTACCCTGCCGGTCCTGCACCATAACCGCCTACTACACAGATGTTTTTAACCAGTTTTAAATTGTACAAAGATGTTTTAACCTTGGAAAGAGTAGGCTGTCTCTTTCCCTCTTTGCTGGTCAAAAGTACATTCTTAGAGAAGAATCCTGACCATGTTGTGGAAGAAGAAGAAGAAGAAGAGAGGAGGAATAAGTTTTTGTTTGTTTTCTTGTTACTCCCATCAATCAATTTCTGATTATTCTTGGGAGGTGTACATTGTACACTCCGGTGTGTTTTGCAGGATGAGCCTACATGCATGAGGATAGAACCTATGTAGGGATCTTTAACCTGCAGAGGGGATGACTGTCCCTGCACAGGGGGCCTCCAGTTAACGTCCCGATCCGAAGGACGGCGCACTTTATTGTGTCATTCCTGCAAATGACACGAAGGGAAGCAAGTTCGGACCAACAAATTTTCCTCGCCGCCGGCGGGGATCGAACCCGGGACCTCTAGCACAAGAAGCCAGTGCGCTAACCACTCGGCTACCTCGCTTACAGACTAATTGGATCAATTAGCAGTTTAGCACCAATAAGGCCACGTAGAAACTCAATGGGGACTGCGTAGAGATGTGCAAATCAATTTGATAACCTTGAACCCCATCATCGTAACCGCGCTACCTGGACAAAAGATAGAATCTTATCGCGTAGCCACTAATTTAACGAGTAAGGCACTTGTTAATTTTCTTAATTTTGTTAAAGTGGACAATTTATTAAGAATGCACATGATCATAGTGACAAGCAGGGTGTAAATCTGCATCACGCAGACTTTTTATCGCCGAAATCGGCCGACAGATAGTGACACAACAGGGTTTCAAAGTATTTGTTCATGTAAATTTAACTAAATTTAATATCAAGTTTTGGAGGCTTTCCGGTTAAGTCCGGAAAATGAAAGTAGGCTTGTATTTAAGAAGAATATGTTACGTCAACAACAGTGATAGTGCCTTCATTGCGCACAGATGCACACATGCTGAAAATTTTAATTAAATTTGAGAGTTCATCAACGATAAAACCATTTTCCATGGTGTGAAGGCGCTTTAACGATCAGATTTTTTTTTTATAACAGCAAGCCCATTTGGTTGCTTCTGAAGCGAGAAACATGCTAAAATTTACATGTAACATAAAGTATAGATTGCATGGGCAGTATAAACTTTTTGTCTTAAACATCCACTATAATACATGTGCTTTTAGCGGGAATCTCATGCTTAATACATTTTTCTCATGAAAATCATCACTACAAAACTAAGTTTGCAGTCAATAAGCGTCTTCGAGAAGGTATATTTGGTATGTTCTGTTAACATATTAATCTAAATTGTTTCGTCAGGATATTTGCTTTTCATATACTTATATTGTTTTACAGTTTAAACGTGCCACATCAACGGTTTAAAATAGTCATGTCGTGACGGCCAGTTTTCCTACCCATACTGTTCCTGAATAGGCCTCCCAGACTCGGAATACATGTACTTGTAGTTAGCATGCACATTCCACTCATATTACATTGACAAAAACTCTTTAAATTGAAGAATGACCTAAAATCATGTATTTTCATGGATAATCGTCAAGGAATACTTTCGGATCTGCCTTGATCAATACAAATGGCACCATACTGGGCGAGCTATTGCCAGTCAAACATGTTTTTTAAATATCGTAAATTTATATTTATTTATTAAGATGAATATGTAAATGATTCAAATAAAAGCGTGGCAGGTTGCTCTTTCGGCCAGATAAGGGATTTTTTATACTGGATGGCGGAAAACAATGCAATATTGCGCAATTATTGCAAGTACTTATCAATTTATGTCAAGTAGTTGATAAACTGGCGGTTACTATGATGGGGCGTTTGAAGTCGCTCTGAGCTTATTCCTTGTATATTACACTTCCCTGTCTATAATGAGTCTCTTGCTCAGGGTGCTGTACCAGATGATTGCCTTTTTTTGCCACAAGCAAATGTAGCCACGGTAATTAAGAAAGGTGAGAAATATGATGCAGCTAATTATCGACAGGACTGGTCTCGCTTACTTGCATCTGTTGCAAAACTCGAGTGCATAGGAGTTTCAAGCCATATAGCATAAATTGACCAGTGATCGATCAAAAATAGCCATGTTTGATAAATTTACGGATCAGTCATGCATTGGAGAATGCATGTGTACATATTATATCCAAACTTGAACCTTCGCTGTGTTTTACAATATGACAATAATGAATTTATGACGTCATCAAGTCACATTCTCAGTGACGTCATTTTAACACACCCACCATCATACAGCGTGATTCAGGGTCAGGTGGACCAGTGATTGATAATCATTGATTACCTTCTTTTTCTCTTCGAAACCGCGGGTAACTAGGAAAGTATGTACATTTTTAAAAAGGATTATTGTTTACCTCTAGCCATGAAACACAATTTGGAAATTTTCAGTGAGTTCAAAGAAATAAAGCAGCGAAACGAGGTGGTAAAAAAGCACCAACGCCCATAGAAACAATGGAAAACTGTTGAAAAAATAGCTTGAAAATCACAGAAATTGTCCATTAATCGCAAAGATATCCTATACAATTTCGAATCTGGATCAGATTTGTTTAGTATGCAGTACAGTTAAAAAAATAGCTGGTCAGAACGAATGCATTAATCTTGAAGAATTTATTGAGCAATCAATGCTTTTAAGCAGTACAATTAAGACCCCCTCTTTGTAAAGTGCGAGAAAATGCAAGATAGAAAAGCTTTCCAAATAAATTTAAATTAATGTTTGTAAGGTAATATAATACGCTTTAAGTTGAGACTACCATAAGATTTACTTCAGGTATCCTTTGAGAATTAATAGCCAATAACCACTAGTTGATCAATCACTGGTCCCTGATCGATCACTGGTCGCCTTACGCTATACTCCTTGATATAATAGTCAGCAACATAAACAAGCACCTGGCTATTGAGAGCATTCTTGCTGTTTGTCAACATGGGTTCCGAAGTCAAAAGTCTTGCAAAACCCAGTTAGTTCAGTTTTATCATGATATAGTTAGTAATCTGGATTGGGCTGTGAACCGTGGTCACAAGCAAACAGACATGATTGTCATGGATTTCGCTTGGGCCTTTGACAAGGTCCCACATAAAAGGTTATTATACAAACTTGACTTTTACTGGATTAGAGGATCTACACAAGTGGATCGACTTGTTGCTCTCTGAGCACTCTCAAAAAGTGGTATTAGATGGCTGCGCCTCAGACCCAGTCCCGGTTCTATCTGGCAAGGATTTCTCTTGGGACCAGTCCTGTTTCTTATCTTCATTAATGATCCTCCAGATGATATCAGGTCATCTGTTTGGCTATTTGCTGATGATTTTGTTTTGTATAGGAACATCAAATCACCATTGGATTGTCAGATTTTGCAAGATGACCTGAATAGCTATTGCTGCTTGGCCAAATGTGAAATGGATTGGCAAATGAATTTCAATGTTAGCAAATGTCATTCATTGAGGATGACCCGGCTACATCCAAGCATGCATATACCGTTCAATTACACACTGCATTGATCAGCAAACATTAGAACAGGTTCAGTCAGCTAAATACCTAGATTTAAGTATCACAGACAATCTTGATTGGGGTCAACGTATTTCGGAAATTACATGCAAGGCATCTAAGACTTTGGGTTTTCTTCGGCGCAATGTAGCACTGGCACCTAGTCATACTGAGGAAGCTGCATACAAAACATTAGTTAGACCACAGCTTGAGTATGCAGCTCCTATTTGGCATCCCTATAAGGCTGAAAATAAAATTTTGTTTGTTTGTCCTTTACCTACCTACCCACAATTTACCCCCCTACTCAAAAAATTATGTTGCCATTTCCTGAGGAAAAATATTTTTATTTTCCTATGGCTGAAATGTGTTTTTGTTTGCATGATTTGTGTTTTATTATGCCAGTAAATAGACTTATTAAAGTTGCTTTTGTTGGAAAATCTGTATGCTTTTTGTGAAATTCTATTATTTTAAATTCATAATTTGCCTATATTACATGTAATATTTTATGTTTTCTTGACTAAACTGTTGAAAGTTAAATAATATAATATTTACCCTACCTACCTACCCAAGGTTAAAATGATGGGTAGGTATAGGACAAACAAACAATTTTTTAATTCAGGCCTAATGATACTCAGACTGCTAAGGTGGAGAAGGTGCAGAGGACTGCAGCCAGGTGGACCTGCAGGAGATGGAGGTACACCAGTAGTGTTAGTGATATGCTGGATGAACTTGAGTCCATCCCTGGAGCCCCACAGGGAACGGTCCTCCTTAATCTTCTTCTACACTCTGGTACAGTGTCTTTTGATAAAGACAGATACCTGACCCGACAACCAACCTAAGGCGTAACATGGCATGTGTAGATGGACAGCCTCATTTCCCCTGAAAGGTTGCTTGCCTGATTTCACTGCTCTTGTGGGAGCTCGGGCCATTGATCTTCCACTATGTTCAGCATCCTGTTTAGGAATTGTTTTGATTTTTCATTTATTTCATATTTATTATACCCCCGGCATACAAAGTATTAGGGGGTAGATATTTTTTTTCCTATTCGGTTTGTCTGTCTGTCAGTAAACTTTATTTTTTGTTTCAAAGATTTCTCAGGAACTGCTTAACATCAGAAAAACATGTCTGTGAAATAAATACCCCCATATACCCCACTTTTATATAATAAAACTGGGCTTTTACAGGGGTATACCTCTGCGAGGCGGTTCTAACGTGTACCCACAATCTATGTTTTGAGCAAAAACAAGAAAAATAAAAGATTTTCTGCTGAAAATTTTCATTTTTTACAACTTTAAAAATCTCTGTATATTGGATGTGCATATTTTCGTAATGCCTAGAATTTTAAAATTTGGAATGTCAAGTTGTATTGTTTATTTGAGAATCAACAATCTCCGGCTTATCATTGCCTTTATTTATCAATTTTTTCTTTATATCCAAGAAGTTTTTCTGTTAAAGATTTCTCAGGAGCTACTTTACCTAAAAGTTTGAAATTAGGTAAAAAGCTTTGGTACCACAAGTTGTATTGTGTATTTGAGAATCAGCTGTCTCCAGCTGATCAGTCCCTTTGTTTATCAATTTTTTTCCACCCAATAAATTTTCCATCAAATCACTCAATCTGTATAAGAGTTAGAGACTTCAAATTTCATATGCATGTTCAGAATGACCAAGTCTGTTACTGAAAACAAGATTAAGATGCTGTGGTTTATTTTTGTCCTCTTTTTATTCTTTGTTTCTTTTCCCATCTGTCACTCTGATATGTAAAATTTTCTTTTTTCTGTCAAAGTGGTATGACCTATGACCACCGCCCGGGGTACGTGAGCCTTTTTGTTCTATTTATTCTTCTTATTATTATAATCATTATTATTTGAAAAGTGAAATAAAACACACTATAGGTTCAGAGCTGAATTGTAGGTAGGGTCGGGAAACCATAAGCACAGCTATCTTTTAGGGCTAAGGGGATATACACATTGCCATCCTAATGTGATACATATGAGCCAGGCGCAGATCAGCTTCGCAGTAACTGCGAAGCTGATCAGCGCCTTTGTTTTCGCTACACGGATAGTATTCCTCTACTTTCTAAACCCAGAATTTCCAGCCTCTATTCATCTTCTGTGCGTGTGCAGCTCGGTTTGTGTTGAAACTGGTCAGAAACCCCGAAGACCGGTTTTCTCGCGTTGCAGCTCATGTGATACATATTTTTCCAGTCCAACTGGGTGAATAAACAGAGGGTTCTAATCTTTTCTTCAAGAGGAATTTCTCACAGAGATAGACACCTAATGCTAGACCTCAAGAAGATGATGCCCCATTCTAAGTCAGGTAAGAAAATGATGCCCCTTCTAAGTTAAGAAAATGTTGCAATGATGCACATGCACAATAACAACAAAACCTAAACTGGTTTATATTGACTTACATAAATTTTGTTTCGGTTTATAGCAAAAACAAAGGAACCTACTGTTTTGCTCCATGTACATAAGCTGTGTAAAAAATGTAAATATTTGGATAGGTAGAAAAATCAAGAGTTATTTCTACTTGTTTGCATAATTTGAGCCGCCTCATGGGAAAACCAACAATCTGCATATGCGAAAACAAAGACGCTGATCAGCTTCGCGGTCATAAGCTTCGCGATGACCGCGAAGCTGATCAGCGTCTTTGTTTTCGCTACTCGGATAGTACAATTCCTCTTCTACTTAAATCCGAAATTTCAAGCTTCTAGCTCTTTCCTATGCTTGTACAGGCTGGTTTGTGTCAGACCTGTTTGGGAACCACATTGTTGGTTTTTCCACGAGGTGGCTCATTTGGGAATGCTGCTGATCCATTTTGTAATTTACATTGATTTTCAAAAATACAGTTTAAAAGTTTGCTTAAATTCTGTGCTTTAAAAACCCTTACATGATTACATAGAGATTCTCTAGCTTGCCTGTCAGAATACACATTATTTTTAGGCATAATAGCAGGGATGAGAACCTTCAGCTTTTTGGCAAATTTCAGATATTTGAGATTTCAAACTGTTGCAGATACAGTCTGATCTGTCCAGATTTGATATTTTGGAAATTGGGTATAGCCGGTTATAGCCTTTTCCCCCAAATCTGATTCTCATCCCTGTAATAGTGTCCTGTAGTCTATAGAAGGTATGATACAATACTAAAAGCTTTGTTTACAAGTAATGTTTGCAGTCTTTGTTTTATTTTAGAATCCAAGATGGATAGAAAAGATAAACTGTTTGTCGTAAATGAGGTAAGTTCAGAAAGTGTGAAGATAGATAGCTCTTTCAGTTCCCACATACAACTTACAAGTACTCCACCTGGTTGTTTGTTTAAACTCCCATTATTTAATTTCTTTTGTTACTTGATATCTTACCACTGTAGGTAGTAACTAGGTACCATACCAAACTGGGCACCATAGCTGTTTATAATAATAATAATAATAATAATGACTTTATTTAAAGAGGAGGCCCAGTTTAGGTAGGACTTCTTATTGGCAACAAAGTGGGCTCATGATTGATTCCAGTACATTTCTTTCATGAATTTTGGTCATTAAATCTACAGCCACTTTGCCTGATTCAAGAAGAGCATTTGTCAGTATGAAAGAAATGTGCATCAAGTACTGGTAACAATGTGGTTTCCGAACAGGTCTGACACAAACCGGCCTGTACAGTCACAGAAAAGAGCTAGAAGCTTGAAATTTCGGATTTAAGTAGAAGAGGAATTGTACTATCCGAGTAGCGAAAACAAAGACGCTGATCAGCTTCGCGGTTACCGCGAAGCTGATCTGCATCTTTGTTTTCGCCTTTGCAGATTGTTGGTTTTCCCACGAGGCGGCTCAAATGTAAGCAACAAAAACATTTTATTTATCCTTTCGAATATGGCCAGTCTCAACAGGGCTTCATCGTCCAAGTGCACAGAAATCTACTCGTATTCATCATTTTTGTGAAATCATATTTTTACGCAGTTGCTTGAGTTGCTACTGAGCCATGCCATAAAAAAACAAACATTTTGCATGTGCAAAAACAAAGACACTGATTAGCTTCACATCAGCGCCTTTTTCACTACACAGATTGTACAATTCCCCTTCTTTATAAATCCAAAACTGCCGGCCTCTAGCCATCTTCTGTGCTTGTTAAGCTTGGTTAGTGTCTGACCTGTTCGGAAACCACATTGTTTGTTTTCTCGTGATGAGGAAACCACATTGTTTGTTTTCTCGTGACGAGGCTCATTTGAACCGCGACGTGAGAAAACTGGTCTTCCGGGTTTCCGACCAGGCCTGACACAAACTGACCTGTGCAGTCACAGAAGAAAGCTAGACCCTTGAAATTGTGGAATTAAGGCCAACCTTAAAAAATTCTCTGTTTGCCGTCACCAACCGACCCACCAAAATTGCCCCTACCCAAAAAATTTTATTGACATTCTCAAAGAAGATTTTTTTTTTATTTGAATATCTTAAATTTCAGTCTCTGAATTACTTATTTTTTTATTATAATAATAGTCTGAATGCAATATTGTGCAGTCTTACAGTATGAAGAGTAACTGCCTATATGATTCTGAACAGAAATTTAAACCTATCCTCTGTAAAAGTCAAACAAAAATATTATCTTTCAGTTCTGTCCAAAAAAAAAAAAAAAAGCCTACCGACCGACCCAATCCTAAAACCATGGGTCGGGTGACAGCAAACAAACTATTTATTAAGGATGGCCTAAGTAGAAAGGATGTGTACTATCCCAGTAGCGAAAATAAAGGTGCTGATTAGCTTCGTGGTTACCTTTGTTTTCGCATAGGCAAAAATTCAGTTTTCTTACGGCGCGGCTCATTTGTTATATTTCTAGCTGTGTGAGATGAAGAATTGCAATAAATGTATATTCTTTGAGGCTAAGAAGAAACAAGATCTATATATGTGGTAATGTATGAACCGCGAGGCGAGAAAACCTGTCTTTGGGGTTTTGGACTAGGTCCAACTCAAACTGGCCTGTGCAGCTACAGAACATGGCTAGAAGCTTGAAATTTGGGATTTAAGAAGGAGAGGAATTGTACTATCCTTGTAGCAAAAATAAAGGCACTGATCAGCTTCGCAGTTACTGCAAAGCTGATCTGTGCCTTTGTTTTTGCATAGGCAAAAATCCGGTTTTCTCATGATGCGGCTTGTATTGTATTTGAAAATTTTATTTTTTACATGCAGAAATCTGACTTTGAAAAAACGTAAAATCACATACTAAGAAAAGGCTTTGATCAGCTGTGCCATCTTTGCTTTTTACTACCTTGTTATTGGATATAGTCTCTTTAATTTTATGTTAAAACAAAAACTAGCTGCCCAGATTAGCCAGTGTCTTACCCGGATATGTACAACGAAGATGTGAAATTGCATCCATTCCTTCTGACAGTAAAATTCCTGAAAATTCAGCATTTTAATTTAGTTTTGTTGTTGTTTCCATAGAAATCTTATGTATTACTTAGTCTTCAGAGATGCTGTTTGATTTGCCAAAATCATTGTGTGTATGAGAATACAAGAAAATTATCATGACAATCTTTTCAGGTTGTCAAATTGTCCCAGAGGTCCCTCTGCAAAATTTCTTGTTGAAAATGGTAAATATTCTTCAGTAATGTTGTAGATGTATTTGAATTAGAATCAGCAAATTTTCTTTATTCTTGGTATTCAGTATATTTAGACAATAAGAAAAAGTTTGTAGATGATTTACTGCCAGATCAGATATGCAATATGAGTATTGTTTCCTACAAAAATAAGAGGCCCTCATGGTGGAGCGGTTAAGAGCGCTGTTTCTTAATCACTCGATCATCTCACCGCTGTGTCTGGTATGGGTTGGAGCCCCGCACTAGCCACATGTGAGACAAGCCAAGTTCTGCTTGCGGGTGTGCCAGGTGGTTTTTCTTAGGGTTCTCCCATTTTCACTCCACCTACTGATTGGCCTGTCTCATTTGAGCTGAAATAATCTTGAAAGGGACATAAAACTGAATTAAAAAAAAAAACACATTCAAATGCCATGAACATTTATGCTTTCATGTATGAGCGAATTCTTAAAGAAAATTGTAAAGCATAAAGAGTACAAACAAGAAATGTTTTATCTTATGAAAGTGTATATTGATTTCAGTCCACACGATGCTGGAGCTGAAAATGACAGGGAACAGTTTAAAAAGCTCAAGACCTCTACTCTCTTTTGATAAGGTAAAAGCATAATAACTTCATGCAATTTGTTATTGAAGGGCCCTAACATTTGAGCCACCTCATGAGAAAACCAACAATCTGCATATGCGAAACCAAAGATGCAGATCACCTTCGCGGTAACTGTGAAGCTGATCAGTGTCTTCGTTTTTGCTACATGGATGGTACAATTCCTCTAGATTCTAAATCCAAAACTACGAGTCTAGCCATCTTCTGTGACTGTACAGGCCGTTTTTTAGCTCACCTGAGCCGTTAGGCTCACAAGGTGAGCTTATAGGATGGCCATGATCCGTCGTCCGTCCGTCGTCCGTCCACAATTTCAAAGATCTTCTCCTCTGAAACCGCTTGGCCAATCAAAGCCAAATTTTATATGAAGCATCTATAGTGTGTACATAAATAATCCAGGTCACATGACCAAGATGGCCGCCATGCCCATATATGGTAAAAACCCTTCAAAAATCTTCTTCTCCAGAACCAGTGGACAGATTTCAACGAAACTTGGCATGAAGCATTGATGCCTCAAGCACTATGATGTGTACATAAATCATGACCCTGTGATGACCTTGACCTGTGGACAGATTTCAACGAAACTTGGCATGAAGCATTGATGCCTCAAGCACTATGATGTGTACATAAATCATGACCCTGTGATGACCTTGACCTATTTTACGGCAAGGTCAACATGGGTCGCCAATGCATTTGAATGGGGAAAACTTTTAAAATGTCATTTAAAGTGAAAGTCTTGCAGGAAATGGGCAGTAGGACTGAATATTGATGATTCTGAAAAAAATTGGACCCCAGGGGCTCATATGCTCCCACCCCGGGGCAATATACATGTATATTACCATAATATTCAAACATCATCTTCTCTGAAACCGCTTGGCCAATCAAAGCCAAATTTTATGTGAAGCATCAATAGGAAGGGGTAATCAATGTGTATATAAATAATCCAGGTCACATGACCAAGGTGGCCGCAATGCCCATATATGGTAAAAACCCTTCAAAAATCTTCTTCTCCAGAACCGGTGGATCGATTTCAAAGAAACTTGGCATGAAGCATCGATGGCTCAAGTACTACAATGTGTATATAAATCGTGACCCTGTGATGACCTTGACCTTTTTTCTACGGCAAGGTCAACATAGGTCACCAATGCATTTGAATAGGGAAAACTTTTAAAATGTCATTTAAAGTGAAATTCTTGCAGGAAATGGGCAGTAGGACTGAATATTAATGATTCTGAAAAAAAAGGACCCCAGGGGCTCATCTGCCCCCACCCCGTGGCAATATACATGTATATTACCATAATATTCAAACATCTTCTCCTCTGAAACCGCTTGGCGAATCAAAGCCAAATTTTATGTGAAGCATCTATGGAATGTGGGAATTAATGTATATATAAATTATCTAGTTCACAGGACCAAGATGGCTGCCATGCCCATATAAGGTAAAAACCCTTCAAAAATCTTCTCCGAATCTGGTAGACCGATTTCAAAGAAACTTGGCATGAAGCACCAATGGCTGAAGTACTACAATGTGTATATAAATTATGACCCTGTGGTGACCTTGACCTATTTTAGGACAAGGTCAACATAGGTCGCCAATGCATTGGAATGGGGAAAACTTTTAAAAAGTCATTTAAAGTGAAAGTCTTGCAGGAAATGGGTAGTAGGACTAAATATTAATGATTCTGAAAAAACAAATGGACCTAAGGGCTCATATGCCCACACCTGGGGGGCAATATACATGTATATTACCATAATATTCAAACCTCTTCTCCTCTAAATCCTCTAAAACCACTTGGCCAATTGAAGCCAAATTTTATGTGAAGCATCTATAGGATGGGGGAACCAATGTATATATTAATAATCTAGGTCACATGACCAAGATGGCCGCCATGCCCATATATGGTAAAAACCCTTCAAATATCTTCTTCTCTGAAACCAATAGATTGACTTCAATGAAACTTGGCGTGAAGCATCCATGGCTATAGTACTACAATGTATATATAAATCATGACCCTGTGATGACCTTGACCAAGTTTATGGCAAGGTCAACATGGGTTGCCCATGCATTTGAATGGGAAAAACTGTTAAAATGTTATTTGAAGGGAAAAGCCAGCAAGAAATTGGCAAATGGACAGAATATTGATTATTCTGAAAAAAGAAAACGGCCCAAGGGCTTCATCTGCCCCTGCACTGGGGTTAAATACCATAATAATCAATGTTTATTGGTATATGCAGCAGACTCAGGTGAGCGTTTACAGGACCATTGGTCCTCTGGTTGTCAGACCTGATTGAAAACCAAATTGATGGTTTTTCCATGAGGCAGCTCATTTATCTTGCATGCTAAAATATAAGTTTTCAAGATGCACATAATAAATACATCACTATTACACTTAAAAGAGTTTCAAGTGGAAATACAGACTGTTGTTCAATATGTGCTTCATTATCCGAGAGTGTCCAGGGCCCAGTTGTTCAAAATTAACGATGTTGTTAGTTAGCGATTCGTTAAAATTTCAAATGGCATTAATACAAATACACTGTTATTTTTTGTTGATAAAATGTGAGAATCCTTTGCATTGCAAAGGATTCTCACACCTTTGCATTGCAAAGGATTCTCACATTTTATCAACAAAAAATAACAGTGTATTTGCTTATGTAGTCGGCATTTACTTAACGAGTTAAGGTCTTAACGATGACGTTAAGCTAACAAAGTTTTGAACAACTGGGCCCAGAACTATAGAATAGGGAGCTTTTTGAGACATCTACAAAAATGTGTCACTCCATCAAACACTTCCTGAAATTAATAAATCTACCCATTATTAGACGAATATAATTCAAACTTAATTGCTTAAATTTGTATGCAAAAACGTTCATTCAGTCAACAGTTATGACAAAACAAATTTGGGGGTTTTTGCAGTAAGGCCATCATTTTTTAATTTACTGGTTTACGAGAAATTTTTCAAAAAAATTGAGTCGGGGGGTCGAAATAAAAATAAAAATAAAACTTCCAAAATTGCAGCGTCGAAAAATAAAAAAAAATAAAAAGGTTGTCGCCAATCTTTTTTTTTTTTTTTTTTTTTTCATTTTAATTTTTTAATACAAGCGCATTGTAAAGTATGTTTTCATGTTCAAAATCATTGCACAAGATCAATAAAGGATGAATGTTATGTATCATTAGCAGGGTTTTCCCTCAGAGTTTTAAATTAGGGGAGCAGCAACTGGCATTGTTCATTGTCAAGAAATTGGGGGACATTTACTTCTGGAAACAAAAACATTTGTGAATTTTGGGGGACATCACTGTCCCCTCTGTGGACAGTTTTAGGGGTCATCTGAGGCAAAAAGGGGTCAAAATGCACATTTTTGTACTCCAGGGAAAACTCTGCATCAGCAATGCATCAGCAATGCACATGCATGTGTTTTCCCCTTAAATAAACCAAAGACAGTTATGGTTAAAGTTGAATGGGTTAAAATAATGTTCTTTTTTGTTTTTTTCTCCCTCTCATTTCTCCTACCTTTGAGTCACAAAAGAGTGTCTCAGTTAATCGGGAAGGTAACACTCAGCAAGACCTATGAAACTGTTTGTTTGGCATTGCCAGATGGGTCCTTTGGTCGCGTTTTCCATTGTCTTTTTGTGAAAAGCTTAAACTTGTCATTCAGTTCATTGCTTTTAAGCTTAAAATCAAGAAAGAAGAGTGGTTGTCATGTCCAAGATCGATGCTTGTTCGCTAGTTGCGAGATCTCACTCCGCTATATTACACGTTATATGTTCCATATCTCTTCGTTGCGATCCCAGTTGGTTGTTCAATGGTGAAACGTAGTGTCAATAATTGCAACCTTTTCAAGATAAATCAAGAAGAATACACTTCACCGATGCGTTACTAACATCTTTATTGTGCTTTAAAAAAAAATCCAACCCATTTTTTCCGTTTTCAGCGGTTTTATTCTCGTTTAAAAACTTCTGGCTGTCATCCTTTCAGTGCACTAAATCGTCCGTATATGTTCGTAGGTTTACGCCGAAAATTGACTTACGATCATTTCCTTATATAAAAAGTTAATTGTTCAATTAATATTTAATTGATCAATTAGTATAATGTGGCACATGTGCAACGTCACGATGACGTCAAACGCCGCGCGCCGAAATCAAAATGGCTGACCTGATTGACGTCATTTGTAGAAATACATGCATATCATTTGACAAGGCCAAATCTTGACCTTTCAGCTGGAATAAATTATTGTTCGACGTCAGTTTCCGTAACGTCGGCATATGTGTTCGGCTCGTTCCGGAAACGGCCCCACACGAGTGAAAACGATTGACAAACAGCTGAAAAGTGAATAGATCTGTTAAAAAAGAAGATGCAGAATTTTGTGGAGAAAACTTGATTGTAGATCTGTTAAAAAAGAAGATGCAGAATTTTGTGGAGAAAACTTGATTGTTAGAAAGTTAAATGTGTGTTTCATCCAATGGCCAAGTGTCGGTCAGCATTTCTTTGTATTAACGGTGGAATTCTAGGTGAAATAATCGATGTGTAAAAACGGCTTATTCTCACCATCTAGATTTACGGATGGACGCGAGGCTGAAAGTACATTCGGAATGGTGAAGAGACGTTTCGCTCCATGGAGATTGTACTCATCAGCTGAGTGTGCGAGTCTACTTGTTCGCATGAATATCAACCATTGTTGGAAAGGCTTTCCATGATCAATAGAAAAAAGTCTCCTTGCATCCAGAAAAAAAGAAAACGAAAATCTATGCACTTGAATTGGCAATGCTTTGACATTTTGACTTGTACCTACTCTTTCTATATCACTTTTGTGATGACTGGGTACCAGCTAACATCGTTTTTGATTGGTTGACTAAATAGCCTAGTCTGGTTCACAGTATTTTACATCGATCTATTGCAGATATTTTCTGCCATTGAAAACCAGTCAAGATATAAAAACCAAATGGACAGAAATGAACGGAAACAGTTTCGGGACATTTCGATCCAAAAATGGGTCCGATTTTATTTCGTTCGCGGTTAAATTGTTTTACAACGGCGGAAAAATAAAAAATAAAATATCAGTTCAGGTGTTTTATTTTTATTTGGATTTTGCAAAAAATGCAGTCGGCGGGTTTGTAAACCAGTAAATTAAAAAAGGATGGCCTAAGTCTATGTATGCAAAAACGTTCATTCAGTCAACAGTTATGACAAAACAAATTTGGAGGTTTTTGCAGTAAGTCTATGTATGCAAAAACGTTCATTCAGTCAACAGTTATGACAAAACAAATTTGGAGGTTTTTGCAGTAAGTCTATGGAAAAATTTCAGGTGGGGCTTAACTGATTTTGACCAGTTTAGATAATTCAGAGTTGTAATATTCAAGACAAGAATGCTGGTTTCTATCCTGATTCAAAGTTCTAAAACAAGTTTTCATGCAACAAAGTTTGTGTTTGAAAAATATTTTGCTGCATAGAGTTATTTTTGTTCTATTTACTATTCAGGCTTTTGACAAAGAACCTCACTGGAGCTTGTTGAAAGAACTATTTATACAGGTAAAACTTTTGAGGCACCTCATGGGAAAACCAACAATGTGGGTTTCGAACAGGTCTGACACAAACCAGACTGTACAGCTACAGAAGCAGGCTAGAAGCTTGAAATTTTGGAGTTAAGTAAAGGAGGAATTGTACTATCGGAGTAGCGAAAACAAAGGCGCTGATCAGCTTCGCGGTTACCGCAAAGCTGATCTGCGCCTTTGTTTTCGCCTATGCAGATTGTTGGTTTTCCCATGGGGCGGCTCATTTTATGAGTGAAGTAAGTTTTAGTTTGCCCATTTGTGATGAATAGACTTGTCCATTTTCATCATGTAGTTGATGCACTATCATTTTAGGAGCATAAGTAATTTTCAATTTCTGTTTTTAATTTCTGTTTCATTTTTGAGGAAAGAGAATAGCCCCAGATTATATAGCCAATCATGCTCAGATATGAATATTAAAGTTGCTGCACATACAGTAACTGGTGACCCCATATGGCCAACTACATGTATACATGACATTGTAATGAAGAAAAGTCAGGCTCCATTGTTCTTACTAATTGAGCTGTGTCATGAGAAAACCAGATTTTAGCATATGCAGCATAGCAGCGCCTTTGTTTTCACTACACAGATATTACAATTCATCTTTAATCCCAAATTTCGAGCTTCTAACCTTCTTCTGTGGATATACAGTCTTGTTTGTGTTAGACCTGGTTAGAAAACCCCAAGGACTGATTTTCTCATGCCATGGCTCAATTTATTTGAATGTCTTATTTTCCAGATATTTAGTACTCCCAATCACCATCCTAAAAGTCAGCCATTTCTAGACCATGTGTTCACGTTTTCTATAGCGGACAACAGAATTTGGTTCAGAAACTATCAGATTGTGGAGGAGGATGGGTCGTTAGCAGAAATAGGTAAGGAGTTTTGGAAGTATTTGAATGCAAATTTAATGGCCCTTTGTTCAAAATATATTCTGTGTTATCGAGTGATGCTCCATTTAAATTGAAAATGTAACTACTGTATTACAGATATTGAGATATACTGTAATTTTTGAAGTATACTGTACAAGATCTACTGTATTTACATTGCGAAAATTATGAAGTAAACTTCTTGATAAAAATATGTCATGATGAATGTACAAGATAGACATTGTAGAATGACGATATGGCATTTTTAGGCGGAGCGACCATTATATACAATTTTGCAAATTTATCTTGTTAAATGGATAACAAATAAGATGCTTTATCATATGAGCTGCCTCATGAGAAAACCAACAATTTGCATATGCGAAAAAGACGCAGATCAGCGCGGTAACCGCGAAGCTGATCAGCGCCTTTGTTTTCGCGACACGGATAGTACACTTCCTCTTCTTCTTAGTCCAAAATTTCCAGTCTCTAGCTATCTGCTGTGCTTGTACAGCCTGGTTTGTGTCAAACCTGTTCGGAAACCACATTGTTGGTTTTCCCACGAGGCGGCTCATATGACTGCTGCTATTCAGGGGTCAAAGTCATGCCTTGAGTAGGATATGACCTCACATTACCATTTGCTGGAGTTTGTAACAAGATGTTTTCAGTGGAAGTATCATGTCCAATTTGAAGGTGATAAAAGCTTTAATCTGTGGTCAATTTCATGTGAAATTTATTATTAATCTTGCAGAAGGCTTGTTAAAATAAATTTCATATGAAATGACCACTTGTGTGAGATCCCCTATTTATTTGTAGGACCAAGATTTGTGTTGAACCCAATCAGAATCTTTGACGGTAGTTTTGGTGGAAGTACATTGTACATGAATCCTCATTATATCTCACCCAATGAGGTAAGGTTTTGGTGGAGCTACACTGTACATGAATCCTCATTATATCTCACCCAATGAGGTAAGGTTTTGGTGGAGCTACATTGTACATGAATCCTCATTATATCTCACCCAATGAGGTTAGGTTTTGGTGGAGCTACATTGTACATGAAACCTCATTATATCTCACCCAATGAGGTAAGGTTTTGGTGGAGCTACATTGTACATGAATCCTCATTATATCTCACCCAATGAGGTAAGGTTTTGGTGGAGCTACATTGTACATGAATCCTCATTATATCTCACCCAATGAGGTAAGGTTTTCGTGGAGCTACATTGTACATGAATCCTCATTATATCTCACCCAATGAGGTAAGGTTTTCGTGGAGCTACATTGTACATGAATCCTCATTATATCTCACCCAATGAGGTTATACTGCGTTTACACTATGTTCCCAGCGGTCATGGCGGCCACGTTTCAGACAACCGTGATCAAAACGGGATAACCGTGAGGCAACGCAGGGGAACTGGATAGGCAAACGTAGCACGCCGGGATAACCGTGGACACCGTGACAAATTTTTTGAAAGTTTAAAAATCTGCCACGGCAGTCACGGCGGAAATGAGAAACGTAATGAGCCGTGATAAAACGGGCTGAACGTAACACACCGTGACAGAACGTAACAGTACGTAGCGAAACTTTGAGGCGGTCGGTAGTGCAACGGGAAGCTAGTGAATAGCCCGGCAAGCTACGGTTCTTCCACGTTCTGTTGCGTTTGATCACGGTCGTCTCACGTCTCGTCCCGTTTCCTACAGAATACTCAACACGTTTTGTTGCGCTAAGTTACGATGCGTTACGGTCTTTGACGGTGTTCACCCCGTTCTACTACGTATGTCACGTTATGTTACGGTTATCACGGCGCGTGAAGTTTATAGATATAAAATGGCATATCATGGGGACAAGTTCCTTCATAATGGAGCAGTCACTATAGTGAACAATACAGACCATACGCTGCACTATGCAATTGAAGAAGAATTACAATCCCGAACTTATATCTTATCTTATCTTGTTATTATTTCAAAGGACTAATTCGTATACAAAAAGAAAAAAAAAAGTGCTTTATATTGTATGGTGTCTACGTTTCGTCTGTAGCTGACCTTGACAGACCTAAAAAACGTGTTACGCCTTGGTCAAAACGCAACTGACCGCAACAGAACGTAACATGCCGTAATAGAACATGCTAATAATCGTGATAGATCGTGGATAACCGTAACGTACCTTAGTGCCTCCGTGACACACCGGCTTATCACTACCACGGCTTGTTACAGATATTAGGGCTAAGTATCACCCACTAAAACCGCATTGCGATATATCGCGGTACGGGAAATGCATATCGCAATGCGTATTGAATATATCGTACAAACAGGAAAGTCAATTTTCAATTTCTTATCGAAGCCGAAATTTGTTGCACTAGAATGGGAATCAATTTTACAACATTTGTAGTACATCTATGACTGATATTATTGTAAACAACATGCAAAATTTTTATGCGACGTCAGGTTGTTTTAAAGTGCCGAAATAGATGTATGTTCCAAAATTAACCACATGATTGACAGCTCAACAGGGGAGGCAAATACGCACATGTATTGGACTGGTTTCACGCTAAGTACCTGTAAAAATTCGATAGCAGGACCGATTGTAAATACACAGTCTGTGGTTGTACTCGTTTGGATTATTTTGGGTGTTAGTATAAAACCCGGACTGTGTTACGATATACCGGAATCCTTGTATGGGCGTACCGGCATACCGTACCGCGAGCACCGTACCGCAGTATACCGATATATCGGTATATCGTTACACCCCTAACAGATATCGTAATAGAACGTAAGATAACGTAACAACACGTGATACATTGTGAATATCAGAGAATATATATTACCAAAACTCCACAGCACGCTACGTTTCTAGCAAACGGGGCTGCCGGGGCCGCCGGGAACATAGTGTAAATGCAGTATAAGGTTTTGGTGGAGCTACATTGTACATGAATCCTCATTATATCTCACCCAATGAGGTAAGGTTTTCGTGGAGCTACATTGTACATGAATCCTCATTATATCTCACCCAATGAGGTAAGGTTTTGGTGGAGCTACATTGTACATGAATCCTCATTATATCTCACCCAATGAGGTAAGGTTTTGGTGGAGCTACATTGTACATGAATCCTCATTATATCTCACCCAATGAGGTAAGGTTTTGGTGGAGCTACATTGTACATGAATCCTCATTATATCTCACCCAATGAGGTAAGGTTTTGGTGGAGCTACATTGTACATGAATCCTCATTATATCTCACCCAATGAGGTAAGGTTTTGGTGGAGCTACATTGTACATGAATCCTCATTATATCTCACCCAATGAGGTAAGGTTTTGGTGGAGCTACATTGTACATGAATCCTCATTATATCTCACCCAATGAGGTAAGGTTTTGGTGGAGCTACATTGTACATGAAACCTCATTATATCTCACCCAATGAGGTAAGGTTTTGGTGGAGCTACATTGTACATGAATCCTCATTATATCTCACCCAATGAGGTAAGGTTTTCGTGGAGCTACATTGTACATGAATCCTCATTGTATCTCACCCAATGAGGTAAGGTTTAGAGGTCACAGCATAATATTGTGCAAATGCCTACAACATGCCTAATATTAGGATATACAGTGTACTGTATTTTGCAATTTTTGGATGGTAAAATAATTATAAATGATTATACCTCATTGTTATATACCCAATGTATCTCTACAATAGAAACTTGTCGTGTTGTAACGGACAGCACTTTCTGCTGTTTTAGGCGTCGTAGGGCACTAATACCATTAATGCCCTGAGATGACGTCATATCAGGGCAATAATGGTGTTAATGCCCTGAGATGACACCGTAGCAGGGCAATAATGGTGTTAATGCCCTGAGATGATGTCATAGCAGGGCAATAATGGTGTTATTGCCCTAGGTGTTATTGCCCTGAGACTATGACATACACCTGTTTACATGTTATGGACACTGGCAGGTGTTCATTTCATCTAAATTTAACATGGCAGGTGAGTGTACATTTCAGACGTATATTTCATCTTAATTTAACGTGTCATTTTGCGTCTAATCACTTACCAATCAACGGCTGTGTGCTTGTCATCATGCGCGATTTCAAGACATAGCATTCACAATAAATAAATAAATAAATAAATAAATAAATAAATAAATAAATAAATAAATAAATAAAATGTACATGTATTGGAGGAAAGGTATATAACAATGACGATATAACATTCTTTTCCAAGTGCATTAACGTTTGCCAAGCCCTCGGGCAATAATGTGTTGCAGCCCTCACCGCTACGCGGTTCGGGCTGCAACACATTATTGCCCTTGGGCTTGGCAAACGTTAATGCACGGAAAAGAATGTTTTATCCTCTTATTATATCACGCCTCATTATAATATGGATTTCAATATAACATGACCATTTCATTGCTCCCAAATTGATTATTTTGCTGCATGTCTATAGTAAGTAACCTCATTATAACACAGTTCACTAATAACACGGTCTTTTTCTGTTTCTATGGACCCCAAAGATAGCATTACAATGAAGTTGGCCTGTATTATGAAGAAATATTATTTTCTTGTTTTTGTTGAGAAATGTACATGCTTATTGTAGAAAAGAAGCTATCATGAGATTGTAGTTAGAATCTGATAAGTCAATTCTTTTTCAAGATTTGCTGCTTTGCATCACAAAGTTTTTGAATTCTTTTGAGTACCAACACTTGAATGAATTCAGTTTTACTATAAAATGAGCCACCTCATGGGAAAACCAACAATTTGCATAGGCGAAAACAAAGACGCAGATCAGCTTCGCGGTAACCGCGAAGCTGATCAGCGCCTTTGTTTTCGCTACTCGGATAGTACAATTCCTCTTCTACCTAAATCCGAAATTTCAAGATTCTAGCTCTTTTCTGTGCTTGCACAGGCCGGTTTGTGTCAGACCTGTTCGGAAACCACATTGTTGGTTTTCCCACGAGGCGGCTCAAATATTACAAGAATATTTAGATTTCTCACTGAAATAGAACTGGTCGTTCATCTCTCAATAATGAGAATGACCATCATTATTTCTTAAATAAGGTTCATGTGTAAATGTTGCAAGTAGAGCAAGGCAATGTCATGGAATCTGCTGGTGGCCCATTGGTCTTTGCGTTTACTGCAAAATAGAACTATGCTACAAATGGACCATAAACCACCCAATTTTCATTACGTCACAAAAACATGTCTGTGCAATATATACCCCCTTGAACCCCGCTTTTATATAACAAAACTGGGGTATGCAGGGGTTTACCTATTTTTCTTATTTTTGCTCCAAAACATAGATTGTGGGTACTCGTTAGTACCCACAATCTATGTTTTGAGCAAAAATAAGAAAAATATCAAACATTTTCAGCTGAAAATTTTCAATTTTTAAAGCTCAAAAAATCTCTGTATATTGCATGGGCATGTTTTCGTAATGGCTTTGCGTTCTCTGCGAAATAGAACTATGCTACAAATAGACCATAAACCACCCAATTTTCCTTATTTTTCAGCATCGGCGGCTGATGAGAAAGCAAGTAGCATCTAAGTACATTGAGAGAGTACAGGCTAAGAAAGCGTTTGACGAGAGAAAGCCCGAGAAAACATACCCCACAGACATTACTGATGATGTGTTCTCTACGCATAGAACTGATGAAGATGCTCAAAATGGATGATCTCATAGTGTTGAAGTGTTGTTTTATGGATATTAAATGTAAAAAATGGTGGTTCTTGTGTTGTAAATCTGTTCCGATATCTGTATAGTCATTGCAAAGCATTGTACTGTTTTCCAGACTTTAAAACTTTTTCATGCTTAACTCAGCAACCCCGGGGCCGAGTGGTTAAGAGTGATGATACTTCATTACCACACTTAACCGTTCGATCATCTCATCGCGGTGTCTGGTGTGGGTTCATGCCCTACACAGGGCACATGTGAGACAAGCCAAGTTCTGCTTGTTGGTGTGCCAGATGGTTTTTCTCGGGGTTCTCCCATTTTTGCCCCACCTACTGATTGATCCATCTCATATGAGCGGAGATAATCTTGAAAGGGATATTGATCCATCTCATATGAGCGGAGATAATCTTGAAAGGGATATTGAACTGAAACCAAAAAGGAAAAATCAACTCTGACAGCTAAGCAGGAAATTTCAATTTCTTCTCGTTCCTGAAATAACCACAATAAAAATTCAGGTTTTGATCTTCAAAGACAACAATTTATCCTGCTCAGTGCTGATAAATGTTAAATTGTATACAATTATTGGCATTTTAACATTTATTATATGGCAAGTGATGAAATATAGAGAAATATGTATTAAATATAACCAATATTTGAAAAAGTTATATTTTCACATGTGAAAATATAAAAAAGTTATATTTTCACATGTGAAAATATAAGATTTGGGAATACGCAAATTACGATTCCACCGTTTCATTTCTAATTTATACATAACTTATTTTTATAATCTATGCTATTGTTGACGCAATGAACGTTCACACACAATAGCGACGTAATGACGTGACGTAATGACGTCATTTAAGATTCTGACGTCATATGCTTTAGCGCGCAACGTGACAATGACTACATGCAATATAATAAAAAGAAAATTCAAGTTTTTGTCGTGAATATGACTTTTATTTCATCTCGTGAAGTGAAAAATTATATATTTCATTCGCACTCATGAAATATAAAATTTTTTCACTTCACTCAATGAAATAAAAGTCATATTCACTCCAAAAATTTGAATATCCTCTATTTATTATATGGCAAGTGATGAAATATCGAGGAATATGTATTAAATATAACCAATATTTGGGAATACGCAAATTACGATTCCACCGTTTCATTTCTAATTTATACATAACTAAATTTTATAATCTATGCTATTGTTGACGCAATGAACGTTCACACACAATAGCGATGTAATGACGTGACGTAGTGATGTCATTTAAGATTTTGACGTCATATGCTTTAGCGCGCAACGTTACAATGACTACATGCAATATAATAAAAAGAAAATTCAAGTCTTTGTCGTGAATATGACTTTTATTTCATCTCGTGAAGTGAAAAATGATATATTTCATTCGTGCCTTCGGCACTCATGAAATATAAAAAAATTTCACTTCACTCAATGAAATAAAACTCATAATTCACTCCAAAAACTTGAATATCCTCTATTTATGTGCAGGATATATTTCATGCTCAGACTTATTTGGTGTTTGCTGGTAAATGCAGCCGGTTGTGTTTCAGTTTGTATGTTGGAGTTTACATGTTCACTTCACAAGTTGTCAGTTTATGGTGGAAAGATGTCAGTGTATGGTAGTTTACTGAGTACTGGTTAATTGCTGAAAAGTTTTATGATGATTGACCGTCTGAACTGGACCTTAAATTCTATTTAATTGAAAGTCCTCTGGAGTGTAAAAAGCATTTGGTCATGCTTGACTGCTTTTGTATGACAGTATTGAGAGAGGACAGTGCATCAAACTTGAAAAATGGAGAAAGTTGAAGTGAGAGCGGTGATAAAATATCTTTGTAAGAAAGGAATGACTCCAAGGAAAACGAAGACTTCATGAAAACACTTGGGAATTAGTGTCTCCTTATAACACCGTGAAAAAATGGGCTGCAGAATTTAAGCGGGGGAGAGAGAGCATTGAGGATGATGAAAGGTCAATCCTCCCCAAAGATGCCACCACTGATGAAAATGTAGAGATCGTGCACAACCTGGTTATGTGTGACAGGAGGCAAGACTTGCGAAGTACAGCTGGCGAAGCGGGCATAAGTTTTGGGGCAGTGCAAAAATTCTAACGGATATCTTGGGCATCAAGGTCTCGGCAAGATGGGTACAGAGCATGTTGACTGATGACCAAAAACGATGTCTGCTTGATATTTCTAAGTATCTCCTGTCTAGATATGAAGGTGATTCCGGTGATTTTATCGACCAAGTTGTAACCCAAGATGAGACATGGGTTCATGTTCATCTTTGACCCAGAGTCGAAAATGCAAAGCATGCGATGGAAGCACCTTGGCACACCCCTCCCAAGAAGTTTTAAGAGAGTTTCTTCGGCAGGGAAGGTGATGGACTCAGTCTTTTGGGATAGTCAGGGAGTAATCATGATTGATTATTTTCAACAAGGTTGCACGATAAACGGTGCATATTATGCAGCAGAATTGAGGCGCTTGCGCCAGGAAATTGCGAGAGGAAAATTGACTCGAAGTGTTCTGCTCTTGCAGGACAATGCGCATGCTCACATGTCGCAAGTTGCCATGAATGCTGTGACCGAATGCTGATTCGAAGTCCTTCCTCATCTCCCATATTCTCCTGATATGACCCCTTCTGACTGTTCCCAAAATTGAAATCCAACCTTCGTGGAACACAGTTTGGAAGCAAAGAAGGCGTCATAGCAGCAGTGAACGAGTATTTGGAGGACCAGAAAAAGGACTTCTTTTTGGAAGGGATAAGCAAGCTCGAATAGAGATGGACTAAGTGCAATGCCTTAAAGGGGGATTATTTTGAAAAGTAATCACCAAATTTTCATTCCCAAGTAATCACAAGCACTTGAGGCTTAGAACTTTCTGATCACACCTCGTAAGGGACATGGTTCATACAGACTTTCCAAACAGATTTAAGGCCTTTTTATGGCTTTTTCAAGCAAATTTAAGGACATATTTTCAATTTTCCTGCGCAAAAAAGCACAATGGCGACGTTTTATGGTAGATGTTGCAAAAAATGACTACTTAGTATAGTACTAGCATGACTAACATGTAGGTGCCTCTCAGATTAAATTTACGGGCCTCCCATGCAATTTAATGCCTTTTTAAGACAGCCTCCAAAATTCAAGACCTTTTCAAGACTGTATGAACCTTGAGGGATTAGCACAATGACCACGCTTTTCAATACATAATGTGCTAGGTATATTACAATCCATCTTGTTAGAAAATGTTGATGGAAACACGCACATATAAAACACATTTTCTTTTATTTACAGGGCTGGCAAGAAAAAAAAAGACATCTCGACTTTGATCCATTTATTGACAATATTCACAAATGATGATGATATGACTTTGTTTACAGGGTTTGAAGTAGCTCAATGCAGATGAAAATGCACCAAATCATTATTACATTCTGTATGTTTATGAAATATATGATGACGCACGAGTTTGCAAAATGTTAAAATTTAGTATACGAGTTGTATTCAATGAATTTGAAGTTCATGACAATCATGTATGTACTAAGAAATGACCTGTTTGCACAGCAAAGAATCAGATCAGCATAGAAAACCTACATTTGAGCCGCCCCACGGGAAAACCAACAATCTGCATAGGCGAAAACAAAGGCACAGATCAGCTTTGCGGTAACCGCGAAGCTGATCAGCGCCACTGTTTTCGCTACTCGGATTGTACTATTCCTCCTCTACTTAAATCCGAAATTTCAAGCTTCTAGCTCTTTTCTGTGCTTGTACAGGTCGGTTTGTGTCAGACCTGTTCAGAAACCACAGTTGGTTTTTCCCCACGAGGTGGCTCATTTTTTATTCCCACTACCAAACTACTGGGTCCTAGCTGCACATCAGATCTGATTGCACAGCTTGGCTTATTGTTTTATTTTTGCGATTTTTTTCAACAATGACATAAAAGTACTTTGCGAAATAAATATCAGATCAAGAAAAATGATGAAGTATAGATGATTTATGTATTCAAAAAGCATACAAAACAAAATACAAAACATATATCATTCTACAACACAAATGAACACAATAAACAAATCTCCTGGCACTCAGTACTCATTTAACTATGCAGCCAGTATCTGGTGAATTAAGAATGCATATATCAGGGCCCAGTTGTTCTAAATTAATGACATCATTAGTAAACGAATCATTAGTAAACGATTCGTTAGAATTTCAAACATGAATATTACAAATACACTGTTATTTTTGTTGATAAAATGTAATGCAAAGGATTCTCACATTTTATCAACAAAAAATAACAGTGTATTTGCTTATGTTGTCAACATGTACTTAACGAGTTAAGTCTTAACGATGATGTTAAGCTAACAAAGTTTTGAACAACTGGCCCATTTTTTCCAGAAAGGGAAGTGGGGATATAGGCAGAATTGGACAACTCTTGGGAATAAGAGGCTGGAGTGTTCACATCCCCACCCCCCCCCAACCCACTCTGCAGAACAGAGATATGTGCACAATTTAATCAGATCTCTACATGTTGTTTGTAGACCAGGACCCAGTTGTTCAAAGCATCGTTAGCTTAACGCCATTGTTAAGACCTCAACTCGTTAAGTAAATGCTGACTACATAAGCAAATACACTGTTATTTTTTGTTGATAAAATTGCAAAGGATTCTCACATTTTTTCAACAAAAAATAATAGTGTATTTGTAATATTGCCATTTGAAATTTTAACAAAACGTTAACTAACGACGTCGTTAGTTTTGAACAACTGGATCCTGCTCATTGGAATCATATAGCCAAAATGATTCAAACAAGTATCCACAATGTTATAATAGAGAATATACCAGAAACTAGACACAATCTGTGGTCTATGATAAAATATTCAACTTGGCCAGCTTCACTTAAAACAGAAAATGCCATTTCCAATGTTTTATCTATTTGCTTTTTTAACTGATAAGAATTGACTGTTTCCCCTTTTCAGAAAAAGAACATTGTCGTTGCTGCAGAAACAAAAAGTACTACAAACAAAAATATTTACCCAAGTTCCATCTGGTTCTGAATGTACCACTTTTATTACAACTAATGCAATAATTTTAGAAATCTGGGGTTAGTAACTCGAAAGCATCATATGTTCCCCTACTTACAACATACTTACGATGGTCTTAAGATGACCACCTTAAAATTTACACCCTTGCTGTTCCAGCAATTCTAAGCTATTGTAACGTTCTGAAATGAAAGGTGCCATTTCGTAAGATACAACGATGCTAAGGTGGGCTTGAGTTGACTATTAGTTACGATGCTGTAAGTTAAGGTCCTTTTCAGTTATTCACCATAATCCCTAACAGATACTTAAGTTTGTCGTAAATTGATCTTAAGATGGCATTCAGTTACCAACCCCAGAACTAGCTGAAGTCATTATCTGCAGCCCACGAAAAAGTCAAATAGACCATGAGATGAGAATGCAATTAAAGACAACCAAATGATCTGTATAATGAAAACCTACATTTTACATACGCAAAATTAAATTCACAGATAACTGTTAAGTGTCTATACAGCTAATAAACCAAAATCTCAAGCATTTACCCATTGTGATTGTACAGGCTGGTTTGTGCTTCTTAGACCTTGTCAAAAACACCGAAGTTCAGTTTTCTCCCATTATGGCAAACCCAGACTAGCTTGCTCTTAGAGCAATCAAAACACAACGTCTATTTTTTTAAATTTGTACACTGTTTGTTATTCATCATCATCGTCATCCTCCTCATCACTGATGACTGGTCGAGGTTTACCACGTGCTGGGGTCTTCTTGCTACTGGCCTTACTTGGTGTTTTACCCTAGAAAGAGATGATATTGATACTTTTTAACCCATATTTGACGAATGGATTTTCCCATCATTATCATTTGGGTGAGTCCACTTTCATTTTTAGGGGCATCAGGAGTGATTTTTAAATTTAATTCAGTTTTTCGATGAAAATTCTCTAAGCAAACAGAATAGCCCCAGATGTGACGCCGCAGAATTTGCCTATGTCCCATACAAGGGATGCCAGGCTTAAATGAGTTAATATGAGAAGACAATAACTAAATGAAGTAGCCTAAGTTTGGTTTTTGCTAGTGTTCATGAGTTTTTTGCCTCAAAAGTTCTCTCTACAGCCTTTTAAGCCCTCTAATGATTTCTTTACTGTCCATTCCAAGATGGATCAGCTTAAAATATTGAGCTGCGTCATGAGAAAACCCACATTTTGCACATGCGAAAACAAAGGCGGAGGGAGATCAGCTTCACAGTAATTGCGAAGCTGATCAGCATCTTTGTTTCACTACAGGATAGTACAATTCCTCTAATATCAATCTAAAATTTCCAGTCTAGCCATCTTGTGTGGTTGTACAGCTCGGATTGTGTCACACTTGTTTAGAAACCAAGAAACCACATTGTTGGTTTTCTTATGATATGGATCATATGTTTAGTGTTCCCTGTTGTGCTTGTCTTTTTTTTTTTTTCTTCTGTTGATGCTAGTCCAATAGCCACAATGCACTGCTTGGAAAGAGTTATTATTTTAGCCGCAACGTGAGAAAAAATGTCTTCTGCGTTTCCATTCAAATCTGACACAAACCGGCCTGTGCGGCTACAAAAGATGGCTAGAAGCTTGAAATTTTGGATTTAGGCAGAAGAGGAATTGTACTATCTGTATAGCGAACATTTGGATTTCTCATGACACAGCTCATTTTCGGTGATTAACTTCATTACCTCAGTTATTGGTACTGGAGACTGAATGTGTTGCCTGTTAGAATGAATCTTTCCCACCTGTTGTCCCGGTGTGTATTTTAGTTAAAATTGTATGCATTCTTACTTTACTTGATGTGGTCCTAATACATATGAGCATTTGCATGAGAAAACCAACAATTTAGGTTTCCGACCAGGTCCAACACAAACTGGCCTATTCTGCCACAGATGATGATTAGAAGCTTGAAATTTCATATTTAAAACAAGAACTCGGCGGAGGTCGATATCGCACCTGCATCGGACAAAGTCAATAGACCATGAAATATGGGTCAAGGGCACCAGGTTAAGGTGCGTGCTTGAAGGGTATGTCAAGGATAATTACTATGCAAGGTTTCAGTCTCACAGCTATCTCTGATGTCGAGAAAACCAAACTTCGACGAAAAATTGTTCAAAGTCAGTGGACCGTAAAATATAGGTCAAGGGCACCGTGTTAAGGTGCGTGCTTGAAGGGTATGTCAAGGACAATTACTATGCAAGGTTTCAGACTCTCAGCTATCTCTGATGTCGAGAAAACCAAACTTCGACATAAATGTTGACAGACGAACCCGCTGACCTTGACCCATATTTCACGGTCCACTGACTTTGACAAATTGTATGTCGAAGTTTGGTTTTCTCAACATCAGTGATAGCTGCGAGTCTCAAACCTTGCATAGTAATTGTCCTTGACATACCCTTCAAGCACGCACCTTGACCTGCTGACCTTGACCTATATTTCACGGTCCACTGACTCTGGCAAATTTTAAAGCGAAGTTTTCTCGACATCAGTGATAGCTGCGAGTCTCAAACCTTGCATAGTAATTGAGTCCTCCGTCAAACCACCCATCATTAATATTCATTTTATATTGACCATTCAAATCAGCACATTAGCTAACGGTCAATGACGGTTAGACAACACGTGGATTAAAAAAACAAACCAACACATGCTTTTTACAGGTAAATGTAGGTGCAAAAACACAATGTTTGTCTAAGGAAATAGGGGTGGGATTGGCTATACCTTGCTGGCGGAGGAGTCAATTGTCCTTGACATACCCTTCAAGCACACACCTTGAACTGCTGACCTTGACCTATATTTCATGGTCCATTGACTTTGTTAATTTTCATGTGGAAGTTTGTTTTTTCTGCATCCATCATAGCTGCGAGTGTGAAAGCTTGCATAGTAATTGTCCTTGACATGCCCTTCAAGCATGCACCTTGACCCGGTGCCCTTGATCTATATTTCAGTGTCCATTGACTTAGTTAATCTTTACGTCAAAGTTTGGTTTTCTCTGCACCTGTGATAGCTGCAAGTGTGCAACCTAGTATAGTAATTGTCCTTGACCCTTTCAGAGCACACCTTGAAGTGGTGCCCTTGACCTGTATTTCACGTTTTAAGTTATTTTGCCCAATGCAGGTGCGATATCGACCTCCGCGGTGTTCTTGTCTTATGTAGCTGCTCTTATTTTTTTCTTCAGGACTTATTTGCCCTGTCACTTACCTTTCCTTTCCCAGAATCTTTGGATTTTTTCTCGGTGGTTTTGGACCTGTTAGTAGCTGTGGTGGAGGTTGACTGAGCTGTAAGGATAAAATGATCAAGATAAAAATATTTTCTCACATTAACTACAAAATGTCAAACACTTAGTTCCTTCCAGTCTCTCAAGTACAATCTAATTTTTTTTTTTCTTGGGCGGCCCCCGTGGCTGTCAGAGCGGTTAAGAGCGCTGTTTCTTAATCACTCGATCATCTCACCGCTGTGTCTGGTGTGGGTTCGAGCCCTGCTCTAGCCACATGTGAGACAAGCCAAGTTCTGCTTGCGGGTGTGTCAGGTGGTTTTTCTCGGGGTTCTCCCATTTTCGCCCCACCTACTAATTGGCCCGTCTCATATGAGCTGAAATAATCTTGAAAGGGACTTTAAACTGAAAAAAAAAAAAAAAAAAAAAAAAATATCAAATAAACAAGTCTCTTCATCAATTCTTCTATCATAGCTTGCAATTACTCAAACTTTGTCGAGAATCATAAGCAATCATTGCCCAATACTAGTAATCTCCCAATATTGTACCTAGCTCCTTATCTGTAAGTGCACACTGCAACGATTTGAGTACTTACTATCAGTTCCATCCCCATCACTGCTATCATCACTGGAGTCAGTATCACTGCAAAACTACCATACTAGATACCTACATAAGCTATCTCCCAATTTTGTTGGTACCTCCTGATTTCTGAACATAGGCTATGTACGACCAAACAACTTGCTATCACTCTCATCCACACCACAATTGTCATCACTAGGGTCATTACTAGAATCATCACTGCCATTCTACAATACTAGATACCTATATAAGATATCTCCCGATTTTATCAGGTATTTCCCGATTTCTGAACAACAAATGACTTACTATCAGTTTCATCTCCATCACTGCTGTCATCACCCGAGTCACTGCTTGAGTCATCACTAGAGTCACTATCACTATCATCACTATCCTTCATCATTCTTTCCTTGGCATTGGTCAGCACAGACTGTAGGACTATAGAATCCTCGTAGATCTACAATACACAATGATACACAATGGAGGTGATGTATAACTGGTCAGATATCTTAACCACAATTTCCTGAGCAAACTTAACCTAAGCAGCTAACCAGCAATAAGTGTTCATCCTTTCACCAATAACTGCCAGTCCACACACAGGAGAAGCACGTTTATTAAAAACAAATGGCATATAGACTTTGTTAACCTTTAGCATGCTGAGCAATATAGTGAAATCAATATGGCAGCCCACTGACGTTTTTTCCAATTTTTTTCCGTGTTTTCTTAATTTTTGAGCCATAAAAACAGCTGAATAAATTCAACAAACGCAGTAAACAAATCTACTTTCGGTTTCGGAAGTCTTTGTTACGCCGATTTCTAGCGTAAAAATTCATCATACGTACTGTTAGGATGTCATATTTTGGGTGTAAATGCACCCAATTTTCCATTTACCAGCGAAAAAAGCGCTGAAAATGCATTTCTAATGCAAAAATAACGAAAATCCGATCAAAATCGGCCGACAAATCGGTCCCAAAACCACAAGCCACCATGTTGTTTTCATGCGCAACTGTCTGGGCATCGCTCATTAATATTCATAAGTAGGGAGTGTGCGAAAAGTGCAGGAAATTTGAAAGTGGTTTTTCTTGTCGACCGCAGTCGCCTCTAGTTGGCACAGATAGGTATTCCACGGGCGACCGCAGTCGCCTACAGCATGCTAAAGGTTAATTGATAAGGATGGTGGTCCATTCAAAATAATATGGATAAAAAATTACCTCTGATCCCTCTACATTGTAGTCCTGAGCATTCTGACACAGTGTGTTGATATCTTCCTCCAAGTCATCAAGGCTGCGGTATACATGGTCCTTCAGACGTTTCTGAAATCACATAATAAAATATTATGTCATCAGGGTCATGAAAACGCAAAAACACAAATTAACTGTACAGGCTAATCTACACCTTTGCTGCTCTTAGGAGCATTGACAAACATTCACATGGAGTGTGAAAAAATACTTCTGTGTCAAAAAATTACAAAAGCAAATAAAGTTTAGATTTGTCTTGTTTACTATATGAGCCGCCGCATAAGAAAACCAACAACTTGCATAGGCAGGGTTCATACAGGCAAGGCCAAGTAAAATTCAAGGACTTTTCAAGGACTTTTCAAGGACAAATCTTACCATTTTCAAGGCCTTATTATTGAGAAATACTTACACATATTTATCAATAATCGAAACACTGGGCCCAGCAACACTAGCTTTTGGGGGTGGGGGTATCATTATATTGTCACTTGTATTGTCACTTTGGGTGGATGCTGTAGTAGAGGTTTCTGTCTTAACTTTAGTTTCCTTCTTGATAAAGAAGTTTGTGAAAGTCCCAGATAAAGACTGCTCATGTTTCTTATGTCTATCTCCACTCGCCTGTGAACGCAAAGCACTTTCGCCCATTTGAGCCACATCGATATCTTTATTACGTGCACGACAATGTGCCTTGTGTTTATTGTCCGTTTCCTTGACCCAAGGATAACGTTTCGGCCAGTCTCTGCTGTACACGCACTTTCCCATTTCGTTGAGAAATGTTGAAATTAAATTTGTGCTCGAAAAAATATCATTTCGACGTCATTTTGGTTCCGCTTAGTCTGTATTCATCATGGATTTTCACTGCCGATAAAACAGATGCAATAAATCGTGAACCATTCCTCAAGGGAAGCAACTCAATTACGGTACGAGCCGATTCGCTCCATATATTTTCGGCCCAAATTTTCGCGACCATTTTTGCAAGGGAAGCAACTCAATTACCGATTCGTGCCCTACACATTCGGCCTATTCTTTCATTATGGCGCTCTCGCCGATCTTTTTGTATTCAAACGTGCCGAACTTGTTCTTAAATGCTCACATTTGATTTTGAAACCGAATCTAATTGTCTGGAATACCGGAATAAGTGAAAATCAAGTGCTTTTCAAGGCCAATGGCTAATTTCCAAGCACTTTTCAAGGCAAATTTGGTTTTCAAGTACTTTTCAAGACAGCCCTTCATTTTCAAGTACTTTTCAAGCCTGTGCGAACCCTGATAGGGGAAAACAAAGGCGCAGATCAGCTGTGCAGTAACTGCAAAGCTGATCAGCGCCTAAATTGTTTTTACTACACAGATAGTACAATCCCTCTTTTTTCTAAATCCAATAAATACTTCAAGCTTCTGGCCATCTTCTGTGGCTGTACAGGCTGGTTTGTGTCTGACCTGGTTGAAAATCCAAATTTTTGGTTTTCTACAAGAAGGCTCAATTATTTGTTTTATTACAGTTAACAGCTGTAGACATGTTATGACTGACTATCTTTATGACATTTCTACCTGGTAAACAGCACCATTGAATGGCAGACTGAATTACATTTCTCTTAAAGATGTTAATCATGTTACCTAATGCTAGTGATACAAATCAACTTACTCTAATCTTCTTGAAGTCAACTGGATTGGTTATTATTTCATAGTACTCTGGCAACTCCTTCTTAGATGGCAACTTCTCGAATGCGGCACTCAACAATCTTCCATCACTGTAACAGAAATATTCCAAGTTCACATTCCAGAAACTGTAGATTAGAGCCATTTTTTGTACCTTTGGTTTTGTCTTTTTATTTTACAAAATTGAAAAGATTCTAAATACCTTTTTGGATATCAGATTGGCCATAAACAAGTTGGCTTCTTTAAAAAGAAACCAATGAAAAGGTCAGCAGCCGTTTGTTATAAGAGATATTCCCTTTTGCTCTAAATTTCAGTGTTGTTGATTCTCTGGTTCGTCATTAATTTCAATTCTCATACATTTCAGTTTCGTTTCCTATACATGAATGTCGTTTCTTGTAATGAAGCTTGACCAGTGTGTGTATCTGTTGCTTAAGGCAATGACAAAATTTTTTGATGTTATGGAATCAAAGCCGATACTGAAGGGAGCACGATTACAATCAATATGTCGATTTGTAGAAAACCATTTTGCAGTGCAGTCAATTTGTGACAGAGTTCTGAATTTTGACCTGCAGCCACACTACCAGAAACAGACCCATAGTGCGATGTGATGGACTAAAAGTCAGCCATATAGAGTTTCTGTAGTTTCTGTACCCCTGGTCAGGGTATATACGATGTAATCCTAGATGCGCTATGATAAGCAGTCACCACGATCGAGATTGCTTGCTAGATATTTACCGCTATTTGACGGGGTGTGTCAACAATTGATAAATTAAATTGATTATGGTGAACTATCTAGTCCCTATAGACGGGTTCACTAGTTTTTAGTATGCGCTTTATGTGACAAAACGCGTAATTGAGGGAGAGCAGTCGATCATGGGTATAATTTTCTTCATATTCAAAGTAAACACTGTGGAAAAGGTCCTGAGGGACCTTTTCCAATGAGCCCCATCATGAGAAAACAGGGTTTTAGGCATATGCGAAAACAAAGTCGCAGATCAGCTGTGCAGTAACTGCACAGCTGATCAGCGCCTTTGTTTATGCTACTCCAAAAGTGCAATTCCTCTTCTACTTATAGC
The DNA here is from genome assembly GCA_964017185.1 of Rugalucina vietnamica. Classification (NCBI taxonomy): domain Eukaryota; kingdom Metazoa; phylum Mollusca; class Bivalvia; order Lucinida; family Lucinidae; genus Rugalucina; species Rugalucina vietnamica. The sequence goes on from OZ024873.1 coordinate 7,845,532, forward strand.
CAAAGTTTCAAGTCTCTAGCCTGCTTCTGTGACTGTACAGGCCGATTTGTGTCGCACCTTGCACAGATACTTGGGGTTACTGTTTAGATTTTGCAAAAAGCTAATTCTTGTACTTTTAAAAAAAAAAAACTTATACTTGTATTTTTTTCTTCTTCATTTAGCTTTTCTGCATTAGTCCTGACCTTATACAATTAGAAAAACATGTCTAGAATACATAAAAAGCATTAGAAATACTGATAAGCAATCACTAATGTAAAGAAAAAACACAAGATAAACAACTTCGCTTTTCCAAATTCTCGACCGTCACTTTGGAAAGACAAACTGATTCACTAATCTGTAACTTACAAGAATCTTATAAATATCAGCACGTCCGGGAATCATTACGCTTTAAAATATTCCGTTGCATACCCACAAAATCGTCTGTTAAACAACGATTCTCATCGCTTCTGCACTGAGGTGGCCGGAAGTAAATAATGAATGTGACTGGATTCCGGGCGTACGTTTTAAAACGGCGAAAACGGGTGACCAGCGATCAAACCGAAAGTAACCTCTGATTGCGTCAGACTTGATTGACCAATGAAAACAAGCGGGCCAGTCACATGGCAAACGGGATTTCCTTTACTGTAAACAACTGTGGCCACCTCAGTGCGGTAGCGATGAGAACTGCTGTTTAACAGACGATTTTGTAGGTATGCAAGGGAATAATTAAATACTTTCTGTGTCCGTTTGAAGCGTAATGATTCCCAGACATGCTGATATATATAAGATTCTTGTAAGTTACGGATTAGTGAATCAGTTTGTCTTTTCAAAGTGACGGTCGAGAATTTGGAAAAGCGAAGTTGTTTATCTTGTTTTTTTCTCTACATTCAGGATGGCATATCAGTATTTCGATTGCTTTCTATAGATTCTAGACATTTTTTTCTAATTTTGCAAGGTCACGACTATTGTAGAAAAGCTCAAAAAGATAACAAAAAATATAATAGTAAGTTTTGAAAAAAAAGTACAAGTATGAGCTTTTGAAAAAAGCCCCAAGTATCTGTGGCACCTTGTCGGAAATTTCTTGCATCCCTGCTCAAATTTCAGCCACCTTGTAAGACTTATAATGCTTTCAGCAGTCTGCTGTCTGTGGTCAATACCCTAACTATGCTCTCTCTATAATGCCATTAGCACAAATATTGACATTTCTAGTTACACATAGATTTTAACACAAATTTTGAAATTTCTAGCTATGCATAGAATCAAGCTGAACAAATATGGATTCTTTAATAAGTTTCCCCTACCTATCTTTGTATCCACAGACCAAATCCATCAATTTCTTCAGCTGAGCCACCAGTGCCGGAGGGTTAGGCTTCAATTTCTCCACCGGCGGCCTACCCCGCCTCTTCTTAGATGCCGGCTCCTTTGGTTCTCTGTGTGGTGTCTCTCCCGGCTTCTTACGTTTTCTTGCTGGTGTCTTCTTCTTTTCCTTTTCTTCCCTTATTTCATCCTGGATCTCATCCAAGTTCCCGTCCTCAATCGCTTGTAACCATTGTTTTTCTGTGAGAGAGTCTGAGTAATCTACCTCTTTCCTCTGTCGCGAGCCTCTGCCAAACATTTTTTCTTCTATCTCCTCGGTTGTGAGGCGATCGACCTCGGCTTCATCTTTAACAATCCAGGCTGGCAGCTCTTCAGATTCCATCAGACGAGGCATTCTTTTGGGTGCCCTGGCCTCCTCACGCCTTCGCTCCATGTCCATGCGCTGTTAGAATTAAAATTGCAAGAATGTTGTTTCATTTTTGGTTATATAGGTCCTAAACAACAGTTAAAGTCAGTTGTTTGAGAAAATATTGCAATCAATAGGTCAGTATAAAGATTTCACTGCCAACTGTTTTCTTTTGTTTTTTTTATCAAAATCTGTATGAAATGAAAACACAACTCTGCATGCTGTGTTATTGTTATTATATAGATATTTCAGTACACATCACTTCAAAGATTGGGGTGTAAATATTTATATGAACCTTATCGCTTGAAACTCATTCAAAACACATTAAACCAGCCTGGTACACCTCAAAGTCTCAGATCTAGCCAACATCTAGCTGATAGACCCTCAAGAATGTTGTTATTTGAGCCGCTGCAGAAGAAAACCAACGATCTGCATATGCGAAAACAAAGACGCAGATCAGCTTCGCGGTAACCGCGAAGCTGATCAGCGCCTTTGTTTTCCCTACATGGATAGCACAATCACCCTTCTTCCTTCATCCGAAATTTAAAGCTTCTATCTATCTTCTTTGACTGTACAGGCTGGTTTGTGTCGGACCTGATGGGAACCCAAATTGTTGGTTTTCTCACGCACAGGCTCAATTTGCAATGCAAATTTTCAATCGTAACTAACTGACCTGATAGATGTCAAACTCTGTCTCAGATCTGGCCAACATCTGGTTGATTGTCTCATCATCGGGAACCTCATCTTCTTCCTATATGTGAAATGTTAAAAAATACAGTTGGTGAGATTTCACACATTTGCATTTCATGGGACATTTTTTTAAGGTAATGTATGGACATATGGTGTGCAACTGCTTTGGTACATCATCTAGTCGGTGCATGAATATCATCCATGAACAGTCTTCAGCTGTTACATCATCACTCAGTCCACAAGCTACCATAAACTCCACAAGCTACCATAAACTCCACAAGCTACCATAAACTCCACAAGCTACCATAAACTCCACAAGCTACCATAAACTCCACAAGCTACCATAAACTCCACAAGCTACCATAAACTCCACAAGCCACCATAAACTCCACAAGCTACCATAAACTCCACAAGCTACCATAAACTCCACAAGCATTTTTACCCGCCACAGATGAGCTGTATGTTAGATCCGGCAATAATGAACCAGACCTCCAAGAAGACAGTTTGAGCCCTGACTCACTGCCGACTGGGGATTTGGTAAGTAGCTCAAACATTATGCTTTCTCAACAATATTATGACATATAAGCACTTATGTTTGAAATGATTTTTGTATACAAAAGCATGCCCAACTTTTATTTGCACCTGTGTACCCTTGCAACCCTTCTTGGACATATGAGCCTCGACGCGAGAAAACCGGTCTTCAGGGTTTCCGACCAGGTCCGACATAAACCGGGCTGTACAGTCTCAGAAGCAGGCTAGAAGCTTGACATTTTGGATTTAAGTAGAAGAGGAATTGTACTATCCGAGTAGCGAAAACAAAGGCGCTGATCAGCTTCGCAGTTACTGCGAAGCTGATCTGCGCCTTTGTTTTCGCATAGGCAATAATCCCGTTTTCTCACGATGCGGCTCATATGACAAGTTACAGGGAACAGTAAGAACCATTTCACTCCTACTGGTTAATCAGTTGTCTTGTGGAATAAAAATTCATGTTACTCAACTTGAATTAAAATTTCTTTCTACTCATCTCGCTAAATGCTTTAATTATTATAGGAAAACTGGCTCTTGAACTTAAAACAGGGCCCGAGGTTATAAAACTTTTTTCATGCTCAACTCAGGTGAGACTAAAATTTATCCTGCTCATAAATGTTAAAATGCCAACAACTGTTGGCATTTTAACATTTATAAGCAGGATAAATCACTAGTTGTTGGGTACTGAGCCCTAATTTTCCACTGATTTCGACTATTTCAACATTTATGAGCAGTTGAAATTTCATGCTCAGCTGAGCTGAGCTTAAAAAAGTGTTATAACCTCGGGGCCAGAGCATTTGTGCAAAACAAATCTCACAAGATAATGTCCATAAATAACAGTAATTACATTACTATACCTCATCATCTTCATTATCCTGCTGTAGCAACTGCCGTAAGAACATCTGTCTCTCCGACCCTGTAGACTTCTGGTCAAACATACCGGCCTGAATAACCTTCTCGTCCACGTTAAGCTTGAACCGGGCTGCAGCCAGGATCCTCTCCTCAACACTCTTCACTGTCATAAGACGTAACACTCTGACCTCGTTCACTTGACCGATTCTGTGGGCACGATCTTGGGCTTGGAGATCCTATGGTAAAGTAAAAGAGGTATTTTATGTTAGTCCATAAATATGAGATTTGAATAGGAATATTTGTCCCTATAGTCATTGTTTGACATAGTGATGTTCAGAGAAAAGTGAAAAGTGATTAATTTCAAAAATGACATTCCTAAAATGTAGTTTCATTTGGCCAATATTACCGTCTAGGCAATTCATTTTGCTACCTTTCTCCAAGACATACAGAACCAAAAGTTACGAAAACATATCTGCTCCAAAATATATTATAGTGACATGCAGTTTCAGATGTACAAAGAGGTATTATATGAGTTTTGCTAAATAAACTATTCACCTGATGTGGATTCCAATCTGAGTCATAGATAATGACTGTATCGGCGGTCTGTAAGTTCAGACCCAGGCCCCCGGCCCTCGTACTCAACATGAACACAAAGTATGGTGAATCCTCCTTGTTAAACATCTCCAGCAACTGCCCTCTGTCCTCGGATTTTGTCGTTCCGTCGAGACGTAGGTACCTGTATCCTCGGAACAACATGTAGTCCTCTAGGATACTCATGAGTGCAGTCATCTGACAGAAGAGCAGGACCTTGTGTTTCTGGGCCTTCAGTTTCGGCAATATCCTGTCCAGTAACTCAAATTTGCCGGACACACGGTATATGTCTGGGCTGAAATGTTAAGATGAGCTTTACACTTGTAGTTATATACTCCTGTTGCAATGTTTGTTTGGTTGGTTTTGAGTTAAATGTCCCAGTCAATAATTTTTCGGTCATGTTGGGACAGAGCCACTGCTTGCTGGGTTTTAACCAGTATGCTGGAGAGTTAATGTGCCTTGCTAAAGGACAACATGGTGACACACGTGGGGATCAAATCCAGAACTTCTTGATTCAGAGTCTGATGCTCCACAACTAAGCAAACACGCTCCCCACATTTGCTATGAACATTTATATGAGGGGTCCAAAACACAGATGTAACTGGAAACAGTAAGTATAGGCATTGTGGAGCAGTCTCGGAACTAATATAAATTTTAAAGAAATTTGAGGACAATAAGTTAAATTTCCTAAATTGTTTGTTCTTTACTTGGCATTCTGTTGCATGTCAGTTTTATTTTCTTCACAAAATATCAAATCTGTTTTATACCATTGTATTTGCTTTGTAATACAGCTGTATATATACACTGATTTAATGCTGCTTAGTACCAAACAATAAGGCTTAAATGAACTGGAAGTGAAACTTACCCTTGCACAATTCCTCCTGGATGGCCCTTGTGTTCGGCCACAGCTTCTTCTATATGATGAAACATGAACGGGTGATTACAGATCTTACGCAGCTGCATGATGGTGTTCATTAATATCCTAGCACCTCCTTTACCCTGAAGAAAAAAAAAATCATTTGATTCATAAATTGAAAACCTCCCTGCCAGTAGGATTTAAAGCCCGAACCTCGTCTGGATTCCTCTCAGACAGATATTCTGTGACTGTCAGCGCAAAATTTGTTTAACCTGGAGAATCACCATGCCTATCACCCATACTTTTATGCCTAAACATTTAAAGAAGTTGTAGACCTAACCTAGTATTCTTCTACATATGTTTTTGATTGAAGTAATTTTTTTTTCAAGAACTGATCACTATCCATTGCTTAAGAAGGCTGATTTATGACACATCATTAGAACTTTCAAAATGGAGGCCACATATTACAGTCTATCTAGACTTATACCAGCAACCACAATTTTTGTTGCTGTTGACTTGTAAAGCTCTATAAAGCAATGGGCACCACAAATGACTGATGCATAGAATACCTTTTTGTCCTTCTCTGAGCCATCTGTAAGCACTACCCCTTTGTTCTGCATGTGTTTGTAGATAAGTCGCTGGAGAGACGACATGTCACATTTCACTACATACTCAACCTGGAATAAATAATGTGTCATTCAGACAAAACTGGAAATAAACTGTACATGTAAGGGCCAAATTATAAAAGATGAATGTTTTCAGATTTTTCCACCAGGCCTCACACAAGCCATGCTGTACAACCACAGATGACAGGAAGCTTAAATTTCACATACAGGAAACACATATAATCATATTAATTTGAAACTTTCTCATCATATGTTCAATATACTTATGCTAAACAAAGAATTTGTACAATAACCCACCTTGTCTGGTAACTGAGATTCCACTTCCTTCTTTAATCTACGTAACAGGAAAGGTCTAAGAACCTTGTGTAGACGTCGGATAATGAGCAACGACTCTTCATTGTTCAACTCGACCTTCTCCCCAGTCATCGCAAACGGAGCGTTAAACCACTGCTCAAACGTCGTCACGCTCTGGAAGATTGATGGCAACAAGAAATTCAACAGGGCCCATAACTCTGGCAACTTGTTCTGAAGTGGCGTCCCGGTCAACAGGAGTCGAAATGGAGCCGTGTAGTACAAGTTGAGGATCTGTGTCAGCTTGCAGTGGTGGTTCTTCATACGATGACCCTCGTCTATAATCATGTACTTCCAGCGGACCTTGGACAGCGAGGCTTTGTCTTTGATGACATACTCGTATGTGGTTAACAGCACGTTAAACTTGCCTCCCTTTAACTGGCTTGAAAGGGACTTTCTCGCAGTAGGAGAACCCTTGTACTGGATCTTTATAACAGAGGGAGCCCATTTCTCAAACTCAAGCATCCAATTTGACAGAGTTCTGAAAAGACAAACATCAAATTAAATATATGTTTAATATCAAATCTTAAAAGTCAATTTCAGAAAATAAATAGTCATATGCATAATGGCAAACAAATTAAGTCTACAAAACCTCAGAATAGATTTGTCTTTCAATTGCAAGTATTTCCAAAGCAAGTACGGTCAACCTCATTATAAAACACCACATTACAGTGTGGTTTTCAATACAACAGACTAAGTCATGGTTTCCAAAATGGTTATTTTGCCAACTATGTCTAAGAACTTCAATTATATAATGGTCTGTTTCTCCAAACCCTATAGATAGTGTTATGACGAGGTTGACCTGTATTCTGATCCAGCCTGAAATCAGCCCTCTTATCATTATGCCTACAGACACTAGACACCAGCAACTTTAACCCATATTTGACGAATGGAATCGCCCATCATTATCAACTGGGTGAGTCCACTTTCATTTTTAGGGACATTAGGTGTGATTTTAAATTTTTATTGTATTTTTCGATGAAATTTCTCTAAGCAAACAGAATAGCTCCAGATGGGCCACCGCGTTCTGCGGCGCCACATCTGGGGCTATTCTGTTTGCCTGTGTCTAATAAAAGGGACGCCAGGCTTAAATGATTTAAAAGATAAGTTAAACAATGAGCCATTTTGCTAAGAAGATTTTCCAACATTGTTTCATTGTTTACCTTTAGAAAATTCCTTTTTTTGTTACACATCTTTAAAACTTATGTCATTTGGAAATTAATTTCCTGCTATGCCCCTTTCAAACTTTCTTGGGCGATGATCATAAATTGACTGCCACAGCATCAGAAGATACTTCACTTGGAGCTCTTAATTTTCACAAAATATGTGAGCTTTAACTATCACTGACAATACTTACGATAGTGGTACAATGATCAAGAACGGCCCGTTTACTTTCTTTTTCTCCATGAGGTATGTGATCAACCCAATGGTCTGTATGGTCTTCCCTAATCCCATTTCATCTGCCAAGATCCCGTTAAGGTTATTATTGAACAGAGACACCATCCATTCTAAACCGGCAATCTGGTACTCCTTAAGCTTGCCGTTGACCATTATGGTGGCTTGTTCTTTGACTTCCTCACGAATGTCGTGGGCTTGACCATAGTAGTTCTTCTTACCGGCATACTCATCATCATGCACTCTAAAATGGAAAATGAGAAATGTTTTGAGAGGAAGCATGGTTTGGGTTTTTCACAAGGTCTTACATAAATCTTACTGTAAGGTTGAGGCTTCCTATTTTGAATTCATCTTATAGTCATATGCCAGAAACTCTGCCTCAGAAAAATAAAAAAAATTTATTATCAGCTACAATAGCTCACACATTAACATGATAACATACATACCTTATTGTGGCTGTTTCTATTTCTTAACCTTCAGTCTTCTCTGATTCCATCGGGCCTCTTTCCAAGAGGTTCTTTCAAAACTATGTCATCAGTCGTAATAACATTCTAAAAGAGCCTAGCTTACCCTACTGCAGCTGGTTCAGTTTCTCCCTCTTCCGTCTTCTTCTCTTCTTCTACAGGAGCTGGGGTCTCTTCCTCCTCTTCTGATTCTCCTGACTCACCAGACTCATCCTCCACTGGTGCTACCTCATATCTAGTGAGAACAAAATTTATAAACATTTTTTTTCACTCACAAGAAATAGACCAATCAGCTAGTGAAGTAATAAGAGCTGTCTCAGGACAGAGTAGCTCGCCTGACTTGTGCTTTGCCATTAAATCTATCAAAATTTATTACCCATGACCTTGACATTAAGGTCATTGAGGTGAGTCATGATGACACAGCATGAAACTTCAGACCAAAATATCTACCAACATGCAAAGTATCAACTTGATCCATCTAAATATTCAGAGATAAAGACTTGAAATATTACTAAGTCTGTGACCTTGACCTAAATGTTACTCAGGTAGGCCATGCAAAGTATCAACTTGAACAAGTTCAAGAGATATGGACTTTAAAAACTTTAAACAAAACATTTAACATTTGAGCAACCCTGACGCCAGGGGTGACTGCAATAGCTCTTCCTGTACTTTTGTACAGGTGAGCTAAAAACAGTAGTTACACCACCTGATACACCTGCAAGCAGAACTTGGCTTGTTTCACATATGCCCATCCACCCTAGACACAGCAAGGTGGGCAGGGAGACAGACAGCTAAGATGGAGATTGGTAATGTAATCAGCAAACTTAATCAATCTGCCATGCAATCCCCGCCCGGTCCTACTATCCTAATAACTGGATAAAAATACTTTTATTTTGCTTTTTTATTTGTTTTGTTCCCATGTTTGTAATATAAAGGGGGGACCAATATAGATTAATTCAATGTGACTTCTCATATTTATGTGCTAGTGAGGAAAATATGGGACATTTATCTTTGCAAGTATCATTTCTATATAATTCCAAGCAGGTACATACCCCGGATTAGCCTCAAGCCATGCTTCTAGCTGACTAGCAAGTGGAGCATCATCTCCACTCAGGATTTTACCAGTTGCTTTTTCTAAGACCGAAACATGCTTGTCCTCTTTGTTAAGGGAATCATCCAACTGGTAAATACAAGGCATAAAACGCAAAACTATTTATTGTCAAAGAAATGACTAAAATCCCTTAACAAACTATAAGTTCAAAGATTTTTGTGGGACTTTTGACTTTTTTAACAACACAGCCATGTCATGGTCCCCAAAGTTATAATTTTGCTATAGGACTGGAGTAGATTACCTTATTATAACATGCTTTCACTTAATATGGTCTGATTCTGTGAACTTCAGTGTTATAATGAGGTTGATCTATAATGTCAATTTAAGCATACATACGAAGTAACAATTGGCTTACTTCTAAATACTTCTGAATTTACAGTTTCCTATTGCACATTTAATTATGAATAATTTTCCAGGAATCAGTTTCTATACAAACCTCGCTGTCTCCATCTGACTTCTTCTTCCTTTTCTTTTTGCGTAATTTCTTCTTCTGTTCCACCTTGTGCTGCTCAACAAGCTGCGTGAGACTCGCGATATACTCGTCTGTCTGCTGCAGCAGGTAGTGCAGACGCTTGTCTTTCTTCTGGTCGATAAGCTTCCTGTAGCCTTCTTCATCTTCAGCCTGTACAATGGATTAAAAGATCTGGTAACATATTAATTCACTTTGCGGCCCACAGGCTATGAAGATGGTGAATGACAGATTTAAATAAAATCACATGAGCCGCATCGTGAGAAAACCGGATTTTTGCCTAGGCGAAAACAAAGGCGCAGATCAGCTTCGCGGTAACCGCGAAGCTGATCAGCGCCTTTGTTTTCGCTACACGGATAGTACAATTCCTCTTCTACTTAAATCCGAAATTTCAAGCTTCTAGCTCTTTTCTGTGACTGTACAGGCCGGTTTGTGTCGGACCTGGTCGGAAACCCCGAAGACCGGTTTTCTCGCGTCGCGGCTCACATTATTCTTCAAAAGTATCCATTTTTCAATGGTAATACTGCCACTACTCACTAGGCAAATACTGATATGCCCATAAAGGTACAGAAACTTTTCAGCAAATGTATTCAACAATTCTCAAAAAAAAAAAAAAAATTGAGCCGCATCGTGAGAAAACCGGTCTTCGGGGTTTCCGACCAGGTGCGACACAAATCGGTCTGTACAGTCACAGGAGCAGGCTAGATACTTGAAATTTTGGCTATGAGTAGAAGAGGAATTATACTATCCGAGTAGCGAAAACAAAGGCGCTGATCAGCTTCGCGGTTACCGCGAAGCTGATCTGCGCCTTTGTTTTCGCCTAGGCAAAAATCCGGTTTTCTCACGATGCGGCTCAATTATCATGTTCCAATGAATCTTCTATGCCTATTCAGCCAAAACCAAGCAGAACACTGTGCATTTGTGCAGTCTGTAAGCTGCTTAAACAGTTCTGTCTAGGTTTCATGTCCAAAATTTCAAGCCAATGGAAGGTCTGAGAATCAGCCAGCTGCCTAAGATCAGACGAACAAGTCAAAACCAGAAAGATTTCTGGAATATTCATACCATGAGTCTTCGTAGACGTTCTTTCTCCAGTCGTTCCTGCTCTTTCTTCTGTTCTCTCTCTGTGTTCATATGATGCATTAACACTGCCTTGTTGATCTTACTAATCTTAGACGTGATGTTGCGATGGAACTCCTTAAACTCCTTAGCATGGGCCAGCACTGCATTCAGGTATTCCTGGAATAAATAGCAAGTCCATAAAAATTCTTTGCATTCCTATAATAAAGATGGTATTTATGACTTATGGAGGTCAACTTCGATCATTAAGCTTGGAATTATCTACTGTGCAGTACACTCATTAAATGTTCCACCAAAGGCTAAGGTCATACAGAAACTGCACCTTCAGTTCAATGTGAAGGACTCTCAGAATAGAATTCATTATCCCTGCTTTGCTAAGTGGCTTGACCACGGTGTCACAGGTTTCTTATATTTCTATTGACATCCCCCCCACTCCACATATCCCCCACCCTCACCCCAACTCAACAAACCTGATGTTTCTGCCTTCTCTTTCTTTCTTGTTCAACTTTCTGTTTCTTCTCCAGTATCTCAGTCGACCTGGCTTCTCTCAGTGTCTGTCTCTTACTGCGCTTGTACGCCTTGAAGTTCAGAGCCGTCTCTAGAGTTGTGTCTCTTCTCATGCATGCTACAACTTCACTTCGCAACTGACAAGAAAATGTAAGAATATGAGCCGAGTCATGAGCTTTGTTATGTGAAACTATTTCAGCAGTAAATCTGTCAAAATGACAAGCCCAGAACCTTATAAATTAAGTTTTCTAGCTTCAGTTTAAGAGTCACCTTGGTTTGAAATTCTTCTAGTTTTCAGTCTTAGACAAGCAGATGATAGAAATGTCCATGTCATGAGAAAACAAACATTTTGCATGGATGCAAAAACAAAGTTACTGCAAAGCTGATCAGCGCTTTTGTTTTTGCTGAAAGATAGTACAATTCCTATTCTTTCTAAATATAAAATTTCTTACCTCTAACCATCTTCTATGCTTGTATAGCTGGGTTTGTGTCAGACTTGGCTCGAAACCACATTGTTGGTTTTCTCATGATGCGGCTCAAATGTATTCACAATAGATATTTACTGCTCCATGAGTATGACTGTGTCATCTTACTTTTTTCACATCAAGACATTTTATATATCTGACATGGCTGCATAAAGCAACATTCCAGTAGCCTGTTTCATGCGTAAAATTTGGGGACAAACGAATAGTTCTTGTTGACATGACCAGAAAATGGTTCCAACAACTTTGTTTATAATCTTGCCTAAAAATATCCACTATAAAAACCTTGATGTCTCAGTATACCCACCTGTCTCTGGAAGTTAAGAAGTCTGAGGGCCCTCAGCTCCATGGTTGCCTTGGTTTTCATTTCTTCTGATAGATTGGCTGGTAAATTCTGTAACTCCTTTATCCTCAGTCCGATTCTACCAGCAATTCTGGAAACACAAACAGAAAGAATATTATAATTGCCATATAGACACTTATTTTTAGGGCATATTTGAGCCGTGACGCGAGATAACGGGTTTTCAGGAGTTCTCTTGTACAGTCACAGAAGCAGGCTAGAAGCTTGAAATTTTGGATTTAAGAAGAGAAATTGTACTATCTGTGTAGTGAAAACAAAGGCGCTGATCAGCTTCGCAGATACTGCGAAGCTGATCTGCGCCTTTGTTTCCCATAGGGGAAAATCCAGTTTTCTCACTATGTGGCTCATTTTAATGATTTATGGTTATAACTTCAAGCGCCTGTGGTTTAATTCCCTTGAGTCAGGCACATTCTTTCACCACCAGCCATCATTAACTTGTAAATCACTAGCCTTTAAGCCTACAGAAAACTAGAATTGTCAGAGGATCTGACTATAGCCCCGCTTCTGAGCTTTTTGCCAGGGTAAGGAAAACAATGGCGGGCAACAATCCCAAGCTAGATCTTATTAATACAGATGCAAATAAAAAGATTGGTCAGAGTCTGTCAATTTGTTCTCAAGGTTTAGTGCGGAAACAAAATTCTGAGTCAATCAAGGGCCAAAACTCTGTCAAAAATTAGCAAAAAATGACAGGCAACAATCCCAAGCTAGATCTTGTCAACATTAATGTGCATACAAATTTTGGTCAGATTCTGTCAAATCGTTCTCAAGATATTGAGTGAAAACGAAATTCTGATGTCAATCAATGGCCGTAACTCCGTCAAAATTTTGCGAAAAAATGACAAGCAACAATCCCAAGCAAGATCTTGTCAATGCTGATGTGCATACAAAATTTGGTAAGATTCTTTCAATTCTTTCTCAGAATATTGAGCGGAAACGAAATTCTGACATCAATCAAGGGCCATAACTCTTTCAAAAGTTTGCAAAAAGTGACAGGCAACAATCCCAAGCTAGATCTTGTCAATGTTGACGCGCAAACAAATTTTGGTCACATTCTGTCAATTTGTTCTCAAGATATTGAGCGGAAAGGAAATTCTGATGTCAATCAAGGGCCGTAACTCCGTCAAAATTTTGCGAAAAATGATGGGCAACAATCCCAAGCTAGATCTTGTCAATTCTGATGTGCATACAAAATTTGGTCAGATTCTGTTAATTTGTTCTAAAGATATTGAGCGGAAACAAAATTCTGACGTCAATCAAGGGCCGTAACTCCATCAAAATTTTGCTAAAAATGAAGGGCAACAATCCCAAGCTAGATCTTGTCAATGTTGAGGTGCATACAAATTTTGGTAAGATTTTGTAAATTCACTCTCAAAATATTGAACGGAAACTATATTTTGACATCAATCAAGGGTCGTAACTCCGTCAAAATTAAGCAAAAATTAACAGGCAACAATCCAAAGCTAGATCTTGTCAATGTTGATGTGCATACAAAATTTGGTCAAATTCTATCAATTAGTTCTCAAGATATTGAGCGGAAACAAAATTCTGACGTCAATCAAGGGCCGCAACTCCGTCAATATTTTGCGAAAAAAAGATGGGCAACAATCCCAAGCTAGATCTTGTCTATGTTGATGTGCATACAAAGTTTGGTCAGATTTTGTCAATTTGTTCTCAAGATATTGAGCGGAAACAAAATTCTGACATCAATCAAGGGCCGTAACTCCATCAAAATTTTGCGAAAAATGATGGGCAACAATCCCAAGCTAGATCTTGTCAATGTTGATGTGCATACAAAATTTGGTCAGATTCTGTCAATTCGTTCTCAAGATATTGAGCGGAAACAAAATTCTGACGTCAATCAAGGGCCATAACTCCATCAAAATTTTGCGAAAAATGACTGGCGACAATCTCAAGCTAGATCATGTCAATGTTAATGTGCATACAAAATTTGGTCAGATTCTGTCCATTCATTCTCAAAATATTGAGCAGAAACGAAATTCTGACATCAATAAAGGGTCATCCAAGGGCAATAACTCTTCTGCAAATTTGGGTAAAACAACATGCATTAATACATAAGTAGATATTGTCAATATTGATGCATATGCCAAATTTGGTTAAAGTCTAACTACTGGTTCTCAAGTTATAAGTGGTAACAGAATTATGGACGGAATAATGGAATAACGGAATGACGGAAGGATGGAAAAACGGATGGACAGAACGACGGAAGGACAGGGTGAATCCAGTATAGCCCCACTTTTTCAAAGCGGGGCTATAATAAAATGAGATTAGAATTATTAACCACCCCTATTCAGCTTGGAAGATATCACAAACATTCAAGGATAACAATTGTGTCACTGTGTTTTATAAATACTTTGTCTATCATGTTCTTTCAAATTGTTAAACAAGGGGAAGCCAATTCAGTTACAAGTACATTGTGTAAATGCTAAAAACAAAGCTTTACCTGTTTTCTCTCTCATTCAACAGTTCCACTGGGTCCAGCCCTGATGGTTTGGCTACCGGTGCTATTCTGTTCTGTTTCTGCTGCATTGACATCAATGCCTGCACTGATGGGGTGGGGGTACCAGCCCCTTGCTTCGGCTGAGGGGTAGTGGAGCCTGAGCCGGGACCCTGCTGTCCCTGGCTGGTCACCGGTGCCCCTGTGGGGGTGGCCTGGGGCATGGGCTGTGCCTGTGGGGTCTGTTGGGCTTGTTGTTGGGAGGGTTGTGGCATGGATTGGGGAGTCATTGACTGGGACATGGATTGCTGCATACCCCCAGGCATGGGCTGTCTCTGCTGAGGGGGGACTTGTTGGCCGTGGGGCTGCTGGCCTGGCATCATACCTGTACAAATCATATAACAAGAACTCCGCGGAGGTCGATATCGCACCTGCATCGGGCAAAGTAAACAGACCATGAAATATAGTTCAAGGGCACCGGGTCAAGGGGCGTGCTTGATGGGCATGTCAAGGACAATTACTATGCAAGGTTTCAGATTCGCAGCTATCTCTGATGTCGAGAAAACCAAACTTCGACGTAAAATTTTTCAAAGTCATTGGACCATGAAATATAGGTCAAGGGCACCGGGATGAGGTGCGTGCTTGAAGGGTATGTCAAGGACAATTACTATGCAAGGTTTCAGACTTGCAGCTATCTCTGATGTCGAGAAAACCAAACTTCGACGTAAAAATTATCAAAGTCAGTGGACCGTGAAATATAGGTCAAGGGCACCGGGTTAAGGTGCGTGCTTGAAGGGTATGTCAAGGACAATTACTATGCAAGGTTTCAGACTCAAAGCTATCTCTGATGTCGAGAAAACCAAACTTCGACGTAAAAATTATCAAAGTCAGTGGACCTTGAAATATAGGTCAAGGGCACCGGGTTAAGGTGCGTGCTTGAAGGGTATGTCAAGGACAATTACTATGCAAGGTTTCAGACTCGCAGCTATCTCTGATGTCGAGAAACTTAATGTTGACAAAACTTCGACGTAAAAAATTTTCAAAGTCAGTGGACCGTGAAATATAGGTCAAAGCCACCGGGTTAAGGTGCGTGCTTGAAGGGTATGTCAGGGACAATTACTATGCAAGGTTTCAGACTCGCAGCTATCTCTGTGTCGAGAAAACCAAACTTCGACGTAAATGTTGATGGACGGACGAACGGACGGACAGAAATTTGGACTCCTATATCGCACCCTGGTATAAGCAGGTGCGATAAAAATTTTAGACTTATTAACTGACAACTGCAATCATACAAGAAGATTTATTACACTCTTAAAAGGAAATTTAAGATTTGTTTTAAACTAAAAATAAAGCCAAGCAGAATGGTAGAATGCTGTTGACGCCTGTTGTACCTTTGTTATTCACTTTCAGGACTATATTTAAATCAGAACATGTATTACTTTTGAAATGGGTAAACAGAAAATTCACAAAATTGTCATGCTAAAATTTTCTAACCCTATAGTGAGTCAAATCTGTTACCTGGCCTAGACATCTGTGGTTGGAATGGCCGTTTCCCCTCTACACCCAGCTTCAGTTGCTCCGACAACGGTTGGTTCCTAGCTAGCACCTTGTATGCCAAAATCTGAGCCCTCAATTGATGCAACTGATGCTGAGCAAAGTGTTGCTGTCGTGGTTGTTGCCCTCCCATCTGACCGCCCATCTGTGCATTAGGACCGCCCATCTGCCCAGGCATACCGCCCATTTGTGCGTTAGGACCACCCATCTGGGGATTAGGCCCTCCCATTTGATTCTGCATTCCCATCTGGGGATTCGGGCCGCCCATTTGATTTGGTCCACCCATCTGTGTATTTGGTCCTCCCATCTGATTTTGTCCACCCATTTGATTGGGCCCGCCCATCTGCATGTTAGGCCCACCCATCTGTTGTTGACCTCCCATCTGCTGAGGACCCCCCATCTGAGGGCCAGGCCCCATCTGTCCACCCATTTGATTGGGCATCTGGCTGTTTGGTCCACCCATCTGGCCTTGCTGCATGCTCCGCCCACCCTGCATCTGCATACCTGCAAGAGGATGGGATTAGATTTTTAGCAAAGCACCAATCAGTGGGAATCATTACGTAAAGAATGGATTATAAACTGATTTCTAGTAATTTCTTAATACTGACTGACTAGTTTTTAACTGGCCAATACTCTTTATTTACGTCATAAACTGCACAGCTGATCAGCATCTTTGTTTTCGCTAACAGGCTAGTAAAATTCTTTTCTAACTTAAATCCAAAATTTCAAGTGTCTATCAGAGATCTCGAGGACGCCAGATTCGGCGTCCTGGGACGAGAAAACTAGTGCTCGGACGCATAATTCTGCCAAGAGATGATTCCCGGGACGCAAGATTTTTTCGCCGTGAGACGTCCCAAATTCCCACCTTTACCTTGGCTTTGTTGTTAATTAGCTCCAAGAATCAATTATCTCCAATCAAGATAAGGATTACTCAAATTAACGGTGTTGTCCAAATGCAAATTAGACATGCTATAAAGTTTCACGCCTCCGGCGTCTGATCAATGTGACGGTCGCGTTCAAAACACGTCTTTGTCTAAACATGTTACGGTTGATCGGTCAGCTACAATAAAACAATTAAGTCTTAAACAGTCATAAAATCTTGTGAAACCCGTAGCGATTTTCATTTAAAGATCAATTGAATTACAAAAACAATTAAAAACTAGAGGACCATTGGTCCTGTAGCTCACCTGAGAGATTATCACATTGTAAGCTCATGAGATTTAAATTAATTGAGAATCGACCAATGAAAGTCTATGCATGGACACTATTGACCCCCGGGGCCTTTTGCTTTCAGAGAAGAAGATTTTTTTTTAGTTTTTCCCATTGTAAGTCTATGGAGACTATCTACCCCCGGGGTGTGGCCAAATTTGACCCCAGGGGCATGGCTGGCACAATTTATGTAGAGGACCATTAGCCATTGCCACATACAAAATATCAAAGCTGTGTGCCCTGTGGTTTCAGAGAAGAAGATTTTTTCATTTTTTCCCATAGCAAGTCTATTGAGACTATCAACCTCCGGGGCCTGGCCAAATTTGACCCCAGGGGCATGAATGGCACAATTTATGTAGAGGACTATTAGCCATTGCTACATACCAAATAACAAAGCTGTGGGCCTAGTGGTTTCAGAGAAGAAGATTTTTTTAGTTTTTCCTATTGTAGGTCTATGGAGACTATCCACCCCCAGGGCGTGGCCAATTTTGACCCCGGGGACATGATTGGCACAATTTATGTAGAGGACCATTAGCCATTGCCACATACAAAATATCAAAGCTGTGGGCCCTGTGGTTTCAGAGAAGAAGATTTTTTAATTTTTTTCCCATAGTAAGTCTATGGAGACTATCAACCCCCGGGGCGTGGCCAAATTTGACCCCAGGGGCATGAATGGCACAATTTATGTAGAGGACCATTAGCCATTGCTACATACCAAATATCAAAGCTGTTGGCCTAGTGGTTTCAGAGAAGAAGATTTTTTTAGTTTTTTCCTATTGTAGGTCTATGGAGACTATCGACCCCCGGGGAGTGGCCAAATTTGACCCCAGGGGCATGATTGGCACAATTTATGTAGAGGACCATTAGCCATTGCCACATACAAAATATCAAAGCTGTGGGCCCTGTGGTTTCAGAGAAGAAGATTTTTTAATTTTTTTCCCATAGTAAGTCTATGGAGACTATCAACCCCTGGGGCGTGGCCAAATTTGACCCCAGGGGCATGAATGGCACAATTTATGTAGAGGACCATTAGCCATTGCTACATACCAAATATCAAAGCTGTGGGCCTAGTGGTTTCAGAGAAGAAGATTTTTTTAGTTTTTCCAATTGTAAGTCTATGGAAACTATCCACCCCCGGGGTGTGGCCAAATTTGACCCCAGGGGCATGGCTGGCACAATTTATGTAGAGGACCATTAGCCATTGCCACATACCAAATATCAAAGCTGTGGGCCCTGTGGTTTCAGAGAAGAAGATTTTTTATTTTTTTTCCCATAGTAAGTCTATGGAGACTATCGACCCCCCGGGGCGTGGCCAAATTTGACCCCAGGGGCATGAATGGCACAATTTACGTAGAGGACCATTAGCCATTGCTACATACTAAATATCAAAGCTGTGGGCCTAGTGGTTTCAGAGAAGAAGATTTTTTTAGTTTTTCCCATTGTAAGTCTATGGGACCTATCTGTTGCCATGGAAACCACAATTTTGATACAATCTACTCCAAAACCTAATGCCATCAATCCCCCAACCCAATTATGGTTCACATTAAATTTGATCAAGATCGGCCTACTAGCTTCAGAAATATTCTTCTTTGAAATTGTGGACGGACGACGACGGACGACGACGGACGACGACGACGGACGACGACGACGGACGCCGGATGCCTGCCTATCCTATAAGCTCACCTGTGAGCCTTCGGCTCAGGTGAGCTAAAAAGCAAAACTTTTATACTTTTGGACCGATTTTTGAAATGTCATTAGTTTTCGCGACTTTAGAATTAATGGAAAAATCGTGATTATTTGTTTGTTCTTGTTGCCTCTCAATCATAATTTGTTGGTAAAACTTTGTTTAAAGTGTTCAAAAAAGGTTTAGTGTCCATATTTTAGTAATGAAGAATGCAAGCCAATCTTATCATTCTTACCAAATTGACAGTAGGAAATCCAGCCTTTGAGGGGTCACCCCTCATTGACCCCAAACTCATTACTGAACAGGCGAAAGTAAATGATATACATCTAACATTATATGATAGACAGATGTCACAGAAAGGCTTTGTCTACAAAAGGAGCTAATTTTGGAGTGCATTACACAAATTTCTTGGTCTTACCTAGTAGAGTAGACCCCCCCCCCCATGTACCTAACCAGTGTAACCACACTACTAAGAATGTTTAATCTAACCAATTCTACAATTGATAGCATGTCATCTTATACCATCAGGTGTGAGTAAGGTTTTGACAAATGCCGTGGTCAATATTATTGTCTTAAGAAATAGAAGCCCCAAACCCTGTTTATAAAGAGGTAAAATAATTATGATTTTTTTGGTCGAAAAAATTAGGATTGTAATTGAGTTTCTATAGTGGGACTCCAAAATTTTGTCTGGGACTCCTACTTTTTCTTTTGGAGGAGTCCCGGACTCCTGTTTTCAAAATCCTAGTGAGATCCCTGGTCTATGACCATACAGGAATGTTTGTGTGGAATGAGGCCAGAAACCCAAAGACAGGTTTTTTCTCCTTGTGACTCATGCGAACTTACCTTGGTTATAGTTAGACGAACCATCCATATTTCCACCACCACCTCCAGGGCCCTGCATGTTCATGTTACCCCCGTCAGACCCAGCACTGGGGGTGGGGCCACCTGGGCCTGTACTTCCAGGACGACCCATCTGCCCTGACATGTTCTGCCCACCCATGTTAGGCCCCTGGTTTGGCATATTTGGCATCTGTCCTCCCATATTTCCCATCATTGGCCCTGAACCTTGCATGGGCCCTGAACCGGGCATATTTTGTCCTTGCATCATTCTCTGACCCATATGTGGCCCTCCTTGCTGCATGTTTGGCATGCCTTGCCCCATTCCTGGCCCTGAACCCTGCATATTAGGATTCTGGTTAGCTCCCATCATGTTTTGATTATTCATGTATCCCATTCCAGGGCCTCCCTGTTGCATGCCTGGTCTGCCCATTACAGGGCCCTGGTTGCTGCCTGGTGCTGTCATGTTAGGTCCACCCATTGCAGGGTTACTCATGTTGGGAACAGGGCCCATTCCACTGCCCTGCATTCCCTGTGGGTTCATTCCACCCTGCATCCCATGGGGTCCACCTTGCATGCCCTGGGTACCACCCTGCATGCCCTGGGGCCCAGACTGCATACCTTGAGGGCCACCCTGCATGTTCCCTTGCCTGTTACTCATATTATTGTCCATCTGATTTAGTGCCTGGAAAAATATAGAATGAACAAGTAAGCTTGCAAAGTTAACAAATACATTCTATTTTATTTAGCTATCAATGCTGTTGTTTTTTATTATTATTATTATTATTTTTAATTACAATAAAATCCTTATGGAGCTCAAGTCAGTATGTACAAGAAAGACATGAGCACTTTTGCTGCATGTGCATGTACTTATAGGCAAAAGAATAAAACAAGAACTCCGCGGAGGTCGATATCGCACCTGCATCCGGCAAAGTCAATAGACCGTGAAATATAGTTCAAGGGCACCGGGTCAAGGTGCGTGCTAGAAGGGCATGTCAAGGACAATTACTATGCAATGTTTCAGACTCGCAGCTATCTCTGATGTCGAGAAAACCAAACTTCGACGTAAAAATTTTCAAAGTCAGTGGACCGTGAAATATAGGTCAAGGGCACCGGGTTAAGATGCGTGCTTGAAGGGTATGTCAAGGACAATTACTATGCAAGGTTTCAGACTTGCAGCTATCTCTGATGTCGAAAAAACCAAACTTCGACGTAAAAATTATCAAAGTCAGTGGACCGTGAAATATAGGTCAAGGGCACCGGGTTAAGGAGCGTGCTTGAAGGGTATGTCAAGGACAATTACTATGCAAGGTTTCAGACTCACAGCTATCTCTGATGTCGAGAAAACCAAACTTCGACTTAAAAATTTTCAAAGTCAGTGGACTGTGAAATATAGGCCAAGGGCACTGGGTTAAGGTGCGTGCTTGAAGGGTATGTCAAGGACAATTACTATGCAAGGTTTCAGACTCGCAGCTATCTCTGATGTTGATAAAACCAAACTTCGACGTAAATGTTGACAAAACTTCGACGTAAAAATTTTCAAAGTCAGTGGACCGTGAAATATAGGTCAAGGGCACCGGGTTAAGGTGCGTGCTTGAAGGGTGTGTCAGGGACAATTACTATGCAAGGTTTCAGACTCGCAGCTATCTCTTATGTCGAGAAAACTAAAGATCGACGTAAATGTTGACGGACGAACGAATGAACGAACGTACGGACGGACGGAAATTTGAACTCCTATATCGCACCCTGCTATAAGCAGGTGCGATAAAAAAAGAATAAACATGCTTGTTCTTTCTTATTTTCAAAAATCAATTTCGGTGATACGTTTCACGATCAACAGACCTATCATTAATTTTTCATACAATATGAAAATCAGGATATTGTGATTTATAGTTGTTGAGATAATGCGATAAGTTTAAGGTATCTCCAATTTTCAAAGTTACTGAGTTTAAGTTATTGTGAAAAAAAAGTCTTTAAACTATCAATATTCAAAAGGTGAATCAAATCATTCACTTACACTGTTAGTAACTTGGTGTATTTGTTGTACTGTATCCTTAGCATATGCTGGTCCAGGAGGCGGCGCAGTCATAGGACTCCCATCTCCAGAGGCCATATCAAATACACATCACTGTAGCAACACAACTGGACCACTTGGCTGAAATTGACAATGATAGTGCCTCAGATCACCTGATAGGTACACGTAACTAAGATATGAGTTCCGACCAGCTCCGACATAAACCGGCCTGTACAGTCAAAGAAGCAGGCTAGAAGCTTGAAATTTCGGATTTAAGAAGAAGACGAATTATACTATCTGTGTAGCGAAAACAAAGGCGCTGATCAGCTTCGCAGTTACTGCGAAGCTGATCTGTGCATTTGTTTTCGCATAGGCAAAAATCATGTTTTCTCGCGATGCAGCTCATATATCTGTATGGTATTTATTGGAATGTTGTCTCGGCTATGTTGTTCAAGCTGAAATTGACAACGTTTATAATCTGATAATTCAAGTATTTGAGCAAAAATCCAAGATATTCTAAGACAGTATCATTTTATTTCTGGAGAATTCAACATATTCTGTACAAATTGTCTTAAAACTTAGCAGGGTGTTTTCTCTATACAAAACTGGGTCTGGTTTCCAGTACTAATTTTTCCCTCAAATGGTTAAAATAATTCACAATTGGTCTCAATTAGCATAAAATCCCAATATAAAAGGTAAACTTTCTCTATTGGGCTTAAAATCACACTTTTTACTTTCCCAATCTGGCTAAAATTTGTGATACATTTTCCCAATTTCATTGGTACCAAAAACTTATTAAGCCGAGGTTAGGTATCCAATTTCACTGTTTTCAACTTTTTTGATTAAATATCACCAGGTTTTGGTAAAAGTAATTTATGAAAAAATACACTATAAATACCATTCACAGTAATTTATTAAAACTAATTTTAGTTGATCCTTACGAGTTTTGTGAGACTTAGAATCAAGCAGAGACAGCATAAACAGACATTTGCTATAGTGCCATATCCAGGTTAATTTAGGTCTGAATAGATCAGACAAAATCTTGGAAGAGACTGTGGGAAAAACTTTCATGAGATTTATGAATACTCAGAATTATCCCATTGGACTGGCTCATCTGGTCTGACGCGATATTGGCTTTGATACATGTATCATGTCGATCCAGAGTGCAGGTTGGAAGGCTAGATTAATATCTGGTTCTTGTATGCTAATGGCCACAAGAGAGAGGTTAAATCAGTATGAGGTGGAGCCAACATGCTTGTTATGTTGCAACGAACCAGAAAATATTTAGCATTTTTTGGCTTGGATGAGAGTCAATGATTGAACAAAATAAGACAACCAATTCTGGATAAGATCTATGAGTTAATTCAGAATTCCTTGGGTGTGGTGAAGTTGAATGACCTTAAAATAAGTGATACATAGTTCACTGCTATTCTTCTGGACTGTACGGTGCTGACTGATCCCGAGAGTGGGTTACCCCTGGAAACATTCCTGCATGAGATCGAGATAGATTATCCCCTAGAGGACTCTGCTATGCTCTCCATATGATAAACACTGCCTTACTTAGCCAGTCAAACTGAACTGTAACTCATTTTAGTTGATCCTTACGAGTTTTGTGAGACTTAGAATCAAGCAGAGACAGTATAAACTGACATTTGAGCTGTCCCGTGGGAAAACCAACAATGTGGTTTTTGAATAGGTCCGACACAAACTGGACTGTACAGGAAAAGAAGCAGGATAGAAGCTTGAAATTTCCGATTTAAGAAGAAGAGGGATTGTACTATCCGTGTAGCGAAAATAAAGGCGCTGATCAGCTTCGCGGTTACCGCGAAGCTGATCTGCACCTTTGTTTTCGCATATGCAGATTGTTGGTTTTCCCATGTGGTGGCTCATTTGCTTTAGTGCCATATCCAGGTTATTTTAGATCTGAATAGATCTAACTTGTCAACAGTCAGATATATGTGATTTTAGCAAATATAATTTTCCTACAAATTACAGATTCACATGCTACAATACATGTATAATGTATTTGATTAGATAATCGTGAGTTTGGGATTTTCTAACAAGCATAACTTTCTGTTTAATTTTGAATTTATTATTGAAGTAGACACATTCTTTGTTAATCATGAATTTGTTCTATAAAGGGAAAATATAATTGAATGTTATGAGTTCATCTTATGTACATTGAAATAAAGTAACAGACAAATCTTTAAGACTTTGATCACGCAATAAATATAAACATTGTGAATGCTTTAATTGTATGAATGTTTCCATGCCCTTCCATGTTGTTTATTACTTTGATTACTGCATTCTTTCACAATTTAATTTATGATAATCACTTTCCCATTTACCTTATCTATGTGTAACGAACAGCCGAGCCAAGCCACTGCAAACCCCGTTGGTGGAAAAGCATGCTCATCCACCAAGGGTGGTTTACTGTGCTATATACTCTACACTTATCACATAGTTTCGACAGTGTTTTCCCTGGCGCACAAAAATGCGCATTTTGACGCAATTTTGAGCCGAATGTCTCCAAAAATATATCCAGGCGAGCGCAATTTTTGTCAAGTCAAAACGTCCCGGTAATTTCGGTCCAGTTTTCTCGTCGTGGTTACCCGTTTTAGTCACATCTATCGGACACTTGTTTTATGTTTTACCTATTAGTTTCTGTAGTCGATCTTATACAGAGCGTCATATTGACTCTCTGACTGGTTTGCTCTACCATGAAGATGCTTATATCGTAATTGCGATAAACCCAGTCAACTTTCTTTTTCTTCAACATGGCAGCTCACTCACGCCCGATGACAGATTTTTTTAAACTCAGACCAAAATTCTGACTGAAACTAGCATGTCAGCCGCTTCTATGTCACCAGAAAAGCGTATTCCGCTGTCCCCAGGCGCAGCGAAACAGGAAGATGAAAAGGCTATTAAGAAGTTTCCAACAGGAATGGCTTGCTAAATTTCCCTTGGCATTGCTTCGTTTTGTTGATAAAACTGGCTACATGCATAGCGACATTTGCTAAGCTCTTAAACTGGTCAGGACAACCTAAATTATTGATATGTTGTGAATAATAAATACCTCACTTGACTTTTAGACAAGGAACAAGTTTTGAGATCAACTGCAACTTGTCCCCTAAAATCATCCAGGTGTCCCCCATTTTGCCAAATCAGGGGGACATGTGTCCCCTAAAAATAAATCCCGCGGGAAAACACTGTTTCGAGTTTGAAATTTGCATATAATTACAAGCACTCAATATGCCGCTAATACGTTGCACCAACATAGTTTTCCAAGGGAGGCTATCCCGTCACATATGTACCGTATGTGCATGTTTGATTTTGACAGGTAAGCTAATTTCAACATAAAACTTATCAAAAACTTAAAAGTTGTTTGTTTTTTTTTTTTTGCATGAATATCATCTCTCTGTTGTGAATATTATTATGATGGTACCTTCGAAATTCGGTGTAGTTAATGCTTAGTTGTAATGTACAGTTCTCTCTAAAATCTCAGGTTCATAAGAGTTCTTGCACACATGCAGTGACACATGCTTTACCAAAACAGAATTGAGAAATTGTTCACTTTCATGTGTCAACATAAATATCCTTGATTAGAATCACTGAGGTAGGATTTTCAGCCAGACTAAAAGTCCCTTCTAAATTCGGTGTAGTAGTAATCAAAGCTCAAAATAAAATTTTCTAGTGGTGCTAGAACAGGCTGAGGCTATCCGCACCACGGTCGTGCCGATAAGCGGCGTTATCTGCACGACGGTCGTGCCGATAAGCGGCGTTATCGGCCCGACTGTCGTGCGGATAGCCAATGCTACATGTATTGGCTATCGGCACGACGGGAGTATAAGCTTTTCTAACAAGCTTACGTATGCATTAAACTCTTAATTTGTCATTAAATAAATTATGTGTTTAGCTATTGAAATACATTCAAAATTAACAACTTTGTTAATAATGAATAAGAAAACTAGTTTGACTTGAATAAATCAGCAGATGTAAACTGAACCACAGTAGATTTGTAACAGCAGATAAAAATATAATCATTGCTTTTTTTTTTAATTGTGTTACTGAAATGTTTCCATAATCCATTGTTAAAGTCAAAGGTTGTTTATTCCTTTGGATTAGGCCAAAAAAAAAATACAATTGTTTCTCAGGCACTTTTTGGAAAAAACAGATGAGGCAGGCAGGTTTTTTTTTTTTTTTTTTTTTTCACCCAAAAACAGATGAGGCCACTTTTTTTTTTTTGGCAACCGGGAAAACATGCGTGAAAAAAATTGATATTTTTCTAATTTTGCTCAATAAAATAGATTGTGGGTATGCACTAGAGCTGCATCACCCATAATCTGTCTTAAAGCAAAAATACAAAAATATATGTATACCACTGTACAACGTAGCTTTACCTGTGGGTTGTATTTTCTATTATGATGTTCCTGTCGAAATACCAGACTCTCATCTGGCATAATGGTTACAGCGTTGGCTTTGGAAGTGGGAGTTTGTGCGTTCAATACCAGCTGGGTCATACCAAAGACTTTAAAAATGGTATCAGTGGCTACCTTACTTGGTGCTCAGCATTTGACTGGCTTCTCTTCTCCAAAAACAACAACCTCAGTGATAGGAATACAGTAAATATGTCAAGGTGATGGTTGGTGGCAGACAGTGTAGTTCTATCATTGGGGTCTGGTCACTTTGGTGGTGGTAATGCCCTTTCTCGGGGTTAAAACGAGGTGCATCGATAAATCGACGGGGGAACATTACGATACAAGGCAAGACAATACTAATTTGCGATCGGGCGAACGCTCAATTTCAAATCAATCTCAACTTCTACGCAGAATAAGCCAGAAATATTGCTATTGCTAATTTGAATACAACATACAAAACATCATAATTTACTTACTTTTGACTGACAATTCCATTAAACAAGTAAAAATTATGAGTTTCGTGAGCTCTCCATTCACGTAGGTGGAAAGTGAAAGTAAGTTCGAAAACGAGGTTAAACTTATCAAAACTTGTTTTTGTTTTTTGAGCGAAACGAAATTGTTTCGTAGACGTTTCTGGATACATCTTTGCTGGATACATCTTTCAGGCGGTTTCGACCTTATATCATTTATTCCATGACTTTTACAGCTAATAACAATTCAGGTCCATGAGAACACCACCAACAATGGAGTATTACAGAATTGTTGTCCTGATGACAGATCCTCAATTCACCTTTCAGCGATTGCCACCCACTCTACTAGTTCATGTAGTTTTTGTGGGTGGGGAAAAGCGCCTATACGGCGTGTTAATTTGTTTAATCGGGCAAATTGGCGGTTTATCCCGGAGTCCTTGTAAAATGGAATAAACAAAAGTGAAATTTTGCTTGTTTCAATATTTTAATCAATTAAAAACGATCTACAACGAATTAATGTGAAAAAAAGCGTCCATAACACCACGCTAATGTTGCTGTTCCGCCTTTGACTTATTGGCGCACCCGGATATTTAACGCGGACAAGTGTCATTGCCGATTCCTTATTTACAATTATTTTAATTCGCCGTTCTTAATCGAGAAAGCACAAATGCATTTTCTGATCGGATAGAATTATACAAGGTATAGGTGTCCCAATGCTTAAAAAATCTATGGTTTGTGTCGCCGTCGAAAGTGAGCAACGTTGCGTAACAGTTGTCACAAATAGCCTACAGCAGCCTGTGTTAACCGTCTCGTTATGGTCTATCGATAATCCCCTAGTGCTTTTGGCTTATTTTCACAACTTTTATGGCTAATCTTAAGAAAACAATGTGTCATCCACGCTTCGCGAGCGGTGGATTGTGTCCGTCTGAAAATTACTGAAATGGCAATTATCACTCGTGAATATACACGCAGCCGACACGGTTCGTAAACACATTATGCTTTCTATTAGAAAACCTGTTCTGTCAGTTTTAAATATGCAAAAGATAGTTAACATTAATAGTTCTCAATGTACAATAAAGAGAAACTGTAAGAAAATCGCTCCTTGGCAAACGCCTGACAACGGCTTTAATTTTTTTTTTTTTTACCATAAAGAGAAACTGTAAGAAAATTGAACCTTGGCGAATCCCCTGCAAACGATCTTTTATAACAGTGAATTCATCCGCACATAAACGCCTTAACTGCAATACAATACAGGAATATATTAGGGTAAAACGGCGCCTTGTACTACCCTAACTTACCAGGGTTCCACACTTCCTTAGCTCCTAGGATACACCCACCCTATTAGTGAACCATCCTCCTGTACAAGGATTCCTCCCTACCCTACCCTCTAAGGGTACACCCATTCCACCATACTAGTGTTTTTTTTTCTTCAAACAAACTGGACCGAAACAACCTTGGGAAGAAACGGCTTGAATCCGAAAGTAAAAATGTTTCCGTCCAAAAAAAAAATGTTTTGTATTAACCCAAAATCATGAAGACGCTTTCCATGCCTCTTTGCAAGCGCTTGGCTTTATCTCCTTGATCGCCAAAGACAAAAACGAAGATTTGTAACAGATGCGCTATTTTATTTACTGTTTACTGTTTACTGTTTCTTTGTGGGAACTGTGGAGCCCGGACGGCTCATAAATATCCCCCTCTGTAATCTTCTCTAAACAGTTTGGACTTCCGGTGTGGTATAAAGTGTTTTGCTTGTTTATTTATTTTGGATGCAAATATTGATCCTCTATAATAGTTTTCATTTATGTAATATCTATATAGGTGTTTATTTATTGAATATTGAAACTGGTATTCTCTTCATCTGACTCGTTAATTCAACAAGATATTATATAGTTATGACTTCTGGTTTAAATCGAGATTCAGTCTATTTGGCACAAATAATGGTTTCTCAAATATTTTTCTCACATTTGTCATTGTACAGATTATACCCTTTCATTCTAAAATTCCACAAGTTATGATTCTCTAGAGTCACAAGAATAGGGTTAACTTCTGTAGCTATAACTATGTCAACATTTGTGTCACAAAAACTCAATCCCAACTTAGTTTTTATCTCTGTAATGTCTCAAATATACATGTAGGTAGTCTCTGTTGAAACAAATTTTTCTATTGATGAGTCTAGATTGTCTCTATTTCAGTAGTATTTCTTGATGTGTAGTCTTGAGATATCAAAACGATATGGAACAGTAATATGTACATCTAGTCTTTCAAACTCAATTTGAGTCAAAATCATGTTGATTTTAACAATTAACTTCAAACTTGAATTTTAACAATAAACATAACAGAACATATTTACAGTTCCAACACTTTTATGTTTCTTTAATGGCTTGACGATGGATGCACAGCCATTGCTGTAGCACCCTTCCCCTCATCTCCAGGTATACCCACACCATGCTCAGTATTATTCCCATCATTTGTAGAATCATCCTGTTGATCCTGTTCCAAGTTAATTTCAACGATTCTACCTCTACTAATTTTCAAGTTCTTTTTGTTCAGCACATTTTTCTGATACCTCAATTTTTCTCTTAATAAAAATGCTTCTTTTCTTTGAGTTTTAGTTAGATCTGGAGTGAAATATATGTTCTTTAAGTCACCAGTTTCCTTCCTGAGTTCCGCATTGGCCTTGAGAATCTTATTTTTGCTTTCAAAGTTTTTAACTGTAAACTTTATTGGTCTTGGTTTTTGAGGTTCATTTGGTTTAGCAATTTTATATGTTCCCAGTCTGACCGGCTCTTGTACCTGACAATCATCCCTGTCCAATTTCAATGGCCCATCAAGTAGCAAATTTATTTTCTCTAGATCATCAGCACTCCTGGCTTCAGTAGATTGAAGTTCACTTTCGGGTACATTGAAAACTACCATGTTAAGCTTCCGTTTCTCAATTTCCTGCTGTTCAGCTATTTCTCTTTTACAAATCTCTTTGATGCTTTCAGCATTTTCATTACCCTGAGCTTTTTCTTCCAATTTGTCCACTCTTTCTTCAAGATTTGAGTATCTGTCCTCTAGAGAGCCTATCTGCACCATGACTTTTTTCACACCAGGGAAAGCAGTACAGCAGTATTCACAAAACCACATAACATTGTCGGGACTTTCACGGAGGGCTTGGTAAACAACTTTTTTAAGTTTTGAACAAGGGAAGCATAGCCAGTGCTCACAAAAATTACATTTTATCCCTTCATTATCCATTGTAATGGCTTTCTTGCACATGTGGCAGGGGGCCTGCTCCTCAATGTCAGTGTCACTCTCAGACAATTCATGTCTAGTAACAGGTTTATTCACTTTAGATGAACGGGATTTTCTCTTTTGTGTAGCCTTTGTGTAACTGTGGTCAACTGGACTAGATAGAATTTTGGGTATTGCACCCTTCAGCTTTTTATCTTTGCTTGGCGGCATATTTTCCAAGACTAGCCAATATAATTCTCTCAAATTTAGTTGGATTTCAAAGAACTAATGTTATTTAACACAAATAATTCAAAGTTATCTGATGATGGCTCAAAAACACCTGGATTTTTCACGATTTGAAGTTAATTTCTCTGCTTAAAGATTTTTTGCATCCATGTTGGTCCACACCGGAAGCGGGGGTCGGTCTTATTACCGCAGGATACTGCAGGATTGTCCAGGATACCGCAGGATAGTGCAGGATAGTTTTATTACCTATTATATTTCATAATAAATTATTATTAGTAAAGAATTTGAAAGTTTTTACGATAAAACATTTGTATTGTCATATAATTTTTGTCTATAAGGTTCGTTTTCAGTATGAATCACCGTGTCAAAGCAAAGCAAGGATAGATATCGTACTACCACAGGATAGATATTGATCGTATTTTATTGATCATAATCGATCATATTTAATTGCTTTAAAGTTTGATAAGATTTGCTTCTTTCATTTTTGTATAATTTTCAAGAATGTGACATGATGCATATGATTTTGTTTATTTCCAGCATGAGCTACCATACAAAGAACGGAACCAGTTTCCAGTTTATATATGATTTCACCGATTGGCAACGTGATTGATGTACCAAAGTTTGGTTTTAAATAATTTATCTTTAAAGAGTTTGTTGGACAATTAGAAGTCCTTTAAAGATTAAACTAATGGGCTTAAAAGACATTTACACTGATTAAAGAACGAAGATTATCTATAATTGGTTACTTTAATCATGCGACCATAAACATTTTCGTTGTTCGTTCTTACATTCGTTCATTTTCCCTATTCCATTCTTTCATTTTTATAAGAAATAAAAAAACTAATAAAAAGCATCAGGAAAACATGTCCATGAAATGTAAACTACCTTAAACCCCACTTTTACAAAGCAAAACTGTGGTTTGCATGGGTAAGTTTTCGTAATGCGAAAACAGAGACAACTGGAAATATAAAAATTGGAGGGGAAAAAAGACATTTTGCCTATTCCATTCTTTCATTTTTATAAGAAAAAATAAATAATAAAAAGCATCAGGAAAACATGTCCTTGAAATTATACTCCCTTAAACCCCACGTTTATAGAGCAAAACTGTGGTTTGAATGGGTATACATATAATTTTTCTTAATTTTGACCCAAAACATACATTGTGGGTACTCGTTAGAAAAAATCTCTGTATATTGCATGGGCAAGTTTTCGTAATGCGAAAACAGAGACAACTGGAAATTTCAGAATTTTGTGGTAGCCCTGAAAAAGGGCCATTGTGCAGTGCAACGTCTTTGTGCAGTTTTAATGCTTGAGACTACAGATTATTCGTCGAATTCTGCTCTCAAATTTTTT